>JACDQD010000011.1:3762603-5012603 GCA_019843655.1 Lethocerus indicus
TATATTCCTTCACAAATATCAAAATCTAATAATTAATACAGGTTTTGTGGAATTCAGTCCAACGATTGTGTCAGAAAAGAAAAATATTCCATAACACCCAGCTACAGCATATCCTAGTCAGTTCTGAACCCTGGAACCACTGGTTATGCCATGCTAATGGGAAGTATAAGAGATATAAAGGGGGCACCCAGGTTTGAACTGGGGACCTCTCGATCTGCAGTCGAATGCTCTACCACTGAGCTATACCCCCTGATTTTCCCCATATATTCCTTCACAAATATCAAAATCTAATAATTAATACAGGTTTTTTTGGAATTCAGTCCAACGATTGTGTTAGAAAAGAAATATATTCCATAATACCCAGTTACAGCATATCCTAGTCAGTTCGGAACCCTGGAACCACTGGTTATGCCATGCTAATGGGAAGTATAAGAGATATAAAGGGGGCACCCAGGTTTGAACTGGGGACCTCTCGATCTGCAGTCGAATGCTCTACCACTGAGCTATACCCCCTGATTTTCCCAAATTCACTAATATCAAAATTCTACCGAAAAACCTAAGCATTCTATATGAAACATCTATCTGTTGAATTCGGTCAAGTGTTCGTTTCAAAGAACAGAAAAATCCTAACCATTCTATACAACTGGAACGTCCATGTTAAACTGGGAATGCCTCCATTTTAATTTCCTCCATCCGAATTTCGTTCTTCGTGCACTAATTTGCAGTTATTGTCGAATGAGGAAATATAATTACGGCCGGGTATCATACAACACAGCAACAATTGGACGAAACATGTTTGTTCAAAGGTCAGATCTCCATGGTTATAGGATTATTTGTGAATGAAGAACTAAAATTCCGCCCGAACAGGGAGTTGAAACCTGGACCGTTGGGTTAAAAGCCTAATGGGCTAGTGCTTTCTAATAGTTGTATTTTGCAAATTTTAAGGTCAGTTTACATAGGTGAACTATATAATAACCAAAATTCCGCCCGAACAGGGACTTGAACCCTGGACCCTTAGGTTAAAAGCCTAATGCTCTACCGACTGAGCTATCCGGGCTAGGATTTCCAACCCTTCATTTTCCGAACTTTAAGGGCAGCATTTTATAGTTGAACTATATAATAACCAAAATTCCGCCCGAACAGGGACTTGAACCCTGGACCCTTAGGTTAAAAGCCTAATGCTCTACCGACTGAGCTATCCGGGCTAGGATTTCCAAGCCCTTGATTTTCCGAACTTCAAGGTCACCATTTTATAGGTGAACAATATAATAACCAAAAGTGAGCCCGAACAGGGACTTGAACCCTGGACCCTTAGGTTAAAAGCCTAATGCTCTACCGACTGAGCTATCCGGGCTAGGATTTCCAAGCCCTTGATTTTCCGAACTTCAAGTTCACCATTTTATAGGTGAACAATATAATAACCAAAAGTGAGCCCGAACAGGGACTTGAACCCTGGACCCTTAGGTTAAAAGCCTAATGCTCTACCGACTGAGCTATCCGGGCTACGTTTTTCCAGTTTTTCCCTTTTCCGAATTTATTCCTGTAATTTTCATTTTAATTTATTACTCGAATTTTAACAGTCCTACGTATTCGACATACATTGCTCCCTAGTGTTAGTGTGTTCCTGTCTGAAGTTAATGTACAGACAAACATTTAATGTTCTTGTTGTTTATTTATCGTTGATTTTTTACTGTTTCTTGTTTCCTCCGCGTATTGACGTATACTTCGAGCGTTTAATTTATGCTTACCGCATACAGGTGAGGTTTCGCTGGACAGTGTAGTGGACTTTCGTAGCGACGACGATAACGATGTATGAATTAATAGTGTTCACATTTAACTCACTCAATTTAAGACACTAGTTTCGCAGAAGCCGGTTTCTCTCGAACGACTGGAACTTAGGGCTCGGCGGTGTCGCTCGTGTGACCCTTTCGTCCGGACTGAGGGCGGCGTTAGGGATCGCACTCCGGGTGGGTTTCGGATGTTCGTTTTGAACCGTTCTTCTGGGTAGTCCGCCATGAAAGCTGCACAGCGTGTGTGTGGCAGCCATAAAAGGGTGGATGGGCGGACGTCATAAATGCCGACAAATGTCATAAAGCCCTTTTCTCCGGCCCTTTGAGACTCCGACCATTGAAGTACCGCCCTCGGCGGGACTATCGTTGCCGGTACTTTTTTTTTTTGAATCCCATTCTTTGCGAATGCGCTATTTCGGGAACTTAAGGGAGCCTCTATTCAGTACAAGGGTCCCCACACTGATTTCTCCGGCCTTTACAAACAACAAAGTAGTAACATCATTGGAATTATTAGTCGTCCTCAATACTACGGAGTGTTCCGTTGACTTATCGTTCGAATGTAGATTTGAACAGAATAAAATAGGTGTTCCGACAAAACTCAATTATGTCTGAGGTTTTAGCATAGGCCAAAATTCGGCCCATTTATGCTTACATTGTTAATGGACAACTGGTTCTAGAAACAGAAACCTAATTTTTCAGGTTTTAAACATGATCTATAATCATTTAGAATATCTAATGTTGTATGGAATGAGACCTGGTGGAACCTGAGATTAGATATTTGAAAAGGAGCTTAGGTTGTGTGCAGTCAAGAATATTCAATCGTTTGCGAAGTCGACGTATATATATAAAATGGGGGGAGACGTTTAATATAAGTCCACCACTGTTATTAAGTCCATGACTCATTGTTCCGTGAGGGCTTTGCAGGATGCGGAAGTTTTCCCAGGGCCGGTTATAGGGCGGAAACAAAAGTTGAAGTGGATTCTCGGCACGGACAGGGAGGAAGGAGGAGGAGGAGGAAGAAGAAGAAGAAGAAGAAGAAAAGGTTTAAGTTTATCTTTGTTGTTTGGGTCGAGCCCGGTATTAGTAGGCATTAGGGGAGGCCGGGTCTGAGGCTATTAGGGCCGTACCTAGCATCAATCATCCTGAGGGCCCTACCCGGTAGATCAACAAATACCCCCGAGGCGTCGCACTCCCTCAACATCGGCCGGCCCCAGATTCCTTTCTTTTTTTCACTTTTTTTTTTCCGGCCCACTTCCGAACTCCTGGACGCGGCCCTGAACGTATTCCGCATAGGGCCAACCCCGGCTTTTTTTTATTGGAAGCGTGAGAATAAAAATTAATTCCAGACATTGTTCTACTGGAGGCAATATTAACACGTTCCCTGATGAACTTTCAGTTCAAGCCATTTGGTATTATCGTTGTAAAATGGAGAAATTCTAACAAAACGCCGTAGGATTGCATACGCGCCATCCGCATTTTATCCAGCAGCGAAGACGAAGATGCTGAACCTTCTGTAAAAAATATAACTACTTCGCATTTATATCGGACTTACGAAAAACCCGGAAGATATCTATTTTTTGTTTATGAGCGATTAATTCTTCGATCTTGTTATAGAAACGAATCTATATGCGCAACAATGTCTACCTCAACAAACATCATCCCGATTAGACGAATGGATAGCGACGGATAAAAACGAGATAACACGTTTTCTTTTTTACTTATTATGTGGATGGCAATTGTAAAGCTTGTAAAGATCCATCATTGTCATTGGTATGTTGAATGAAAATTTTTGAAAATATTTTCAACCAGGCGAAATTGTTTCTGTAGACGAATCTCCGATTCCTGGTTTGTTGTATTATGCATATTAAACTATACACCATTTCCTCGATAATTGTGATATTTGCGCTATTTTAACTACTGTAAGGCATACGCCAGTAACAAAATAATACAATTGTAAAACTATCCGGCAGGGAACGTGTTAATATCCAAAAATGTACGTGGTGTGATTTGACTCCTCTTTGCCTCCATCCTATCAATAATCTCATGTAGCATTTCAACATATTATATTGAAGCGCCTAGATTTGTCAGCGGAGCAGACCGTTTCTAGGATCGATCGGTGTTGAACAGACGAGAAGGCGGAATAAACTGTTTGGAAGTCGAGGAAAATTTTAAAACTGTTCGAACTCTTCGCATCCAGAAGAATCTCCCCCCCCCACTGGAGACGTCTCCAGTAGATTTATTGGCTTTCCTGGTGCTCAGTTAAAGTTCAAGCCGAAGGTCGGGCCGGCATCTGGGAGCATTATCCGAGCGCATCACATCACGAAACGTCCGTTAATTGACGTTCGGATGTTAATTGATTCTGGCTTCTTAATAAGACGATAAATTTTGAACGACGCTTTGAACCTGCGGAAGCTTTTTTCCGTCCCCGACCTTACAACTGACTCAATCGTTATTTATGATCAGGTGCGAATTCGATTTTCCTGTCGTTCTGATATAAATTTAGGTGTATATAAAAATGAGGTATATAAATAATTCGGTAATAAGGATTAGCGCTTATACTAACTGTGCAGACAGGATGCTTCATCGACAACGACATGCTTAGATCTCGTTATCTTATTAGAGCAGATTCTTATTATAATAATATCCTCGATTAATACACCACATTATAGGCCACCAAATATTTGTGTACATAGATTACTCTCTCTTCACAGTTGACGAAGTTAAATCACTATTCCGACAGTATTTTGTAAGAAATTTTCGAACTGTGGCTGCCAAACTTTGACTATTTTTAAGATATCGTCCAACAATGAAAACACGTTGTTCTATCGTGTAACGCTCCATTTGTACTGACCCTAAACTATCGGCTGTCAAATGGTTTTTTTTAATAGGGTTGCTAACTCTACTGCAAGAATGGTGGCAAATTCATGTCTTGCGTTAATTTTGTGACACCCTTTATGAATTGTTCCGCACGTGTTCCAGGCACCGGGCACTTCTAGGGTTCAGGATTACAAAAGAAGTCTTATAGTTTTTTATGCTTTTGAAACCTTCCCAGCGAATTGTCTCAGCCCCATCAGTTTACGCAATGACGAGTTCAACCCTATCACCTGTACCTGTACGACGATATGCCGGTATGGCGAATAACGGGGTCCCGCGGGAGACACGAAACACCCCACCCTCGGGCGGTAAAATAACCGCCCGCAATATCCTCCGGGGTTTGCCGACGTACAAACATTTTGAGATCGTTTAGTAAAACAAACAGAGTGGAGGGCGCACCAGTTGATTTTCCAGAGACGACCGTAATGAAGGGTCGAAAGGGCGTAGGATCATCTATCACCCGGCGGGTAGCGCAACAAACCCTTGTTCGTTGTGTGGGGGGGGGGGAGGAGGAGGAGGGAAAAAAACGGCCCAGACTTGGGTTAGGGCCCAAACGGGCCGTGTCACAGACCGCTAAACGTTAATTAGGGCCCTCCGTGGCCCTTATAACCCGCACAAGTGCCCCGCTATCTCCCACATCTTTCCGGCTCCGTCTACCCGGATCCCCCCAATTATGGACAGATTATAGTGGACATTTCAGGAAATGCGTACGGCCTATTAATGTGGACGTTGGTTGGGGCTGGGGTCTCTAAAGGCAGCATTAAAAAAAAAAGTAGATAAACGGACCAGGTGCAATAAGTTAATAAACTATTACTCGCTCCCAGTACCCAGACTTATATTTTACCTGAAATATTCGCTGTTTCGTTATAATAATCTGGAATATTAAAAATCAAAGGGCACACTTTAGACTCACTACAGTAACGTAGATTTGTTGTGTTTCTGTCCTCTCGCCGGTTTGGTCTTGTGCCAGACCGGTTTCGGCTGCTCGCCATCTTCAGTAGTCACTTTGGATGTTTTTTCGGGCATCCTCACTGCACTGTCACTGTCGCTCGTACCGTCTTAAAAGGAGGCACTGTTCGTTAAACCAAACGTTCGCGATTGCCTTGCAGTGGGGATGCCCGAAAAACATCCAAAGTGCCGCTACTGAAGATGGCGAGCGGCCGAAACCGGTCTAGCAAAAGACCGAACCGGCGAGAGGAGACGGAAACACCACAAACCGACGGTATTCCGACCCCTCGCAGACCACAAAACAGGTATGTCAAAATGGAAATTTCGGTACATTTTTGGGAGGTTCAAGTATTTCCATATTATTCAGCAGAGGTCACTTTGGACGTTTTTCGGGCATCCTCACTGCCACACTGCACTTCACTGTCACTTGTACTGCGGCACAAGTGCAAGTCCCCCTCGCAGACCACAAAACAGGTAAGTTGAACTCACTGCAGTAACTTCAGCGATCACAATCAGACTCTGAACGTAAATTTTCTCCTGAAAAACAGCGTCCGGACGGCCGATTTTCGTGGGCGTCCCAATTGATCACTGACGACGGCGGAGAGCCGAAATCTGTCAGTATCCAGGTATCGAAAATACCGGAGTCGTGACAGAGAATGGGCAGGCCGGTAATAAAAAAAATAAAAAAGCCTCAAACGTATCTGTGTGTCTTTGACTGGTACCGCATCCGGGTACCAGATGTCACGGTGTATGATTACTGGCGCCGCTGGCATAGTTCGGTTGTCTACACAGTCAGGTTCAAGTATACTATAATATTTTCTGTATAATTTAATTGAATCCCGCGACATCGACGAACGGAACGTGAACATTGACCAAATTTTCTGTAATTTTAACCCATTAAGTACCGTAGGCCCCGAATGGGGATCAGTTAATTTTTTAAATTTTTTCTGATACGACATATGTGTTTACAGGAAGTTTTGTTCTTTTCTACTAGTAGCAGTGTGTTATCTTTCAACTCCTAGCATTAGATAAGGAGATATTGAGGCGTGAGTTTCAAAATATCTCGGATAAGGTAGTTGAAATTTCATTCACCTCTCCATTTTCAGTACATCTGTGTATACCTCACAGTGGACGTTACAGTGAATTAGCACCTACATCTCGTTTGTTACATATTCGATCGTGTCAACCTGTTGAAAGAAATCTTTTTTTTAATTTTTGGCGCAGTTTTTGGTGATCCCCACTTGGGGCCTAAGGTGCAAAGTGCCCTAATCCCCAAATGGGAATTAAAAAAAAAATATTTGACAAACTGGTTTTTAAAAACATATTTGGAAGTACTATTTGATAATAATGCATCAAATTTTATGCAATATTTTCTGAAAAAAAAATTTGGTACTTAATGGGCTAATTTAGGTTGATTTTAATGAAGTCCCTGTATTTAGACGGACAGCAAACTCTCGAAGGGGAAATCGCGTCGACCTTACTGTTTCAGAGTTTATATAATTTTATCTATGGACATAAATTATATTCATAAGATTTAGTTCTGGTTTTGCGATATCGGTCTCCATTTCACTCTGGGGGCGTTGAAATAACAATTGTGCGATTAAAATTCTACCCTTACCCTAAAGGACGCGAGTATATGTGCCGAATATAGTGCGAAAACTCACCCTTCGGCGATCGACGTGTAATCCAATTTCTCTCCACGCTCTCAGGGGTTGGGGGAGGGCCGCTAATTTTTGGGAATTGGAGCCGTCATCCGTTTATCGCCAGTATAAATTGGTTGCGGGTTTCAGCAGGGGGGGGGGCCGGGGGGCCTGCCAGAACCGCACCCGAGAGAGCTTCGTACGGACCGAAGTTAAACTTAAACGAGCGTCCGACGATTAGTGTAACTTAAATTGAAGCGTAAATTCGGGCCCGGTACACGTGAGCTCTAGTTGTCCGCAACTTAGTCAACAGATAACGAACTGTTCACTCCCCGACACATACTTTTATATAATATAAATATATATGTTTCTGGGCGGAAATTGGTAAAAAAAAATCATAATTATGCTCCTAAATCGTTCGCTGTCGACCGTCAAATATATGTGACACAGCTTTTTTTTTTACCACAGCCCAACATCACACATATGTGACAGATATTTTAGCACAATTAACAAAGCCATGTTTGAACATGTCGAGTATTGAACAAAATTGTTAAGTTCTAAAACTGTAAAATGTATGAAGTCTGTACTGGTCCGCTCTCGCATTAGATTATTTAGAGTCTTTATAACAGTTGAATAGGTCGTTTTAGCAGGGTTAGTGAAATTAACGGGCAATAAGTTAAATTTAAAAGGAAAAGATTTTACGAGGCAAAATTATTATGTAAGTAGCTTGAAATAACTGAGCTATAAAAAATTATTATTACATTTAATATTTTTTAACAGAAACATATCTCCCGACAAAATGTTGAATTTTCGTAAAAGGCCCCAAATGAAGAACAGATGCGTAATATATTCTAGTGATGAGGACATGGAATGTGATAAGGATATACAAGTACCAGATCCAACTGATAATTTTTCTTTCACGGATTTAAATTGGTGTGTGGGGGGGGCGGAGGACCGAAAATTTCAAATTGAGACAACCCCGAAACTGCCACCAATCAGAGGAAACGGGTGAAACCGGCTGTAAATTCGGGTGAAACACACTTTCGTTTAATTGTCGGGCAATCCAATTGAAATGATAATCAATCGGGGGATGGGGCCTCGTAAAACCGAGTATTGTGTGGGGGGGGGGGGCGTGTCCCGCTTTTCTCTGGCGGAGAACACAGATTTCAACAGATTTAAGCGCTCAATTTATATTCTACTGCTTTTTCAACAAGTCCACGATAAAAAACGGAACTTACTATACTGCTTTAAAACCTGGAAAAGCTGAAAAGGGCAAACACGTTTTATTCATTATTTCATTAGCCGTCATCAGTAGCGACAGAAAATATCCGTATAGTCAAAATAATCCCTGGGGATCTTCTACGGAGTTATGCACTAGGCGGGCGAACTGTTTGGGGGGCTTAAGCCGTTGTTTATACGGTCGGGGGGTGTGTGTATTCCCTCCTGTATATCCTCTCAACCCCCGTTAACCGGCCATTGTAGGTCTACCCCCGGAATCGCATCAATAACGCAGCCCCCGGGCACCCTTACGGCCGGGGGTGGGGGGGGGCATAGCGGGGAAAGCGCCGTTTGAGCCCGAAGCCGTTGGGGAAACGGAAGGAGGGACCCCACCCTCGGGAGAAAAAGGGACCATAAATCTTTATTCCGGGGGGTGTTTTGGTAGGGGCGGCCAGATTTGGTAGGCCCAGATCCGGAACGTCCCCCGCGACTTTAGACCTCTTCAACCTGCACAACATGACCCAGAGGTCACCTCATCAATTACAGAGAGCCCTACGACCTTAAGGGATCTTAAGGACTGTCATAAAGACGATGTTCGACTAAAAGACCAGCTGGAATCCCAGTAAATGAAACATACATATAGCTCCACATTTTATTTTGTTATAAAATATATCCGTCAGAAAAAATACATATACAGCTCCACGCGACATACATTGTAAATATATACTATAATTTGAATTACGAGAAGAAAATTTAAACGACTAAAATTAACCACAGGGAATATTACAGTAAATCCAATACTATAAGGTTAATATGTAGAAAAATCAGGCTAGTACTGTCTAATGGTTGTATTACGCCAATTTCAAGGCTAATAAACATAGGTGAACAACATAATAAGCAAAAATTCCGCCCGAACAGGGACTTGAACCCTGGACCCTTAGGTTAAAAGCCTAATGCTCTACCGACTGAGCTATCCGGGCCAGTAGTTTGTAATTGTTGTATTATGCAAATTTCAAGGCCAGTTTACATTGGTCAACTATATAATAACCAAAATTCCGCCCGAACAGGGACTTGAACCCTGGACCCTTAGGTTAAAAGCCTAATGCTCTACCGACTGAGCTATCCGGGCCAGTAGTCTGTAATTGTATTATGCAAATTTCAAGGCCAGTTTACATATGTCAACTATATAATAACCAAAATTCCGCCTGAACAGGGACTTGAACCCTGACCCTTAGGTTAAAAGCCTAATGCTCTACTGACTGAGCTATCCGGGCCAGTAGTCTGTAATTGTTGTATTATGCAAATTTCAAGGCCAGTTTATATACAACTATATAATAACCAAAATTCCGCCCGAACAGGGACTTGAACCTTGACCCTTAGGTTAAAAGCCTAATGCTCTACCGACTGAGCTATCTGGGCCAGTAGTCAATTGTTGTATTATGCAAATTTCAAGGCCAGTTTACATGGTCAACTATATAATAACCAAAATTCCGCCTGAACAGGGACTTGAACCCTACCCTTAGGTTAAAAGCCTAATGCTCTACTGACTGAGCTATCTGGGCCAGTAGTCTGTAATTGTTGTATTATGCAAATTTCAAGGCCAGTTTACATTGGTCAACTATATAATAACCAAAATTCCGCCCGAACAGGGACTTGAACCCTGGACCCTTAGGTTAAAAGCCTAATGCTCTACCGACTGAGCTATCCGGGCCAGTAGTTGTAATTGTTGTATTATGCAAATTTCAAGGCCAGTTTACATTGGTCAACTATATAATAACCAAAATTCCGCCCGAACAGGGACTTGAACCCTGGACCCTTAGGTTAAAAGCCTAATGCTCTACCGACTGAGCTATCCGGGCCAGTAGTTTGTAATTGTTGTATTATGCAAATTTCAAGGCCAGTTTACATTGGTCAACTATATAATAACCAAAATTCCGCCCGAACAGGGACTTGAACCCTGGACCCTTAGGTTAAAAGCCTAATGCTCTACCGACTGAGCTATCCGGGCCAGTAGTTTGTAATTGTATGTATTATGCAAATTTCAAGGCCAGTTTACATTGGTCAACTATATAATAACTAAAATTCCGCCCGAACAGGGACTTGAACCCTGGACCCTTAGGTTAAAAGCCTAATGCTCTACCGACTGAGCTATCCGGGCCAGTAGTTTGTAATTGTTGTATTATGCAAATTTCAAGGCCAGTTTACATTGGTCAACTATATAATAACTAAAATTCCGCCCGAACAGGGACTTGAACCCTGGACCCTTAGGTTAAAAGCCTAATGCTCTACCGACTGAGCTATCCGGGCCAGTAGTCTGTAATTGTTGTATTATGCAAATTTCAAGGCCAGTTTACATTGGTCAACTATATAATAACCAAAATTCCGCCCGAACAGGGACTTGAACCCTGGACCCTTAGGTTAAAAGCCTAATGCTCTACCGACTGAGCTATCCGGGCCAGTAGTTTGTAATTGTTGTATTATGCAAATTTCAAGGCCAGTTTACATAGGTCAACTATATAATAACCAAAATTCCGCCCGAACAGGGACTTGAACCCTGGACCCTTAGGTTAAAAGCCTAATGCTCTACCGACTGAGCTATCCGGGCCAGTATTTTGTAATTGTTGTATTATGCAAATTTCAAGGCCAGTTTACATATGTCAACTATATAATAACCAAAATTCCGCCCGAACAGGGACTTGAACCCTGGACCCTTAGGTTAAAAGCCTAATGCTCTACCGACTGAGCTATCCGGGCCAGTAGTTTGTAATTGTTGTATTATGCAAATTTCAAGGCCAGTTTACATAGGTCAACTATATAATAACCAAAATTCCGCCCGAACAGGGACTTTGAACCCTGGACCCAAATTTAGGTTAAAAGCCTAATGCTCTACCCGACTGGAGCTATCCGGGCCAGTAGTGTTGATGATTGTTGTATTATGCAAATTTCAAGGCCAGTTTACATATGTCAACTATATAATAACCAAAATTCCGCCCGAACAGGGACTTGAACCCTGGACCCTTAGGTTAAAAGCCTAATGCTCTACCGACTGAGCTATCCGGCCAGTCGTTTGTGGAATTGTTGTAATATGCAATTTTCAAGGCCAGTTTACATATGTCAACTATATAATAACCAAAATTCCGCCCGAACAGGGACTTGAACCCTGGACCCTTAGGTTAAAAGCCTAATGCTCTACCGACTGAGCTATCCGGGCCAGTAGTTTGTAATTGTTGTATTATGCAAATTTCAAGGCCAGTTTACATATGTCAACTATATAATAACCAAAATTCCGCCCGAACAGGGACTTGAACCCTGGACCCTTAGGTTAAAAGCCTAATGCTCTACCGACTGAGCTATCCGGGCCAGTAGTAATTTTGTAATTGTTGTATTATGCAAATTTCAAGGCCATGTTTGAACCCACCCTTATCAACTATATAATAACCAAAATTCCGCCCGAACAGGGACTTGAACCCTGGACCCTTAGGTTAAAAGCCTAATGCTCTACCGACTGAGCTATCCGGGCCAGTAGTTTGTAATTGTTGTATTATGCAAATTTCAAGGCCAGTTTACATTGGTCAACTATATAATAACCAAAATTCCGCCCGAACAGGGACTTGAACCCTGGACCCTTAGGTTAAAAGCCTAATGCTCTACCGACTGAGCTATCCGGGCCAGTAGTTTGTAATGTTGTATTATGCAAATTTCAAGGCCAGTTTACATATCAACTATATAATAACCAAAATTCCGCCCGAACAGGGACTTGAACCCTGGACCCTTAGGTTAAAAGCCTAATGCTCTACCGACTGAGCTATCCGGGCCAGTAGTTTGTAATTGTTGTATTATGCAAATTTCAAGGCCAGTTTACATTGGTCAACTATATAATAACCAAAATTCCGCCCGAACAGGGACTTGAACCCTGGACCCTTAGGTTAAAAGCCTAATGCTCTACCGACTGAGCTATCCGGGCCAGTATTTTGTAATTGTTGTATTATGCAAATTTCAAGGCCAGTTTACATTGGTCAACTATATAATAACCAAAATTCCGCCCGAACAGGGACTTGAACCCTGGACCCTTAGGTTAAAAGCCTAATGCTCTACCGACTGAGCTATCCGGGCCAGTAGTTTGTAATTGTTGTATTATGCAAATTTCAAGGCCAGTTTACATTGGTCAACTATATAATAACCAAAATTCCGCCCGAACAGGGACTTGAACCCTGGACCCTTAGGTTAAAAGCCTAATGCTCTACCGACTGAGCTATCCGGGCCAGTAGTTTGTGATTGTTGTATTATGCAAATTTCAAGGCCAGTTTACATATGTCAACTATATAATAACCAAAATTCCGCCCGAACAGGGACTTGAACCCTGGACCCTTAGGTTAAAAGCCTAATGCTCTACCGACTGAGCTATCCGGGCCAGTAGTTTGTAATTGTTGTATTATGCAAATTTCAAGGCCAGTTTACATTGGTCAACTATATAATAACCAAAATTCCGCCCGAACAGGGACTTGAACCCTGGACCCTTAGGTTAAAAGCCTAATGCTCTACCGACTGAGCTATCCGGGCCAGTAGTTTGTAATTGTTGTATTATGCAAATTTCAAGGCCAGTTTATGGTCAACTATATAATAACCAAAATTCCGCCCGAACAGGGACTTGAACCCTGGACCCTTAGGTTAAAAGCCTAATGCTCTACCGACTGAGCTATCCGGGCCAGTAATTTGTAATTGTTGTATTATGCAAATTTCAAGGACAGTATCCTATACGTCTAAACAACATAATAACCAAAATTAACGCCCTAAAGGCGTTCTCTATTTCTGTTTCTACTTAATTACCTTGATTTTATTGCGTTCGTTTGTTGTACCTCTTAATTCCCATAACACCGCTGGAATAATTTTTATATATATTTTTTCAAGTCATCCGGTTTTTAGAATTATGTACAATGAGTGAATTGAATTTTGATACCAATAACTTTATTTTGGATCCTCATTTTATTTTATCTTATCCTCAATTCTATTGTGTTGTATCTATTGATAACGATATCAGTAATCATCAGTGGATCTAGTACATAAACGTTAGGTACATTTTATTTTGTGATTTCAGTCGATACCGTGATCATACTAATGCCATCTTACAGACCTATTAATGCAAATCTTGAAATTGAATTAACGTTTCGTTGTATATGTCATTGAAAGCAATTAAATAAACTGTAAAATGAAATTGTTTAATATTTTATTTATGTTTTGCAAGTAAGATGCATGTGATATAATGGTTGGCACATTTCTATAGTTATAGCTCCACCAAGTCCTCCCCCTTTACAAGGGTTGTAAATACCATCCCTCACATGTGGCAACACTTTTCTGTCCGTGGAAACGAATTCTTACCCTCCAGACTGTTTTATTGCTGCTCTAAGCAGTACCCAAAGGGCAAAAAAAACTCAGGGCCGCCCGAACAGGGACTTGAACCCTGGACCCTTAGGTTAAAAGCCTAATGCTCTACCGACTGAGCTATCCGGGCTACGAATTTCCACATTTTCACCTTTTCCAATTTATTAATATTTTCATGTTTGTTGATGAACATAATAACCAAAATTCCGCCCGAACAGGGACTTGAACCCTGGACCCTTAGGTTAAAAGCCTAATGCTCTACCGACTGAGCTATCCGGGCTACGAATTTCCAAATTTCCACCTTTTTCAATTTATTAATATTTTCATTATTGTTAATGAACATAATAACCAAAATTACGCCCGAACAGGGACTTGAACCCTGGACCCTTAGGTTAAAAGCCTAATGCTCTACCGACTGAGCTATCCGGGCCAGTAGTTTGTAATTGTTGTATTACGCAAATTTCAAGGTTAGTATCTATATGTGCTACGCCCGAACAAGGGACTTTTACTCATAAATTTGTAATATACAAATGTACAATTGCGCCTGTAGGAGGAATACAACTGATATTAGTTTTTTATATTAGGTTTCCAAGTTCCGGATTTTCCATCTCTTCCCGTCTGTTTGTATTTTTGTGGACAGTTTGCTTCATCGTTATTTGCCGACCGAATTGCGTAGATTATACAGCATACTTTATATATTTAATGGCGTCAGCGTGCTTGAAAGGTGGGAAATAATGTTGGACACACTTGTTTACACTAAACAGTGAGTTGGTGTTTTTCGAAAAGTCTGACCGTTTTTTTTTTCTTTCAACGTGGACAATATGGAAATATAGGGGGTGAAACGGCGCAGGTTTTTTCATTTATATCAGACGACTCCGACTCGTATTTTGCCTGTGTAATTTCTTCGGGCGGAATAAAAAAACCCGGGGGGTGGAAAACCTCATCCCCGGCAACAGAACAGAGACGATGGTAGCGTAGTCTAAAATCTTGTTAAAATGTTTTCCCCCCCCTATGAAATATTTAAATTAGGTATAATTTTTTTTGTAAACCGAGGCCACATATCAAGCGCCCTGTCGCCCAACCCCTGAGGTACGACACACCGGGGAAATATAACCGCCTTCCTTTAATAAACACAAGAGGGCACCGCCGGGACTTGAAACGGAATTAAAATTTAATTGTATTAGTTTCGTTCTTTCCTTGTGCCGAGACAAGGCTATTACTTATCACTCTGTCGTCGGGCACACATAATGGGGCCCCCCCTCCAATTGTATTATTCCATTCTCAGCGCCCTGTGTAATATGACTGAACACAATCTCGGCAATGGGAGGAATACGGGACACAAAAACACTGTCCTCAATTCTTTTAAATGCATTCAATTACAGTGACACAGTATCATTATAGGCGTTAAAGCCAATAAATATTCCTTCGTTACACAAAAGTGACAATTACAAGTAAGCAGAACAACATAATTACAGGTATCCTGAATTATCAAATGAGGCTTAATCATGGGTGAACAAATAATGATTAACAATGATAACAAACATTCCTCGTACAGACACTTACCTAAATTCAGATGACATAACGATATGAAAACCAGGACGACAAAACAAGATAATATGCGCTATGAATTACACACAATGTTACTCTGAAATTAATAGTTTATAACGACTGAATCGGTAAAATATAAGTGTTGTATTTTGAAAATTTCTGGGCTAGGACATTGGTGAACTATATAATAACCAAAATTCCGCCCGAACAGGGACTTGAACCCTGGACCCTTAGGTTAAAAGCCTAATGCTCTACCGACTGAGCTATCCGGGCTAGTACTTTCTAATAGTTGTGTTATGCAAATTTCAAGGCCAGTTTACATAGGTCAACTGTATAATAACCAAAAGTCCGCCCGAACAGGGACTTGAACCCTGGACCCTTAGGTTAAAAGCCTAATGCTCTACCGACTGAGCTATCCGGGCTAGTACTTTCTAATAGTTGTGTTATGCAAATTTCAAGGCCAGTTTACATAGGTCAACTGTATAATAACCAAAATTCCGCCCGAACAGGGACTTGAACCCTGGACCCTTAGGTTAAAAGCCTAATGCTCTACCGACTGAGCTATCCGGGCCAGTAGTTTATAATTGTTGTACTTTGCAAATTTCAAGGCCAGTTTACATAGGTCAACTATATAATAACCAAAATTCCGCCCGAACAGGGACTTGAACCCTGGACCCTTAGGTTAAAAGCCTAATGCTCTACCGACTGAGCTATCCGGGCTAGTACTTTCTAATAGTTGTATTATGCAAATTTCAAGGCCAGTTTACATAGGTCAACTATATAATAACCAAAAGTCCGCCCGAACAGGGACTTGAACCCTGGACCCTTAGGTTAAAAGCCTAATGCTCTACCGACTGAGCTATCCGGGCCAGTAGTTTCTAATTGTTGTACTTTGCAAATTTCAAGGACAATATTCCATATCTGTGAAGTCCACAATAACCAAAACTAACTACCGATTGATTTAGGTTGTTCTTCAGTCAACCATTAACGATTGTTCCACGTAATAAGTTTACGGCCGTTTTCATTAAATCTTCTCGTTGTCTTCTGGTCTACCCTTCGGATTCTGTTTATAACACTTACTGAATTCCTTTTCTTTTTCGTCCTCCCGTCGCCCCTTCGTTACCGGGTCCGGCTCCGGCTCCTAAACAGGACATTCCAAAGCGCGCCACTTCTTATTAAACAGGGAAAAACCAGAAAACCCTCCGGTCGTACAGAAACCCGGTGTCGGTGTCCGTATCCCTTTTTATAGTCCGCCAATTTTAAGCGTACCGTCGTTGTTTTTGGCGCGACACAACCGTGGACATATATCAGCGCCGGCCCGTGCATGGTAATGGGCCTGCTTGCTGCTTTAGGCAATAATATATATACGCAAAAACCAGCCTTGTGTAGGCTTGTTTTGATCAGGAGAAACAATTTGGTACGAGTCACAAAGACGATTTTCCGTTTTAAAAAAAAAAGAAGACACTTTCGATGAGTTTGCCTCCAAACCGTTGGAACAGAAACGATGGTTTCGGCAATCCTACAGGGGGGAAAAACAAGGGCAATAAAACGAACTATAAAAAGTTCGCATTGCAATAAACAATAGTGTTGCGTGAATAATTAAAAAAACCCCCGAGAGTATAATCAAGAATTGAACACTGCTAATCTAATCACGTTTTAGCCCATCATCAATAATATTCCAGTAGGAACAGTGGAACAATGTTAAGCCTAAGACATCACGGAGTATTGGGGCCGGAAATCCGAAGACAGGGTATCGGAACCTGTTATATATTCGTTTGATAAATTGAATTTTATTTTATCAAAATAAAAATTCTCAACGAATACATAAATTCTGTACAACTTCTAATTATGATTGAGAATAATAACTTTGTGTTTTAATTTATTGTCAGGACACATTACGGCCGATGGTCGGCAGCGATTAAGAAAAAAGTCTGTCCAATTTACGACTCCGTGAGAGTTCCCCACCTGTCGAGGAACTAATTTCGGGACATGAATTTACCCGAACCCCCCCAAAAAAAAGTGTTCCCTAAGTGACAAAAACAAGACGTGGACGCTTTTTTTTCTTATTTCTAGTCGGCCGTCACAACAAGTTATAGAGGGCGACCCCCAACGGCGATACTTCTGTTTCCGGACTGGAGGAACACTTTATCTGTTCCAGGTTTCGGTCTAGCAGCCGTAAAAATATAACCGGGCTATAACCGGGTTTTCTGTCAATATCGTATCTGGGAGTATATCATCAAAAACATTTTATAAATCGAATGTAGGAAATCTCGATATGAGATTCCTTCGATGAGTCCAAATGAACGGTTTCGAGAATGAAAAGTTTCGTCCGTTCACCGTCTTCATTACCCCGTCGCCTCATCACTTAGGCCTGTCTGATTTTGGTACATATCAGTTACTTTAGAATTGACTAAGAAATTCTTCAGAGGAATGAATATCGAGTCAGATTCCTGGAACGATTATCGATAGCCAACTTATCAGGGCAGTTTCTTAGAAACCTGGAACGATGATACGTTTTTTTGGTTTAGGTCCGTTCAGTTTACGTGCCACGGAGTTCTTCTGGGTCCTTCTGGAGACGCGTCCGAACCAATCAATCAAACCGATCCCGTTTAGGAACCGACTGGTTAAGGGCAAGCGGTTTTTGCTCGCCGCCAACCAAGGCCGGTTAGCTCGTCGGATACGGTTCATAAAACACACAAGAACCGGATAGAACCCCCTCCCTCCCCTATCTCAGAGTCCGATGGAATTTCCCGAATTATTCATTCAACGTTCCTGGCATTCAAACAGAAAGTTTGCGAAAAGTTTAACACCCTTTTCAGTGCTCTGACTAAACGGATTATTACCTGAGATGGGGGACAGAGCGATTGTTCTATTGTTATCGGGGGGTTAAAGTCGAACAAAATACCAGAATTGTATTGAAATTGAGTGTGGAAACACCCCCAGAGAATTAACTATTGATTCAATTACACTTTATAAATTGTTCCAGGACACTTACTGTAGTTGACTTTAGAGATTAGGGCCCTCTAAATTAATTCAGGTTCAAACCCCAAATCTGATCTACGGCTTTTAATTTTTTTTTTATACCTATATTCTATTTATCTGAAATTTAGAAAGTCTGAAACTTCCCCCGCCTGATATGCTTCTAGAGGCTGAAAATTTTGAAAGTAAAGTTTTAAAAACCGAGAGAAAATTAGTCTATTAATCTACGGCCCCAGCTCGGGCCCAATTGATTTACTCGGACTTGTCGGGTTTTCTCACGGAATCGCGCTTTCTCAAAAACTTTAGGTATCTCGGTATGAATTATACCTTTTGATGGCGGGCCCGGGGGGGGGGTCCTCTTTTACTTCAACATTTTTATTTAATAGTCCCTCGTCCGAGCCCATTCCGCGCCCTTTTTTTACGCCTCCTCCTCCTCCTCCCCCACCGCAAACCACTTCTGCCCCATCTAATAGAAAAACATTCTATTCCGCAGTTATAAATCCGGCCTGAGCGTATTAGGCCAACAGATTGTAAATTAAAGTTCAGCACGAAACTCGAGAAGAAATTTTCGCCGGCCCCGCAGGAGGCTGATTAATTGTCGGCTCCTACTTAGTTGTCGGGATGACGGGGTTGGTGGTTGGGGGTTGGGGCGCTCCCTGATTTATAAGGCGATATCCCGTGCTCAAATATGAAATGCCCACCCACTCTCAGCAACACGCCCTATCTCGCTTTACCAACACTTAAAGTTGGCCCATTTGACAGTTGATAAAGTGGAACTTTCCGAAGACAAAAATATACTTATAGTTTATTTTTCTTGGGATAATTAACACCAGGGCTGAAGGGTGTTTACCCGAAGGTTTTAATTTTGTGGCTAATATCTTGCCAACCTGAATCTTATAAGTACAAGTGCTGACTTTTTTTTTCACATGTATTTCGTTGTAAAGGAACCATTCAAAGATGGCACTTTTCACACAAGAACAATTGTAGTCTAAGGGCTAAGAAGATCTCTAGGCCAGCGGAATAATGGACTTCGTCCACTGTCGGTATGTTGAGGTCATGGTGGATTGTGCGGTTAGAAACATAACGGGGGGAGCATTAAGGACGGTAAGAAGGACTTTTGACTGAAATTGGATGTCTCGGTGGAACCCCATAGCTCTATACCGTATGTCCGTGTCGGTTTAAGTATCGCTTTGTATATTGTCAGTTTGTTACTTAAGGTCAATTTCGATGTCCGTTTTAGTAATGGCCTTATGAGTCCAAATTTTCTGTTTAAGTCGATTCTTTTGAGTCGGGTATGGGGATTCCACGAAAAAAGGACTTTTGACTTTTGAACCCCATAGCTCTATTCCGTAAGTCCATGCCGGTTTTAATACGGATTTGTATATTGTCAGTTTGTTGTCCATTGTAAGTTTTGATGTCCTTTTCAAAAGAGGTCTTGGGAGTCCAAATTTACGGTTTAAGTCAATTCTTTCGAGTCGGGTATGGGGATTCCACGTGAGTCGTCACACCAACATAGTAATTTCTTGTAAACGTGATGCTAATGAATTTTCCCCCCATTTAAGATTATTTGAAACCGGTTAAAAAAAAATATATCAATGATACCGAAAAACGTTTCGATTCCTCTTACCGGAGGCATTGAAATTTGCCTGTAATATATCGAAGAATCACAAATATTTTAGGGAGTAAATATCGCACGAGTGACCTTTCCTGTTCCCCCCAAAAAAACTTAATTATAAGTTCGTTAATATTTGCAATTGGACGTAAAGGCGACTGTAATCGCAATTGCACTTTGCATTGCACGACCAGAGGTTTGAAAACGTTAATGAAAAATTACCTCTCGCTTTTCAAAAGTGCTATATTCCGGATCATTAAATTCCGATATACATTTACATTTCAAAGAATCCCCAATTCCTTCGTCCATCGTTCTCGCATGGATTCCCATACCTGAAGCCGAGTGCAATGAAATTTATAATAAAGCCAGTTTGATTAGGCTAATCCCACTTCTGACACAGATCTCAGTATTCAATGTTTTATTGAGGAAGAAAAGAAAGTGGCCGTTATCCTGAATCCCCCAGTGTAATTACCAAATTGGCTTGAGACTGAGATATCCTTCTCTTCTGTGTTTCCTTCTGGGCCGTGTAAATCCTTCAGACGTTTTCCAGTGCCCAGCCACGCCTCGCCTCCTGAACCCGGTTTTATTTATTATTATTTAAAACCGTTCTCATTCACTCTCTCTCTCTCTCTCTCTCTGATATTCAACGACCGCTAATGTATCTTCTCCATTCTCTCTTCCTCTTACACTCGACGTCTTCCATCTCAGTTTTTCCTTTACGCCCTTCCGATCCGCGAACATTAAACATTTTTCTCATCAGTTCATTTAAAAAAATCCCTGCCAAGAGTGAATCTCGGCCGCTTATCAAGTTCAAGACGCTTCATCTGAAGGCGAAACTCTAATCAACGCAAAGAGTAGCAAGAAAACTGTCCTTAAAAAAAATCTCCGGGGTAATAAACATTACCTCGGGCCATAAGGCAAGTTTTACTTTACTTCTCTTCCAGACACGTGTATTTGCGACAGGAAAATATCGCCCATTAATTTCTGTATAAACATCCATAATATATAACTGAAATTATATCCAAACGAATCAACACGGCATCGGGTTGGTTTTATTGCGAAGAGACGAGAAATAATTCGATCTCGTAAAAAATAAGTTTTCCTGTTTTAAGAGCCGTACGCCGACATGCCGTTTATTTGAGTTTATTGTGGGTTCCTGTTTGACGACCGCCATTAATGTCAGCACTAAAGTACTATAATTGACGTAGGTCGTGTTTTCTTTTCTAAATCATATTTATAATACAGGTTCGACGTAGGCTGATTATTGCAGCTGTATTACATATTTCAATCAATTCTACATCCGCTCCTTTTCGGAGATCATATTTGATATTATGTACCGCGGTGTTGTTATATATCTCATGACTCTTCGCCATTAGTCTTTAAGGAACTTTTTTTTTTCAATTCATACAAGAGACACTACAAATAAAAATTAAAAATTCTCAATATAGGGCGTTCCTCTATTATTCTGTCGTTGTATATTTCGATTGATTTTACACGCATCTTAAATTATCGGGCCGGCAACTAAGTCATTGCGGGTTTCGTCCCGGATGGTGATGGCGTTATTTGTATTTTTACGCGTGTTTACATCTTCAAATCTATAGAGTTTGGTATTCTGAACTGTTTATTGCGTGCCAACTATTCGTCGGCAAGATGTCTTCAAGATGAGAAGAATCCGCAATTATTTAGTTGCCAACCCGATACAATAGCTAATATCCACTGTACTTAAATTGTCCGTAAGAATATAATGGTGATGGCGTTATTTGTATTTTTACGCGTGTTTACATCTTCAAACCTATAGAGTTTGGTATTCTGAACTGTTTATTACGTGCCAACTATTCGTTGGCAAGATGTCTTCCGAAGATGAGAAGAATCCGCAATTATTTAGTTGCCAACCCGATACAATAGATAATATCCCACCGGTACTTAAATTGTCCGTAAGAATATAATGGTGATGGCGTTATTTGTATATTTACGCGTGTTTACATCTTCAAACCTATAGAGTTTGGTATTCTGAACTGTTTATTGCGTGCCAACTATTCGTCGGCAAGATGTCTTCCGAAGATGAGAAGAATCCGCAATTATTTAGTTGCCAACCCGATACAATAGATAATATCCCACCGGTACTTAAATTGTCCGTAAGAATATAATGGTGATGGCGTTATTTGTATATTTACGCGTGTTTACATCTTCAAGCCTATAGAGTTTGGTGTTCTGAACTGTTTATTACGTGCCAACTATTCGTCGGCAAGATGTCTTCCGAAGATGAGAAGAATCCGCAATTATTTAGTTGCCAACCCGATACAATAGATAATATCCCACCGGTACTTAAATTGTCCGTAAGAATATAATGGTGATGGCGTTATTTGTATATTTACGCGTGTTTACATCTTCAAACCTATAGAGTTTGGTATTCTGAACTGTTTATTACGTGCCAACTATTCGTCGGCAAGATGTCTTCCGAAGATGAGAAGAATCCGCAATTATTTAGTTGCCAACCCGATACAATAGATAATATCACCGGTACTTAAATTGTCCTTAAGAAACTCATATTTCTCGAGATTTTTCTGTCTCCACTACAAGCGCAATTTATGTGAATTTTAAAGAGACTCAACTTGAATAAATTTGTTCTTCCAATATGAATAATCTTTGAACGTGGCCGGCGCTCCAGTTCCAGGATAAAATGTTCGATGTAATTGCTCGGGACGGTCCTGGAATTCGACAAACGTCTGCAATGCCGGAGGCGATCGGTGCCCGGGATACCGTTGCCTCCTCCAGGGATACCTGTCTCGGGATTCTCCGCTTCTATCTCGGGCGCGTTTAGAATCGCGGCGGCCCATTTTTATCTCTTCTTCCAAACTAGGGCCCATATATATAAGAGAAGGGCCGAATATTATCCTCCCCTTCGATGATCTCCTCCCGGGTCAACCCCCCCCCCTCCTCTGAGAGGTCAGGGTCTGATTATAGACCTCGTTCCAATTTAGTACATCGCAACAGATTAGAACTTTAAACAAGATGCGAATTACTACGTCACTTCCTGTGAGATATCTTCATATTGCGGAAAGTGATAAAAAAAAAAATATTAATAATATTTTATATTTATTGATGCGCAAACGAAATTGGGCCAGGTGAAATACAATGTCCGCCCGAGAACGGAGGGACGACAATTAATAATTAGCATTTTGGAACTGAATAATTAATTTCGTATTTGCATAAAACCGTTGCCGGGCCCTATTCCTAAATCATCGGTCTGAAACATGAACTCTTGACAAGTGATTGATATAACGTTGTATATAACGCTGTGTTAAGCGATCCCTGTAATAATTTATTGTGGAATATGAGTTGATTCGCCTAATTTAGCGTTTCTAGACAGTCGGACTAATTGAAAAATAAATGCCTCCTTTCCGTTTTTCAACTACATCTTTTATTACATTATCAGTTGTGATAAGCCCTTTGATTACCACTATTCCGCTCGCGGAATGAAAATACTGAATACCGTAGGTTTTTTGGTGTTTCCGTCTCCTCTCGCCGGTCTGGTCTTTTCTGCTAGACCGGTTTCGGCCGTTCGCCATCTTCAGTAGCGGTGTTGGTCACTGTCGGCACTTCGGATAGTGCACGATTGACAGTACAGGTGATACAGTGACAGTGCAGTGAGGATGCCCGAAAAACACCCAAAGTGACTACTGAAGATGGCGAGCGGGCCGAAACCGGTCTAGCAAAAGACGAAACCAGCCGGAGACAGAAACGCCACAAACCAACCACTCGCAGATCACAAAACAGGTAAGTTAAACTAGAATACTGCTTGATTACGATTAGAGCAAATAAGTTTAATTAAATCATCTTATTAGAACCTTGAGGATTCGAAATCCTGAAAAGATCTGCCTTCCCTCTTTTGGTCTTAAACAGGACACAGTTGAATGAAAAATTGTGGCTCTTTGATGAATTCAATTCGTACTGTACATAATTCTAAAGACCGGATGACTTGAAAAAATAAATATAAAAAATTATACCAGCTATGTTTTGGTAATTATGAAGTACAACTAATGCATGCAATAAAATCGACGTAATTAAGTAGTAGGCGAAAATAGAGAGCCCGGATAGCTCAGTCGGTAGAGCATTAGGCTTTTAACCTAAGGGTCCAGGGTTCAAGTCCCTGTTCGGGCGGAATTGAAAATATTAATAAATTGGTTTGAAAATTATGTTCATTGACAATCATGAAAATATTAATGAAAAATTTGAAAATTACTGGATAGCTCAGTCGGTAGGCATTAGGCTTTAACCTAAGGGTCCAGGGTTCAAGTCCCTGTTGTGGAAATTCGTAGCCCGGATAGCTCAGTCGGTAGAGCATTAGGCTTTTAACCTAAGGGTCCAGGGTTCAAGTCCCTGTTCGGGCGGACCACACTTTTTTGCCCTTTGGGTACTGCTTAGGGTAATAAAACAGTCTGGAGGGTAAGAATTCGGTTCCACGGACAGAAAAGTGTTGCCACATGTGAGGGATGGTATTTACAACTCTTGTAAAGGGGGAGGACTTAGTGGAGCTATAACTATAGAAATGTGCCAACCATTATATCGCATGCATCTTACTTGTAAAACATAAATAAAATATTAAACAATTTCATTTTACAGTTTATTTTATTGCTTTCAATAACATATATAACGCGACGTTAATTCAATTTCAAGATTTGCATTAATAGGTCTGTAAGATGGCATTAGTATGAATACGGTATCGACTGAAATCACAAAATAAAATGTACCATACGTTTATGTACTAGTTCGACTGATGATTACTGATATCGTTATCAACAGATACAACACCATAGAATTGAGGATAAGATAAAATAAAATGAGGATACAAAATGCAGATATTGGTATCAAAATTCAATTCATACTGTACATCATTCTAAAGAGCGGATAACTTGAAAAAATATATATAAAAAATTATTCCAGACGAGTTTTGGTAATTATGAAGTACCACTAATTCATGCAATCAAGTCGACGTAATTAAGTAGAAGAGAGAAACAGAGAGCCCGGATAGCTCAGTCGGTAGAGCATTAGGCTTTTAACCTAAGGGTCCAGGGTTCAAGTCCCTGTTCGGGCGGAATTTTGGTTATTGTGGACTTCACAGATATAGAATATTGACCCTTGAAATTGCAAAGTACAAACTTGAAAGTACTAGCCCGGATAGCTCCAGTCGGTGAGCATTAGGCTTTTTTAACCTAAGGGTCCAGGGTTCAAGTCCCTATTCGGGCGGAATTTTGGTTATTGTGGACTTCACAGATATAGAATATTGACCTTGAAAATTGCAAAGTACAACGCTTAGAAAGTACTAGCCCGGATAGCTCAGTCGGTAGAGCATTAGGCTTTTAACCTAAGGGTCCAGGGTTCAAGTCCCTGTTCGGGCGGAATTTTGGTTATTGTGGACTTCACAGATATAGAATATTGACCTTGAAAATTGCAAAGTACAACGCTTAGAAAGTACTAGCCCGGATAGCTCAGTCGGTAGAGCATTAGGCTTTTAACCTAAGGGTCCAGGGTTCAAGTCCCTGTTCGGGCGGAATTTTGGTTATTGTGGACTTCACAGATATAGAATATTGACCTTGAAAATTGCAAAGTACAAAGCTTAGAAAGTACAGCCGGATAGCTCAGTCGGTAGAGCATTAGGCTTTTAACCTAAGGGTCCAGGGTTCAAGTCCCTGTTCGGGCGGAATTTTGGTTATTGTGGACTTCACAGATATAGAATATTGACCTTGAAAATTGCAAAGTACAAAGCTTAGAAAGTACTAGCCCGGATAGCTCAGTCGGTAGAGCATTAGGCTTTTAACCTAAGGGTCCAGGGTTCAAGTCCCTGTTCGGGCGGAATTTTAGTTATTGTGGACTTCACAGATATAGAATATTGACCTTGAAAATTGCAAAGTGCAACGCTTAGAAAGTACTAGCCCGGATAGCTCAGTCGGTAGAGCATTAGGCTTTTAACCTAAGGGTCCAGGGTTCAAGTCCCTGTTCGGGCGAAATTTTAGTTATTTGTATCCCTAACAATTCTTAATCTACAGAGTTTGATCAGTAGAATTTCCTGCTGTACTGAGAGAGATTATAGAATAAGGATCAAACACAAACAGGTCCTTTATCAGTGCAACATTATCCTTTATATATTGTCCTATAATATTAAACTGTTATTAAAATGTTTCATAAAAACTATCATCAGATATAACCTGTGCGGCTATTATCAATAAAATGTATATAAATGGTTGGACTTACAATTGATTCATTGTTGCTCTTCTGCGGCGTGGTACTTACTGGTTAGCGATGCCACAAGTGTTCACTTTCACTAATTTTCATTATTGTTGACAACCAAAAGACGCCTGTCCAACATCTCGTCATAATTTCATAATTATGACACCGCGCTCCAGTTCTTCTTCAGTTCAAAAACGATTACTGGATGATCAGTTTTCAGAATATTTTTTAAAAACCCCCCGCTGCGTCCGGATGTTTCGGTCCAACTAAACCTCTGGTTGCCGCCCTTCTGCTTGATTTTTGGAGTTCCTGGAAAAGGGGTTGGGTCCTTTTCCGAAGGCGGCGGTTACTCCGATAGGTCGGCTTACCCCGTAGAGGTCCAAGGGATGTTGGATGGAAGCATTTTATGGCTTTATGACCCTACACACGTGTTTCGCACTCCCGTCTCATGCCCCAAAGGAGGGGCTTAAAAATATTTGTAGCGAGTGAAAATAAATTTGACTTCTATTGTCGAATCCCATTCTCACCCCAGTAGTAATCCGTACGCATTTTATTACTTAGAATTGATAATTGCAATTAAAATTTTGCCTATATTCAAAACGCAAATTTCTTTGTCATCCCGAATGCTTAGATAATACCACTGAATTGGCTTTTTGTGGAAAGTTAATAGTCAGTTTAATATACCAGTTTTGTGGTCTGCGATGGTTTGGAATACCGTAGGTTTGTTGTGTTTCTGTCTCCTCTCGCCGGTTCGGTCTTTTGCTAGACCGGTTTCGGCCGCTCGCCGTCTTCAGTAGCGCTGTCGGTCACTGTCGGCAATTTGGATGTTTTTCGGCCATCCTCACTGCGTCACTTGTACTGTCGCTTTTATGTGTTTCTTCGCCAGACACCGCCACAGTAGAAGTCCTTAGTAGGTGCCAACAGTGACTAACACGGCGCTACTGAAGATGGCGAGCGGCCGAAACCGGTCTAGCAAAGACCAAACCGGCGAGAGGCGACAGGAAACACCACAAACCTACGGTATTAATAAAGTTAGGATCAGTTGAGTGCTGAAATGACCGAGAAGTTATTAATTTTAATGATGTGACAATGACTTTTAACACCCTATACCTGCCGAAAGTGGCTGCATACTGCCCGCAGAGTTATAGGGAGTGATAATTGTGGCAGTTCCGATGGAAGATCATCGGCTGAAGATTTTTTAAGGAAAAGGCTCGGTCGTATTTCAAAATTCTCCACTCTCGTCACCCATAAAACGTATCTAAGAGATAGACCGGCTGCACACCGCCCCCCACCACCCCCCAAATTCCCCGGATGGTTAATTGAATTCGGCCAAGGGCCGAGGACTCCATAGGATCATTTCCTTCGTGTCCCTTCACCGGGCCCGCCGTCACTCCCTAACGGCTAATCCAACTCCCGCCGCTTCCAGATTAATTCCGGGCACTATCTCGGTCAATTTCCTACATTCAGCCCTTGTCAGCGGGGCTGTAACGAGGGGGGCGCTCAACGGAACAACCCTGTCGGCCGCCCGGAGAAATATTCAGATCTACGTAATCGCTCGGGGAAAGTATGGAAAGTGCCCTG
This sequence comes from Lethocerus indicus, assembly GCA_019843655.1. Classification (NCBI taxonomy): domain Eukaryota; kingdom Metazoa; phylum Arthropoda; class Insecta; order Hemiptera; family Belostomatidae; genus Lethocerus; species Lethocerus indicus. The sequence goes on from JACDQD010000011.1 coordinate 3,790,401, forward strand.
ACAGTTGGGGGAAGGCGCAGTGCGCCACACTAATTAACAGCGACATCAACCGGTATCTATTTTTGTGAAAAGTCAATATTTCGGTCCGATTAACCCATTAAGTACCCCAAATGTTGATCAGTTAATTTTTTAAATTTTTCTGATATGACGTTTTTACAGCAAGTTTTTTTTTATTACTTTCAATAATTTCACAATATTAATACTACAGTGTTAAAATACTTCAAAATAAAAGGTCTCATGTGTTGGTTCAACTCTGTAGTGCCCTAATCCCCGAATTGGACTCGATTTAAAAAAACAAAATATTTGACAAACTGGTTTTAAAAAAAATATTTGGAGGTACTATTTGATAGTAATGCATCGTAATAAGTAAATTTTATGTAAAATTTTCAGAAATAAAAATTTGGTACTTAATGGGTCAGCAGAGTGGACCAGTTACAGCGTCAATTTTTTTCTTTTTTTTTTTGACGACTTTTATTCTTCTCCCCATTTCCCGTCTCATTTTTCCTCGCCTTTCGCGGCGTAACGATGTTGTCATTTCATTACAGTCAAGATGAATATAACGCCGTGATAATTTATAATTCCGACTCTTCCCCGTCTCTTCACGGGAAGATATTTCCTTTCGATATTCCCGTTTTCGCCTCGAGAGTTTGGACAGAAAATTAAGGCGCTGGAGTCAGTATAAGCCGGTCGATTTAACAAATCGTTCCTTTCAAAATTGATCAATTCTAAATAACCTGGAAAAAAGCTCTCGCCGGAAAATATTTTTCAATGAAATTGAAACTTTTTGCTAAATTGAAATAATTAATTGTTCTAATTTGATATAACTGTTTTGTGGTCTGCGAGGGGTTGGAATACTGTAGGTTCGTGATGTTTCTGTCTCCTCTCGCTGGTTTGGTCTTTCGCTAGACCGGTTTCGGCCGCTCGCCATCTTCAGTAGCGCTGTGTTAGTCACTGTTAGTCACTTTCACATGTACTGTGGCGGTTGTCTTGTTTGTCGTGTGTATATGTACGTGTCCTGTTATTGTGTTTTGCGGGGGTGGGGAGTTACAGTACATGTGAAAGTGACAGTGCAGTGAGGATGCCCAAAACAACATCCAAAGTGCTAACAGTGACTAACACCGCTACTGAAGATGGCGAGCGGCCGAAACCGGTCTAGCGAAAGACCTAACCAGCGAGAGGAGACAGAAACGTCACGAACCTACAATTAATTGTCCATTCCGACTTCCGACGGAATATATTGGACCAAAAACGAGCGATTGATAACGGAACAGCCCTTTTTTTAAGGAACTGTTAATCCCACCGCTTTGTATACATCAGAGGGCTGACGGTTGGAGGAAGTAGGACGGCATTGTAGCGCCGGGAGTTCAGAGATTGGTTGGCCGTCCCTAAAAGGGGCGGGGGGGACTTGAGGCCGGTGAACGATTGAGACTCTGTTTGTTGAAGTTGGCCGAAGCACGGGGGCCAAGTTGAGATTGGCCCTGTACTACAATTCGGACCGCAGATGGGAAAAACGCCGTGTTCGATCACCTAGCTCCGAAAATCCAAAACTCGCTCTCGAATCCACTCGTAACGCGGCTCTAAAACCTGCCCCAAACTCCTCTTTACTTCGACGAGTAGACCTACTGAAATCGTTTTCCCGAATTCACTTTTCAATATAATAAAATCATCGATACAATTCCTAATTAAAATATAGGGTGTCCAAAAATTAAGGCAAGATTTGAATCGAACAGTGGCAGCCAAACTTTCATTATTTTTGAAATATTGTTCAACAATGAAAACACCATTTGTACTGACCCTAAACTGTCGGCTGTCAAATGGTTTTTTTTTTTAATAGGGCCGCCAATTTTACTGCAAGAATGCAGTGGCAAATTCAAATCTCGCCCTATATGTACAGTATACCTCTTTACCGATGTCACATCATCTTTTGTGGTTGGATATATTTTAAAAATAATTTCCTTCCGTTAATAAATTGATACACTTTTTTTGTGACTATTATAGCGCAGTCATATAGTTATTGTACGGATTATAGCGGTGCAATACATTGCACAAAGGCCCGGTCTTGTTTAAATGCCCGGCGAAAGCCGCGTAGCTTTTCAGCGGAAAGGGAATTAATACAGAAAGGAAAAGAAAGGGGGAAAAATCCGCGTTTCTCCGCCTCGCCTTTGAATACGGCTCATGAAAAACCCAGACGGTTGATGGGAAAATTTGAGATTCATACTCCGCGGCCCGAGATTAGGCGACGTCGGACATGTGGCCCGCATGTGATAGAGACGGGGGTGACAAAAGGGCGAGGGCCGGCACCGACACGCAGGATAACCATCTGTTTTTAAAGTCGGACACACACACACAGGTTATATTAATACGAAATGAAAACCTCTCTTTGTGATTCTCAGCCCTCTCTCTCTCTCTCTCTCTTTCGGTTCCTCGCTCGTTGATGTGTATTTTGGTCGGTGGTTCCACTTTGTTCTTATCTCGGAGAGGGTTTGAAAAAAAGTCCATATACCCCTCCACCCCGCCCGTTCCACGCTCTCCGTCCTAGTCTTCTCCCATTCCTCGGTCATCCGTTTCTCATATTAATAACGTTCCCTTTTATGCGGCGCGTAATGGGGCGTTAGATATAACCGTCTGTGGCTCGCGCCCACCCCTGTCAATCACCGCCTATGTCACTTCCTCAACGGCACAGGATATATATATAATCTGTGGGGGTTTATACTGCCCTGTAGTGTTTTACGGAACATACAAGACGCCCAATAAAATCTCAGTGAATTTCAGCCGAATCGTAAAATAAGTTATCGCCGCGAGTTCGACCCGCAATCGTCCACTCAGGAACAATCATACGATTCTTTTACAGATTTACTCCCCCATGAGATTTATAGCTTGTACATCGGCATTTATTATAGTTCCGAATAAAATATAGTTTAAATCTTCAATCGGTGGGGGAAAGAGGACATCCCGACGAATTTTAGTATTATATTTTGGTGTGACGACTCACGTGGAATCCCCATACCCGACTCAAAGGAATCGACTAGGAAACGGACATCAGAATTGACCTTAAGTAACAAACTGACAACTTACAAAGCGATCCTCAATGCTCCCCCCGGTATGTTTCTAACCGCACAATCCACCGTGACCTCAATCATGACTCACAACGCCGCTGGCCTAGAGTTCGGTTATTTCCATATTCACGTGGAATCGATTTAAACCGAAAATTTGGACTGTTGAGACCATTACTGAAACGGACATCAAAATTGACCTTAAGTAACAAACTGACAATATACTTAATACCGACATGGCATAAGGTACAGAGCTATGGGGTTCCACCGAGACATTCGACATCGCTCGCGTCCAGAGATTCCAGTCAAAAGTCCTTCTTACCGTCCTTAATGCTGCCCCCGGTATGTTTCTAACCGCACAATCCACCATGACCTCAACATACCGACAGTCGAAGGAGTCGCAAAATCCCGGTTCCTAAAGTTCCACTCCCGCCTTTCTCCTCATCCTAATCCACTCTTTCCTCTCTTAGCCCTTAGACTACAATTGTTCTTGTGTGAAAAGTGCCATATTTGGGTGGTTCCTTTTATCACGAAATAAATGTGAAAAGAAAAGAAGAAGTCAGCACTCGTACATATAACGTTCAGGTTGATTGTACAAAATAAAAAAGGTCAATAAAAAAAATATGTCGGTGTGTAATTTTCCCGTACGTAGGTTACACCGGTACATACCTGCCTTCGGGGTTGAATAGAACTATGGGACTATATCCGAATATTCTCAATATTACCCAATTACCATTTCCCCGAGGCTTATATCAATTTGTGGGCATGCACCGTAGGCGAAGCGCAGAACAATGCCCCGCGGTAGGAAGAAGTAGGGTTATATTCATTTTCAAGGAGGTACATCTGGGTCCCTGAATATGCGGGGATTCGCGGCTGACCACCCCCACCCCCGCCGCCGCCACAATATTGATTTCCACCATTGAATTGTTTTCTTATTGCCGATTCCTTTTACCCGTTCCACTTTCAGTTGGAACGCGGACGGCTCTCCGAGATTGGGAGAAACAGGGAAGCAGGGTTTGGGGTTGCTGGAGGGGGGGGTAGAATAATCCGAACGGCAATAAAGCATTGGATGTGCTCTGGATTTGCGAAAAGGGGGGAATATGGACCGTCGCGAATACCGAGCCGGCTCCGGGGGGGGGGAAGATGATTGGACAAATAAGCTGAGGGAGAACCGTTCGTCGGGACTCTACTGACGGTGGCGAGAAGCCGAAACGCGTCTCGTCCAGTAATACCTTCGAAACTAAATTAGCCGTATTGACTGATAAGGCCAAAGGAGGTGATAAAATATTGAAACACAGATGATGCAAATAACGTTGGAATTATTCCGGTGGGTTGGTAAAAATTCCATAATAGAATACGTGATAAATATTTCAAATGCATTCAGTTGGAAGCGTCGAAAATAAGGAAGGCATTCGAATATAAATTTACTAGCGGATTTCCTTCCAGCCCCCGCGAAATGAGTTATACTGGAAATCGTCTACATTTTCCGGTCCAACCGAATTTTACTGCAAATTTTATTGCGCCAGAGACAGAAGGAATTATTTCCTGTATATACATACGGCAATAGGAAACCTATCGGAACGAAGTATTGGCAATAGGAAAAATACCCGGAAAATTGAATCTCCCTCTTTCTCTCTCTCTCTCTCTTCTCTCTCTCTTCTCCTTCGATTTTCAAACTTGAATGCCGTATAAAAAAGAATAGGAGCAATAGCGGCCACAACCCCGACCACAACCATCGCCATAAATATAATTCCGAATTCACTTCCCTACGCTACGGCTGATAAACGTTGGACGAGGAACGGGTCCGATTCGTTTTATTTTAGATTCCCCAGGTATTACGTTGATCCCGCGATGGTTATCCGTTGATGGAGTGACATAAATCGAAGAATTCGAGTTGAAATATAAAGAATTTCATCGCAGAGACAGGAACTTTTATGTGTACAGAGGATTTTTCATTCCGACACACAGAATGCAAATAAAACGGTATTTCACGCCGATAAGAAGTATTGTATATTTGCCTTTGCATTCATCCAGATTTACTTTGCAACATAAACACACTTGTACATCATTAAATATTTATTTATTATCGGAACTAATGATTTTTTTTATTACTGTCAATAATTGTTACAAAAAGATAAAATGGATTATACGTTTAATATAACCTAATAATATTTCAATGCAGTTGGGAGCTTAAAAAATAATATTCTTGTATCAGCTTGCCGGTCCTTCAGTTACAAATTTCAACTGAGAAAATACAGTCGCAATCTTCTGGAAAATAAATTCGTTACGGAACAGCAGTGTGACCAGAAGTGTACCTGAGTGTAAGGTAGGGCGGGGAGGAGACCGTCGTAGAAAAAAGGAAATCTGAGAATAGTTCATATAATTGTCCGCAAATTGGACCTCGACTTCTGCCCCTGACATTCCACCATAGTGCGAGTGAATTTCAGGAATATCCATGAATGAACGTACCGACTTATCAATGGGACCGTTGGGGGAGTCCAGTACCCGTAGTAAAGCCGGTGCGAACGTCCAGGTAGTCGAATTTCATTCATTCGGCACAGGTAGGAGTCGCCGCCGGATGTACTGGGAAAAGGGGGGTATTTGTCACAGGAAAGGGAAAAGGGATATACATTGTGTACTAAATTAGTCTCGCCTCGAACGGGTGTTCACCTGCTTTTCTGGGCGGTCAGAGAGAACAATTTCTATTTACGCGACGCGAAGTATAATTTGCTTGAAGTATATAGACAAATTGTGGAAATTCGATGTCCTCAGAGGTTTCCCAATAGCTGTACGCCCTCGCTGAAAAGGTTCCAGTTTCCAAGTTGTATACAACTTGTGCCTCGACGGTAGCCCAACAGTGGCGACGAAGCCGGGATGGATGAATGTTGACCTTTCGCGTGCAGGGTCACAGCTGACCCCGTAACCGGGGTGTACCTGTCACACACTACTACTGCTACTACCAGTGGTACCCGTTCTATATTCTGGCACTTCGGTCCCACTTATTCACGACGATTAAACGCACAGTGGGGGCGGCGGTCGGAATTTGAACGGTCATCGGTTACACCTTTTTGGGCCCTTTCAGGTACTGAAATCCGGTACCTTCAGTGTCAAATTGAGATTAGGGGTGCCATTTTATTGTTAGCTAACTGCATACCGGAAACTCATTACTCCAATACCATAATAATGACTCGAGTTGGGAAAGAATATTGATACATTCGCTGATCAACCTATAGAGGCTTTCCGTCGATATCGATTTTGCTAGACCGGTTTCGGTCGCTCGCCATTTTCAGTAGCGGTGTCAGTCACTTTGGACGTTTTTTGGCCGTCCTCATTGCACTTGTACTGTGCCAAAATGACTGACACACGAAACCGGTCTAGCAAAAGACCGTACCGGCGAGAGGAGACAGAAACACGCGAAACTAGTTATTTACGCTTTGGAATGCCTGTTTTTAATCTCTTTAATTTTGATAAATTCGCTCACGGATTGTATCATTGTTCAGTCTTCCATTGTTGATTGGTGTTGTATAAGACAGAAGATCCATGCAAGAACCATGCAATTTAAAGCAATATTCCGAGCATTCTTTTATTTCAATTTTTCACTTTTCGTCAGTGAAAATTCCGTGTAAAATATGTACAGATAATTGAAATAAACGCGCGATAATTAGAGAACTGTAGGATGCCTGACAGTGCAGCATCATATATATCAATGATTTTATAATAAATTTGTACAGCGAATAAAGCGGTTGGGCGTATAAAACATTTAGAGACATTTATATAAAATGTGAAGAGTGATTTACACTCCGCAGGAATGGCGGTCGGGATTTTTGCGGGCACAATCCCAACAGCTACATCGTCCGTTGACGAACCAAGGATCAAATTCATCCGTCCATCCATCATAGCGGACACCGTTCGAACGTTCATTCGAATAATATCGAAATTCACGCGGCCCGTCGTTGTAATATTATAGACGCCAAATATATAAATGTCAAACGTGATGTTTTCGATACGCGGATACGCTGATGGGGAAGGCGCTTCGAAGATATCAAACAAATATTTCTTTCAACAATTCCTTTAATTTTTAATTGAAGAATGTTATTCGAAGAACGTAAAGAAGTTTCGGGTCCTTCTTCCTCAACAGGTGCACCATAATCGATTTCACTAGGTGTTGCAGACAGACAGGAAACGGCGGTAGAATTTTAATATATTTAAAAAATTGAGTTGCAGTGCGTACGAAGTTGTAGAGCGCGTTTTCGAAAAGTGAGTTATCCAAGTCCTATTTTCGCGCAAGACCTGCGGTGTGGAATAAGTCGAAGCGACCAGGTTTGCAGTAGTCATAATTCAGCTCCGGGCAGATTCGGTATAACCCGGAGCTGTATATTTTATTGCGCTGTATGAAATAGCGGCGGCGGTAGATGGTGAGGGGGGGGGCGCCCATATCGAGAGGGCGTATTCGGCTAATGAAGAAGAATTGTCCGGATCACCTTCGCCGGATATAGCGAAACCCGACCCTAGGCCGCACAACTGCCCGTCCTATCCCTCTAAAGATACAGTTGCTATAGATTTCGCGTATTTCTGTCTCCATTCGCCGGTTCGGCCTTTTGCCGGACCGGTTTCGGCTGCTCGCCATCTTCAGTAGCGGTGTCAGTCACTTTCGGCACTTTCGTGACGTTTTCCGGCATCCTCACTGCACTGTCACTGTCACTTGTACTGTCACTCGTGCACTATGCCGACAGTGACTGACATCGCTACTGAAGACGGCGAAAGACATCCGAAAATAGGACTCGGATAACTCACTTTTCGAAAAAGCGCTCTACAAATTTCTGTCCCTGACATCTCCTGAAATCAAGTCTGTTGCACCTGTTCAGGAAGACGGACCCAAACTTCTCAACATTCTTCAAATAACATTCTTCAATTCAAAATTAAAGGAAAAGTCAGTGCATAATTGTTGAAAGAAATACTGTTGAATCGGTCTCCGTTTTCACGATATTATTGGCCGAAAGACGTCCAAAATGCCAAAAGTGCCGCTACTGAAGATGGCGAAACCGGTCTAGCAAAAGACCAAAATCTAGGGTATTCCAACCCCTCGCAGACCACAAAACAGGTATGTTAAATTACAGTTTCTGCTGTGCAAACAACTACGGTAGAAATTTCGATTTTATTCACTCACTGGACATGCTACAGCAAATACGATATGTGCAGGTACAGCCAGATATGATACAGTCTATTGACCGATCGAAAATTTGATAGCTTCGAGCTGTTCAAAGGGTAGAAAAATATTTGGTCCAAACCGTCTATTTCGAATTGGTTCTGCAGATTCTATATTCGAATAAATGTCAAATAGGTGTATGATTTCCGCTCCAGTAAATTCATTCGGCTACCACCATTCCCGATCCCGGGTGCAATGATCTTTATTCCTGTAAATAGATCCAATAATAAGTGCAAAATTTAAATCTGACACCAACTAACAGAGTTAATAATAAACCTCTCTCTCTATCTCTTGGTATGAATTTTATGGTATGGAATAATATTTCTGTAATCGACGAATAGTTCGAATATGTTGACTTTATCGGAAATTCTCATATCTCTTGTTTAAAAAAAAAAAAAAAAGCCCCCGCTGAATCGAGAAAGGTCAGAAAGGTTTTCTTCCGAGAAAATAAAAGGTCCGTCCGTTAGCGGGGAAAACTGAATGAAACAACGTACCGAAATTTCCCCGAAGTTTTCCGCGTGGCCGGGGAGTTTTCAACGGCGGAATAGAAAACTGGTTAAAGGTGATTCCGCCCCGCCGCCAAAACGACCACAAGTTCAAAACCAAAAACCGCCTCTCGCCACCTCAGTCTGATGGATTATTCTCACCAGAAAACATTTAAACGGGCAAAAATAACCGATCCCGTTTTTCATTTTGGAAAATTTCCCTTATTAAAATCGCACTGCAGAACGCTGCTAACGAATCGATTAGGCTGGGGCAGTTTCGGAAAAACAGTCGAAATACTATTGCGTTTATTTATTTAAAGGTAGTCAATAAATCCGCTATTCTGCCGAAAATGGGTTACATCTGTCCAGTGGAATGGGGGCGTAACGTTACCCCTATAAACTCTTGGACGTATCAAAATTACCCATTTCCAACCGCTAGGATAAATGAAATATTTCTGTATAATAATTAATGTAACGATAATACTCTCTCTAATATTGTAGTAGACCCAAAAGGATCTGTAGTGAAGGCCGGAGAGGTTTGTGGAAATACTTCATTATGGCAGGATATATTTGGTTGACAACTAAGTAATTGCGGAATTCACCGACAAGTGGCGTTGTACATATTTTTAAGTACATCTTTGCACAGATAAGCCGTAGATGGTTTTGAATGCGCGTATAAGATACATTCAGCTTCTCCGCAATGTCCCTTGTCGAACTGTGGCGATCTGAATGAATAATGGCCTTTATTTGGTCATATCATCGACCTCCGCCGGACGTTTAGAGTTTTGCGAACCGGTACCGACACTGCCGGCTTCTTTTAAGGCTTCATCACCGTTTTATGAGCCCGCGAGGCGTTAACACCTTTGCGAAAATAAAAAAGCGCTTCTTATACACACACACACAATTCAACCGGTCAATGTAATTTTGCTACCGATTCATTCGTTTCGGGAAATAAATTAATCGTCAATGATGCTGTCGTTTTTGGGTTGGCAACTAAGTAATTGCGGAATTCACCGACAAGTGGCGTTGTACGCATCTTTGTACAGATAAGCCGTAGACGGTTTTGAATGCGCGTATAAGATACATTCAGCTTCTCTGCAATCAATAATGGCCTCTATTCTGGACGTCCAAAGGGCTCCTAGTCTTTTAACGAAAAATCCCCCGACCGGAATTTCGCGAACCGGTACCGACACCGACGTCCTTTTAAGGCTTCATCACCGTTTTATGAGCCCGCGAGGCGTTAACACCTTTGCGAAAATAAAAAAGCAAAATGTGACGGAAACGCTCACTTATCTGTGCAAAGATGTTGACGTGCTTAAAAATATGTACAACGCCACTTGTCGGTGAATTCCGTAATTACTTAGTCGTCCACCCAATATTTATAATATTGTTTTCCATTTAACCCGACTGATAGATACGAAGTGAACGGCTCTGAAGACGACATAAGTTAACCGCCCGTCTGTCAGGTACGGGACAGTGTCGCCTCAATTTAACGCGGGGAGGGGGGGCCCTTGCCCCGGGATTGAGCCTTCAATATTCAATAGAGTTTAATTAAAATGACGTGGAGAGACGTCAACAATAGAGAGGAGGCCGCGTTCAATTTGAAGGCCTTTCCGCGGCCCCCCCCCCATCATCAACCATCAATACGACGCCAGTTTATTTTTATTATTATTATTTTTCGGGGGACTGAATAAATTTCATATTTTATCATATTATTAACATATTCATATACGCAGAGCACGAATTTATAATGCCCGCTCAGTGTATATATATAGCCGCGACAATTATGTAATTACAGCCGATTGTTATCTGTAAAATTGCAAATCCTGCGGAGATAATTTGAAGCGTTACACGCTTCTCGTAAACGCTGTCCCCGCAACCGTAATTCGGATTTACAGCAGAAAATTATCTTACTCCTTTTCAGAAAGAAAAAAACCCAAAAAACGTTCATTGTATCGAGAGGCGCCGAATTTCGTCTGCGAATCAGCGAAACGTTTCTGGATAATTTCGGAAAATTGTCGGGGAAAAACGTTTATCGAATATTGAGACGTCGTTAAAATATTGCAGTTTTTCGCAATGTCGTATTTTTGCTCGATTTAACCTTTCCAACTGACGCGGGTCAATTAAAAACGTTCCTTTCCTAAATACAAGCCGAAGAATTAAGTTATAAAAAGTTTCAAACAATATAAAGGACTACAATTGGTATTTTGACTATTGCTGAAACCTGTCTAGTACAAGATTGGACAGTCGAAACCTGTTTCAAATAGCAAATCGAATATGACAAAATCGTTCCATATTGGCGGACAAAAAATTAAAGACTCAGTTTTTAGAAAAAATAATGTCGACAGTGCGCACAATATATATATATATATATATATATATATATATATATATATATATATATATATATCCTATAATCAATTAAAAAAATATGTTTAAAACATCCATTACGCCGTCGTTTCGTGCCCTAGTTGGGCTGTCATGTCGGCGGCGAACACGCAAATGTTTTCTGGACCGCTGACCTCAGCTTGTCATGTCCAATGTCGGGCTGGAAAAAATTGATTCCACGACTCATATTTATTACCGTAAATATACTATTTTTATAATTATATTTTGAAGATGTCTCCATTCTTGAAGTGAATTCGGAGAAGAATATTTTTTGTCGCGAGACCGGTAAATTTACTGCTCGTTCGGCTGGAAATTGAAAGAGAAACGCGTCTCTCGCAGTAGACCTTGCATGTTACACGGGGAATCGAAATTGCGATTAATATTTACATAATATCGGCCGTTTTACAGTTGACTGACTTCGACCGCGATTAAATCCGGATACGTCCGGCGCTGTATTTTAACAGTAAGTTACAGTACCAAAAGCAGGCTGAAAAGCATGTTCAACAGTATCTCTTTTTCGTACGGTGAAAACTTTGTATCAGTGCATTTTTCTATAGTTCTTTCTTACTAACTAAAGTGTCTAAGTGCCTGAGAGTGGTGCTAATTCACTATTGCATACAGATTCTTAAGTCCCATTTGTTCGAGCTTACAATAAATTCCAATCTAGAATTACGCATTATACTAATACTTTGGTCCAAACCCTATTTTCTCCAGACATCACAAACGTTCCGGACTCTTCCAGATAAGTGATTTCTATATATCTAAATAATAAATAAAATTTTTAAAAAATGGGAAAGTCAGTGGGATTCTCGTCCCACACGTCCTACTTGAAAGTAGCATACAACGTATGTTATGTTGTATGTGTTGAGAGAACACTCTCAATTGTAAAACTATTAACACGACCTCGTGTTTCTTTCTAAATCAAAATCGAGAATGAAATTAGAAACGCGTTACGAACACGAATAGTTGCAATTATACGACTGGTAACCGGTTCCTCGAAGGTTTGTAGTATATTACCGCTCTGTCTCCGCTCGCCTAATGGCTCTGAGGGTTCATTAACATTCCCTCAGTAGAGCTCGGTACGCATGTCGGTTGCCGATAAAGCATCCTGTCAGCACTGTTATTCCTCGTGGGGGGAGGGGGGGGGCAAAACGGCCCAAAGCTCGGGCCAAATTAGCGAGTGGCAACGGAATATCGCGATAAGAGTTTAGATCACTTTCAACAATATATTTGCGACAATCGATGAGTTCAAGTATCTGACAATTTAAGTAATCACTGGCACTGTTACTGCGCAGTAACAACATATATTTACTTTCACTCCGATTCCAAACGCTATCCTATTTATAATAATCTTTATAATTATATTCATTCACATAATTATGTTCTATGTATTTATATTGTTGTAATTTCTTTTTTCCCCAATGTCACATCAGACTGGGGCATCCTTTATGCCATAAATTTTGAAATAAAAGATATGTTCATTTTTTCAAATACCAAATATCTTTTATAGCCATGAGATACTCTGTATTTTATGCTACAAAATCTATCTGTCGGAGTCTTAGAACATAATTTCTCCAGACCACCCCCAAGGTCACGTGACTACCTACTTCGGCCACAATTCATGAACATCCCGGGGTCATAACTCGCCCCCTTTCCCCCCCACGATGAATTTTAATGACGCCCCGAAACTTTTGATTATCAAGTAACGCCCCCGCACTTTTACGACTCGCTATCAATTAGTGACCTGAAGGGTGGCGTGTTATCGACCCTCAAAAGTTATTATTTAATTTATCATCAGCGCCGCTGAGAAATTCGTATTATTTACCCGGCCTTCGGGTATTCCCCCGGCTCTGGAGGGAAAAATCCTGTCCCGGGAGACTGCGCCCGGGACGTCAATTACATTGGCCTAATAAAAATTTATTGGTCTCGTCGTTAGGGCCCCCACCCACCCGGCGTGCTCTCTACGGTGTTATATTACGGTAGCGAACGCATAGGGTCTGGGGGGTGGGGACGAGAAAAGGGGAAGGGCGGATAAGGAAGTGTCGAATTAACTTGGCACGGAGAGGCAGAGACTTCACCCCGGGGAGGAAAGCAGGAAAGAGAGCCCGGAGCATTAGGCCAACCTTGTATTCTACTGAAACAATAAATAGATATAGGATAAAACAAGACGGGTTGTCGTTTCAAGTGAATAAGCTATACTTTGGAATACAGGTTTCGTGGTCTGTATTTCTTTATTTTTCAATCGTGGAATTTTTTTTCTGAAAATTTGGCATAAAATTTATTATTATCAAATAGTACTGCTCCATAAAAATTAAAATAAAGATTTCTTTTAACGGCTTGACACAGTCAAATATGTAATAGAGAGCGACATCCACTGTGATGAAGGTATACACAGAACTGAAAATGGAGGAGAATTTCCAACTGCCTTATCTGAGACTTTTTGAACCTCACGCCTCAATATCTCCTTATCTAATGCTAGGAGTTGAAAACTTCCTGTAAACACATATGTCATATCAGAAAAAATTAAAAAAATTAACCGATCCCCGTTCGGGGATACCTACGGTACTTGATGGGTTGATTAATCAGCACTTTACGCGTCCTACTTCTTGCAAAACACAAGATTCCCCAATTGAATTCCATATTCCATAAAATACGTATCAACGAATGGAAATGTGATAATCTCCGGAGGCACAATCCGTGGGTAAACCTCGAGAGAAACAAACATAAAACACATAAAGGCGTAGACGGGAAGGCTAAGTGACGAAAATTTTAATTAGGAAACCGGTCTAGCGAAAGGACAAACCAGCGAGCTGAGACTGAAGATAAGACCCATAAATACACCATATATTTTTTGTCCTTTATTACTGTTAAGTGACTGAATACAGAAATATTATTGTCGCTTTCTGTTATAATATTTCCATTATATTTCTACTGTATCAACTGAACTAATATAACTGAAGAATTAGCCGAAAGACGCTTATAATTGATAGAATATATCCCTGGCTCCCGGAACAGGTTTTCCGAATTAATTACGTAATAAACGTACAGCTGCGAATTTTATAATGTTATGCCGTATGTCATTATTTATTTTTGTAACTCAGATAGTATTAGGGATACCCAAAAGTAATCAACATTTTGACTTCGGAATTCGTTTTATTTTGCTAAAAAAGAAATTCTCATTATTAATCTACTGTATATTGACCGATATTATCGACAATTCTCCGGCCACTTTTCCGACAAATTTTCGATTCCCCTCCTGAAGAACTCCTCAAGACCAGAATACTTGTTACCAGAATTGTCGATTACTTTTGGGCACACCTAATATTTCAAACCGAGTGTCGTGGATTACCAAAGCCCCGTACAAATAGGTCAGTTGTCAAGGTTGACACACAGTCTCGTTCATAACAACTATTTATATCGATCAACCGGCGGGACTTGTGATTTATGAACTGGACGGGACACAGAAAACAGCGAATCACTTACAATGTTACAACAATCAAGGAACAATGAATACAAAAAAAAAACAATCTCTAAAACATAAAAATCGGATCATGAATGATATATAATGATGGCGATATAATATAAATTATACATCTTAAATGTTATCTGTCAAAAAAAAATTAAATGAACGACGCTTATTTATATACCGCAAGAAGTTTAAAATTGGGACAATTTATGTTGAATACTTAATAGAGTCTCGTAATACTTGAAATCTCGTATTTTCTTGAGTCTGTAAACAACACCGTAATCCTAACACTAGATTCTATTCTGTATAAATTATACCTCGTTAATTATATTTCGTTATCGGCTGGTGGTAGGCTAATCAAATTGCCAGAAACTTTTGCACCAAATAGAGTAGAGTTGTATCAATTTCGAAAGACGATTTTACCAGTTTTATGACGGTTGGGGACGAATAGAGAGGGGCGAATTCTGTGAGCCGCGTGAAGGAAGCATTAGGCGTAATTATAAATTCGAAAACGAGATTTATGTCTGGGGGGGCCGCTCGCGCCCAATGATTTATCTGAGATTGGGACAATGAAAGGCTTTATAAAAGCTCGGCTTTAAAAGCCGAAGAGGGAGAGAGATGGGGAGAGATAGGGCCCCCCCCCCCCCACGACTAACTGTGTCACCGGCGGCATAAAGCTTCTAAATCGCTCTTAATCTACCTGCGGGCACTTTTCAGACTTGAACCGGGAGCAGGGTGGAGGGTGGACTTTAAACTCATTAACATATCACTGTTAATCCCAGAAGCGCGCTTCCAGAGTACGCAGTAACTAAGCATCTGTCGGACAGAGAGTGCTTTATGAAGTCACATCGCTTAATGCCGACCTAATATACCGCCCGGTAAAATTTTATTGAAATCAACATATCAAATTACACTGATAAAGAAGTACTCCTGATCGTGCTTCATTTCCTTAGATCAATACATAGATACCTTAGGTGTGCAGGTAGAATGGCAGATGGGGAGGATAACTAGAACTAAGTTTTAGTAAATTGACCAAGTAATATTGGAATTTGGTAATCAACAAGATAAGAAATAAATTACAAACAAATATTAACGTCAAAAGGCCTAATTACTCGAATTTAAATGAAATTTCGTGACTCTACCGAAGATTGAAACAGCAAATTTATGGGGGCCAGCCGATAATGAAAATCAGGTTCAAATTGCGTTCATCTGAAATATATCGCATTATAAAAACTTTATTTTCCCTTGAATGTATCCAATCACAGGTTGTTTACACTGTATATAAGCGGGTTTAATACATGAATTTGACGCAAATATGTATTTGTAGGTACCACTAAACCTACTCACATCGCCAGTGGTTTCGAATGCGTCCTTCGTTCAACTTCAGTTTAGGCGAAGAAATTGTCCATTGCGTTATCGGCATCATTTCATCGATCATTTTCATATTTTCTATACCGTAAGAGGCATTTTTAGGGGCGTCCCCACCGCACTGTCACTTGAACTGTAGACTGAGGATGTCCGGGAAACATCAACAGTGACTAACACAGCGCTACTGAAGACGGCGAGCGGCCGAAACCGGTCTAGCAATAGACCGTACCGGCGAGAGGAGACGGAAAAAACACCGCAAACCTACTGTATTCCAACCCTTCGCAGACCACAGAACAGGTGTGTTAAACCGGAAACAATATGGACGGACGTTGTATAAGACCTGAAATAAATTATAACCAGTAAGAGGTTGTAGGGACCGCGGTCTGCAAACAGAATTGTAGATGATACGGATTTTCAGCGAGTCCAAATGTAAGGGAATAGAGAGTGATATTTTTTTTTGGAGTAATTGGACGGGGGCCGAAATGGGACAAATGGATAAAAACCCCGAACTCCCGGCTCTATTGTCCGTCGGTCGGTGGGAAAAGTTTTTCTCTCCTTTTTTTTTTCCCGAAAATGAAATAAAAGTTGGCCATCATAGTTTATACGGTTAGTTGGGTTGGCGTCACACGATATTCATTTCGGCGCCCCATCCCCGGACGCTAAACGAGGGGGGCGCCCCCCGAGCAGAACTCAAACTCAGAACTTTCCCTAGTCCAGAAAGAGTCGGGGGCGCAAAAACGAAGGACGGAATAAAAAAAAAATATATATAAGGGAAGGCCGTCTTCTAGGAATATACATTTTCGCCCAACATTTCAGGGAGATTTTAAGGGCGAGAAGTGTCGTCCCGATAGTGCATTATCGGCGTATTGTCCATCTCGCCTTTCCCGGTCTCGCTGCCCCGCATCGGTTTCCCAGAAGTTTAATGCGATACTTTTCGAAAATCGGAAACTGTCCCCGAATACATTTTTCAATCGCCCACCTACCGTAACTATACTTTATTTATTGGGACATCGCCGATTCATTGGTACGACCCCGATCGGTCCGAGTTGGATAAGGTGGTCGTAAATCAGAGTTAGGCCCTTCATGAAATGAACTTTCTTCTTCTTCTTCTTCTTCATCCACTTTGGCCAGCCTACGTGACCTGCCTGTGATGGCGAAACTGCATTATCCTGCAGGAGGAGAAGCTCTTTCCCTATGACGGAACGGCCTATCCCCGGGGTTCAATAAGGGGGTGGTATCAGACCCTCTTAAAATAGACAACCCCGAAACTGAATATAGGGATGGAAAGTCCTGGGGGGCAGTCCGTATACTTAGTCAACATTATACAGTTTCCGTTACACGGCTTAGACATTCATTTAAGGTCCTTATACCTCTAGATTTCCTCCGTTTTCCCCAATTATACTATCCCACAATACATCAAACGCCTTCCAATTGCCGGACATACTATCCAACAATACATGAGCGCCTTCCAAGGTCCAGACATACTATCCCTCAATGCACCGAGCGCTTTCCCTTTTCCCGTTATGCATTTTCCCGCGACGTTAGTGTTCGTTATACTATCATCAATGATGTTGTCGTTCTTATATAATTATTGGGTCGGCAACTAAGTAATTGCGGCATTCACCAACAAGTGTTGTACATCTTTGCACTTGTTTTGAATGCACGTATAAGATACATTCAGCTTCTCTGCAATCAATAATGGCCTTTATTTGGTCATCATCGACTTCCACTGGACGTCCAAAGGGCTACTCGTCTTTTAACGAAAAATCCCCCGACCGGAATTTCGCGAACCGGTACTGACCCTGCTGTCCTTTTAAGGCTACAACACCGGCAGTAACACCTTTGCGAAAATAAAAAAGCGCTTTTTATACGCACACAATTCAACCGGTCAATGTAATTTTGATACCGATTGTTTCGGAAAGGACCGAATAATAGCGTATCGAAGAATCTTATCTGTGCAAAGATGTTGACGTACTTAAAAATATGTACAACGCTACTTGTTGGTGAATTCCGCAATTACTTAGTTGTCCTGCCATAATGAAGTATTTCCACAAACCTCTCCGGCCTTCACTACAGACCTGTTGGGTTTACTACAATATTAGAGACAGTATTATCGTTACATTAATTATTATACAAAAATATTTCATTTATTCTAGCGGTTGGAAAAGGGTAATTAGTATTTGAAATTAATTATATCTCCAATATGAAATAAATATTTATAATAAATAAACACTTGTTGGTGAATTCCGCAATTACTTAGTTGCCAACCCAATATTTATACGCCGTTAGGCCATTCTTCGTCTGTTTTTTTTCATTAGCGGTCCGTTAGTATATTAATATGTAATTATCACGGAATACACTACGAATTTCATTGAAGGGAGCGAACGTCCGTTCCCGGTTCTGATATCCTGGGGGGTATATATTGTCAAATCGCGGTCGTGGTCGTGGGGATGATTGAATGTGGTTTGCCCTGGGGAAAATGTTGAAGGGGGGGAGGGGTTGGGAGAGTCTTAAAAACGGGGAGTGGTACCACGGGATAAGTGTGGTGAGGGCGGTCTGCCGAGATGAGAGCCGACGCTGGATTACAAGGCGGTGATTGGGGGGAGGCCGCTACGTCGGGTGTCCCCGGGGACGTGGGGTCCCGTCCCCGGGGTCCGAGCCGGCATTATTCCCGCCTCCCCCGCATTATATATATATATATATATATATATATATATATATATATATACACACCCCGTCTCACCCCAGCCTGTACACAGCACGATAAGAGGACATCGCCTATTTTTCACTTTTTCACACCCCGGAGACGGACCTAAGGCGAGCGCACTTATCCGGACGCGGCTGTCATAAGCGTTCGTGGGGTGAAGAACCACGAGGAGGAAACCACAATAAATGGCCTCTACAGTAAGTAATCCATCGGTTAGTTAGGTTAATGGATACTTGAGATACAATCCGCATCCCCGAATAATTAAAACTTTACTCAAAACAGACCTGGATGTACTGCGTAAGTCTTGAATTATTATTTTTTATTAGGGGTACACAAAAGTAATTTGACACTGTCCTAAACAGAATTCGAATTGACAACAATAAAATGAATATTTTTCGCAATAAAGAACGTTTATTGCAAGGCAAGCTTTCTTGTCCGTCCGCACCGCTATTAACGAGGACTTTGGACTTTGGTCTGTAATTGATTTGGAAATTCTGTAACTAACAAATTGAAGCGGGAGACCCGTCACATAATCTAGTGATAGTGTCTTCGTTAATTATATACTTATAGGGACTAATACATACTATAATATTAGGGGTACCCAAAAGTAGTCGACATTTTGACTTTGGAATTCATTTTATTTTTCTAAAAAAGAAACTTTAATATCCTATATCGATGAACGATTCTCCCTTCCTCCGGATCAACATCCTTTGCACTCTGAATTGTATTAAGCGTTTTTTCTAGTTTATTTTAAGCAACTTCTCCACTACCGACCAGTGACGAGTGGATCTGAATCCGATCCAGCATAATACCATAATGTTATTAAAAACTTATAAACAGCAATCCACAATGAGCGAATTTTTTCTTTTTCAACATTTTATCAACAACCGTCCAGTATTTAAATCTGTAATAAAAATGTATAACCTGTGGGTCCCGCAATAGTGGTATCGCTCGACGCTAACTAAATGAGAGAAATCCGAATCTAGTCCACAATTTCGGATTTTCATCATCATCCTCCGGCTTGTTAAATTATTTCAGAATTTCGCGTTATTTAATAACCCTAATGCGCTCCCGCATTTAGACAAAGTGAATTTACGATGCCTCCTGCCGGGAATGTTCCATGAAAACGGAAAATGAAATGAAAATCCTTGAGCATCTCCGCGAGATAAAAGTCGGAGCCCAAGTAGGAGTATTATTTATTACGGGGCAAATCCGGGATTCGTATTATTTATTCTATCTGCGAGCGACCTCACTTAACGTTCCCTTTTCTTCAAATGTCTAAAATACCGTCCTCAGTTGTATAAATCCGCCCGGATGTAGTCTAAATATTTTGTAAATATCCTACCTTATTTTATCCAGCTATTGTGGCCCCGATTCGTATTCCCAATCTTAATGCTGAGAGCGAGCAAAACTGTTCAATGCGGACGGGAGATTAATTGCCTTTAAATGAATTTCAATTGTAGAATTTACTTCAAAAGGTCCGAGTTCACTTCGCCGTTGTGATTCATGTGCCAAAGGGCACTGAAAGCCAGTTATTTTATACGAGAAACATAGAATGACATTTGCTCCTACTTCCAAGAGGTAGAATATTATTATTTGAGGCAGACATAGTGGCCCAACGGAAACGAAATATCCGAGAAAACTATCTTATATTATAATAACAATAAAAATAATTATCCGTGTAATAACTCTGTATATCATTTAAAATACTATATAGTATGGGTTTCCACACCGCCCATAAAAACAGATTATTATCGTACATGTTACATCAGAATTATTATATAACATTCTGACGTCATTTATTCTCATCTAGTAGATTAGTTTGTTCACTGACTTGACCTTACGACTAAATTCCTATGAAATTCATTTGTAAACTACTTCATGGGGCATTGTTAATAAAATTCTTATCGACTTTTCGCACTCTTAGCGCTGTGTTTGTTGTCTTTTCTGATTGGAATTTGTGAAAGTTGTATACGCGTTGTCCACGCTGTCCACTGACCGTGACAGTAGCCTCGTAGTGTGGCCAAATGTAAAAGGTATACAGCCGCTGCTTTCATCCGGAAATCCATCGAACGGCCTCGTTAATCACTTTAAATTCCTTGCCTCCAGCCTCTCGCCACAGCCGGTAGAGCCAACAGCGCGTCGGCTTCGAATGAATGTGAAAAATTCATCGCTAATCCGGGACCCAATTAATATTAGGCCGACCGATCTTAACGATTATAACGAGCCCCTTTTCCGAGGTCCGTAATCAACCGGCATGTAATACGTGAAACGTTGAGGGCCGGGGGGTGAGATAAATTAAGCTCATATACGTTCATATTAACCGATTTCGGTCGCATACGTTTTTACAGTTCGTTGTAAACACATTACGGCACTAAGAGCGAGTTGGAGTTGAATCGTTTCGGCGTTGCAACGCGTTTTGTTTCATCCCTCACTGAGAATTTACTGCGAAAATATTGCTTATAGCGGGACGAAAAGTTCCGTATAGAATTATTAGATGGTTCGATTATAAAATTATAAATTAATAGGAATGCTGATTCGGTCCCAACCTTCGCTATTCTGACTAAACTGATGTGTATCTAATTCTAGCGTAACGTCGAAACTAACGGTCCCGACAAAAATATAAATTATAGTTCAAACTATAGCATTCAGTGTATTTATATGTTTCATTGTCCTCTCATGAGAAATATTGTCTAACATTAATTGTGGAACAGTTTAGAATACCTGTTTTGTTGTAGATTTCGAGACGTAAGATCGAGCGTGAAAAGAAACGGAAGGGGACGAATAAAAAGTAAAGTTCGCTAAAAACACAGTTTTACTCTGAAAGTGGCTGAAGGTTTAGCCAATAAAGAGGTATGAAATACCATTTATTAGCCCGCTGTGCTACGATTAGCGCACACTAGCTGGCCCCATGACTAACTGCAGTTCGCTAAATCTCATTTAACGATCCGCCCTTCAGACAAAATAATTTCTAATGTCCAATCTTAAATATAAAGCGAGGGGGCGGGCGGTTCCAATTAGGTTCGGCGGGTCTTATAAAAGCTGAAATCCCCCCCCCCGCCCCCTGAGAGTACTCTCACTGTGAGCTTACGGTTATTAAAACCGGCTTCAACTTGAAGAGACGAGTTTCGTATATAAACAACGTCGAGTTATTAGAGGCGTCTCAAAAAATATTTCTATCGCCCTTCATTAGTTCGGAATTGGCAAAGAAATTAATTTCACCGCCCAATTTCACTTTGTACCCAGACGAAGCTGAAACGAAGTTCGATTCCCTGTATATTTGCAGTGATTACAGATGAACCTCAATTAGCTAAAGGGACCCAATATTATTATACTTTTATACTCAGAATATTAAGGTCGATATTCACAAGAGTGGACTACAGTTCTGTCCTCTGTTCCATCTATCTCCTGTTGTACGCCAATGTAATGTAGTTTTGGTTCCAATTTCACTCGTGCTATTACATTTTCCAGTAGTTTTCCTCTATTGTTACGAGCGCAGCGATGGCGAGTCTAAAATACCAAAAAACTGTAACTGAGCTGTCGTATTTCGTATTATTTCCTCGGCACTTTCAGGGATATAACACTTCAGAATACCAACAGTTTCGTTACTTAATTCTCTCTTCTGAGGGACACGCGCGAACGATATGCTCTCAATACTGCCTTTCTCCGGTTTTTATTGTAAATTTTCCCGATCATTACTCCAATAATGTAAAAAAAAACTCAAGATCAAAGTACTATAATATTTAAGTATATATGTGTAGAAAGGCCAATAGGCCGGAATGCATGTACGAATCACCATTTGTATGTCGTTTTATCGATGTAATATTTGTATTTAAAGAAATGAAAATTATTTGTATCTTGTAATACTGTCTGGCGACTGGTTGTAACTTTTAATTTATTCTTTTTGGCCGGAATTGGATTAGTCTGCGACCTCAGTGAACTGGACTCGAGCGGCCACGCTTTTCAGATTTTATATCTCCTAAGAGATATCCAGCGTCTATCTTGGCCCTGATCATTAAATAATAAAAAAAATAGGGGAACGGAGTCTGATTATACCGGTAGCCTTCGACGGTAGAGTGGAAGTCCGAGAGTAATACTAGGCCCGGGGCTTTTATGACTAAAGCGGTCTATCGACCACAGGAGGGGGGGGGGCGGCCGGGACCGTAAAACCAGAATAAGACGAAGGGTAGGGAGAAAGGGGTACATAAAACTGGATAAATTGGGAGGGATGTCGGTAGGGTAATTAACGTGGAACGAGATTGGCTCGAATCGAGTGAGCGAGCGCGCGCCCCTCAACCGGCCCCAAATTGAGGGGACCGAGCGAAGTTGCAGACAAAATAAATACTCCGTTTAATGGTCCACATACTTAATTGGAGGCATTTCGCCGAACGTCATCGCTAGGAGTTAGACCGGTTACCGGTTTTCAGTGTCGTCCCTACACACGGCTATTATATGGGTTCGGTAAAGTTCAGTGAAGACGCCGGGGCCGAGGTTTCTAGAAAACCTCGCGAAAGATGCAGACTGGAGGTGCTTCAAGCGGTTAGTAGTCAATAGCAAGAGAACAGACTGTCTAGTAAGCCCCGTACAGTTTAGTCATCCTCGGTATAAATAATGTCAAAACCCGGCTCCTATACAATTTCAAACGACGAAGGTAAGTAACTTTTCTAAGGACATTTAAGAGGAATACAGGACATTTGGCGTAACCCGTATTCCAATGTAAGGGGGGGGGGGGGGGGATCTTTACGAAAAGGCTACAAAAATTATCAACCAAGAATGTGCGAAACGGCAACATATCGGTATATTCAATATCGCGTTTAAGATTCCCGATCCTTGAACTCCCGTTCTAAACGTCTGAACTTAACGTTCGGACATTTCCTTAAACACCCGGTATACATATATTGAGCGATGTTCTGGCGGGAAATTTGTGAACGCTGAAATGAGTTAGCAAAAGGGGGAATTCGCTTTTTCCTCGACGAGACCACACAAACCGGTCCTTACAACTTTTGCTCACTCATAAAATCAACGGTATTATGGTACTGTACGCCGGTAAATATCCTTATATATATATATATATATATATATATATATATATATATATATATATATATATGTGCAAGGTAGAGAGCCACAGTTGTTTCAGCTTTATTTAATATGCATTCCTTATTGAAATTTGAGCCGAAAGGCCGCTCCTTTTTCCTCATGCACATGGCAAAACCATTGCAGAAGCTTTGTAAAGAAAATCCTGCATTTCTCGAAATATATTCAATGCCATATTATATATTTTATTCAGTATTATACTGAAATATTAAAAATAGTAAAATCATCCGTTCAACGTGTTTATACGGATAATTTATTTTATGTTTTTTCGGGGTTATTTTGCCTTGCAACATTATTGCTGCTGTGTTCACAAATATATCGCCTTTACGTTAGACCCGCTGGTCATTTCTTTTTTACAATATTCGTGCCTTTGACTATCAGAATGTATAGATATATCGTGGGGCAAAGTAAATACTTGAATTTGACCGGGTGGACAGAAGGAAAACCGACTTTTACTGGGTTTAAAAATGCGATACTTCCTGTAGGGACTGGGGATGAATGAAATACCTGTGGGCCGTCCATTCACCGAGGAATGAATGAGGGTACACGACCCGAAGTGTGGGTGTGCGGGATGACCTCGGACAGGTAAAAGGGGGAATCGTAGACCGCTACTATCTCGTGGGGCGTATTCATTCATACGGCCTCTAGGTATACCGTATACTATTCGAAACGAATTTTATAGGGCTAGCCCACCCTTCCCATTGTACTGAGTTTCATTCATAGGAAAAAAAAACCTTCCCGGTATAAGTCATGTCGGAAAATTATACGATTTCCACCGACGATTAAGTGAATGGTAAATAGCTTTTTTTTTGAGGGGGGGGGTTTAAGAGAAATCCTTACGACGGGCCCTCCCCAAAAGGATTTTTCCCGGGTTTGAGGGAGGAGGTTGAGGATAGATCGGGCCGGAGGGTTTCTCTCCCTTCCGTTCCTGCGGGATAGAGAATCCGGGATCGGTGTGGAGTGGACTCTCCCACGAGAACAATAGGCCCCCCCCCCTTCAGTGTACTGGTTATACGTCCGACCACTCAAGGGCCCCCCCACACAACAACTTTGAACGCTCCGGTTTAGTTTTGAGGCGCGAAAATTAACCGCACAATCCCCAGCATCTCCATTCCCCAGAGGCCTGCTGCAATAAACACGCCGGAGAGAGAGAGAGAGAGGAGGGCAATCTCCGTTAACGGAAACGGTACGCTAATTCCGAGCGAAGTACGCGTAATATTCGGACGGTAAAATGGGATATTTCGACAGTACGAGGGTTTTTTTTGCTATACGAAGTTTCCCCCGCCGTCAGTAGATAACGCGAAAGCCTGCAACGCCTTGATCACTAACGAAGAATTTCTTTGGCTATATTAGGGGTACCCAAGAGTAATCAACATTTTGACTTTGGAATTCATTTTATTTTGCTAAGAAAGAAACTTTAATTATTAATCTATTATATATTCACCAATATTATCGACAACTCTCCGGCCACCTTTCTGGCAAATTTTCGATTCACCTCTTGAAGAACTCCTCAAGACCGAAATACTTATCAAATTGTTGATTACTTTTGGGTGCACCTAACAGTTGGAATTTTTTAAGATTTCACCTCTAGTGATTTTATTTTTTTTTCTTCAGGGACTTAATTCGCCAGACAATTTTATTTACTCTCCTGTTCTGTTTCGGCGTTGTGGAAAAACTCGATGTAATTGATGTCCTTCTGTGCCCTAAAATTAATAATAATGTAACGTTAAAGAAAGTATTAATATAAGGTCGGGGATTTAAGAAGAGGAAATTATTTCGCCGATATAATATCGCGCCCGAAAATGTCACACGTGCCGACCAGAAGGGTGGATGAACTTAAAGGAAAAATGTTTCCCTATTAGCGGAATATCTTCTTGAGTCCAGCGCACCGAAAAGGGGTTCGGCAATTAATTTTGTTGCGAAAACTTAAAAACCCGTCTAGGCCTGAAAACCGGAAATTCGCCCGTCGGCGGGGAAACTCGAATTCATAAAACTTCGACTTGGGCGAAAATATTGAAAATTCTTTCGTGAAAGTCATACCCCCGTTGTTCGCGGTGGCGGGGGCATGTGCTTGCGCTCATTTATCGGGCGGGGCGTTATTGGAAAATTCCTTTTCGGAATTCCTCGCCAAGAGCGGCACAACTGACTTGCTAATATTTCCAACGTCATTGTTTAATAAACCGGGCGATGGTGATTAACACTCGGGGGACAGATATTGTAAATATTTCTGGACGCTGATCTGAGGATTTCGGGAGTCCGAAACGTCCGAAAAACGAGACGTGGAGCATAAATTTTGAAAAAATTTTCTACTCGATCTCAATATTGGTATGATAATGGCCTAATGTTTGATATGGTGTAGAAAAGTCCCAAAAGGCGTGCGGATTTAATTTAGCGAATTCGAGACGGAGATTTAATACGCAAATAAAATATTACCGCTCGGATTTTCCGTCGTCTTTTCGAAAATTCTCACCAATAAGCTTCGAAATATGTTCCTCGTCCGAGCATTTTTATGGGGCAATCGGCATTTCCTCAAGGAAGAGGAACGGCTGAGAAACTTCTTCTTGTCTTCCACGTCCCGTTTCTGGGAAACGATTCCATTAATGAATTATCCCCTTTGGGCGGTCGGCCTTCGACGACGATTTTCCCGGAAACGACCGAAACGGAAACGGGCGAAATTCTCCCGGCAGGTGAAGTTCGCGACTCGCATCGCTTGATTAATCATTTCTACATTTTACACGTTGTGGGGCTCAATTTTCGCTCTTTCCTTCGCCAAAAAAGAGTCCACTCTCTTGAAGTTCGGCGAAAAGCATCTGTTTCCTGAAATTCATTTTCCTTAAATAGCGATAATGGAAATCGTTTCCCCCTCTAGCCGCTATTTCCCCCAATTAACAAACACTTCGTTCTCGCACAATCCGCGAATAAGAAATAAATGAACGCCTTCTTTCGGCCGATATTAGAATTGGGGTGTGTTCGGGGCGTCGGGGTCGACGGGTTATAGGGGTCGAGAACACGTGTCAACGCACCCCCAAAAGGGGTTAATTATTAGCGGAATAAAGGGCGGGGTAGAGAGAGAGGGGGAGGGCCGCCGTGTGGCTGACAATTTATAAATCGGTTAGATAACGGCCGGGTGGGGCGCTGATAAAGAAGCGACCCCCTAAAACCGCCGTGTTCGACCCCTTTGTGGCCGGCTTTCACCGGGGGCCCCGCTGGCGCTCTCTTCTAATTAAAATTCGAACGGAGACGGCGGCGCTGTTAAGGGAAAGGGCTCCTCTTTCGGGACTACAACAAGGGCTACCCCACACCCACCACGCAATGAATTGTATCTAGGGCCAAACATTCGATTTACTTTTTCGCATATTGTGGGCCCCGAACCCAGTTGTTTCTGCACCGAGTAGATCCTCCTTTCAGTCCGCAGTTTTCCCACAGTTAAACTGCCGAATAAACTTCAATACCGAGTGAAAATGCCAGCTCGATAAAGCGAATTAATTTTGTAATGCCTGTTATGAGATCTGTGAGATTATATCGCCTATTTACAACATATAAACCGTCGAAATCATATACTAGTACAAAATATTTTTAATTTTTCAGAGAGTAAATTTCCATTCAATTTTTAATAATTACCGATTTAATAATTTAATTAATTTTAATAATACCAGCAACATCGCTATAACGCTGCGTTTTTTCGGATAATATATTCGAGTTAATACGCCAAACTAAATTTTTGTTTACACCAAACGACTTTTTTACCTAAAAACGCATTTATAGGCCTAAAAACCGCATTTTCGGGCCTAATAACCGCATTTATGGGCCTAAAAATCGCATTCTTGGGTCGATTTTGCGCCTAAAAACCACATTTTTGGGCCGATTTTGCGCCTAAAAACCGTATTTTTGGGACGATTTTGCGCCTAAAAACTGAATTTTCGGGACTAAAAACCGCATTTACGTCCTAAAAACCGTATTTTTGGGCCCATTTTGCGCCTAAAAACGGCATTTTTGGGCCTAAAAACCGCATTTTTCGGGCTAAAAACCCCATTTTTGGGCCTAACAATCGTATTTTCGGGCCGATTTTGCGCCTAAAAACCGTATTTTTGGGCCCATTTAGCGCCTAAAAACCGCATTTTTGGGCCGATTTCGTCCCTAAAAACGGCATTTTTGGGGTCTTTTAGTTTCGAAATAAATATCGCTGGTTTTCTTCAACGTTTTTTCTTCTTCCTACTGATTAACGACTTCAAACTGTAGGCGATTACGGATCTCCCCGATTATGAGGCGGGAGACGGAGTAAAAACAAAGAAGAAGAATGATAATTTAGGGAGGATACTGGGGTAGGGTTGCCACCCTCTGCGATAAAGCCAGTAGTAGGTAGAGGACACAAAGGGGTGGTATGCCCTTGGGCACCACTATGGGGGTCTAGAGCTCAGAATTACAGTTACAACCCGCCTAACCGAAATTACTGATATCCACCCCCCGCCCCTATAAACCCTAAGTGTCCGCAGCCCAATTAATTGCCGCGCTACCGGTACCGTAATAATAACCCCCGTAGGCCGGACGTAAAATAAGGGCGGGAAACTGTAAATAGCCCTTCTGTAGATACAGTATACGAAAAAACTGAAGCGACAACAAAGCGAAACTACCAAAAACCATCCAACCGTCTGATTTCTCAATAGGTGGAGGCAGACAAATGAGGGTTGATAAGAGAATTATATTAAGGGTACCCGAAAGTAATCAACATTTTGACTTTGGAATTAATTTTATTTTGCCAAAAAAGAAACTTTAATCTACTATATATTCACCAATATTATCGACAACTCTCTGCCACTTTTCCTGCAAATTTTCGATTCCCCTCTTGAAGAACTCCTCAAGACCAAAATACATCCTATCAAATTGTCGTTTACTTTTGGGTACACCTAATATTTTGTACGCATTGCGAATGTAACAAAGAAACTTTATTCGTACTGTCAGTTACAGTATAATCAAAGCCCGCGAATATTGCAAAATTAAATTCGGATATTCGGATTAAAATTAGATATATTATTAGATTCAATTTATGATTCGAATTTATTAGGGTGTCCATTTCTGGAGCGACATCGATTCACATATCCCAGCTAGATTAAATGCTTGAGAGTGGCATCCTCTCACTATTTCGTGCACACTATATCTCGGATTTTCAGCTAGTATAGCGTCCACTGCGGTCTTCATCCCTCAACTCAGAATTTCCCAGCTCTATATTCCTTAAACCAATTGCCGACCGTCCTAATAGTCGTAGTACAGCTCCCATAAAAGGTGCGGATCTCGTCTGCAGTGCCCTTTGCACTATTCCCTTTTTTAAAACATAACATGCCGCAAATGCCTCTTTCGGCTCTCCATTTTGACCGGTGCAGGAAAACTGTTAAAAGACACTTTGTCACCAACGAAACGCACGTTGAACGAGCTCCGGGACAACTGAAACCTGTTTCATAAATGGATAAGAGATCAGATTGAATGTGAATAAAAGCAAGGCGGGTTAGAGTCATTCAAGCGAGGGGACTTATGGGACGCCCAATATATATTAATAGATAATGAAGATAAACGAATATAGAAGTGGGCAAAAGTTGTGAAAGGGTAGTGGGTTTTCATATATATGTGTGTACCTAGGTATATATATTTATATATAGAAATGTGCGCCAATTTGGGCGGAGGAGTTAGTAGGCCGGGGTATGCAGATGGCTCGCACCTGGGGCAGGGGCTGTTTTCAAACGGGCGAAAATTCCCTCGTATTTTCCCTCCCTCCACCACCACGGAATACGTACGGGGATGTTCCCGCACGCTGTTACCTCCGCACCACCCCCCCGCCGCCTTCCCAACAGGCGATACACTTCTCCCGACCGTAAATTTCCCGGAAAAGGGTTTTCTGGGGGGGGGGTGCCGGTGTAGGGGCTGAAAAACGATTTACACGACCTGCGTCCCAGTCGCCGGTTGTACGGAGGAGGAACAAACCGCCCGGCTTTATCTGAGTTCGAAAATGCGTTATCAGAGGGATGATAGTGGCGAGGGGCGACAAGAATAAATTCGATGACCGGAAATCGCGTAAAAAATCGGATATCAGATTAGTAGTGCGCAGATATCAAACACACATCATCGTCAAAGGGCTCTCGACGGCCCTAAAGCTAAAGATTTTTATATATTTTTTTACCACTTCACTAAGTATAGTAGTTAAGTTGTGCTTTAGCACCGTAGAAAGTAGATTTTCTAA
Source organism: Lethocerus indicus (assembly GCA_019843655.1). Classification (NCBI taxonomy): domain Eukaryota; kingdom Metazoa; phylum Arthropoda; class Insecta; order Hemiptera; family Belostomatidae; genus Lethocerus; species Lethocerus indicus. The sequence goes on from JACDQD010000011.1 coordinate 3,820,400, forward strand.
AATTTCTGTGTGGGATATGTGAGAGCTTTGCTCTCAATTCTGCCCAATCCTAGAAAATTTAGACTCTCAAAGCCATTACTAAAACGGACATCGAAATTGACCTCAGTAACAAACTGAAACCGAAACTTAAACCGACACGGACATACGGTATAGAGCTATGGGGTCCCACCGAGACATCCGACATCGACCGAATTTCGGTCAAAAGTCCTTCGCACCGTCCTTAATGCCACCATGACCTCAACACACCACAACAGTCGACGAAGTCGCAAAATCCCGGTTCCCGAAATTCCACTCCCGCCTTTCTCCTCATCCCAATCCACTCGTTCGGTCCCTTTCCGTTATCTTAAACGCCGCTGGCCTATAGATCTTCTTAGCCCTACAATTGTTCTTGTGCGAAAAGTGCCATCTTTGGGTGGTTCCTTTTATCACGAAAGAGATGTGAAAAAAGTCAGCACTTGTACGCGAGGTTTCTCCCATCGTCAGTAGAATCGGACCCCATTTATTTACCCCACTTTTAAAGTTCAGAAATAACTTTAGTCAGTTGAAAGTTCTGGGCCTAGAAAATCAGCATCATGACATTCAAAATAAAAAGGTTAAAAATCAATTCTGCTGGCCGATTCCTTGAACAAATTTGCTTTTCTTCATCTCGGTTCCAGTTTTTTTCTACCCGGGGGAATATTCCTCGTTTCTGAACAATGAACCCTATCCACGTCGAGGAGAAAATGAGACTCTGGGAAATGCGAATTGTATTCAATACAAATATCAATTTAAATGTTTTCGCGAATGGTATAAATTAAATTAGCGCCGGTGAAAATCTGTCAATTAGTGGCTGTCGAATTTATCAGCTCGTTCCGTTCAAAGCGAGTACGGAGTTACCTCGTCGTCCGCGTATCTCAATGATGATTAGTCCGTTGGGCGACGTCACCTTTAGCCGAGCGGGCGAGGGAAGATTCAGATCTACCGACGGAGCCGATCTACGCCGAAAGGAAGATTAGGAATGAGCAAGAGGAGAGAGATAAGCGGGAGGGGGGAAAAAGGCGCCTCGATATCGGGATTCCGCTTTCATCACGTCCGGTTTATCGCTAGCGAGGACCTAAAATTTGATCCTGATCGCGTATTTTAAACGAAGTTTTCGATATTTTTAAAAAAAAAAAATGAGGAAAATTCGTTTATATTTTTGTAATGACCCGGTTGGGTAAATTCCGTTTGAGAAATTTTTCGACCACCAAAACACTACTGAGGGTGAGATGGCTCCTGAATACAGATATAGTTAACATCAGCATTGCTTTTTGTCTCTCTGTGACTTAGGTAAAATTTCCTTAGTAAAGGACGTGTTTTGTGTCCTGCACAAAAAGTATACATTATTATCAAATATATATAAAAGCTTATAATTTTGTATAAGCCACTATATTATTACTCCTAATTATGCTTAATACTCCCTTGTTTAGAGGTGCCTGAGCTTCCGCGTCCATTTCACTCGAAAACGTTTTCGGCGATGAAAAAACCCTCGACTTTTGCTCGGTCGGAAAAAATCCTCTCTGCAAAAGGTCTTTCGTGAAGAAATTGAAAGGCCTCGGTTTCGAAAACATCCCTCAGTAACGCACTTAGGCGTTACTAGTAACTTTACAGATTTTCCATTTCAGTAAGCCCTTGTCGGCGTAATATCTTACGTTTTCGACTTCAATTGTCGCAGTGAAAATTGTTTCGGTTGGGGCCGCCGTCGTCTCGTCTCCAGATTCCCGGATGGTGCTCCCGAACCGTAACGGAATACACAAATAGGGCAGCGTTTTCTGGAATTCCGCACCGCCGAGAGATAACAGAGATAAGGGACTTTGTGTGTGTGGGGGGGGGGCCAGGGGGTGGCCGAACAGAGGGGTAATACCGCCGGTCTCTATTTGAATTCGTCGGTTGTACAATGCCCACTCTCGTCACTGATATCGTACCGCTAACTAAGTACCTGAGATAAATGCTGAAGCGCTCCCCGCACAGATCTCCTTTCTTAATCTTCGAGTTTCCGAGCGGCGTCCGAATTTCAGGAACTGCAGTCTCAGAATTTCGAGTCTGCCAGGATCAGTTTTGGTCTTATCCTAGACCGGTTTCGGATTTATATTCGGTCTACTAGATCTGGGCTTCAACACGTGCTCGGTAGTATTAAAGTAATCTAGAATTAACAGTCTTCTACAATTTGAAGCAATAGTGCAAGGTTTGTACCTTCAATTTTTCATTATTTCAACGAGTTCATTCGATTTCAAATTTTATACGCAGATATTTTCAATTTTTAAAACCAGAGAAATGACTCGAATAAACTGTTAAATGCGTCATTTCAACATTTCCGGGCATATTATATCACAATTTTTATCCTAACTCCATTCTTTCAAACTTTTTCTTTCAAGGGAAGATTATTGGCAGTCCGGGAATATTAATGACATAAATTATTTGATATACTTATATACCTGTTAATCCCCTTGAGTGGTGGGAGGGTGGTAAACGTACCCCGAGTCCGAGAAACCCATCACAGGAATTATACTTCGCCTTCGTATAAATCCCGGATTCGAAACGTGACTCTGAAACGCTCTGTTGTTCATTAATTCCGTCCGACGGATTGATCTTAAGGCCGGGACACCTCGATGAATACAATTAAGTAGAAATCTCCCTTTCGAAAGGGCGATATACTAGTAGCAGTCTTATCCCTACGGTGTTTTTCAATCGAAATGTTTCGCGTTATTCGTGATTCGAATCGTTGTTTGTTGGTTCGGTCACAAATTCCATTAGAAACGGGAATTGGATGAGAGCTAATAATTCAAATATTCAATCGAAGCCAAATTCAATCTTTCCCGTCCTCGGAATTAGGACCCTGTCCAGTCACCGGGCTATAGAATTTACAAAAATCATCATTAATCTGTTTCCTTATCCACCATTTTTTTTACATTCCTCGATTTATTTTATTCTATCTACTGACAGTGACGAACGTTGATTTTCTTTTGGCTAACAGAAACCTTCCGTCGATAAGGTATTTCTCAATATTCGACGAAGACTTGTGAATAAGTGAAAGAGGTCACGAGATTACGGAATGACGGATCGCAGCGGAATCGTATTATTATTATTCGTGCAGGATAATTTATCGAAAAGTTTTTGATGGCTTACATAAAACTGGCAATTTAGAAAGGTAATGTCCACGAAATAAAATCAACAAACCTTTTGCAATCGCTTTATTTCTTATTACTTTTCTCGCTGTTTTATTTTCTCCCTTTCCGCATAACCTTTCCGATATCGTGACATCGTGACTGTCAAGGTCCAAAATCACCTAATACGGAATACTCTATTTGAACAACGAAACCATAAATCGCACCTAGAATACCGCCGCCATAAACAGTATTGAAATAAATCCTAATGTATAATTTCAGATAATTTTTACAAGCATTATTCCTGGACACCTGCTACAGTTTACAGGCAACATGACCTTTACCATTTTACTATACTATTTGGGCTGACCTTTCGTACGGAATGCCTATAGAAAAATCAATTCCCGATATTCTATAGGAAAATTCTTCTCTAATAGACGATATCATAAGACATGGTTAGTAAATTAGACCACAGCATTGGATTCTATTATAATTTTAAAGGGACATATAGGGATTGCCAGAAAGATGCAGTACTATTTGCATCGTAGAATTGTACATCGTAATTTCTTTACATACAACATATTACGTATATTTATAACTTGAATTAATTGCAGCTAGAGAAACTCAAGAATATAGTAAATGTGAAGTGACACATGTCCCAAATGTTACCGAAAATAAATCACCAACTACTGAAGGTGGCGAGCAACCGAAACTGGTCTTGCAAAAGATTAAATTAGCCAGCTGAGACGGGAGATAGCAAGAAGTGTGTGAACGACAAAAAGGTAATATAGAAATGCTAATTCAGAATGCATACAAAGTACACTTTTTATAATTAAGGCGTTACATCATCGCACATGAATTCGGTGTGTTTTCTTCACGCTCAGTAAACGATTTGCCTCGATATACGAAGGTCAGACACTTGGAATTCCATTTCACTTCCTTATTTCCAGCCCCTGATATTTTAATCGGCGTAAACGATTTTAAACAATTAATCGTTCGGGAATCACACAAAAAATTAGTCCTCGAAAATCCCCGCCTTTATATATTTCACCGGCGGTCGGAAAGAAGTAAAAAAATATATATATTCCGTTAAAGCCTGACAGAAAATGAAGCCGGATTTGAAATCTTTTTAAAAGTGTTTGGGACAACCGGATTCGTGGGAAGAAAAATTGGCTCGTAAACCCAATGATTAAGGGAGTGGCCATTAGTCGTCCCGCCTGAAAGGGCGGGGATTAGCCAATGATATATTGAATAGTTATAAGTTCCACAGGAACTTACATCGGATTACGGATTCAATAAACTTATATAAACAGAAATCCCCGAACTAGAATTTAAGAACAAAATTGATATGTTGCCAACAGGGCGGATAAACGAGCGAAGTTTCACTTGTATTTAAACTTTTTCTGTTGAAGACCTCTTTCTGAAGCTTAATACTGTAGCCGAATTATTCGATATTAGCGTAATGCTAAAGTGAAATTCAAAAATATAGCGTTATGTACCAGTTTCAAGAGTTCATAAACTTGTCTGTGGACTTCTACACTATTTTCTAGAGTTAGAAAGGTTCTTATTCGGCTGTTATCATTTTCGAGAAATGATAACGCATTTTAGAGCCGATTTTATGCCTAAAAACCGCTTTTTTGGCCGATTTTGTACCTAAAAACATAATTTTCGGGCCTAAAAACCGCGTGTTTGGGCCGATTTTGCACCTAAAACCCGCATTTCTGGGCCTAAAATCCGCTTTTATGAGCTGATTCTTGCGCCTGAAAACCGCATTTTAGGGCCGATTTTGCGCCTAAAAACATCCATTTTCGTGGGCTTTAGTACCGTTTCCAAGCGTTTATGAACGTCTTGGGCTGATTTTGCGAAGCTTTTTCGTTTTTTCAAATTTCTTTTTCCTCTGCCTGTATTAGTGTTCTTAAGCGTTTAAAACGCGATTTTGAGAATTTTTATCATTTTCAATCGTTGAATCGTGGTTTTTGTATTTTCAAGCTTAAATAAGTGTGTATTTCGTTTTTTCAGCGTTTTCAAGGGTGTATTTCTGGTTTCCCTAGCGTTTCCTAGCGATTTTTGATTGTTGAATTAATACACGATTTTCTTCCGCCCTCGTTATTTTTATCGCCTTTATAAGTTGCACATCTGTTAACGGAACGGGTGAAAAATTGGAATTCTCGAAAACTGAACGACTCGAATACCATTATATTTGACGGTTTCGGCCGCCGTTCGGTGGAATAACGTCTAGGAGGCCGGTAATAAATATGGAAACTCGGACCGATATACGACCCCGGGGGTGATTGTAAATAGATCAGACGTAGCCCAGTTCTCAACTGCAGCTAGCCCAGAACTTTTCCCCTTCAACAAGTTTTTTGCCAACACGCGAAGCAATAAAAAACATCCCCCAGTCTCATCGAAGCATCGAAGTATGTGTTTGTTATAAGGATCATTTAATAATGACAACAATAGTAGCCTCGATAGACAAGGTGGCGGATGAAGCCGTCGAGCTACCAACAATATAATCTCAGTATAGTTCCTTCTGGTATCGATGTAGGCCTGGTACATCGATAGGGCTTATTTAGCACGATGTGACTCACGCCGGAGGAAATCTACCGAAGATGGCGAACAGTAGAAACCGGTTTTGCGACAACCTTTCAGCCAGTTGAAGTTGACGGGACACGCGTTATTCCAAATCGGAAACCATCTTTCCACTCGTCTATTTGGCTGGGACCAAACAGGATATTTTGGAATGCCTCTTTTGTGATCCATGAGGGTCATGAGGAAGATATCTACAATTATGATACAATAAGAGGGAATTTTGCAGTGCTAAGACACCGAAAATACAGTTTCTAGGTTGGACATTAGGATTATTGTTCTCTTAAAGGTCGACACATCCCCAGTTTCCGTTTCAATTACTGAACACATTATTCTTCTGTTTCAAATTAGAAACTCAGTAATAACCCACTACGAAGTCATATCGCTCCGACTTCACCGAAATATCGGTCAGAGTGATGATAACACGAAACGGGACTTCAATCGGGCTCGGACACCCCGCAAGAACAAAAAAATAAACCGGGGAAAAATAAAAAGAAAAACATTTCGGACAGAAAACCCTTTCTAATGGGAGCCCGTTCATTACACGGCGGAGAGGACCCGGTCATTAACAGGCGGCGGCGGCTTCTTCCTTGCTTCGGTCCGAAGATAAAAACGGAGCCGACGATGTCTAAACGACCCGACACAAGTCTGTTACTAAGCCGCGACCGACCGAGAGCCCGACACTTTATTAATTAAGCGGCTTCATCGTCTTCAAAGGATTTATCAATCGACAATTTCAAAAACGGTCGTAATCCAGTGCCTTCACAATATAATGCGCAGTGTAATGTCATCCCTGTCGCTTATGACAATCTACTGAAGAAATGCAATACTTCATTTCCGAAGTTTCGGGGTTCTGGCCCGAAGTTTTGAAACCGCCGGGCTGGCTCTAATTGATTAGATTGATTCGTAGTAATAATTTTCATTATTTGCCGAATCTTGTTACCGGATGTTCCCTCCAATTATAATAAAGTCCCCAAATACGGACTCACTGAAATTGCAGTGTCTTTATGTGCACCGCCGAAGCCCCAAAATCTATTGAAGAAATACAATACCCCATTTCTGAAGTTCGTAGTAATAAATTTTCAATATTTGCCGATTCTCGTTAACGGCCGTTGCCTCCAATAATAATAAAGTCCCTCAATATCCAGTCTTAAGCCAGATCGGTTTCATCCGCCGGCCGACTCGATGAAAAAATAAGTTCGTCCGGGACACAACCGAAATACGGCTCATCTGAATATCACATTATGTGTCGGTGACCGGTTTATTATAATATTTTAAAAAAAAGGAACGGTTGTACCGCTGTAGGTTCTGTACACCTTTATGTAAATCTATTATGCAGATGGGATCGGTCCTGTAGGGGGAAGAGGGGGTTAGATTGATTCGTAGAGTTTCGATTTTTCTTTTTTTTTTTTTCGACTTTTTATTTTTAAACCCGCTTTCAGTGTTGCACTAATTGCCCTTCGGGAGGCCTCAATTAAAGCGGCGTAATTGTGTGCTAAGTGCCGGTAGACTTTCTTTTTACCCCCCAACAGTTTTTCTGTCCCTTAAACCCGTTCCTTCTTACCGTTTTCTTTCTTTTTTTTTTTTGACTGTTGCCTTTTATTATTCGAAAATAAGCCGCGATTTGCATATATATCTCTCTGCGGCGCACGGGCGAAACCTATTGAATGATTCATCGGCGCGGTTATTGTTGTTATTGGGCGACGGGAGAGAAATGCCGATGTAATGAGAGTGGAGGCGGGGCCGGACCTACTATAAAAGTTCGAACGGTAATAAAAAAAAATAAGAAACAAATCCCATTGTTTATTGTGACGATCCCCCGGTAATGACAAGTTGGGACATAATTGGGGAATGGGGAATGGGGGGGGGGCTGTGGCCGGGGTCACTTGTGACCCGTATTAATCCCTCCTCTCCCTGTGCCATCCTTAATTTGATCCTTCCTCCACGCGTCCCATTGTCTCGGCTTTGAGCTATTTTATTTTTTCTTTTTTTTTTTTCTCTTACACAGAACGAGATTCCCCTTTGCCCGCCCGAACACCCCACTTCCTATAAGGTTCTCTTCTATCCAGGATAATATCCGGTTAATTCACTCGATTGATCATTTTCGGTTAATACGAGATGAGAGGTGAAAGATCTGGTTTTAACTCCTGTCAGTTTCAACCGTTGAACAAAGTTACTGACTGAAGTATAGAGTCAGTGTCACAACTAGTAAGTATTAGGTGTACCCAAAAGTAATCGACAATATTTGATAAGACGTATTTTGGTCTTGAGGAGTTCTTCAAGAGGGGAATCGAAAATCTGTAGGAGAAGTGGCCGGAGAGGTGTCGATAATATTGGCGAATATATATAGTAGATTAATAATTAAAGTTTCTTTTTAACAATAGTCAAAATGCCCTAATACTATAGTATGTATTAGTCCCTATAAATATATAATTAACGAAGACTACGTCATGTGACAGATCTCCCGCTTCCATTTGTTAGGATCAGGATTTCTATTAGTGACTCACAGCCCAAAGTCCAAAGTCCTCATTAATAGCGGTACGGGCGGACAAGGAAGCTTGCCTTCCGATAAAAGTTCTTATTTCAGTTGACAGTTCTAAATTCATTAATATTAATTCGAATTCCGTCTAGGGCGGTTTCAATACGGCCTTGTAAATTGTTATTTCGTTAGCCGAGGTTAATATTTTAGTAACGGCCTCGTGTCGTTTCGGGTAACTTGAATAATTCAGTTTTTGATTGGTGATTGACCGAAAAGAGAGCGTAATTAATTCCGATAATAATTAATTTCAAGTAACTAACCTGATATAGGACCGGGGTAGATACTATTCCTGCGGGCCCGGTCCAAAGTCCACCAATTTAGCGTTTGGACAGCTTTATAAATTGAACCTGTGGGTAAGTTCCTAAGTCCTTGTCCCGGTGTCGAGTTTCTCGGGTTCTGTGGGGGGGGGGTGGGGGAAGTGGACTCTCATTAGACGTGGAAAAAGTGCTCCCGTGGGATAGGTTCAATTTTTATCGGCTAATGGGTCCAACCGCAGCCGGTTAATGTCCCTCTCGGGCTAATGAAATTCTGAGACCCGGCCGGCATTTATCTCATCCCGCCGGCGGTTTTATAACTCGTACTTAATCATCGCCGCCCGCGGCCCCAGGTAGCCAGACGGACAGACAGCCGAATGTTGATAATTGTAGAAAAACCAAAAAGGAGAACCAAATTAGCCCCGACAACAGAAAGAAAGATGTCGCGGTATCGAATTTCACTCAGCGCACTCACAAGCCCTAAATTCGTCCATAGAAAAAAAATTCTCCGGATAATTTGATTTTACAGAAAACGATTATTGATACGATATCAGTTTTCGAGTGCAATTAGTGGAATCGTCCTTTTCGCCGAAGCCCCTCGCTGTATTTTATGTTTTGTGATTGGGCCTAAACATTTCAATCGAATTAATGGCTCGGGACTTCAAAACGCTCCTTGTACATGAATACCTGTTATAGCTCGGTCTAGCCGAAAGAACCGCCTGAAAATGAAGACGCTTAATATTTTTACTGTAGGAAAATATTTCTGTATTCTTAAATAATTCAGTGTATAACCGACAGTAACAGAACTGGAACTGTGCCCCGTGTAAAGCCATTTTGGACACGGTACTGACGATCCACCGATGTTTCACTTTGACGCGTATTGAAAACTATTTGCAGGTGAAAGACCGAACGGACTTTCGTACAAATAGCTCTTATAAATGGCTCTTGTGTAAAGGGGAAAATTTCTAATTACTTACACAAACTGAACTCAGTGCTTACAGGATGCTCGTGTAAAAGGGCCGAAAGCGGAATTCCGAGTCCCGAGAACAGATAATGCGATTATTCCAAACACTCCCTCCTCGCATGCCGTTCCTCCACCTCCACTGAAGGGGAAAACTTAACCGATACCGTCGCGAAATAAATTATCCTGCAAATTTTGTTATTTTCCACCGAAGACAACTTGTGAACTGAGTTGTTGTTGTTCCCAATCTGGTAGCCGGCGACGTTTCGCCGGGAGCGATTCGGGAATTTATCAGTTCGATGCCTCCTCATCCGATCAATTTTTATACGGACTAATGGCCGGCCATTCCCGCCGCTAATGTCCCACTCGGCTAATGAAATCCAAAACTGGACCCGCCGTCTATCTTTCACTTCGTCCTTAATCATCCCATTTATATCCTTCTCCCTTTCCGCCTCATCCCAAATATTGCTTCGAACGATTTTCCCAACCGGCAGATTTTCCTGTAAGTATAAATTGCGTCCTGAATTTAGTTGATTAATTAATTATTCGCCTAGTCACAGATGTTCAATATGTATTTTCGCGATAAAACCCCCTTACGGGACCAGTTGAAATGGATAATTTCTGATAGTTTGAAAAAAATTCGTTACCCCGATTTCTGGACCGGGATATTGAAAACAGAACTCCCGCAGAAGGAAATACCGCAGATAAAAACTTTTCGCCGAATTTTTTCCTTTTCCCCCCCCGACCGAAGGGTCCAAACAAGTTTCTTCGGTGGATCGGGAAACTTCTTTTTTTATCGGGCGAACGTTTACGCTCCCGGTTTCCCGGCTTTCCGAATAAGAACGGGCCGTATTTCAAAGTCCTGTTTCGGGAACGAGAGGGTTACAGAAGTATACCACGCGCCGTGGTGAGGCCCCCCCCCACACCCACAACAAAACTATGTAGAAATATTCCTGAACATGGTTTTTCGTGTAGGGTAAATTTTAGGAGCTAGAAAAATTATGCACCTGGATGGAATCCCCATACCCTCCATCGAAAGAATCGATATAAACCGCAAATTTGGACTTGTAAGACCATTACTAGAACGGACATCAAAATTGACCTGAACACGGACATACGGTATAGAACTATGGGGTCCAACATTCCAATCAAAAGTCCTTCGTACCATCCTTAATGCTCCCCCCGGTATGTTTCTAACCGAACAATCCACCATGACCTCAACATACCGACAGTTGACGAAGTCGCAAAATCCCGGTTCCCCAAGTTCCATTTCCGCCTTATTCCTCATCCCAATTTTCTCTTTCAGTCCCTTTCCTCTCTTACCGGCTTAAACGCCACTGTCTTAAAAACAGATTACCTCGGGCAGTTAAATCGTGTCAAAAAATGGTTTCTTTATCGAGACAAACACGTGAACAAAAATTACGATTGCATTTCTGGAAGAATTGTTTGGTTCTAATCAAGAATAGTTTAATAAAATAAATTATTATTATTATCTTTTATAATATATATATTTTTAAATTATCATTACTGATTCAATTGTCAGGTTTGGCGGAATTCTTCGGAGGTTTCGCCACTTGAGCCGATTTAATAGTGCGACTGGGATTTCGAGATACGGAATTCCTACATTCAGTCGGGATCATCCTCCTATCGGCGAATTCTTTTAAAACGGGATCCCGGGATGAATTGATCTCCTTTGGTCCCTCTGAAATTCGGTGCCCAGAGTAATGTGAATTTCCCGCTTCCGCCCCTTTCACCGCCACGAAGGCGGAGACAAAGTAACGAAGCGAAAAATCAAGCCCCCCACCCCCTAGGACCAACCCCCGGTGTTATTTCTATTCTCGCCCTTACAGAGGGCTAATATCCCTTTTCCCTTTTGGCCCGGTAGAGCGATCCGAGTTTTTAAAATGCGATTTTCTTCTCCGCCCCGTTGCGCACCTGTTGTGCCGACCGGTTCAAAAAAGTATTTCGGACGTTTACTATTCGAATCCACTCTGCAAATCAAGATCTGTTGATGTAAACAATTTTAATTTGAAAATCTGTATTTAAACAACTTTGGTATCCTGTCCATCAGCTACAGTGAGGTAACTAGTAGATTTGTGTTTCTAGACCGGTTTCGGCCGGTAATTATTAAGATGGACATGAAAATTTACAAAGCCCACTGTAAATCCTGCGGGAACTGTGCGGTCCCACCAAGATGTCTGACATCGCTCTCATCCATAGATTACAATCAATAGTCCATCCTTAATGCTCCTGAGTGCCGTAGGTTTGTGGTGTTTCTGTCTCCTCTCGCCGGTTCGGTCTTTTGCTAGACCGGTTTCGGCTGCTCGCCATCTTCAGTAGTCGCGGTGTTAGTCACTGTTGGCACTTTGGATGCTTTTCGGGCATCCTCACTGCACACTGCCACTGTCGCCTGTACTGTGGTGTTTGGCTGTTTGATCAAACCGGCGAGAGGAGACAGAAACACGCGAAATCTTACGGTGTTCAATAGTGACGGTGACTAACACCGTGACTACTGAAGATGGCGAGCGGCCGAAACCGGTCTGGCAAAAGACCGAACCGGCGAGAGGAGACAGAAACACGCGAAATCTACGGTATTCAATAGTGACGGTGACTAACACCGTGACTACTGAAGATGGCGAGCGGCCGAAACCGGTCTGGCAAAAGACCGAACCGGCGAGAGGAGACAGAAACACGCGAAATCTACGGTATTCAATAGTGACGGAGGTCAGTAGTGACTAACACCGTGACTACTGAAGATGGCGAGCGGCCGAAACCGGTCTGGCAAAAGACCGAACCGGCGAGAGGAGACAGAAACACGCGAAATCTTACGGTATTCAATAGTGACGGTGCCTAACACCGTGACTACTGAAGATGGCGAGCGGCCGAAACCGGTCTGGCAAAAGACCGAACCGGCGAGAGGAGACAGAAACACGCGAAATCTTACGGTATTCAATAGTGACGGTGCTAACACCATGACTACGAAGATGGCGAGCGGCCGAAACCGGTCTGGCAAAAGACCGAACCGGCGAGAGGAGACAGAAACACCACGAAATCAACGGAGTTCCAACCCCTCGCAGACCACAATACAGGCGTGTTAAACTAGTAACTATTACAGTATTCAAGAGAAATAGTGCCAATTTGGCCATACGAGCTGTAATATAATGATTTTCTATACGGTCCAGTATCCTCGCATAAGTACGACGGGATGAGTAACCTGAGCGAAGGCCGTTTTCCAAATCCAATACAAAGAAGGAGTTCACAATGGCTTACAGGTATAGGATGAGTTTTGACGGGCTCGAAGAAAAACTCTCTACAAATTAATACTAAGCGGGGTGGCCCATTATCCCCCGTACGACCGAAGAGTATATTTTCCCGTCCGCGGAAAAGGTAACGGCACAAAAAAAAAAAAAAAAACACTTCGGGACGTGCCGTTTGATTGATTGCTCTCGGAATGATATAAAAACAAAATGGTTCGATTAAATAAAAAATGTTCCCCATAATTGTTTTTTTCCCCAACCGTCGCGCCATCCACCGCATGCGGTGGTAGCGGTGGAGACCGTTTTCATAAATTTATAAAAGGGGCAGTAAATAAGAGTGAGGGAGAGTGGGGGAATGTGGCTGTGGGTGGGAGGGGGTGGGAAGAAGAGGCTGTTGGTAATACGACGGTATATCAAATTGATGGATGCCGCCCCGGGAGCCAGTCCTCGCCGAAGGGCCGCCGTGAATTTATTTAGCTGCAATTAAATAATGGAGACGTCGACACTATTAAACTACAATATGTTAACTAGGGGGGACGTCAAAAATTCGGTAGGCCAGAAACAAACTTCACTGGCCAAGATTTATTTCAAAACGTAAATTAGGGGCGGGATGATTTTAAGCTGTTTCTCAGTTTTTGGGGGGAGCGCTAAGATTTTCGAAATTACTTCAGAGTTCTTCGTCCTCAGTAGCAACGCGATATTAAAATCCCAATTTCCGGATAGCGAGGTTTCTCCCGCTGTCAGTAGACAACGGGAAATGTACATTTAAAAAATACTTGAACCGAGCAAACAATATTTGATTGCAAAAATAATCAGTTGAACACACCTGTTTTGTGGTCTGCGAGGGGTTGGAATATAGGTTTGTGGTGTTCCTCTCGCCGGTTTGGTCTTTTGCTAGACCGGTTTCGGCCGCTCGCCATCTTCAGTAGCGGTCGTACTCACTGTTGGCACTTTGGACGTTTTTCGGGCATTCTCACTGCACTGCCACTGTCACCTTTCGTGCAATGATTATTTTTGCCGTAGATTTGTTGTGTTTCTCTCGGTGGTTTGGTCTTTCGGTAGACCGGTTTCGGTCTTCTCGCCGCCTTCAGTAGCGCGGATAATTTTTCTACTGTCACTTGTACTGTGGTACACGTATATATACAAGCGAAAAACCGACAAACACCACAGTACAAGTGACAGTAGAAAAATCCTCCACAGTGCCAAAAGTGACTAACAGCGCTACTGAAGGTGGCGAGCAACCGAAACCGGTCTAGCAAAACCAGCGAGAGAAACACCACAAATCTACGGCAAAAATAATCATTGCACGAAAGGTGATACATTTTCGACAGACAGGAGACACACACAGGAAACACAACTAGAGATTCGATATATTAAAATATATCTGAGAATAACCTGTTGGGAAAGAAACATTTGTTCTGGACTTGTGATGTTGAAGCCCTCTAATTCAGCAGCTCGGGCCCGGTTAAGCCCCCCGAGGGTTAGCATCCCTCTCGGCTAAATCCACTTAGAGATTTGGGTAAGGGCGAACCTGCACACAGCCTCTGCACGGCGGTGGGGTGGGGGGGGGCCCAACCTGCTCATTCATTAACGGTAAAGTGCCCCTTAATAAATTTCTTATTGGAACCCACTCCCTGTACTCTCTGTTAAAGGAAGGAAGTAAGCCCCGGCCGGGGGCGCAACACCACCATCGCCCTACACGCTGAAATAATTACCCCTCCACCTCCCGCACTAACCGGGCATTGTGCAACTTCAAGCAGTTAGTGCCCTACAACTAGAATAGCTCCTGTACTAGACCAGAAAATGGAATACCGGAATTTAGTCCAATAGACAATAACGCTTTATATAGGGTGTCCAAAATTAACGCAAGGTTTGAATCGAACTGTGGCTGCCAAACTTTCATTATTTTTGAAATATTGTCCAACAATGAAAACGCGTTGTCCTATCGTGTAACGCTCCATTTGTATTAAACTATTAGCTGTCAAATGGGTTTTTTTTAATAGGGTTGCCAACTCTACTGCAAGAATGGTGGCAAATTCAAATCTTGCGTTAATTTTGGGACACCCTATAGAATTGCGCTGCCTATTTTCAATATTACGTAAGATAAATGTATCCGAATTCTCGGATATCTATCGAAAATACAATTATTGATAGATTTGTCTAGTCATGATATCCATATGAAGATTCCTACAGGACAGTCAGCCTACTAACGCTGGCGAATACTTTCAATAATGATACTTTCAAATTAGGCAGAGTAAAAGCTAATACAATTTTCGTATCCACCGTGTTATATCACCTAATAATTCGGTAGTTCTTTACCTTTTATGATACGATAAAGTCCGGCATACTGTACAGTGTTTGCCCAGGGACAGCTATTCATACTTGGAAGTTGGAAAGCGAAAGGAAATACAAAGTGGCCAAAGGGGCCGACTTAAAATTCATCCGGGGTCACCGGCATACATAAACGGGCGTTTACATATTCCCCGTATGTACGTATCTCGAGGCGTACACATTATGTAAAACGCCTTTTCGGCCAGCGAAAATATTTACCCTTCGTCCGTTCCGGGGGGGGGGACACGGTGTTTGTCCAATCCGACCCCCCGCCCTCAACCGGGTATGTTAAATATACAGTTTTTCACGGCGGAGAAACATAACAGTTTCTTCGGTCAGTGCAAGAAATAAGGAAACGCCGCAAACAGTTTCCCGTGCAAACTGTGCATAGACCGAATTGGACCATATAATACATAATTTATATCATAAGTTCTGAAAGTGGAAGAACCCGAATCCTATCGAGATTTTTCATATATTGCAACCATCTGTAGTACATCTTGCGTTATAGAATGCCCCTTTGCCCCTAAGGACAAAGTCCACGACTCCTGAGAAACGGACTAACAGAAAGTAGGCCTAGGAGGCCTCGCGTTAAGACAATTTGTTCTGTCCCTTTGTACCTTTCTAATTTTTTTTGTTTTTGTTTTTGGCCGCGTATTGATTCATAACCCGTTGGGAACGATTAGGGGGCCCCGGAGATAATAAATTATTTGGTGGCGCGAGCGCGTTGGGGTGGGTCCACCGGTATAATGGAGTCCGAGGTAATATTATCTCGGGCCGGGTCTCGAGATTAAATTATCATAAGTGTAGCCGGTGGGCACCCTCAGACACACACACACGCACACACACACACACACACAGAGGGAGAGATCCCATCTCTCCCTCCCTCCCTCTCGCCCTCCCTCCCTCCGCTATCTCAAGCTCCAGTTGTAGCGTACGGGTACACCGCTTAATCAACATAAGTGATTTATCTACAGGTACAGGGATCACGGGGTACCTACCTGAAATCGTGCAGGTGTCAAATCTGTAGTTTTCATTTGGGTACACCACTGAGGTGGACACACAGACAGGCCTCACTTTGTCCCGAAATTTTGGCCAGAAAATACGGTTTTTAGGCCCAAAAATGTGGTTTTTAGGCGCAAAATCGACCAAAAAATGAGGTTTTAAGGCGCAAAATCGGCCAAAAAATGGGGTTTTTCGGCGCAAAATCGGCCAAAAATGCGGTTTTTAAGCGAAAAATCGGCCCAAAAATTCAATTTTTAGGCGAAATATCGGCCCAAAAATGCTATTTTTAGGTCAAAAAATGCGGTATTTAGGCCCAAATTCGACCAAAAATGAGGTGTTAGGCCCAAAAATAAGGTTTTTAGGTGAAAAATAGGACCAAAAATGCGGTTTTGAGCGCAAAATATGCCAAAAATGCGGTTTAGAAGCGTAAAATCGGCCAAAAAATGCGGTATTTAGGCCCAAATTCGGCCCTAAAATGAGGTTTTTAGGCAGAAAATCGTTCAAACAATGAGGTTTTTAGGCGCAAAATCAACCCAAAAATACGGGATTTAAACCAAAATCGGACAAAAATACGGTTTTTAAGCATAAAATCGGCCCAAAAATGCCATTTTTAGGTCAAAAATGCGGTATTTAGGCGATAAATAAAGCCAAAAATACGGTTTTTAGACCCAAAAATAGGTTTTTAGGCGCAAAATCAGCCAAAAAATGAGGTTTTTATGCGCAAAATCGGCCAAAAATACGATTTTTCGGCGATAAATCTGCCAAATAATACGGATTTAAGCCCGAAGGCCCAATTAGGTCCAAAAATGAGGTTTTTAGGCGCAAAATCGCCCAAAAAATGAGGTTTTTAGGCGAAAAATAGGTCCAAAAATACGGTTTTTAGTCCCAAAAATGAGGTATTTAGGCGCAAACTCGACACAAAAACATGGTTTTTAGGCGCAAAATCGGCCAAAATACGGTTTTTAGTCGAAAAATAGGTAAAAATTAAAAGTTTTTAGGCGCAAAATATTACCCACAAACACTTACGGTTTTCGAAAAAAGGGAAAACGAAAATTTAGGTTTTCGAAAATTTTCGCCGATCGATCCCATATTCCACCCACAAGTGTACCAAAGTGAGTTACACTTGCCACTGAAAGGGCGGGTTGAAAATCGAAAATTTAGGTTTTTCGAAAATTTTCGCCGATCGATCCCATATTCCACCCACAAGTGTACCAAAGTGAGTTACACTTGCCACTGAAAGGGCGGGTTGAAAATCGAAAATTTAGGTTTTTCGAAAATTTTCGCCGATCGATCCCATATTCCACCCACAAGTGTACCAAAGTGAGTTACACTTGCCACTGAAAGGCGTGTTTGAGGGAAATCGAAAATTTAGGTTTTTCGAAAATTTTCGCCGATCGATCCCATATTCCACCCACAAGTGTACCAAAGTGAGTTACACTTGCCCCTGAAACGGCGGGTTGAAAATCGAAAATTTAGGTTTTTCGAAAATTTTCGCCGATCGATCCCATATTCCACCCACAAGTGTACCAAAGTGAGTTACACTTGCCACTGAAAGGGCGGGTTGAAAATCGAAAATTTAGGTTTTCGAAAATTTTCGCCGATCGATCCCATATTCCACCCACAAGTGTACCAAAGTGAGTTACACTTGCCACTGAAGGGGCGTGTTGAGAAGGAAATCGAAAATTTAGGTTTTCGAAAATTTTCGCCGATCGATCCCATATTCCACCCACAAGTGTACCAAAGTGAGTTACACTTGCCACTGAAAAGGCATGTGAAAATCGAAAATTTAGGTTTTTCGAAAATTTTCGCCGATCGATCCCATATTCCACCCACAAGTGTACCAAAGTGAGTTACACTTGCCACTGAAAGGGCGGGTTGAAAATCGAAAATTTAGGTTTTTCGAAAATTTTCGCCGATCGATCCCATATTCCACCCACAAGTGTACCAAAGTGAGTTACACTTGCCACTGAAAGGGCGGGTTGAAAATCGAAAATTTAGGTTTTTCGAAAATTTTCGCCGATCGATCCCATATTCCACCCACAAGTGTACCAAAGTGAGTTACACTTGCCACTGAAACGGCGGGTTGAAAATCGAAAATTTAGGTTTTTCGAAAATTTTCGCCGATCGATCCCATATTCTACCCACAAGTGTACCAAAGTGAGTTACACTGCCACTGAAAGGGCGATGTTGAAAATCGAAAATTTAGGTTTTCGAAAATTTTCGCCGATCGATCCCATATTCCACCCACAAGTGTACCAAAGTGAGTTACACTTGCCCCTGAAACGGCGGGTTGAAAATCGAAAATTTAGGTTTTTCGAAAATTTTCGCCGATCGATCCCATATTCCACCCACAAGTGTACCAAAGTGAGTTACACTTGCCACTGAAACGGCGGGTTGAAAATCGAAAATTTAGGTTTTTCGAAAATTTTCGCCGATCGATCCCATATTCCACCCACAAGTGTACCAAAGTGAGTTACACTTGCCCCTGAAACGGCGGGTTGAAAATCGAAAATTTAGGTTTTTCGAAAATTTTCGCCGATCGATCCCATATTCCACCCACAAGTGTACCAAAGTGAGTTACACTTGCCACTGAAAGGAGCGTTGAAAATCGAAAATTTAGGTTTTCGAAAATTTTCGCCGATCGATCCCATATTCCACCCACAAGTGTACCAAAGTGAGTTACACTTGCCCCTGAAACGGCGGGTTGAAAATCGAAAATTTAGGTTTTTCGAAAATTTTCGCCGATCGATCCCATATTCCACCCACAAGTGTACCAAAGTGAGTTACACTTGCCACTGAAAGGGCGGGTTGAAAATCGAAAATTTAGGTTTTTCGAAAATTTTCGCCGATCGATCCCATATTCCACCCACAAGTGTACCAAAGTGAGTTACACTTGCCCCTGAAACGGCGGGTTGAAAATCGAAAATTTAGGTTTTTCGAAAATTTTCGCCGATCGATCCCATATTCCACCCACAAGTGTACCAAAGTGAGTTACACTTGCCCCTGAAACGGCGGGTTGAAAATCGAAAATTTAGGTTTTTCGAAAATTTTCGCCGATCGATCCCATATTCCACCCACAAGTGTACCAAAGTGAGTTACACTTGCCCCTGAAACGGCGGGTTGAAAATCGAAAATTTAGGTTTTTCGAAAATTTTCGCCGATCGATCCCATATTCCACCCACAAGTGTACCAAAGTGAGTTACACTTGCCCCTGAAACGGCGGGTTGAAAACGGCAGCATTTTTGGGCCTAAAAACAGCATTATTGAGCTTATTTAGTGCCTAAAAACTGCATTATTGAGCCTAATTGTCGCCTAAAAACCACAATTTGGGAATGAAAACCGCATTTTTGGGCCGAGTTTGCGCCCTAAAACTGGATTTTCTGGCCCATTTTGCGCTTAAAACCGCATTTTTGGGCCGATTTTGTGCCTAAAAACCACATTTTTGGGCCCAATTTGGGCTTAAAAACCTGCATTTTCAGTCCTAAAAACCGTATTTTCGAGCTGATTTGGCGCCTAAAAAACGCATTTTTTGGTCCATTTTGTGCTTAAACCGCATTTCTGGGACTAAAAACCACATTTTTGGGTCTAAAAATCGCATTTTTGAGTCTAAATACGGTATTATTGAGCTAAATTTGTGCCTTAATCTGTATTCTTGGCCCGATTTTGCCCCTAAAACTGCATTTTTGGGCCGATTTTGCGCCAAAAAAACTGCATTCTAAGGGCTGATTTTGCGCCTAAAAACTGCATTTTTGGCCGATTTTGCATCGAAAAACCGCAATTTTGGACCCATTTTGAGCTTACTAACCGCATTTTCGGGCCTAAAAGCCGTATTTTTCAGCTTATTTTGCGCCTAAGAGCTGCATTTTTGGGCCGATTTTACAATCTAAAAGCCGCATTTCTGTGCCCATTTTTTACCTAAAAACCACATTTTTGGACCTAAAAATCGCATTTTTTGGTATTAAGAACCCCCAAAAATTTGGGTCTAAAACCCAAAACTTCGATTTTCAACCCGCCGTTCATAGGGCAAGTGTAACTAACTTTGGTACACTTGCGGGTGGAATATGTGATCGACCGGTCTAGCGAAAGGCCTAACCAGCGAGGGGAGACAGAAACACCAGAAACATACGCCACATTCCAGAGAAATTCGGCCGAATTCTACATTATTTGGCGTTTTTGCGCCCGGTTAAAGTTAAAGTACCGATTCTTTTTTTTTCACCTTCAAACATTATATTTTCCTTTCTATTTATCGTTACATGCGAGCGCGAAACGTGGGCCAAATATGAAATAGGGTCGTGTCACCTGTGGGCGTTCAGTATAGTTGCCGTTTTGCGGGGCCGAAAAATAAAACGGACTAAACACTAAGACCCGTATTCGTAAGTTGACAAAGTGCGCATAAGTTGAAGCGAATATAAGCACCTGATTTTATCTCCGCCTCCGACCGGCCCGTTTCCCCCTACTTTACGGCTACTTAGCCTCGAAGTTTATCCCCTTTTCATTGTTTCTTTTTCTTTCACATTCGCGCTCGTATATTCCAGCGTTTCGGATATTCGTGAAACGATATCCGGTCCAGTTCGGAACCGGTTTCGGCTTCCGCCCGTCTTCAGTAGCGTTCAACCGTATCCAACTATTTGATCTTCGATTTGATATCGACGTTATCACCGAACTGACGATGTTGCCGGCGATAAAAACGTAAGGAAAACTCAGTATTGTTCTGCATAATTTGGACAATTAGATATACTGCCAGGAAGCTACTTCGTGACGATTCCCAAGATGCCTTTCATCCAGCAATTGAAGACAGGGACTTGAAAAATAATAAAACAAAACACTAGAAACTATATACAGGGTTTTTTAGTCCAGAAGAAGTCGTTTCTCACCATTCCAAGACAGAATTACATGTAATCACCGCCGGTACAATCTGTTTAATCATTGTTATTAACCAATTACGCTAATTGCCGAGTGTTATTCTATATTCTTTTACGATTCAACATCAAGAGGACTCGATTGATTCAGTGTGGGACTATGGTAATAAACTCGGTTCGGGTTATTAGGCGTATAATAATAACGGGCGTCGTTATCTGAGGTTCCAATGGGAATCGGCTAATTCTATATTGTACAATAATTACTCGTAATTGTTTATAGTTTGTACGCCTGTGTTTGCAGCCCCGTCTGCGTACGAAACGGCGCAATTAATCACACGAAACGCGATTATCGTTGTAGTGCTGTTGCCCGAGAAATATAAATAATATGGGGAAGAGGCGGAGAAGCGGGGTAGAAGAAGACGAACATGGAAAAGAAAAGCAATAAAGAACAAAAACCCCCTCGGGTTTTCAATTACGGCCATAAAACTCCCCGGCCCCCGGCCGTCCACCAGATGAGTATATTTGCCGGGACACGTCCGAAAATTAGCATTTGACCAGATCTACGACAACCCGCATAATAAATATCGGGCTTACCTTCCTACAGTTTCCCCTTTTTTTCTTTTTCTCTCTTTTCAACCGACATAAAACGGAATAATAAAAAATAACAACACGACCCAGAAAAAACAATTCAAAGTTTTTATTTATGGCGTCGTCGCGAGTTGTAGCCTAAGAGAGAGAGAGAGAGAGAGAGAGAGAGAGAGAGAGAGAGAGAGAGAGAGAGAGAGAGGAGAGAGAGGGAGGGAGGAGGGTTCGGGATGATTTATCCGGGGCGAACGTCCCGAGACATAATTTTGAATGCGACCTACCTCTCTGCCCACTCTACCTCCTCATCCTCGTCCTCGTCCCCACAGAGCTTATGATAATCGGAGTCCGAAGTAAAAACCGGTCCCGGACGGCCGAAACAGCTATAAGAGTTCTGGACCCGCCGAAGACGGCCAGGGGAGAAGGGACCGGGAGATTATTGAAAGAATAGTAATCGCAGAGGGTAGTCTTAAGCGCCAGGATTACACTAAAGGTATACTCAATAACAGTTTGGAATAGGCGTTCTTTAGACGTCACTTCTCGCTAGACCGGTTTCGGCCCCTCGCCATCTTCGGTAGCGGCCGGCCGAACCGAGATGACGAAACCGGTCTAGCGAAAGACCGATAAATAAACTGAAATTAATGATAAGAAAGGTTGTGTAAGAGTCGCGCAACGTGACTTGGCCAGAATTCGGCCGATTATTTCTTGAGGCCGTGCCAAATATTAACTTGGAAAAGTTTCCGAGGACAGGCAACCAATAATTATTTCAAACAACTATAACGAATTAGCAAAGTGTCTATTAGGTGTACCCAAAAGTAATCAACAATTTGATAAGATGTATTTTGGGGAATCGAAAATTTTCGGCAGAGAATGGTATAGAGTATAGTTTCTTTTTCAGCAAAATAAAATGTATTCCAAAGTCAAAACGTTGATTGCTTTTGGGCACCCCTGATATATAGATACTTTAAAATTGTGCATAAGACCAAGAGGTTACAGTTTGAAATTTGGAACCCTGACTTTTTCACTGGCGTTACGTTGAAAACAAGTTATTTGGCATCCTCTGCAATTTCCATACTGTCCAATTCACGACAAAAACAAAATTGAAGTCATGTTAATATTAAACTTAAGTGCAGTTTAAATTCAAGGGGCGTCCTTGCATTTTTTACAATCGCATTAGGTGTACTCATAAATAATCAACAATTTGATAAGATAAGAGTCTAAATAAGCAATATTAAATATTAAATTAGCCTAGCACTATTTTTTTCTCTTTTCTATGTAGTATTTGAGAAAATTTGGCCCGAATATTACCTTGCGACTAACCATATTTCTTAACTAATTTACTCTTCCTTCGCCGAGGGAAAATTTGCCGGAAAAGTGGCAGAGAGTTGTCGATAATACCGGTGAATATATAGTAGATTAATAATTAAAGTTTCTTTTTTAGCAAAATAAAATGAATTCCAAAGTCAAAATGTCGATTACTTTTGGGTACCCCTAATATTTTCGACTGGGGGGGAACAAGGTTTTGCCAACTTTCAATTTCTCGTTCGGGTGATGGAAAACGTTTGAAACTTTGATCGGCCATTAGCGCGTGACGTTTCTAGGGCCGGGAATTGGGATTTATTTCGGCCGTCGACATCCGGCGCGCGTTGTATGTGTTTCATCTCATAAACCACTCCATAGAGGGCCCCGGGGCCCCTCCACTCCGCTCCGCTTCGATACGGTCTAGCTCACGAAATTCGGTTTGAAGCCCGCTCCCCCTCGCCCTACGCCGCCGAGGGGTTGAAATTGATTGAATTTCATTGGCCCGTACGTGATGCGCCACGGCGCCGAAATTGAACGTGATTGGACGGACGTTATGGGCCGCGAATTGTAATTGCCGGGTTCATATCGCTATTTACGGCCGGAGCCCCCTATTTACGGTACGGAAATAGCCGGTTGGATTCGAAAAATGTTTTTTAGGCGAAAAATAGGCCCAAAAATGCGGTTCAGAGGCGTAGAATCGGCCAAAAAATGCGGTATTTAGGCCCAAATTCGGCCCTAAAATGCGGTTTTTAGCCCTGCCAGGATTTTAAGTCGCAAAATCGGCCCAAAAATCCTGCTTTTAGGTAAAAAAATGCGGTATTTAGGCCCAAAAATTTTTAGGCGCAAAATCAACCCAAAAATGAGGTTTATAGGCGCAAATGCATCCAAAAAATGGGGTTTTAGGCGATAAATCCGCCAAAAATGCGATTTTTAGGCGATAAATCAAGCCAAAAATACGGTTTTTAGACCCAAAAATGAGGTTTTTAGGCGCAAAATCGTCAAAAAAATTGAGGTTTTTAGTCGATAAATCAGCCAAAAAATACGGATTTACGCCCGAAGGCACAATTAGGCCCGAAAATGAGGTTTTTAGGCGGAAAATCGTCCAAAAAATTAGGTTTTTAGGCGCAAAATCGGCCGAAAAATGCGGTTTTTGGCGCCAATCAACCCAACATCAACCCAATGTTTACGGAAAACTGCGTGCGCATAGATAGCGAAAGTTGGAAAGCTCAGAAATATATTAAGGCTGTCCCGAAATTAATGTAGTTTTTTTATTCAACAAAAAGTCGACGAAAAGTAGGTCAAAGCACGCCAAAAAGTTTTACTCTATGATTATAAAGGAAAATTTCGTTATTCGCATCTGAAAACTAACGCGATAATCAATACTGAACATTATTGTGCTCAACATGATCGATGATTAAATAGGACTTATTCTGCAACGTGATAATGCGAGAAGTTAGTTTGGGAAGTTTTGGAACCTAGCCACCCCTCTCCTGATTGTTTTCCTAATAGGATTTTCATATTTTCATTTTCTTTCTGGAAAAACTGCATCCTCATTCCTCAACGGGGGGGGGGGGCATCGAAAGTTTGAGACATAAATTGAGGAAGATAACTATGGTGATTATATTGTAGATGTGAATTGTATTATTTATAAATAATAATAGTAAAAACGAGCCGACGTAAATTATAAATTGCAATTATAATGTCGCTCGTTGTCAATACGAATTATTAATTACCTGACATTTACGGTATCTTATCGTTCAACACGATGTTGATTAACGGATTACGAGCGCATCAACTTAATAAACATGCATACAACGACGGAATTGAGGTGAAAATTTGAATTTTGACATTTTGCTTGGTCCACGACGATTTTCAAATTTTCCAGTCCCTTCGTGACAAAAACGTCACATTTAATGAAACCGGTCCAAATACGCTCTGATGATGGATCATCACATCAAATATCGCAATTAGACCGACGGTTTACCTGAAGCACGGCGTGTAAACACAATATCGTCGCTTATATAAATGCAATAATTAACTGATATATTTCATGTTCTGTCGCGTCAACATCCGATATTGAATCCGAGCAATGGTTAGTGTTGAAAATGAATATTTTGGAAGGCGGACCATCTTTAAATATTTCAGCTCTTAACAGGTCCCAATTTGCATTGAATAGTTTGACTTTCTTTCTGTTCCCTCCTCTCGTTCTACTCCCCTTATATTTTCTTTTTTTCGTCCTACCCGGTTTCTTTATTTCTTTTATTCCCCATCCGTTGTTTGTTGAGGCTCGAAACGCCTTGTCCGCCCGACCCTTCTTGTAGTCATTTAACTTAACGGCCCCGACACTTTTAAAAGGGCTTCCGGGGGGCGGGTCGGGGGTTGGGGGGCGGAAAACAACTTCTTTATTGGCGAACTAGTTATTCAAGTAGTTCAGAGAGACTTTGTCCGGAGTGAAATCCACGAGTCTCTTGATTGCCCGGGAGTTGGGAGAGTTCAAACAATGCCAGACCGCGATAGGCGGAAAAACAGACGAAATAAATATTTTCTAAAGATTTTTCCCCGGTATTTCCATTTTTCTTTTTTTTTTTCGGCGAGTTGAAATTATTCAACAATTCGCTACGATATTCTCCTTTCGCTCGTCGGTTACATTTCAAATTTATGGCATCATATAGATTTTGCAATCTGTTGAGCGTGTTTCTACAATATTTAAACTACGCCAGAAGACTATGTTCAACGATATGTTAAACATGAATATTACACTGATTACAATGTTTAATAATTTACAAAAATAATTGAAAAAAGTAATGAACTTTGGCCTTCCAATATTTTACATTTGAATCCTGGACCTCCTCATTGTTTCATTCTTCCTTCGGGAACCTCCCCCCCCGTCCCCCCTCATGGCCCTAAACCCACACTACCAACCACCCAATTACAGTGAACGCTTCAATATTTAAAACGACGCCAACCCGCGTCTATAATCAATACATATAAATGTCTTTATATTTTCTTGGACGGGGCTCCAATTACATGGGAGCCGCGGCCCCGCGCATTATTCAAATGACCGCGGCGATAATATCAGAAAAGACAATTCAAAAGGGAATCTTTCGAGGGGATCAGAAATCAAGAAGGACAACTCTAAACAGGGGGAAAGAAGTGAGAATAATTAGTATAATTATAAGAGCGAGCGGAAGGGCAAAAACGAGAGAGAAAACGCCCCGCTTAAGCGATCTCGTAAAAATCGCGTTTCACTTATCTCTCGGAGGCGAAATGCGGTTTGTTAATTAAAATCAAAACGCCATTTTATCATTTAATCAGAGTTATTTGCAATTTTTCGATAAGACCGGGTATTTTATTTATTATACAATATATAATAAATAACCCGGTTGCAGGGGAGTAATGCCTTAGAAACAGTGTTATGCAACGGAAGTACAAAAAAAGAACATTATAAATTTAAATAATTATTTAATAATAAATAATAATTTAACCCTCTACGGGCCGAATTTTTATTTTAAATCCAAAAAAATTGGGGGAGCAAAAATCAGCAATTATAAACCTATATATGCATATATATATAACGTCTTGATAACTTTATAGGATTAAGATTTATGCGCTAACCCAATGAAAAAAGCTATAATTATTTGGTAAAATCTCGATAAATTGAAATCTCCCCCCATAGAGGGCCCATAGAGGGTTAAATAATTCATTCTGATAAGGTAATTTTTTTCAATATCTACTCAAGTATTTTCAATAAAACTATTACAGTCCCGCATTGATTATTTTAGGAAAACTAACATAATTTTCCCAACGCATAGACTGTGGTGGAGGGGTAGTATCATCAAGTGTGAGTAAGGAACATTTGCGGTAGGAACACTGGGTAATACGGACAGTATTTGATAATATGGAGATAAATTTATTAATGCAATATTGAAGTCAAATCATGACCTAGACAAATTTGTTCAAGTGTAGTTATATATCGATAGTTGGGCGAAACTAGTTGGGACGGACGGTCTGTTTATAGAAGGGTGGACTTGTATTACACACTGCTAATAGGATAGGAGATTGGGTTAGTATATTAGTAAGTTGGGAGATACAGTAGTTTCCGGTTAGTCCCAGTTTCCGGTCGGTGGGAATTCCTTCCCAGAGCACACCGAACGATCCAATATTCCGACTAGATAGTTACCTCCGGGACCGGTCTATTCGTAGACAGGATCAAAATCTAGGCCCTGATAGGCTAAGTAGCAAACTCGTATAATTTAAAGCGATTCGACAACAAGAAGATGAATAAAGGAGGCCAGGACTCGATGGACGGTCAAATTCTAGACCGGTTTCGTATTCTCAGTTTAAGGCTTTAACTTATAAAATGTTAAGCGTCCGATATATTTTCCTGGAGCTGCCCCAAAATAAGTCAACGACTCTGCGAATAATTTATATTATATAAATTATTCCATGCTCATATAGGGTGTCCCAAAATTAACGCAAGATTTGAATCGAACTGTGGCTGACGAACTTTCATTATTTTTTAAATATTGTTCAACAATGAAAACACGTTGTCACGCCCCATTTGTACTAACCCTAAACTTTGGGCTGTCAAATCGTTTTTTTTTTTAATCGATTTGCCGACTTTACTGCAAGAATGGGGGTAAATTCAAATCTCGCGTTATTTTTGGGACACCCTATACAATAAAGAACGAATAACGTGAGTCCATAATAATTATCTGTCTGTCTGTAACAGAGATGATTATTGTGCCTGTTGTTATGTGACACATACCACTGATATTATCGTACCAAAGCAAATGGCAGCGAATCTGTCAGTTGTGCCGCCATTCGAGTAATTAATACGTGCACTAATCCCAACGTCAGACAGATGTGTTACACGAGACCGATCTATTTGACGCCCACTATGGTGTCTAGGCGCCACGATTTCCTCCGGCTTAGATTATGACGTCTACAAGTCTATAATATATTGCTAGACTGTTTTAATATACCTGTTTTGTGGTCTGCGAGGGGTTGGAATACCGCAGGTTCGTGGTGTTTCTGTCTCCTCTCGCTGGTTTGGTCTTTTGCTAGACCGGTCTTCAGTAGCGGTGTTAGTCACTGTTGGCACTTTGGACGTTTTTCGAGCATCCTCACTGCACTGTCACTTTCACTTGTACTGCAGTGTTTGTCAGTTTGTGACGTACACTTAAGCGGATTAACAAAATCCCCACCCTCCCTCAACACAAATAAGACAAACATAATTCCCCAATAACACAATAACAAGATACGTAATATATACAACTGACAAACACTACAATACAGGTGACAGTGACAGTGCAGTGAGGATGCCCGAAAAACATCCAAAGTACCAACAGTGACTAACACCGCTACTGAAGATGGCGAGCGGCCGGTCTAGCAAAATTTTACTATTTTCGGAGAACTATTTTCAACTACAGGAAATTCAGGTTAGACAAACAACATGTACACATATAATGAACAAAGTAACTATATATTTTTCACGCATGTTCTTAAGACTGGAATACAAACATGAATATTACACTGATTACAATGTTTAATAATTTACAAAAAGAATTGAAAGAAAGAAAAGAACGAAATAACTTAAACTGCACATTGAATCATGTTTATAAAGAAACACAATATCATATTTTTAATGATATTTACATATGTAGTATTTTATTTACACTAATATTTTTTGTTTTTTATTTTTTAAATTGTAATTTTTTTTTTCAACTGATACTATACAATTTTCATACAATAAGGAAGTTTATGTATATATATTTATATATATATATATTTTTTTTTTATTTATAAACTCTTCCCGGTGTTATAAATTTTCCGGGATGGGTTAGTTGTCGTCTTGATGACGCGAGAGGATCTCAATCGGATCGGTCGCCGATCCAATCCGACGGTTTTGGTCAAGGTCCAAAGGTTGACCTTTGTTCCGATCGGCCAACTGACCGGGGACGAAAGGAAATTTACACGAATCCGATTGGTCCGCAGCTCGACCTCGGAAGGTCAAAAACGGGGGGAGAAAAAAAAGCTCCGAGTCTTCACGACCGGAATTTTAGGGGTGGGGGAAATAAAAGTGCATTTTCAGTTTAAAACGTGTACGACATTATTTACAGAGAAAACAAAAAGTGGTGCCGATTAAAAGCCGATTTTTTTTTATTTGTTCCTTTTAAAAGTAGGTCAAAAACTGGGACTCTTCTTTTTTTTTTGCTTTTATTATTCACGCTTCGAGATTTCCCAAAAAGCCGTTTATATAGAAAAAAACTTACACGGATCTGGAAATTTTACCCCCCGGATCTCTCGATTATCTATACACAATTTTGGGTCGGGGAAAAAATCCGCGACGAAATTTGCAAAATATTTCCCGGGCTTTGACGAGCGACGAGTGCACTAAGCCTAAAAGCGTACTCAGCGTTTTTTTTGGGGGTGGGGGTGGGTGGGGGTGGAGAAAACAACACAAAATTGGGTCCGATATTTATTTTTAAAAAATTTTTTTTGGCAACGTTTCGGTACACAGAAATCCCAACTTTGAACGACTCGTTTATATCGATTTTTCGGGCGGGGAGAAGGGGCAAAGCGCCGATTTCGAAAAAAGCTCTCCGACTTATAATGCTTGTATTTTTTTTTTTTTTTAGTTGTTTTCGTAATCATTTATCGTAGATAAGTTACAATAATAGGTATATTATATTTTTAAATACATTGCGATACGGAAGGTTGAAACGATTATTTTTTTTTTTCTGTTTATACCAGCAGTGTTTTTCGTGTCCGATAAATGGTAGTGCAAGAAACACAAAATCCCGAATTTCATCGGGCGGTAAACTTACAATACCGAGAGTTTGGATTATATAAAAATATACGACTTTTTATTATTATTATTAAAATTGTATTTATATAATTTTACGTCTTTAAATATTAATAATAATAATTACGAAGAATTACACACACACTCGAAAAAGGAACTGTGTTTAATGGTGACGTTGAGTGGTAAATTTGTTTGAAAATCACGCGGTATGCGGTCAGTTTGAAACCATTCGATTCAATTCCCGAATAAATTCTCTTCCCTGTATTATTCCCATTGTTTTCTTTTCATTTATTGACATCAACATTAAAAGAATTTCAAATAAGTTTCGCCGAAATTAACTCTGTGGGCCCGAATTGCCGTCCGAAAGAAATAAGTAAAAGTGTATTTCACTCAACATTACCCAAACACTTGATTGTCGTACAGTGACGCTACATGATTTTTTTTTGTCTATACACAAATTTTCATATTAAAGGAAGTACTTCTAGAAACCCGATCCCCGCGGTAAAATTGTTAAAAGACAAAATGTGAAAATATCCGAGAGCCCACGAAGAGAATGGTTTGTCCCTTTTAATGGACATCATTCTTTCTAAACACACGCAAAAAAAATATTAACAAATTAATTAAAACGCTACCACTTTATAAATTAAGGACTAGTCTTTAAATAACACGAGATGCCCACCCCATTCCAGGAGTCCGAAAGAGGGAGGGGTGTAAAAATTGAAATATTAATGTGAAAAATTGATGGAAAATTCTGGTTAATTTTTGGCTTTTAAAGATAATTTACGACAGAAAAAAAGTCCAAAAAGTGGAGAAATAAAAGAGAAATTACGCGAATAAAAATTAGTAGTAAGTACTTTTAATTGTAAGTAGTGATGCACCGGGTACTCCGTTCATCGAGTTGTAGAATTATTGTATTGTACACTAATAATGTACCAACTTAATCGTCAGTTCAATTGCATAAAAGCGTATGCAACCGCACCCGGTGCATCACCGGTGCATTGTAGATTACGGGCGAAGAAAAAAAAAAAGGTAAAAATAATTTTAAGTCGACAGCCCCATTGTTTCTTTTGGTTTGTTCGCAAACAATTCTATCCTCAGACACAAATACATAATTGCGGAGAAACTTAGAGAGAGAGAGAAAATGTCGATTTTAAAGTTCGGAGTTGAGTCCTCAGAAGAAAGTGTGTTTATACACGGTTTTCTGATCTCCCGTCTTTGCCGCTTCGCTTTTGGATCGCTAAAGCGGGAAAGTTAGTAATAAACGATACGGGAGTGGAAAAGAAAAAGGACGAAAAAAGGTGTGTCTTATTATTTATCACAGGAACTGCAAGAGCGGGGCCCCAACGTTACGCGCGTTTTCCATTTCGCGGAAGGGGTCGCTCTCATAAAAGAGATTTACACACTCACACACACACACAGGCGCACACACACACACGCTCGAATGTGTATATGTACACGATATCAGTACCTATATACATACAGAACGCACAATTGTTAAGATCGAGAGAAACAAAAAAAAATTATTAACAACCCGCTTACAGGCCTCGGAATATCGGCATTTTTCCCTAAATGTTGTCTCGCCGGAGCCGCAGAAAGGCGCCCGTGAAATACAACAATAACAACTAACAATTTGGACTAGAATATACATCTTATTTTGGGGCTGTAAAAAGGGTTCGATTCCCTCCGGGCCCCGATTGAATTTCCTCTAATCATTTTTCTCGGCGGGGGGGGGGTCGGCCCTTTCCGACGTACCCCGGACTCCGAGTCTCGACCCTTCTGCGGCCCTTCGAGGGACTTTCGCGGCCACACTTACGCTATAATAGTACGTTTCGAACAATGCGGGGTCGAAAAATTCCGAAGGCAGGGGTGTTTTTTTTTTTTAACTTCAAAAAGTGCCTAAATACGTGGGGGGGTTTTTTCTGGTATCGTTTCGTCTGGTTATTCCTTGCCAGTCTCCTCAGTGAACGCGTCGTGTGTATATTAAATCGTTAACGAGATTGGTTTTTTTTTTCTTTACTTTCTGCCTTCTTTGTTTCAACTGTATGTGTTATGCGGCGGTCGCCCTTCGACTCGTCGAAATTGTCAATCTATTTACAGTTATATTAGACCGGAAGAGTAGGTCAGACGTGCAGCGTCCGCGTCCTGTGCGGAGGTGTCGACGAGCCGGAAGCGGAACAACCGAACGTCACCGAAGGGGCCATGTTCTGGCTCTCCGCCGAAGACGCTATGCCCAGCGACGGCGCTCCCAACACTGCTGGAACAATTAAGAACAAGTGGTTAGCAATTTTTGCCATCTCAAAGTCAAATTCTAATTTAACCCAGTGATTTACAAACTGGAGGCAACTTAATGAAATAATTTTTACTTCAGTTCAGGTATATTATATACCTGCTGGGGGGCCAAGATTGTTTTAAAGGGAGGCACAGTACGAAAACGTTCTGGATACCACTGTGTGTGTGTGGTTTTTCGACGTTTAACTATATTTATGCAGAATGTGGTATATTTTTAATAAACGGTGAAATTAAGGATATTGACGAGGGAGCAAGAATTTTTTTTTGTGTCAAAGGCGATGCAGAGAGTTTCGAAAATACTGGTCTGAAGACTTTTTAAAAAAGTAAAAAATTTTCCATAAATTAATCAAAAAATGTAATCCCGAATTTGACATTTACATATCCTTACTTGTGCCTGTCGCCGATATGCACGAACAAAATATTGTTTTTTTTCTAAAAATTCAAAAAATATAGTCTTCCATATTATATACCTGTTGGGGGGGCCAAGATTGTTTTAAAGGGAGGCACAGTATAAAACCGTTCTGGATACAACTGTGTGTGTGGTTTTTTGACGTGTAACTATATTTATGCAGAATGTGTTATATTTTTCTGTAGCCCATTAAATAAACGGTGAAATTACGACGAGGGAGAAATTTTTTGTGACAAAGGCGATGCAGAGAGGTTCGAAAATACTGGCCTAAAGACTTTAAAGAATTTTCGTTTTCAAAATTCCATAAATAAATATTTTTAAAAAAGGTTTTAGATTTAAAAAAGTAAAAACTCCGTTTGGAAAATTGATTCGACAATATTTTCTATACAAAGGGCGGTGCAGAAAGGTTGGGAACCACGGCCCAAAGGTTTCAGATTTTGGTTGACGAAATGTCCGGTTCTTTAGAACTGGGATTTATCTATATACCTCTGCAGATGGATCGGCGGTTCGGATGGTGTGGCGAGACTTCGGCCAATTTCTGATGGGGCGGCGATCTATTCCTGGCCGAATACAGGAGTAGAAGACACGCCAGCAGGAGGAAGAGGGCGAGGGCGGCGGACGCGCCCAGGGCTAGCTCGGCGCTGAGGCCGCGCCGCGGCAACGGCCACGCTCCTGTCGAGGCGTCGCTGTCACTGCTGTCACTGCTGTCACTGACCGCCGGCGATCCTCTCCCCCGGGAGGCGCCCGAAGACTCCTCGGTCACTACTTCGACGGCCACCGCCCTCTGGGTGTCCAAGACGAGCTCTTCGCTACGCTCCGTCAGCGAGTCGTGTCTTACCAGTTCAACCTGCCACAGAAAAATTAACACTATTTTGAACAATTTAAAACAACAATACAACACATCACTAACTAACTATGGCATTATATAATTAATGGGAGGGTAAAATCCATTCTTTCTGTGGAACGGTTTTCGCCCTTTTCAGAAGGTTCTTCCCACAGTATTCCCACAGTTAAAAATACATTAGGTTTGTGGAGTTTCTTGTTCATTCGTGGTTTTTTGTTCATTCGAGTAATTAA
The DNA here is from genome assembly GCA_019843655.1 of Lethocerus indicus. NCBI lineage: Eukaryota > Metazoa > Arthropoda > Insecta > Hemiptera > Belostomatidae > Lethocerus > Lethocerus indicus. The sequence goes on from JACDQD010000011.1 coordinate 3,853,778, forward strand.
TACGTGCACTAATCCCAACGTCAGGCCGATCTATTTGACGCCCCGGTGTCTAGGCGCCACGAATTCCTCCGGCTTAGATTATGACGTCTACAAGTCTATAATATATTGCTAGACTGTTTTAATATACCTGTTTTGTGGTCTGCGAGGGGTTGGAATACCGCAGGTCCGTGGTGTTTCTGTCTCCTCTCGCCGGTTTGGTCTTTTGCTAGACCGGTTTCGGCCGTCTTCAGCAGTGCTGTTGGCACTTTGGATGTTTTTCGGGCATCCTCACTGCACTGTCACTGTCACTTGTACTATGCACTTTCCGTGTACTGTGTAGTAGTACAAGTTCACAGTTTGGATGCCCGTAAAACATACAACAGTGACCAACACCGCTACTGAAGACGGCGAGCGGCCGAAACCGGTCTGGCAAAAGACCAAACCGGCGAGAGGAGACAGAAACACCGCAAACCTACGGTATTCCAACCCCTCGCCGACGACAAAACAGGTATGTTAAACTAAAATTACATTATTTAAATAACAAATTTACTATATTTTTCGAAAAAAAACACTTGATTTGAGCTCAGAGTGAACAAGATTGTTTTAATTCCTACAATCAAAAACAGCGTCCGGGAGAGTATTAAAAAAGAAATTAGGCCGACCTTTACCAGAGATCAATTGCCGCTAATACGAATAATTGATAACGCAGTTCCCTCACAACACGTTCAGTATTTTCAAATCGTTTGAACCGAGGACTCAAATTGATTCGGATGTTCTAATATTTGAACTTTAAACAAATTTTTCAAAATACAAGTAATCTTCGTGTTGGAGCCCAATAAATACTTGATTGGATATATATTATTAATATTCCGCATTATATCGATGAAGTAAATGTATTTTCAGATAGACTGGACACAAAAGATCGTCCGAGACACAAAAGCCCTTTTCTCACGAAGTAGCGACATTAAATATAAATCTTTCTATTTCAATTTGTTCCCGCCGAATCCAAACCGGGCTTTGATCAGATACACGAATAATCAATAGGGCCCCCCCTCCCCACAATTTCGTGTTGCGACGTTTTACGACTTCCTCAATCGCTAGTTGATCAATGGCTGAGTTAGCGTTCAACGATTAATTGTTATATCGCTGGTCTCCCTTTTGTCTATTTCGCCTTAAAAATGAAAACGACCCTTCGTCTTATATCTTAATAGCATTTTTCCGGATATTGACGAACAGTGAACGGGGCCTAAAATTCGTCCGGGAATTTTCTTTTCTTGGCTGATGACAATATGTAAGTGTGTCTTTTGAATTGTATTAAATTAAGTTTAGCGTTTAAGGTCCACTCGTTCAGTCCCTTTCCTCTCTTACCCATCCATTATCCCACCCCCCGCGTCGGCTTAAACGCCGCTGGCCTAGAGATCTTCTTAGCCCTTAGACTACAATTGTTCTTGTGTGAAAAGTGCCATCTTTGGGTGGTTCCTTTTATCGCGAAAGAGATGTGAAAAAAAAGTCGGCACTTGTACTTATAACATTCAACTCCTACGCGAGGTTTCTCACCATCGTCAGTAGAATCGGACCCCATTAATATTTTTTCCTTCACTTTTAAAGTTCAGAAATAACTTTAGTCAGTTATAGGTAACAGTTCTGGGCCCAGAAGGTTATGCGAATTGGCCGGTCGGTGCGGGTGGCTCGTCCGTAGGAACCGGGCCCTCCGCAGTTGGAGAACGGAAGTTGTAACAAAGGACGGGACATTATTAAAGGGAACGACCGATGGGGGAAAAAAAAGGGGGAAGGAAAGAGGCGGGGTACAAGGCAAGTTCTTAATGAGACCCCTCTGAAAGCTCGCGATAGCGCGGCAACTCTTTAAAGCTTGTTTTGGCAACATTCCGTCCCTTTTACCACCCACCCCCCCCCCTCCTTCAACAACGTCTTTCTGTATTTCAAATCTTTTCTCGTTTGCTTTTCCCGACGATTCTTTCTGTTCAGTTTCTTTTTTCTCCTCCCGCCCATTAGTTCCGGCCCGGGGTACAGAAAGACACCACAGCCATCGCCGGCGACCAAAAACATTGGATTAGAAACATTCATTTTTTTTTTTTGGTTTTGCGGCAATTCGGAGGGACGAGAGAGATCGTCCGATCGCGATAACGCGCGCTACTGATTAGCATCGGAATCGCGAAATCTTTTCTCATATTTTCAGTTCCCTAATTGAACGCGATTCCTTCGAGATCGAGATCGAAACACGACCAGAATGAGATAGAGAGAGAAGAATGCCAAATCCCGAACGACAAATAGCCGGTTACCTGTCCGGATATCGAGAACTTCCACTCGAATATTATTACGGCCACGAGGGATATTTTTTCTGAAACGAGAATTTCAGTCTCAGAATTTGGCAGAGATTTCTGCTTTCTGCCGGCGCGGCATTCCATCATGCCACTCCAATGCCTAACTGGCTGTAAATCATTCTGCCGGTTTTATATTTTATTTTTTGCGAAATGTGCGCTATTAAAATCGGAATATTTATTTCAATATAAAAAAACACGGTTCATAATTGATATCCGCGGTCCTCGGTGCGAAAAACTGTCTCAGTTTCGACATCGAGTTTGGCCCGAAGCGGAAACGTTCCACTGCAGCGGCCAGAACCGAATCTTTTCCCGGACTGAAAATAAAAGAAAGAACACCCGACGGTATACGATTTTCCCACAATAACCCCCGAAGGAGGCGAAGAAAACAAGCGCAGATTGTCAAGGGTTGAGTGGGGAATGGGGGGCCTGAGGATGGAGGAGGAGGAGGGCGGGAGGGTTGAATTCGTAGGGCACGTCGTGCCATAGGACGTCTCTAATATGGGGGACCGGTGTAATACGAACACAGGAACTGAGGGAAGGAGGGTGGTGGGGAACAAACAAAATGGAAGCGAATACGGGGGGGTTAGAAGGGGAGACCGTTGTTTTTTTTTATTTTCGGCTCGGTCTTTTGAAAATGGCTTATGGCAAGGGGGCTTGAGCCGGTATCGGCCATGGCGAAGAATCACATGTCAACTATTGAGGGGCTTCCTTCGTGTCCACTTCTTCTCAAATGTCGGAACAGCATAATTTCTTTTATGCGAACTTATTTTTTTGTAGACCAAATATTCCGTTTTGGATTTCAACTACCTAGGCGTGAACTTATCAGTACCAATATAGGTCTTCATTGTGAAAGTTTTTCTCACAATACCGCCTTCCAACCTTTAACTCTGAACTAATTTATTCCTCTTAGCCGTGGGCTCATTCTCGTGACGCGAATTTTCGTCATGTACACATTTTCTCGTTTCCCAGCGAAAGCACCATATCCCTGTCTCTTTTAATAAAGATGGTAGCGTCCGGCTGTAGCGACGTAATCTCTAACTAGAGTTACAGTAAATCCTGTTTTCTGCGATTTAGTGGAACATTTTCTTAAAAATTAGAGGAAAAAACAGATGGGGAACAATAAGGAATATGTTGAAAATTATGAAATTTGGTCAAAATCCTCCGCGCTTGTTCTCACAACCGGAGAATTTAAAGGGATCCGATAGGGAACCAGTCTATATTCTACGCGGTAGATAAAAATGTTAGTAGACGTTAAGTGGGAACGGCGGGGGTTTGGGAGGGGATGAAAAGAAATTGTAAAAAGAGGTTTGCGGGGAGCGGCTTTTATTAAATTTAGCCGTCGCCGTGAAACTCTCACTTGTTCTCCACCCCCGGGGGAATTACAGGAACGGGACCAGCCCCCGGGGCTGCCGCTAGTGCTGGCGCTAGAGCGGGGGCCCAAGAAAAGCCCTCTCCGGAGGAAAGGGACCTTGATTGACTCAAATTTGATTTATATAGAGGAGGAAGAGTACGCCGACGTGGATGGGGGTCTATACTACTAAAACGGCGAGGGACGAAATATCTGCCGGCGGGGAGGGGGGCGGTTTCGGGGGCGTGAATAGGGGCCGTGACGAGGTCTCCGCGTATAAACCGCCCCCGCCCAACCGACATCTCGGGCGACACACATCAAACAACTCGAGCTCGCTATTTTTTTCTGGCCGCCAATTTTCCTTTTTCGGGCAGTGAATCGAATCCCGACGAAGTTGAACGAAGTTTCCGAAACGTTCGGTCTCTGGAACAGACGAAAACCTCCACTATTGGAAACAGGTTTCTGAAAAAATCGTTGAGAAAACGGATGGGCCACAGTTTTATACAATTCGTGAACTCTTCTGCAGATCAATTATCGGATCAACTGTAAAACAACTAAATATATTTTAAACGAGAGGAGGTTTTTGCGACCGGAAACCTAGAGTTATCACAAGCTTCGGGTGGGGTTGCGTAATGCGGACCCTGAGGACGGAACCGGTAGGAGTTACGAAACGTCGACAGCTGACAAAACCCGGGGGCACTAGGGGGGATTCAGATCCCAACTGAATTTAGTAATCATCTTATTTTTAGAGGCGTTTAGGGTTTGTTCTAAATTAATTTGATCCGAGAAACTAATTAGGCATTGTTATATTCAAAAATCACCCTGCAGTTTTGTGGCGGGGGAGAGCTCATTACGGGCAAAAGGGGGCGGCTTAGGGACGGCGGTCGGGGGTTTTCCTTTCTTTTTTTTTTCTTGCGTGGGGTCCCGGGAAAATGAGACAATTCGGACAAGTAAATTAGGGGCCGGGATTGGGAACGGAGGTTTTACGCGGTAAACGAAGGGAATCGGTTCTTGTCGAACAAATTGGTCGGGAGGGCGGTCTTCATCCCTTCAGGCCCTCGGGGTGAGGGTGTTTAAATTGCCAAGCGGACAGCCCCCGGACCGGGGTTTACTGAGGGTTAAACCCCCTCCCTTTGATTATGTTGCGCTAGCGGATTAGTAACGCGAGGTTGTCAGAACCAAGCACTAAGTACCAATAACCGTGGATAATGTACACGCGACGATACCTAATAATTATTGAAGGTAATATACTGCCGTTTGAGATAGTAATCGACGCTTTTGTGGCATTTAAATATTTTCTTGAAAACTCGTGCTAAGGAGTGAAAATATTTTTGATGGGAAGAAGAAGTATATTCTTTCTGCTACCTCTTTTCTCGATTCATTAATAAGAAGGATGACTGAGGTTCACAACTTTTACCGGAAAAAAAAAATACTTCCCGAAGAAATATATAGTCTTGACTTTGTAACTGGATTGGAGGGATCAAAGAAATAGAAATCCATAATACATTCGGGAGAACCGTCGCAAAAGATCCGTTATCGCGGATTGCAAGGCAAGAATGTACGACTCGGTTTCGCGCCGAAAATTTGAGAAATCTAAATCCAATAGAGATATATATCTCGACCAAGAAGAGAGGGGAAGAAAAATAAGAAGGGGGAGTCGCAGAAACGACCAATCAATTATGACGATGGGTTCAGGGCCAAACAGGTTCTCTGTTTGGACGCGGGGGGTAAGACACATATGTTAATATAGTGGCATATGTTGGTCCACCTTGTAGCCCTCTCGGCGGGGGCCTGCGCCCAGCATGTGTTACACCCTGGAGGGACACCGGCGCACGTCAAAAGGCGCCTATCAATTCTGATATTTCAACTTCCGTCCGCCCCAAAGCGGGCGGACTTTATAACGCCGGTACTTGAACCGACTCCGCTTCCACAAGTCGCATAAATCCCTCAACAATTTACTGACGGAACGCTACCGATAGAAGCACCGAAATTGACTAGTACAGACTTGAACTAGCAAGACTAAATAAAAACTGAGCTAATTCGGAGGGCCGCCAGGATACGAACCCTCTAATCTTCCCAGGCGTCAGAAAATTCCCCGACGCATTTCGAAAATCTCTCCAGAAATATTGTTTAAACTTCGGACATCATAAAACGGGGTATAATATTCGGGGAACGCAGTACGCGAGTTTTATTAGGCTTTTAAAACCCCTCTTCAAAGCATTCCCGGAGAACAGGGGAAAAAAAATATATTTCCCGCCTTGGATGGCACTTTCGCGTTCGATTTTTTGGGGAAAGAAATAATCGAGTGTAAATTCCGCTTTGCGAGAAAAATAAGACTGGAATACCGGCCGACATTTGGCAAGCGGACTCCGGACCGCATAATGAGTGAAGCTGACCGCCGAGAAAATGCAAGTGTAAATATAAATCGGGGAACACTTGGACAAAGTCCCAGTTTTGGATGCGGGGGCCGAGAGCTTCTTCTCGGCTTGGCAACTTCGGTGGCTTTGGCTGAGGGAATAAATATTGTCAGTCGGTTTTTTTTTTTTATGCAACTCGGAAGGCAATATGTCTTCAGGAGGTCTCTGAATGTCTTCTGCCGCCCCAAATAACGCGACTTAGAGTCCTCGGAGTGCCTACGCCGCGCTCTGGGCAGGGTCCATTATTCTCCGGCTTTCGGCATCTGTTGCGTTCAGCGCTTGTCGACTGAAATACTATAGAATGGCGCGGACAATTTTTAAAGAAGGCAGTATATGAAAGCGTACACCTAGAACGTAATAAATGGGTAGGAGTGATTCGAGAAATATGTTGAAAATGCGACAAAATTTTGAATTCTACCATACCAAGAGTCGTAAATAACATGGATAGGGTGCCTGTAGATAATGAAGATTCTCGGGGATAAACCGAAGGCGAAAATGAATTAAGTTCAGAAGTAAAAGTTAAAGAACCAGTCGCCCTGCAGTATTGAGAGTAAAACTTTCATAAATATCACCAGAATGAAGTACCAAGACTTAAACCCCATCAGAATGGAGATTGATAAAAATAAGGATAAACGAAAATCAGTGTGAAAGTAGACTAATGGCGACAAATAGGGGAAATACAGTTCAGGGTTACTGCGACCTTTCGCGTATCCAGGTGGTGATAATTCATTCGGGAAACTTGCGCCGATAAATAAACGGGGGGGCGAGATATTTCCAGGTTACACGATTCACGTAGGCCTAAAATAAAGGGATGGAAATATAAAGGATAGCCCGGGTCGTGGGGTTTCGGAGGGGCCCCGAGTGTAAACACACAGGGAAGGGGGAAGGGCGTCGGGTTCCCCTCCCGCTTGTCGTTGGGACCCCGGACAGGATTTACGGTGCCCCCGCCCCCCAAAAACGGCACTGATTTATGCCCGGATGGAAATATTTTATGCCCCGGCCGTGTGGAAACAGGAGGCTTTCTTTTTATTTCATATCCCCTTGAAAAAGGGGGGGGGGTGGGGCCCCCCGAAGAACCACTTGGGTTCGGACCCGACACGTCTCAATCTCCGCTTTGAAACAAAGCGATATTGGCCAAAAGTGGTTCGCCCAAAGGACTATAGTCAACGAAAAAAAAATTTTGGTGGAACCGTTCCACTGGCCTAGTTGGCGGGGGCTAATTTAACTTGGGTCTAAACGTTATAAATCGATCTCGTACGAATGGGGGTGAAAGGATAATCGGCGCTATCATTAATCCTGGTCTAGAGAGAGAGAGAGAGAGAGAGACTATTCGACCCCGAGCATGACCCCACCCGGTAGCCCCCCCCCCCCCCCACCCATCTCAATAAACCCCTGGCATAATCATAAATTATGACGTTGTCTATTAGCCGGTCGGTTAGGTCAGTACGGCGTCTTTTGAATGGTCGACCCCCCCCCTCCCGTTTTGACCCTTTCACACCGCTAATTGGTCCCACCATTCACGCTATAACTATCAATTAATATCGAAATTAGATACGGAAATAGAATTACAGTCTTGGTTCCAATCTCGTCTTTCAATTGACCGAAGTGATGCTACTTATTCATCGAACACTTTGTGATATACAGAGGGTAAATTCGGATCTTATTTAAAATAAACAGAACATTTCAACCACCGAATACAGCTTTGATAGCTTGTTCCAGACAGGGTAAAATCTCCGTAGTCAAAGAATGTTTTGTCGTTCTAAAGCGGACAACGAGGACAAGGTGATAAGAGCGTCCGAACGACTTTACTGGGTAGTTAACGCTCTCGATCCTTCACCTTTATCTGTCCTTAACTGAAGCCCGGACACGTCCCACCGCGAAACGACGCCCAAACCTAGAAGGGAAACGTTGTTCGACACGGCAGTTTCGAAAGTCAACGCTTGAAAAGCGTTCAAGCTGTACGGACACCGCCGCTTTTCTTATTGTATGACTGACTAAATATAATTGCGGATTCTTCTCATCTTCGGCTGTGTGCGCCCTTATGTCGCGCATTTTTTGGTACGCACGACGAATAGTTGGCGCGTAATAAACATTTCACAATACTCTCTATAGGTTCGAAGATGTAGACGTGCGTAAAAATACAAATAACGCCAAAACGACGAAACCCGCAATGACTTAGTTGCCAAGTTAATAGTTCAGTGTCAAGGTTTTGAAATACTATAGTATATTCTCCGTCTTCTAGTATCTCCAGTATCCTCGGGTTCAGTATTTGTTTTTCGACACTGAAAATTAAATTGCGAAACCGGTCTAGCAAAAGGCCAAACGGGCTAGAGGAGCCGGATCTCTTGTGGGACTTGCAATATTTCAAGTATTGAAAATAATTCAATTCCAGTTTGTTTTAAGCGTGACACGTTTATAATTTACCGAACGGACGGGCGATCAGACCGAACGTGGAAAAGGGACGTCCGCGCACGTCAGAAACTTTAATAATGAACGGTAGCCGGATATTCGTTTTCAAATCGGTTTCGAATGCAGTCTCGAACGGCGGATAGGAGAGGACGGCAATTAGAAGACGGACAGAAGTGCGGCAGCGGTGAAATTACACCCCGGGGTGAATAATTGAAAAACGTCCTACATGCTGAATACTCCCCGTGGCAACCTTCTATTTAGCCGACGAGAACCGTCCGCAAAACCCCGTAGAAAAATACAGATCGTTCGACGACAGGATCGGCCGCAGGAAAGGAGAAAATAGACCGGTTTCAGGATGTGCCACTCAACGACAGCCAACGGTAAACAGTGGAGACCCGGATGTTCTGAATTAATTTCCATTCTAGAAATTACACCGGCAATATCCGGTCCGAGTCTCCGGGAGGTTTTTTCAGATAAAAGTATACTTTATAAGGAATTTAATTAATGGTCCACACGACAGGACTGAATCCAATCACATCGCGAAGTAAAACAGTTTCCGCCTTCTTTTTTGTTGTCTCACTTTCTGTTTGTTCTTCTCCTAACGGGTTTCGGATTTCGTTATAATTAGTCGGCCGTTATACACCGGGGTAATTAAATGCGTGTCAGAGTCGAATGGGGGAGGTAAAGAAATTTAATTTAAGACCGTCAAACCTGGGAAATAAATTGAAACGGGTGAAAATGAAAAGGGGCGGGATAAATACGAAATTTTCGATGTTCTGGAAAACTTCTCCGGCCAGCGATTTATTTCACGGCTGGAAAAGGCGAAGACAGATTTAATGTCTAAAGTGCACACGGTAATAAAGTGCCGCGGCTAAGAGAGAACGCTGAAACTGAACGTTGAAAATATTTCTGGCGTTCTCATGTTGTATATCGCACTGTGGTGAACAAATTTTGGCTGAACGATAGCGGGAAAATTAAAAGCGGGAAAGCACCCTAAATAGGGCCCTAGAAAGGGCAATAACCGTTAAAGTAGGGCTCGCTCATTCATCGATATTATATGAAAATATCTGCGTAGGATGTTCTGTGTGTAGGTTCAATTCCCCTGTAATTTCCTAGTGACACTTTTTCCTAGTAGTACTTTCGCAGCTGAAGCTGTTCGTGTACAACAGAGTGTACAACAATGGCCGGAAGTTGGGCGGGTTCGCGGGCAAACGGGAAGCACGAAACGCTCTCATCCGCCGGCCATTTTTCGAAACCGAGAACCCGAAAACCCGAACCTAACAACAACCAGTGAACCCCAATTAATAGCGACGGGTCCGCCCGCCCGCGGGTTCTGGGTACGCCCCCCGTTTAAGCAAGAGCCCAATTAAAGTTATACCTCACTGTAATCAATTACGGGTTTTTCAATTCGTAGGACCCGGCGCACTACAATATAGATTGATCTGGGGGCGAAAAAAAGTATTTTTAATTGTCTCAAAAACGCAAAGCCCCATTGACGCGTCCCCTTATTTTATCCCCTTATTTTTGCTTTTGGATTACGTAGGATTTCGGTCGTATCCTCGATGCAGTCCGTAAGCGTAGCACGATGATTACTTTTTTCAGTATTGAGCAGTAAAACGGTGCACGGTTGAACAAGTGCGCTAAGGTTGCTATCCCACGTGTGAAGCACTAACCGGCGGTCTTAATAATGGCGAATGGAGGGGGGAAACCCTAACAAGTGCTGTTGGAAAACGCCATTAATTAAGTGGGAGGGGCGGAGGCGAGAAGACCAATTGAGTCTTGAAAATGGCGCCCGGATGACCCGCTTCCGGTCCCCCCACACCTGCATGACTTCCGGCCGGCGACACGCTGCGGCGCAGAACTACCGGAATATATATTTTCTTCGCTTCAATACGGAGTAAGCACGCGTCGAATTGAATATCGAAAAATGCGGTACAAAAGCGAGTCGAAAATCTGATACGCCATCCCGGCAAAATATTTGAAAATGGAACGCCGCTCCTGTTTAAAATCGCAATCAAAATAGTAGTTTGTTTGGTCAAAATAAATTTGACCCAAAGAAGTAAAGAACGGAAAACAAGGTTCGAATCATTACTACTAATTTGAGGAAATTTTATTGTTATTATTTCCTGTGATCCTTCCGTTTTCAATTATTGAAAGAGTATTTTCTATAAAATACAATTCGTCCTCAATTTTTTCTTTCTGATTTTACAATTTCAACCCTGGCGCAAGATTTGAATTCGCCACCATTCTTGCGGTAAAATTGGCGACCCTATTAAAGAAAAACCATTTGACAGCCGACAGTTTAGGGTCAGTACAAATGGTGTTTTCATTGTTGAACAATATTTCAAAAATAATGTAAGTTCGGCGGCCACAGTTCGATTCAAATCTTGCGTTAATTTTGGGACACCCTATATTTCTGCTGCAACAAAAAATTATGCAAAAAAAAAATTTAATTCCAAAAACTCTAGTCTACTCCTTGCGAAGCACAAATATATTATTACCGATGAAATTGTCCTCAATTACGTAAATTGTCCTCAATGGCAGGTTGCTACAGTACAAGTGTAATTTACATGGTACAAACGATGTGTGTCGATTTTCCTGAAAAGCGGAATTGCGAAAATTTGCCTTAAATGTAACTGATGTTTATGACCTTTTATTTTTCAGCTCTGACTTCTGTATATAATTATTATACTGTTGTCGAGGAGCGGGATTTCGGTCTCGGCTCGGAAAATCCTGCCGGGGATGTAAAATGGAATATTGTTATGTAAATTTTTCCGTACCGAACACCGTTCCTTCGAGCCGGGGTTTACATTTGCCTCGCGTGTACATTTGCTGGGAGGAGTCTCAAAAATTGCTCGAAAACTAGGACTAAACCGCCTGAATTTCCGCCAATTGTTCCAACTTGCACACTCCCTCCCTCCCTCCCTCTCTCTCTCTCTCTCTCTCTCTCTCCCACTGGAAGCTATTGCGAACACTTCACACACGGCAAAACATACGCTGCCATTTTCAGCATTATCTGCTTCATAATACAGGCCCCTACACGGGGTAAGTACTACCCCGGCCTCTTATCCCAGTATCATTTTGAAAGGACTTATCACATTCTAATTGCCAAAAGGCATGTGTCCCTGCTTCCCTATATATTGTCAGCTTCAATTTCTAGTTCCCCGCCGTTAAATTAACGTCATTCCGTACGCCATACTATAAGCTGTGATTTATAGTCGGAAGAGAAAAATTGGTCATCCGAACAATAGAGATCTATTGATTCCAGCTTATATTCGGCAGTATTTCATTAAAAAATTATTTTCCAACGAAACAGTGCTGCAGAGCGCCCTAATAAAGACAAATTAGGAGACGCTGTAGTCTAGAAAAAAAAACCCTGTATTACTACACCTATCCATTGCAGAACATGCAATGGATAGGTAAGATGCCCCTCTTCCAGTTCTTCCTGTCCGAAGTGAATTAACTGGAAGGAGGGCCCGAATCGTTTTTAAATTGGTCCCGAATTTTTTCTTAAAGCCCCGCTTTGTACTTTATCGTCCGTCGACGGAATGTCGTAAAATCTCTTGGGGCAGAGTTTATGGCACGTGTATCGCGGGGGGTCCTTCCCCCCCCCCTACCACTACTGTCGGTTTTTTGTCTTAACCTTTTTTTTCGTCCCACCAAACGAAGAAGAAGAAGAATACGAAGGGGAAGGCCGAACTATTAAAGTTGGACACCGAAATAAATATATATAAAACTCGAATCCCTTCTACCGTTGGGATCGGTATCTACAGGGACGAAACCGCACAGAGACATTCGAGTCCCAACTCCGGAAGATCTAATCTGGGACCGTTTAACGGCTTATTATAATTCCGGGAAGTCTTTCCCCGCCGTTTATGTTCGAGCGTTTAAAATGCCGTTCACGGAAGAGCGAGGGGATTCCCGAGGACGACAATAAAAATCGGATATTTCGGAAAATAAATTTTATTAAAACCCCCTATCGAAATACACGTTGCCGACGGTGCCGAGAAGGCAGATTGCTCGGATATTTGGTTGTTCGAAAGGTCGATAAAATGGGTACCAATACTTCGATTCTTGAACATAAAGCAAAGACGCTTTGTCCTATGTTCGATCCCCAATTACCTGAAGTGTTGCACGGTCTACTCTAATTAGGTACGCTTTGATAGTTTATTTTTCAACTTGAATCGTGTATAAAATATAGACAGACATTTTCTGTTTCGGCAATTCGCCATCTTCAATAGTCACGTCTGTCAATGTGGCGATGAACCACTCTGGCACATGGGTCTATATATATATATCAGATTAGTAGGGATTTCGTTGAGCGGCATAAATCTTTTTTGGCCTATCGAGTATTTGTAGTTACCAAGTTTCTTTTGTGTAATATGGGAGCCATTTTGTTGAGTTATTTTCTCATTTATTATGTCGTTCCATTTATAAGTAGGTATTAGAAACTCGTAAAAATATTTCAGTTTCTCATAAAGGAGTACAAATCTGTCGGTCGCTATAAAATCTAGTGTAGAGGGTAAAACTCCTATCTGTAAATCCCAATTTTGCAATTGAGGTTCTCCCGAGGGAATATCGTATCGGACATTAATGGTTTTGTAATGTCCGTTAGCCGTGAAAGGCATGAGGTGCGGGGGGTTGTTACTGTCCGGCGGTGGAAATCTGCAGAGCGAGGGGCGAGTCATGTGCACATGTCGCCCCATCTCGTGTATGGGGGAGACCTCGTGTGTCACAAAACTAGCCCGCTTTATTACAAGCCCCCCCCCCCCTCAACCCCCTACACCCCCAAGGGCACTGTTATGAGATCGTCCGTCATGCTGACGCCGCACATGACGCAGCATGAAAAACGGCTTTATTTCGTTTAACGCTACCGGATACGAAATTACATCCGGGGAATGAGAATGATGGGCGCCGTTAGTTCGGCGGGATAACACTTGATGAAGTCCGTGGAGAAGAACCACGGCCATAGATGGACCAACGGGTTCCCAACCCGGTAGAACAAATTTCAAGAGAAATCGGCATTTAAATGAAAATATCATACATGGCCCTGTAATCCCTGCCTTTAAAAAGGCAGTGCCTTTAAAAAGAAAACGACAGTAAATATTGCCAGAGTGACAATAAAGGCTACTGAAGATGGCGAGTAGAGGAAATCGGCCTACGGAGGTCCAGAGAAAGCAACGGCATTTCGAACAATTAAAGCGGCACTTTAAGTTCGAGATAAGTAAAAGGGATTTATTTAATACTAAGGGCAAGGTAGACAAAAATGCCACAGACCTTGGACCTTCAGGTGTCGCTGGAAGCGGCGACAGATAACATTTTTTTTTGTTCATCCAGCGATAATTCAATAAGAGGATAAGTGGAGAGAGCCCCCCATCCCAGGATAAAGTGCTAGAATTGAAAATTATTTTAGGGCGGGCCCCTCGGATAAAAAATTCTCGGCCCCCCTCCCACTCTTTGTATCAAGCTACTCCCTCGTAAATTACCGCTTTTTCTTACGGCCTTTTTCCTTCCCTATATATTCGCCCTCCGACCGCCCCACAGCGTCCTCGTCCCAGAAGATAATCCTCCATTCTCCGTACGCACCCGTGGATGTGTGAGACGCCGAATATACCGCGGTTTCGGTGGGGGGGACGGGGTGGGAAGCTCCCTACCCTCAGCGCCCGGATATTAAACATAATTCATGACCTGTGGTGAGTGGGGGGGGGGGATAATTTCGGAGGCTATCGCTCTCAATTCAACCCCCCCGTTCGGTATATAGGGGTTGTGGATTTCGATTGATTCAAACAACACCCCTTTTCAACCCCCCAACCCATCGGCCACGCTATCTTCCGGGAAGTGGCGGCGTCGGGTTAGCCATTAAAAATAATTTAGTATTGAATTCTGCATTCAATTTCCTAGCCCTATCTTTTATCTGGTACGGTGAATTTAGGGAGCCGTATCTGCCGGCCGATCTTCACCGAGAGCCGGCGCTCAGAAAATATCTTCTGGACGTATTTATCACGCGCCCCGATATAAAAGAAATAGGGATATAGTTCCGGTTTAACGATCGTTGGGGGAGGCGGGCCGGAATCGAACCACTACACTTCGACTACTGAGGCCTAAACTGAAATAAATTTGAGAACATAGAAAGGACATTCAAAATTATTTTTTTAATAATTTAAAATAGAAGATAACACGGCGTAGAACTATAAGCCCTACAAATATACGATATTAAACAGTTAAAAATTGTTTCGAAGACCGATTCAAATATGGATTATTCAGAAAGTCGACATTCAGCGGATTATCGAATAAGGCGGGGGAGGGAATACCAGGCAAGTCAATTAATAACAAACTCCACCTTGGTAATAATCGTGTCTAATAGCCGCGTTAATATTCGAATATTAATTCGGCCGCCTGTCTGGCTCGGGGCCAGCGTTTAAAGGGGGGAACGGAGGAGGCCCCCAGAACTGAATAGATTATATTGTTATTACCTTTATAAGATTTGAATTACAAGCGGGCCCGAAAGCTCGTCCAAGCGAAAAGTTCGGACGAACCCGAAGTCATTTTTCAGGCAGTTGGGGGAGGATTACGCTCTCAAGATTTTCTTCAAATATGCGTGATATTATCAATTGAAATCGTGGACTTGCAAATCATTAACAGACAGTAAAATAATGTTTTTACTTCGTATGTGAATTCGCATTCAAGAATTGAATTCAGGACCGAGGGGGGATTCCGTTCGCATAAGCTATTGTCTGGGCCTGCGTTTAGGCTTTAGAAAGTTCATAATGTCTGCCCTGGGACTGAATAAATGGAAAAGCGTTGCGAAAATATTTTTCTATTTTCTCGCCGGATCGTACATCTTATTTCGTCGCACGGGTGCACTTTAAAACTTCCGGTGTGGGGGAATTTCCGGTTTTCTCTCCGCGAAAATATTCACCGGCTGAGAATTATACGGAATTATTTATTTCCTCGACAACTGTAATTACGAGCCCGGTCGAAATTTTAAGCGCCAAACACTGCGGTCAGATTTGGGGGCGGGGGGGGTGGTTCTCGCTAATCCGCGTTAAACCGCGCGCTGGGCGGATCAATGTATTTACACCGGTTTCGAAAACCGACAATGAAAAGGGCACAGAGCGGACAAAAAAGCCGGAGAAAAGCAAGGGGTAATAAATAATCGGCGGTCGGCCGGTTTGTGTAAACAGGATAGAGGCGATGGTGGCCCTCAAAACCCCGTTTTCGGTCGGTGTTTGTCCGACCGGCAGGCCGTGTTATTGGCCCAGTTTATTTATGCTTTTCCGGCTAATGGCTCGTTGAAAATTAAATTCGTCCGCGTTTTTCGGGCAATATCTGGGCCACAAAAAGGGGGTTGGGGGTTGGGGGGGGTTAAACGCCGGCCGACGATCGAACGATAATAAACCCGTCGCGATATATACGTAAACGTAATTACAGACAATAAAATACAACAGCGTCCCATCAAGAGTACAGGGCGCCAAAAACTAGTGGCAAATTGGAGTAGTTTTGGGATAGTTCATTCTCAGTCAATAATTCAATAGTTCAATAATTTATCGCCTAGGCTCATTATTAACGTTGGTTTCTCCTAGCGAATCTTAGCTAGGTAAAATTTTCCTACTTCGAAAGCTTTCCCTCGTGGAAAGCGCCCTACCGCTTTCTCTATTAATGAAGACAGTAGAATCGGCCTTCAGCGAGGCAATTTCAGTGTATTGGCTCCTCTGGCTGCAGTTTCCGTAATCCAATTTCCCGGCAGTTGGCCCTGTATTATTGCGGTGAAACATTTGCCGACGGTGCAAAAATATTGGATATAATCCGGGGAAATATAATGAAAATAAATCGTTTTTTTTTTTAACTTTCAGTTCGAAAATAATGAAATTTGGTCAAAATTCCACGGACTTGTTCACACAACGGGTGAATTTTAAAGATATCTCAAAAAAACCAGTCTAGCGCCCTATCTTTGTCCCGGAGCTATGGGGTTCGACCGAGACATCCAACAATCGCTGGAATCCAGAGATTCCAATCAAAAGTCCTTCGCACCATCCTTAATGCTCCCCCCGGTATGTTTCTAACCAGACAATCAACCATGACCTCAACATACCCCGACAGTCGACGAAGTCGCAAAATCTCGCTTCCCGAAGACCTCGGTTTGAGCCTGGTTTGAGACTTCGGGGTTAAATAATGTCAAAAAAAAAAAATGTTTGTCTCGTTACAACGAAATTGCCATAAAATCGTCAACGCCACACCTTATATATTTAACCGCGCAAGACGTTAGCTGTTGGGACAACTGAAAATCACCAAAAGTTGATTCGGTTTATATCAAATTGAATTTAGTAACTTAGTGGTCGTGACTTTTCTTTCGGTCCGCCGAAATAATGGTCTCATATAAGTATATACTTTCCGACGGGAGGAATTATGCGTCTTTTCCCCCGGGGGGGCGGCGGGGGAAAGGGGGGAAATGCAGACGTGCAATTTCCCCCCCGTTAATATTTGCCGCCGGATGATATACAGACGTCCGTTGGTCGCTCACGATTTCCCAGTTAACAATTACACGGTCTGTCTATCTCGGGTTCACAATCTCCACTTGAGGAGGAGGGGGCTTTAATTAAAAAAGCCCCGTTGACAGAACCCCGAACGGGCCCTCGGGGTCGGCCACTGACTTAACCATCGGCTACGTCTTACTGGGGCTTCTTCTCTAAACAGTCCCACTGTCGACAATAAGATTTATAGTCGAAGTCGGTCCCGGCACTATAGTTCAACGAGTGTGGACAATATAATTAGCGGGCCGCGAGCATAAATTAAAACGTGAAAGGTATCCAGTACTCGAAACGGAAATTTAACCAGGAAACAGAGGCAATGTTCTAGTTCAAAATAATGTTTTCATCGTAACAGCGGCAACAAAATTAGTGCAAATTCAACTTGCCATTTACTTGTAGAGGGTGTCCCACAATTAACGCGAGCTTTGAATTAAATAAAAAACAGTTTTTTCTTTAAATTATTTTTTTATTGTATCGTAAAGTACACAGGATAGGGTTATGTATGGAATAACACATCGGGCAAATGGCATCCACTTTTGACGATTAACAAAGCCATCAAAGTGGAAATGTGCTTCATCGCTAAAAACGAACTGTGGCTGTCAAACTTTCATTATTTTTAAAATATTGTTCAACAATGAAAACGCGTTGTTCTATCGTGTAACGCTCCATTTGTACTGACCCTAAACTATCGGCTGTCAAATGGTTTTTTTTAATAGGGTTGCCAAATTTACTGCAAGAATGCAGTGGCAAATTCAAATCTCGCGTTAATTTTGAGACACCCTATATATCCCAAACAAGTAGAGTAGGACATGAAAATAATAACACGAAATTACATACCGAAATAAATTATTACTGACGTCCCTTGCCCTTTGAAATACGAAATGTGTAGCTTATAAATCGACACGTTTATGTGAATTAACTAACGCTCGATCGTTTCGCCCTTAGTGCCCTGTCCAGTATGGAGGAAAAGTAACTACCGGATGGTACAAGGCGTGGAAAATAGTGGAACTAGCCGACCGTAAATTCGAAAAGGACGGTTAATAAACCGGCTAAAATTCGCGACAAAAGCTGAGGCGGTGAACGACACGCGGCTTCAACAATACTACCACCCCCGACGACCATTGTGGATTAAGCCCAAGATTCATTCGTTTATTAAAGCGCCAGATCGGGGTGAAAACCGTGACGGATACTGCAATTTACTTTTTCAACCCACGCCCCCCGTCCCCCACAAACCGGGGTTGGGGCTCGGACGTTAACGACCCCCGGGGGGTTGCCGGTGGCCGTGCAAAGGGCCGTTCCCACTCCCTTTGTGCTAACAAGGCCCCATACAGAGTGCGTGTGTGTGTGTGTGTGTGCGGAGACAATGGGATGTATGTGAGACACGTGCTTTGCCCCCGATGCCGGTAATGACCCCTCGACCCCACCAGTCACAAAATATGAACCGTAACGCGCGTACGTGGCGATCGGCGTAGGCCGCACAACGAAGCAACACTTCGTTAAACTGTATAACTTACTACGACGATGCGCTGAAATATTTCCTTAAAAAAGTTCAAAAACAATATCGTCCTCCGGATCTGTTACTACCCTCGTCTTCTCAATTTTCCCCACGTGTTCAAATCGCGTTGCCACTTCCTTTTCAGCCTTCTGTAAAGAACTGTCTCCGTATTCGAATTATAAATTCCCGTGTCTGTAAAATTAAAATCTGAGCGTAATACGGGCTCAATCGGTAAATGAAAGAAAGCCAGACCGCAAGCTGGAGGCCGTCGACCCAACTCCTCAAAGTCTTCATCAAAGCTACGAAAAATAAAAAAAAGGGGCGGGGGCGGTTCTGCGAGGGCGGGAAGGAAAAGTTGGTTAAAACGCTCTTGAAAACAAGTTGCGAAATTTTATCCCGTTTTCCTAATAAGTTCCGAAATAAATTACCGGGGTTGGGGGGGATGCCGAGGCCGTTTAATTAAAGATTTTCTTTTAACAAAATACTCGCCCCTTCCGACCGTTTCTCCCGCCCCGAGTCGCGTAGTCCCTCCCTCTGTTCTTAACTAACGACCGCGGGCTTTCCACCGATTAAATTCTGCCACTCCGCCTCGGCAGTGGCGTAAAAGAGAACGAATTAAAATTAAAAAAAAAAAAAAGAAAAGAGAGTTAATGAAGGAGGGGTGTGAGAGAGAGAGAGAGAGAGGCGGGGTGGGAGGAAGAGGGAGACCGAACCCTTAATTGGTACAGGAATTAGTACTCGGATCGCGGGTAGTAATTGGCGAGCGGTCGAACGGAAAATACTTCCAGAGTGTACAATCGAATTATAATTGTTCCCCTTTTTTGTTTCTCTCTTCTGCTGGAAAATGTCTGGAATCGGTCGAATTATGCCGGGAAGACGGGAAGGGCGGATCTGAAAACGTAAAATTTCGGACGGTTCGATACCGGGGATGGCGAGAATCCGAAACCGGAACTGTACTGCAGCGTAACTACTATAGTCAGGGAGTTTCGATTTTACAAGCTGCCCAAAAAAACTGTCCCGAAATATCGAAATTGTGCGTTGAAAAACGATAAAAAGCAGATGTAACCGGATATAATTTCTTACTTTCATTAAAGTTTCCCCAGCCCGCCTTTTGCAATTCTTCTCTCGGAATAAGGCGCACTCGAAAATTAAACTAGCCGAGAAACCGGTCGTTCCGGGAACGGCGGTAAATGAAGAGTGACGGTCAATTTTGAAAAAGCAATTATTCCGACTGGAAATAATTAATTTTATTTCGAGAATCGTCATTACAGGAGAAAAAGTGAGGAGGAGGAGGAGGAGGAGGAGGAGGAGGAAATGGAGAGCGAGAGAGAGACAGAGAAAGGAGTTTCAAACTGCAATTTCCAGACTGGACGTGATAGGAAAATTAAAGGGGGGGCGGCTCCGCTTTAGACCCGGCTTTTAGATATGGCCGAAGGCTTGTGGGTAAAAGCGATATTACAGGTGCCGCTGTGTAACCGGCCAAATGATATCGATTAGGCCGTATCTGGCGCCCCCACGAAACGATAGCTATAAACGTCCAAACGGAGAAAGTGCCGGCGGATAATAGCGAAGGCGGAAAAAAGCTAGTCCCGCGTTATTGACTCGGCTTATTATCAACAAAGCCGGTTTGATTTTAATCCAGAGTTGCATATAAAAACCGGCGATGGCGGAATAAAAGTTAATTAGAATAATGGAAGACACGCGAAGTACGCGACAAAAGAGAATAAGAGATTGGCGAAGGGTAAAATTTTCCAATTTTTTTTCCGTATCAATCCGTCTACATGACCGTTTATCTACCGTGAAAAACGAGTCTATTATCAGACCCGACAACAGGGAATGTATGTCATGACGTGGGACAGAGTGGAATCGAATTAACCGGGACAATAAATGATACACTATCATTCTGTAAACTGAAAATTCCGATAGGGCTGGAACGTTATTCCGGATTACAGGGACAGTGGTAGCGAACAGCGGCACGTTTTACCGGTTTATTGTCGGAAATAAAATTTTCGGACCGATTTATAGAAAATTTTACGATCTGCCCTTTTATCCGACTGCCTGTCGGCGTGGCACTAAATCAGTTCTGGGATTCGATAAAGCGGCGTGAATAAAAGGAGACAGAGAGAGAGAGAGAGAGAACGTAGGGCAATTCATTATTTAAAAATACGGACGGATGTAAACACATTTCGAAACTGGGAGGGCGGGAGTGGGGGAGGAATTTACGAGATTTACGGGAGATGTAAACATCAGGCGTTCTGGGGCGGTGGCCGACAGAGTCGACGATTTACAAACAGATCATCGCTAGAATTCGAGAGAGAAAGAGAGAGAGATAGGGCCGTTTACGACCGACACAGAGGCCCTTCGGGGACCGTAATCTTGAGAGAAGGGACGGGGACTTCTTCTTTGTTGTTTATGAAAACGCCGGGGGTTTAAGAACAAACAAGAAGGCGGCTGTAGGAGGATTCGTTTTAGTGCCGAAGACTATGACGCCATGATTTTCAGTACTGTATTGAAAAATAACAGAAGAGTTAGGAAAAATCTAAAACACCGAACAGTTCGAAAAGAAACAGTCGTTTATTCTAACATGTCTAGAAAAAAGATATCCTTAGTGTTGGTATATTTCATTTGCGGCAGATTTTTCTTCATATATTTTGGCACCACGGTTCGACACCCCTCGACCGCTCTAAATAATAATTCGCTTCCTTTTATAGATTTTAGGCGAATTTGAAAACCTTAAAACTCCTTTAATATTTCAACCGGGTGCATTTGAAGTCCAAGGTCCGCGGGTTCCGAATAGGAGGGGGCGTCGAAGGGTTCGAAACTGCTCCGTCCTCTTTTCTTCTTCTGTTTACGCTGAAACCGGGCACGGGGACCGGTGGGGATGAAAACTATAGTGTGTTCAGGGGGAGACATATGGGACTATAACTCAGACTGTCTGGCAACGGGTAAGGATTGGAACGGGGCGGGGGGCGCTGAAAACCCAAGATTTAGAGATCCACTCTCACACAACACGGTCTCCGAGGTTTAAAAGTCTCCAAGTCCCTTTCGAAACCAATACCGTTGAGGGCGGGGTAAAATTCGTCAGCTTTCGAACCGGAGCGAAAATATTTTGTACAACAAAATTTATCGCAACAGAAGCAAGCTGGAACACCTCCCATGACACGGATGATAGTATCGAAAATTATAAAATTGTCCGAACAGCGTAGATACAGAAAATCGTAATGTTTTAAAGAATAATTTCACTATATAAAGCCATCTGTCAGGAAAGTAATGTATTATGCGTTGAAACAAAAACAATTGTATTGTGTATAGGACTTTATAATAAAAATATGTTGGACTAAATTCAATTAGTTAAATGGGCCACCAGTATTTTCCTACACGAAAATCATATTTTCAGGAGATATTTTCCAAATTTTGATAGGAATATATCAGATATATTGTTCGAGTGGAACAATGTCCGAGACTAAGTCGATACCGAGAGCGGTCTAAATACAAAGAGGCGCAAGCCCTAGACGGGTGGGGGGGGGCCGTTAAAACGCCTAGACCTGTTTCTCGGATCAATTAGCAACCGACTGCAGGATTAGCATAGGGGAGGCGGAGCCGTCCGCTTTAGTTAAGGGCGGCCTCCACCCCCTGCAACCCCCTACGGCCCTTACTCTGCCCAACTAAGGGTTTAAGGATTTAACAACGGGCCCCCGCCCTTTAATTGCTATTTAATTCGAGTAATTAATTATTATCCCGAAGGGGTTCAAAATCTGCCTCCCTTATTTATGAGACGGGGAGAGGATAACGCGGGGTTTTTTCCCCCTTTTTTTTCTATTTTTTTACACCGCTCGCCCCCAACCCGAAAAAGAAATAGAACGCTTTAAGGAACCAATTAAACCCCCTCGGTGGTTTCTCCAAAGCACTCGTTTAACGATTCCCCCGGAGTGTGGAAATTATGGAGTCGCTGAAACTTTCCTCCCTTTGGGGATCGTGGAATAAAATATTGAATAAAGTGATCGACACCTTCTGAAAATAAATCTCTCGCCTCCAGAACGTTCTAGAGAGGCTAGACTTGGAAAGAATAGCGAAATTTGAATCCGTTATACACCCAAGGTCTAGAAAGGGTTGGACACGGTTGTGTTTCACCCAACAGTTCGCAGACGTGGTCCCAGTTGGTCAGAAACACTGGGATATTGGGGCTCATATCGCAGAGGGGCAATAAAAGTCTCCCCTTTCGATAATTCGCGGGGCCCTAAGTGAATTAAACGAAGCCCCTTCCCCCCTCCTCCTCCCAACTACCACTTACGCTCCTTCCGTGTATTAACCTGCTGTAAGGGAGGAAAGAATAAAAGGGGTGGGTGGGTGGAAGAAACATTATAAGAAAGTTGCATTAGAGACTGAGACTTAAAGGGAGGCTTGCTCCAGAGCGATATCGTAAGAGCATTAGCCACCCCCGTACGCCCCTCCACACCCCTGTAATATCCGCGGGGGAAAATACAGCTTTTGGGACCGAAGCCAAAATAACCATTTTCATGCAAGAACGAATGTTACATCGGATGCCGTAAGGGGTGAAGCCCCACCCCCCCCCCTACACCCCCTTTATTCGTCCTCCCTTTTAGCCCCCGAGAGAAGTATTTATAAGTTCTGATTCTGGAAAGGGCTCCGCCAAAAAAGGGAGCAAAATCGGGAGATCGTTCGCCCTCAACCGGGACGGTAAAATATCTATATATATACCCGGCGGACCTTACCCGAGGAAGAATATAACGACGCTTCCCTTCGAAGTTTTCCGACTTTCTAGGGAGGGAGAGAGAAAACTCCGTAAATTGGGAAAATTACCAAACGCCTAATATTAGTTCTTCCGAGTCGAAGGGAATGGGGGATGATTATAAAACTTGATTTCTATCTGGAATTCCCGAATAGTAATACGGGGGGGGGGGGTTACCCACCCGAAACGCGGGAATTTATTGAACCAATTTGGTTTTTAAGCGATCCAAGTAAAATAAAACTTCGACCGATATGAATAGGAGAATACTGCGGGAGTCCTATTTCAAAAAATTAAAAGGGACGTCTATTAGAGGAATAGAAGTTTCGGGTCTTGAATTACTATTGTTTTCGAAGCCCCCGGTGCTGTCCTATTGGCCCTTGCCCTATAAAAACGGAACCTATTGCCCGAATTTTATTCGACTTCCCTCAGCCGGATATTGATTCCGCACCGAGCGATATTATGCAGATATATCCATCAGATTACAAGCGGCAATTAACTTTGTTTTTGCTTCATGTTTCGCCCAACAAATTGAATTATTTAAATTGCAATATTAACAGAGCCACTTTCCCTACCCACCATCCAAATCCGGTCATATTTATTGTTTCAACCGTAAAATTGGACAAGTCGGAGTACCGTTCCCGGATCGAAAATGTCCTTTTACATTTTTCATTTCGACTTTTTTTTTCCCCATCCAACGTTTTTCGAAGCCCATTATTAATACCTCCGGGTTTATATATTTTCTCCGCCCCCGGTTAAATCACCCAGAAAAAAAGAATTTTCAATTCTCGAATTTAAATGAGGCCGGGGCGATTGGAGAGTGAAAACGCCGTGTTCCTCCCCCCTCCCAGGACGGTTGATTATTACAAACAAATTAAGGAAATGGCTCTCTGGGTGGGCTCCGATGGACTGGTCTTTTTTAATTTTTCAATTATAGAAAAACAACTCGGTGGGAGGGCGGCGGCGGCGGAGGCCGCCCAAATCGAAACCATCACCGGGTAATTATATTATTATACCCTCGATAAGTCATCTTTTACTGTATTTTTACCGACCGCCTCCTGTACGGGCCGGTAGCCCCCGTACGGTTAATAATTCGTACGGACGGATATTAATTAGGGCCCGGACCCGACGGCGTAATTGAGACACACCTTACATTGGCGATTTGAATATTAAACAAGTTCGGGGCCGGTAATATACTGCGATGGAATGAAAAATAAATATGCGACGATAAAATCGTACGGGGATCCCGAAGGATCGGGCAGGAATAAGGGTTAACGACAGGCAGGATTTTTTTCTATCCGACTTTCGGTTTAGCCCAGAATTTTTTTCGTTTTTTTTTTGGGCCAACAATCAAAACTGGGCGCTCTGGACGTCCAGTGGAGGTCGATTATGACCAAATAAAGGCCATTATTGATAAAGTCTCGATAAAGAAACCACCCGATGATGGCGATTTTTGACACGATTTAACTACTTCAGGAACCGGGCTTCTGCGACTTCGTCGACTGTCGGTATGTTGAGGTCATTTTGGATTGTGCGGTTAGAAATATACCGGGGGGAGCATTAAGGATGGTACGAAGGACTTTGGATGCGAGCGATGTCGGATGTCTCGGTGGAACCCCATAGCTCTATACCGCTATATGCTTTGTATATTGTCAGTTTATTACTAAAGGTCAATTTCGATGTCCGTTTTAGTAATGGCCTTAAGAGTCCAAATTTTCTGTTTGAGTCGGGTATTGGACCCCAACTAGGTAACCTATTTTTCTATTGAAGTAGTCTCTCTTAGCGCGTTACCTGAACCCGGATCTTCTTTGAGAGGATCTCCCAATATCTTCCGACAACTCCCAATATTTCCAATAAGAGATCGAGTCCTGCGACTCACCTGTATATGATAGACGGTGTCGGGCCACAAGGAGAGCGTGACGCAGGTGGAATCCGTGAAGAGGTTGCCGGTTAGGCCTCCGCCGTCGACTTCCCACGTGACGAAGTAGACCGGGCGCTGTCCCTGTACGCCCCTCGCCTCCCAGGCTATCTCCGCGATGACCAGCACCTTCTGGTGTATCAAGGACACTTCCCTCAGGTTCCACGGGGCGAGGTTGACGGCGGCGGCAGCCTGTGGGGCGGCAGCACTTGCACCGGGACCGGTGGATCCTCCGTTGGCGGCTACGCTTCCCGGCATCGATCCTCCCGCCGCCAGGTCCGTGGACGTCTTG
The DNA here is from genome assembly GCA_019843655.1 of Lethocerus indicus. NCBI lineage: Eukaryota > Metazoa > Arthropoda > Insecta > Hemiptera > Belostomatidae > Lethocerus > Lethocerus indicus. Next base: position 3,879,253 of record JACDQD010000011.1, read on the forward strand.
TTCTCGTTTCCGGAAGTATCCTCCTGCAACAAAAACAGCGGATATTAGCACAATTGAGCGACCTACTTTTATGAGAAAAAAAGTTAACATAGATTATTATTGGAGAAAAATTCGTACCGAAGCGGGGTTTGACCGCACACTGCACAAATATTTGGTTGACGACTAAGTAATTGCGGAATTCACCAACAAGTGGCGTTGTACATATTTTTAAGTACGTCAACATTTTAGCACAGATAAGCCGTATAAGATACATTCAGGTTCTCTGCAATGTCCCCTGTTGAACTATGGCGATCCGAATCGATAATGGCCTTTATTCGGTCATCATCGACCTCCACTGGACGTCCGGAGCGCTCCTCATATTTTAATGAAAAATCCCCAGACCGGAATTTTGCGTTTCAGAAACGACCAAATAATAACGTATCAAAGAATCTTATCTGTGCAAAGATGTTGACGTACTTAAAAATGTGTACAACGCCACTTTTGTTGGTGAATTCCGTAATTACTTAGTTGCCAACCCAATAAATTGACAAGTCGGAAGACTTTTTATTAACTTAAAAGAGGAAATTCTCTAGTCAAACCGAATCTCGGAATGTACCACCACCGCTCGAGTAAACTGGCCAGAGAGGTTTCTTTTTCTTTTAAAACAAAAATTCCCAACAAAGTGGGCAGGAATTCGTGACCCGGAGTCCCCAAAAATTGCCTCCGATCGTATAATTATTGCTCAGTGCGGGGGGGGGGCCTCTTTTGTTCTCCATTTTTAGAGGCGGGGTTTGATTTTCATTTTGTTTTTGCTTTTTTCTCAAAAATTCAGCGACCCGGATACCGAGAGGATCGGGTTACATCAGCGGTCGTCCGCGCCCCGTACGTCACCGCCGTTCTTGACCTTAAGATACGGATGAACGCTCCAGAAGAACGAGTATGGCCTACAATACTACTGGAGATGTTTTTTCATATAATAATTGTCGACTAATATTGACTGGAATATTGTTAATCGACAGTATTTAACCCGGTTACAATGGCCTATAGGAGTCATCTCTATTCGACTTGAGAGGCACCTCTATACCACTTTTTTTTTTAAACTTTATTGTACAATCAACTATATGCCAGTTATAGGTACAATTGCGGTTTGTTTGATTAGTTTCACTAGATAAAGACGCCGTTCAGTGACGGTACTTTTGATCTGTATCCGGCCTATAGAAAGTCTCTAGGCGTTTAAGCCGACGCTTTAAAAGAGGAAAGGGACTGAACGAGTGGATTTGGATGTGGAGAGAGGCGGGAATGGAATTTCAGGAAACGTGATTTTGCGACTTCGACGACTTTCGGTATATTGAGGTCATTACGGATTGTTCGGTTAGAAACATACCGGGGAGCATTAAGGATGGTACGAAGGACTGTTTGGGTGCGAGCGATGTTAGATTTCTTGGCTTGGTTTCTATACCTCATCGGGTACATTTGTCCGACCCCGGCGTATTACACTAGCGCCCCAGGTTTCCAGGCATTGAATAGGTCGCGGTCGAGGTCGAATTCTATTGGGAACAAGCGGACTGAGAGACTACACCTGTAGTTAAATGTGCAGGCCATGATGGTACCAGCATCGCCCGCCGCCCCCTCCTCATCGGACTCTCTCTGTGTACATCGAACCCGGCTACGAGTTCTGTCTGTCTGTCGCCGCGGAAAATAATGCTGGGCAAAAGCGAGTTTCGCTTTGGAAATTGGCCAATACGCCCTTCCGAAACCCTGTCCTGTTTTCCGATAATCACGAAGTACGACAAATACGCGAAGGACTCGGCCAAATGTAAAACAGCGGTTTTATAATGTATTGAAGTTATTTGCGGAAAAAAATCGAACAAAATTTTGTCGAAATCTTCTTCCACGAAACTCTTTCCGGCCCCAATTACCGGGAATGAAGCGGATTAATTACACCCCAATCCATAAAACCGTAAAATACAGTTAACTTTCCCCTATCCTGGGGGCCTTATATTCGAGATCTTTCGAGAATTAAAGGCGAGTCGGGTATTTTAATCTCATTGAGGAGGGAGAGAGCCCATTTGGAGCCCGACGCCTCGGGTTCTTTCAGAGAACTTACGCCCCAAGTTCCAGTCCACCTGGGAGACTTACAACCGGTTAATTAAAGTTCGGGGGCGATTCTTCTTCTTTTTTTCTTTTAAACGGCCCGTTTACACTTTTCGAAGGGATGACTAGATTTTCCAGTCCGAAGTTTCGGCCAAAGATCTATTCAGAATATTATAAAGGACGTTCGATTTTCCCCCAATTACATTAGTCTCTCGGTATATTATAAATGCAAGCGGAAGTTATAAATAATTAGAATGGACGACACGAAAAAAAAATTATGATTCGGAACTTTTTGGCCCGAAAACGTTACGCACGTTTTTCAACTGGGACCTGCATTCAGGAAAAATGTGTTCCTTTTCCGCTCGGACAGCGCGAGGGCCGCCACCGGCGGGGGTTGAAAAATTTCCGCATTTGGTAAAACACGAGTTGACAACAAAAAATAAAAGAAAAGAAAAACAACGTTGAAAAACCGAAAAAAAAGCCGCTCCATTAGTGTAATGGGCACCCCAACCCCGCGGCCACTGGGCTGTACGTCGGAGCTAATGAAAGCGGGCAAGCACCCCGTTAAACTTTTTGCCATTAGCGGGCCACGCGGACCGACCACACACTAGACCGGTTTCGGAAAACCGGTCTAAAGGGTTCGGCCCGCGCTTATATCCTCGGATACCGCGGGGTGGGGTCACGGGACCTACACTGTGTCATAACTCTCGTGATGGTGTTTTCACCCACCCTCTGGCTGCGTCGAAAAGGGAAAGAACACTTTATAACTGCTTATACCAAACCAAAAAGATGAAATAAGAATGGATTTGGCTCTCCTGTTCCAAGTATTTTTCGGTATTCAATTTTACAAACTGCTGTAAACTTTTAAGAAACTTGAAAGTTTCACGAAAAAATTAATAATTTATGACCGCGTTTTGAAATCAGAAAAAATTGTGGGCTCTCTATATTAACCATTACGTTAGCTCCAAAAGATAGGAACGCAGTAGGATCATCCACGATAATGGATGGGTAAAAGAGGGGGACTGAACGAGTGGATTTGGATGGGAAGCGTGATTTTGCGACTGTTGAGGTCATTGTGGATTGTTCGGTTAGAAACATACCGGGGAGCATTAAGGATGGTACGAAGGACTTTTGACTGGAATGTTTGGATGCAAGCGATGTTAGATTTCTTGGCGGAACCCCATAGTTCTATTTGGTCTGTCCGTGTCGGTTTTAGTATGGCTTTATGTATTGTCAGTTCGTTGTCTATTGTAAGTTTTGATGTCCTTTTCAAAAGAGGTCTCAACAGTCCAAATTTGCGATTTAGATCTGTTCTTTTCAGTCGGTCTTTCCCCCGACTGCAAAGGGTTAAAAGTGCCCCTTAATGGTGCCTAGGCGAGAAGAAGCTATTTAATATATTAAAGCTAAATTTTAGCTGCGGTACTCACCAAGGGAGCCAGCGACTTGTGTGTGGTGGGGAGGATCTCGGTGTTGATCCTCTTGCCCTGTTGCTGGGGCTGTGGGGGCGGCGGGGGCGGGAGGTCGGCGAGCGGGTATCCGAGGCGGGCTAGGGGGCGGTCGCCCAGGGTGCCGAGTACGGCGCGGGCCCCTGCCAGCCCCCCGGGGGGCGGCGCCGCCACCCTAGCCGGGCTGTAGATGGTGAGCAGGCCCTCCCTGTCGACGACGAGCACCCTGAGCGCGGGCCCCTGCGGCGGCGGCAGCCTCGCCCTCTTCTCCACCGTCTGCACTATCTGCCTCCAGGGGCCGCCCCCGGGCACCCGCCTCATCACCACGTAGACCAGCGGCCCCGGGGCCCTCGCCCACGGGCCGCCCCTCGGCGCCGGCCACGAGGCCACCCCCTCCGCCGAGACCCTGATCACCTCCTCGCCCCTCGTCTGGATGACGGGGGCGCGCTGTTGCTCCCCGCCGGCCTCCTTCTGGAACTGGCACGCTTCCTTACATCCGGGAAACTGCAACAATACAACATCGGTTAATTACCCGTCGATAATAATCGAATACTTATTATTGGGTCGGCAACTAAGTCATTGCCAAGTGGTGTCTCTCTGTGGACTCTCGAGGGGAACTTATTACTTCAAGTTAGGAATTAAACGTAATTGGGGTTGAAATTATCGTGCCCAATGGTGTACGGTGTATGCGTGTGTGCAAAAATAACTAGAGTCTGACTACTGAATTTTGTTGGGAGACGACGCTTCGTAGACCTTTTAAATACATCCACCGTCAAATAAAATTAAAAGTCTTAATTATTTTTCGTTTTTTATTAATCGTGAACGACGATTATGGTAATCATTGAAACTAAGGTGTTGTGTGACGTACAGCCGATCCGAATCTAAATCTCCATTCTATTCATTTTTCGTTTAAAACACTATTTTCGCGGCCATTATTGAATGTTCTTATCGAATCTGTTGTATAGGGTATCTCGGCCGGCATATTTCGCTCCGTAGGACCGTCGGTCAGTTTCCTTCTTATTCAATCTCGATAATCAGTGTTTGGCAATCGTCCCAACTAAAAGGCTGAAGATGTGTGTTTTTTAACCCCCGGCCACAAAAACAAGATTAGCCTACCCGAGCTTTAATTAGGCCCAATTCAGTCTAATCGGCCTTGTTTTCGTCTCAATTCCACTCCACTTTGGACATATTAATAACAACGTATTATGTAAAGTATTTATCATTATTATATGGCTAAATAAATATTGTAATTGTGGGGGGGGGAGAAAAAGAAGGAGACGAAAAATAATAATTATGATTTTGCGCGCTTAAAATTCCGGGTTGTTTGAGAACCAAATTGAGTTTCGTAAATATGCACGAGCGTGCGTACGCGGAATCCAATTTATGAATGGATCAAAGTTAAAAGAATTACTTAATCGCTTTCAATATCATCATTCACGCGACATATTTTGACGTTAAGGAACAATTAACGGGGATGGGACAGAACGATGTATAAAAGTGTTAATGGCTTGGATGAGACGCGGTAGAGAAATATCCCGTAGACGTTTTACTGAATTATATTTAGGTACCGAGTATAAATATGAGAGATATTATCTATAGGCAGATGTTACAACGCTCTTAATTATCAGAAAAGCGTCAGTTTGTAAAACAGAAAATTAAAAAAAAAAAAAAAAAACGCCGTCAGCTCTAATAATCCCTTATTCAGTGAAAAGGACGCAAGTGATGAGTTCACAACTGAGGGAATAAATTATGACTTACAGGATAAGAACCTGTAATTACTCCATCTAGTCAACTAGTATTATTCTTGAATCCAGATGGGGGGGGGGGCGTTAAAACATAATAATTTCCATCAACACTTCTAAGTACTCGGTATATAAGACATACTGAAAACGTATACTGCGGGAGGATATGATGTGACGCGTGAGGTAATAAATTAATGGGGAATTAATGGACGTTGGACGATGACAAAAACGAAATTAAGATTCAAATAAAGATCACGCTCGGACAAAACAAAAAAAGAGTTGTGGCTGTACCATTAAATCTCTGAAGAATTATTAGTATCGTAGGTTTGTGGTGTTTCTGTCTCCTCTCGCCGTTTCGGTCTTTTGCTAGACCGGTTTCGGCCGGTCGCCAACTTCAGTAGCGCTGTGTAAGTCACTGTTGGCACTTTGGATGTTTTTCAGGCCTCCTCAACTGCACTCTGTACTGTGGTGTTTGTCAGTTTGTACAAGTTACCAACAGTGACTGACACAGCGCTACTGAAGACGGCGACCGGCCGAAACCGGTCTAGCAAAAGACCGAACCGTCTAGGCGAGAGGAGGCGGAAACACCACAAACCGACGGTATAACAACCCCTCGCAGACCACAAAACCGGTTAAACTAAATACGAGTGTTTTCTTCCTAATAAATTTATACCTCCCAGATTAGTGTAACTCCTATTGTTTTATCGGTCGTCACTCTGAGGACTTTCCAACGCTTTTCGTGACTCGACAGACGGGCTTCGGAAACGTTCCATCGAACACCTCCAGTATTAAAATTCTAGCTTTTTAACGACAGCGTAGATAGACGCGCCCGCATGGCGTAGAGCGGTGGAGAAAAATGCGGGCCGCCAACAAACAATAATTCAAACCGGTCTATTACAATCGTGGGCCCAGACAATACGCCGCACAAAAGAACCGGGGGGATACAAACTATCAAATAAATATATATATACGGTGCGACAAGATACAATCTGTTGGGGGGGTCACAATTATAATAAACGGTCGCCTACAAACACACTTCCCTATTAGGCGACATTGTTCTTCAATTCCAGTTTATATTGTCTGGTTGACAAACTGGACCGAAGTGAGGAGGGGGGGACCATCAGTTTTAATTATACGTCACGCAAGTTCCACAACTCACCCCGATTTATATCCCGACGGTAAATAGATTCGGCCTGCAACCCTTTCAATTTCGACCGGTCGAGACATCACCGTTTCCTGATTATAGGGTCGAAATTGATTGCGGCGATGGAATATTTTAACAGTCGCTCAAATAATAATGACTACTGTAGATTTTCGGTGGTCTTTCGCTAGACCGGTTTCGGCCGTCTTCAGTAGCGCCTCTCGGTCGCTATTTGGATGTTTTTCGGGCACGAAACAGGTATGTCAAACGATTTTTAGGTCGGGATAGTCTCTCTTTTCGGCAAGATTGCAAACAAAGAGAAAGGTTTCTCTATTTCTGTTACAGTACGAGTGACAGTGACACACAGTGCAGTGGGGATGCCCGAAAAACGTCCAAAGTTCCATTAGTGACTACTGAAGATGGTCTAGCAAAAGACCAAACCGGCGAGAGGAGACGGAAACACACCAGATCTACGGTATTTCAACCCCTCGCGGACCAAAAACAGATATGTTAAACTGAAATTAATAACTACTATTGCCGCTAGACGAAATGGACGAAGAAATTTTTTTCGCTCTACGAATTCCGATCGCTTTTAGGAACAGAGTCTGGGTTTTGGTCGAAACGGAGAATTGGCGGATGACCGATTGGGGATGTACAAGGGTGTCCCAAAATTAACTCAAGATTTGAATTCGCCACCATTCTTGCAGTAAAGAGTTGGCAACCCTATTAAAAAAACCATTTGACAGCCGATAGTTTAGGGTTAGTGGACAAACGGAGCGTTACTCGATGGAACAACGTGTTTTCAATGTTGAACAATATTTAAAAAATAATTATAGTTCGGCAGCCACAGTTCGATTCAAATCTTGCGTTAATTTTGGGACACCCTATAGAAAAATGTCACTCCTTTGATATACATAGAAGATTTTCATTTAATTTCAAACCTTTCCCCCCCCCCTACCTTATTCGGATTATCCCGATTTTCGGATTAACCGGGTTCTACCAGAGTAAAGATCGAACGAATAACGGCCGATAACAGGCGGGAGTCTCGAGGGGAAGTTGTTATTAGGGGGCGTAAAGGTAGAAATTAAACGTAATTGGGGTTGAAATTATCGTGTCTAATGGTGTACGGCCTGTGCGTGTGTTAAAAAATAACAACTAGCGGCTGACTACTGATTTTTGTTGGGAGACGCTTCTTCGTAGACCTTTCAAATACATCCACCGTCAAATGACTTTAAGATTTTTAATTATTTTTGTTAATAATTACTTATTGGTTTTGGCGCTACTGATTTTGGTTTTTCCGCCGTCCTCAGTAGCAGTGCAGCAGCGAATTTTTCATGCCGTCGTCATACACAAACGAAATGAGCCATTGGTCGAATTGATGATGGGTTGGGATTAGACATTCCGATTTTAGAAAATGATTTATTGAGCGCTGAAAATATCGAATTCTTTCAAGAAAAACAATAAGATTATCGATGAAAAAATAAATTCCAAAAGTTACTTCATATTCACCCCATTAAAAAGCCCGCTTCGTACAGACACCTAATTTTTGGTCCATAGTGTTATATTTAACAATTTTGTTCAATGGGAAATTATTTCATGAAAATGTTTGTTCTCCAAAATTTTGCAGTGCATTAAATTGTCGAATAATCCATAATTTTGGAATTTGAAACAGTTTTCCGGCTTTATTCTATAGGAATTTAAGTGATCCGTTAAATTTCAGCAGGGCCCAAAGAGCTCGTCCCTATCATTTTGGTTCATAGTGTTATATGACTATAATAGTGCTCATTTGTTGCTTATTTCCGAGTTTAATAATTCTTGGATTTTAAAGTGTCCGTATGAATGCTTAAGGCGTCAGAAATTGAAAAAACACTCGATCCGGACATTTAATCGGAAAAAATCCAGTCCCCGGCAATAAGCTGCTAGCAGACACCTAAAAAGGGAGTTGCCACGTGATTTAAATATACGAAATAAATAAAATAGACATTATAAAAAAGAATAATAACTCAAAATAAAAAACAGACTCCTCGATCTATATACAGAAAAAGCGAAAGAAATAGTGGCGTGACAGTGCTGACAGAAAGCTACTGAAGACCGATATCGGTGAGAGAAGACGGAAGATCAAAAGATTCGTAAGAACGTACAATTACGGCGATATATAAACGTTAGGGCATTAATTACAGTCGGGGCCGCTCCATATTTTTCGAAGCCGTTCGTGCGTAAGAATCGACTTTACGTCGAGTCCGATATAAATTCACCAGATCCCTCCCCCTTACGACCCCTGTCAATTCTGAAAACTGACATCATACTTAACTTCTACTCCTTCTGTCCGTCCGCCTCTCTCTCTCTCTCTCCCTATTCTCGTTCCCCTTTCTCTCTCTTCCTCGCCCCCTCCCTATCGTTCATCACGTCATTCCCCCCCCCCCCCCGCCCACCCCCGCTACCCCCCGAATTACATGTTAAATTGACCCCGGTCACGATACACACATACCGTGTGTTCAATTTCGATGTCGTTTCCCACTCCCCGGTTGAATTTCGGACGATTTCAACTATGAACATTTCACTACCCCTAACTGAATATCGGGCCTCGAATTGTGGGAACCTCGCGTAAACGTGTAAACTGTACTCAATTCCTCGACAATAAAAAATTTGAAACCGTTTGGACTGTCTGTTTTGGGAGCATCGAAAATAAAAAAATTTCGCTTCGAAAATACGATCTCGCCACGAGGAAATAAAATAAATTACACATAAATTCAGTCAACGATTTATAAGTCTGGCAATAATGCAATTGAATACAGAATAATACCTCTGATTCCCCCCCCCCCTATTCTGCACGGGGGAGCCGATTTTCGTTCGATCGCTAAATCCGAATTTGATTAAAAGAGAGCGGGCCGACTCTGGAGCGCGCTCATTAGAATTCATTTCGGTAGTTTGTTCCGCAACAACATCTGCCGCACAACGGATATTACCCGCCTAATGTCCGTATATTATGCCGATAGGGCGGTGAATAGGGAGCTCGTTGCCGGCGACTGGATATTTTATGACTGAATGTCCGGATCGATTTTTTTCTATTTCTGATGCTTAAGCATTCGTACGGATAATTTAAAATCCAAAAATTATTAAACTCGGAAATCGACGACAGACTAACACTATTATAGTCATATAACACTATGAACCAAAAATTGGGTGTCTGTATGAAGCGGGTTTTTTAAGGGGGTTAATACGAAGTAACTTTGGATTTATTTTTTCATCGATAATCTCATTGTTTTTCTTGAAATACTTCCATATTTTTAGCGCTAGATAAATCATTTTCTAAAATCAGAATGTCTAATCCCAACCAACCCATCGTCAATCCGACCTCAAGCTCATTTCGTTCATGAAAAATTCCTGCTGCACTGCTACTGAGGACGGCAGAAAAACCGAAATCAGTAGCGCCAAAACCAATAAGTAATTATTAACAAAAATAATTAAAACTTTTAATGTTATTTGTCGGTGGAGACGTGTTATTTCGCGTGGATATTCGAAATACAAAAATTATTAAAAACTCGGAAATCAACGACGGACGAGCACTATTATAGTCATATAACACTATGAACCAAAATAATAGAGACGGGCTCTTTAACGGATCGCTTAAATTCCTATAGAATTATGCCGAAACCGGTTTCAAATTCCAAAATTATGGATTATAGGATGACAAGAGAACAAACATTTTTCGTGAAATAATTTCCTGGAGTGAAATTCACGACGGTACGAATACGATACTCCGCATTCGAATTGTAGAACGAACGAATGTTCGAAACCTGTTGATGCCGAAAGAGAGAGAGAGAGAGAGAGGGCGGTGCACGATGCCCTCGGGGGCAACGGAGAGACAGCTTTCAAAATAACCCAATTACTTATGCATAAGTTCATTTTACCGACGACTCAAATTATTATTAACCCCGTTTTCTCGTTACCCACTTCCAATAGTCTTTTTGGGCTCGGAAATGAGCTAGGGACGGGCAGTTTTATTTTTCCAGTTTTTGCCAACCGGCGTCGTCTTCAACTTCACTTGTCAGTCGCCCATGATTAGTAGGCGAGAATTTCTAAGTATCTCGACCTTCTCAAGAGTCGTACTCGGGTACAAGTAGGTACTTACTAATGGGATTAGAACAGATGTGATCCACTCTTAGGGATTTTTTTAATACCTTTTGTTTTTATCTGTTTCTTACATGTTGTGCCGTCGGTATCACATTTATTAGGTACTATCCCTCAGTTATATTTTCGAACGCCGGAAAACTATCTGAATCGGTAAGCGATTTTCGGGGGACCGGAAACGAGTTACACTACGAATACAGTGTAGTCTCGCGTGCCGAAAGTTCGGCGGGATAAACGAAACCGGAAGCGAGGGGCGAAATCGTAGCGCCCTGAGCCGTAAAAATAGTCAACAATAATTGATCGTATACAACAAAACGGAGGAAGGTTATGTCGTCGCGCACGCAACGCTACCGGCTGCGCTACGGGGAAAATTACCGGTTTCCAGTACACTTCCAGGATTTTTAATGACCACCGCTGTTTAAACAGCGGCTTAGAGACCGGGGGCGTTTGATGCTTTGCAAAAAACCTCCCGTTAAAATACAGACCGCGATTTTCCCTCAACAGTTTTCAAATTCAGTTGTCAATATTGTTTGGCGACTGGTTCTTTAACCATAAATTCTGAACTAATTTAAATGGCCTTCATCGTACGTCCACCTGGAATCCCCATACCCGCTCAAAAGAATAGACTTAAACCGAAAATTTGGACTTTTAAGACCATTACTAGAACTATGGGGTTCCAACATCGCTCGCATCCAGAAATTCCAGTCGAAAGTCCTTCGAACCATCCTTAATGTTCTCCCCGGTATGTTTCTAACCAGACAATCCACCGTGACCTCAACATACGACAGTCGACGAAGTCGCAAAATCCCGGTTCCCGAAGTTCCACTCCCGCCTTTCTCCTCGTCCTAATCCTCTCTTACCCGCCGCGTCGGCTTAAACCCTCAGCCCTTGGACCGTAATTGTTCCCGTGTCAAAAGTGCCACCTTTACATGTGAAAAAAAAATGTTGATTGTACAAAATAAAAAAAGGTTATCATCGTACGCGTCGACTGTTGGAGGGGGGGGGGACCTTAATCAAGTTCAGGAAAAAAACCTTGTGTGTCATTTCCCGGATCCATAGGCAGCCCCAGTGAATTTCAGTTTCTATCTGTGGCCCCTATCTGGCCGGCGTTGAAGGCGGGTGGGAAACGGGGCATATGCCAAGGCGGCGGGGCCTCTAATCTGGACAAGGATTAAGCGTGGGGGGAGCTCTCTCTCCTCTATCATCTGTCGGGGAAACTCTTTATTTCGGCCCCCGGGGGAAGAGTTTTCGGTGTACTGGGCCCCCTAGGGGTAGTCGGGGGGGATTAAGAATTTAAGTCACCCCTGGGGGGAGGCGGATCGCCATCAACCCGATAGTGATATAAGGCCGATATCGGCTTTAAATTGAATAATGAACGGACGAACGCACTTAAAGCACAATACTGGGGGCAATTCTGTGAACTATAGCGGACCTAATCTTCAATTATAGACCGAAAAAATCAAATAATCAACGTTTTTACACCTCGGTTTTTGCTATTTGGTCCTTTCCGGGTCCTGAGTAACAATCTGTCAACTGTCCATACGGCGCTAGAACTTCGTTTCTTTAGCACGTTTACTCCCTTTAATCACAGTGGCCATTATTATTCTATTTCAAAATTCGCAATTTTATTTGCTCACAGTGCAGAAATGGAACGAACGGTCGTTAAATAAATTGCTATATTTACAGAGCGATATGTGGCTTCTCGGGATTGTCGGTAACACAGTCATATACTGGGACCTGATATTTGAAAATTTTAAGATATAGAAATTCGTAAATTCATTTGAAAGTAGTTCCGCTCCGTATATATATTGACCGTTCGGCCGGTACGGCGGCGGCTCCGGGATCATATTGAATTCTGGAAACGCTTTCGCCGAGAGTTTTCTTTTTCTCTCTCTCTCTTTTTTCCTTCTCCTCCTCCTCCCCTTCTTCTTCTTGTTCCAGGCGAAGAAAACTCTGCGAACCGAGGAGTTTCGCAATAAGTACTAATCCTCGCCCCCCCCACCCAAGAAATTGTGTCCGACTTCGGAATCGGCCCCAGAGTTCGGGCTTATTACCGCGCTGCTCCGGGATTAAGCCCGCGAAGCAGGCAGAAGCAAATCCGACCGACTAAAACTTACTTTGTTCCGCCGCCGACTTCGGTACCAAATTATGCCCTCGACCTTTAGTGGCGTTATTCGCAATTCGGGTTTATTTCGCGGTACCGACTGGCCACTGAAGCTGGCGGAAAACTGTACAAGATGGACTATTCTATTGAATCATATGGTTGAGATAATAATGTCAAACATATTGACTATGATACAGTGTTTAAAATAGGAATGAAGGGGGTTGTCCGTATGCGTTGATTTACAATGAACTAAGTTTTAATTTTATTTTATCGGAGTACCAGAATTATTACTCTCTGTTATTCTAAACGACATTGTTAGTAGTACATTGTAAAATTGTATTTTCCGCGAAATATTAAAAGTGTACTCGACTTTGTTAAGTCCGCTCCTCGATTGCCCCAAGTATAAACGTAGGGCAAAATTCCTTGTCTCTTGATTTGTCCTTTGTCCAGTACTCTACCAGTTTAAAGGTAGGCGATAGCACATAATTTTTTAACTAAGTACTAAAGTTTATTAAATTGAAAACGAAAAATATTCATGGACTACTTGTTGGTGGTGTTGAGTAATTTACCAAAAAATCAACTTACGAACGGCGGGGTGGCCTTTGTGACATTAATTATGAATCTGGGGATGAAATCTAAATGGATTTTAATTTTAGGAGTGTCATTGCTATTTTATACATCGCGGTTTATTATTAACTTCCGCGGCGTAATGTCCAGCAGTAGGGGGCGCGCTCCTCCAGGCTGGGGCCCTACCCTGGAGAATTCGGTAGAAAGGCCCGACTGAGGGAGCGATAGAGAGAGGAGGAGGGAGGGAGGGAGAGAGTGTACACAGCGGGGAGAACCACGCCCAAATATTGAATCTGCGAGTTGGAGTCGAAGCCCCCCGCCGGCCGAGAGAACGGCCCCCCCCCCTCTCAAACAGTCCAAAACGTTTGCCCATCTCGTTACAAGGGTTTGATCCTTTGGACCGCCGCGAAAACCAATAATAAAAACCGGGCCTAGCTACAAAAATCTCCCTGGGAGGGGGGGGTCAATAAAAAAATCCACATAGGACAGAAGGCAGAAAGTGGTTGCTAATATACTAATAATTTATCCTGATATACTATTTATAGTTGTTCTCAAACGGTGAAGGGTCTGTTTTTTTTTTATTGTTGCGAGTATTATTCCCTGTTACGTCCCGTCCGACGGGGGATGGTACGCTCCACGGCGTTATAAGGGCGCGTCACACTCCCTCCCTCCCACTCGGATTGGTATTCAATGCACGTGCCGAAGGGGCATCGATTTTGGACGGGGTCGTAGTGCACACCCCCACCCCCATCCCAGACACCCGTCACTTTAAACTTCTTTGCGCACCCAGACCATCACCGAAAACAATCCCACGGTTTTATTTCCTTATTTTTAACGTTTTTTTTTTGTATTCATTCAAAGCGAGTTTAGTCATAAGTACGAAATCAAAGACTAATCCGATTGTTTGTTCAGTATACTCAGATTTCCCACCGGTTTCGGCCGTTGACAGTAAAACCGGTCTAGCAAACGGCCGAACCAGCGAGAGGAGACAGAATCTACGGTATTACAACCCCTACGGCCATTCCAAGCCGACTTCGACCACCGAGGCTACGGCCATCGGATCTTCTGAAATTATTCGATCCGAATAAGGGAAACAGAAAGAAGAAATAGGTCCGTTTAACAAAATTCAGCCCGTTCACCCCCGGGGGGAGGGGGGGGGAGTTTCCCTCTTGACGCGGGGGATTAAAGGCATTCCGGGCCGTATTGCCGGGATGAAAAACTCGCCAAGAATGACTGGAAGTAGTCGGGGTCAAATTAAGAAATTTTTGCCCCCCGGGGAGGTGTAGGGGGCCACAAAGAGGAGCCACATCCAACCCTTACTGCTCCTCTTTCGTCCACCCCCATCCCATCATCCCTTATTGAAGTGCCGTCGCCGCCGACGGTTTTCCAAATTAAAACTCGACCCCTTTGATGTGTGCCCCTAGGCCGACCGAAAAGCAATTTTCAATATGAAAAAAAAAAAAACGGAAACTCCAATAGCGGTGGGTTGGGAAGGAAGTGGAAGGGAAGAGGAAGGGGGGGGGAATTGTTGCAAATAACCGGGAGTAAATCGGTTCTTACAACAGGTGGTTCCTGGCCGGCCGAAGAGACGTTTAAGGTTTTAAACCGATGATAAAATTCGGAAAGGCAATTTTTGGCTTAATTTCTTTCCTCCCTTCTTTTTTTCTTATCCCCCTTAGGGTGAATCGATTAAACCGATCCCGGGCGACGTACCCGAAATACATAATTTATCGGAGGCTGAAGGACAACAGGAAAGCGGCCTTTAACGAACTTAAACCGATTAGAGTAGAAGAGAACACGAACTCCACTGTACTAATTGGAAGTGAACCACAGTCGTTGTCCACCGTTCAATGGGAACAATTCTTGGGATGAGTCAATATCAATTAAATTCATTATCGGATAATACTTCGGAAACAATTCACGACTGTAGATAACTTAGAGGGACGATAAAATCGGGGACGCTGGAGGAGTCTGGATGCGGGTCTGATATGAGGAATTGATGATGGGCATCAGGATGAGGATGAGGATGAGGATGAGGAGGAGGAGGAGGAGCAAGGTCAACCGGTTTGTTTGTTCAAGCTCGCTCTTTCTATCCATCTCATCTCTGTCCCTCATCTCAACATAAGCTACGTTTGCAGACTTCTGCAGACGCTGAGATACTGCCGTCACACGGCATAAATAGGGATTATATAGGGGTGTCCCAAAATTAACGCAAGATTCCAATTTGCCACCATTCTTGCAGTGAAGTTGGCAACACTATTTAAAAAAAAAACCGGCGTTACACGATAGAACAACGTGTTTTTCATTGTTGAACAATATTTAAAAATAATGAAAGTTTGCCAGCCACAGTTCGATTCAAATCTTCTTCGATATTATGAGCGACCAGTGGAATACTAACTGCAACTGTATCGGTATTAATGTAAACTGTACAGACATTTACGGCTTTCACAACCCATTGAGTGATGCATAGTGATTGATAGTGATGGATAGTCTAAATCGGGCAAATATTGGACGGAAATAAAAACTGAAACGACCGATTTGCATTTATCCTTGCGGATAGAAAAATAATTTTTTAGCCTCCCTAAAAAATCATGTTTGCAATGGGGCAACTACTTTGCCGTAAGTCTTATATAATTTATTTGTATTGTTTTTTTTCCGGCCTGCACTTATCTGAGACAATAAATGTTTTCTTTCTCAAATTCAAATTCGTTATCGCGACAATGGCCGCCCGGCCATGCAACAGAACGCAAATTTTTTGCCCACGCCGAATTCGATTAACATCTCCATTCGTTTTTTTTATTTTTGCTCAATATTTTTTCGCCCCCCCCCCGTACTTCCCATTCGCATTTATCTTAATTGTCCTTTCCATCGTCAAGTTTCATGCCCCGGACTAATAACAATAATAGGAGATTATTATTCAAAGCGCACAATGCCATAAAAGGGTTTTTTAATATTGTTGTTCCTGCCTCTTTTAAATAACCCGGCGACTGGGGAATGCACTAAGTTAATTCATGTGCCCCACCAACCCCATATCATAGTGGGGATGGGGAACGAAAATGGAAACGTCCGATATCTCCTCGTAAGTGCCGGTCTACATTCCTGGCTATGTAATTCATAATTCTGTCCAATTTCTTAAATAATCTAAAAATTTGTGCTATTTATACCGTCCAGTCGAGCCCGTGAATTTGTGGGGGACGATGTTTGGGAAAATTGAAGTGAAAAGTTCACTGCTTCGGGGGACTTGCGTTAGTTTCGGAGGGGAAAAAGAAACCGCGATGTGATTAATGATATTTCTTCGGCTGTAGACCGCCGGCGTCATTACCGCATTTCCACTTCTGTATCGTCCCCAACCCGGTTGCGCCCACCCTTCGCGCACTATTTCCCGGCGCACTATAGTGTTCAAGCGTCGAGACCGCACTCCAACTCAACGGCGGGTATATTCGCAGGGAGTCGAAAAAGGGGGAGGAAGTCGGAGTCGGGTCGGATTCATTTATGGAGTAAAAAAAAAATTCAAGCCCGGGCATAAGTGTGATTGAAGTCCGCGAACGGGGGGGCTGGGAGGGACGTTCTCATTTGCAGATCGTCGCCGATGAGTCCAAGATTCTGGAGGAATCAATCAATCGAGTGCGACCTCCGACTTCCATTTTTCCCTTCCATCTTTTATTATTTTTTTTTTTTTACCAATACCCAAAGAGGAAATGAAGACTTTTCGCTTCCAGACATAATTAAAGATCCGGCGAAGCGGCAGAAAATACGAACGAGTGGGGCGTTAGAGGCGCGGTGGAGAGAAGGGAGTCGTTATAAAGAAAATAAAAAGACTGGAATCTGTAAAAGACTTTTTTTTCCCCCAGAAGCACATAAAACAAACGAGAAATATTCATTTTAAAATCGAAACAAGAAAAATTATTTGAAGATCGGTTTTCTAATACGGACCACACATTATATAGATTTATATTGATTCATTATAAATAAATTTGAGTCTGCTTCGCCTAGAGGATTTAATCTTCCCATAATTGTCAGTACCATTCTCGAACTCAGCACAAATAGAGATGATTTGAAGACTGAAAGGGAAACGTTATGTCACTAACGGTGTAGGTGATTATCGTGTAGGACAAACTGGAACCTGGAAGACCTTCATCCGGTCGCGGTTTAGGGCTGTGGCGACATCAAAAAGTCCGAAAATAAAATTAGGTCGAGTGGCTGGGACCTAAAGTTGCCCGGCACCGAAACAATGGGGGAAGATTTACGATATAGGGTCGGTATCAGAAAAGGTCCCTCCCTTAAGAAATAAAGCCCTTCGAAATTCTGTATCGTCCTATCGGACGCTGAATGTGATTGCCTATTTTTTTTTTCTATCAAACTGTTCTATTGCCGAAACCGTACAATTCATTTTTTGTAACAATTTAACCAAATTATTCTTCAATTAGACATTGAGACTTTATGTCATACCGCTCGAAGCATCTTCGCCAAAATGCGCTGAAAACTGGAACACCCCCGCCGTATCGATTGTGGAGTTTCGAAAGGGGTTGCCGAAACTGTGTCATGGGGGGGGAGCAGTAAATCTTGACCAATTAAAACCAAAAACACAAGGGCGGAAAAAAAATGGCCTTCGGGCTCGGCAATAGTTTGGCAGCGCGTGGTCCCAGGTAGGGCCGGGGGTTGGCCCGAGCTCAACAACCCTTAGATATTAACTTTAGTGCCAATTGACTATTCTACCCCCTCCCGCTTTCATTTTCACTTTTTTAAAAAAAGAAAAAGCGTCCCAGAACGGAAAAAAGGATAATTGCCCGTTTGGGGGGATAATTAACGGTAGTTCGAGTTGGCACACGCAGCGTCACTACAAATTATGAGAGTGAAGGATTCTTTTTTCATTCCGTTCTCGGCTTGTCTTAGGCCAGCCACGACTGCGTTGAAAAATATTGTAAGAAAAAGTCGATTTTATTCGATAAAAGTATGCTCCCGTATGTCAAGGATAAGGAATAAATACGGAATGAGGAGCTTCGGTGAATTGCGTACAGCTTCTTGAAGAGCACAAATTTTAGACCGACAAAAATCATAGGCCGGTTTCGTCTGCTCGCCGTTTTCAGTAGCGGTGTGTCACTTTGGCACGCGGGATTCTTGCGGGACAGAAGAACCACGAAACATTGCCATAAAGTACAGTCAATCGAGTATAGTTAACTACGGGATGTGGACGATACCTCGCGGTTAATTGAAGCCGTACATTCAAATCGTAACTTTTCATAACGAAGTAGATAACTTGAATTGCCGACCGCTCGGGCGGTAGGAAATTATCTGAAAACAGGGTTTTAAAATGCGGCGTCCCGCAGTCGGGCAATTTGACAACTGCGACGGCACTGTGCAGAGAGCCCGGCCTAGCTTTCAATTAGTATGCAAATAGTGCCCACTGAGAAGGGGGCAAAAAGCGCAACAGAAACGGAGGGGGAAAAATAAAACCAGACGAGAATCCCAGTGACTTGCCGGCTTATTAACAGTGCAATTTACATGCACCTCGCAACAGATTTATGCTCACCGACGGTTCGAACCTGCTTCTCTCTCTCTCTCTCTGTCTTCGAACTTTCAAGCGCGAAACTTTTCGATAGCGCTTAATTTTCAAGTCGAGCACGGGGGCCTGTCAAAATCGCGGCACTAATCAGTAATTCGAAGCATTCTGTCAGCACTGAAATCGTTAAAGTGGCCCTGTTTGCAAACTTGGATCCTTGGACACGATTTGCGTAAATGCTTTACCTAAGCAGAATCTGAAAATCCTAAAAACATCTGTAATTGAATGCAATTGGGTCCGCAAAACAAATTTCAACTGAAAAAAAAGTAGATAATTCATTATTTTGTTCGAATATTTCTTTTTCCTAAAATCGTAGTAAACGTTGCTAACAGGATGCTTTATATTAGGTCAGTGGAATTTTCTCTTCTGTGATTGAAATCTACCGACAGCATGATGGAGTTAAAAGGCTCTATTTTGGAAGGGCGTATAAAATTTCAAATTTCTATTAAAAATAGGCTTCAACGGTTGTCGTCATTGTTTGGTAACATTTCTTTTTTTTTAATTTTTTTTTATTTTGTACAATCAACATGAATGTTATGGGTACAAGAGCTGATGGCACTTTTCACACAAGAACAATTATATATTCTGTTTAAGTCGATTCTTTTGAGTCGATTTATGGGGATTCCACGTGGGGTAACATTTCTACGCTGTCCTCTCGGAGATCTAGAATTTACTACCGGATTCTTCTTTGTTTTAAACCCCCGACCTATTTTCTATGACCCGGAGGAAAAGTCGAAGCTGAATTGAATAGAAAAGCGGGCGAAAGACAGATCGGCCCATTCAGACGTCAGAATTGGAGGGATGATAAGGGGACGGAGGAAAAGAAAGAAGAAGAAGAGGAGGAAGAGACGGAACGAAAAACTGGAAATAATAAGAAATGCCGGAATTTTGAATGCCCGCCCCGAGGATACAAAAGGGGGGGGGGCCTCCTCCTCCTACCCCTCGTCACCCTATCGGTTATTGTTTCTAAATGAGCCCAATAAAATGGCCGGAGATAAGAAAAACGCCAACAAACAATACTCTGGATCCAGAATCAGGACAAAGCGGAATGAATGAAACTCAGGAAAAATGAGTGAGGGGGAAATCGTTTGTCGCCTTAACCCCCCACCCCCCCAAAAATCATTAACGTTATACAAAGGGCTACCCGAATTTCCCCATACTGTTAATAGGGACTGAAAATACATTGGGAGAATAAAAATAACAATGTTCTGCGATAATTGTCGCAACATTTCCGTCATTCCTATCCAATTTAACAAGCAATAAAAGTAATAATTATTGTTTTCGAACAGCGTAAATAATTGATTGCAAACAAACGGTGGCGCACACAATTATAATCAAAGGCCCATTTCACGATTGAATGACGATAAATTTAAAATTTGCAATTTAACGTATGTGAATACTACGACGGCATTTACGAATTAATTGCCATTCAGGCTTAATATTTTATACTAATTCCCGTATTTATATACTTATAGCAAGGAATAGGTGAAACATTTATGTCTGTTTAACAAATATTAGGCTAACTGTACTTACAGCCGCCTAAAAAAAAAAAAGTCACTAAATTGTGATTTTCTCAACAGACAATTTTCCGGCCCTCGAGTCTATTCGAGACCGGTTTCCTGGCACTGCCCGGCGGTAATTGTTGAGAGCTGAACAGCGATAACAAGTTCACAGGAAGTACGGTATCAGAGCCGAAGTGCATAAGTTGGAAAAAAAAAATGTTAAAGCGGACTAATAATACGGGGCCATTATCGCGTCGTTTAGCGACGCATAAATTGTTAAAAGTGCGCTAATTAAAGTCACGAATACGGACCGAGGTTTCTTTCTCTTATTCCGCCCTCTATACACGCCAAGTACGTCCATGCCGAGTTGGTTGCCGATAGTTTTGAAATATTGCGCCCAACTCGGTGTAGATAGCGCGTGGGAATTAAAAGAAAAATGCGAAGAAAATGGACATTTCTTCGGTCGTTTACCCTTCATATATTTCCCGTTACGGACGATAGGCTAATGCGGATCGGTTGGAAAAGATTGTGCTGAGTCGGGAGTTTGGCGCGTATTAATTTCCACCGACTTTTATGGGCGTGCGAAACGAGAAACAGTTTTCAATTTTTTTTTTTCCTCTTCTGGGGGGGGGGGACGAAAAAAAATAATTAGGTTTAACGAGGCGACAAATTTAAATGTATATGGCGTGCCGTAAACGCAGGAACGCACGGACTTTTCTCGACATATTCGAAATATAGATGATAAGCACTATGAATGAATACTCCGTTGTAGTACGATAATTATTATCAAGTCCAGGCAAAGTAGATCCATCGCAACGCTATTGAAGACCAAGCACCCCTCTGGCAATATTAGTGCCGGTAGAAACAGTTTTTAATTTTTATTTACTGTGCAATCAACAAGCAACATTTATAGGTACAATTGAAGAAAGTTCATCGTGTCGGGACTTCCAGAAAATCTCTGGGGCTGAGTTTATTTAAGCCGTCTTGATGGATGAATTGAGGTAAAAAATTTCATCGACTCATTATCAGACTTACAAATTGCAGCCCGATAGTGGACATAAAAAAATTCCCTCGTTTTTGAGTCGAAACAAATCTAAAAATACTTGGTCAATTTCCCCGGTCGAAGAAGCCTTCCAATGCGTATTATTCCTTTAAATTCTGCAGACCGGCATGATCCACCTCGAGTGGCCGCCAACGCGGGGTGACTCTGTCGGTTGGGGAGTATTCAAAATTAAAGACTCCAATCTATTATCCCTTTTTGAAAAATAAACACCGGCCTATTCGTACTTTAAATATTTGAACGGAGAACGGCCGCGGCGGAATGAGGCCCCTCGACCACCTCTCATGAATTGTAAATTTAAATGACTACGTCTCAATTCTACCTTCGACCTTCCATCCGTCCAGAGGTCCCGCCACTTACAACAGAATCCATCGGCGCGCCGTCATCACTCAACGTCTGGCGGAATGAAGAATTAATTGTAGACGAAAATAAATCAAATCTGTGAACGGCCTACCGAACCCCCAACCGCGTCCCGTCTTCAACCCCACGCGCCCTACTAACTCTCGCTCTCTCGTACGAAATCAGAATTTAATAACACGCGAGGGCAGACACAGCGCCCATGCTGACATTAGTAATATTGTCGTGTACAGACCGCCCCCCAACTGAGGCCTAATAGCCGGGTATTAATCTGAGTTTAAGGCTCATGAGAGAGAGGTCTCTCCCGCTCTCCAGGTTTTCTCTGGATCATATTTTCCTGGAGCTAAATGAAAAATTTACAACCAACTCTTCGACAGTAGCGTCCGACAACGGGCTGTGTAACCGTCACTGTCATTTTGTACAATCAACATTGAAAGGTTATAAGTACAGATGCTGTATGTATTTCTCTTCGCACATGTACTTCGTGATAAAAGGAACCACCCAAATATGGCACTTTTGACACAAGAACAATTATTGTCTAAGGTCTAAGAAGGTCTCTGAGAAGAGAGGAATGGGACTGAACGAGTGAATTAGGATGAGGAGAATGGCGGAACTTCAAGAACCGGGATTTTGCGACTTCGTCTACTGTCGGGATGTTGAGGTCATGGTGGATCGTCTGGTTAGAAACATACCGGGGGGAGCATTAAGGACGGTGCGAAGGACTTTTGACTGGAATCTCTGGGTACGAGCGATGTCTCGTTGGAACCCCATAGCTCTATACCGTATGTCCGTGTCGGTTTAAGTAAAAGCTTTATAAATTGTCAGTTTGTTACTTAAGGTCAATTTTGATGTCCGTTTCAGTAATGGCCTTAAAAGTCCAAATTTTCGGTTTAAGTCGATTCTTTTGAGTCGGGTTCGGTTCCATTGGAAGGTTTCATGCCCTTTTCTTCGGGTATTGTCCGCTTCCGAGATTTCGTGAAACTCTCGTCGATTCAGCCATTGGGGCCATTCTGTAGTTTGGATCGAGACGAGTTTGACCCCCAAGACTGGTCTTTTGCCAGACCGGTTTCGGCCGCTCGCCATCTTCAGTAGCGGTGTCGGTCACTGTCGTCACTTTGGATGTTTTTCGGGCATCCCCAACTGCACTGTCACTGACACTCCTGTCACTGTCAACCAGCGAGACTCGTACTGTGGTCCAGGGAAGACCACAGAACAGGTATGTTAAACAAATTTTATAGACCGAACAGTCTCTTTTCGGCAGGATTGCAGACAGAGAAAGGTTTTCTATTTCTGTTGCTAGTGGAACCGTATTCCAATTTCTGTTACGACCGTGTCAGTTGCCCCGCTCGCCAATCGAGCTTGCGGACGCAATCTCGGTTCTCTGACAAAAGGCCACCGAGCACAATGCAAAACCAATAACGCCTGAAATAACAGACACTGGTGATATTGCCGACAGCACAACCAGGGGCGGAGGGGGGAACGCGTAAGTATCGTACGCCTTTGGGGTTTCTACCCTGTTACGAACGAAACAGTTTCTTTCTACTTCAATACCGCCTCATTTGGTCCCAAAAGAGAATTGCTAATTTGTTCTTGAACCCTTACTATTCCTCCATTCCAAGTAGAGGCGTTACCGTCGACTAGAGATATTAAAAACCTTCGCAGGCTACAATATGGGTATATTAAGGTAATTTATCGCAGTAATATAAAATCAGTATTGACCGAGAATTTGACACTATTTCAGTTCCTAACGTTTTAGGTCGAAACAAAATTATCGAAAGAGAAACCATATAAGAAAACTTTTCTGTAACTCGACTGTACCTTGAAAACGGCTATAAGTACAACAGAAAGTATTATAAGTCCCGTAAATAGGAATTTATCGGGCGGACAGATTGCGAAATTCAATAGCTCAATTGATGCGGTTAGTCGGCAATGCGGAAAAGCAATTCAAGCTCAAGCTATCTTTGTTAGTCTTAACCAGCGACAAGTGTTATTTATTCCATTCTGTATTTCCTGCCTACTGTTTGTTGCGAGAAACAAAAATTAGTGCCGCGTGTTGGGATTCGGGCAGTAAATTTTGTTATTGTATGGGTTACAGTAGGGAGTACTCAAACAACATTTTTACATTAATAATGGTTACCTGTATTAAAGTTTAAGCTTAACTCTACAAATGTTAATTCTAGGGAGGGGGGGTTTAATCTAATTTTCTAATTTTGGGGGGGGGGTTCGACTAAAGGTTCCGGGAAATCGGGAAAGCGGGGTTGAAAGTGCCGAGGTGCGGGAAAGTGGACTTTTCTAGTAAACTTACGCAAATGACCTCGTCGCAGATGGCACCCCAAACGGCGAAGTTGGACTGCAACAGTTGACAATTCTCCCAGCACTGGAACAGACACAAAAAGCAAAAGATATATATATATATAGAACAGACCAATGAATTTTAGATCAGAATTAGAGGAAAAGGAGAGAGAGAGAGAGAGAAAGTGAGAGATTTTCGATGCGGGGGGAAAGGAGGAAAGCTCATTAAAAAGCGAACAGAAAATTAGGCACACATTAGGCCGGGGCGTGCGCATGCTGAAGCATGAGTCGGTCGGTCCTTCGCCTCTCCCTCCTCTACCTAACGTGATTTACAAGCGTGAAAATGGGAGTTTGAAATTTGTTCAGTTCAGCCGGCGGGAGTTCGGGGGCCGACGTGAAGTTCGACCAAATAAATGGGACTAACGACGATCAAATGAGAGCCGGGAATGGATTTGATTTCGGGAGCCAAGAGACAAACAGAAGTATTCAATTGTCGCATTTTTATTACTTTTATCGTGTTTTTTTCGAGGTATCACAGTTGATAATTCAATTTCGAACTTTCAGACATTAAATATTTTTTTTAATGTCCGCTTTGTCCTCTTTTCTAGCGCATATTATTTTATTATAAATGAAGTGTACTTTAGACTGATTACCCATTACCGGTATACTAAATTGAACCAAAAGGAAGTTTATTTCTGATTTTTTTTGTATGCTGTACGTTAAGTATTTTCTGCAAGACAATTGGTCAGAAAAATGAACAATTAGGTACAGAAAATTATCCGCGTACTCTTAATTACCAACTGGCAAATGTTTAAAGTCCGTGATCGCAGTTGAGCGAGTTGAAAATCGAAATCGTCAAATAACTAAAACATACAAAAACTGTTTTAGATTGGACCCGAAAGCGGCCTTGAGGAAGCCCAGATCCCCTCCCGGGCCGTAGGGCGGAGAAACTGGTTTATAATAACTATAATTCCGGCCTTAATTGATACACAAAGAGGAGTAGAGAAAAGGGAACAAAAAGAGGGAGAATAAGAGAGGGAGGAGGAGGAGACCGGTTATTAATAGTTTGTTTTAAACGCAATTTGCTATTCAAGTAATAGATTGAAGGGAAATTTAAGAAGGGGGGGCTATTATCGTCGGGCGGCCACTACACAAACACGGCCAGCAAAAAAAGTCATTTCACGAACAAAAACCCGATCATTATTGTTCCTAATGTTAGAACCAGATTGTAAACGCTTGTCCATATAATGTACTCATTTCCTGCGCCCGTATTTTAATGCCACAAGCTCCAATTTGCATTGGTTACAGGTGAATAATTTACCGCGATCGCGAGGAGCAATAAATTGATTTAATATATTCTAGGGGGTGGGCCTAAAAATATTTTACGCGGACGGCGCGCGATAACGGGATGCTACTGACGGTGGCGAAAAGTAGAAACGGATCAAGCTTCCGATCAGGCTTGCTCAGCCTCAGAAGTTCGAAAGTCTCCCACAGATCCCCACAATGACCTTTAATTGGTTAATTATCTGAGTCCCAATTAATCGATCACGTAATAGTCTTTAATCGTTATTAAGTGGCCTATAGTTAATTTTTCGACGGACTGAAGCTGAACGCCGGTCAGAAGTGAAAGTAGAAAAAAATGTTTCGCCGGAATGCAATCGGAAAAAATCGTATTTGTATTTTAAATAGTATTCATCTAATTTTTCTTCAGGAATGTTGCACTTTAGACTTTTTCTGCGTGCAATCGACATTGCAACTGCATCAGTTAAATATTCTAATATCACCGTTTTGAAACTAGTAGCACACTGTTTGTATTTTATATAGCCTTCTTTCATGTGTTTTCCGATTCTCCAGACCGATTTTCATTTTCGTCCTACTGTTCTGGATCCAAAGAAAAAAATGTTCTTCCTTTAAATAAAATCCTTGACCGGTCTTTCTCTTGTATGCCTGGGTTAAGTATTTGATCCTAATTTTTTTTTTAAATCGTTTACAGACATCATTTTGTAATATGATTGTAAGAGTCTACGGCACTGTAAATGTGTGAGATGTAAGTTCAAATATCAGTAGGCAAGAAATGGAGGCTCGTCGTTGGTGGGGGGGGGGTGTTTTTTCGGTGGCGAATATAACGAGGCCCCATCATCTCGGCCAATTTCCCTTTGAACGGCTCCGGGGGCAGTTTCCACCGCTTTTCTTTGGAAAAAGCCAGACGAAAATAGGCGTAGACAAGGCGAAACCTCGCGATGCAGGATAATGGGCGCTGGCGGGGGATGAAAACCGACCACCGTGCAACGTTAATAGCCCTCCGGTAAGGCTTAAAAACGCGATTTTCCGAAAAGCGAAGATGTTTTTCACGGGCTTTTCTCGAACGGAGGAGGAGGAAAGGGCCGTTACAAAGCCGGGAGGAAAATCGGTCCCGAAATTGCATCACTAACCTCCTATCGCCCGAACTCTTCGCGGTTGAATACGAAATCAATACTCTGTAGACTGCAATTTCAGCTTTTCGACGTTATCCGGACGCGTCCTGTCCGGATAACGGAGCTCGGCTGGGAAACGAGGAAAAGGTTTTCCCCGACCACAGGGAGAAGACCAAAAATCAAAGAGCAAATTATTTCGGAATTTAATGTTAAAGAACCTTAACTTTCAAAATTGCACCCAGAAAATAGTATGCAAAAAACTCCACCAAAATTTCTAGTATTTGTGAAATTATTTATGAACTTATTTGTTCTTCTTCAGCGTGTAGTCAATTAACTCGTTCGCTACCGACCGTCACATATATGTGACACGGCTTTTTTTTAACACAGCCCAACGTCACACATATGTGACAGATATTTTTGCACAACTTAGAAAGGCGTGTTTCAACATGTTGAGTATTGAAAAAAATTAAGTTCTAAAAGTGTAAAATGTATGAAGTCTGTACTCGGTCTGCTCTCGCGTTAGATTATTTAGAGTCTTTATAACAGTTGAATAGGTCGTTTTAGGAGGGTTAGTGAAATTAACGGGCAATAAGTTAAATTTAAAAAGGAAAAGATTTTGCGAAGCAAAATTATTAAAATTCTTATGCAAGTAGCTAGATATAAGCGAGCTATAAAAATTATTATTACATTTGATATTTTTAACAGAAACATATCTCTCGACAAAATGACGAATATTCGTGAAATAAAATGAATTTCGTATCGATAAATTGTATTTATATTTTTTTGTCTTAAAATCAATTTCTTCTAATTTAATGCTACACATATATTACAGCGTTTAGTATTTATCTATAGCCCGGCGTCGCATATTTGTGTCACTTTAAAAGGAATACTTATTTTACATTTTTAGACTGTTCTAAATACACACACATACAATTTTTTTCCAATTGTTTTCATATAATCGCGAAAAAAATTTTGGGCTACGGTGGATGTTTTCTCCAGAGGGCCCCGGTAGCGAACTGGTTAATATGAAATTATATAAAATGTGTATTATAATTGTAATACGCATTATAGCTAGCGGATCGGTCCGATACACGGATGGCCGTCGTCGACGATGGACAGATGCAAGAGTGGTATGTGTTAATTTCCTCCGAGGCGAAGGTCCGCTGTGGGTAACGACGTTCTGATGGGGCGCCGCCGGCCTCTCCGTATACGGCTGTATATTACGGGAGCGGTACAGAAGAGCCGGGGCGGAGTTGATGCCCCCATATAATAATAGAGTCATTAAGGAACCCCCGCCACGTGGACCGGCGGTGGGGTACTTCACGGACCAATAACCCGGGCCGCTGTTATTTCCAACCGATATTTTGTAGCGTCATAAATGCTCGAAAGTCCTGTAATAAAACGGGGCTGTACGCTCATGCTGTTGTTGCTTCGGATCGAGTAACCCCCTTTACCGTAAATATAAGGACAATTTCTATTTAAAAACGCGAGTCGCAACAAAATTTTAAATCTATTTAAAATATGAGAATTATGTGTATCATTGTAACTAGATTTTTCCAAGTATTCCATCTGGATATTGGGAGGAATGTGTCTCGTCTGAATGAGGAAGCAACATGTACTCACTCATATAATTATTGAAATTAAATATAATCTTTCTTATCATCGTTAACCGACGATATTTTGAAATGCGAACTTTTAAAAGTTTTTTTGGATATCGTAGGTTCGTGGTGTCTTAAAAAAAGATATACAAATATTGACCAATACATGCATTCCGCCCTACCGGCCTTTCTGCATAAATATACTTGATTATTACGATAGAGGCTACTTGAATTGTTTACAATATTGGTATGATAATTGCGAAAATTTACATTAAAAACCACTGTAGGTTCGTCATGTTTCTGTCTCCTCTCGCCGGTTCGGTCTTTTGCTAGACCGGTTTCGGCCGCTCGCCATCTTCAGTAGCGGTGTTAGTCACTTATGGTACTCGTACTGTTGTGTGTCTGTCGCGTGTACATGCACGTGTCTTTTTATTGTGTTTTCTGGGGATGTTGTTCGTCTTATTTGACGTACAAATTTTG
The DNA here is from genome assembly GCA_019843655.1 of Lethocerus indicus. Taxonomy (NCBI): domain Eukaryota; kingdom Metazoa; phylum Arthropoda; class Insecta; order Hemiptera; family Belostomatidae; genus Lethocerus; species Lethocerus indicus. Next base: position 3,907,719 of record JACDQD010000011.1, read on the forward strand.
AAAAAACGTCCCAAAAACTAGTTTAATGTACCGAATCCGAAACTTTCCAGTGGACCAGATTTGAGCCATATTGAAGAGAAAATAATTTCAGACGAGACACATTTCCCCAAGTACAAGTGACAGTGACAGTGCAGTGAGGATGCTCGAAAAACAAAGTGCAAACAGTGACTAACACCGCTACTGAAGATGGTGAGCAGCCGAAACCGGTCTAGGAAAAGACCAAACCAGCGAGAGGAGACGGAAACGCACGAAATCTGCGGTAATTAAATTTACACTATTACCTATGGGTATTTCATCTCCTCTGTCAGGATTCGGTGTTTGAAGAACAAACCGGCTAGCGGTACATCAGAAGAGGCCTTTACTAATCATTGTTTGTTCGTACATTCCAGTTTCAACCCCGCCCCCGCCCGCCCACCACTAATAATTCAACGTCGGTAGTCCTTTCTGTTTTTTTTGAAGAAAAAAGTCCGAAGCCGTTCTTCCCGTCTCTATTAGTCGGGCCGTATAAAATTAATTCCCGGACGGCCCCCACCGTTGTTATTACCCCACGAGCTGCCCCTCCCGCCCATATATACGTTATTAATCCATATTCAAATACGGTAGCCGGGGCCCCCGCCACGGCCTATTATGTCGTCCATCATTATTTCAAAATTCATTCCTTCCTGTTCATTCCTCGTCCTTTTATTTTGTATTCACCCGGCCATCGGGGGACGGGTCTTCATCTCGCTGGCTCCCCGGGGGAATCACATATATCATTACTACTGTAAACAGCCGGTATTCCGGAGTGGCCCTCGTCGCATATTTATTAAGCCCCGTCGGCCCCATCCAATTTTACCTTTTATTTTCGGCTACTTTTTTAATTTCTCCATTATACGGCTCGACGTGTGGGGTCCGCACCCCCCCCCCACCCCTCTCCTTTACATCGTATCCCGAGAGGTCCCGAAAAAGTAATTGACCGCTCAGTCCAGTTTCGATTCCCGCTAATGACCCGATCATTTTATTCGGTTTTTATTTTTTATCAATTTTCCGAATTTGAATTATTTATAAAAACCCGCGAGCACGGATTTTTGGGAATCGCGCGATATTCGGAAATTAAAAAATCAAAAAGCGAGCAAGCTCATTGACAATTGCTGACGAAGTAGGGGTTCTTTACATCTTATAACGTTTATTTCAACAAAAACTTATGTATAAAATTTCGCTTTCAACAACCAGCCAATAAAAGAAAATTTCGAGAAAAGTGAGGCCGTGAACGGTAAAATTACGCGCTCAATTTGTTACCCGTTAATTATAACTAAATTCTGAATAAATATATTGGGTCGGCAATTAAGTCATTGCGGGTTCAGAGAATATTCTGAAATGTTTATTTCGTGCCAACTATTCGTCGTGCGTACAAAAAAAATGCAGAATCCGCAATTACTTAGTTGCCAACCCAATATAATAGTATTTTTTTTTAATTTCACGGGAATCTTCCTCCGGAGATACTTTTCTTAGTTTCCGAGCTTGGCGCCCCAATCACCGTCTCGTCGGTGTGGACTTTGGCGTTGTCTACTGACGTTGGGGCAAAACCACAACGCACTCCACCGGTTGAAAGCCTAGAATTGAATTAATAAAAAATTTAAGGTCTCAACTCGGGGGGGTTCTTCGGGGTTAAACGTTGTTGTTGGAATTGTTCTGTACTCAGGGGGTGTGTTAACGCGGTACGTATAGGCATCCTGTGCCCCGGCGACGTAATCCGTTGAATAATGGGATCAAAGGAAATTAGTTAAACCGATGGAATTAGCGGCTAATTTTCTACGAGAATTAAGGCAGAATAGAGAGGGATGAGGGAGAGAGGGAGGGAACAGGTGTAGCGACAATATTTCATTGCTTGCGTTTCCTCGTTGCGACTTTAAACGCGAGGCCTCCCCCATCCCTCTCCCTCTCACCCCCTCTCTCTCTCTCTCTCATTCTATTTAAATTTCTATGCATAATTCATGGCGAACACCAACGTTGAATTATTTCCCTAATAACCCGCTAATAACTGTGTGCCCGCCTGTCTACCTGTGTGTGTGTGTGTGTGTGCACCATTAAAACCGTCCATTTGTTAATCGACGATATTCCACCCCCTGCACGGCAACTGTATAAATATTTGACCGATTTCTATATATTGTCACTTTGTCGTTTTTCGGGCCGGAATCGTACAGAGATCGTACAGTTTCGGTTTGCGCCCGAAAAACTTCAGTTTATAAAATATACGGTCCATAAAATATCATATTCCCAATATGAGTCAAATAGTGAATAAACACATTGAAATATAAGCTGATAATTGAGGTGGATTGAGCTGGAGGGGCGGAATTTATTTTTCTATTACAAGATACACAATAGCGTCTTGCCGAGTACACAGACAGTTTATTTCCACCAATTTTCCACTTACAGTTTAAAAAAATTATCACAAAACGCAGTGATAACGGATAGGGCCGGAGGTTACACAAAGTACAGAGTTCGACTATAGGCACAAACTTGTAGATCATAAGAAACGGTATATAAAATATTATGAGATAGTTTCTGACGAACTATTATCAATTAGGGAAAGCCGAAAACCCTTGAACAGTTGGGAGAAAAATGAAATACGCCGTATTCCGAGAGAGAGGAACAAAACCTGACGCCGCTCGCGATAAAACCTCTTATTTTGGCCAATAAAAGAGATGTCGGATATCAATGGCCGTGATATAGGAGAAGGGGCGGCTTTGAGTCCCCTTTTTTTTTTCAATATGGAGTTAACAGAGAGATTCACCGCCCCCGCCCCCCGCCCCCAATTCAACGAAAAGCCGCAAAACATTTCATGCCAGACACTTTTAACGGGCCTCAATTTATTTTTCCCCTCAACGTATATAACGTACGTACGGGCCGTATATAAATAGAACAAAAATTGTTTCCGCAACTGCAATAATGGGGCCGCTATGAATGGGAATAAATTAGGTCAGAATTTTTGGAACGAAAAAATAATTACGTTAATTTATAAATAACGTAATGGACTCTTAAGGCCATTACTAAAACGGACATCAAAATTGACCTTAAGTAACAAACTGACAATTTACAAAGCGATACTTAAACCGACACGGACATTCGGTATAGAGCTATGGGGTTCCGAGACAAACCATCAATTGTACAGTAAAGATATTTGAAATATTTTATCTTAATTAGCTTGTTAAATACAGAAAAAATTAAGAAGCTGTACATGTTTTAATTGTGAAATGCCTATATGTAGTTATGACCAATTTAAATATTACACTAAATCATTTGTGGAAATAAGGATGCAGAAAGAAATTGTGATAGCATCAATTTAAGTTCCAGTTTTTTACTCTACTTGTCGTGGAAAATCACATATACATTAATATAATACGCAATATTGTGATTAAATTTGAAAACTATTTTTTACAGATTTGCAGCCATATAAATATGCGGGGTGCAAGCAGCTCAATCAAATGAACTGTAAAAGTTAAAATAAAAGGAATAAATAACGAGGGAGTATTGTGTGTAATGAATTAAAAAGAAACAATAGGTGTGTGTGTTCATTAACTGGAGAGAATCTATAAGCCCACAACTGTAACCACTGTGTTATACACAAATTTTCATCCCCTAACACAAGGTCAGTTCAAGGGGGATCCGACATCAAAGTGGTGGATCGATGCCGGCGATGTACCAGCTGAGGGTGCAAGGGTTGCTGCCCCGGCCTCGGGTGCTCTTCCTCCCTCTAAAATCGGTTACCGTTTTAAACGGTCGGAGGGGTGGGCGGGGGGGGCGGATTATAATCGGATTCGACCCCCGAGGCCCGGTCCGAGGGCCTCATTTCCCTCCCCGGACCCAGAACGCTAAATAAGTTCCGCAGGGGCGGAAGAGCCCGGTTTCTAATTTCATTTTGGGTTTGAAGCCATCCCCCGAAAATGTAAATTGGCGGTCCCTCCCCTTTTTACGGCCGCGCTTAAGCTCTACCACCCCCAAACCCGCCCCGCACACCTCTCGCGTCCACCGGTTGATCGGTAATTCAATTTTAATTTTCGCTACCGGGCCCGCACCGTTTAAACTCTTGGAAATGCGAAATGTACCGGAAAACGGAAGCTCGTCCTATTACAAGAGCTACTCTCATTAGCCGTAAATTTTTACCGAAACTAATCGAATGACTAATGTTCCTCTCGCTGGTTTGGTCTTTTCCTAGACCATCTGCTCGTCGTCTTCAGTAGCGTAGTAGCGAACTTTTGGCACTTTGGAAGTTTTTTGGGCATCCACACTGCACTGTCACTGTCACCTGTACAGAATTCTACGGTCTACAGACCACAAAACAGGTATTCGAAACTATTTATTTACTGTAAAATAAAATCAACTCGCTTCTCCAGATAAAGATCCCACCCGGGTGGATTTGGATGCTTACTCCTCAAACACTTTCAGAACAAGCTTTTCTTATACAATTTATTTTTTCCCGATAACTACTTGTTTCACCAAATTCGGGTACAACCCAAACGATATAAACTAATGTTATCGGAGATTTTTGTACCGAACATACTTTCGTCAATCGAATTGTCACAAGTCATTTTCAAAAAGTCAACACGCTATCCCGAATTCCCGTACTGCAAAAAGCGGGAAAAATATTATTTAAATTTCTAAAAACGGGAGGCGGGAAACAAAACATTATCCCGGGGAATTGGCCAAATTTTCCGTAGGAAATTATAAAACGAATTAAAGGGGAAATATTATCGCGCGTTTCTTCTCTTTTTTCCCCTTTTTTCTCTCTCTCTCTTTCATCTCCGGCGCTGTAGCAGTATAACCGGGAATAAATGATCCGCAACGAAGGGCGATACAAAGTCAGAAAGAACCTGGCAATAAATCAGAGGAACGGGTGGGGGAGGGGGCGCTAAGAAAATTATGCGGCGGTATAATTCAATGCACCATTATTCAACTCGAAGAAATGCGATTCCTCCCTCCTCCCTCCTCCCTCCACCCTCCTCAGCCACGACCACAGAAACCGATATTTGCCCAAATTTCCACCGACATTAAATATTTCTCTCGGCATTTCAGTTTCCCGATCGCAATCTCGGCCGAACGGGGGCGAACAAACGACACTGTACACAATGTTTATTGGGCGGAAATAACTTTACAACGGTACAAGATTCTGGTTCTGTTAAAGTGAGGTTTTACAGAGGAATTTAATAGTTTAATATTATTATTTTTTATCTATTAAATTGATATTTTTAAGCAATTACAATGATTAACGACTAAGAGAATAACAGAAAAGAAACACAGTATAAAGGGTAAAACCTACATTATTTTAGTTTATTTATTCATTTCATATATTTAATTAACACAACCAATTCATTTTTATGCATCTGTATGAAACACATCGGAAGTTGGGTTTGGATCAAGGATTAGGATTGGACTTTTTTTATGGAAACGTCCTGGATAAATGTAACTTTAATATCTTTTATACAAGTAAATTTCTTTTACTCTTTAAAAATCATGTCCACATTAAGTTTCCATAAGTTTTTAATCGATGAATGGCTAAATTTTTGCGTCGCGAAAATCACAATGCACTTAGATTGTGCGGGAAACAACCTTCCTGTAAAACGCTCCCGTAATAGCGTTATTGCAGACACCCGTAAAAGGTACACTGCATGCTACAGCATTAATTGCTGTCTCATAGATACGACTAAGAAACATTTTTGGCAAAGGAGAGGAGGCGGTGATGACTGCAACTAAAGCTGTACGCAAAAGGGCACAAAACGCGGCCTTCCATCAGAGGAGTCGTGAGGTATAACCTTTTTCGCTGTAGCCTTAAAAAGTTAAATCGTTGTTAGGGGTTGTGGTAGGGGGTGGAAGAGGAATTTTTTAATATGTTTCCGCTCCGTGGATGAAACAAGGTGGGGTAGTTTCGCCTCGGAAGAGATCTTATGTTTTTTCTTTTTGTAGGGCTCGACCGCCCCCCAAACCACCCTCCTTCCTCGGCGCGCCCCTTCAACTTACTTTTAATACTGCTGCTTCTGGACTAAAGCGCCCCAATCCAACAACCGCCGGGGGCATAAACTTTTTTAATCATTATATTCCTCTCGGCATAGGGTCAAATTCATCGTTTCCGCCCCGAGGGAAAGATACCGCGAGAAAGCAATTTGGGCTCGCCGAGGGGCCTGACCGCGAAGACGGATTATTTTTGTTCTACCGTTTAAAACATTTAAACCCCCTAATAAAAATTTAACTGAGATTTCTTCCCACTTATTTCTGCAAACCGAGAATATTTCAGAGGGGTTCTTAAGCTATTGGGGGTGTCCCAAAATTAACGCAAGATTTGAATTTGCCACCATTCTTGCAGTAGAGTTGGCAACCCTAATAAAAAAAAACCATTTGACAGCCGATAGTTTAGGGTTAGTAAAAATGTAGCGTTACACGATAGAACAACGTGTTTTCATTGTTGAACAGTATTTAAAAATAATGAAAGTTTGGCAGCCACAGTTTGATTCAAATCTTGCGTTAATTTTGGGAGGAGGATTTTTATTACATTCTCTGGAATGAACGTCCGAACTAATTTATGACTTATAGGGAGAAGCGTATTATTTTGTAGAACATATAACAAACCGTAACAATATCAATGTTCCGTCGTTATCGAACTCTCCGTTCTGTGTTGCTGTCGAGTTTCCGAACAAACTCCCGTTTTTAAGACTGCCCGATAGGAGGTCGAAAATAATTCCTTTTCTCGAGTGAATTCCAAATTAGAACGATTTTAATCAAAATTCTCCCGACCTCCTCAAGCCCCCACCCCCCCCAAAAATCGCCCCATCAACCCCAGAACAGCGAAGAGCCGAACCTCTTTCGATTGCGATTTCTCATTTCAATATTTCTTCCATTCGTCCCTTTCTCCGCCCACTTCCGTTTCCTTTTTTTTCATCCCCGACTATTTTTTTTTTTTGTTTTATCATCCGGGCCTCAATTTCAACTTTATATTTATTCATACGACCCCCTCCCAAAAACACACAAACCGTCGGGGGCACAACCACTCTGGTGACTGCTAAAGGAAAGTCAAATCTCGGTTAATTTTTTTTTCACACGGGGGCTCTCTCCTCACTCTTTTTGTTTTTACTTTCAAATCCTTACTTTTGTCCTAATTGCGTTTCTGGAAACGGGGGCGATTTTTTTAATAATAAAGTAACCCGCCCCCGCCACCAATCGCCATAACCAACCTGCCCATAAATATTAATACGGGTTTTTACCCAAAACGAAAAAACTCATCGCTTTACATATCGGTTATGTTTTATTGAAACCACCGTACCGAGTACAACACATTTCTTAGATATCAGGATTAAATCCTGAATCCTGAGGATATATAAATCCTTTAATCTGACCCCGTAATCACCAAGTAGGTAGATTTCCCCCGACATTGAGAAATAAAGGAACAGTGCTGATAGGCTGCTTCGGCGACGGAACTATGAAATATGAAATTGGTCTAGCGCAGGCTCGGAACTTGGAAATTGGACCGCATTTCGTTCGATCAACAGAGATAGATCGGGCGGGCCACACGGGCGAGCCTAATTGCCGCGATAGTCGATCACGCCGGCCAGGATAGTATTTTTAATTTTTAATCGCTCCCCCAAAAAACATTCAGTGGGACATTATTATAATCAGTTTTACGATTAGATCCTCCCTTCCCCCCACCACCCCAAAACCGAAAAAAAATATAACTAAGAGAGACCGGACGCGAGAGGAAGAAAAAAAAGAAGAGTCCTGAACCCCCTCGAGGGCTAAGACGGAATATTAAAACAGTTTTCCTGGTAATTTGAGACGATTAACCGGGGGCCATTTGCATGTTGTTTTGTCCAATACGTATAATTAGAGAGTTACTACAGCTGGGCCCCTCCACTGTGCCGGTGGACACACAGGATAATGCCACAAACCGCATTTTAATTGCAGCCGCCGCCGCCGTTCTTTATTGTAAGAAGAACCCGTCCTATGAATGATGGCCTATCGGGCGGACACACAATGGGACCCAAGGCAAGAATATTATCTCCACCATATTTTTTTTATTCAGCCCTTCGGAAAGTTTATAATCTACGGATTTGAATAATTTCCTGCGCCCGCTTTCATGACCACAAAATGACTTTATTAATTCAAAACAAAACGAGGGAGAGAGAGAGAGAGGAGAGAGAGAGAGAGAGAAGAGAGAGAGAGAGAGAGGTTTGGTCTTTTGTTAGACCGGTTTCGGCCTCTCGCCATCCTCAGTAGCGGTGTTAGTCACTTTGACACATAGACCTCCACAACATAAAAAGTGAGAGTAAAAAAATCGTCCATGCGCCAAAAGTTACAAACACCGCTACTGAAGATGGCGAGCAGCCGAAATCGGTCTAGCAAAAGACCAAACCAGCGAGAGGAGACAGAAACACACGAAATCTACGGTATTTCAACCCGTCGCAGACCACAAACAGGTATTCTAAACGAACTCATTAACTCATAAGAAGTTTCTTGAGTTGTTGCAATCATTCTGTGTCGAACCCGTCTGCCCATTGATCAACAACCCTACTGACAAAAACGATCTACTGAAGATGGCTAGAAAAACCGGTCTGGCAAGAGACCAAACCGGCGAGAAGGGGGGTGGAATATCGAGAAAACTAGTTATCGTAGATTCTATATTTTAAGGATTTGATTCGTAGCACTGTCCTGAAGAGTGTCTTCAGGTTCAAGACCGGTTGGCTGAAGACGTGACTGCTCCTAAATAATTTCAACGACTCGATCCCCGGGGTCTTCTTCCTGAGGGTATCGATCCCCATCCTCGTCGCCACCACCGCCGCCCCCCCTTCAAAAAACTCGCCCCTCCTTCCAACTCTTAAACTCTTTCCAACTTTTTCCTTTTTTTTTCCTACCCCTCGACGGCAAAAACGTTATATACGTTAGCGGAGGGGGCCAATAAATCTGTCTCGGGAGACAAGGAGGTGGCACAATAAAGCCGCCTATCTCGTCCGCCCCCACACAACCAACCCCTTCACGCCGGATTACCCCCCGCGCTTCCGGCTTCACCCCCAGAAACCACCCCCGAGCTCACATCACGGCATCAGGATAGGGCTAAACTGGATTACGCCATTTAAAAACAGTTAATACTTCGCCAATAGCAGCTCCCGAGTTGTGGCAAAAAGTATACTATATCTCCCCCTTTATTCATTCTACAATAAACGAATACCGTAGATTTCGTCGGTTTCTGTCTCCTCGTCGGTTTCTGGCTGCTCGCCGTCATCAGTAGCGGTGTCAGTCACTTTTGGCACTTTCACTGTCACTTGTACTGACACCGCTACTGAAGTTGGCGAAAGACCAGACCAGCGAGAGGAGGCAGAAACTGACGAAATCTACTGTATTGCAACCCCTCGCAGGCCACAAAACAGGCATTCTAAGGTGATAAACAAATAATTGTATAAGTACAGATTCACAGATATACAGTCGTACGTTATTATCGGTGTAATAAAGGATTTATTTTTCTTAGTTCATAAACGTAAAGCACGGATGCATTCTTCAAAACTTAACATCACCTGCAACCGTACGTCAGGGACTTAAATTTCATCCTGAGACAATCCATCCGTTACGGAAAGTGATGAAGTTTGGGGGACGTTCTATGAAAGTCACAGCGGAGGCCGCATTAAAATGACAGTAACCGATTTGCATAACTATACCGTATTCAATGGGGCTATCCTGATGCTCCCACTGTTGCTTCAGCTTCGCTAATAGTCCAGCTGCCCCGTTCTTCTAATGTACACGGGAGGGTGCATAAATGATCGACAGCGGACGGGGCTCTGGGGTCGCGTGAATGAACGAATTGTTTAGGTGGGGGAGGGCGGGCGGTTTCGAATTTCAATATTTTTAATCGCAGATTAACGTTATTACAGCGTTCTTCAATTATTCCCTTTGTCCGGCTGTTTACCGAAGAGGGGGGGGGATAATAACGGTCCGCTGAATACGTAATACGGGGTGGGCACAGAGATATAACGTTACCGAACCCCAATTTTCGTGATAATTATTCCCCGTTTAAATTCGAAAATTCGAGCTTTTATTGCGACCGCATTTAGCAAAAGTTTATCGCGAAACTACAGTTTTTTTTTTGTTTTTTTAAATCAACCGGACCTACTGAAAAGGGAAACAAAAATAAGGGGACTGAATAACACAAGTTTTTAATACGGTACAGTCAAGAGAACTACTTTATAGGTAGCAATATCGTTGGGTCCCGGACAATATTAGAGGACCGCTTGTGCGGGGCTCACCCCCAATATCCAGACCAAACCCCTAAATTTATAACTCCGGCCCAAAATACTTGTTCAAATATATAAACCTAGCGTGTATATATATATATATATATACATACAAATATATATATGTGGCTGAGGACCATGTACATGCTGTGTGTGCTCGTTGGCAGAAAAGAGAAACGATCCTGGGACTTATTAAATGCGGGCAAAATACTGGTCTCGCCAGTGTACCAACTTCCAACAAACTTCAGTACAACGAATAGCGTATCAGAGCTAAATTGAATCTCATCTAATTTATTTTACGAAATGGGAAAAAAACTATTGTTAACACAGTGTTCGCTCCGAGACGGACCATTATTTTGATTGGGGCACGCTGAACTATATACACGAACTTCCTTATAATCCCCGGTACCTCCTTAAGAGGTACACTCGCGTTATCAAATCCCGCTGTTACTAAATATAATTTTAAAAAATTGTGGTCGTTTTAAAATAAAAAATTAATATTCGAAACCGTGCTGCAATATTTTTGGGAGGATCCTATTAGGGGGTAAATGAAAAACATTCTTTACCACTCCACAGGATCACTTTCTGTTCTCGAACAATAGAATCGGGCAAAGCCCATAATCGATCATTACAATTATTGTAGTGGCAAGTTTCGGTTCCGATGGCCGTTTAAAGGGGACACAGTACGGTTGTATTATTAAACGGTAGTCCGACAGCTGAACCAACACGGGCCTACGCTGTACATAACCTGTGCTCGAGCGTTATAGGGGCGGGTTTGGGGACGTTGGGGCGGTTCAATATTTGCTCACCGGTTGATCTACACACGACGGCAGAGAGCTACACTGCCATGAAATATGGAGTGGGAAATGGACCGCCAGACGGAAATGGGGAGGGGGTGCTACACGGAACTCCACAGGTTGAAAACCCTCAACCTGGGGGTTGAGGCGACGACGGACCTCAACCGACGTTATAGCCGAGGCAGACGCTATCGGTTGTTAATTACTCCCGTTCAACCTACTCAAATGGTACTGACGATACTTGAAATTAAGCCTTGCAGTCCGCCCGTCACCGACCGGAACTCGTTTAAAATACCTGTTTTGTGGTCCGCGAGGGTTGGAATACCGTAGATTTCGTGTATTTCTGTGGTTTGGTCAAACAGACGACCACCCCACAGTACAAGTGACAGTGGCAGTGCAGTGAGGATGTCCGAAAAGCGTCCAAAGTACCAAATGTAACACCGCTACTGAAGATGGCGAGCAGCCGAAATCGCTCTAGCGAAAGACCAAACCAGCGAGAAGAGACTAACCCTGGGATGGACCTCGGTTAGCTCGGCTGTTTCCTGTGTTCGGAAACCACTCGGACGAGCTTTATATTTTGATATCAATTTTTTTGAATCCGCCGTCTGCAAAGGTTCACGCTCCATTCACACCCGAACGGGTACCTTTATGATACCCAATCAATACTCTAATTGAATTTGAACCACCTGATTTTATTCCGCGAAACATCCTGATATTGAGATATAAACCGTTTTATTATAGGCGGATTCTTGTAGGCTTTTTCTTGTAATAAGGGCTGGGACAGTGCGATTTACAGAGAAACTACGGAGATTAGTCCTGAAGTACCGTAGATTTCGTGTTTCTCTCTCCCCTCGCTGGTGTGGTGTCTGGAAAAAGACCAAACCAGCTAGAGGAGACAGAAACACACGTATTCCAACCCCCATCAGACCACAAAACAGGTACGTTAAATTCCCGGTAAGCCTTCAGGCATGCCGAACTGAAAATATACCGTAATAATATACTAATACACATATTATACAGTGGGTGCTAAATGTGTCAATAGGCACGTAATCTGTTTCTCTTGAATAATAACGAACCCCGGATTAACCCCCCCCCGTTTAGCCGATCAATCCGTGGCCCCCCCACAAGTTGATTGGTTAAGCGGAATACCGGCGATATCTCCGGGTCGGAGGGAGACGACGATTAGAGTACGACTGGAGCGAGCGCTGAAGAACGGGGCAGATAAGCCTCATGAGGCTCAATTAGGCCCGGAATGACGCGATATTCGCGGTTCCGATAACACGTATGTCTCGGAGACGCGATATGACTGAAAGGTATCGGTTCTAATCCAGCCCTAGTCCTTGCAAGCTGATGTATATTTACTCCAACGAGTACTGTAGCGATGGAAAATCGTAATTGAAGTAAAAATTCAGTGCATTCGTTGTAGTTTCACTACTCCACAGTTTCATAACCAATTTTCCAGAAACAAACTTTTATCGTCACAACTGTACAATACAATGTTACAACATTGATGTTAAAGTAGAAACAGTGAGATTTAAAAAAAAATGTATTTAATTATTTTTCTATTCTAATGTTTGGGGTGATTCGGGAGTGAAATTTGAATGTATTTCTGTACGGCGGAGAAACGGGACTTTAAGATCTGTACTTAGGCCGAGGTTGGATACATTGAAATGCATATCGTACATTTTCCTCAATGAAATTAATTATAATCAGTATACTGCATTTGACATTTTTAATACTGAAGTTAAAGCCTCACGGGGCAAGTGGGAGCCCACGATGAAGAGGAATAAACTTTTTTTTTGTGTCATATACGAATATTATATTCGCACTCAATGAAATTAAGATTATTTTAAATTGAAACTACCTTAAAATCGAAACCGATACTATTTAGAGCGGGCCAACTACTGTACATAAACGAACCGGCGTACATTTGTTGGGCCCACGGGGGGGGGGGGGGCCTATAATTAATGCCGGGAAAAGCCAATTAATTTCGCTACGTGGACCGTAAACTCTGCCTTTTATGTGTTACTGTTACCGAAGCACTAATTTACAATAACAGCGTGTTAATTGATTACAACCGTGTGCAGGTGTGCGCGAACGAATATAAATCGTATACGTTAAGTAGAAATTTAATTTTCAAACATCCAAAAAACAAATATCCAGTAACAATATCTAGGAGTGCGTTATTACTAGGTTTGACTGTCTGCACACAGCTTTTGAATACGCCGGAATTAAAGCACTGAAACGAAATTTAATTAAATGTAGTTAAAAAAATGTTTTCGTGTTGCGATAATCCTTCCGAGCGGAAAAATTTCACTGTCCGTTCCGCTGTAGAATTTCGTATAATTTATTTGACCTTAAAAATTAACTTGTCACAATTATTACAATACAATTAATATAAAGGACATCCCGCTTAAAGGACAAAAGTTGAACAACACCCCCGTCTACATATTTCAGATTGTAAATAGGTCTACGATTGTTTTGAAGCGAGTTTACGAGACAGAACGACCGTAGGGGGTTGTAAGAGGGGGTGGGTACGTTAGGATTAATTTTTAGCGGCCAACCCCCCCCCTCTAAAATAATGCAACGGGTACGCTGGTGTCCCTATAAACGACCGTGGTCGTATATCGTCAGGAGGGCTATTGCAATTGCCAGGGCCACCACTTCATCTGTTATCCGGCGGCCCTTCCCTCTGATTTATTCCCCGAGAGGGAGAGAGGAGAGAGAGGGAGGGAGAGAGAGAGGGAGAGGAACCGGCCGCTTAATGTAGAACAGACCGAGTGTGACATCGGCCATTCCCGAGACCAATAACATAACTACCGCAGTATACTGCATGCCGTATTATCCGCGCTATGATATATAAGTTATATATCCTGATGGGACTAAATCACAAATCGAACGGATATACCATTATTCCAGTATCAGAAACAGCTAGTCTATCACTATTCCATACAGAATTTAGTGTAGAGCGCGTCAATAGTTTTTTCAATATTTTACTTCCAGTCGACCCCAGTAACGGACGATGGGTTGTACACGATCTAAAAGAATTAATTAGATGTTATAATTCCATTATACAGAATAATTACGCCAAAATTAATTTACTGTACCTCAGACGGTATTGCAGATCGCTGAATAACGGAGTTCTGCGTATCGAAAATATTATCTGTGAACATTTGAAATCAATCCGAGAGTTAAAGCGGTCTGTATTGCGTCTGACTATAGACTGTAGCAGTCTAATTGCAGACAGATGTGATGTTGGAACGAGGAGTAGCGCGGGTCGAACATATGGCCCAGAGCCGGTAGACTCTTCCGACCCTCGGTTCTTCGAACGGCCCGAGATATCGGTCTGGATTAGACCGGTTGTTGGCGGGTTGTGTCCCTTCCCTATCTAATATTGCCGAGTCCCGAGGCCCCCCCCCCTAATAGCCCTAATAGGTCCGGCAGATGGGCCCGTCCAGTAAGCGATATACCCTGTTTGTACAGGAAGGAAACTTTTAATTATTTAAATCCACATCGGCCGACTATACGGGGGCAAGATTATATAGTTTCGTGTCCGGAAATGACCTTATAATATATAAAAAAAAAAGGTTCACATTAAGTATGAAATTATAGGATTTCCCTGTTATTATAAAAAAAAAATGAGTTTCGGAGGAAAAAGATACAGCCGGATGAACGTCATAATTTAATGTTATAACGAGTTTTTAACGTCCCCTGCGAATGTATAATTTTATTTTCAATATTTATTAGATCATAATGTGACTATTCAGCTATAATCTTATGATTCTACTTGAAATATTCTGTAAAAACCTTGCAATTTGCTATCTGCCAGGCACCCTACATTATTTTAAAATAATTTTTGTTAATTACATATACAGCTAAATCTGGATTTCATCTACTTTCGGCTAAGTTTTCACCGGCGATATATAGACCGACCTTAAGGAAAATAAAACTCCGACCTGTCTTAAGGCAGTTAAGATGCTTACAGGGGATAGCGAGGCGAGCGTCACTAATTTTCGGTCGAAACACCCCCCCCCACCCAACTGGAAACTCTAAAAACGCCCCGAAAAGAACGCGACTCGGAGATAGCGCACCGTAACGTACGATTATGTCCCCGGACGTTAACGCCCCTGCGCTGGAAGAAGGTCAGAGGCCGAAAATGTAGATCGGCCTGCGATAAAACGGTTCCGGGGGGGGGGGGATTTAATATTATTTAGTTTTCTGTTTTTCCGTTTCTTATCTAGAGCGTCCGAAATATAAAAGGGGCCGAAAGTTTCACTTCCGGCGGTGAGGCCGCGGACAGCCGACTGAAGATGGGGAACAGCCGAAAAATTGAATTATAGTTACGTACAGAATTATGTAATTACTGAAGAAGTGATACAGCACCTCACCAAAGCTTGGAAACGATGAAAATTCCAGATGATGAGGAACAATAACAGAATATAATGAACGTGTCACCTAGCAGTATTCCCTTATTTATCCATCCATTTCAGGTTAATATCGCCTATTTCATTTTCAAATCTTGTACTATAGAATTTGGCCGAATCTTTCTCTCTCTCGTAGACGAGATCGGATTTACGGAAGTTCGAATTCCTTAAAACTACCACCAATTCCTCGAAAGATTGTGACTAACGAAGGCGAAGTCGGTTCGGAATTGAATATCCTACCCCGTGGGGGGTTGTTGAACCCCGTCGTCGTCGGGGATTGTTGTAATTATCGCTTGAAATATGAAGTTCGGCCCTCGCTCATACTCACTCGGTGGTAACTTCCTCTATGGACTGATAGCCCGAATATTTATTATAAAAAAACGTACGAAATATTCGTGTTCCCGGCGAACTTTGTCACGAACTTTGGTACGGAGAGTCCGACACATGGATGTTTAAACATTGAACATAAGCTCACCCTCTCTCCCACTGATACACAGGCACACATACATATATACTCACACAAACACGGGGTTTGGGCGAGATAAAAAAAAACTTATCTGGACCATTTTCAGCCACCGGCAACCGTGCCAGTATATATATTTGGGCGACAGATTTAGGGTCACAATATATTACAATTTTTTCCCATTTTCCCTTTCTCGCTCTCTCTCTCTCTCTCTCTCTCTCTCTCTCTCTCTCTCTCTCTCTCTCTGGGTATCTCCGTCTCTCTTAGCAGCTGTATATAACAAGCTGCGCCGTAAAGGGGGCCCCGGGAAGATACGGGGAAGGGCGGAATGAACTTCCTAAGAGATAAGGATCGGATACGCGATGTGCCTAAGAACTGAGAAACCTCCCCCCACCACCCCAAAAGGAGCTCGGGGTTGACGATCCCTCAGACGGTGTATTGAACACTTTGGGGACTCGACTTCAACTGTCTATAAACCGGTAAGGGTATTATAGACCGGTTTATTTCACGAGGGCGTTGAAATAAATTTTATTTCAATGAACTAGCCCGAGGCAGCGAATCAGAGATCAATTGGTCCCGGATTCACCACAGGGATACCCATAATTATTACCGATATTTAGTCATGTATATTATTTATCAATTATGTGGAAAACAATGCCTACAATATTGTATACGATTTGTTCAAAAAATATACAACATCCGATGTGCGTTTGTATCAAGGATGATACAGTAATGTTACACTCTAAAAATTTTAGGAAGAGTAAGCTCTTTACTTTTATAGAGGTGATTATTCTGGTCAATTTATTTTATAAATTCGATTCTGTATCCCAGATATATGAATTGAAAGTTATTTTTCTCTTGTATTTAAATATTCTGATGATACTAAAAACGCATATACAGGTCTCTTAATCCGGAATTGGGCGAATGAAAATCCGCCCCCCAACCCCTTCCAGGGCCCACTCTCCTCCTTAACCGCGGTGTCCGTAGGCGTTGTCCATAAATTCGCCCCCTCGGCGTTAAGAGAGAGCGAAACGACCCCATCTGGGGGCCGCCCTACAATAATTAGGAGGGTGGCCCTATTAATCAAGGCGACAGATACGGACAGGGACAGGGGGTTAGGGATAGGCCCTCAGGAGGAGGAGGAGGAGGAGGAGTTGTTGGGGACGGTAGGAAGGGGGTAATGGGAATAGTTGGCAATAAGGCAGGACTAGAGAGAGGGAGAGAGAGAGAGAGAGAGAGAGAGGGAGGGAGGGAGGGAGGGAGAGAGCCATGCCCAGAGGAAGCACCCTCCCTACACAATCGATTGTCGCCCTAGGGACTTCAACCTTTAACAGCTTCTACAGATCTACTGATTTTATTTTAAAGTTCCGAACAATCTGACATTAAATATACTCCTCCAGTTACGAGAAGAGTCCCACGCTCTAGAACGGTCTGTTCTACAGTATTTGAATGATCCCATAATTTTTTTTTAATCTGAAGAAACTGAACGATAAGTTATCTGAACGACTGAAGTGTCATACTAAGCCTTATAATAAATACCGTTGTAGGGATTTTTTTTACAATATCAAAAATGTAAAAACGAACGTTCTTCGTTACTCGTTTCGAGGATGATACACGTCCTCTCTCTCTCTCCTGAGCGCCACACAGGAATGGGCTAATTACTCTAATTGGCTCTCGGAAATGAAGAATATAAAATATTTTTTTCAACTTTCCTTCCCCTCTTTCCACGGCTGAAAAACTGAGTGGGCAAAAATCTGTCCGTGTAGATTAATAAGATAAAAGCCCTCGCAACTGAAGATATTCCTTTGGGTAACACCCACAGGCCCTCCCCCCCCACTAGGTCGGGGCTCGCCCTTAAGAAGCTATCTCCTTTCAGTGATCTTAATACTAAGTAATTGGCGCAAAACTCGCTTTTTCCCATCCCCATCCTGATCTAATTAGCCCGGGGGACATGCACCGTGTACATAATCTGTTTTTAATAATCTCACTGAAATATTGCTACGAAAACAAAAAAAAAAAAAATGGGTAGGAGCAACGTCAATAAATATGTTGCCGAAGGGGCTCCGAATCAATTTGACGCGGCGTATCTGGCACTTCAGATCACGCCATAAACATTTTCAGCTCGGCCGGTGGTCGAAGAGATTCCCTCCCCGTTCTTCATTCAGTTAAAAGCCAACCACCGACGGCGAGATTACATTCAATTTTCGCGCAATTTTCAAATTACCGGCAATTTTATAATCCCTTCAAATATCTCCGAGCACTCCCGAAGGAAGAAAAGAAAAAAAAAAAAGGGAAGAAATTTTCTCGAAACGCCCACGCGTCTGTAATAATACAGATTGCATCGCGCGTGTAAGTTTTGAAAGATGCTAATAATCAACTTACTCTAGCTCGGCCTTTACATACGGCTAGTTGGTCCGGTCGGGTTTCCAGGAAAATGATTTTTTTTAAAAAAGAAACTCACATTCCGCAGTTCTGCTCTTACCTGAAACAAAGAAAATAAAAATTATTTAATACGAGAAAAATCTCTCTAATCCAGTAGGCCATTCGTGTATATTCCTGCATATATTCATTGAAAGACCGCATCGAAACACCGTTTTACTTTGGATAATTCGTGTAGTTGTTTTTTTAAATTCTGAATACCACGAATGGAAGATATATTCTGTTTGAAATAGATGAAGGACGTGAACAAACTGGGAGGAATATTTTAAGGTACAGGCTGTAATAAAAATTTGAGGACAATTATCGATATCTATATAATCTATTAATAAGAATAATGCTATGTAGACATCTTATTTTTGAAGAACAAATTGATTATTTTAGAACAATTCAGTCATAATTGTTATAGGTAGGCTTTTAAACTACCTGTTTAGATTTTCTATCGCTAGTTCTTTTTTTAAGTTCAGTCATTAATCTGAAATTTTAATGTTCGAATGTGGACAGAAATAGATCCGTAACATGCACAGGCTGTTTCACTAAAATATAAGGGGTTCTTCTTTCGTTTCCCCCCCCTCCCCCACAAGAACGAGCTCCTTCTTCAGCCGAGCATCAAATTTCCTGATGCTTTATACCGCCATAAGAAAACTCGAGTTCGGTTGCCCCCCCCCCCGGTTCCCTTTGTCATGATGATTATCACGTTCCCTTTCTTCTTTCGGGCCCCTTTTCTGATTGAGTTATAACGAGCGTGTAATGTTTTAAGGATGTCCGCGGTATAAAACCATTCCATTTAAGGGGTGGGTGGGGTGGGGCCACCGCTTTTTAACGTCGTCCCTTCTCGAGCATTGAACCATCCAAGTATCGCAATGTTGTTGGAGGCAATGTCGATAGATCTATAAATGTGTAGGATATTTTCTATAAATTTCATATCGATAGTTCCGAGAGGAAGCTGAACACGGAATGCTACTGAAGATTGCAGAAAAATGTGTCTTAAATTTTTTTGACATTTTTCACTTAGCACTTGTCAGCTATTCATCACAAAAACACGCTTTTATTTTTATTTTTGTATCAATTATTATTTTTTTTAATACATAGCGAGGTCCTGAGGATTTGTATATCACAGACTAACTGCTACAGACGAAGTTAGGAAAAAACCTTTCTCCGAGCAATTATCGGATGAAGATCCCTAAGGATGAAGTGTCCCTAACGAAGATTTCCGTGGAGGAATTAGTTTCTTGAATATTAGGACATTCACAAATTGTTTTTTCTGGTAGTTTTTCAATTTCTATATAATCAAAATAGGCAATCTTCCGTATTACGGTTCCGGGATACGGTTTCTTGGCTAGGACATGAGGTACACGTGGTATAATTTCAGGGTTCATGTTTCATTGTACGGTCACAATAAATGCGTCGTCCCGGGGCCGGCCGTTCCGAAATTAGGAACCCGCGCTCCGTGGATTGAGTCACGCTTTTTATAAACGGAACATCCGGTCATTGTTCTAATAATAATACGATGTTGGTTGGCCTCCTCCTAATGGACCGGCTAAAAGCCACCACCGAACCTATTTCCTCTCCCGATATTTCCTATTATAAACTCGTCCTACATCGTCTATCGGTGAAGAAAGCTATATGTGGACCGCTATTGGGAATATTCTGAGTCGAAATCGATATCCCCGGAGATTACTTCTTTCGGATTTCTATTGGAACTTAGTGTAGAACGGCTTGGGATTATAAGGAAGTCGAGGTACAAACAATAAGGTATGATACAAAGAAAAATGAGCTATCGGTAATAAACAACAAATAAGGCTTAAATTAGTTCAGAGTTCGGCGCTATAAAAATTTATTTTTTTTTCAAATTAAAAATTACCCCGTGTCCTGTATAATTAAGACGTTCGGCCCGTAAGCAACCCCCGTTCCACCCCCCCGCCGCCACCGCCTCCAACGAGGCGACAGTGTCCGGTTTTCTCTTTCTTTCCAGAGAAACGGAAACTGAATTCGGAGGGGAAAAAAAATAATTTTCTTCCCGCCGTATAATAGACGACGGCGTTTCCCGACCGGGCCACACGAGAGGGTGAGAGAGAGAGAGGGCGTGAGAGGAGGCAGGATACGTTATTTGAATATTTAACTTGGAGGTGGGAAGCGGCGGCGGTCGGAAAGAGAGAGAGAGAGGGAGAGAGGGGAGGGAAAAAAAGGGAACAGGAGGACAAAAATAAAAACTACCTCCGGTTTTGTTATTTCTTTATTTTTTTATCCGAGATCGTGCTCAGAAGAGGAAGAGGAGTAAGGGAGACTGAGAGAGAGAGAGAGAGCCACCGCCGCTTGTTAGACCGCAGAAAGACATCTCAATTACCTGGCTTCACACGGACAGAGGAGGAAGGAACCACAGGCGGAACGAACAGACACACGCACACGTAATAACGTGCGTCTACAAACACACACGGACGTCTAGTGTGCTGTGGCGAGTGTTACGTTGGAAGATGTGAGGATGATGGCGACGGGGGAAGGGACGTTTTTGAGATTAAACGCGGGGCCCCGTCTTAAGCTCTCGGATTGTGCCCGAATACAACACCGATATACAAAGCGACAACGCTTTTGTATTTATCGTAGGCCGCGTTGAAAGCGCCGAACTGGAGTTCTATTATTCAATTCGAATTTGCCGAATTACTTCCGAACGAGGAGGTATAAATTAATTCAGAAGTAAACGTAAAAGAAAAAGGCGCCAGGCAGTATTGAGAGCAAAGCGTGCTAAACAAGAAGAGAGAATGAACAAAAAAATATTAGGTGTACCCGAAAGTAATCGACAATTTGATAAGATGTATTTTGGTCTCGAGGAGTCCTTCAAGAGGGAATCGAAAATTCGCCGGAAAAATGGCAATTAAAGTTTCTTTTTAGCAAAATAAAATGAATTCCAATGTCATAATGTTGATTACTTTTGGGTACCCTAACATATACTAATTATGTAGCTATACATGTATATTGTATATAAAGGCTATTCCAAGACTATAGTACGCGCTCGGTGGATTTCAGGACGAATGAATATCCATCTGCGTAGTTTTTCCCACGGTCGGTAGGCAGTTTTCCACACGGAAACGAGGAAAAGTGTCCCACAATTAGATAAGAGCGAAAATTAGTTCATAATTTAAGGTCATAATTAAAAAAAATTAATAAATAAAAAAAGGGGGGAACTAGTGGGTTTCTCCTCTAATTGTTGACTATTGTAGCTAGTGCTTTCATAAATGTTGCTTATTGTATAATTTTACAGTTGTAACAAAAAAAAAATTTAAGGTCAAAGAAGGAGTCGCCAAGCAGTATTGAGAGCGGAACTTACACAAATCCCAGCCAGAACGGAGAATGTAATAAAAGCGCAATTGTATTTTCTGATACAAGATACAAATAATTTTATTTTTCTATAAATACAAATATGATATCGATAAAAACGATATAGAAATAATGATTCGAACACGCATTCCGGCCTACGGGCATTTCTACATGTATATATTTAAATATTATGACACGTTAATCTTGAATCGTCTACAATATTGGTGTAATAATCGGGAAAATATACAATAAAAACCCCAGAACTTAAGCTGCACTCAGTTCATTCACTCGCGCGTATTTTCGGAAGTAACTAGCTTCAGGTCGAAGGGAAAGTTGGACTATACTTCTTTTAAATCGGTAAATGGGGGTTTACGAAAAAAAAATAAACCTCAGTACTAAATATTATTGAGCTCTGTTCCTCTCCGTCTTCATCAATTTTCTTCTCTTTTCTTCATTAGAAGAGGCTCCATTCCAGTTCCCTCTCACTTCTTATTTCGGCCGGCGGCGAAGCGCCCGGAGGACGTTCGAGGAAACGATCTTCTATCCGATTCGATTCGTACAGAAAAAAAAACGTCCTTATACGAGATTATCCTGCGTTTTTTTTTCTTTCCCTCTTCGCGTCAAGTTTCGTTGCCAGCTAAATATAGGCTCGGTCGTATCCCGGTGAAATACTGATAACTCTTTTGGGTGGTTGGGGTGGGGGTTGTTTGGGCGGTCGTTACGGCGGTTTTATTTCGCCTACTAAATTTTACACCTTTTGGCTGTTCTCTCTCTCTCTCTCTCTCTCTCTCTCTCTCTCTCTCTTTCTACCTCGGTTTCGACCGCTTCCGTTCAAAAGTGGCGTTACGCGTTCCTTTAAGAAGGAAAAAAGGATAAAATAATAACTTTAAGAAGAGAAACACGGGCGTAAAAGGGAATAGGTAGATACTTTTTCTTTTATTACGAGGTTTTATTTTTCGTTCCAACCCGCCTACCCATTTAAATATCGGCCCCGTTTACTTTTACGACGCCCATTTTAACGATGATTAAAAAATACATACGTTTCTATGAATATCTGTTTATTATATTCGAGAGATTGAACGGGTTCAAAACCGAATAAGAAAGACTTTTGTATAAAATAATTATAAGTATTAATTAAAACATTTACCGAACATAATTTTATTATTATCTTACTGCACTTTCAGTTGAAAAGCAGTGGGAGAAGCACGAACTGAACAGTCGAGAGTTCATTTAATCAGATGAAATTTGTAATTGGAAAGATATTTCCTAAATTGGACCGTTAAATGGGCACGTGGCAATCCGGCGTGACGAGTCCACGTGGCCGACCGACTTCTCCTCCAATTAGAAATAGTGACAATATAAATGATATCGTCGTTATTATAAAATAAAAGCTACTTGAATCCTCTATACACAATTAATTGCAGGTACGAGATTGTACAACTATTAGGGGTACCGAAAAGTAATCAACATTTTGACTTTGGAATTCATTTTATTTCGTCAAAAAAGAAACTTCTTGAGCACCGGTTGGGGACAATTTCGAACTGAGATAGATAAAAAAGATATGGGTCGGATTATATAGATTGCACAACTGATCCGTGTGCAGTTCAAATATGCAATTTATTACAGGCGGATGTCAAACATTTTCAGAAAATCTATAGATATTTGCGCTACAGGCCATATTTTATACGGCCTACGCGGGTAACAAATTACAGCGTTTTACCGGTCTAATGCAGACCATAAAATCTAAATGACTTGAAAGGAACCCGATGTATTTTATTTAGTGTTAATGAACTGCTCAATAAACTCTCGGAAATTTCGAGGGCTCCATAAAGTTTCAGTACAGAGAAGACTCCAGGACACAGATGTGGGGTTGAAAAAAGAAAAAAAAAACGGTCCTTCAAATTCTTGAGCGTCATTCCTCTCAAGCTCTTCTTCGTATTTCCCCGACGAATCTATCGTCCGCAGTTTCTAGAATATTCAATATTTATTTTCGCTCCAATGAAAAAAATGCCTCATGAGCGACCAATCCATCAAATAACTCATAGACTGAAACTCACAACTGGTACAAAATCTCCCTTCGCATAGGCGGTCAGCTAATAGATGATACCTTTTATATATTAGATATATTATCTAAGGACAGAGAAGACTATGAAATATAACTGTCTATTAGTGGTTTGGAATACCCTTGTTTTGGTACAAGAACCGGGTGGAATACACATGCCTAAACGACTAAATTATTTTCTCTCTGGAATATTAAAATTGTGGATTGTTATTGGCACGAATTTTCAGCTTACGTTTTGAGATAAATATTTGATTTTTCATTCAGTATTTTCATGTCAGTTAAGCGGACGTCAAAAGTTCAATGGATACCACAGCCCGCAGGTGTAGTTAGTCGGTTTCCTAAATATACTGAAAGCCGACAGGGTCCCAGGGGGGAAGTTTAGTTCGTGAATTGGCTAAATTCGGAATCGGAGTTCAGTGACTCGGAAAAGCGTTGTCGGGCCGCCCCCCGCCACAGGGCCGGAGAAAACCGGAAGCAATTAGTGTTTTCCACGGCAAATTGGTGTATCCCCGACTAGCTCACGGAAACTAACTAGTCCGAGGACCTTCGTGGACGTCAGTTTAATTTGAACGTCTCTCTCTCCCTCTCTCTCTCTCTCTCTCTCTCTCTCTCTCTCTCTCTCTCTCTCTCTCTCTCTCTCTCTCTCTCTCTCTCTCTCTCTCTCTCTCCCTCTCTCTCTCCGCCCCCGGGACCGAACAAACTCCGGCCTAAAGCGGGACCCGTCGGTCGTTTCGAACGTCGAAACCGCCGGCGTTATAAAACTGTCGTTGGCCGGGATGTAACCGAAAGTTTCCCCTCCGTTCAGCGCAGCGCAAAGTTCACCCAGCAGACTGCAAAATATTATATTCGCGAATTGGACCGAAACCAGTCCGACGACGTTTACGCGATTCCTCGCGGACGTAATTTCAAATCGGGAACGCCGCAAAAAACGCTACTGAAGATGGCCAGCAGCCGAAACCGGTCTAGCAAAAGACCAAACCGGCGATGGGGAGACAGAAACACGACAAATCTACGGTATTCCAACCCCTCGCAGACCAAAAAACAGTTAAACTGAATTAAGTCAGTTTTAAATTTGCAACTGAAGGATAATTCGGTTTGAACACGAGTAGGTATCAGTATCGGCAGAGAACGTTTCCCGGTACCCTAAAAAAAAAATAATCCAAAGAGGATTAACCTTTTGTCGATACGTCGAACCCGATGATTCAACCGGTAGGTGTTACGAAACGTCGAAACCCGAGAGGGGGTATCAACCCCCGGGCCGACCGAGATTCAACCCACAGTATTACGCGATCCCATCGGAGAAATTAGAAATACTTTAATATATGGATTGAATTCCAACGATTTATTCGAAGAGAGGAGTCCGTACGGCGCGCAGAATTAAAATTTTATCTACAGTATTAATCCCACAGCTGCGATACATTGACTTCTTATCAGTCGACAGTTAATCAACTCCGATTCTGCCGTACTGTAGTAATATTGCTGGTAAATTTGACACCGCCGCTGTTAAGGGGACTTTACCGAACCGAAAGAAGAACCGTCAACCGAAAAATAAGACCGAGGAGAAAGAATAAAGCGGTTTCGCAACGATTATCTACACAGCGTTGGGAAAGCGGCTACCGTCCCTTCAGAAACGCGCCCTTATTATAACATATAGTTAAATCGCCCGGAGTATCCCAATCGGATACAATTACATAATTTCTATATATCTGAGAATACAGGTACAGCTAATATCCCTTGGGGTACTGCAAGAACGGTCGGTGGTCCTCAGCCTACACTGACTATATATAAAAATCACAATAACAGGCCGAACAGGATTCAATAACCCTTTTTCTGAAATCAAAATATATGTTAATTGAATAAAGTTGAAACTTCCAGTTGAAGGATGAATCGGTTTGAAATTTCAATTTCAAAGGGGGTTATCGGAGGTACCGCACTAATGCCGATGACTCACTAAAATCTTATTCCCATGTATTAGAATATGTATACAGGTTTGCCGTGTTTCCGTTTCCTCTTCCGGTTCGGTCTTTTGCTAGACCGGTTTCGGCCTAGTGACAGTGTTAGCCACTTTGGCAGTTATCGGTTGTTAATTGCTCCGTTCAACCAACTCAAATTGTACTGTGGTACTGTCAAGTGTAGTGTGACAGTACAAGTGACAGTGACAGTGCAGTGAGGGGATGCCCCAAAAAACGTACAAACTGCTACTGAAGACGGCGAGCGGCCGAAACCGGTCTAGCCAAAAAGACCAAACCGGCGAGAGGGGGCAGAAACACCAGAAACCTACGGTATTCCAACCCCTCGGAGACGACAAATGAGGTATATTAAACTATTAGAGTTATAATTAAATTCCTTAAAATACTAACTGATGCAAAATTCTGTACGCAAATCTGTAAATTGGCCGGAAGATCGGAAGCCGAAACCGGTGTCGGACGGAATCGCATATGAGACGTAAAAATGATATTCAGGATCAAAAAAACAAGACATGAATGTTCGTTTTAGAGCCCACTTCTTTACAGCCGCAGACAGGAATCGTACAGCGTTTATATTACACAGCCGGATTCGGATATACGCTTTTACCTCGGCGGCATAATAGATTCGTACGAGCAGCGCCGTCTGATTTATTGCACGTTGTGTCAACACACGTGCATCACGTACGATATGATGGCGCGAAGAAGAGAAGAAAAAATAAATATCGCAGTTCTGAAAATTCGCGACAAACCGAAAAAATATGACGTTTCATTTTTAATTTATAATACCTCCAGAGACCGAACGCGGCTCATGAATTTTTCAGCATTTATATTTATCCACATATATATATATATATATATATATATATATATATATATATATATATGTTTATGTAAAAAAATGAATAAAGGTAATTTATACGGCCCACCCCCTCCTCCCCCCGCCCAGCTAATATATTTATTACAATTTTCAATACCGGGCCTTTTAAATATTCATATATCACCGAATAGGAATATAAGCGGTACATTCCTTATTAATAATTCAAGTGTGCGGGACTTAAATTTCGACTCCGGTCATATTTCTTACCAACGGGCGGGGGGGGAAGAAGAGCCCGAAAGAAATTTACGACCTGTTTTCGAGTTTTGAAAAATAAAATAATAATAATAAAAAAAGGGGAGAAAGGCCTGGACAAAGACAAAGAGCGTGCGCAAGCGCGAAAAATTATGGCCGGACATTTTCAAAAAAAAAAAGACAGGAAGAAAGGGAGAGATTTGTGTGAAGAAAACGCCTAAAGGCGGTGGAGAGAGACGGGAATTTAGAAATTTAGGTTTTCCTCGTTAATTTCTCACGTCAGGTTCTGCCAGTCAGGTTGCCGTTCATCGGCGGTAGAACAGTAGACCGAAAGGAGAACTAAGAGCTAATGGATAGACCGGTTTCTGATCGGGTAAACCTGTAAAATGACGGGTGAAAATGTCAAGAGAAAACTGAAAGCAAGAATTACACAACCTAATAACAGCCGATTGTAATATCTTTACGATCTGCTTTCGGCTGGATTTCGTTATTCAGTTTTTCCTTTCGGTGAAAAACCTATAGGCCAAAATTACAACCCGTCTGCCCAAACACAATTGTACTACGATAGCTTTCTCTTTCAATTATGTACGATACTATTAGGGATAACCAAAAGTAATCAACATTTTGAATTTATTTTATTTTGCTAAAAAAGAAACTTTAATTATTAACCTACTATATATTCACCGATATTATCGACAACTCTCTGCCATTTTTCCGGCAAATTTTCGATTCCCCTCTTGAAGAACTCCTCGAGACCAAAATACATCTTGTAAATTGTATTCAAATTGTTGATTACTTTTGGGTACACGTAATATTTAATCGTACATTCTGTTGTACTCAGCCATAATTCGGGGCACTTTATTTATATTCAAGCCGTGTCTTCGATTGCGGCTTAGGAAATTAACCCTTCAGCGTATTTCCTATTCGCAGTGTGAGAAAATATGACTAAATAACAGCGAAGCGGGCAGTACAAGCAGTATGAATATGGATACAGTAATGTAAGTCCAGTTCCTGTACGCGTGCATTAACATAGGCCTATGCGGGTTGTTAAAATGTCCCCTATTATTCCCGTTCCCTCCTTAACCCCCATTCAACTCGGTAGTCGTTGTATTAACTAATCCCCTTTCTTTATTTTATTATTATTATTATTATTATTATCATTCTTCTCTTTTCAACCTTTGACTTTTATTATTCGGCCGAAGACAATGCAGGCCCCGTTCGCATTGTCTTTGCAGAGAGCTCCGAATAACTCGGACATTTTCCACCCCCAACAAATAAAGTTTTACGTCCGAAAAGAAAATTAAAAGCATTTTTAAAATGCATCCAACGCGAAAGTGGGAAGAAACTTGATTTATTAATCAATTAAAATTGGCTTCACATCGGATTGTTCAACTTTATCTTAAGACTTATCCGCACACTCCGGTTAGGCACACAACAAACGGTGGAAAACGAAAGATATAGTAAATAACATCGATTTGCACAAGGCCGTTAATGGAAATTGTATTTTAAAACTGCGAACGATTGCCATCACTAGGACCGCGGGCCGCGACGGTTTATGCGCCAAGAGCGAGTTAATTTATGTGAAGGGCCGTTAAAGGGCCCGGGGCCTCCCTTTTTTTTCGGTGTTTTTAAATTCATATCCTCGGGGATTTTTACGTTCGTTCCCCGGGGATCCGTCAATTTCAAAGTGGTTTCAACCACACAAAGGTGTTCAACGTGGGATTCGGTATACAAAAACGGGACTAAAAATCTGGGGGATTTTCGAACAATTTTAAATATTGAAAACGATTAAAATTCCGTAGCTTTTTCAATAGCTCCTCTCGTCGGTTTACCGGAAATCTGATGTTACAAACAACGAGCATATGAGCATAAGTTAAGTGCCCCCAGGGACTAACCACAAAATGACAGCTATTGATGTTGAATTGATGCTGAATTTAATTTGAAACTTGAAGGATAATTCAATAGGAGCAGTGTTGCACGTTTCCCAGCAGTAATACAGGAATAAATAAACCATAATACCGACCAGTCAGACGACACCCCACCTTCAGGTATTAGATCGGTCCCCGATGATGGAACCGGTAAGATATCCCCGAAACGTCGAATTACACGATCCCGCAGGATAATATGCTGATTATTAACGATCGGGAATATATAGCCCTTATCTACCCTCATATTCCCGTAAATGGGCTAAGTAAACTGGAAAGAGTGGTCAAAAAGATTTATTAAACGTCCCGGGATGTAATAACAGATCAGTTTTATTTACTGCGCCAGTAAACTTTTGCATATGGATAAACAAATACGACCTGTATTTTTTTTTATTTACTTCATTCTATTTGGCCCGTCTTAAGACCACACATTCGAAAACTTCAGTGGATCTTGATCTTCATACATACAGAGGGAACGTTGGGTGCGTTTTATTACTTGTTAATATTATTGTGATTTTAACTTCGGTATTAAATACCCTTCATCTAATGCTACGATTGTTACTACATGGATTGGTTCAATATTGAATTTCCATTGAAATGAATAAAAAATTGTTATCATTTTCTACGTTCTCGAGGAATTAAATTGTGATTTACAGTCCATGTTACTGAAATGAGGCATTAGATTCGATGAGTATCGGAGTAAATCAATGGGCGAAACCGAAGGCGATTCAACTAAACTTCACCTTCTGTTGTTGGAATACCGTTGATTTCGTGGTGTTTCTGTCTCCTCTCGCTGGTTTGGTCTTTCGCTAGACCGGTTTCGGCCGCTCGCCATCTTCAGCAGCGGTGTTAGTCACTGTTAGCACTTTGTTGATGTTTTTTGGGCATCCTCACTCTGCACTGTGCGTCACTGTCACTTGTACTGCGGTCCTAAATGTAGTCGCACTTGCGCCGATGGACCTCAACCGATGTTAACCAAGGCACAAGTTATCGGTTATTAATTATTCCATTCAACCTACTCAAATTGTACTGCGGTACTGTCAAGTGTACTGTGACAGTACATGTGAAAGTGCAGTGAGGGGATGCCCAAAAAACATCGAAAGTGCTAACAGTGACTAACACCGCGCTACTGAAGATGGCGAGCGGCCGAAACCGGTCTAGCAAAAGACCAAACCGGCGAGAGGAGACAGAAACATGACGAACCTACAGTGGTTTTTAATGTAAATTTTCGCAATTATCATACCAATATTGTAAACAATTCAAGTAGCCTCTATCGTAATAATCAAGTATATTTATGCAGAAAGGCCCGTAGGGCGGAATGCACGTATTGGTCAATATTTGTATATTTTTTCTAAGACACCACGAACCTACGATATCCAAAAAACTTTTAAAAGTTCGCATTTCAAAATATCGTCGGTTAACGATGATAAGAAAGATTATATTTAATTTCAATAATTATATGAGTGAGTACATGTTGCTTCCTCATTCAGACGAGACACATTCCTCCCAATATCCAGATGGAATACTTGGAAAAATCTTTTTTTCGATATTCTCGTATTTTTGTAATTTGTAATTTGTGGCCCCAGGGCCGGTAGCGAACCCCAGGAATGGATTTGGGTTGGAGGAGTGCCGGCCACTCGACGGCATCGATCCCCCCAAACCCCCCCCCCCGGGAGAGGGCCGAGATTCAATTTGCGGGAGGGATGACGCGACCCCCTCCCGCTCCACTCCAAAACACCACTATTACACTGCAACACGGCTAGCGGGCACTACATCCGGGTGACCGGTACCGATACCGTTTCACTTGGAAATCCTAAGGGCCGGCAGGGACCAGTCGTGGATTCAGGGGAAATTCCAGACCGATACTGAATATCGGGTATTTGCCCCGTATAAATTCTACTAAACTCGCCTACTCCCCTGTTAGGTCTAAAAAAAGTTTCAAAGCTACAACAGACCGTTGACAAGAGATTTTACATTCTTATCTAAAACCCTGATATGGTCGCTGATTGATTCTTATCAATAAAATTGTTTACGAATCCTCGACGCATGAGGATATTCAATATAATTTATAAAACGCTGCCTCGTTCTGTAACATTAAATTCTGAAAATTTACTCTTCTTCGTCGCGTCTGCTGCGTTTGGAACACCTCTACTTCACCGATCTAGGGAAAGGAGAAAGACCAAACCGAAAAATACGATGAAATACGAAATATTACAATATTCAACTTGAATTATTTTACCGTAGATTTCGGTTTCTGTCTCCTCTCGCTTGTTTGGTCTGATATATGAAATACCTAATATATTTTTTATGGTTGGCATTCGTGAACGTTTCGCCCAAAACGCTGCCCGGTTCTATAACCTTAAATTCTTGAAATTTACTCTTCTTCATCGCGTCTGCTGTGTTTGGAACACCTCCACTTCAGCAGAAACCGATCTAGCGAAAGGAGAAAGTCCAAACCGAAAAAAATACGAAATATTACAATGTTTGGCTGTTTGTGACTAACACCGCTACTGAAGAACCGTGGACAGAAACACACGAAATCTACGGTTTTCCGACCCCCCGCAGACCACAAAATAGGTAAGTTAGGCTAAATTATTTTTTTGGTCTTCCGCGGCCACCAGTTTTTTTGGGGGAGCTATAAAATTTTACTGTTTGAAATTTACTTCGTTGATAAATCTGAGGCGAATACTTCGAATATAAATAATTCTGCAAACTCTGGACTCCCGGTCTAACGTCATCCCCCGGATCCGACAATAGCCGGGGTTAAGTAGTGGTCGTTATTAGTAGCTTCTGGAGTGGTACTTTCTATGCCTCCCTCCAGCTCTCTCTCTCTCTCTCTCTCGGCCTCCCTCTATCTCTCCCTCTCTCTCTCTCTCTCTCTCTCTGTCTGTCCGTCCGCCTACAGTCAATTGGTTCCGGAGAACCAAATCCTGGAGAACAAAACAGGGCACTGTTAAGCCCAACTCTGGAGGGCCCCCCACCCTCCCCCACCATCACGGAGAAGCGGATTAGTGCCGGCCTAAAACCTAAAACCCCACTTCGCCGGAGAGAACACCCCCGCCCAACCCCCCCATAGCATTCCACCCTACCAGTCTCTAACAACGCCACTCCTGATTAATTGCACCAGATAAATTTATCCACCGAGCAAAGGAAGAGTTATACACACATATACAGCTGCACTGGGTCCAACGGTCTTCCTTTTAAAGTGCACGAACCCAACTCGTCTTCAAATATACAACAAGTCAAAATTGTAGTAATGGACCAGTGAAAACTGGGGGAAATATTAATTTCAACCAAAAAAAAAATAATAAAAACATTCTGCATTGCGACTCTTGAATACAATATTATTAAAAGGTTAAAACCTATCTATAACCGACGCTGGAAAGAATTCGATTTGGAAATACTATTTTTATCGACACGATAGTTCGTTGTGAGCGATAGGCAGCCACTAAAACCCATTTGAATTACATACACTTATCCTCTCGGAAATATAAATTAAATGAACCATCGTTATTAGATAATTCACATCCGGTATTAGAGCGTCTCCGGTTATCTCCTATACCCGGAGATTGATTATACATATATACATAGAGATTATATAGTTTATTAAATATGTAGACGTCAGTCTACAGCATCGAGTTCCAGTCGCTGTGCTCGAGGCAATGAAATATTTCAAAAGTACTCGGTTAAAATAACACAATTTAGGAAAAAATATTTTCAGTTTATCTCAATTTTTTTTCAGAAAAAAACCATGTTTACTTTCGCCCCACAGATTGTGCTTATCGCCCAACAGATTTGTTTTGCGCCTTATCTCTGAAATAGCGTTCTGTCTATAACACTGATCACATTTTTAGTTTTTAGCCTGTTTTTCTTTTTTTTTTTTGTACCGATAAACGATAGTGGATGTTTTCCTTATCGGGCCCCGGGAAACTTAACACAGCAAGTCGCGACAGCACGAATTTATTTTATGTACAATTGTGAACATCATTATATCAACACTGTATTCCAGCCATTGGGGATGAGAAACGACTAATTAATTAATTTAACTTTTCGTTTCTGTACATCAGGTACTATACAAGCGTTATACAACGCCAAACGTAGGTATTACAAAACGATTTAACAATCTTCATGGTAATTAGCCCTTTTATCACCGTCTTCTTGGAGTAATATTTTACACAGACGCTCAAAAGTCACAGAATAACAGTAATAACGTTACTCTCAAAACGTTTCACTTATTTCTCCGCTGTTCACGAAGTAGTAAAATAAAATTAGACGCGCTGTAAACATTAATTTTACGCTGTCCACAATTTTCTAGAATTTTTTTTTGACAGCGTAACAGTGGACTTTGAAAACAGTTAAGCAACAACGTGTTGCGATCGGTCGTTCACTTCCGGTTATGATATTGAAAACCCACACGGAAATTTAAAAAAAAAAGCCCTCAAAAGAAAGTCCGACAGTTTTTTCCACCTTTCTATTTTTTCAAGCCGAGATCCATCTTTCATTATTGAAAGTAACTGGTGTCGGAACCCTCTCGAGTACGTCTGTATATATATACGGTACACGATGTATATGTACACGCCGGAGGACAAATACGGAATGCATTTTGAAATTGGGTCTTGTAACAAACTGTAGTGGG
The DNA here is from genome assembly GCA_019843655.1 of Lethocerus indicus. Classification (NCBI taxonomy): domain Eukaryota; kingdom Metazoa; phylum Arthropoda; class Insecta; order Hemiptera; family Belostomatidae; genus Lethocerus; species Lethocerus indicus. Next base: position 3,941,060 of record JACDQD010000011.1, read on the forward strand.
AACCGGGGATATATAATGACTCGTTAGATTAATTGGCAAAAAGCACGAGACGGGGAATGGGATATGTAACCTCGTTGCACGAAACACGTTCCTATACCAATATAGACAACTATATATGTATAAAAGGATTGCATAATTATGAAACGGTTAGGTTAATTTTTAAGGTAAGAAATCGATGATTAAATATTTAATTGTAAGCCCTGGAAACTTTGTAAGTGAATTGAAATTTAAGGTACGTACCAATTCCTAGTTTTATGTTTCCTTATTTATTTACTAAACCAATAATTTCCTGTAATTAAATTTGCAGTCTGCCGCCTAGAGGTTCAGGTAATGCCGACTGTTGTCACTTACTCCGGGAGGGGGTTGGTTTTGGGGGGATGGGGATGAGGTGACAAATTTCGCATAGGCGGAGGCCGCCCTTCGCCGCCGCCTTCGCTGAAAGCACCGAGAGCTTTCAGCGCTTTCATTGTGCCGGCCGAGCCCGGTTTTAATACACTTTAGGGCGCCCCTGAGAGATTGCCCTTGCCGGTATATATCGACCTTGGTTTCAGCTCGGAACTCCGTACAGGTCCCCAGTCAACTTGTCCAATTTCCAATAACAATTTCCTTAAATCTGTACGTTGTTTCGTAGTTTGAAATACCTGTCGTTTGGGTTGGGAGGGTTTGGAAAACTCTAATTATTCCAATTCATCCGGACAGCCGAAAACGGTCTAGCAATAGACAAAACCACCGAGAGCAGTCAATTATTTACAATAATTACATTTAGTTTTACACATAACGGCTATCAGGCCTTCCAATTTTAGAGGAGAATAATTTTTTTAGAGCAATAATGAGTCTTAATTTTAAAGCAGAAATCGATCCTTTGACAAGGTACGATTATATTAGGGGCACCCAAAAGTAATCAACATTTTGACTTTGGAATTAATTTTATTTTGCTAAAAAAGGAACTTGAATTATTAATCTACTATATATTCACCAATATTATCAACAACTTTTCGATTCTCCTGTTGAAGGACTCCTCAAGACCAAAATACATCTTATCGAACTGTTGATTACTTTTTAGTACACCTAATAATATTAAATTTTAAGTCCTCGCAGCTGATTTTCTGTAATATTTTTTGCGCCCTAATATTTTTTTTTGTGGAAGAAACCATTACGGAAGCTCACGACGGATGGCGGCCCGTATTTAAATTCGAAGGTGAAATTAAATCGAACCCAATAGATCCCGTCCAGTTGGCGAAAAAAGACCGGTTTCTTCCCGTTCTCTTTCTATCCGAGCGACAAATTCGATTTCCTCCGCTACACCGAATTCGAAACTGACCGTCCCCCATTAAACGGACGTTACGTTGGTAGAGGAATCCATCAAGGGCCGATTTGCATCCGGATATCAGTTTTCCTGTCTATTTTCTTTTTATTTTCTACAGACAGGGGGAAATTTCCCATCGGGGAGATTCCAGATACAAAAAAAAAAGAGCGTGACGACCCGTTTTGAAAATATAATATTATGCCGAGATAAAGCTGAAACTATCAAGGAAGAAATCAGGACAGGACGAGGTATCCTTTCAGATTCCTTCTCCGGTGATTTTTCCTGATAAATATCAGGGTTATACGCCGAATTATCCATCCAGTGCTGGACTTGGAGAAAGTCCGACTTTTAGAACAGTGTGTAAATGAAGAATGAGCCGAAGTTTGAAAACAAAAAATTCATTTGTTCCAGACCGGAACTTCACTAACTAGTTTCCAACTACCGGCAACCCCTTTTACAGAACGAAACGGCCTCGAAACTATTCCAACTAGTTGGAGCAAAGTATTTTAAACTCGGTTCGAGCTATTCAAAACTGCTCTCGACGGGTTCCGAAGGAAAGGAGAAGAGCGTTCATCAGATTTGTATATTGTTGACAGCGAACATTCTGAACTTTTAAAATCCGAAAGCAGAGTAAAAGACTACCCCAGGCGGTATGAAACAGAGTACAAACATTATTCGAAAATTCGACCTTACAGATTCGATACCCAGTTTCGACCGAAATGGCCAAAATATCGAACTGTTCAACCCCCACCCCCCCTGGAGAAAATATCTTTTCAAAACAATTTTTCTGTGCATATTGTCCTCTTCGGAGCTCATCTGTCCCAATTTATCAGGTTGGTATTAATTTTGCAAAAAAGTGAAGATTAATTGATTTAAAATTTAAAATAAAAATTGCGAAATTAATCCCGACACCGTTAACATCCGCGAACAGCGTGATATGTAATTAATATAATTTATTGATTGGTAACTAAAGTAAATTACCGCAACCGTCATATAAATCACACCATATTAATCAGGACTTCCATATTCACACATATATATATATATATATATATATATATATATATATATATATATATATATTCCAACAGCGTATTGAAATGACACGGTGTGGTAGGGAAAAATGATTCCCCGAATTTATCTCGAATATTGAAAAACTGAGAGCTTCTCTCGCCCACGACCCCCTTCAACTGTGTTCATATTTTATCTGGACATAATCATTCGCGTGAGAGTACTCATTGAATAAAAAGAATACTCCATCAGCACGGATATATATATATATATATATATATATATATATATATATATATATATATTAAGAGGGCCCCTTTGTTATACGCTCACCCGAGTATAAATGTTAGGAAACCGTCCGTACATAAATACATAAGTATTTATTTACTCTCTCGTTTCATTATGCGCGATTAGGTCTTTTTACCGATTTATGGTGTAAAGCGTAATTAATTTTAAAAAATGTTCACGACTTACTGTGTTTAATTACAAATCCATTGCAGAGAGTGTTCTACTGTCTAGGTTGTCCACTTACCTGAAACAGAAAAGAAATATCATTATGAAATTTCATTTGAAAGATCAATAAAATTAAAAAAAATTCATCTCGTGCCAACATCAATGTCGGTTATACAGTTGTGGCAATAACAGAATAAATTTTCAATGAAATTTAACAACGGTCCAAATTGTTGCACCGAACTTAATTCGAACGCCTGATGGAGGATTTAACGTTTGAAAAAATATAGTGAAATAAAATGAAATTCCCCCGACAATTGTCCTGTTATTGATGTCGATGTAGGTTGAAACTTGCCCCACGGTCGTCGGCGTGTTTTCAATTGTCGAAACAGCCGGGGGCGGCCCGACACTTGCGCAATGAAAATTTAAATTTATAGGTAGCGGAAAACGTACGGTTAAATTGAAGCAATATATTTGCCGGCGCCAACCAAAATTTGTCATACAGAACGGGCCGCCCCCCCGATCGTAGGACTAGGCCTGCAGGATTCGTTGACCCAATTATGAGAAAGTGGCGTACACCAATTATACGCTACAATATTGCGGGACTTTCAATGAATAATGGGAACGAAACTACAGCGGTAATTAAACCAGACTGCATAAAACCCAGAAGCAATCTGATATAAAGCGTGAAAATATCGAAATTACTGTTATAATTTAAACCCTCTCTAGAGGACATGTTTTGTGGCCTGCGAGTTGTTGGAATACCGTTGATTTCCTCTGTTTCCTGGCTTGGTCTTTCGCCAGACCGGTTTCGGCCGCTCGCCGTCTTCAGTAGCGGCGTTAGTCACTTTGGATGTTTTTCGGGCATTCTCACAGTACGGCGCAGCGAGGATACCCAAGAGACATACGAAGTGACCAACAACGCTACTGAAGACGGCGAGCAGCCGATACAAGGTCTGGCAAGAAATGAACGGTATAAAAACTTCTGTCATGAGAAGACATGTGTTCTAAAGAGTTTCACGACTTTTTTTTTGGACTCGTTTTGGCTACTCGCCATCTTCATCAGTCTTCTGCCAGCACTTGCGTCAACTAAATACAAATTATTCAATTACATTAACTCATTCATCGTTGTCTCATACTTGCCGTCCGATAATTAGAATTCGATCACATCATCGGTATGTGTTACACGCATATGTACATACGTCTTATGTACAGTGCCGGGAGAGCGTACGTGAAGCTCCAAGCTACGATCGGATGGTGTCCATGCCCTTTAGGGAGGTCGGCTTTTAACAGCACTTCTAAAAAACGATAATCGCATAAACCGTGTTATAGGGGGTGGGGGACACACAAATTGGAGCCGACGTTTTTTTTACAATTAAAAAAAGGGGATGAAAAAAGAAAAAGCGGAAAAACACGACCCCCCCCTCCATCCACAAACTACCCCTTGTAAAGTACCCGCGATTTTAGCAACCTTTCAGGCGTGGACGGATACGGGGTTAAACGAATCGAAGGGTTTAGGGTTGGAATTGAAGGGGGGCCGATTGATATTTGTCCCGAATCGAGTATAAAACTTAACCCTTTCATGACCCGGATGGCGTACTGGGATTATTTTAATGGTAGGGCGAGTGGGATGGAAATATCATTAGGCGCTGAGTGCAATTAAATAAGAGAGTGCCCCCCCCCCTCTTCACCATAAACCCGACCCCGGAGTGAAGTTGACTGTCCACGGCAGACTGTCGAAATTGATTCGGAAGGGCATTGATGACAGAGCAGTGGGCAAAGGGTGAACAAAGCTTCCATCCAATACGCCCGCCCTATCACCAATTATTAGATTTGGCCGACCGCCATCCCCACTACTGAGGACGTGTCCACTCGACTGTAAACCATTTTAAAGTCCGACCAAAGGAAGGCACTTATTTACTAACATCCATTCACTTAAGTTAGTATGGAAAGTGGAATCCGCATACCCGACTGAAAAGAATAGAAAACTGACAATAGTCAACAAACTGACAATATATAAAGCTATACTAAAACCGACATGGACTTACGGAATAGAAGGACTTTGGGGTTACGCCAAGAAATCCGACATCGCTCGCATCCAAACATTCCAGTCGAAAGTCCTTCGTACCATCCTTAATGCTCCCCCCGGTATGTTTCTAACCGAACAATCCATAATGACCTCAACATACCGACAGTCGACGAAGTCGCAAAATCACGCTTCCCTAAATTCCATTCCCGCCTCTCTCCATATCCAAATCCACTCGTTCAGTCCCTTTCCTCTTTTAAAGCGTCGGCTTAAACGCCTAGAGACTTTCTGTAGGCCGGATACAGGTCAAAAGTACCATCACTGGATGGCGTCTTTATCGAGTACCAAACCGCAACTGTACCTATAACTGGCATCTAGTTGATTGTACAGTAAATAAAATTAAAAAAAAAAAATATTCGGTTAGACCGGGGTTCTCAACCCCCTTGGGGGTGCTAGGGATGACGTTTTATTTTTTGCGTTTACCTCTTATAACCCAATTTTTGGGTTAAGTGCAGGTAACTCTACAGGCTATTAGACGCGTGTATTTATGTATAACCTTGCGCGAGAATTTCGGGCACAATTTGAACCAAGCTGCTGCGATTACAACAGCCCCCTTTATTAACGTGGCCCAAAATCCAATAAGATTCATCCCCGAAGTGGGGGGGCGGGGGGGGGCGGCGAGGGGGATGAAATTTAACCGGCGGGCAAAACCGACCGGGATTATCCCCCGGGACGAGAGGTCCCTGAAGCCCCTTAATTGGTTTCGGTTCCTCAATAATGTAATACCGTTATTGGCCCCCTGTTTAATGCAAACCCGAGTGACCCGGCGCCGATTTCGGCGGTATTAAGCCCCCTCAACATCACACACACACACACACACACACCCCAGCCACCCGATGTACGCACATACGCCGCAATAACTCCGCGGGGGCGGCATCGAGCAAAACCTGATAACGACGCATCTTATCCTTAGATAAGGCGGCGGTGACTGGCGATGATGCCGAGAGAAATCGACGGCCGTTTCATATTCCCGTCGTTGAACCAGAAGTTTTAGAACCGTTTAAGGCGGGCCCCCGTACAAACTCGAAGCGCCTAAAAAAAAATTGTCTGCACCGCACGCTCTACAGAATCAACAATAAACACGAGGTGAATTCTCAGATAAGATTTTTTTCAGTTATATGTGCAATTGATACGTGTATATTTTTCACGTGTTTGACTCGATAAAGAAACCACCCAATGATAGCGCTTTTGACACGATTTAACTACTGTCATTGGCGTATATAAGCCGTCGTGGTGGGGATAGTGGATGGGTAAGAGAGGAAAGGGACTGAACGAGTGGATTGGGATGAGGAGAAAGGGCGAGAGTGGAACTTCAGGAACCGGGATTTTGCGACTTCGTCTACTGTCGGTATGTTGAGGTCATGGTGGATTGTCTGGTTAGAAACATACCATGCGGAGCATTAAGGACTTTTGATTGGAATCTCTGGATGCGAGCGATGTTGGATGTCTCTTGGTGGAACCCCATAGCTCTATACCGTATGTCCATGTCGGTTTGAGTATCGCTTTGTATATTGTCAGTTTGTTACTTAAGGTCAATTTGGATGTCCTTAAGAGTCCAAATTTTCTGTTTAAGTCGATTCCTTTGAGGCAGGTGTGGGGATTCCACGTGAGTCGTTTGTCCAGGTGGAGCCCAAGATAGCGAATCTGCTGTTGGGTGGGAATTCTCAGATAAGAAGAGAAATATAAAGTGCTTTTCGCCTCCGTATTTCACTCTCTCCAGTAAAACTATCTCGCCTAATAAGTAACAGCGAAATTGTTTCTAGTGTTTTCTATTTTATTTTGTAGCGCAAAGGAAGTTTAAAAATAAATTACCGCGCTCGAACAATTTTACGGCTAATCAGTTATACAGATGAATATTAATTGAAAATATAAACGCGATGTTTTCATTCAATTAATAAAATATGTATAATATATAAAATCCTAGATTGTTATTCCGGTGAATAGAGGGAACATTTGGAGAATATATATATATATATATATATATATATATATATATATTTATTTGTATATATCGGGTGTAAGGTTTTCCATTTGTGTGTTGGAGGGGGAGGCCTCGGTTGAGAATTTTCCAAGAGGGTAAACTCAGAATATAATCGGATCAGACGTTCAATAACGACGGCGGTAGCAGCGTCCTGCTCCTTTTAGGCCCGAGGAAAACGCAGATTTTCACAGCTGCACTGCACATAATCCAACAACTGTTATTCGACACCCGGAGCTTAGCTAAGTTTCAAATTCGACTAGGAATAAGCTGAGCGCAGGCAGGAATCGATGCTTGGAATTTATAATATTAAACTGCAGGATTGTTTGGTTTGTGCGGTTTGGAAAAATGAGGTTTTTTCAATATTTTTTCAAAAAATTTTCGACACCATTCAGATAACGTAAGTACCTTTTCTTGACTCACGTGGAATCCCCATACGCGACTCAAAAGGACAGATCTCAATCGCAAATTTTGGACTGCTGAGACCTCTTTTGAAAAGGACATCAAAACTGACAATAGTCAACAAACTGACAATGTACAAATCCATTTTAAAACGGACATGGACTTACGGAATAGAACTATGGGGTTCCGCCAAGAAATCCGACATCCCCCGCATCCAGAGATTCCAGTCAAAAGTCCTTCGTACCATCCTTAATGCTCCCCCCGGTATGTTTCTAACCGAACAATCCATAATGACCTCAACATACCGACAGTCGACGAAGTCGCAAAATCACGTTTCCTCAAATTCCACTCCCGCCTCTCTCCACATCCAAATCCACTCGTTCAGTCCCTTTCCTCTTCTACCCGTCCATTATCTCCCCCGCGTCGGCTTAAACGCCACCGGCCCAGAGATCTTCTTAGTCCGAAGCCGTAAACTGCTTCATGTGAAAAAAGTGCCATCATTGGGTGGTCTCTTTTATCGAGACATTCACGTGAAAATAAAACACTCAACACTTGTAGCAATAACTTTATGTAGTTGATTGTACAAAAATAATAAGGACGCGCCAATCACAGCCTAATGGCCGCATCTACTGTTCAATTAATTCAAAAATTACATTTAAAGGTTTTTGCTTATTAATTTTGTTTATTGCGGTATATCTCAAGGATTCTTCAACCTTACTGATCAAGGTATTCCTGTAAAATATAGTGTTTTTATCACAAACTGCCTAATTTTTCCCCTCGCGTCCGCGCCTTAAATTGGAAATTTCAGGTATCAGGGTACCCGTTTCTAATACCTTCTCGACCTTATCCGCAAAACGGAATCACACTTTCAGCCCCGGCACCCACAAAGGTATGTTAATCCGACCCGGAGAAAAGTTTTCGCCCGCCCGCCCCCACCCCTTAACTGGATTCGGGCACACATCTGCAGTAAATGGACTTGTCGGTTTCAAAGGGGTTGCTGCCAGCCCCCTACCGCCCTATTCCAGCCCTTCCGACCGCCCAACCACTCGAGCTGGCCCGCTAATATTATTCGGCCCGAGAACTGTTAACGACTCTCGAATTGCATCTCATTCCGGCGCGAAGTTGAATAATGCTTCGCCGGGATAAAGTTTAATTGGGCCGCGGGGGTTGTACGCGCCGCACACGGGGGAGGGGGCGTCGTGCGCACTGACTTCAAGTTCGCGGACGTGTTTTTCTGTTGTTTTATTTGACATCGGAGAACAAATAAATACAACAAAAAAATCACTATATATGAAAATAGCCCATCCCGTCTATTATCTTAGAATTGAAGCCAGATAGCCGGAAAATAAATAGCGAATAAAAGAAACGCGTGATTAAAAATCTAATCTAAGAGGCAGGTCGCTGCTACGAGCGAATAAGATGAAGACGAATTTATTTTTTCGTACAATCTATTATATCATAATTATGTGACAAGTGTTGAGTGTATGTTTCTCGCCAGAATGACATGATAAAAGAGTAGATCTCTAGGTCAGCGGCTTTTAAGCCGACGCGGGGCGGGGGGTGATAATGGATGGGTAAGAGAGGAAAGGGACTGAACGAGTGGATTTGGATGTGGAGAGAGGCGGGAATTTAAGTTGAGGAAGCGTGATTTTGCGACTTCATCGACTGTCGGTATGTTGAGGTCATGGTGGATTGTGCGGTTAGAAACATACCGGGGGGAGCATTAAGGATGGTAAGAAGGATGCGGGCGATGTTGGATGTCTCGTTGGAACCCCATAGCTCTATACCGTATGTCCGTGTCGGTTTTAATATGGATTTTTTATATTGTCAGCCTGTTGTCTATTGTAAGTTTTGATGTCCTTTCAGAAGATTTCTCAGCAGTCAAAATTTACGATTTAGCTCTGTTATTCTGACTCGCGTATGGGGGTAAGGATCGGTTTTGACTGGTAAAAAAGGTTAACATTTAATCGTATTCACAAAGCCGCGGGAAATATTCCCCGGGCGGTTACCCCGTTCGCGGATCTTAGAAATAACTTTGCTCTCTCTGAAAAAGGGGAAGGGAGATTTTTTTTGCAGCCTCCCCCACACGTACGGTAATTAAAGGGGCACCCTCCGGATCGGGATGGCAGCGTCGACGGTGCGCGGGAATAGAGCACCGAGAGGAATAAAAAGAGGGGGCGGCGGAAGGAAGGGGGGTAAACACGCCTCACGAATATAGCCCCGGGTCTTGAGGGTTGCAGTCGATTAAAAGTCCGGATATTTCCCCGGGGGGTAGCGCCCCACCGCCAGCCCGTATGTGTCGACGGGGTAGAAACCCGCAAGGCCCGGCTTCTCTATGTGTGTGTGTATATATAGGGGTGGGTTAAGGAAAACGCAAAATAAATATTAAACTCGAGGGCGCAAATCTAACTTGTAGGGGTTGGGGGGGGGCGCCTCCGACGTGCCCCGAATCCCCACGATGCCAGCCAGACGCCGCAATGAGTTTGCGGCTCCTCTTTCTTTTTTTTTCTGCCCACTTCTTACTCTCGAGAAGGGAGAAGGGGGGGAAAAAACCCCTTAAAGGGTTTTCCCCGCGCGCGGCCCCCTATACGGTAAAGTGAACTGCAGTGTATTCTCAGTAGCGTACAGTTTCGTCGTCAACAATAAAGGAAATACAAGAAAAAAAATCTTGTGGAGAAATAAAAATAGAATCTTCTATATATTTTAAAAACAATAAGTCGCCGTCTTGAAAAATTCTAATTCTCGTTCGACCATTTATTTATACGTTCCGCACCTCCGGTTAAGCCTCTAACCGAGGATACGGTTCAAAGAGATCCGACTTTTCGACTGGTGGCGAGGGGACGGGGGTGGAGAATGGAAATTCGCCCCCGTTTGAACGGGGGGGTTGTAACAACTTTCAGAAAGCGCTGGGGGTGAACCCCGGGCAAAGTTTAATCCCTTTACTGCAGCGTTAATACTCTACCTGCCGAGGCCTACCAGAAGCCGCGGTATTCACGGTATACGATATTTGAACCGACTTCAAAGGTTCGGAAGAGGAATTTTAAGCGAATAATAAGCTATTCCTGAAAAAAAAAGTTCGTCCGGAAACCACAATTTAACAGTCGAATTAACATTCGAACTTTTACTGTATTGCGGAGCCCGAAAGCGGTTACAGATTTTGTCCACGGTGATGTTAACAACAAATTTGAATCGTTTAAACTGAATGAGATTATTCTTCGCGTGTTTGCGCAATTAATTTGAGGTACTAAGACGTACATCATCGCTCACTCCAACAAAAACCTTCCAATCAGGCATAGAATCCCGGTTCCTGGACAATCCCTACTCATCCCAACAGAAAAATAAAATCGTACCAATAAATGAAGTTGATTGTACGAAAAAAAGGTTAAAAAATCGACCAGTTTGTGAGGTATCGTTAACCCTCTTGGGTGCTGGAGTTCAGGTACTTGCTCACATTATAACCAGAATCACTATTGAACTTAATCCTAGTGCCCCGTTTTTCGGATAATTAGATAGTGATAACGTTTCCTCATTAACTGGTATTGTATGGCCTTATCGGTGAAACGAATGCGTAAACGGCTCGGCTGCCCTTTGATGTTCCCGGCTGACATATTATTTCAGTATTTGTTGATCGAAATTTACGCTCAAATTCCGACGACGACAATTGTCCCTTTTAGCCGGTATCGGCCCTGTCGGATCGAACACGTCGGATCCAAACCTGCAGATAAGCCCTTCGGATAAATCGTCGGGGGGTTTGTGGGGAAACAACAACAACAACAACAACAACAACAAAAATATCCCCCGACAGAATACAATGCTTTCGACTCAGGCCCCGGCCTTTTGTCCCGACACATTTCAGAGCTCGAGCCATCAATTACGGGCGAAAATTTCGTCCGAAGTAACCATTATTGAAAAGCTAGATGGAATCTATCGAACGGTCCGGAAGGCCACCGTCATCAAAACGCTAAACGGCGTCGGTCGTCCTCTAAGCCGGTCTATGAAGGAAACTTGAAAAATCTAGAATTATTGACATTTTTAAAAATTTTTGCGGAATTTTCTCGAAATTCAGGTTTAGATGTGAGTTATACTTCTGTTAAATTCCGCTAAAGGAAAGCCTAAAAAATTATTTTTTCTGGAGGAAACTCGAATTTCCATCTTGTAGGTCTCAATTGAGGCCTAAAAGTACGGAAAAAGGGCGGTTCGATTACGTCAAAGCCAAAGAAAATTTTTCAATTAATTCGCACATACTGGAGATGTAGTGGAATATTTCTTGACCGTCGGACTGATGGAAAATGCCACAATTCGCGTTTTTACAACATCGATCCGTTGAATTACAAATGCAGTTTACAATAATTCCAAGAACGGAAAGGTAATAGGAACCGTCCTACTTTAAATATTGTTTAATAATACATTAAGCGCCAGAGCAAAGTCAGATTAAGACCGAGAACACGGTTGCCATTAACGTATTCCCCTTATCGGTCGGATAATTACGTATTTATTATTGCCCCAAGGAGAGGACATTTTCAATTTCGATTGAATCCAATTGGACCAATTACTACCAGGAATAATAAAACGTCCGCAATTAGAGAAGAAGAAATATTCATTTGAATATCAATTAGCGCAATTTCGAGCGGTTACCACGCAACCTGTACATATATATATATGATAAACACAGTAAGGAGGGGAAAAAAAAAGGGAACATGACACACTTCGAAAATCGGTTACCGGCCGACGATTTCACGGCAATCACGAAATTGTTTATTCATTACAGGGCACGGAGAGAAAATTTCCATCGATGATCATTAACCTTATCAGTTGGTTGGGTAATTATGAATTATCAAATCTGACCCCGGGGGGGTCAGAGGGTCAGAGCCGGTGGAGGCTGAACGACAATGTTGATTAACACAAGTCGTTCGGAATAAAATTAACTTTTTATCGGTCGATTTTTAACCGTCCCAACGATTAATTATAAATTAAACCAACTGAAAGTTCAATGGACTAGATAACCGAAAGGCGTTATCAGTGTATAACAATCCGAAGCACTTTAACTAAATAGGTTTTTTTTTGTGCCTTACATTAGGTAAAGACAGATTTATATTCAATTCTATATCGCCCAGAGAGAATAAAATAAAATCAGCCTCGTTTTATCAGCCTAAATCATATATGATCTTCAGCACATGTTCAATTATCTATATATGGCTGTCGTGTACGAAACAAATGGACAATTCAACGCGCCTAAGGATCCCAGAGATTTATTTTTTTTTATATACAGCAGTTGATTATTGAAGGGATCTGGCGGTGACACGGTTTTTTGTTTCAGGAACTCTGGAATCTGAAGATTGAGAGAAGATCGTGAAGAATACCGGACTACCCCCATTGTAATCCGGCTGCTACAACAACAACCGCTACTCTTCTCGAATTCTAAATCACCGCGGCGATCCCCGAGATATGCCCTAAATGGATTTCTTACACACAATACGCCCCACGGAGGGCCGGAACAAGGTCCGGGCAGTTTTTTTTTTTTTTACATATTTATGAACTCATGAGAAAAACATGGTCCGGGGCGGAAACGGGGGTGGGGTGGAAGTAACATAATGCGGAGGAGGACGAGAAGGGAAAAAGAAAGATGGGTATCAAAATTCGGAAAGTGATGACGGGAGTTTTCGTGCAGATAGCATCTCGGGGATTAAACGCCGGTAGAAAGAAGTATGGCCGGGTTGAAAAGGAAATCGGGGATTTTTAAACTGTTGGACGATAAAACGGATTTCCTTTTTCACGCGAGTCATATTGAAAAGCTACTGAGGACGGCGAGTAGCAGGAGCCGGTCGGGCGAACGGGCCGAAAATCTACCGAACACCATCGAATTTTGTAATTCTTCAGGAAATCAGGAGCGCCGTAATAAGTCGGTGTCCTTAAAGTCGAGGCGTTGAAGAAAAAAATCCCACGCCGGCCATAAAAATGAACTTCCAGGCCGCCATCAGCGGTAAGAGGCCGGTGTTGGGGTTGTAATTGGGGGCTTAAGCGCGGGTGACAGGCGCCATGAGAGCTTAAGCCCCCCCCCGAGCTCTCCTCCGGAGATACTCCCCCGTCCACGGCCGAGGTGGGGCTCAGGTGAGGACAACCGAAGTCGGCGGCTAATCGCCGGCTTAAAGACGCAATCCTTTCCGATTTGGAAACCGCCGACGACGTCATCGCTATGCATTGCGTGAAGACCAGACCAATTAATCTCGAATTTAAACCCTAAGAGGGGAGACGTTAAGTCCCCTCTTGACCCGGAGGGAATCTTCGAAATCGATGAAGTCCCAAGGGATTACTCTCAGTATAAGATTGTGTACAACGAAAAAAAAATCATGTACACTTAGCACATATCTCAACATACTGTAAAAGTGCAAGCCCAACTTATACTGCATAATCCACTTACTTACCTCAGCGGCTATTAGTCATCTAATTATAAACGCTTCCAGTCGAGATATTTACGTCGCGGTAATGGAAAAACCAGCGTAACTAAACCAGTGCAATTTAAGTTTCATTTTTACAAAGTTTCCGCAGAGTTTTATCGCACGTCAAGTCTTTTTTTGCATTGAAAAATATGGCCCTCCGCGTATAAGGCCCGGAATATCTGGACGCTTAAAAGCGACGGGAAACAGCTAAGTGAAATTTAAAGTTAAATATTGAAGACACGGGCAACGAATCGTCAATTTTTTTAGCCACGCGTACGGGACAAACAACTGGGAAAAATTCTGTCTTTTGTAGTTCACGATTTTAGATATAAGCCGCTTTATGTCTAACTTTTTCTACTGGTGAGAAAGCTCTTCGTGGAAAATACTCTGGACCGATAACGTGGAATCAATTGTCTACTAGTCGCGAACACCTTTAGAGGAGACAACGGGTTTTTGGGGGGCAAATGTTCATAAATAAATATGATATTCAAATATGTTCCGGGCTGCTATAAATGACGGGGTGCCCGAGCGAGGCACGGGGTTCTCCCAATCGACCCTAATTCCTAACCGTCGGTACGTTTCCGGAAGAGGAAGGAGGAATAAGTGGTATCGGTTCTGGATAAGAAGCGGGATTACACAGGCTAACTTACAAACTTTATAGGTCACCTCTCACAGTGTCAAGTTTTTATATATTCCCTATCTCGTTCATTATTGAAAATCGGTTGAATAATAATGAAGGAATATAAAACGTCAACATTTACCCAATGATATTCTCGGTATATATTGGGGACACTTAAGAAATTTTTATGGCAAACACTATAATGTAATACTGCATGTTTTTATCCTGTTCGATGCCTAGGAGCTTTCCGATCTTTCGCCCTGTCGATTTCTTTCATTGTGAACAACAGAAAGGTACAGAATTTCTGAAAAAGCGATACAACAGTCTGAAAAAATAAGGCAAATTGCTAACTTCGAGAGCCTACTCTATAGTCATATGTGATGTGTGGAAATTAATTAGGTCAATAAGATAAAGAGCCGATACCATTCAATCGATGGGCCATATAATAATTACAAGATTTGATTTCAATAGTCAGTAGCATTCTGTTACCGGTGAGGTAAAAAAACGAGGCAAAAGACAATAATCGCTATATGAATTTTAACTACAGGACTTAACAACTGCTGGTACATACTGCAAGTTTAGGCCTATATTTCAGGCTTTTCCCAAGCACAGTTCTGTGGAGACGGGACTTTGGGTCCCGGTGTAAATCATGCTGTCGGGGGATGAAACATCCCCCGCGGGGACGCGACACATGTCCCGCCGAGAAACCCTCTGACCTTTACATACGAAAAACCTCCCCGAAGAGTTCCCCCTAGGATGTCCTAAACAGTTTTCCCCCTACAAACCGGGAATCATAAACAATATCCATATATATTGCTCCTTGTCGCGGCAATTATCACTATTAAAATCCAGAACGGCGATTTCGGGAATCCTGGATTAAATCTGGGTCCGAGTAGTTCGAGAAGAGCGTTTGAAAAATAATTTACACAAAAATAAGAAAGGACAGATTACAACGCATTAGCTTGAAAATGTTCAGTGGGAAGGAAGCGGGTAAGACCGGCTACTTACTTAATTACTATTTGGAAAAGGAAAGGGACAGAATTTCGGGAGTCCGGGCGTTAAGTGAAATTGAAATTTTTTTTTTTTACGAACGGCGTAAAAGAAGAGGGGCGATAAGTGGCGGGTCTGAACTCCGGTTGGGGAAGGCGAGGGAGGATTTCATAAATTAAGGATAACACGAGGGCGGGGGTAGGAAGTTGTCCGTTTTAATAGAGATGTTAGCCAAGGGGCTGTTGTAGGACACAGAGCGTCAAATTTAGATCCAGATAGAAAAATAGAAGTCACAAAAATGAGGAGAAATTGAAGATAAAATTAATAGTTCATTTCATGGAGTTTAAGTATTACTAAATTATTTAATCATAGCCAAATTCAATTACTAAGCTATAAAAAATTTACTAACAATATTTTGTTACATTTACACAAGAAAACCCTCGAACATACCGGAGACTTTAGTCATCAATCTGAACACTTTACACTGCATTTTACTGCGGTAAACAACTTTTCGCGGATTAACCGGAAAGTAAAGTTACTATATGCAGTAGCATATAAATATGACTAGAGGCTCAAGCCTCGTGATCATCTCTAAAGCATACATTCTTTTAAAACGTTCACTTTCGAATTGGGTGTTATTTACGTCAACAGACAATAAAATGATATTTTATCGTTATATAGGTTGTCCCAAAATTAACGCGAGATTTGAATATGCCACCATTCTTGCAGTAGAGTTGGCGACCCTATTTAAAAAAAACCATTTGACAGTTTAGGGTTAGTGGACAAATGGAGCGTTACACGATAGAACAACGTGTTTTCGTTGTTGAAAACAATATTTCAAAAATAATGAAAGTTTGGCGGCCACAGTCCGATTCAAATCTTGATTTTATTTTTGGGACACCCTATACTCATCCCAGTAACAAGGATACAGATTTATGCTGTAACAGTAATACTATCCTTCAGCCCAGGATCAGGGAAAAGTCAAGGAAAAATAATTACTTATATAAATTTAGAGGTGTTGAACACAGCGAATGTCCACTGGAGGGCCATTATTTTCTACCCATTTTGATTTTGAGGACGCGGTCACCCGAGGAAATGTCACTAAATTACACAAAAAATACACAAAAGAATGCATAAACGACGCTGACGAATAGCTGACAATGGTTTCGCCATAAATTTCAGAGCGGGTTTCCGTTAATTTTAGGACACCCTATACAAGAAATTGATGATTTTTCTCAGTGATTTAAGAAGAATAAACCTATTATCTGTACGCTTTAGGGAGTACAAATTTTAATACGGCGTTTGTTTAGCTCTATCCAATTTGGTCTTTTCCTAGACCGATTTCAACAGTACGAGTTTTGTAAATCCCGTACTCTGGTCTTTAAGTAGCTTTCCATCTGTTGATTACTACTTGTTGTGCTCCCGTTTTCTTATAAGGGGGGGGGGCGCGGTTACAGTTCGAAATGTCGGATTTCTGATAGAGTTTCGAAATGTAAATATTGCCGGGCCACGACGAGATGAGGCCCACCCCACCCCCGATGAGAGCTTCGGAAATTTATTTCCCCCGAGCCCCGGCCATGAATCACATCCCCCCGAAGCCCCGGCCCCGCCAATCCTTTCTTCGAGCGGCCGCCGGAGATCCCATCATTAAATAAATCATAGATAACTTCTGTAACCGCTTTTCTCTCTCTCGGCCCCCTTCACGCCACTATTTAAATTCACTCGTAACGGCCACAAATCAATCGGACAGTTCTTCTCAGTTAGGCGGCGGGAAATGGAATCTGCGGCGAGGCGGGCGGATATTAGCTGGCCTTAGTGTTCTTTCGCCGTCTTCAGTAGCTACCGAAACCGGCCGAGTGAAAGGCGGGGCTCAAATAGCGTAGGTCCCGATTAAATTTGCCCGATAAAACGCGAGAAAACAGATGATAACGGAATTAAATGTGTGTCGAGACTCTTGTCAACATTGAGATTGACAAGTTTTTTTTTTTTGTTGAGCGCATTCAAATAAACAGGTCCCCCTTCAATAATCTCAACAGTAAGTCGCTTCAACATTTTACAGATAATATTGCAATTGACAACGCAAATAGCTTTCTTTTAAGCCTATCCATCTTAGTGTACTCGAGTTAGTAAATTAATTTCTTATAAGCCCTAAACGGTGTATTGGCGTACAAAAAATATTTCGCAGAACTACAGCAAACAGGCCTCACCTAGTCTGGGGTATTAGTAACAGAATAAACTTGTCGCGCCCATTAAAAACGAAGCAATTATGTTTTTATCATAGTTTATTAGGTAATTGTATAATTAGCATGTTTGCCTAGAGATAACCGAGTAAACACTGAGACCTAGTGTTTAAGTAAGGCCCGGACGATAAAAAAAAATTATTAGGAAAAGACTCTCGACCTTCCCGAAGTTACATAACCCGGATTATTTAAACGGTGAAATTAAAATAAAGGTACGGTATTTGTTTCGGATATTTTCAATTTGAAATGCCTTGATAAAACTCAGTTTTTATCGCTATTATACTAACTACTTTAATGGATTATCACTACTATATAGATTTTATAGCGTTGGCGCTTTCGTCTTTACAGCAATGTACATCTACTTTTTGATAGAAACCGGTCTATAAATTGTTGACAATTGTGCGCAGAGTTAATTCTGACTGGTATTAGGCCGTGGGCCGTGTATGCGAAACGCCGAACAGAATTCATTGAATAATAATATTTTATTGTGCCTCAGATAGCGCTATTGGCCAAAGTTTCGCATCTTTTTGGTGTCCGGACAACTACCTGCCAGTACCATAAACGCGTACCATAAATAAAGAGTCCAATGCCCAGTAACTATAATCGTATTCAAGGCGGCGGTGTGAAATCCTGGGCATATTAAATCAACCGGAAAGCCCCCGGAGTGAGGGCCGAATGTAAGTAAATCATGTCCCAATAAACGGTCGGAGATAAAAGCGGCCCCAATATAGGAATAACACCTTTCGAGTTGCACCTCGAGCAGTAAAAAAAAAAAGGACAAACAGGGATAACAAATAATTACCGACGTTACATAACGCCACGAGCTCTACATATCTCGAAACTCAAGTGTTTCCCCCCCCCCCTAAATCTTATCAGCTCTACTTTCGAGTAAACGATTACTGGAGTCATACTCCAGGAAATATAATCCAGCGGACTTTCCCCCTCGATAATTGGAAATATTACCTTTAAAAGTGCACATCCCGACAGGAAAAGAGAACATTTCAAAGGCGGTCGAAAGCTTACCTGAAACAGAAAGAAAATAATTTCGATTAAAAATCTAAAATTGACGGAATCAAATGGAAGCACTAACAAAGTAAATACTGAATATGAATTATATTCACGAGAAATTACCAATTTCAGATATTCTATGTTATGAAAATAATAATGATTTTTTTGAGGCTTAATATCTGTTAACACTATAAAATATGAGCGAACGGGCCTCAAATGTCTTGAAAACCACAATTGCTATACTGGAAAATCTGAGCATATAATTAAATTCAAATAATTAGGAAAAGCTGTACCAGAATTATGTCCTATGCTGTTTGAAATTTCAGTGTTACAACATTAAACTATTAGGGGTAAACAAAAGTAATCAACATTTTGACTTTGGAATTCATTTTATTTTGCTAAAAAAGAAACTTTAAATATTAATCTACTCTATATTCGCCGATATTAACGACAATATCTCTGCCACTTTTCCTGCAAATTTTCGATTCCCCTCCTGAGTAACTCCTCAAGACCAAAATGCATCTTATCAAATTGTCGATTACTTTCGGCTACACCTGATATATTAAGCGCACTATACACCTTGTTATTAAATCGGCGTACGCGTTTGTTGGCGCCTCTAAATAAATAACGATTAGGTCCAAACACCGAAACGGACGATGATATACAGATGGCGATCGCGGAATCTTCCATTGTCCAGATGTGTGCCCTCATCCCCTCGGCATTAGGGTCAAATCCCTAGCCGCCTATTTAGCCCATTGTCCATTCTGCATCTGCACAGATGCACCCTGCTTCTCATCTATTCAACGTAACCGGCAGAGAGAGAGAGAGAGAGAAAAAATGAATATACGGCCCCATCTGACTAATGCCGAATGTGGCAAAATTTAGTAACGAATCCTTTTACGATTTCTTTAAATTTAAATTCTCAAGTAATTTCTCCTTTTCATCGCAGGTCATTCTTGTTAGGGTTGTCGGGAGCACTATTTTAGGAACAAATTTAAATTCAATACCATTAAACCAGCGGACGTGTTAAATAAGTCCAAGAATGTTCTTGACATTCCCAAATTGAAGATCCGTCCGTTCCAATGTGTGATAATATTCAGACAACATTAGTTACAGAAATTTAATAATCGAATTTCCATTTTTAGTCTATAATTTAAGATATTGTTTGTTCGATTATTTTTGGCCTCAACAGAAGAACGGCATTGTTCTTTATTTACAGTTCTTAGAGGCCGTCTGTTCTTTCTCGCTCTTATCTTGGGGGCATATATATATATATATATATATTTTAATTGGTCGACCCCGGCCAATAGTCCTGTTATCTGAATCTGATAGTACATTTTAATTGGTACCGAGAGAGGCGATTCGGTATCCATTTCCTGTATGCGTACGCACAATGTACAACACGTCGGTGGCGTATTGTGTGGGGGCGGTGGCGGTGTACAGTGTACCTGCTTGTACCCTCGTTACAACAAACCGGAGATGGCCTATCTCTCAACAACGAGCAACAAGAACGCTTTCCCCCTTAATGGCGGGGGTTGGGGAGGGGGGTGGCAATTAAGCAAAAAGTCCTCCCCTGCAACCCCGAATGTTCAATTTGTCCTCTGAAATTGTTGTTCGGCCGTTTATTAATAGTTTACGGCACGATAATACGAGAAGCGCCCGCTGCTAACAGATGCGGGACCAATTTACCGCAGTCGAGGGCGGTACTTATATTCGGCCATTGCAGTAAGAACAACGCGAAGCTCCCGAACAAGAAGAACGCTACCGATTTTGGCGAGGAGCCGAAAACCTATCGTAAAACCATTCACATTGTCGCGGTATCTCAAATAATACCTCCAATATATTGTAGGTGTACCCGAAAGTAATCGACAATTTGATAAGATGTATTTTGGTCTTGAGGAGTTCTTCGAGAGGGGAATCGAAAATCTGCCGGAAAAGTGGCGGAGAGTTGTCGATAATATCGGTCAATATACAGTAGATTAATAATTAAAGTTTCCATTTTGGGTTGGAATATCGTAGATTTCGTGTGTTTCTGCCTCCTGGGCTTTAGCCTACGAAATCTACGGTAATCTGGAGTATATTTCGTGTGTCAGATTCTTGCAATCTTTCGTTTCTCGATGGGTATTATTTCAGATGATAATTTGAACTGTGCGCAACGGTAAAATGTAATTTCCTAATCGCGTAATAATTTTATTTGAATGATAAATAACGTATACTGTATTACCATCTTTTTTAGCAAAATAAAATGAATTGCTTTTGGGTACCCCTAATATATCGTAGTCCAATCACAGGTTAGTGTGAAATAATTTTGAAATTAAATTTTCAATCCTATCATCGGATGTTTGATTTTTATTGGGCAATTACTCCAGAAAAAATTACAGTAGATCCACGCACCGAAAGGGTAATATAGCAATGAGACATTTTATTTATATAAAATATGAAATTAAAATTTTCTGGGAATTTACCCATTACAGAGACAGTATCCTGACTGATCTTATTGTTAAAATACGTTCTGTATAGCTTATTTTTATTTCGTTTCGCTATTGTGCTACTCCGGGGGCTTATGGGGCCCGAAAATGCGTTATAAGACCGGTTCGAATTCAACGCAACCAGCGCTAAATCTCCCTTCAACGGCGCAGGTGCGAAAACCCTTCGCCCGGGGGTAATCCTCGAATTACAAACACGACCTTGGGGGGAAAAATGAAAAACGCGGGGGGAAAAATCCGCCGGACAACTGACAGTGTTGGACACAAACCCAAACCGTGCTCACAATCCCCAACTGTCACTCATTTACGCCGGGATTAGTGTCCGCCGCCGGTTCGGGGGGAGGGTTTTCAGATTGTGCCGGTGAAACCGGGGTTTTTCCTGAAATCCGGAAAAACTCCTTTTGTCGGGCAAGGACCCCCGAGCCGGGGGGATGAGGAGGCGGAGGAGGCGAACAATGGCATTGTCAGTTTGACGGGCGGATAACAATCTTCAAACGGGGAGAAAAAGGGGAGGAGGAAAACAATCCTAGACGGAACAGAATTGAAAACTACTTGCGCCAACTATTCCTTGTTGCCTCTCACAGTTTTAAATTAACTGTCTATTAGTCAATACTAACGTCGTGACTCACTAAACAGAAAATATAAATCGGGCTCCTGACCATCCCCATGTTATCCGAAGATATAAAGTCGCATTCCTACATTAATTTTCTAAAGCCAGAGCGCAATACAGTACAATTAATTACAACTCTATAAAGAATTATTGTTATGCTTCAATTTATCTTGCTGCAACCTGTATTATTCAGCGTATAACAGTTGCACCGTGTGAAGCATTCATTAACGTGCAGAAAAATGGCAATTATTACTGAAAAAATAACACAGTTAGCTATCACATATTTCCCAGAAATTGCCCTAGTTTGAAAAAGAAAAAAAGGTTTTCAATTTATATTTCATACAAGTTTCAACGTTGTTCCAGTAGAACAATATCGGCGGCCGATTGTAACAGTAAATTGGATGCGAATTAAAAAATCAATTATGTTAATTATAAAATTCGATAAAGGGTACCGAGCAACCGGGGAAGTCTGTCTCCCCCCCGTCAGAGATAAGCTTTTTCCGAACAAAAATCTCAATTTTATTCGAACGTCGGTCTAAGACACCTGTCTAGAGTTCGGCCGCACGAAACGCGGCAGAATAATAATTTGAATAATCCGGATAATTACGGTATAAGTTACTCTACATTAAATGCTGGAAAAATGGTCAATGCGTGAGCACTTACAATGTCAGAACTGGCGATAAGAAATTAATATTGAGTTTAACGGCTTATCTGACTGCAAATTTGTAGATAATGCATTTCTTATATATTGTCTGTATATATATATATATATATATATATATATATATATATATATATATATATTGTATTTAACAAAAGGAGGAGTTTTGGAAACGATCCATTACCAGAGAGTGGGTTGGAGGATTGTTGGGGGTGCATCTGTCTCCCGGCATAACAATAAGGGTAGAGGGGTGAAGCCCAAACACAATTATATGCCAAATTCAAACCGAGCTCCAGCATTGTTGGTTCCAGTAAACACGGTACCTCATCCTCCTCCGCGCGTCACCCCGGTGCCACACGACACCCGGGGGAGAGACAGACGGAGTAGGCCACGATTTATAGGAAAACCGCCGCCGACCGAGAACAACCCCTAGGCCGAGTATTTTAACGGGGCGAATCTTATTAACTGCAATCGATTGAAAAGTTGAACCTTCTCGTAACCGTAGAACATTTTAGCCCCCCTTCAAACGGCAGGAGGGGGCATATGAATGATCAATTCTAAATTCAAACGAAAATAAGCGATGAACGCGGGGGGGGGGAATTTAAATGAGTATTCTTTGATCGTAAGCGACAACGAGGGGGGCCACTAAGTTTCAGAATCTAAAACAGGGCGTTAATAACATATTCAGAAAATATTCAAGGGCCGGAATGCGTAAGTACCTCAGTAACTTGTTTGGTCTGATCTAAAGTCGACTAGAAAAATCATAAAAAAAATAGAGTTCAAAGCGACAAGACCGAAATTTTATCCAACACAAATTTCTCTAGACCCGTGTTTCACGCGGTCTCAACTTTGGGCAACGCCGAAATGAAAGATATACGGGCGATAATTCGAGGATTACCGAAAACTAAGGCCATAAAAATTTACTTTATTTACACAGGCGCAGCCGGCGAAATGTTCCCCAGGAGTCGAAGCGTATCCGAAGTTACGCCCAAACCTATATTCGACCTCGGGTATAAATCCCGATTAAACTCGGACAGTTACTGAACACACGGTATATCATATTAATAGTTGCTTAAATCACATTATCTATATCGGGAATGTTCTATATTGTTGTTTGAAAATCTACTAATCCCCCCCCCCCTCAAATATCCCTGTATTTATGTTTTTACGCTCAACAAACAAAAAACTGGGTCAGATTTGTACTATTTAAGTGAAATATGTAAAAATAAAATACAACAAATACCCCTTCAATATACTAATGTTCAACATACTTGTTTTGTGGTCTGCGAGGGGTTGGAATAGCGTATATTTCGTGTGTTTCTGTCTCCTCTCGATGGCTTGATCTTTACGGCCGCTCGCCATCTTCAGTTGCGGTGTCACTGCAGATGGCGAAAGACCAGACCGCCGAGAGGATACACACGAAATCTACACTATACTAATGTTCCTCGTCTAAAACCTGATCTCATTACACACTCGTCGTTGAATTCAGTTAATAAATAATTCAACACCGAATAATTGAGTCCGAACTTGAGTGAAAACTTCGCCTCGGAACGAACCCTTCGAGCTTAAGACTTGTGTAGAGCCAAGACGCAAGGACAATCGAGAACTTTCGGTTTTCGGTACGGCCTTCCGCCGTTCTCAGTAATCACAAGACACAATATCCGTGCCACCCATGCCAACTTCTAATGCACTTAAGACGTTCCCTCTATTGACGGTATCCGATGAATGCTTCCGCTTCATTTGGTTAATGCTTTGCTTCTGGGCAACAGAAGCTGAAACGGGGGGTTGGGGTGGTATTATCCCCGTCTGACTTGCTAAAGCAGACAGACCTTGGGGGCTGCTTCTTCTACCATTATCCAACTTTAGGTGCCTTCCAATTCATTTCAAAGTCATCCCCCGCCCACCACCACAACCGCTCGACGTAAAACACTCAAAGCTTACTCTTCCAATTACATCAATTTCGTCCTATACATTATATACTACTAGCCGTTCATCAGTAATCTTCGATAAACATAAATTATAGACACGTTTCGATGGTTTGGAAACTCGGCGTAGAGCCGGCCTAGCAACGCAATCTCGTACCCCTAGGAAATTTTGGGAAGAATAGATGACCATATACATTTTAGTTCTTTTCCTCAATTGCTTTTAATTTACACTATTTTCATTATTTATTAGTATAATCCAGCGGAAGGAAATCTGTTTAATTACGCACCATTATATAGCAGGGATTCGTAGTTTTCTGCTTGGGAGTTAGGGCTTTTGTAAGTTATCTTGTCGGAATTTTTGTTATCGGTTTTAGGGCACATTAAGTGGAATGTCCGAGCGTCGAAAGAGAGGAAGCTGGATAGAGATGGATGAATAAAGCAAGACGGTTATGTTAAAAGGAGGACGAAATCGTGAATTTGGCGAATTCAGGGTTTTTGCCGAAGGTCGCGACCGACCGATAAGGGTTTTTTTCCAGCCTAGATAATAAAGTAAGCTAGATTTGTTCAGTGTGAGTACACTAGAGGGAGAGAGAGAGAGTGTGCGTTATCAGGCTGATACGAGGTTATAGTCACGTCGGTTGGTAAAAAGCAATTTTATTTTCTATCTATTCCATTTGATTTTTAAACACTTTCGATAAAATTGGGACAGGTCCAATTCAGAAGGGCCGAAGGCACACAGTTCGGGCAAATAGAAGACGTATAAGGCAATCTTAGGCTGGACGAAGAAGCGGAAATTTTGGTTGTAAAATGGGGTTGGGCGATTATCTAGTGTAAACATTTGCTCGCATTTAAACCGCCAGTTCCTGATATACAGCGAATATACAGCGTCCACCGAATTCTCACTCTCGGGGTCGGGAGGTCAATATTTGAGAATACGATGTGCGACACAAGTCAAACAACCAAGTCGCGCGTGCCTAAGAAATCCGAGAAGACTTGGTGTGTGTGTGTGTGGAGCTCCAATATCGTAACAGCCATAAATAAGAATTATCGAATGGGCCCGCGGGGCCAAAAGGAATAATATCTGATAAGTTCGAAATATTTATTGCCCGCCGTACCCCGGACTTATTTACGGAGGGCCGTAATAAATAAATCTGCTAACTCGAAGTGTTAACTCAAGAGTGTTGAATCGGCCATTGGATCTGTTCTGCTGCCGACATTAGGGACGTGTAACTGACGTTTTATACGAGGGACAGATCGATTAAATGTTTTTTTTCCGCTACACTAACCAGTCCCAGAACTCTGGTGAATATCACGCACAATGTTCCCACAGTATTTACAACGCATCACATACATACGGGTTTAGATATTAAATTTTAACATTGAATTACGATACGCGAAGATTTCAATAATATTTTTTTATCGGTAATTCGAGTATTAATCAATAAACTTTACCGGTATGTATAGTGAAAATAAGTAATTGTATTCTTACACGTTCTACACTAAGTATAGTCAACGTAGATTTTCGTTTCAACCTTAAATTAAGTTTGAGCACTATGGCACAATCTAACTTTCGTCTCCCGTTTTGGTCCGTGATCAGTTGCATAATTATTCTTGTCTCATTTCACTATTATCTATGAATTTTCTAAACTTCGTGCCCACAAAACCCGCAGTTAGCTCAATAGATTTGTAGCTCAGTCCAAAGCCAAATCTGTTTTGAAATTTTCAGTCTTCAGAACAATGTACGTTATATCAGTCGAGTTTTTTTTTTTATATAATTTTATAAGTTCTTTTATACAAAACCTCGATTGCATTTCGTCTCCTGGATGGATTGCTACGAGACCAAGTATCGATTTAAGCCCAAGTATTCAGTATTCAGTATACAACACGGAGGGCCGTATACAGTTCAAGAGAACTGTAGTGGCCGGGGTGTGTGTGTGTGTGTGTGTGTTTGTGTGCGATACAAAATGCGGTATATAAAGCAGGAATTTATACCGAAAGTGAGATTTTCGGTGGCGGGGGGAGGGCCCACTTGAACGGCTACAATTGATGACTGAATTTCGACTCCTTTGACGTCCAGACAAGGGTTTAACTGTCCCGAGCCCTCAGGAGCCCAACCGCATAAACATGTCGAGTGCAGGGAGGCGTGAAATTTTACGTGGGAGTAAATAAAAATAAACGTCGGGTTGGGAGACTGAAATAAAGAAGATGGAAAAAGATCGATTGAAAAAAACAGGAGCCCAAAAATCGTATATGAAATGACTGAAGATTACGATCCCCTCGTGTAGGGGGATGAACTCAAGACAAATCTCCAGAAGTTACATTTAAAAAAAATTTAATATATCTATGCTATTTTCAAAAACCTTTAAATTTTGCTACGGACTATTGAATGTTGTCACAACGATTGTGTTCATTTTTTTTGTTACGAGCCAGATCGTCTGGTGGAAATGGACGCTGCGAGAACCAATAATCAATAGAAGAAATAATTTAGTTCGGACGTTTACTTTACACGGCCGGTCCCCAAGCGTTATTGAGAACGAAGAAGCTTCCTTCCGATTCTTGTGACAGCAGCTATTTGACAGAACCAAACCAAAAAGTTCGATTTCGGTTATCTCATCGGGTTCATTGACGGGAACTTATAATAGGCCTCTCACCAGGACCTAGGGATGAAATTTATGTGCTAGCTGAGAACGGAGGGCGGGGAAGATTTTTTTTCAGGAGCCTCAACTCCCCTAATGGGTTCGGTTAAGGAAGGTACCAGGAGTCCATCAGCTTAATCGATTCTTTTGCCGTTATTTTTTTTTTTTTTTTTACGATTGTCTCTAATCGATCCGCATTCGGACGACAGGAGCGTGACTAATTCGTGTGGACAAAAAACGCATTTGCATAAGCCCCCATTATGGGGGCGAAGGACTCCCCCGAACGTAGAAAATTAGTTAATTTAAGCAATAAAATATTGAAATTAAGGATGATTCACGGGCCGAATCCCCCTCCAGGATTTCCGTTTCGTCGCCCGTTTCCTGCGACCCTTATTGAAAACCTTTTATTAGAATTGAAAAGGTAGGAAAACAGGTCAATACAGGGCCTGTTACGCGAAATTATAGGATATATTTGTAAGTCAATAATCAACAAACTTTCTTCCTGCCACAACATTGAGTCCAAGAGGTTTTCTTATGTAAGTAGTTTCCCTTACATTTTGAAAAAAAAACAAATAATACTATTAAGTGCCTTAAATTCCCAAACGCAAGTACAGAGTTAGTATAACGAAATAGAAAGAGTAGGTTTTCTACGAAAGGAGTAATTTAAGAGAATTACAAAGTTAAAGTCGTGTTATATGAATCCCGAAGTGGGACCAAGTTATAATTCTATTATTCATTGAATTCATGAAGTGCTGTGCTCACTCTAAAGAAAACAATATACTCTTTAGTATCTAGATTAAGATTTTTTTCATATAAGTATACGCGGACTAAATATTTTAGAATAAATGTTCTAGGCTGTTCAATCTTTTTCAGATCGCAGTCTATTTTTTCTCTTGGCCGGCACCTAATTTTCGGAACAGGGACCTGGGGGTCGGGCGAATTAATATCCGAAGGGGTTGGTGAGACACAACCCCACAAAGTTCTGAGACCGTTTAAAGGTTAAACCTCAGTATTTTGCGGTAGGTCGTTCGGCTTCTCGGCCATGAGTAATGGCCTATAGGGTTGGGGGGCCTGTATTGTGTCCCCGCAGGCCTCCCTGTAGGGCCCACAATAGGGCCCCCCCCCGTCACAATCTCACACACACAAACAGCTGCTAAACTCCCTCAAACTATTCAAAACCTAGGGGTAACTAGGCCTCTCTCTCTCTCTAGAAGCCAGAGTTTAAAAAAAAAAAATAATAATAGCGTAATAACAAGGGGGGGGGTAAGCAAGTAAGAAAAAAAAAGGCCGTAATTTGAATAGAATCAGCTGTCGTGGAACCTTAAAGGGTTTTGGCCTATTAGTCTATTAAATTGGGTTTTCAATAGTCCCAACTACGACATGAACGGCGGTGACGTCTAGTAGCGTTGTTCTACGAACTGTAAAATCCATCACCTTCCTCAACGAGAAGTACGTTAGCCGGTTTCTAAAAGGAATAGAAAAAAAGGTTAACGAAAAGGGAATATATTCTTGACAATGTTTGTTCAATGTATGTATCGAACATAATACAGTGTTGGTTAACAATCGGTTTAAATTTGTAATTGAATAACAAGAGTGTCGAAGCAGGAGAGACTCGTTAACCATTTAGCTTCGAGCACAAACATTCACACGATACCAGCGACTCTGTAATTAACCATCAATTATTCATTTTCGCGATACCCACTCTCCATTAGCCATTCATGACAGAACGTATGCGTATGTCGATCCGGGTTCGAATCCCGGAATTTCCCTACGGTTACAGAGTTCAAATGATATATCAACTTAATCGTAGACTGCAGTATACTTGTGTTATAATGTATATGCAGGGACAGGCCTGTGAGACCAACCCGTTTCAGATTAAATGTATAATGTCCCTCCAAACAGGAAGAATCTAGAAGGAGAAATGTCAAGATTCAATCACCAAGAACGAATAGGCCAATAGAAAAACAAATAGAGCGCCCCCAACCAAAACGGGTGAAACGTCTTAAAATTAGCACGCCGCTAAATTAGTAATTTTGTAATTCCTGTTTGCAGTGTCGACTCTCACTAAACTTTGCACTGAATTGCAGATTCAACGTCTTCAACGTTTTGCTATAAGTTTTCGACAGTATGACACTGTGCGCATTAGTCAGTAGGAGCTTGAACGTCTTGAGAAGAATAAGAATTCGTTAAAACCAGTGTTTAACCGTCCGGTCGACTAGAACTACCGTTTTAACACGTTTTATTTGGGCCCCAATGTACCTCATCTCTCCCGGCGAGAGTAAATAAAACTAAAACTCAATTCGAAAACAAAATCTTGAATTTTTTACGGCCCCCAACCCTATGCGAAATGACTGAGGATTACGGCCCCCTGTAGGGGAAAAAAATATCGAATCTCCAAAAAAAATTATACGATTCATAAATCTGTCTACCAGTTATATTTTACTAAGAAAAACCCCGGTTAATACTAGTAGTTTCAATTTCCACTGCTTATACTTTCCATTAAATTATTAATCAATCAATTCGGTTTTCAACATACGGCTAGCAGTGTCCCAAAAAAATTATTCGAATTGTAAATTTGAATACACTGAAAGGGAACGAGCTCGCACATTAGGTTTCACGTATTTTGGGATATAATAATGATGATATAATACACGCGGAATATTTGTTTGGGAGCATATAATAGTCGTTGTCGTCCCTTCGGAAGGCGAGAACAATTACAGACAACTGATCTCCCCTCCGAATGAGAATTTATCATTGACACTTGGGCCGATCGCTTTGTGAGAAATTGATTTAAACCCTCCTCCGCCATGAGATCCAATCGAAAGAGATCAGTTTTTAATACATCTAATGGTAGGGGTGGAGGGAGGGAGGGCCGAACCTCCACCACCCCCGAGATCATAATGAGTGATATATGCTAACGATCTTCCCGACAATGTCACCCGGTGGCCTAATTGAATTTGCCCGGCGGATCCCCACACATCTGGCACAAACACTGTGCCGGAACGGTGTCTGAAGCGGGGGAGGGTTCCCTTCTGGTAATTACTTAGCCCGGAGGGAGCACCAGTTAACGGCCCATTAACGGGGGGGGGGGCTCAGCCCTTAAAAAGCCATGCAGGGTCATACAAGGGTTATCCCAGCCTCCTAAAGGGTAGGAACACTGAGGGACGAAATTTTGGAATACCTCATTATTTTCTATCTCCTCAGACCAGTGTGGGTTGAACCAGTTCATTGAGAATAAAAGAACCCGCTAGGACCTCATTTAATTAATATTTTTATAGTTTAGAATACCTGTTTTGGGGTCTGCAAGGGGTTGGAATAGCGTAGATTTCTCGCTAATAGCAAAATAGCAAGAGACCAAACCAGCGGGTGGAGAGAGAAACACACGAAATCTACAATATTTTTATATTTACAACCCCTTTCCGCCAAGAAATCCAACATCGCCCGCGTCCAGAGATTCCAGTCAAAAGTCCTTACCATCCTTAATGCTCCCCCCGGTATGTTTCTAAGCACACAATCCACCATGACCTCAACATACCGATAGGCGACGGTAATCAAGTCATTCAGGCGAGAAACATAGACTCGACATTTGTACACATAATTATGAAATAATTGATTGTACAAAAAAAATTCCTATGTCTATGCGTAGGAAATATACTACTCTACATAGTAGAGTACTAGCTCTAATACATTAGAGCTTGAAGCGTTCAGACAACGCGCGTTTTAGAATGACATCAGAGGAAACCGCCCTCGGTTTTCGGTGGTTATAACTAGACACACACAGACACAGTGGCGGAAAAAGAAATAAACTCCCCCCTCGGCAACCCTAAATAACAAAAACCCCCCCCCCGGGCTATCTACCCCCGTGGACCGTCCACACCTACCATAAATATGGGGGAGGCTGAACCGGGCCATTAAGTCACCATGCGTCGTCCACGTCCCTACAACAATTCCCCCGCCCCTCTCAACAGTTTCTAAAGCCAGTTTTAAACTCCCCCCCCCCGTCATTATTGATCTACCCTTGCCTTAAACTGAAATCGATAACGTACTGGAAAAGGTATGTTATTGTGACATATTTCAATGAATCCCCTCCCCCTCCCGAATATGGAACAGAACGGGCATCATTGAAATAATGCCTGGATTCAATTTTAAAAAATTAGGTTGGACAGAGGAAATTAGACATTGTGATGTTGACGCGAGCACTCCCACAAAGATCCTGGTTGCTCATTTAAAACTTCATTTTCCTAACTAAAAAAAAAAATGTACTTTTACTATGGTCTAATAGCGGGGTTAAAAGAGAAGGGTTGAAAATAGGGGTTGCAGTATGAGGGCCATCAAAAGAATTTATATGTATACACTTGTGAGGGGGCGGGGGGCGGACTCCATCCAGCACACGCGACTCGTCCCATTGTTCGGGGTCGGAAATGAAATAAAGATAATTTTCATAAGATAAAAAGAAAAAATACGGAGGGAGAGGGACAAAAAAAGAAAGAAGGAGCGCAAGAGGGAATAAGGAATTAAAACGCCGGGCCGTTAAACACAGGAGACTTCCCGAAAACGGGTTTTATCTCTCTGAGAGAGAGAGAGAGAGAGAGAGAGAGAGAGAGAGAGAGAGAGAGAGAGAGAATAGGGGAGGGAAGGAGGGAGAGGAGGGAGGGAGGTGGAAATAATAAAGCGGGGGAACAGGCCTTAATTACCGGTTGGGATGAAGTAGAGAGGAGAGCGAGAGGGGAAGTGCAAGAGCTGGGAGGGGGAAGAGAGAGAGAGAGAGAGTAAGTTAATTAAAGAGCAGGAGGGGGCTGTACCTGTTTAAACTATTAGAAGGGGGCGGGGTACAACAGAGTACGGCACTGAGCGAGAGCACGCTTCTACAACCGCGCACCGCGCACAAAATAAATAGGGATAAATGGCAGAATATTTTGACTACAACCGGAAGCACCGACAGAATCGTATCTGCCCCGAGTTTACCGTGAATTGTCACTAACTTCCGGTAGTATCACGTAATTCTCTAGAGTGTACCTCGGTTGGCGGGGGTTGGAAGCCGCTTCAGCGAGCTCCACTATTAGTTAGTCTGTGATAATATCTGTACAAACGCGTTTCTTTAGGGAAACAGATAAATTGATCCACTATCAAGAATATCCCACAGCATAAGTTAAGCTCAAGCTCCCAACAAGTCCTACTACTTTTTGAGACAGGAAAAATTTCTCAAATCGAAGTTTCGATCAAACGATTAAGTACTGACGTAAATTGTTTGTTTCGTGATTAATTAGGAATATACCGATACGGCGTAATCATATTTTAAAGCTGTTATATTAAACGAAGGAAAACAAATTAACAGAAAATTGAAGTAGCGGCGCTAAGCGAGGGCAATAACCAGAGATTAGTGTCCTTCGGAGTTGGGGTGGGGGTGGGGGCTTAGAACTGTTGACTTGGATTAAGTAAACTAACGGCTTCGGTGTGGGGGACGGGGGGAGGGGCAAAACTTGGTTTAATGAGTTCGACGAATCGGGGCCAAAATTGAGATTTTCTGAAATTAATTAATCCGGGCTTCAATTTGTCCAACGTCTCGGACGTTCATCGGCGCGGACGTTCGCTTATAGAGGCCGGTCTGAAAATGGAAACGGGACTAAACCTCGATGGAAATAGGCGATCTATTTCTGACATAGCTCAATCAACAATTCGCTTATAAAATAGGGCAGTATCGGTCTTATTTTATAGATAATACAGCCAGTTACTTGCAGGTACAACGTTGTCATTTCAAGAATTCTTTCATCGATATTAGAATTTTGTTAATATTACTGAAACGAAGGGGTTCACCCTAGTGCTAGTCCAGGATTATTCTATTACCGAAGGAATACCATTATATTCAATAATATGACAAAAAATAAATTGCCAGCACGTATATTTGATCTCGTTTATCAATAGATATTGAGGCAGTTTGAATGCGGACCGTGTCTGTACATTTTGGATGAAAGAGACCTATTTCAGAGGGAGTTTAAAACTGTTAGCAACAGGGGATTAGTAATAGCTTAAAAATTGCGTTTATACCTGTCGATAACTGAAACCGGTAACTGAGAGGCATCAAAAACCCGGACCGGGCAATAAGGGGAGCATTCGAACAGTTCGACAATTCCTAATTCGGGCTAAAGGGGTTCGGTCTGTGTTGGGGATGGGGGGGGGCATTATAGCGGCAGATTCGGCATAAATTCGGCCCAAGGGTTCGATAAACGGGGGGCTGAAGAGAGAGGTAAATATTCGAAACTGCTGCAAGCCGCGGCGCAGTTTCGATCGTCCGCCGGTTTCACAATGCAACCGGGCCACCGACAGACACACAAAGGGGGTTGCAGGGAATATGGGGGTTGGCTGTTTGCAGTTAAAACCAGAGTGCACTGCCACGGCGTTTCGGTGTCAATGTTTAAATGGCGGACAGGGCTCAATTTCGCGGTTAAGCAGAGAGAGAGGGGGGCCGCTGTCAATTTTCGGTAATTAAATTTTCGATTCCGCGCAACAATTCGGGCGGGAACGAATTCCCGATTTTTCACTTCGACATAAATACGCGCTCAAAAATTAATGTATCCTGAGGGACTATTGAGGAAGCAGACGGACGATTCGCAGGAAGGGTTTTAGAAAGAAAGGTTGATGAACCGGTCGCCGGATAGTATTGAAACAATACTAATATATATAATTTAGACACACGGATATATATGTATAATATATTCATTTCACTCACGCCTTTCAGCCTCAATTATCCTTCAGACGTCATCTCAGATTTCCCCTTCCCAGAACCAACTTTCTCCACCCTCCGAAACAAATATATATATATATATATATATATATATATATATATATATATATAAATCTCGGGGCAGAAAAAGTCATTTCAGCCGGGCCTAATACGAAGCAAACCCGAGGGCCCAAATTAATAGTCCCCGGCGTTACTGACGTAGGGAAAAAATGACGCGGTCCGTCACCCCTCCCCCACCGTTTTCCACCCTCGTCTTATCTCGTATTTTTTCTCTTCTTCTTCTTCTCCTCCTTTTCATTTGTTTTAATCTTCGGACGGGAGAAAAAAGGAAAAAGTTTTCCATTTAGAGAGACAGGGCGCGTCGACGAGACGAACGGGATGAGATCCGCCACAACGCCGGGGGCAGATTTGGGCGGCGCTGATTTTTTTTTTTATTTCTCTTTTTTTTTAATACGCAAAAATACGGAATGTTTCTCGGGAACATGGTATAAAATTTCTCCCCACTGAATATTTCCGTCTGCAGACTTCGTCGCTGCCGAAACAGGTCTTGTCGGCGGTAAAATTTTTCCTTTTAGCGACAATAATTTAACTCTTGGGCTTAGGCCACCTTTTCAATGGAAGTTTCGCACCGGATCATTCCCGTTTGCCGGCTAAGTCGGTTAAGAAAAAACCATTGTGAACGGCTACAAATAGGCTTCCGCCCTATTTGGCGTACACCATAGACGGGCGACACCACGCGCGACTACTAAAGACCGACGGAGTCAGTAGAGAAAATAAATAAGACCCGGTCGAAGGGTCGAACTTTATACCTGGTGAAGCACAATCATCCGGAGCGGACCGAGAAAAGCGTTGGTCCGTTAAATTTTCTTCCCCCTGTCCCGTCACCCCCCCCCCTCCAAAACCTTCCTCATACCGACAATAAATAGGATGTCCCCCCGCTACCCCTCAGCGAGGGACGAAAAAAGGAAATTTGTCGCTTTTGTCGAACAATATATATGGCCGTGGGGATGGGACCGGGGGGGGGAATTCGGGGCCCAACCTTACCCTCCTCAGCCCTACTTGCCCTTTCACGGCTGTGAATCAATTCACGCCCAAGAATTTTCAACTAAATCGGCGGTCTAGGCAGTTAAATTGCATTAGGGGTCGTACGTTCTGCTCGGAAATATGTCTCTTAGGTTCTGTTTTGGATCACGCTTTTTTTCAGAGTGAATCTATTCCGAAATATTTCAACGTTCACGAGCAAACAGAATCGATTTACTGCGGTTTGTACTCCTTCGTCGTAGGGTGACGAGGCGACGATGAAGTATCAGTACCAAATTTGAGTTCAAAGAGGCAGTATTGACAGGAAAAATTCTACGAATACCACCGAGAAAAGATAATCGACTCTGCACGAACACACACACTGAACGATCAACCCGAAGTGTTATGTTGACTGAATCAACACAAATGCGAAAATAGCCCGATATACGATGACTTCAAATCAAACAGAAATTTACACCGAATGAAAACTGAACACAGCCGGGGCGCCTCTGTCGCGGCGCGATTTCGCTTCAAATCGCAAATTTATTTCGGTGTCTAGCTATTCGAGGGTACGCCCGAGTAGTCCCTCCGGTATCCCGAAACCGGTAGCTCACAATTAATCCGATTTCATTCGAGCGGAAATTCTACGCTGACGAAGTGAAATTTTAGAGAACTGAAAACTGTAACGCTGGGGCCCCGGAAGTTTAATATACGGGAACGCAAACAGTGACTGTAAAACTGACGACGGCGAAAAGCCGAAAACTATGCGCGGAGGAAACCGTTAAAAACGGTATTGTAAACACCGATATGAATTCTACTGGGCCTACAGTTCCTGTACACCCATATTTCGTCTAGAAATCTTATCTAACCCCACTAAATTAAAACTAAAACTCAAGATCTCCCGACGACTGAATATTATTATAGCAAATCACGTTAATGTGTTAATATAATATAAGAATTATATGCCTTAACCGAACCCATGCCCAATTTTCACTCAACCACAACCACTTTCTCGGTCGGAGATCACCGAACCACTTAAGAATCGCCAGTATAAAACTTTAAGGGCGTAAAACTCAAGGGCGATAAGAAGAAATCTTGACAGTTCAGATTTACAGGACTCTGATGGGAGGTTTTTGTTGGATACGTTGGACCCGAAAAGTTCTTTAAAAAAATTTTAAACATTTGGAATTTTGTGGACAATAAACAAGGAAACATTAGAAAATATTGAAATGAAAATACTTTCCAATAAATGCCTTAAATTGATATTTGAATGTTATTTTTTTTTCATACACCTAGGTTTCGACTTTTCGCCATCGTCAGTTGTACATACAGTTGTCGCCTCTTCTTACCGATGAAAAGTTTTCCTAGAGCACTGTCAACCTTAAATTTATAATATAGTAGGAGGGGAAAAATCCCCGACTCGTGGAAGAGACTGGAAAACGCGAAATGCTGAGCGTATATTTCCGACTCACCGTAAGAAGCGATACGACGACAATCCAACGCGTGATACCCTCAGTATAATCCATGTTCAGGCCTCGAACGCCGACCACTGACTGAGTGAATGAGTGACTGAATGACCGGCCAGGGCGGAGCGTGTTCATCCGTTAAATTCATGGCCGGAGGAGGAGGAGGAGAAGGAGGAGGAGACGGGAGGGAGGGAGGGAGGGAGGGAGGGAGAGGTCGCACAATGCGTAAGGGGACCGGCAGGGAAATTTGTCCCTCGAGTTGACCGCGGGTGGCACACCTGAGAGGACTTTACCTTGTCAAGTCCCCCACTACTAAAGGTACGCTCTCCGAAACCGATCTACCTTTTTTTTTCATAATCTATAAACGAGAGGACGAATTACTGCAAAAATAAGTCTTCGGGCTTGAGCGTTTCCAGGACTTGAGTCCTGTGTCGTAACAAGGAAAATGTAAATGCGACACAGTTTATCCTTCACCGAATAACACCTACATAAAGCATTTTCCACATAATACTTTAATTTTTTCTGCATGTTTTCCACTGCATTTTATACATTACAAATTAACGCTTTAGTTGGATGGTTGGGGCATGAGTTAACTGACGTATTTATCCGGGGCTTATTTACCTTAAACTAACTACTAGGGGCTGTAAATCATTCGATTTTCCGACAGCATGACGAGAGGGTTTGTAGCACGGGTGGGTGGAGAGTTCAGTAGTTTCCCACAGGAGAGATTTACGGTGTAGAAACTCCGTCCGTATATTGTCTGGCGTTCGGTGCACACGTGTGTGTGTGTGTGTCTCGGCCACGTGTCCGGACGAGCCCATTAGTGGAATTATTTATTGAACTTTACACGTTGGGTTCGGCGGTACTATATGGGGGTGGCAGGAGGGGGAACGCACGAATAAAAGCACGAAACGAGCACGAAAACAGGCGAGGAAATAACCATCAATCATCGCACTTTAGAAATGCACTTTTATTCTTCGGGTTCTTTGCTAGACCGGTTTCGGCGATCTCGGTATAGCACAGAGTTCTGTTCTCTTGCTCTTATTAGCATTTTGGAACTGGCTTATGCCTCGCAGGTATCAGCTTTTGTTGAGGCTTACGACGAGCTAATATTGCCCCTAGACCTGTATCAGATTACAGACAATCTACCGATGAATTGGCCTTATATAACTGGAGAAACTATATTCCTTATAAAATATATTATTTGTATATTTAAAGAAATACTTGAAAAGTTCGCTGCGTACTATAAACTTCCACAAAGTAAAAATTCAATCCGGATACTAATAAGGGGCCGAAACCTTATTGCCGCCATTATTGGACTATTATTCCGTCCTCTACAAAGTTGGACCCAATTTTAACGGAGATTTACACTCATTGCGACTTATTCAATTAAAGTTGTTGATTGTTCAACTGCCGATCGTAAACTGTCGATACAATAAACCCCCCCCCCCCAGACTCGAACTAATTACGGGAGGTGATTTTACTGAAAGTTTACATTCGGGAAAATTATGAAAACGGACGACTGTAAAATTAAACGCCGGTTTTACGGGCCGACAACAGACTGTCCGCTGTAAATTAATTCTCTCCTCTCATTCCCCCCTTTTTTACCCGGGAACGGTAAAAATACAGTTCAAACGCTCGTTACTTACTGAATTTACTTAATTCGTTTCCGACTGTCGGATTTTGTAGAAGGGGAAATTATTACGGGAATCGAGGCAATTCGCAATTGAATTTCGAATATTAACTACTTACACGCTTGAATCTGAAGAAAAGCTACTGGAGGTGACGAGACCCCAAAACCAGCCAAGTACGACTCTGTAGGCTATATAGCTGATGAAGCATGCTGTCAGCACTAACACTACAGTGTCCGGACTCGTGTCCAAACAATGAATTGTCGGGAAAATTTTCTGGAAAAACGACGATTTCGGGAAAAACGACTTTCCGGTCACACAAGGCTCCGTCGTCGCGCTATTTTCTATACTGCGTTTTTTTAGGCCGGTAATTTTTTTACATTTTCCCATCAATTTACCTTTCGGTACTTCAATCATCGAAAGCCATCCATACCGGGGGGGGGATTAACGAAATACATTACGGCCAATTAAACCGCCCACTGTCCGCGTTCAACGATGTGATTATTACGGCCGAACGGGTTAAATATTTTACATATTTCCACTACGCCGGCAATTACGACAACGAGAGGGCGGTCAACGAGAGAGGTCTAATCGCAATTCAGAACGCGGCCAATAATTAAAAGCCATTAGGGAGGCCGAGTAATAAACATAATTTGGACCCGACAGAAACGAAAACGGTTAAAAAGAAACAACGAATCCTTAATTAATTGGCAGGTGTTTGGGAAATTATGAAATTCTGTTCGTTAGAAATACAAAAAAGAAGCTGACTCGGGCCCAATTGAGAACAGAAAATTATCTTAATCGCTTTCGAAGCTCGCGCTTAGCGCCTAAGTGCTAAGTAAAGTAATAAAACGTAATTGATAAAACATGATTATTTCATAGATTCCGTGTGTTTCTGTGTCTCCTCTCGCCGGTTTGGTCTTCTGCTAGACCGGTTTCGGCCGCTCGCCATCTTCAGTAGCGGTGTCAGTCACTTGCGGCATTTTGGATGTCTTTACAAAAAGTGTCAGTGACAGTGCAGTGAGGCTACAGAAGACGGCGAGCGGACGAAACCGGTCTAGCGAAAGACCAAAATAGCGAGTGGAGGCGGAAGGAAACACGCGAAATCTACGCGTACGAAATCCAACCCCTTGCAGACCACAAAACAGGTATGTTAAAATTCAATTCGAACGAACCATCGAAGACACTAATTACGTCTACTAGTGCTACTCGAACATCAATATCGCTCAATGTATTTTATAGTTCTCGCTAAATGAAGTGGCCCATTCCTCTGATATAAGTCGAGAGTACTAGTACGCTCTGAGTATGAGTGAAAGTAGGAAAATTATATTGGGGCAGTGTGAGTTTTAATACGAGCGGTTTTCCCACCTACTGCGGCGTCGGGAAAATCCGAGAAAACTTTTCTAATCACGGTCAGTCGGGGGTTTCGGGGTCCGTCATATTCCCCGCATATTGCAGCGGCCTTCCTACCATATTGCCACGAACTTTTTCTATCCGGGACCAACATACACTGAGGAGAAACACAAATGAAACACAACGCTCCGGCTTCCCGAATATCCTCCTAATACCCCAGCGAGTTTTCGGGAATATTTTTGTCCCGCGGGAATTCCGAATTTCACGACTTTTTCCCTTCCGCCTTACGGCTTGTGTTGTGACACTATAACGCGGTGAGAGAGTGAGAGAAAAAACCCGAAAAAACGGGTTATTAAAACTTTTGACTAACCCAAGCGGACTGTACTTCAGAAACATTTAAATTATCCCAACCTCGCATTACGAATCCGCTTCTATCATATTCGAACAATAAAAACAGAAAAGGTCGAAATAAAGACGCAATTCAAATAGTTAAACTTAAATATTTTTGCACCACCTTTATTTCTGTAGACAGTCAATTAATTTTAGAAGCAAATTTTTCCATTTTTCCCTCGGATTTGTGACACGGAATCCGAATATATTAGTCTGCCTCAATATTTCAAATTTGCAAGTGAATTATAAAAGGAGAAAGTAGATAAAACAGGCTTCTATTTAATTACTCCAGTGTACATTCGACCCCGATATTATTATTCACAATTACTACATTTTTATTACATTGTTCATTTCGCTTCACCTCCGATGGGCAGTTCACATTCAATTTAATCCTTTACTGGGAACCCATTTCCATTATATTGTTGAATAATCAGTAATCTCAGTTGTTCCGCGAATAAACTGCTGACCTTAATAAGGTAATAATAAGAATTATTTAAAATGTATTAATTCTACTCTTTAATGCTACTGATGCCGAAAGAATAACATTGCAGAAATTCCGTCCATTCGTGAAGACACAATGGGATATCCGGTATCTAATTTTTCACGCGTGAACAGTAACTTGTCGGCGGAGTCTGAATAGGGGCGGGCGAGGCGTTCATCCCCCTAATTCACCCCGGGGTGTATTCAGGGGGGCATTTTTCACGGGAGGGGCCACACTCCTCCTCCTCCTCCTGGTGCTCATCCACGCGCCGAGAGGGACCAGGGAAAATATCCACCCCGCCCCTCATCCTACTTCTTGACGACAAAAGTCAATTCTAAAGAGGCGGAAAAACGCCCCAGGATTTCCACCTGGCGGTCCCCCCTCATCCTCCTCCTCCTCCTCCTCTTCCTCGTTACTCAGCCCTAGGAGGAGCACGCTTCGTGGAAATAATTCGGCCCGAAAGGGGACCCGCCGCCGGCGTCCCCGATTATAGGGGTCGTCACAGTCAGCTTGATCCTCCCGGATTGAAACCGGACGAAACGTATTGAATTACACCGTCCGTAGTTCGTGTAAATAAATCCGGCTTTCATAGGTTCAGTTTCAAAAACCAATTTCGGAGACCCGTCTAGTGTAGCTTCGATCGCGGTGTACCTTATGCGCGGGTATCTATACGGTGTTCACTTTTCAAATATAATTTTATATCAATTATTTTAATCAGTTTTCCTAATATAAGAAGGGAACTTTGACTATATTATAAACAGTGTAAGGTAAACATTTATTTACACAACTAAAAATATACTTGTATTGTTCAGAGTATTGTTTCGGTAATAGGGAAAGTTTCAGCGCTCCAGAATTCAGCTAGGTAAATTCCGGCTAATTCTAATGAAAACGTGCATTCATAAGGCCGCCACTCAGGACTACAGAACGCCCTCATACAACGAGAATAGTTTCCCGGGAAAAGGCTTAATTATGTGCGCCTACTTCAGTTATCGGTGAAAATCCTATTTCTCTATAATATCCCCCGTCAATGCACGTGTAGAACCGGGCTCCTCTTCAGGGGGTAAATAGGCGGGGGCGGGCAAAATACCTGCACGCCGGGTAAACAAGGACAAACCACCCCCCGGGATATGGACAAGGCGGGGGGTGTAGTCTGAGGGTGAACAGAGTGCGGGGCTCTGAAGTTTAGGGTCGGGACAGAGAGCCACCCCCTTCTAATTCGGCCTATTTTAACCGACATCCTCCCCGACCCCATCCCTTCCAACCCCCGAACTCGCTCTTATTCCGAAATTGGACGCCGGCTAACGACTCGCCTCAATAAACGCGCTCCCATAAATCCCCCTTTAGTAGCAGCCATCTCTCTCTCTCTCTCTCTCTCTCCCCCAACCCAACCAACACTGTACGTGTCATTAACCTGCACTTCTTCATTCGGTACACTCTGTAACCCCCGGTCGGTAATTATTCGTACCTCGAGCGCGTAAATTACTTTGTCCCTAACACCGAACGAACGTACAGGACTTAAAAGTCCCAGTAGCTTAAAGGATCGCAGTCGTGGGGGGGATAAACCACAACGAAAATTCAATTCAATTAATTAAAAAATTTTTCAGAACACTGTAGTATTGATAATTACATTTATTGTTATATATAGGGTTGACAACTAAGTAATTGCGGAATTCACCAACAAGTGGCGTTGTACATATTTTTAAGTACGTCAACATCTCTGCACGGATAAGATTCTTTGATACGTTATTATGTAGTCCTTTCTGAAACATTCGGTATCAAAATTACATTGACGAGTTGAATTAAAGTTGCACGCTGTGTACGGTGATGAAGCCTTAAAATAAGGGCAGTGTCGGTACCGGTTCGCGAAATTTCGGTCGGGGTATTTTTTATTAAAAGATGAGGAGCCCTTTGGACGTCCAGTGGAGGTCGATGATGACCGAATAAAGGCCATTATTGATTGCAGAGAAGCTGAATGTATCTTATACGCGCATTCAAAACCATCTACGGCTTATCTGTGCAAAGATGTTGACGTACTTAAAAATATGTACAACGCGTCTTGAAATGGTGAATTCCGCAATTACTTAGTCAACCCAATATTTCAGTTCGATAGTTCGATCCGATATCGGGCTCGATTGTACGCGATTAATTTAGGCCGACGAAAATATTTCGAAATAACGGTTTCCGGTAAATAAGCCCCGGGTAGGCTCGAAAATTCAGAATTCGGGTTCGTCCGGCCGACCCTTCGAACGGAATATTCGACCCGAATTTCCATCACAGGCGGCCGGAAAGGGGGCCCATATTTCCGTCCGAAATTCATCCCCGACTCTCCGAGCACCGGAAATACAGAACACGGAAATACCGAGTGGTGGGGAAAAAAAAAAAACCGGGGCGAGGGGTCTCCTCCCGATTTTTATATGGGGGGGGGGAGGAGGAGTAGGGATGCCCAAATGAAATTAGAGCCTCGGCGTTAGTGGGGTACATACCGGTTGGAAAAGGCGACATTATTATGCAAAAGGCCGGTGGCCCGTGGCCCGCCAATCAGAAAACGGGGAGTGGGGTTGAAAGGGGGTGAGAGTGAGAGAGCGAGGGCATCCCAATTCAATGGCGCTCTATGCAAACTACACTGGCGAGAGAGAGAGTGAGCGAGAGAGGAAAAAGGGGACGGGGGGGGGGTGGGGGGGGGGGGGGTGGTTAGGTCAAACTTCATTTAAAAGCGAACCACACCGCTGGATTTAAAGCTTTCCGCGGTTTAAATTGACGACAGAAAACCTCCCGTCGTAAAAGGCTAATTGGAAAAACGCGGACCGTACCGAAAAGTTCGGATGTAAAAAAAAAAAAGAAAATTACAATGTTCGGACGATGGGTACACCGTAGGGCGAGTACGAGTCCTAATTCGGCCCCTGTACGAAATAATTTTCTGAATTACTTTCAGAAAACGCAACGTAGACAGACGCTTTAAGGCGTAGTTGATTTTCAGAAATATTTCAAATATTCCGAAAAACTAGCTCCGTTCGGCAATTTGAAGTTTTCCATATTTACATCACGACGAAACGGAAAATCAGAAAAACAGATAGTTTCAACAATGCTACCGAGCCTGAGATGAGAACAAATGTTCTTGGGATTTCTCAACGCAGTTTGAATACAGCAGTTTTCCAAGCTGCTTTCATCACACCAAACTGCCAAAGCATCCAAGGGGATGATATGACAGCAAACTGAAATGGTGGACTGAAATCCAAAGCGTGATATTCGATTTCCACTCGGCAGGAGTGGAATCCCAAAATTGAAGCAAGATTTGAATTTCCCACCATTCTTGCAGTAGAGTTGGCAACCCTATTAAAAAACATCCCCATTTGACAGCTAATAGTTTAGTACAAATGGAGCGTTACACGATAGGACAACGTGTTTTCATTTGTTGGACAATATTTAAAAAATAATGAAAGTTTGGCCAGCCACAGTTCGATTCAAATCTGGCCTAGTTAAACCCGCGGGCGAGAACATTTAAAGAAATATTTGCAATAAAGAAGTATTTGTACCCAGAATTTGGAACTCAGAAGCGCGTCCTGTGACCTGGGTACGGAACACAATTTTCATCAGTTTCTGAATTGAATTTTAATAGGCGTCGATCCATTTTTTTTTGAACGGCGATAAAATATAGGCACGAAATACAAGAACTGAAGGAAGGATGAAATCCTGGAGGACGATTTGGGGCCAAAAAGGAGGAAAAATAAGAGGGTTGCGGAGAGAGGTTGGTGGGGAGAGGGGGAAAGCCGGATAAAACTTTTCCGATTACTTTTCCAGGGACCGCAAACACCGCGGGGAAATCCTAGCCCCGGCCTCGGCAGAACAAGATTCCGCGGGTCACGTGTCAGACCCGCCGCCTTTTCCTCCTCTCAAGCCTCGATTTTCTTTCCGATCCGGGAATCCTACTCAATACGGAGAGAGCGCTGGAA
Source organism: Lethocerus indicus (assembly GCA_019843655.1). Taxonomy (NCBI): domain Eukaryota; kingdom Metazoa; phylum Arthropoda; class Insecta; order Hemiptera; family Belostomatidae; genus Lethocerus; species Lethocerus indicus. The sequence continues at coordinate 3,984,938 of JACDQD010000011.1, forward strand.
CGAACGCCGACATCGACTTTATATCGGGGCGTTTCAGTAAGCCGTTGGCCGGTTTCGGTTCAGAAGATTCAAATTTGAGAGCCTGTTCAAGCGGGTTGTGTTCAAAGCGCAGTGCAAAGTGTGTGTAGCTCAACTTTTCCTATTTTTATTATCCAACTTTCCAGATTAACATTGTGCAAAATTCAAATATCATACCCCCAATACTTATCTAGATTTACTACGTAATTTCACAGAGAAATCCCAAACGTTGCTCAGTGACGTCTGAAAAGGAAGTGGCCACGACACCTAAATTTTTAGATAAATAAAATAAAAGAATAAAATAAATAAAAAAGTTTAAAAAGGGGGAGAACCAGGGGGATAACTCCTCCAATTGTTGTCCAATGTATCAATGTTGCTTATTGTATCATTTTACAGTTACAACAATAAAAGAAAAAAATTATAATCCAACAATCGTTAGTTTCTGGATTGTCAGTTTCGAGACAATATACGGACTAGTTTCAACACTTTCGAGATTTTTCTTGTACGCGTTAATTTAAAAACACTCGAAAAAAATTCCACCAACTTGGCTAGTAGTAAACGGAATCAATATATAATAAGATATATCGATGTGTGTCCCAACAATAAGGGGCGTTATAACGACGTTCATAATAAATTATTTCAGAGGTAAATAAACCGGTGAGTACACAGAGAAAATGTTTCAGACACGCTGAACTAGGAATAAAAAATTATGAGGTTGAAATAAATCATTCACACGTGCCAACCGCACGATTGAATGAACTTAAAAATAGTCCAGATATTCTATAAATATCTCAAGTAATATCTTGAATTAAAATGAACTATAAGAAGATGTCCGATTGGGACACTGAAAGTGGGCTCTGAACTAAAATTTTTTAGCAGAATCTCTTTTTTGTCTAGTTGAGAATAGTTCACGAAATAGATGTTGTTATATAGAAAGTTTTGAAATACTTAACTACCCGCGGCTGGTATCGAGGACGCCCCTGTGATAACGTCATCTTGGACCCCACGCACTTGTACTATAGTATATATCTTGGCCACGGTACACTGAGCAGATTCGTGTGCGTCCCGGACACTAATTAAGATTTCAACCGACCGATAATTCATCCCGAGCAAATCTCAACCCGATATCTCTCCCTCCCGCCCTTATTTAATTGGTGGAAACGGAAAGCCGAGAATGAGGAGAACAATGTAGCGAAGAGAAGGAGAAAAAAATAAAACGGTTTATCTCGTCGAAAGGAGAGCCGAATAAATCTTGCGGCAAAGTATCCGGTTAATTAAATTACACGAGTGATAAGAGCAATTGAACAATTTCAAAATTGTAGGTTTGTTGTGTTTCTGTCGCCTCTCGCTGGTTTCGTCTTTCGCTAGACCGGCTTGCCGTCTTCAGTAGCGGTGTTAGTCACTGTTGGCACTTGTACTGTGTCACTGTCGCTTGTACTGTCCAGTGGTGAAGATGGCGAGCGGCCGAAAACCGGTCTAGCAGAAGACCAGACCGGCGGAGGGGAGACGGAAACACCACGGTATTCCAACCCCCAGCAGACCACAAAACAGGTATGTTAAACTCTAATTTCAAAATTGTTATCGAATTTAAATCCACCACTCGTGAATCATGAATATTCTTAGATAGATTGTAAATAAACTGTTTTAAATCCCGATTAAGTGTAGTCATCCCCAGTCCAATACGATTTTATTTAATTCCCAGGCGTAATTTTATTAATTCCGGCATTAGGCCGACCGCATTTATCCGCGCGATTTCCTCCACTTCCGAATCGTGCGAATTGTCCGGATGCTCCTGGGGGCGGTTTTAAAACGGCGGCATCCAGAAAAACATTGTACGCTTCGGGGCGGAGGGAGCACGCTGTACGCAACATTTAACGCCGGCCGTTATTTTTCCGGCCGGAGAATTTCCCGGACTTTTCCCGTTGTACTCAGGTCGCGGGTGGAAAATTCGACCTGCCGTACGAATAATGCGGACAACTTGAGCGCGTTGTCCACACTCTGGGGTTGGGTGAAAATCCTAGACTGGTCTATCTTGAGAATAGGCCGACGAGGATATATAAGGAAATTCGTGAAAAAAATTAGATGCTATCAAAGCAGCGTATGATAGTGTATGATATCATGACACCGAAATTATGAAAGTCCCGTCGACCAAATGGCTGGTAATCAACTGAATGTTACGTTTTAATAATTGAACCGTTAATGAATTACCGTGTTTGTCACGAGTTTTGTTACACGGATCACGGATGAGTGTGGCTTCTGTCTCGTGCCGCTGGTCTATTTAGAACTAGATCGATGCATCGTGACCACGGTGACCGATCATTTTTACCTTCAATCGGAAATGGGGAGAGAAAAAAAGGCAGACCGGAAAAAAAACCATTTTCTCGATTTCAGTTGGCTTTCAGGACCGATTAGTTGGGCCCTATAAAGAGCTACAAATGTATACCTATTTGGGAGCCGCCCAAGAATCCTCTACGGCCAGACAATCGGTGTTCCTATAAATACTTTGCCGTAAGATCGGACTTATTCATTCCCGCGTTTCGGTTTCTTTGCTCCAAACACCCATAGAGCTCGATCCGAACGATAAAAGGCCGGCGTTTGCGGTACAGTTCATATTTTTATTTCACAAGACGAAAGTAATGGAATTGCTTCGTTCCGCATCAATTTTAAAGCCTAGTAAGGACAAATAATATATGAACTGCCATAAAACTGATTTCTGACAATTAATTAGAGCAATTGGGGAAAACTTCGCGGCTACAGCCTCCTGTATTTTCGGGGGTTGTGAAGGTGTTTGGCCGATTATTTTGAAAATCGTCGACAGTTATTTGTCAAAACATTTTTCGCAGTTTCTCCTCCAGGAAATTGTCTTCTCCCCTTCCGCCGTACGGAGAGATTTATACTCTCTTCTCGACAGCGCGGGCACAGGTTGACAGCGGGTGGGGAATTGATGGGCAAGTTGTCGAATAGTTGCGGACTCGGTGATTGATCAAGTCCGAGTTCATTTTTTGACGCGACCGGAAGGGACTTACGGGAGGAAAATTCGACGAAGACGATCCAGCCGGAAATGGCAGTAGTTTATTGGAGGGAGTTACTATTGTGCCATAATATAGGGTGTTCCGAAATTAACGCAAGATTTAAATTTGGTCTGTCAGTTCTTGTGTCGATTGAACTTTGTAAGAATGGAGACGGAGATCTTCACTGTGAGTATACGCTGTAGAGAGATTCTTGCAATTCTTGTCAACGACGCCGAATTGATGTTCCTGTACTTTCGCTCTCACGCACAGCTTCGATATTGAAGCCGGTTGATCCGATTCGCCTGAATTTTTCAATCACTCTCTCTTCACAGTTGACGAAGTTAAAAATCACTATTCCGACCGTATTTTGTACGAAATTTTCGAACTGTGGCTGCCAAACTTTCGCTATTTTTTTAAATATTGTTCAACAATGAAATAAACGTTGTTCTATCGTGTAACCGGCGTGTCGGCTGTCAAATGGTTATTTTTTTAATAGGGTCGCCAACTCTACTGCAAGAATGGTGGCGAATTCATATCCTGCGTTAATTTTGGGACACCGATTTTGGGATCAGTGAGAAAATTTCCTATATTAAAAAGACAATAAATATTAATATCGTTTTTTTTAAACGGACGATAAAAAAAAATGTTTTGAACGCGATTTAAACCATAAGATTTCTGGACTCGGATAGGATTTTGGGACAGAGAGAGAGAGAGAGAGAGAGAGAGAGAGAGAGAGAGAGAGAGAGAGCCACCGAATACAGTAGTAGTTGATGGGCTGGATGGAAAGTCCAAAGTGCCATTACCGGGAATGGGATCATAATTGCATTGATGCCGCCGGCCAGCTCCAGAATTGTTCATTACTCTTCCGGAGAAATTTCTCAAGAAGGAGGAAGGGCGACGAACGCCGGGAAGGGGGGACGGGGGGTGGGGATGTCCTTCCTTCCCAATTTTCGCGAAAACGAAATTCAATTCCCCCCAACCCCAACTCCCCAATTCCACCGCTTCATCTCCGTCAGTCCTCGCCTTATTTCTGTCCCTTCCCTGGTCTTTAACTTCCTTGAAGTTGGAAAGCGGTAATTGAACGCAAAAGATAGTTGACGCGTCGCTCGGATAATAAGAGCAAAGGACGGCCATAATCAGTCTACGATAAAAGTTTCGAGAAAAGAATTTTTAGGCCCGAAAGAAAAATTTCGACTTAAATATTCTCGTCTGGAGAAAGGCAGTAATTTGAAAAAACAATTACAAAGTATCCAGAACAAAGTATCCTTCGTATACCCCCAAGAACACGTACAGCAAAGGAGGACGACCCTCGTGATGTTCGCCTTGACGCTTGTACATATTTAAAGATAAATCAAACAATTGTAATTTTTGTAAGTGGACTATAAAAATAATGTTTACGCGACAAAGGACTCGGGTTTGAATCTCGGCCATCAACAGAATTTTCCTTCAGAACTGAAAATTACTCCCTAAACATATTCTGTTAGCCTAATACGCCTACACAATGCGGTAATTGGCCCAAAAACATGGCCCGGATAAACTCTCTCCTCCTCGGTTATTTATTATATGTAAAACTGGCTCCCGTCTATACCGCTAAAAGCATAAAAATTCACGGCCTTGCCAAACGACGTGCCAAAAAAAAAGGCAACCTATAGGGCGCGCTAAGAAAACCACAAATAAATGGCACCTCCTCCTCCTCCTCCTCCTTTCGCGAATCGCGGGGTAACGAGAACTGTGATAAAATGTCACAGAAGATAAAGTCATCAATCACGAATAAATTTGCGACGCCAAATAACGGAGAAATACTACAAACGAGAACGCTGGTCCGGAGCCAAAATTCAGTCAATTTTTTTCATCTCGCTAATAACTAAGAATTTTTTTTTAATCGTAAATTCCCAACCCGAATAATTACCGCTCGTAAATTCAACCGAATTTAAAATATATACCCCAGTTCGCTTTGAACTGTCCGGCAATGCATCGTGAAAATTAGCCACAATTTGTCTACAGCATGATGAATAGAACGCCAACAACGGTGGTCAAAGGTCGTCCTATTGTTGTATACAGGATTTTCGAAATTATACGGCGCTATACCAATAATTTTGTGGTTGCTTGAAGCCGTTATATTTTTAAAAAGAAAACTAACTCACCATGTGACAATCGTTGCCTCTCGGTCCTCGTATGCAGGACTGTTGTATGGTGCTCGGACCACCGCCGGCCGTGAACTGAAACAGAAACGTACGATACAATTATCCGAACTATAGTGATAATATACAATATAGGAATTTATTATTTTTAAGTACGAAGAAAAATAAATGTGATAATGTTGATGGAACAGTCACGGTTCGTTTTACAAACACGAGCTGACTGCTAACAGATAAATAAAAAAAATTAATAAAACGTCAGTAAAATTATTTTAAAAGTATTTTATTAATTATTCCCCGCACCAATAAAATACCGAAAAATGGAATACCGTAGATTTGTGTTTGGTCTTTTGCTAGACCGGTTTCGCGGCCGCTCGCCATTATTCAGTAGCCTCACTGCACTGTCACTGTCGCTTGTACACTGAGGATGCCCGAAAAACATCCATTAGTGACTGACACCGCTACTGAAGATGGCGAGCGGCCGCGAAACCGGTCTAGCAAAAGACCAAACCGGCGAGAGGAGACAGAAACACACGAAATCTACAGTATTCCAACCCATCGCAGACCACAATATTACTAATCACAAGTGCACTAAATAATAGTTTTAATTACATGTTTAACTGTGAAGTTACACAATCTCTTCCAATACTGAGTTTTCTTTGTTTATGCGATATATCAAGTCGTTATCAATTAAGATTTTCGGATTTAAATCCTGAGGTATATTTGAAGGAAAAACCCCGACTATAAAGATGGGATTTGGATCAATCAATAATTAATTGTTTTTCGCGATTTTCTCCAAAAATATATCGAATAAGGGCTCGGTATAGGAGACGAAACTTTTCGTTAAAATATTTAACTCCGGAAACACGCAGCCGGGTCTCAGTTCACAACCACTGTCTATTAAAAGTTATATAATGCGGCGTTTCTTCGTCTCTTTCAGGCCTTAAATACACATAAGGGCGCGGGACGAATGGAGGGGCGTAAAAAGAAAACAGGGACAAAAGGGGGCGGGAAAGAACTGAAGAGGGAAAAATAGACATGAATATGACCGCCGAGTGGACCGGTGAACACGACACCTGTGGAATATGCATATGTTTAGAGAGCGTGAGAGAGAGAGAGAGAGAGGGGCATTTTCATTTTTTTCTTTTTCAGAGAGTGGAAAAAATAATATTTCCCAAGTATGAAACGTGGGCGGCCGCCCCACCCCCTCCCCCTCATAAACCGGCCACACCGATGTTGGACTTAAAATAACAAATGGAACGGAAAAGCATTCCGAGTAACGTCGGATATTAAGAGTACAGGCCATGTAAAAACGTACTGTTTATGTACACAAACTCCGCATCTACGGGGGGGAATACATAGAAAATATGAAAAAGAAGAAAATGAATTTTTATAAACCCGCTACAGCCACATAATTATTCAGCCCTGTGTACGTAGAAAAATCGGTAACTTTCCCAATTATTTCTACATACGATTTTAATAAAACCACAAGAAGTGGATACCAAATCTGCGTTAACCGGATGTTTTTTAGACGATTAATGATTTATTATATTAATGAGACATTGACGCTTTACAATCCCGAAGGCGATTTAATGCAACTAAAAACCCGAACATATTTTTTTCTATATGAATATAATGTTCAACGGTATGCTCAACGGAGTACGTTTGAAACTGGAATAGATTATTTCATTTCAACACGTTTTGAATACAAGATTCAATGTAATTGATAATTCCAAATCGGCCACAGGATCATAAATTAGTTAACTCATTGTTATCACAGTTTAGTTTGACCGTCTTAACCGGGCATTTTATTACTTCTGTTTGACAACAAACTGTATACGAAAAAGGCGCTTAATAACGACCGTGAAAGGAAACTGTGTGAATAAATTATGTGACGAGGGTAGTAACACCTCCCGAACACCGAAGGGCCATCACGTAGCCCACGTTTCTGGCGTTAATGGTTTATATCTTCCTTCTTCTGTGTCGACGGCGTGAACTCTGTTCGGAACGACAATGGGCCGATGAGAGGGCAACACGGGGCTGTGAATATTGAAAAGGTGCCACTGTGGACTATTTGATGACGATAAGTGCCAAAGACACAGAATTGCGGGACGGTAAAGACCAAAGATTTCTATGAATCTCCTACGCATAAAACACGTCCTAACGGAATCTACAACACTGAACACTTACATAAAAGAATGTTATCATTTGAATTTTAAATTCCAGGCGTTCTAGAAAAAATTTAAAAAATGAAAACAGCGACTCTGAAATTGAGCACAAATTAACGACCCTGAAAATCCTATTTTTATTTCTCTTCGGGGAAAAAAACTGACAGAAAAATATCGTAAATTCGTAATTCGGAGCTTATCCCAGAAATTTCGAAATTAATACGATTACAGTATTGATGTACGCCAAGTGATATGCCGTAAACACGCGGATGGTAATACAGTATACGTTATTTATCATTCAATGCATTCAAATAAAATTATTACGCGATTAGGAAATTACATTTTACCGTTGCGCACAGTTCAAATTATCATCTGAAATAATACCCATCGAGAAACGAAAGATTGCAAGAATCTGACACACGAAATATACCCCAGATTACCGTAGATTTCGTAGGCTAAAGCCCAGGAGGCAGAAACACACGAAATCTACGATATTCCAACCCAAAATGGAAACTTTAATTATTAATCTACTGTATATTGACCGATATTATTCGACAACTCTCCGCCACTTTTCCGGCAGATTTTCGATTCCCCTCTTGAAGAACTCCTCGAGACCAAAATACATCTTATCAAATTGTCGATTACTTTCGGGTACACCTAATATATTGGAGGTATTATTTGAGATACCGCGACCATGTGAGTGGTTTTACGATAGGTTTTCGGCTTCGTCGTTTGATAGCGAAAGTGTAAATAAAGGTCTAGGTTTCTGGTTATGGGCGGGGGTGGCTCATTGGGGGGGTGGTTTGATAGCGAAAGTGTAAATAAAGGTCTAGGTTTTGGTTTGGGGCGGGGTGGGCCATTGGGGGGGGTGGGGTGGTTTGATAGCGAAAGTGTAAATAAAGGTCTAGGTTTCTGGTTTTTGGGGCGGGGGTGGCCCTTAAGGGTGAAGGGGCGGGGGGAGGGTCGAAGGTTTTGGTTGAAGGGTGACACGCTTGGGGCACTGGCATCGCCCTCTGGCACGCCCCACTGTGGTCAATAACCACTGCCTTCACACACACACACACACACAGAACACAGCCTCCAGCATTGCAACCAGAAACCGCGGTAATATATATACATATATCTCGGCCAATATAACAATAATACGACCGAATAACCGGAAACCCTGGACATAACTGAGGGGCGACGCCTGAACAGCTCGAGAAAGCAGAACTTCACTAGACACAACCGATTAGTCTGTAGAATTTAACCAGCAATAACCAGAATATATCTTGTGGACAGGTTCATTCAATAGAGAATATTTTTCAGGACCTTACTAACTTACCACCAATTATTACGTCATCAACCCCTAACCCGTGAGGAAGTATCAAATGGGGGGCACAAAACTGACACCAAATAAACATGAATATGATCAACAGAAAAATTCCTTAGTTAGGAGACATTGTTGTTTCAAAAATTTATTGTATTCTATTTAAAATGTAATAGGTAGGTATTAATTTCAACTAAATATATATATATCCACCTCCTCACCTCCAGAAGCATTTGACCAATAATAAAGGGGCATTGAGTTGTCAGAATGAATTGTAAAACATAAATATTTTCGGAAATATAGATTTTCTATATTTCCGACAGTGTTCACAGGATTCTTCTTAAGTATCTTACTGTATTGTGGACTGAATGCTAAGTGGTTAACCCTCATTATTGTCTTTATCTATTTCTACCGACTGAATTTAAAGTTTTCTATCCTACAGTCTGTCGACTGTTTTTCAAATGTTCGGCGGTCGGGAAGCCGTCGAAATCGAATGGCCGCGAAAAAACCCTTCTTCGCGAATTGAGAATATCCATCCGGGCACAATGCGGCCAACCCCCCACCCCCTCTTCCATCCCCCTGAACCACCGCACAACTTCGCCCCCGTTACAGGGCCGGCGTTAAGCGACCGCCGCAGAAACGAAACTTGGGAATGGGGCGGAAGCATGAATAAGGGATAATATTAGAGGTCGGGGGCGGGCGGCGGAGGAAGCTGGGGGACCGAAGACGAAGAAGCAGGATGAGGAGGAGGAGGAGGAGGAGGTGGAGGTGGAGGAGGACAAAAGGGAATATAGAGAGAATATGGTGGGTTAAAATTCAGAGGGCGGATTCGGCAGTTTGAGCTGCATTATTGATGGGGCCTCCGCCGTGGCCCCCATTCTGCTATGGGCCTCCTATTCTCATTGTTTATACTGGGCACGAGGTCCCCATACGCGCGGTACACACCGACACTGTCATACTACGGTACCCGACACTGCGGTACTAATACCGTTAGATCGTAGTACTCCCCCCACCCCCTTAAAAGGAAGTAAATCCACGAATCTAATATAAAAGCACCAGTAGTAAATCGTACTGTCAATATCGTTATTCGTCGTAACTTTTAGGACATGAACTTTTTTTTAACATTATTTATTGTACAATCAACTAGGTGCCAGTTATAGGTACAATGGCGGTTTGTTTGATTAGTTTCACTCGATAAAGACGCCATCCAGTGATGGTACTTTTGACCTGTATCCGGCCTACAGAAAGTCTCTAGGCGTTTAAGCCGACGCTTTAAAAGAGGAAAGGGACTGAACGAGTGGATTTGGATATGGAAAGAGGCAGGAATGGAATGGAATTTTGCGACTTCGTCGACTGTTGGTATGTTGAGGACATTATGGATCGTTCGGTTAGAAACATACCGGGGGGAGCGTTAAGGACGGTACGAAGGACTTTTGACTGGAATGTTTGGATGCGAGCGATGTCGGATTTCTTGGCGGAACCCCCATAGTTCTATTCCGTATGTCCGTGTCGGTTTTAATATAGCTTTATATATTGTCAGTTTTGATGTCCTTTTCCAAAAGATGTCTCAACAGTCCAAATTTACGATTTAGATCTGTTCCTTTCAGTCGGGATTCCATGAACTTTTTTGATGCAAATGTGATAGATTTTTCCGACAAACTGACAATTGTATATCCCCTAGTCTAAAAAAACGCATCGACTACCGAAAATAATCAGTTAAAAGGTATTCATAGGCCGGGAGCATGATCTAATAACCGAAGAAGTAGTAATGGAACACATGCTCCGTGTGCATGTTCCGTGTACAGCGTTAGCCGGAGGCCACTGCAGTGAAGAACACGACGAGCTCAAGGCAACAAAGGGAAGACGGGAAGAAATGCCCCGTTGTTGAAACGTCTAACAGGGTGGACGTCCGCCGCGAGGGATGAAATTAAGGGGACGGACAACCAACACGGGGTGAAAAAAACGGGTAATGAAGCAGGAGTGGAGAAGGGCCCTACCCCTACGGTAATTAAGGACAAGGGCTCGGCCTCCCGCAAACCACCGGCGCACGCCCCGGGGCGTAACTGCACCTCCTCCCCGGGGAGAGCCCCGTCCCGGGGACGGCGGGATGGAGGGTGGGGGCGAAAAAAAAATCCGGGGTACGTCGACGACCTTCACCCCCTTCGCCCACCGTCCCGTTTTGCATAACCGGCCGTGAGTTATGGCACTTTGGACACGACCTCGCTCCGGCGCCCGTACACGGCGTTAATTAAATGGGACGCGCTGCACAGTAACCGAAATTAAGTATGTACAAGAGCATCGCCACTCCCTTCTGTACACAATTTGGCCCAAAAGCTAGACCAGTTTCGACCTCGCAATTTGTCAGCGCACCACTAACTCCAGTCGCACAGTGCGCTATTACTACTCCTACGGGACTTTTTATTACATTCTTCCCGTTTTAAGCTCTCAACTATGGAATTCCCGTCGACACGCGATCATCACTCCTCCTAATACGTCTACGGTTAATGACTCGGTACATGCGATGAGCGCTGTTCTGTGATATACGTAGGGTGAAATAAAGGTAATCTGACAGGACACAAGCATCCCTTCCGACTTTCAAGGACTAGAAATTAATACAACGATGAATTCTTCTGCAAGATCGGTTTAGGCCAACAGGTGTCCAGTAACTTGTGGTCCGCGGTAAAAGTACCAAAAGGATGCGCCTAAGGTGACCGAAAATGGGTCACAGATCCAGAGAAATTCGTTAACGTTTCTATTCGAAATGTTTTCGAGGGGAGTAATACCAAAGATGACATTCGTTCCCGTGGCCCAGTAACGACATCTATTCACTCAGTAAATCATGGGGCGATGGGTTCTTGGATTAGTCACAACCGGCCTCCAGAGTCCCCCTTGGGGGTAATTAAAGCCCCGCCACAGGATGGGAGAGGACTTGCACAGATGTCCGCGACGTCGCCGCGTCACCCCCCCCCGTCCCTCCATCCCCGGGGGAAATCTGGGACGGAGGGAGGAAAAAAATAAAACACGTCCCGACGTTTATGAGAACACCCGAGGTCCCCACTTGACGCCGACGAGGCCCCATTGTTGGGGGCGGCACCCAGGCCTCTCTGTACGTGTTGATTTCGCGGCCCTAGCTGCCGACCGACCATTCATCAACCCTGTCCAATAAATCCAACCCAGCGATCGGGACTATAAACTTCATGGCTCCCATTGTCGACCGCACCCCGTTACTATAACACTATGTAACTATAGATAACCCACGACTAGACGTCGCACTCTGACACTGTTGTCGCCCTCCGACATTAAACTGTAGGATCGATCCTATAAAATATCATCAAATTTAACGTATGGACAACCCCTCTAGGGGCCATGAATTTATCATAATATTGCAATGAAAAGACAACCGACCGACCGACTCGAGAATGTTTTTTGCCACGGAGAGGTAAAAATGCTTCTATCAAAAATACCTCGGAGCGAACAATGCCAGGTAGGAAGTAATGTTTATTTCAACAATTCCAGGCCTACTGGATGTGGCCGGTATTGTTGTTGACAATGCCGGGTTCACAACAATGTTTCTGTGGACAATGCCGGGCAGACAACAATGTTTCTGTCAACAATGCCACGGGGCAAAAAGCACCTTGCAGGCAACAATGTTTCAGTATACAATACCACGGAGCCAAAAATTCCTGACAGACAACAATGTTGTTTCTGTCAACAATGCCAAGGGCAAACATAATTTGTAGGCAACAATGTTCCTTCGAAAATGCCGGGCAGGCAACAATGTTCCTAACAACAATGCAGGGAAGACAAAAATGGATCTGTCGACAATGCCACGGGCAAATATTCCTTGCAGGCAACAATGTTCCTTCAACAATGCCGGGCAGACAAAAATGTTTCTGTCAACAATGTCACGGGGCGAAAATTCCTTGCAGCCAACAATGTTCCTTCAAAAATGCTGGATAGACAACAATGTTTCTGTCACAACAATACCACGGAGCCAAAAATTCCTGACAGACAACAATGTTTCTTTCAACAATGCCCCAACCGAGCCTACAATGCCGGACAGATTTCTTCGATATTTTATTGTAAAAAAAAATTAATATTTTTGTAATTTCTCAACGTCGTCGCAAGATATCCAAAAACGGCAACTAATCTCCGCGTTTATTATTTATCTGTTTCATATCCTTTGTTACTTTCTCCGGGGATTTAATGAAGCGCCGAAAATTCAGAGCACATCGTCGACCCCCACGGGTATATTCAATAATAAAAATGGATGAAAAAAAATATATATATACATAAAATAAGATTGAAGAAGACGAGAAAGAAAAGTCCTTAACTTATTCCGGCCCCTTTCGATCCTGTTTCCTGAGGGATTACTTCGGAAAATAATTTCTCTTTTCTTCATCCCTTCGTCGGTAAGTCAGAAAAGGGGAAGAATCTTTAAACGGGTGGATGGCGGATTGTGTGCCTGGGGTGAAAAATCGAAAGTTTCTTTATTTAAAAATTACAAAGCCCCTTTGTAAAAGAAACTCCGATTGATTGGACGAAACCTCCTTCTACTTAATGTAAAGTCGCGTGCAAAACAAATAATGTGGCAATTAACAGACACGAGAAAATTCGTAAGTTCCCAGTTCTATCAACGTCAGTAGGGCACTGTGAACGAATTTATTACGAACAATTTATGATTAAAATAGAAAAATCTGTCCACCACTTTAGGAAACTTGTTTCCGACTTCCTTCAATTACCAATTTCAATTATTAAATTTAATCATTGAGCGAGGGAAGCACGTATACTGCAAATTAGAGGGCTAGACCTCTACACTGAGTATAAATGGAAAGATAAGGCTTTTGTTATTAAGACTTTGTTAACAAAGTGAATTTTGTCCCTTCCGCACACAAACACACGTACAGTAAATTGTAAAAAAACACCAGTCACCAGACACCAAGCCCGCGAATATATGACTTAGACCCGGGCTAAGCACCGGCGGCTAAGTAACAAACGACGTTGTTGTAATTCGAGCTTAGTTTGGGCACTGAACAAAGTTTACAGTGTGAGCCAGCGGAAACTTCGGGCTTTCTCGAGTTACTCAGATTTCTATAAAAGCTTTATTCGAGATTGAGTTCTCTCTCCCCCTCACCCTCTCTCTCTCTCTCTCACTCTCACCCTTTCGTGCGTCGTCGACCGCTCGACAATTCATAAAGGGAAATATTCACGGGAGGAGGAGCGTTCACGAACACGGTACACACAGACACACACACCAGAGTTTCGTGAACATCTCGAAATTCGAGACACAAAAAGCTGAAACATTTCAATCCTGCTGAATATAACGACATAATTATAACTTATTATGGTACCAGACACGCTGAAATGTCATCAATTTTTATCAATATTTCACACTGAAAAAACCAAAGACAATGCGAGTATCATCTGGTGTATTCATTCCTCAGCTAAATTGATGTCCTACACTGTATAAGCACTTAAGGTCTGAAAATATCATACTTGAATAACCCAGCTAACGTGAGATGTTGTATTGGATTGCCTTTAATGGCGAACGGCCGATTTTACTGTTACGGTACCGCGGGTAAATTCAAGAACGGTGAGGAGCGAACGGTATTTCGTCCTTCTGTAAAGGACGACGGGAACAGCCGTGAAAATCTTTCCGACTGCTGGATAATTGGCCGTGGACGTGGACAGTTATACAGTCGGATGGGACGTTGTCCGTTATGGCGATCGGGCGACAACCGTAACGTATGATGTTTGGGGGTTTGGGGTTTGGGGTTTGGGGGGTCATCATTCAAACGCGGTCGTTCAGAGACCGTGACCCATATCTATGAACGGGTCAATTAAATATCCGACAATAAAATACCGATAATGACAGCGACGTTATATATATCTGAATGTTGAGCGAAAATTTAATATTTTCTTATAATTTTAAGTCAGAATGAATTTTTCGATGGTATTCCGGCCTTACTAGGTGGTGACGAAATCAAGTGGCCATTTGAGGCAGTGCTCTGGATTTTCCAGAAACAATTATTTTCCGATAAATTTTTGCTTTCAAGTTCGTATTAGAATTTCCTCTAAGGACGAGAACTGAGGTACGCGAATATTTAGGGACTTTTCCGCCCCCGTTTCCCGGTTCCCGGGTGCCGTGCGGAATGAGAGATTACTATAAATTCCACGATCGGTGTAGAATGTTCAGAAAAAAAAAGAGCCATCCTTAAAACAGGTCCCCCGGGTTTTAGGAATTAGTGAAGTAGCGGGTACCGGCGGTTATCTGCCGACGCGAAAGCTCGAAACTCAATTCCTCAAGTCCGGGCGGCATAAATAAGATATCGAATGGAAAAGAAAGAGTTGTCGCGGTGTTCTGCCGGGAAGAATAGGGAGTAGAGAGAAACCGGCGGGCAACATCGAGGACCCGGTTTTCGTCTGGTTTATCGCCCCTCGGGCCCCAGCTTCCCGGCCGAAAAACATTATTTACGATCGCGCGCTAAGAATCGGAAGATTTCCACCGTATATTATTTTCCTGTTTTAAAGTCCCGACCGAAAGAATTTCGTTCCCCAGTCCCTCCCTCATCCCCGAGTGAAACATAACAAGTCGTGTATAAACTGGATAACACAGTTCGAACAACTCCATTATCTACTTTCGTTCTTAGGCCCCGATTCTGCTGTTCGCCATCGTCAGTAGCGGTCGTTCAGTAAGACCGAGCGATAATAAACACCGGATTCAGATCGGGCTCCGTTACAATTTATTTTTCTTTAAATATACGCAGGATATCGTAGACACAATGTACAAATGTTGTGCACAATGCCGATACGCTAATCGGGCTTGTCGCGTCAATAGATGATGTCAATTTGTCGGCATTTACGCACTGCCTAGAAATATCCGTCTCCAAACGCGATTCGGTCCTGAGACCGCGACGGGTGGAATTTCCGAACTGCGGCTGCCAAACTGTCATTATTTTCGAAATATTGTTCAACAATGAAAACGCGTTGTTCCATCGCGTAACGCTCCATTTGTGCTGACCCTAAACTATCGGCTGTAAAATGGTTTTTTAATAGGGTTGCCGAACTCTACTGCAAGAATGGTGGCAAATTCAAATCTTGCGTTCATTTCGGGATTAACCCTATATTATTATTGCGGCATTCCACATTGTTATACCAACATTTTGTAGGCGCGTATTTAAAGACAAATTAGTCACGAGTTGATCTGGCGCTAGACCGATTTTCGCTTCTTGGGGTAGAGGAGTTGGGCCCGTGTATTCCGACGGCGACAGGGTAGGACAGGATGCCAAATGCGGGCAAAGATTTTTATAATCAAGTCACAACTGTTATTATTAACGGGGGAGGGGTTTTAATTCGTAACGCTAAGTAATGGAGCGATCAAAGTTTGGCTCCCATTCGGGGGGGGGGGAGGTTATGAAGTCCTCAGCGTTCCCAGCCGGCTTGAAAAATGATGTTTCTTTTCCCTCCTTCGAGGGCGGACTCCGGTGATAAGATTTGTGGAGCTTTTCTCACCGGGGGAGCCACAACCCCACCCCCAACCCCCCCGTCCTCCACCACACCAAGCCAGTTTTACCACCTTTATCTCCTTTCCCTTATCACTCTTTTCTACGCGCCCTCTCACTCCGGTAAATTATTATCCGCCGCCCCCCCCCTTCACCCACCCCGCCGTTTTCAAGAAGAGTAGAAAGGAAAGAAAGAAAGATCTCTCTCTGGCGTTCTCCTTTTCCTTCTTCCTTTTAAGCGAGCCGCTAAATAACGGCCCCGCGTCCGGTGTCCGTATTGTCGCTCGCTTTTCGACATTTTTTTCCCGCCTATTCGTTTTCCGCCCGCAGTTAGAGGCTAAACTTCGGAAGAGTGGATTGAGGTTTTGAGAGGCCTACAGTTCCTTTTTTCCTGGTTTTCCCTCGGGACCGATTGCGTTTCCCTCGTTTCCAAACTGAACATCGTATACTCAATGTTTGACGCGGACCTATCGTCGACGGGGGAGGTGCCGACAGCATTCCGTCTACACTCCGATTTTGGCTCCGCATACCTTATTGGTGTCCCGAACGCTCAATCCTGAGGAAAATCCAATTCCGCGCTTTCCCCAAATCTCAACTGAGAAGGGTCGAGAGGGCGGTCCTATTCGACCGTGTAAAGTCCCCGACCCGGAGTGGTAGTAATGAAATTTAAATTCCTTGCAGGATTTCAGGGATAGCGAAGGCCGGTAGTAGAGTAGGGTAGGGCGGAAACAGGGTTGAGCCCGAGACGCTGGGGAGAAACGCAAACGTCAACCCCTAGTAGGGGGAGTTTGATTGAATAGTATTTGCATAGGGAAACTCCCGGTTGTCCTTCTTTCCCTCTTCAGACGACGTTTATGCAGTCCCTCATTGCTCTTTGAGTTGAACACGAGAAGTGGGCGCCCACTCCTGGTGCGGAAGATGTTGATGAACGGTCGCATGTAAATCTCTTTGTTCGGGTACGCGCAGATGGAAACAGCGCTTTAAAAACTAAAGAAGAGTCTAGAATACAGTGTCGGATATGAATATACAGTCCTGCGGCCCCGTCTATATTTTCTAACGCTCCAACGTCATTTAAACGATCGGACGCCGTTTTCCAGTCCGCGCAAATGAAATTCGAATTTTTTTCTTGTTCAAGAGGCAAGAAAAAAATTAAAAAACCTACCATAGGGTAGCCACTCTGAGTTCACAGGGATATATAAAGCCTGGACCGCGTACTCGGAGCGGAGTTCAACAGTTGGGCCTTATGATGGAGAGCTCGGGGCGAAATCCGGATGTCGATATTTATCGGGTTCG
The DNA here is from genome assembly GCA_019843655.1 of Lethocerus indicus. Lineage (NCBI taxonomy): Eukaryota > Metazoa > Arthropoda > Insecta > Hemiptera > Belostomatidae > Lethocerus > Lethocerus indicus. The sequence continues at coordinate 4,002,377 of JACDQD010000011.1, forward strand.
CTTTATTTCTCCACTCTCTCTCTCTCTCTCCTCTCCGTTTTGTTTTCTTTTTCTGTCACCCACAATTTTATACAACCTTGTGCGATATTATCGCAAATGGAGGCACAAGAGGACCTCATGCCAGGGGGATTCTAAATCGATGTCAAAGAATTATAAAACCGGTCATTGTGCTCGCAGCGAATAACGACCGTGTTATTATCCGCGATTTCCACAGCCGGATGACGGAACTGTTTTTCCAATCATCCTGTTTTTCCAAATATAATTCTGCACATAAAATTGAGGAGATTTCTTGTTCAAGGTTCAATTTTCTAGCAAGAAAATTACTATTGAAGAAGCACTATACATCGAAGAAGTAGATGAAAGAAGAGATGAAAGAGCCGGTAGTTTTTCTTCTGTTAATATATTTTCAGTTTTAGTTGGGGCTCATTACCGCAAAACGATCACAGGGGTGGGGGGTGGTGGGGAATGTGTTCTGGGAGAACACTTGCAATTTGCATAAGGGTAAGTCTTTAACGAGCGTCGGAGCCCGAGACTTTGACTTCAATCGACCCTCCCCCCCCACTAATAATCCTTTCTTTTTCTTATTCTCCCTCTGTTTCGTCCTCGTCCTCCTTTAATCTTGCCCAGGGGTGGTTGGGGGGCAGACAAAACCTCACTCACTGTGCCCCAGGAAGCGGAGTACAACACAAGTTGATGAAAGCCGAACGAACGAAAGAACCGAGTGTTTCCAACGACTTTCGACCGAAAGTTTCTTTAGTAACTGTGGACAGTGTATGCGGACGCTCATCGACCGTGTTAATTTGACGAGAAATAACTGTCAAGGCTCGCCGGCCTACGGAATTTGGAAAGAGCGTGAACAATATTGAGGTTGTTAAGGGCCGAAGTGGGCGAAAGAACTTACCCGGGAAGCGCCCTCAGGATCGTAAAGGACCCGAGGTAGCGGTCCCGAATGATTATCTCCCGTGGAGCCCGAAAAAGGGCAGGAGAAATACTGTTCCGATTCAAAAATATGTCTTCTTTTATTGTCGGGCCGTTGGGGTTCTCGGGCCGCCGCCACAAAAGGACTCGGAAAAAGCGCTAAGAGACGCTCTCTCTCTCTCTCTCTCTCTCTCTCTCTCTCTCTCTCTCTCTCTCTCTCTCTCTCTCTCTCCGCTCTTAAAGGTCAGATGGAGTTGAAAATGGTTCGACTTTACGTCTCCCCCTTCTTCACCACCACCCCCCCAACCCAATTGAAACCAACCCCCGCTTCGATATTTGCATTTAAGAGGTCCGGGATTTACCGCACCCCGAAGGATGGGGGGGGGTTCTGCGGGAATAGGGGCGGTCGCGATTTTTTATTATTCGGCGCTACACTTTAAAGGCCCACAACGTAAAGGTGAACTTATCTGGTTCTACACTACGTTGGACGGCATTCTGATTATTTTACGAGAATTATTTATTTCACTACTACAACCGAAAGAAAGTCAACAATCATCTGGTTATATAGGGGTGTCCCAAAATTAAGGCAAGATTTGAATTCGCCACCATTCTTGAAGTAGAGTTGGCAACCCTATTAAAAAAAAATAACCATTTGACAGCCAATAGTTTAGGGTCAGTACAAATGGAGGGTTACACGATAGAACAACGCGTTTTCATTGTTGAACAATATTTCAAAAATAATGAAAATTCGGTAGCCACAGTTCGATTCAAATCTTGCTTCTAATTTTGGGACACCCTATACAATTTAGGTTTCCTCATCCCAGTAACAAGGATACAGTTTTATGCCGTGACAGTAATACGATAGTTCAGCCCATGATCAGGGAAAAATCAAGGAAAAATAGGATATAATTACTTATATAAATTTAGAGGCGTTGAACACAAAGAATGTCCACTGGAGGCCATTATTTTCCACCCATTCATTTTGAGGACGCGGTCACCCGAGGAAATATAGAATGAAACGCCTTCGAAACCTCCCGAATCTGAATATCGGACAGCGATCGCGGGCCTATACGAAACGGGGCGCTAAAATCGCGACACTAAATTACAAAAAAAAATACACAAAAGAATGCATAAACAACGCTGTCGAATAGCTGACAATGGTTTCGTCGACCGGCCATAAATTTCAGAGCGTGTTTCCGTTTTACGTAACAGCAATAGTGACGACGGGGGGCGGGGGACAAATTCTCGAATCTACCCCCACGCGATATAACAACCACCCTGGCTGGTGGGTACTATTCGGTACTGCATAAATATCAACTTTAGTTTATGCAAGTTTAGGTTCGGCGGCGGTATTATTCGGCGCTCAGAGAGACACGATGCATATTCAACGCCGGGTTAATTTCGTGAAAATGGGCCTCGCCAACACCGACCCCCCCCCCGACACCACAGAGTAGCGTTAACTTATAGCGACTAAGCCCCCGTCCCCATCTCGCCCGAAGTCGAGGGCTTTGTAATTGCAGGTTCGTCGTACTGTTAACAACCCCTATTGGGGGAATTTTAGTGCGGGACTATTTTTCGGTCGTCATCGAGGGGCATCATCCTACTCTAAGTAACTATATAAAAGAATCAGAGTAATCCAAACCTAACTGCAGGTTTTATTACTGGCTTTCAAAGTTAAACGCAACTAAATTATATAAGGAAATTAAACTCGGCAGTGTAACAGCGTAGTAACAATGCCGACAGTCAACATCGTCGTGTGTACAGCCGGCCCTGTGTAGGAACAGAACGGGGGGGCTGAAAATTGCACGAGTAATTGATGGAATTGTATAACGGGCCCAGAGAGAGAGAGAGAGAGAGAGAGAGAGAGAGAGAGAGAGAGAGAGAGAGAGAGAGAGATGATAATGGGCCCACCTAATGGGTCCACCGGTTGAAACCGGGGACGGCGAATGGGCAAGAAGCGAGGACGGAATTTCTAAATATGCCGATTTGTTTTACAGTCTGTTTGCTCGCGGCCATGCGACCCTGGTCGGCCGTGTATTGTGGCCGTGTATAGACACGTATATATACATATATATTAAGCTTCCGAACCGGGCCGGAAACAAACTCCGACCGATCGTAAACATTGATTGATGAAAACCAAAATAAACACGGGCCGTTTCATCGTAAAATCGGTGTTGACGGCGAAACGTCACCGGGTCAAATATTCGCGATAAAGCGTCAGCGCAGAACGAATAACGCCGCTTTTCCAATTTCGGCGAGCGGAAAAATAAACTGCCGAAATTGAAACACACTTCAAAATGCGCTCAAGATATTTCCAATCCAGAATTTCAAACATCCAGCAAAGTCTCATATATTAGTCTAGTTGTTCGGCCGTTTATTAATAGTTTATGGCACGATAATACGAGAAGCGCCCGCTGCTAACAGATGCGGGACCAATTTACCGCAGTCGAGGGCGGTACTTATATTCGGTCATTGCAGTAAGAACAACGCGAGGCGCCCGAACAAGAACGCTACCGATTTTGGCGAGAAGCCGAAAACCTATCGTAAAACCATTCACATTGTCGCGGTATCTCAAATAATACCTCCAATATATTAGGTGTACCAATTTGATAAGATGTATTTTGGTCTCGAGGAGTTCTTCAGGAGGGGAAAATTTGCCGGAAAAGTGGCAGAGAGTTGTCGATAATATCGGTGAATATATAGTAGATTAATAATTAAAGTTTCTTTTTGGCAAAATAAAATGAATTCCAAAGTCAAAATGTCGATTACTTTTGGGCACCCCTAATAAATATAAATAAAAAAGAGAATTGTGTTTATAGACAGGAGGAGGAAAATTTAGAGGAGGAAGTCAGTTTAGAATTTAAGGTAAAAGAACCTTTCGGCAGGCAGTGTTCAGAGCGAAATTTTGACATATGCCACCCAGAAAAGAGAATGAAAACTGTTGATATTAATAATTTAAGCAGGATAGCCGGGGATATCTTTCGGCTTTTAAATGTATGTCAAATTGAGCAAAACTCAATAACAATCGTAGATTTCATGTCTTTCTGTCTCCTCTCGCTGGTCTGGTCTTTTGCTGGACCGTTTTCGGCCGCTCGCCGTCTTCAGTAGCGGTGTTGTTGTCTAGCAAAAGCAAGCGGGAAGACGGTATTCCAACCCCTCGCTATTCAATAACAATCCTTTCTCAGTTAAATCGACGCTATACAATCAGAAATGAAGATTTCTCGAAGTTGGCCCGACATCCTCACAGTCGTGTTTATAGCTCTCTGTGCCCGATCACGACAGTGCCGGCAATACGGTTTTCAATTTAGGGACCGAGCGGTTCGGGTTTCGGAAAAGTTCAAATTGCAAATCGGGTCCGGTCTCGCTGGCCGGTCCACTCTGTGGGGACGACTGGTTTTTCGTTTAGGGCGGGACGGCCGTTAAGAGGTTCGTTACGGTTCGGAGAAGAACCAGACAGATTTCAATTTATAATTGGTCCCGGCCCTGTAGAAATTTTCAACGCTCTTCTTTCGTCCCCCGCCAACTGTTTTTAGGTTTTTAATTGATCCCGAAATTCCCGATCGGGGTACGGCCGCCGGTGTCGGTGAGAATTAATCCCCGCTCCGTGATCATACTTCAAACGGCAAATTCCCGTTTTCAAATTGTAGGGATGGTTCAATGTCTTCCTTTCCCCCCACCCCCCCGCCGCCCCGTTTTTATTTTCGTTCCTGTGGGGTTACTCTCCTTTGTGCGGCTCCGCAATCGGTGCCTCGGAATATCGTTAACGCCCTGTCCGAATTGGGACCCATTTGGAGAAACTGGAGGACGCCAACCGCATACTGAACGATAAGCGGATACCGATTCCTAAGATAAAACGAGATACGATCCGATTCGCGATAGCGCGCAAATTAATGCGTATAAATTAACAGACGGTATGCAATATTGAATAAGAACTTATAATTTATTCGGTTTTTCAAAATTTCAGGTATTTCCGGCCTCGGTGTAGAAATATGGAAACATAAAAAAACAACTGTGTAACCGACAAGATACAATTTTTCCTTCGGTTAAGAAACTTATGAAAGTCAAATACAATCACAAAAAACCGCTCAAATAATCCAGGTACAAATAGGTATACATAAATCTAAATATAACATGGGACCCAGAACTGTGTATTTGATCGTAGGAAAATTAGACCTTTGAGCCGTCTGCTGGGAGGAAACGAGGAAATAGGGTCGGTCAGGTGGCAAAAAGACGAAGGGCCATTCGTACTTTATTCGCCCTTGTTGAAGGGAGGGAGGAAGTGCTCTCGCCGGCGTTGTTTTACGCCGGGCGTTGCAGCCGAGGATTGCCCACTTACTTTAAAGTCCCGCCGGAACTTTATGCATACGGCCGGCACCGGACGCTGAATTATTCGCCGGCGGATGCGACCGAAGGCAATTGCTATTTACGGGGATGTTTCATTTAATAATGAATGTCACCCCTTGCACATGACGATCTAGTGCACGGCTCGGCGTAATTAAGCCCCACGAACGGATAAATTACAGGCCGAGGTACAACATTAATTTGACAAACGCTTACAAATACATTCATTTGTATATTTTGAAAATAGAAGCTACTTTCCTATATTTATTTGCAAAAATACTGTTTTCGCACAAATCCTCGTATCTGACGCGATTAATTCAAAATAAAAAACATAAGCAAAGGACAATTTTCAAGATATTTTCCCGATAATGCACCTGCCAGAGAAGTGAATAAGAAATTATGCGTTATAAATTTATGGCCTTGTGAAACAAAATTGAATTATACGAACTTTCCTTCACGCGACGTCTTGTCCGTCCTAGTTAACTCCTTTAATTGTTTAATTGTAATTTTTTGTCGATTTAACGACACAGTGACCGGACTTTGCTTTTAATACTGCGGGTAGAAACCCGGGGTTGTATGGATCCGGTAAGAGGTAAGAAACGTTGGACCAGACAACATGAGGGAGGCGGGAAGGACAAAAACCCTTGCACCGGAGTTCGCTCGCTCTGTTCTCCGAAAAAACACAGGAAAAATCCAGTCATAGTCAGGAAAAAAATATTCTCGGAGTTCAAAAAGTCAACCGGTGGGAGGGCGGGGAGAAAGTAGAAAGTTCAGAAAAAACCCTCTCGGTGTTTAATGGTCGACGTCCTAAATCAAATTCAATCAATTAAAATATCGAGTACGATCTACGACTCATTGTTCGCTCGTGTTGGTCTCCCGACCAAATTGAGGGACATTATACCCCAATTTTTTTTCTCACCAACGGACCTCCTCATCTCGAGCATCACCAATTTTCTATTGTGTCCGTAGAAGCGTGCGGTGACTTCGGGGTGGTCGTTACTGAGAAAGTGAGGGAGAGAGAGAGAGAGAGAGAGAGAGAGAGAGGGATGGATGGAGGGATGGCGGGAAGAGAGAGAGAGAGAGAGAGGGAAAGGAGCCATTGTCGCTTCAATAACCCTCCTTTTATTGTCACAAATGGTTGAATTATATTTCTGTGTCGTGGGCCGGCGTGTGGGGCGCGTGGGCGGATCGGACGGCCGCATGACACAAAAAGGCGACGGACACAATGGGTAGGCTCCGCCACAAGGTGGGATATACACAGTTTGTCGAAGGAACTGTGTAATGCGTTATTATGGGCGTGTCTCGTCCGATTTGGGACCCCGAAGACTTGCCCCAGTCCCATCTCAGGAAAATATGAACAATTCTGAACCGGTTTTGCTATAGAAGCTCCAGAAATATCGAGAGTTTCAACAAAATAAATATTGGAACAGGAACGATGTTAACGATCTGAAATAGTACCTAGATTCCTACAGTAAAAACAGAAGATGAGAAGAATTTTGGTCTTTTTCTAGATCGGTTTCGGCTGCAGTCAGTTCATTTTTTCTATGAGTACAATTAAAATTAACTATTCCTTTCACACGCCTGTCCTTTCAAACTGACGTCACGAGTTACATCTTCCATAGATGTTTATTACAATTTTACAAATTATATCTCAATGAAAACAATAAAATCTTCGTGACGTCGACTTAATGAAATCGTTAATCGATTAATTTCCTCGTAATATCGCGAAACAACGACCCTACAAAAACACAGTATCAGAAAAACTCAGGGTTGCGTCCGCTAGAAAGGCTGACAGAAATGGATTGAGCGCCAAGGTAAAAGGTTCCCAAGAAATGAGATTGAATATATATATATATATATATATATATATATATATATATATATATATATATATATATATATGGGAAAGGCGAAATGAAAAGAATAATATTAATCCCCAGGATATTTCAGTCTGGTTCCTGAGGGGAAGTAAGGATCCCCCCCCGCCCTACCAGGGGCCCCTTCCCGGCATCCTTCCTGCAATTTGTTAGAGCGGAGGAGGCCGGACCCGGAAAGGGAAGAGAGACGGCCCGGGATAAAGGAGAGAGAGAGAGAGAGAGACGAAGAGAGTGGAAAGGGATGGAAGGAAAGTGATAATGGCGTAGGAGGAAACGTCGGAAAGGAGCCGCCCCTCAACCCCTCACCCCCGAATGGAACTTTCATCGGTGCATGAGATTTTGCAAATTGCCTTCAAATCGATTTCTAGCCGAATCGTTTTATAATTATTGCTGTTGGCCGGATACGCGCCGGTGGACGCGCAGGAGAACTTGACCTGGAAAAAGTGCTCTTAATTACAAACTTGAATTGATTGCGAAACGTTCTCGTACGCACTGCCAGAAATCGACCAACTAAGGCAGGCGATTACCGCCATTATCTTTAACTTATATTTATGGGTAGCGATATAAAATCGGTTGAAGAGGAATAAATTGGTCGAGAATTATACAGACTCGCCAGTATTACGATAACATCGGTATTATGATACAGGTTTTACTTATTTATTGACTTCAATATGAACCTATATGCAATTTTTTCCGGATAGGATACCACCCGGATTCCTACAGTAAGACCTATTAATTAAAAAAACACCTAATCAAAATTTAATAATTCAATACGGACGGAATTTAATAATTCAATATACTTAAATAATCACACGTTATTGCACGAATTAGTGTTTGTAGTCACGTATGTGTTATAATATAATCGTGGATGTCGTCCAGATCAATAAAGAGCGATTGATTGTAGCGTGTAACTGCAAATTTGAACATAATTTGTAACAATGCAACATGAAAAAGGGGAAGTATATTGAACCTTTATTATATATATATATATATATATATATATATATATATATATATATACATAGAAAAATATTAATCCCCGGTATATTTCCTTCCGGTTCCTCCTACGGGGGGGTTGGGGGTGGAGAAGAAGGGATGGCAGGGAGAAGACCTCCTTCCTGTAATTTGTTAGGCCTTCCCACACCGGAACCGGGAAAGGTAAAGGATTGGGATAAAAGGGGATGAAGGGTGGGATACGATGGTGCGGGGGATGGAAGAAGCAGGAGGGATAAAATGCGACATTGCCGTACCGCTGGCTGGACACTGGCTATAATTCTTCCCCCCCGAAGACCACCAGGGCTCCGGTAGTACCTGGGGGGGGTTTATCCGATATGTCAATCTCGATAGAGCGGGGGGTGGGTCAAGCGGAGGGGTTGCCAAGGATCAATGGACGCGTCCCGCAAACCCCCGCCACAAAATAGAGGGCACAAACCCTCCTCATTTTCATCCCTTATATATCCTCGGGCTGGACGGCATTTTTGTCCCCTCCTATGGTAATATCCCGGATATTAACCCCCCCTTTTCCAGTCGAGAGAGGGAGTCCATACAGACTGCACGAGACATAATATTCCGTGACCCTCGGCGCCCCAATGTCTAACCATAATCATTTAATCCGATAGAGACGATTGCCACGAAAATGCGGTCCCTGGAAAATAACCAGCTTTTACAGGCTGTACCAACAGTGCAGTCAGGAAACATCTAAAGTGCCTAACACTGCTACTGAAGATGGCGAGCGGCCGAAACCGGTCCGAAACACACGAAATCTGCCGTATTTCAACCCCTCGCAGACCGCAAAACAGGTTTTTAACCCTTAACTCGTGCGCGCTAAACAGCTTATTTATTCGAGAATAAAATATTGCCTTTTTCAATGGAACAAACGCGCAGTATACCAAAATTGTCCTCCAAAAGAAAAGTCGATCCAGGAGCGCCAACAAAGGGAAAACTTTGAGGAGATGGATTCGGTTGGACATTGCTTATCTCCTTCCAATCAACGGCTGTATCTTATTCTGAACTTATATCTTCAGAATAACTACTATAATTATTTTCTTCTGAGCCAAATTGTATTTTTTTACTTAAAAAAATGATTTTTTTTGGGCCTGTGGTTTTAAAAAAAAATCCGTGCGTTAGGGGGTTAAACTAATTTTGTCTTGTTTTCTGTGTAAAATCCGAAAATTGATCGAAGGACCCGAAGGTTAATAAGGAAGGTCGGTAAACTAAAACGGATCGATTGTTCGTCACAATGGTAGTATCAGTGGCTAGTTGCTGCCCTTTAATCCGCCCTTCCGCCCCTGACAGGTTATAACTAATGGTCGAACAGCGGCCGCCGCCACCCCCAAACCCCCACAATTATTTCCCCGGGGGCGTTTAATTGGGCCACTGACTAAACGGGCGTCACGGGGATTTTTCACAAAATCCGTGATGGGCTTAAACCCCCCCAGCTTTCGTACCCAACTTCTCATCGCTTGTGTCTAATCCGAGCTGAATTAATAGCACGCGGGTCATCAATTAAAAAGAGTAAAAAATATTCCAGACTAACTTGGATGGTGGGGGCGACAACAAAGGCGGGGGCGACAAATTTGTAAACGCGAAAGTTACAATTCTCGTCCGACTTTCACCCAGCCAATCGGGTCCCTACCTATGAATATAAATTTATGTACTTACGTCCGCCGTTTTGGTCAAATTAAAAACACGAATCAAGACAGCCCAATGGCTTACCTGGAACAAAAGAGAGACCGGCGATTAGTGGAAACCAACTGCGGTTTAGTCAAAATAATAGAATCAATTAATTAGTTTTTATTTTCAAGTTCCTTCCCAATCAATGAAAGAGTTGAGCAAACTGCCTGGCTACTAGGTCTGCTTTTGGAAACCAGGAAAGAGGGCTCCGCTGTAAGGGTCTTTTAGCCAATTTGATATACCTGTTTTGTGGTCTGCGAAGGGTTGGAATACTGTAGGTTCGTGACGTTTCTGTCTCCTCTCGCCGGTTCGGCCTTTTGCTAGACCGGTTTCGGCCGGTCGCCATCTTCAAACAACATCCTGAAGTGCTAACAGCGACCGACACAGCGCTACTGAAGATGGCGAGCGGCCGAAACCGGTCTAGCAAAAGACCGAACCGGCGAGAGGAGACAGAAACATCAACGAGCCTACAGTCTTTTAGCCCTTTCCTTCGCGAAAGTTCGTACTTTAAGGCGAAACGAAGAGCCATTCATCGCGCCAAGCTTTCGCCGGCCCGGAGTTCACCGCGATCCTCCGCCGGTCGGAGGGCCGTGAGTTTCGCGGTGGATTAGCCCCAACTCTGAACGTGATGTCGGGTAATTGGCGGCGATTGGTCGCGGTGAAATGAACCCGTCGGCCCAGTTCATTCTCCGAATGAACGCCGTGAATCCCGCAAACGGCGTCCGTGGGTCGGTATAATGTGTCATTTCGCCATTCGTTACGTAACCGTACGGGGGAGGGGGGGGGAACGATTTTCGGCTTCAACCTCTGTTTGCCTTCCCGAACCGAAAATGTACACCCCAGCCGATAGATGGTGTTATTTGTACTTCACAAAGAAGTTTCGAACTTCTATTCCACTTGGTATCGCGCTCCGGCTTAAATTGAAACACGGTGTAATAGAAGTGGGACAATATTTCCCCGATTCCAAAAAGATCAATGTTGTAGACTCAGCCCAACGGAGGCCAGTAGGTAATCTAGAAGCCGATCTAGAAGCCGAAACCGGTCTTGCGACAGACCAAAGCTGGCTGGGAGAGAGATAAGTTACGAGCGACGGGACAACACAGTAAGGTGCTTCTTCAGTCATCAATAGTTCCTGTATATCTATCGAATCGTAGGCTCGTATTTTCGCTACGACCGGAGGACTATTTGCACGACCCGCCGCCGAGTCACGGACAACGGGGCTTACTTATTCCGGGCTTTCAAGTTCAAAGCTCAAAAACGATAGGATCTTGACGGGGGGGGGGCTGGGAGGGGGCGTTCATAATTCAAGCCCCGACACAGACGCCCACGCCCTGCGCTTACTTCCTCCTTATTCCCTTCTTATGACAACCTGGGGCCCTTCTAATTTATGGCTTTTCTCTAAGACGCCTAAATGTTCTCAATTTGTGAGCCCGGAGAAAATTCCTTATTTTGGGAAGGTCAAAGTGCCGCCCCGTTTTGCTATTCAAGAATGGATAACTTGAGAAAAATTAGCTCACGTCCTCTGACCTGAAAGTAATTTCAGCAATATAAAACTGAGCAATCGGGAGCAATATAATAATAAATACCGTTAATAACATAGTGAGCTACTAACTACTGTGCGCAAAAGTGTCGGTTTCGAACAAATCTCAATCGTTTAAAATCGCCTTAGAAAATTCAAGTGTTAATTTTTACTAAATGACATTAATTCAGGAGGTTTTCATGAAAATAATTATTTCACTGCAGTAGATTATACACAAAAAAATTAAATGAAAAAAATGAAATTGTATCACGAAATTAAATGTATTTAATCCACCTCCCTGATTGAATGTGATCCACTGTTGTTCACTCAATTTAAAATATGTTATATTTTCGAGTTATCAAAATTGATAAAATATTTTATAAATTGATATACTTTAGGGGAACGATTGGACAATTAAAGAGGAATTGAGGGGAAACGTAAATTGCAGGGTCGTGCGAACAGACACAAAAACATTACGGTGATAACTCGTAAACGCCCTACGTTACGTTTTCCACGTAAAGGCCCCCACAACAATTTTCCCGGCTTTCAATATTGCCCGCTGTAATTTTCCGGAATAATGAAATTTCGTGGGGCCGCTTCCGGTCCCGACGCGTACAGGAAGTTCAGAAAAGAGGGCGGCAGGGCGAAGGGGGCGGTTGGCAATTTTATCGGAAAACAAGAGGTTTCTTTCCAACCCCCGTTATCCCGGTCCCCAATAATTACGCCCAATTTTCCTTTGTATCCTCTCGTCCTGCGACACTTCATATATCATCCTTATTTGAGTCCCGGCTAAAAGGGGGAAGCAAGTAACGCAAAACTGGGCTGAACGTCAGTAAATTAGGCAGAATTATATCAACTATAGATATTAGAAAACTAGCGTGAAGCCGATTAGATGTGACGGAACAGTGACAGTTCTAGGTTTCCACCACTCGCCATCTTCAGTAGATCGTGTACTACAATACGGAGTGAAATATTAATACCAATCTAATTGTCAGTAGAATCCTGTCTGGCGAAAAAAACAAACCAGACAGAGCGAAAACAAATCGAGCTTTTTCCTATTTTTACCTCATAGTAAACAATGAATATTATAAAAATTGATAATTCGTTTTAAACGATTGCTTCCGAATTTAAAAATTCCTCGACGGTTTCCATTCGACCGTTTCTTTAACTCGTCTGTAATTCGCCACTGAACTGGCGCCATTTCTCGATGAAACCGGTCTATCGTAAGATGACAAATTTTATATATATATTATGGCGGATTATTTTCATTTCCACTCAGTAATTACAGTGAAAGCGAAATACATTCTACAATAGACAGACGATGAGAGCGTTTTAAATGTACAGTAAATTATTTAAATACGATTTACCTACCGTCTAGGTGGGCAACAGCGTTAAAACATTTGTACGTGCTATTCTGCTCTAGGTTGAAATTTGAGAATATAAAAAAAAAATATCGGTCTGTTAAATATATATATATTTATAGACGATTATACGGACGTAATGGGATACAATTTTACATCTCCTTGAAGCCGGGAAGCGGATGCCCCACCCAATCCCTTTTATACGGGGGCAATCCGATCGTTGCGCGATAAACGATGCGCAGAAATTCGCGACAGAAAATCTACTGTCGTCGCAGTAAACGCGGCAGGCGCAAATTTTAAATTCGAACGCGACGTAAGATAATTTCGTTGAGCTTCCGTTTAAAAATATATACGGAGAAATTATAGAATAACATACATAAGGGTATATAGTATTTCCCTTGTAGGGTTTGATTAGTCGTGAAACACTCAACACGATAACTGAACATAACATAAAACCGAAAGTTAATAGAACCTCGAGTGCACCAATCTTTATCTTTTCAAAGATCTAATTAAATATTTCTAATCTACAGACCCCCGTACGGATGACAGAAAATGTGTATAATTTTGTCAAATAGAAATTATTATTATTATAATTATTTATCTCCCTTTTACTATCTGCTTCTAAGGGTTCCTCTTCTTATTTGACCTAATTTCTGCTCCCTACACAGCTATAACTCCGGGAACAGAGTTTGACAGACTATAGAGCAAGTTTTCACTACTTTTTGCACCACTCTCGAGAGCCAAGTTTCTAACGTTTATTATTATTATAAAAATTAGGTTAATAAGGGGGGGGGGCCTTATAACTGTTGTAAGTAAACAGATACTTTTTTAAGTATCTGTTTACTTGCGTATGTGAAAAGTTTTTACTAGCGTCAATGGTGGTGATATTTCATAGAGGGGCGTTACTACATTCATGGACGTTCATCTGTATTCATGTATTGCTCTTGTTAGCCACTCCGAGACCGGCGTTTGTAAGGATTATAGTCGGAAGGTGGCAATTCGGAATGTCGTAAAGTAACGTTTAGCCCCGGTACCGTCGGGGTTGAAAACGGACTGAATTGGACCGCGTTCGAAATGCAAATCCCGGAGGAGGTGCGACGCCGGCGGGGACGTACCCGGAGGAGGAGAGGTCTGAACACCGTTCTGGAGGGTGAGGAGGGCGCAAGTGGGGCACGCGAATCCTCCGATTGGAAACGCGCAAAGCCGACTTTGAACAGGGGCGGACCGCCGCGGCGGACAATGCGGTATGGGAGATCCGCGATTGTGCCAACTTTAATTACAATTTACGGAGGCCCTGTATATACCGTTATCACTTGGAGAATTAATTCCCCACGTTGACCGGGTTCCACGCCGCACGGGCAAAAGGGACGGGTACAAACACGCCACAGATTCGGACGATATACCGACGATTGAAATTTGTAAGTCCGATAGCTTCTATCATATCCCCGTTTAATTTATGTAAGATCGTTCGCGATATCATCGAACGTTCTGAATACCGATATTAGAGGGCGGAAGCGCCCTACTAATCTAGCAAAATTAGACAGGAGATTTACGTCCATTTTTTAAATTATTACTTAGTGATGACCCGATTCTTGTTATTCCTCGGAATATAGAGAATAGTGGCTTTACTCAATTCTGTTTTTAATTTTAAGGAAAGACAGGAGTTGAACCGCAGGATTAGGATAATTCGTGATTCTGGAGTGGAATTTGGAACAGGATAGGTCTTTAAGGGCTGTAGGTGACAGGGTAGGGATGCGAATTTTATTTTCGAATCTATTACTCGGAGTACAGAATTTATACAGACAGCCTTTTACTGCAAAATAGACTGCAATACAATGGGAGACCCATTGCGAGGCCAAGAAAATAGGGAAAAACCGGAATTCCATTTCCTCGATGGGGGATGAACTTTAGCCCAAAACTTGGCGTACATTATAGCTATCGCTATGGGTCGGGGGTTGTCCTTCGACGAGCCCATTGAATAGGGGGGGAAATGGAAGAGAGTCGTGCCCTAATCCAAAGGGGGCGTTACCCCACAACGAAATATATGTATATACATATACATGCGCACACACGCACACACATATATATGTCAGGCTTTGTTTATCCCTTGGCCGTTCCTTTTGTACGCCTGTTTGCGTATAAATCTCGGCCAAACGGGGTGGCGGACGGCGGAAGGGGGCGGGGTTGGTGAAGGGGCGAAAAACAAAGGAAGGAGGCCCTTCAAGGGCATACTGGAGGGCCCCACGGGGTGGAGACAACCATGTTGTTTGGCAAAGTCCCGCCTACCCATACATCCCCATACGTCCCCCATTATGGTGCACTGCTATCGCCTATACTCGAACACCCCTACGGTCGGAAACTCCCGCCCACATGTACCGGCATAAAATTGCGCTGTTTTAAATAATCGGGATTTCGAGGGCCCGAATATTTCAATATTTGTTTGCAAATGAAACCATAATGTTGGTCGCAAAGATGTACCGAAAGGGTTTGCGGATTCGTAAACCCGTATAAAAATTTACCACTAATAGGGTTGTGTTCATCTTTTACTGATAAAAAATTCAGTCATTATTAGATTTTGTTTCCAACATATTGTCCGAATTCAGAAAATGTATGTGCCCCGTCGAGGGTGCTCGTAAACAGCGATAAAATTTTATGACCGTCGAACAAGACCGGCCGTGAACTTCTGGACTTTTATGACACTGCGCGGCGAATCGTCGGATGAAATTTGGTTTTCAAATTAAAAACAAAAAAGAACAGGAACAGAAAGAACGGCGCGTCATTTTATAGAGCCAGCGCCCTTACAGAGCGATGACCGCATCCGGCAAAAAGGAGAGGCGGCGCTCAGAAGAAAGTAGAATAAAAACCCCAAAAAGTAGAGACGTAACAAGAATATAAAGGCGGAGGAGAATACGAAACTGGAAGACAGAGAGAGAGAGAGAGAGGGAGGGAGGGAGGGAGAGCGGTTAATGAGGACGACATGCCGCAGTGAACTCTGTTTTACGAGCGGGACACATAACCACCGCCCGAGCGGACCACATAATATCCCGCTGGCCGGCATAATATCGGCATACGTATGCCCCACGTAGCCAACGGTACAGCTGCTTAACCGCTGAAAATACAGCCCAGAAGAAATGTTTATTCGCGGCCGGCGCGCGGAGGTCGCCTCCTCCGGAGGAGAAGAAGTAAAAGGAAATTTTCACGAGCAGAGCAAATCCGAAAAGCCTATTTCCTTCGCCCTCATCACAGCCGGTCCTAGCGTTCAGCGGAAGCGGAAAAGCGCGAAATCGTCCTCAACAGCGGCCCCAAGAAACCGGTTTCGACGTATAATGAGCATCCTGGAGGGAAAATTCGGTCTGGGACCGGGATTCGAACCACACACGGGTCGACGCGTTTAAATATGGCCTCACTGACCACAACAGACTGTACCAAGATTACAGATTAGGTATTTTATCGTGGCAAGTTTTCCTATCACCGTGCAGAAAACGAGTATATTTAAGCCCCAAATATCACTATTAAGCGAAATTTTCGTACAGTCTACACTATTCTATAGGTATCCAAAAAAAAAATATTTGTAATTTCTATTAAAAGGAAGAAGAAATACGGTGCCAGAAATTCTGTCTAGTTTAAGGACGAATAAACGAATACGGATATACAATTAAATCATCAATTATTGGACGAATTGTGATACTCGGATGGCAAAATACGTTCGTTATTTCCAGAAAAAATGATTTCTATACCAACTTCCACATTGGCAATAAACAATGCCGATAATAAGGGCACGCGAGTGAATACGTTCTCTTCCATCTCGCCGAAGTTTAAACGCTCTAAATTTATACAGGGTTCATTGCGGACTGCGGCTTCCTTTTGTTTGCTCCTAATATTTGTTCTGGGCCCTTCCCTTCCCTTCCTCCCTTCCTTCCTTCCATCTCAGCCACGGGAGCCACCGCTCAATTTACTTCTTAAAACAAAACCCACTTACTTGACTTTTCTCAAGCCCGGGGGTGGGGGGGGAGCAGTGAATGAAACCCGAAATTAGAAAGTTCGGAACACAATTTGCTCCCATACACGATCTCCCCCCCAAATCCACAGCTAACACGATCTTTAGTATAACCGCAAAAGGAAGGAAATAGGACGAGGAATAGGGGGGGAGGCAAAAGAATGGTTAATAATAATGATGTAGGGAAAAAAAATATGTCAATAACACATTATGAGCACATCATTTTGTGTATTTAGAAAATTAGAAAACACGTACGCACGTGCGTTTATCCGGGATAAAGCCCCTATACTAGGTAGCCGATGGCCACGAAATTCGGTAAAGCCCGCACAATTCCGATACAATTTTCTGGGTCCACCTATCCGGAAAGGTATGAGGGGAGCTTTGAGGCAAAACAGATAAAATTTTATCCATTTCAGGGCAATACGCGAGTTCATTAATAAAGTGGTTCATTAATAGTGGGTTGAGGGCTCAATTTTCCTTTAATTACATATTTCAATTCAAACAAACTATGTTCTAATAATGTATTTTTTGCAATGACTGCAAACAGTATCCTATTGACACTTATAAGATGTTTCGTGACCGGGTACCGACGGGCTAAATAAATAATTTCATATTGTTCGCTTTTGATCTTTTCTAAATTGTTACCTTTCGACGAATCGAGATCGTCGGCTGCGCCTTGATCTCTGCGGACGCAACCGTTCTCCATACAGCACTTTGCTAGTCTGTAATTTCAATCGAAGCGCACGTAGGACCGATAATCTATTTTTGAAATGAAGACATTATCATTTCCCCTTTATTCCCCCTCCCCCCCCCCTCCCCGTGTGTTATTGTCAATTTGGGAGACGTTAAGAGCCGCGTTATGGGCGGGCAGCGGCTCCATAAGCTTCCTACACTTATGGGCGGGGGGAAGCCCATTTAGCACACACCCACAACCGATTTTCATGACCGTCGAACATGAATTCCGACGGCCCGCCGCTCTACAAGTTTCTCTTATGGGTTCATGAGCAAAAAAAAAAAAACAATGCGTAATCCCGTCCCGAATCATGACCAAGAGGCTGGAACTAATCTCCAGATTGTAATCGTTGAATTCATTTTAAAAATTGACGGTTCCCACAATCCAGAAGTACAACGGTATGTTTACAAGTAAATTGTTATTTGAAAATTTGTACGCCTTTAACGACCAAAGTTTTCGGATACTTTTTGCGATGGCCCCTACCAACTTTCAGACAGTAAGTGACAACATATCGTTCGGTGTGAAAGAGAAAGACGAAGGGGAAATGAAAAAAAATTGAAGCCCCGTTTAAAAATTCACGAACGCTACCAGCCACGCGTCACATGAATACATGTGAATGATAATTCAGATGCCCCGTGCAGAAACGTCCACCGGGGGGGGGGACTTTTTGGCATTCAACGTTGGCAACACGTCGCTGACGAGAACGTCAATTACAGGACCCCTCGTGGCGACAGACCGGTTACTGCCGATAGTTACAGTCACATTCGATTTTAAAATAGGATATAGATAACCGTCATTGAAGTGTATCTTATATTGCATAAGTACGGTAGAAAATTATACCGATATAGTTCCGCTTCTGACGATCGTTTTATAGTTCTTAGGGAGTGGTTATTCGGGGCCGCTAAGTGACCACCACTCTCCAGTATACTCCTGGAGAAGGAACCAGGTTCCTTTCAACTATTCCCAATACGTTTAGTCGCACATAAGAGATTTTTAAAGTCTCTCCTCCCTTCACTTCAGCCCTTCTCGTAGGGCCGTTCGAGGGTCTCAAATAAGGTCAACCGGGGCGTATAGGTACGATCAACAACGTGTTCTCCAACTCCAAGGCGGGTCCAGATTGGGCCACTACCAGAGAGAGAGAGAGAGATGGAGGGAGAGAGAAAACGACTAAAAGCTTTTCGAGTGGCCGTCCGCAAGAACAATCGAAACCTGCGACTAGTTCAGTCTCGACAGGATTCGGTTATCGACACCGAGGCCGAAAGGAAAAATGTGAGGGACAATTTCGACGGAAATTCTGCAGCGGACGAAACACGAATATTTGGTCTGGCAACTAAGCCATTGCGCATTTCACCGATTACCTGGCACTACGATCGGCACAGTACAGTAGCAGACCAGCACTAGGATCCGTTTACGGCCCCCGTACAGCTGGAGAGAATTCCGCGGTACAAGTTCTCGATAATGTCGGAGAGATCGGAGCGACTTGAGGCTATTGGGGTCGGGGACTTAACGAGCAGTCGGAGGGTGAAAAAAAACCGCAGCGGAAGAGATGCCCATCAGCGCGCCTAATCATATCATTCTGTGTCGGCTAATGTCTATAAGCTACCGCTGGTCCAGCGGGGGACGCGAACCGCACCCCCGGGGGTTCATACCGCAACGATTATTTCCAGAGTCGGGGTACCACAGACCTCCTCCTCCTCCTCCTGGTCTTTGAAGAAGGAGCCTAACGACGCTCTGTCTTAAGCCAATCCCGTGTTGGTTTTTCTCTCGTTTCACGAACGGAGAAGAATAAGAAGAAGAAGAACCGCCGGTCCTTTATTTTTCACTTCTTTTGGGGTCTCGTTACGCCAACAGGCCGTGCGGAAAACATCCCGCGGTCCGGTACTTTGTCCCCTATATTTCTTAAAATGCCTACAGTATTTTCGAACATTTGATTTTTTTCATAGTTTGCATTCGATAAAGAAATCTCGGTCATGCGTTAACGGGACTGCGGTTATTAGTAATGATGTAACGGTTTAATCGCGGAACGTAATTTTATTAAACACATTATTCGAGCAATCGGTATGACTGGCGAAAAAACGTTTTCACGATGAGTCAAATTGGTAAATGTCATTGCGACGGATTTTCCTTCATTTTTCTCACATCGCTCAATGCATGTGTCATAAAAATGTGCAGACGAAACTATTCAATATGTCCCAGTATGTTCAAATACTTTGGAAAATGAAACTGCATTAAACAGTACTCACGTGAGCGCACAAACGATTTTTTATTGTCTTCAATGCAATCCAACAAACGCTTACCTGCAACAAAATACGTTAAAAAAATTAATTAGAGTCAAAACGTATTAAAAAAATAGGATAATAGAGGTATTTTCCGAAAAGTATTCGAAATTTCATCACTTCTGCATTCATCCCTATGGCATTAATAATATTCTAAAACGTATTGTAGTTGAGTCGTCTTCTCGTGATTGACCAAAATTTTGAATTTTAATTGAATTCCAGGTTCTGACCTCTAGCCTAATTCCCAGGAATTCAATTCCCTTTCAATTGCACCGAAACCAGGAATCCAGTTTCATTACACAAAGAACCCAATTGCAACTCCGTCTATTAGAGTTAAACTGAGTTCCTTTAGCAGTCAAATCAATTAACTATTTGATTAAGCTATCCGTATATTCAATTGAAAATGTGATCGGAATAATTTCAATTACCTTACTGTTCATAAAATTAACAGCAATAAATTGTGTAATAACTTTTACAATACCAGGTTAAAATATATCAAATCTAAACTGCTGATCATGTGTACTTTTAGTACGCCAGCATAAATTTGAGTAAAGTGTTAATTCGGGACAGACCTGTCGTTGAAAAGTGTCCGTTGAGAAAAATCTAAACGAGGAGGACAATTAGCGATTTTTCAATTAGCGCTTAGTTAAAATTAATTAGCGCGCTTCATTTCCAGGCCGTTTATGCCGGCCGGAAAATTGGAAATAGTCCAAGATTAATGGAGCCCACCGGAGGACAGGTGAAGGCCGACGCTGGCTGTACTTGATGCTTTACTGGAATTAACAGTTTTTTAAAGAAAATAAATTTAAAAAAGAATGAAAACTACCGAAGACGGCGAGCAACCGAGACCGTACAGCCAATACGCATATTTTTTTTTTCAGTTCCTTCACTCCTGAGGTATTAATCTCAATACTGCCTGGCCAAAAAGTTTAGGTATATTTCAGATATTTGTGAAGAGAGAATCGAATAAAAAGAAAACAAAAATGGAGAAACACTGCGCAAACGGGGGCGCATACTGTAACTACTTTGCAATTTATATTGAAAATAATAAAAGTAGAATTTTTTTTGAGAAAACGTATTTGATATATATATATATATATATATATATATATATATATATATATATATGCACATAAACGTTTATACCTGTTGTAGAAGGGGACCTAGGACGGTAGACTATAAATCAAGAGAAGATCCCCTCATGGCCCCCGAAAAGGACTTTGCAATGCAAAACTGGGCCCCCCCTCCTTCTCTTTCTTTCCTGCGCCATTTTCTTACGGGAATTTCCATCCACCCTCCCCCGCAGGAACTCTTTTCTCCCGTTTCTCGCCGTTCTCCCGAATTCCGGGGGTGGACTTTCGGCAGCTTTTCTTCAGCGGCGGCGACGGAGGTATAATTTTCCGAAGGGTTGGGAGGGGTGAGACGGAAAAACCGGGGCGGAAACTTGGGGGGCGAAATTAGGCCCGGGGCTAAGTCTAAAAACTTAGCGCAGGAAACTGCCCTGTGGAAGGGTGGAGGGGGGAACAATTTTCCCGAATCCGTCCCGAAAGGTCCTGTAAATTTCCGTGAAGAAGGAGCCGTAGAAACGTTCTTGAGGCCGTTAATTTAGAAGACGTTAGCTAGTAACTATTATTGATATATTGCACGTCTGTAAATTTTACCCACCCCAGTCGTTTGTGTCGGGTTCAAAATTACTTTCGGACGCAAATTCGAATTAGTTACACGGAGGGGGAGATCATTAACCGGGCCGTGTAAAACGGGGGTTGGAACGAACGGAAAATAACGGGCATCAATTAAACGGGACATTTACAATATACAATGGACGTTTTCATCCCCCACCTCAGCGGCCTTTAATATGATCGAAATGAAGGTGTCAAGTTGATGATATCGCGGCGAGAGAGAGAGAGAGAGAGAGAGAGAGAGAGAGAGAGAGGGAGAGAGAGATGGATGACGGGGGGAGAGTGACGGCCTAGGGCCTCGTTAGCCGCCAATTTGAGCCCCCGTTCAACCCCCGAACCCAAACCCCAACTCCAACCCCAATTACGCACCTCAAGTAAACCAACGGACCGGGACCAAAATCCTACAACACTTTATAACTACAGTTGTAATTATCAGTTACGCCCTAGTCTCGATCGGAGGAGACGGGGATAAATCAATTTGTACGATTGTAAACTAGCGAAGATTTCCCTCGAACAGAACTTGAATTGCGTACTATGGGAGTTTTCCTGTTTTTTGGAAACAGGAAAAGTATTCTGATTTTTTTAATCGAACGATTGAAATTTTTTAAAACTCGAAGAATATTTCAGAACTCCGTATATGTGATCCCCTCAGTACTGTCTACTTAGTTTTCCCTCCGCGAGGTTTCTTCCACAAAAAAAAATTCCGCCCTAATTCGAGTCCTTAAAACGGTTCGTCAATACGTTAGCGGACCTATTAGCATAATTCAAGTCGCGTCTCAAGATAAGATAAGCCGTTGTTGGGGCAGGTTAAGTTAGGTTGGACGGTCGGAGGAGGACTTCGTTAACCGGCAATCCGCACTCTCCTCGCTCAGGGTGCCCGCCATTAGCAAGCTGTCGCCATCCCCGGCTAAAAGCTTAATTACGGAATAAACAAATTACCGAAAATTAAAGATAAAAAGGAACCGAGGAGAGAGAAAAAAAAGCTAATAGGAGCCGAGAAATGTTGGGGCCGAACTTAACGAGAAAGGAGTAATATCTCAATTGGTGTGGGCCCCGCCGGTTGTTTAAGTGGACAGGGTAACCGAAAAACCAGAATCACTTAACCGTATTCCTCCTCCTCCTCCTCCTTCTTCTTCTGACGTTTTTTTTTCCATTCTTAACCCGTCGAAAGAACCGTAACACGATAATACCGCCGGGCGCAATCATTGATTACGACGCTTTCACGTATAATGACAGACGATATTTTAAGAATCGAAGACGGCCGGTTACAACTACGGTTAGGGACAGAGAGGTCTCAATTATAGTGCCGGATGGAGAGTCCATTAACCGAGAAATTCATTTTGAGAAAATCAATTATTATATACAGGAATTAAAGTAATACTTAAAACCGGTCAATCTTAAAATCAGTGGTAAGTCACAAATTAGGCCAGAGTCTATACTTCACTGATCTAGTGAAGAGCCACAATTTGAGTAATATTAAGTACTGTTTATTGACAGAAATATTGATATAGGTATAAATATAAAAGTATAAAAAATTCGTTTCTCGTAACATATTTTCGGATAACGGTTCACGGATAATAATTTGGCAGGTGCCAAAACCCAATACGTTTTAATTACGCGAATTCTGGCCGGATTCCGTACGCCACAACCGCGCGTTATAAACCGCGCGAGGGTGTTATCTCGTGCCACAATTGGGGCACATTATTGGAGCGTTATACGAACAGTGCCACAATCCACTGAACCATAGCCCCGGCCATAGTTTAATCTCACAAATGAATAGAGGCACTGCCAGCGGTAATTGAAAGATAAGCCGGTTAAATGTTAATGGGAGAGGAGATAACGACGTGGCGGGGTAGGCTGTATCAGAAAAACTATAGGAAATCGAGGGAAACGAGCTGTCGGCGATTTCCGAAGAAGGATGACGCGGAGGACAGGGCGAAAAAAAGGATATTTTTTTTGTTCTCCGTTTCAATATTTACGAGGAGAAAACCGTCGTAAACCTTATCTAAACGAGTTCTGGAAAACCCAAACTATCGTCACTGATTTAGTTCCAAGTCATTTTTTCCCCCCCCCGATATGGGGAATTATGAGCTCTTCCAAGAAAAAAATAAATAAAACAAATTTTCACTCGGGCAAACAAAAACTTGTTTCAAACGCCTTAGTGACGAGAAAATGGCCCTGAATCGACTGAAGACGTGGGACGGGTTTGAAAACGGAATTTTATATTGACGGAAAATTCATTCAAGTATTGAATGATGTATTATCATATTATTAACTATATTTAAGTTGACTACCTCCAATATTAAGCAACACTTCCGTTCCTTTCCACTCGGATCCACTTCAATTTCCGCAGGGGCTTTTTTTCTTTTTAAATCCAGAGGTTTCCTCTTCGACCTTCAGATTTATACCCTGCCCGTAAAGGCGGCGTCTTCCATTCGCAACAACGCCCTTCCAGAAAATACCTTTTCCCCTTCTATATATATATATATATATATATATATATATATATATATATAAACAGATATACATCCTGCCTCATATATCATAAACCGGGATTTTCGAAGGTTAGAACTAACGAGGGGGATGCGACCATTCTTTACCGACCGTTGTCTTATTATCTTTTACCGTTACGAATAATGGGGAAGGATCGCTATGGGGAAGAAATGTTTTTCAGAAACGCAATATAAAAGGGCCACTGACAGGTCACTTCGATTTTCCGTATCGGTACTTTCGCCTGTTTTGAGCAATTATATCATGAATTTAGATTTAGGAACATTGTCATTGCAATTAGTTTAAAAAAACTACATATATATTATCGAAATACGCGACCTATCTTAAACGAATAAAGTAGGATATACTTTATATAGATAAATAAGGGTACAATGTGACTGTAACCCATTATAATTCCTGTAGAAATTTTATATTGTCATAAGTTTTTTTTAAGTTTGACCTATTCCCGTTTTGGTATCTCGGGTTGGCTTGCTTGCAGAACGCTTTAAATCCAGTACGGGAAGAGCGATAGAAGTCGACGACCGAAAAGATATCGGACGTCGGATATGGAGATATCCGAAGGACGCCGGGTTCGGATTCGGTGATTTACGGCGGAATCGGACATTTTCCGGGGTTGGGGGTCGAAGCCGTGGGCGAAGGGGTGGAAATATCTCGAGATCGGGGATTGGCCAAAGAGGAAAATACTTTTCTCAACCCCTACGTGGTGGTGGGGGGCGGGGGGGGGTCGATAAATCAGGGCGGATTTGGAACTTGAATACCGCAGCAATTCAGCCGATGACCGCCAACTTGGACGCGATTTAATAAATAGCACTCTCATATTCGACCGGCCGTTACTTACATCCACCGACCTAGCAATAGCACCAGTCGATAAAACATCGAAGTATAACAGATAAGACCCCCCCCAATATATAAGTACATGAAAACTGTTTACAGGTAACGACTACAATTTGAATTCTTGGAGTTGACATTCTATAGGGTGTCCCAAAATTAACGCCAGATTTGAATTTGCCACCATTTTTGCAGTAGAGTTGACAACTCCATTAAAAAAACACCATTCGACAGCCGATAGTTCAGGATTAGTAAAAATGGAGCGTTACACGATAGAACAAAGTGTTTTCATTGTTGAACAATATTTCAAAAATAATGAAAGTTCGGCAGGCCACAGTTGGATTCAAATCTTGCGTTAATTTTGGGACACCCTGTACAAGGGACATTCTTGAAAATTGCATGTACTTGTTGGCTAATTTCTGCTGTACAGTGGGTATAATTGTAAATGTTAATATTAAAACCAAGGGAACCGATGATTGAATTTTAAAAGAAGTCATATTTTTTTTTGTTTTATCCGCAGTGTTGACATTTTTGATTTGTAACTAGCCGCATTGAATACACTTTTATTCTACGGGCAATCGATCAAAATTGCCAACTCCCCCTTGACCTTCTTTGATACCTCCTTCCAGAGATTTCCCCCCGCTTTGAAAACTCCCGGATTAACCCCCCTACACAGCCAGATAACGGGCCGGAGCCGGAACTCCCGGCCTCTTAGGACGGAAAATACAACGGGATTTGTAAGGCAGAAGAGAAACGGAAACAATACCGGTACCTCCCTCTCACCCCCCAACCAGCGGGGGTAGAAAAGGGGCAGGAAAAGGGAAAGGAGGGAGAGAGAAGAGGGAAGAAGAAAAGCAGGCCGGGCTTGGTCCAAGCAGCATCCAACTCGGATAAGCACTTCCGGAAATACGAAATTCCGAGACGATGGTTGGGCTCGAGAGAGAGAGGGTAAAAAAAAAAGAAAAGAAAACGGAGTGAAAGAGATGAAACTGATAAATAACAATTTTCCGGTACTCCGGTGAACTTCGTCAGTTCGAGCATTTAAACTGAAAATCCTACAGTTTGGCCCTCGAAACGAGATTGTTTCGAATAAAAGGGCGAAACACCTTTTTATGGAGAACATGAACTCGAGCGATGCCCCAAAATCTGGGGAATACTGATAATAAGCTAAGATGGATTAAAAAAAATTCAGTTCGGTAATTCGGTACAGTTTACTCAAACAGTATTGGAACACTATTGGAGACCCAACGGTATTCGCGAAATACAGTTTTGTTTCAGAAACTTTCCGCGCACTTTCGGATGGAGGGAATATCATTTTCGGTACAACAAACAGTATGAAGATATTTTCCCCAATTCGCTCCCGGTAAAATGGGACCCGGTAAGGTTTTTCGGAAAGGGGTCGGAGGGCCGATTTTGGACGTGAATGATGACGTCTAGGGGCGCGGTCATGCCAACTGACTATTAGGGCCCCCCCCCTCCCAACAAACGTGGGCACAAGGAACCATCAGTTGCCAAACGACCGGCCGATAAACTCGAGCTCTCTTTTAGGGTAAATATTGTATGTACTTTCGTTTCGGGCATGCACATACCAAATCAATTTAACTGAGTACACGAGGACAAATTTGCACTGGTACTGATACGGGGAAAATATTATAAAAGCTACAAAATGCTAATAATAATATAACGCAATTGTTCCAGCTTAGACCACAGTCTAAGAATGTGACTCTAAGCTATGTCGGCTAACAAGAATCAAAGTATTTCAAACTCCTTGCAAATTCCAAATTGAGGGCTTCAATAGACCGATAGTAATTAACTAATTGAAGTTGGATATCTTAGGGGAAACTTGAGCTCTATACAAGCGCGGTTTCTGATGTTCGATCCAAGCCTTAAATCGTAATTCGGGGGCAAAAAACTTTTAAACTTAACAAGAAATAAGAATTTTTAAATTACAACGGAGATCGGAAGGGCCTTACTTGAAAGCAATAAATAGAAATAGAAGTTTCTATTCTACGCTAGCAACTTTTAATTCTCCCATATTGAACTGTGTATTTAAACGGCGTGAATTGAAACCAGATGTTTTCCTTATCAAAAACTGTGAAGCAATTAAGGGCCAACAATAATGAAGTTTCCGTCCTCTATTTCTCGGTTTTTATTATGTAAAAACGAATTTTTATGTATATTTGTGTTTGTACAGAAAAAATGATTTCCCGAAACTTACTTCTAGGAATCAATTGCAGCATCCGCTAGACGGTTTGAAAATTCAACGGCTCGATAGGGCAGAGTTTTAGCTACCGGTTATACGTTACGACGGTGTCTGGAGGGCGGTCATGCGAACCGCCTATTAGTGACCGGGGGTGGAATCTCCCATCCGCCATGAGCCGGGTGGTTGGCGGGGGTGGTGTAGCCCACTATTACCACCGCTACAACTACCGGCCGTCCGGGGGGGTAAGTTGGGGAGGAGACGATAATGGGATTTCGCGTGCTCCGCGGCGGGGGTCTATCGGGGTTTCGTGACCGACCGAATCAGACCTACCTTTAGCACATTAGTGCCGGCCCCGATTTACCCCCCGGACGCGGGGGGGGGGAAGTGAGGAAGGGGGTGATATGTCTACCCAGTGGCTAACAACCCGCCATTCAATATCACCCCCGCGTGTTTATTTAATGTATATAATCTATAGCGTATTATCTTTAAAACGAGAGACAGGGAGGGAGGGGCAGTTACAACAGCAAAATTTGATCGATAACTCGATGCTAAAAAAATTATCTTTTCTCTAATGTTTACACATTAATGGCTAATGGATCCACGGACTATTGAAGCTGGGGGAATATTTTTTTTAATCGAAATCGCACTCGAAAAAAACTAAAACCGTTAGATCGTAGTACTCCCCCCTCGACCCCGTTAAAAGGAAGGAAATCCACGAACCTAATATAAAAGCACCAGTAGTAAATCGTACTGTCAATATCGTTATTCGTCGTAACTTTTAGGACAAAATTTTTATTTATTGTACAATCAACTATGTTCCAGTTTTAGGTACAATTGCGGTTTGTTTAATTAGTTCCACTCGATAAAGGCGCTATCCAGTGATGGTACTTTTGACCTTTAAAAGAGGAAAGGGACTGAACGAGTGGATTTGGATGTGGAGAGAGGCGGGAATGGAATTTAGGGAAGCGTGATTTTGCGACTTCGTCGGTATGTTGAGGTCATTATGGATTGTTCGGTTAGAAACATACCGGGGGGAGCATTAAGGATGGTAGGAAGGACTTTTGACTGGAATGTTTGGACGGGAGCGATGTCGGATTTCTTGGCGGGACCCCATAGTTCTATTCCGTATTTCCGTGTCGGTTTTAGTATAGCTTATTGTCAGTTTGTTGGCTATTGTAAGTTTTGATGTCCTTTTCAAAAGAGGTTTCAAACCGTCCAAATTAACGATTTATATCTGTTCAGTCGGGTATGGGGATTCTGCCGAATCCTCCCGATTATTCGACCGGACAGGTGCTGTATTTTTAAATTCGGAATTGCGGTAAAAAAATATATCGCCGGGACCGTTGTAAATGTTTAAATTTGCCGAGGCGAGATGTCGAGTGACGGCCTTTTAATCCGAGATGATGGAAGTAGGACAGCCCTTATTAGGGCCACACTCGGAGCGGAAACCGTCTCTGAGGCGGTTGGTTTCCAAATTAAAAACATGGCCCGCAGCAACACCGAGAAAGTGCTCGGGGCCCGGCGGCCGGCCTTTTGTTCCCGATGAGCCGGGGGGAAAATTGCGGCCGAAAAACGGAAAATTCCCTACGGAGTTTTTCACCGGCGGACGCCGGAAAAACCGCCCGATTTCCACTCGCAGTCGTACTGAGCTAGACCGGTTTCGCCACCGTCAGGACAGAAATATTGATTGCAGTACAGTGAGGATGCCCAAAAAGCGTCCAAAGTGCCAACAGTGACTGACACCGCTACTGAAGATGGCGAGCGGCCGAAACCGGTCTAGCAGAAGACCAAACCGGCGAGAGGAGACGGAAACATCACGAACCTACAGAAATATTGATGATTGCGTCTCTCACAGTATTCCAACTGCCCGGAGGGGTAAAGTTTGAATCTTGTTTTCGATTTAAAGTTTCGATCGATTGCAATGATCAGTGTTTACGATCTGAAAATAAATCTGAAAAAAACCACTCATTTTTATAACACCTCTGGAGCGCCGGCAAAGTTCACTGACACTCGAACCGCCAGTGTCGACGTTCCGTCGCCTGAAAAAGTGCAACAGTTCGAGCAATTCGAAACAACAACAACAACAACAGTAACAGGAACAGTGGACTCTGGTCCCTCGTGCGATGGGTAACAGTTTACTGCTTCCCTCCGGCTTCAGTTTCGGGCAGCTGTTAGAAACTGGAGTTCGTTACCCTTTTCTACACCAGTTTTCTACAGCTGTTCCCCCCCCCACCCCCACCCCCCATGAAGTGTTTCGCAATTCACTTTACATCAGTATACGTTCTCTTTTATACGTCGGGCGTAATGATGTCTGGTGGAATTAATAAAATCTACGCGATGCGATCGTCGATCGGCCTCACTGGCGCTACCGACGATGGCGAGAAACCGAAAATGGTCTAAGTAAACGAATAGAGGCAGACCGCAAGAGTGATTATATGTGAAGTATGAGTGAAGTTTTTTTTTATTACTTTCAGCAATTTCACATTATAAATACTATCGTGTTAAAATACATGTAATTATAATTATTATTCAAAAAAAAAGATGATCGGTCTCATGTGTTGGTTTAACTCTGTAGTGCCCTAATCCCCAAAAGCAAAATATTTGACAAAAGGGTTTTTAAAAACATATTTGGAGCTACTATTTGATAATAATGCATTATAAAAGGTAAATTTTATGCAAAATTCGGAAAAAAATTTGGTACTTAATGGGTTAAACGTAACGAGCGTATGTCTGGGCTAAGTAAGACTCCAATCTTGAGCAGGATAAAACTAAAATTCTCGACCTCCTTTCCACTTTTATTACGTAAACCACGCGAAAAACCAGCCTCAAAACATATTTCTTAAAGACAGTAGTTTTGTTCAAATTTTCTACCGTAATTCTCGAAATTATTCGACGTTTCGCTTCGTTTCTCTATTTTTTAACTGAACTCTCTGTTTCCATTCAATTTATTTTTTGTTTTTACGCAGCGGAATTATAGATGTATACGACAGCGATAAAAACACCGGCGGAACGGAGGGCGTAGGCCGGAAAATAATAAGCTTCATTAGGCAAATTTATCGAACGAATCAAAAGACGCAATCAACTCTCTCTCTGTTTCGTCGGAAAAAGCGTGGGCTAACCGAGCGGAACGGATCCGGCTAATTCGAGGGTAAATTTCTACCTTTATAGTCGATTTTTTAAAAGCTATTCTATGAACAAATATGCGCAGAAATATAGTCGTGAAATAGAGAAAACCTATTTCAGGGTGTGTACGGAGTCAAATCATTTCGGTCCAAACCGGAATTATGTAGTACAACCTACAAAGCTGGAATAGGTCCAGGATAGATATTGTACAAAACTAAAAAAAAAAGCTAAAAAATTTTTTCGGATACTTCTTAGCGGGGCGAAAGGGAGTTTGTAGAAACGATTTCGCATTTTTTCCCTTTTTCAACGGCTTTTCAGAATTGGGCCTGATTAAGCCCCGAGGGCCTTAGTCACAGAGCCGCCGAGCAACCGGATAAGGTTATTTGTTATTGTTTCGTTCTCATTATTTTTATTTCGTTCCTTCTCCGTTCCCCCCCTTGCCCTTGCCCTTCCCCAAAGCTTTCCGGGACGTTCGACAAATGTGTTCAATTTATCAGGGGGTCGGCCTCGTTAAATTCTGGAGCTACCGTAAGTGGTGAGGGGAAGGAGGCCGGCGTCGTAAAACATATACAGGGGATCGAATTTAAACGAACCCGTCACACGGGGCGATACTCGGTTTCGACTTTCCGCCGTCATCGATAGGCCGGTAGAGACTAATGAGTCCGGGAGTTTATGTTTTTTATTCTATTTTTTTTTTTTTTGGTTCCCGGGGTCCGTTTTTCTTCCGTCGGTCCGTTCGGGATCGCTCCCTCCTAATGATCCTTCCGAAACGACTCGCCCGGTTTATAAAAAATGGGACTCGTGGGCGGTTAACAATTCCGAGGAGTTTACAGAAGTCGCCCATTTTCGTTTCTCTATTCTCACAATACGTGAATATTAACAATTTTCTCTCAATACACTCCTTGGCCTTTAATTATTGAACTAATTGAATCCTCCCGATCGCGGGTTCATTCTCGGCGTCGGATTCTCCTACCGAATCTCAAGAAGCGAGGCCTCAAACCTGTTCTCAATTAGGAGGGGCGGAGGACGAAGAAAGTGCTCAATAATGAGATAGTAATTTTCAAGTCGCAGTTATTTCGTTTCTTCGTTCGGAGTCCATAACAAATACGTAACAATTAACGAAAATAAAGTAGGTCTGTGCTGCTTCTGTCTCCTCTCTACGGTTCGGTCTTTCGCTAGACCGGTTCTCTCGGCCGCTCGCCATCTTCAGTAGCGGTGTCAGCCACTGTCGACACTTTGGACGTTTTTCGGGCATCCTCAGTTGCACTTGTACTGTGTCTGCACTGAAGATGGCGAGCGGGCCGAAACCGGTCTAGCAAAAGACGAAACCGGCGACAGGGGACAACAAAACCAGACCAGAAAACAGTTAAACGAAAATAAAATTTGTTTATAATTTATTTGTTAATAAAATACTCTAGACGAAACGTCGTTTTTTTTTCAAACAGAAGTAGTTCGTCCTCTTTTCGACGCGAGATTTGTAAAATTGGGGCAATAAAAGACTTAAAAAATGAACTTTTACCTTAGAGAAGAGCGCATTGGACCTAATGTTAATTTCGTAGGAAAATCTGTAGTTTTAAAAGGTAACAATTTACGCATTACCTGACTTTTTACGGGGACCAGATTCCAGAGTTGTGTATGATATTTTTGTTCTACGTAAGAAATTTCCGCGATGAATTGTGGCAATCAATAAAATTGTATCTGTATAGCTTTTATAACAGTATTTTCGGTGATTTCACTATACTGTTGTGGCAATAAAACAGTAATAAAAAATAATGCCTAGTATCACAAATAGAGTAGGAGGACATTCATTCTTTGGTTCCGCCCCCAGTTATTTTGTTGTTGTAGTTTTTTTCGCTTTTGTAGCGCCGCCGAATAAATGTTCTGAATACAATTTGAAACTGCCGTAGCCAACTGAAATGACTTCATATCGTCATGTGTTGGCCGGGCGTTATTCCGATTTCGTGAGATGTCCGCTCACGGCCCACGCATTCTAATTCCACGCATTCGGATCCCGGAGGGGTTCCCATTTCACGGCCATTACCGTCCAATAACGGTCGCCTATTTGTTCCACTGCGTTTTGTTGTGAGGCGGAGGCTCTTTTTTTCTTTTTCTTTTTCTTTTTTTTTTTTAGTGTTTTTTTATAATCCGTGAAATTAACGCGGGGGCCCCACATATGTTGTCCTGCGGCCGCCACAACATCCTACCGAAATTGGATAATCCCAGAAACGGGGGGAGTTATTTAAATTACGGTATAATAACAGTGATTAAAATTGATTATAAGATTCTGCATTCTCTAGACGGCATTATCTTGTCAACCTACGGGCGAAACGTTGCTGAACATGTGTCGAGGACAAGATATAGTTCAAGTTCAAGTACGAATACATCAAACTGTCATATAATCGGGGGGGAAACGACGCTACTGATGTTCAATAAGACCGAAAAGGTTTCAAAATGAGATTGACATTACTTTCCGCCGAACTGTTTCGGATAGTTTCGGACATTCCGAACGGACCTCAAAAAGGTCTATAAAGAATTCTAGAAATGCAAAATACATGAAATGATCGCAGATAGACAGTGAGAGATCGGCTTCATTTTATACGTACACCAACTTGGCGGCTGCTTCAGTTGTGGCCCCGCATTTACGGACATTTTTAGATTTTCTGCCAATAAAAGGTTTTAAGAATTATAAATTATAATTATGCTAGGTGAATACAGTGGTTGGGTGGGAAACAGAATGAAAATTCATGCTTAAAACCTGCCACCTTCCGTTCGCAAATTTAATTAATATGTACTGTACTAAACAAAGGGTGTCCCAAAATTAACGCAAGATTTGAATGAAATAAAAAACAGTTTTTTTCTTTAAATTTTTTTTATTGAATCGTAAAATACACAGGATAAGGTTATGTATGGAATAACACACCCGGCACCTCCCGTTCGCAAATTTAATTAATATATACTGTACTAAACAAAGGGTGTCCCAAAACTAACGCATCACAGATCACAGACAGACATTGGGGGGAAAACGATCCCTCTTATATATAAAATAAGACTAGGGAAGAAATAGGGTTTCTATTAAGACACTGGTGACCTATTAACGAAACGCTACTGAAAACGGCGAGTAGCCCAAACCCGTTCGTCTTATTTCGGTCGGAAAATGATCGACTGTAACTGTCCGCCCGAACTGTTCCCAACGGCTTTGTGAGGGCCACGGTTCGCCGTTTGCGGTCACCGGTTGACCCGGTAATCGTGGGTTTTGTGTCCACCCTTCGGTATGTTCGTGTGTGTGTGTTAGGGCGGTATGCAGCACGTGCGGTATGTGCGGTAATAATCGTGATGGGCCCGAGGGTTGACACCAGCTATTATGCTGTCCAACCGCTTAAACCGGACAATAGCCCGGATTTACAGAACCGGCGTTATGGCCAGTTTGCGGACAAGATACGTCTCAGCCACAAATGTACATACAGTACGTAATATTGTATACGGAACAGAAATAAAAAAAGGTAATTTTTGTACACCTTTACTGCAATCCGAAGGACGTTCTTCAGGCTACATTCATAGCCAGAACTTTTTATACTAAAAAAATTCGAGAAAGAAATTTGACGCTGCATCAACGAAATACAGCCACATTTATGCAAAATGGTCGTGGAAAATTTCGACAAAAGAGTCCTGTGTTATTCCATACATAACCTTATCCTGTGTATTTTACGATTCAATAAAAGAAATAATTTAATGAAAAAAAACTGTTTTTTATTTAATTCAAATAGTGCGTTAGTTTTGGGACACCCTTTGTTTAGTACAGTATATATTAATTAAATTTGCGAACGAAAGGTGCCAGGTTTTAAGCATGAATTTTCATTATGTTTCCCACCCAACCACCACTGTATTCACCTAGTATAATTATAATTTATAATTCTTAAAACCTTTTATTGGCAGAAAATCTAAAAATGTCCGTAAATGCGAGGCCACCACTGAAGCAGCCGCCAAGTTGGTGTACGTATAAAATGAAGCCGACTCCTCACTGTCTATCTGCGATCATTTCATGTATTTCGTACATCTAGAATTCTTTATAGACCTGTTTGGTGGTCAGTTCGGACCAATGTCCGAAACTATCTGAAACAGTTCGGCGGAAAGTAATCGCAATCTCCTTTTGAAGCCTTTTCGGTCTTATTGAACATCAGTCGCGTCGTCCCCCCAATTATATGACAGTTTGATGTATTCATACCTGAACGTGAACTATATCTTGTCCTCGACATATTTTCAGTAACTTTTCGTCCGTAGGTTGACAAGATACTGCCATCCAGAAAATAATAATCTCTGTTATTATACGATAATTTAAATAACTCCCCTTTCTGGGATTATCCAATCCCCCAATTTTAAAGTGACATTTTGCACGCTTTATTGTGATATATATATTAATTTCCGTAATATCGGTATAAACGTGACTGATCAAAGACCGTTTCCTGTTAGCGAACGCCATTTCAGTAGACGTCTAATTCGGCAGAAGTCTGGTGTAATTCGCCTCCCCCCCCCCCCAGCAGTCATCAAGGACGTGTCAATTAATAATAAAGTTGCCAATGGTGGCCGGGAAGGAAGCAATTTGTCGGCTGGTGGAAGCCTCGTGGCTGTGCGGGGGGTTGGTTGGAAAGGGAGTGAACCGCACACTTCGCGATGATAAACTGTCCGCACCAGCCGGAGGGAGGGTGAGGGAGGGATAAGGGCCGGAGGGAGGGAGGGAGGGAGGGGAATAGGTCGGATTTCACACGGGCGGCAATAAATAAACGAGGCTTCCCGACCGCACACAGGTACACTGAGGCACAGATGCGACCGGTTAAACGCCCCAACCCCTCTCACGGGGGTCGGAGCCACAGCCCGGTTAAACGGTACCTTGCCGTTTGTCGTTTAAAAATTAAAACCGACGTCCGACCGTAAACCCGAATTAATCCCTAAACTGTTTCCGAATAGCCGCGAAACTGAAAAACGCGGAGGGGGGCAACCGCCGATTCAAAAATATACTTCGACGAAATATTCCCTACACGAAATTGACAATTTGTTCATTGGCTTAATCGCAATTATAAAACGGAGATATGACATAATTTGACACGCGACAAATTCGACCCTCCTTCCAACAAGTGATTCCCCATTGGGGGCATATTTTTTCTACCTGGACCTAATGAAAATATGTTTAAAAAATCCATCCATACGTGTGTACATATTGCGTTCTCACTTAGAGGACCCCGAATGCTTTGTCAAGACGAAAGTCATGGAATCCTGGTATGAAGGCGGTACACAGATTACTGGACAGTAGAATATTGAGGAACATAACTAAAGCATCCTACTGTGTCTCCAATCCGGGATCCTGAAGTCATCCCGCCATACAGAAATACTCCGGAATTATAAACTCCCGACACCTGAATGGGATGTGGACAGGCGATTTAAACATAGAAGGGAAGATAAATAAAATTGCAAAAAGAGGGGGAACAACATCAATGTCATTTATCAATAAAACAGAGAAATATTTTTTGGTTTATCATACCAGTTTTGTGGTCTGCGAGGGGTTGGAATACCGTAGGTTTGTCGTGTTTCTGTCTCCTCCCGCCGGTTCGGTCTTTCGCCACCTTCAGTAGCGGTTGGGATGTTTGGGACTCCACTGTCCACCGTCACTTGTACACTGTGTCTGCACTGAAGATGGCGAGCAGACCGAAACCGGTCTGGCGAAAGACCGAACCGAGCGAGAGGTGACAGAAACGGCACGAACCTAAAGAAATATTTTCGTTTTAACCGGTGTTTTGTCAGACCCGAACTCCCCCCCCCACCGCCATTCTGCCTAGAGCTACTGAAGAAGCTGCGAGAACCTCTGTTACCAATAACTGGAGGCGGACGGTAGTTTCCCCCCCCATCCCCCCCCCCGACAAACATCGTAAGGCCGAGAGTTTACGACTCCCGGAGAACTCCAACAAAAGGGGGTAAAAGAAGTAAAACAAGAACCGGGAAGAACTCCGCCGTGGTCGTAATCGGCCAAATGGAGTACGTGGGCCAACCGGTACCGCGCGGCTGTTGTACCCGCGCCTCCCGCTGCCACTTTAATAGTTCAACAGTTAGCCGGCCGCCTCTATAGAATTGGGTAATAGAGCCGGGCGCCCGTTCTACCGGCCTTCTACGTCGTTTATATTTGATAGGGCCCGACGCGTTACTTACTGAACAATGCCCGGTCGGCTCGTCCGATAATTGGCCGACCCGAAAACAACGACCGGCTGCGGTTTTGATTACAGTCGTAAATATACCCCAGCTACAGCCCCAATACAATCAGTTGAATACGAAATTTGGAAACTGTATTTCGGGGCCCGATCAAAAATAAATAGTCCAGAGTTGATTTCAAACAGTTTCCCGCCGGGTTTATCTGATAAAGATCTTTCTTTTTTCGTCCTGGTGGGGAAAGGGACTTCGGGAACCGGGATTTTGCGACTTCGTCGACTGTCGGGGTATGTTGAGGTCATGGTGGATTGTGCGGTTAGAAACATACCGGGGGGAGCATTAAGGATGGTGCGAAGGACTTTTGATTTTGAAATCTCTGGATGCGAGCGATGTCGGATGTCTCGGTGGGACCCCATAGCTCTATACCGTATGCCCGTGTCGGTTTAAGTAACGCTTTGTATAATGTCAGTTTGTTACTTGAGGTCGATTTTGATGTCCGTTCTAGTAATGGCTTAAGAGTCCAAATTTGTCCAGGTGGAGCCTGAGTTTATTGCCACAACTGTGGCACACATTTCCACTAGGAACAGCGTCGTAATGGAGGGCCACTATTTTTTAAAATTTTATTTTACTTGTATGTTACAAAATACAATGCAATATAAGAAGGATTTTTCTGGAGAAAGATCTGCTTTCGGTTGTTCAATTGGTTCGATTTCAGGTGGTGGACGATTCTAGATTTTTCTCTCCCGTTTATTTCCCGTCTATTCAAGTGTCCCTATTTAAGTCTATTATGTTGTACACTAACGAAATATTATTTTTCCCCGTAGTAGTTCACGCTCTTTTCTGGGATTTGTGAAAATTTGGCTTTTAATTTCAGCTCTTCTTCATCGCGAATATTCGTTAAAGGAAATTTTTCCTCCCTTCCGTTGACTACGGACAGTGGGGGAAACTTCGCGGAAGGACAACCCCAATCACAACAAGATGGTGTAAACGTAAAATTACTGTTCACCGCTTTTCACTTCGGGACCGATCCCTAATCGAATATCTCTCCGTCAACGTATCGCCGCAGTAATACGGCAATTCGTGCAATTAATACAAATTGTTTACGTCGTATTACATCGCGTTGGGCGGGAATTACGCGCAGATCAAAGTGGACAGGGGACGTGGACAGGTAGAGGATACCCCGGTAGGCCCAATAGCCCGGAGACATGCCCGGGGACATATAATTATGATCAATGACAAATTGGAATTAACCCACAACGCGGAAGAGGAACACAACATGGAAACATGATTGGATCTGTCGTCGTAACATTATTAAAAGTATTTACACCAGTTTGCAGAATTTTATTCAACTTAGGACGGATGAAAAATTGTCATACGATTTCCACTATTTGATATTTTTAAACCTTTCAAAAATCCAACAGTTAATAGCTACGGCAACGACCTATAATAAAAATATTAATTAACCTTATCTTTAGAATCACAATTATCAATATTATCCAGGCCCCAAAAAGTAAAGGAAATTTTCAAACTCTGTGGTTGTTTCAACCCTTGAACGAAGAATTAAACCCTTCTATAAAATCAATATATCATAGCCGAATAATAAACTAAACTAGTAGTAAATAAAATATGAACTGTTGGACGTTGCGAATTCGGTGTAGTCCAACTTATTAAAACCTCGTTAGACAACTATACGTTGATTGAACGAGTGTAAAATGAGAGTTACACAATTTCTCAGGCTGAATTCGATTAAAACCGCTCTGTGTAATAATTTTTTTGCGGTAGGCGGGACCATTTTTATATTGCCTGTCAAATGTTTATTATCCCCGAAGAACACAATTTTTTTTTTGTGTTACACGCTCAAATCGTGAATTTGATTCAGGAGGGAAAGGCGGAAAATTGATTTTTTTCGCTACAATTACGATGAAAATATCACTGCGAGAGGATAAAATTTCGAAGGTTTAAATACGGTTTAGCGATGGCCGCATCGGGTTCCAGTTAGGGACAGTATCGAGGTCTTAATTAGCCGGTCAAACCCGTTCGCTAATTGAGTAATTATGTCGGTTTCAAGACCAGTTCTGCCTTCGTACAGAAATTCGGAAAGAATTCTTCTTCTTCTTCCTCTTCTTCTTCTTCCCCGTCTCGGCAATTTCACCAGTTTTCCTCCTCTCCCTTTTTTTTCCCCGAACTCGCGTGGATATGAATTAAATGGAAAAAACTTGAAAACGGGTCCGACGAATTGTGCGATCTCCTCTGTCTGGTATTGCGACTTATCCAGGTCTACTTCAGTTTAATACTTAACTATTTCAACTAGCATTGTTCTTATATACTCTGGAGAATGTCATTGTTGCCGATAACGTTGTTTCGGGTATTATTTCGTCTGGGTCTTGTTCAAGAGTCCAAATATCCATATAATCGTAGACAGATTACCACTTTGACCAGTAAGCCGTCCCAGAAATCGCGCCCCGGTTCAGAGTCCCCGTACGGAATACGAAATTTTTCGATTTAAAAGTTAAAAAAAATCCCAGCGTTTCCAATTCCAGTCGGGCCCGGCCACAGTCGCTGCTGTATCCGGTAGTGGGCGATCAGAAATATTCGGGGTTGTTTGAAAAATACAAAAAAAAAAAATGGAGAGAGAGAGAGAGACGCGGAAAAAACCGCAAAGGGATGGGAGGGGAGTTGGTTCGGCCGCGTTTCTAGTTATCGGCGACTGGTGTACAAAAACAACAGTGAAAAATCGGAAAAACAACAAAAAAATTGTATTTCCAGCCCCCGCCACCCTTCCGAACCCGTCCAACAGAGTTCTCTGAGCGGATAACGAATCCCTGCGTAGCGTGACTGATGGTAATGGAAAACTTTCTGATCCCAATGACAATGATACATGGCGCCTGAACCGAACCAGCTCACAATACCTATATATGTACATAACACACATATATATATAATATTGAAATTTACAACTCCAGGATTCGAACCCG
Source organism: Lethocerus indicus (assembly GCA_019843655.1). NCBI lineage: Eukaryota > Metazoa > Arthropoda > Insecta > Hemiptera > Belostomatidae > Lethocerus > Lethocerus indicus. The sequence continues at coordinate 4,041,583 of JACDQD010000011.1, forward strand.
GGTCATCGCGTTCGCCCCGCCTAACGCGTATAACAGAAACATGCTTCTCACGTATTTACAGCCGGACAGATATTTTCTAGAATGTTCGATCGAATTTTTCGATTGCAAAATATCGAAAAGCGGACACAATTCCGCATCTTTCGATATAGAGTGGCGCCTGATGAGGCTCTCTTTCTGAAAAGGTTCAACATATTCGATTTCCTTCGCGGACGCGGACAGGCGAACTTTTCAATTAATTAAAATGAGATCCCGTACCTGTACCGGTATTGCGAGAAGAGAGGTCGACATTTCTTTATCAGTTACAGCATGTTCGGGTCTCATACCGCCGGGCTGCTGGTACCGCTCGTTTCACCATCGTCGGTAATGTCCTACAGGTGTTCAATCGTAATATTTTCCAAACTCTCGAATGCGGTAATAAATAAATACGCGAAAATCATTTACGACGCTTATCCGGGCAAAAACGTGCCCCCCAAAACCCCCACCCTCAACGCCGTACACCGTGCGGAACGTGCGCACGGGTTATTTTGTTTTGCGCCCGCAATAAATTTTACCGGCGCTTCCGCGTGAACCAAAAAAAAAAAAGAAAAAAGGAACCATATTGCGTTGTATAATTCCCCGCCCCTCCCCGTGGAAACACAGAAAAATGTTGGGGGCAAAAAACCCGGGTGGAATATCATGGCCGGGACCCGGTTCACCGGAGCGAATATGAAACAGAGAAGCAACGCGGAGGCAGACATGAATACGTAATTAAGTCCTGGAATGGGAATAGTCGGTTGTGTTGTAGGGGGCGGGGGGGGACGGCCACGTAGCGTAGTGGGAGGGAGGAAAGACGCGAGGAAAAATTATGACGAAAAATCAAACCGAAACGCCGGAAAACGCTCTGTTTTCCGCCACTGGAATTAGTGTCCGAACAGCCGACGCTATTAGCGATGGTTTTCCCGGAATTTTGGCGATTAAAAAATGTAAATTGCGGAGGAAAAAATAGGCAGAACTTCTATTCAACATTTCAAGAAGGAAATTCAATACGGCAGGAGGAAAATCAACGGCGATTTCGTAATTTCCCTAAAACTATCTTCTTCGTTTCTATCGGGCCGAAACCGGTAGACGGGCTAGAACAACCCCCGGGGGTCAGTTTGTTTTTCTTCCGGCTCGGAGAGCGAACAGAGTGACCGAGGGGTTAACTACCCCCTCGTGGGGGCTGCGACCCAAAATTTGGGTCCCCAATAAGGGACGGGGGAGTGGGCAAAAACTAGGACCCTAAACGTAGGCTTTTTGTGGGGCAGTAGAACAGTGTTGAGCCTACTCTAGAATATAGTTCAATTTCACTACAATTCAGGTCTATGACATAACAAATCATAAATATTCTTCACGAAATATTTCCAGTCGTAAAAAACTGAAGGGTTTAGGACGTCGTATACGGGAAAATTTAGTCACATAGATATTTCAATATACAGTGCCGATATCAGGCACTGTTAATGCCTCACTAATTTCCGGCACAATGATACTGAAGATGGCGCGAAGTTGAATCTGACCGGTGTTGAGATCGAACACCGTTCACTAACACTGCGGTACTATATATAGAGCGGTACGCACATTTTGTGGCTCGCAGAAATCAAATATTGTCTGATCTCATAGCGAAATTTCTTCAGCCAAATTACAACAATAAGTACGGAAAGGAACGAGAACCGGGATGGAGACTGGAAATGGGAAGTTAACTGAGAAATGTAAGGGGGGAAGAGCGCAGGGGTAGGCCTCGAAATTAAAGCTGTAAAGTATGATTACACCGCTCTGTTATTTACAGTTGAATTCTTCCGAGCGGGATAATCAACCGGGAAAATAAAGATTGAAGCGGATCTCAAGACCGGGAGACATCAAACCCGCGTTCGAGTCAACACTAACGTCAATAACCGAGAGAAACTTTAATTCTAGACAATAATACTAATAGTGGGCGATTTACAGTCTGTTGAAGAGGGGGGGGACATATAAAAAAAATTATAGACTTAAACCTACCTGAAATGTCTGTAATTTTGAAAAAATCCTCAATTTCAAAAATGGATTTCGTTCTCCTCCCCTTCAACCGGCAAAGTACGACAATTAAGCGCATTGGAGAATTATCTTACCTGGAACAGAGAGACAAAAGAAAATATTAGTTACGTATACAGAAATTACCAGATGACATAAAATAGTGGGTATAACAATAATAATACAATAACGCCTTAATGAGTACACCCGAGTTTACGAACTACTCCTGTTTAAATATTTGAAATTTAAAATTCAATGGAATACTGTTTGGTAAGTATAGGCAGGATATATTTTGTTTAATACATGAATATAGACTTTTCACCATCCTCAGCGCCATATCAATAGGTCAATATTACTGAGGCAATGTTAGGGGGGGAACAATATTTTTTCTGAGACGTTTTCTAATTTCCCGTACGCGTTGAAATGACGACGTCCGACAGTGACAAGACTGAAGTGCTGTACCACTGGAGTTAATGGTCCATAATTTTTCCATTTTCTCGCCGGGTATTAAATAATTTTCACGAATATCGCCCCTTGTAAGCGAACGGTGTTGATTCGTCGGAGCCCGACTCTTGAGGAGATCCGAATACGGTTTAGGTTTTTATAAAGCCGCCGCCGCCGCCGCCTTCTCCTCCACATTCTCCCGGTTTTGGCAGGAATTGTGTGGCGGACAAAAAAAAGGAATGCAGAACGAGAAAACAGGATAAAATACGGTGGGATATATGCGTATATATAAAGGGAAGTGTGTTGTGCAGAGCCTGGTATACGACGATGGGGGGGGGAAGGCCTAGTAATTTATAAAAGCAGGGGAGGCGCCCCACCCTCCGCCACGAGTTGTACGGGACCGAATTTAGTGGCACCGTTTTTTCGCCTTTTTCTTCTCCTTCTTATCTTGCCCTTCTCCTTATTGACTCCAATATATATAATATGATTTCGCTGGAACGGGGCGTATATTACGCTCTCGGGGCGTACAATGAACAGGCGATGTACGCTATTTTTTTGGGTGGCGTACAGCTTGTACAAGCATTTCTAGTAGTATATACATTTTTTCAACTTTCTTTATTGCACGATCGACATGTAAGGTGCAATTGATTTATTGTTCTGACATTGTCAAGAACACTTTCCTGACCTAAGACGGGAATTAAATTTGGGAAACCGAATTGGTTTCGAAGGACTCTCGATTGGAATCTCTGGATGCCCATAGTTCGATGCCGTATACGTAGCTTTTTATAAAGTCAATTTGTTGGCTTTAGTAAGTTTTGAAATCATTTTCAGTAGCGTTTACCCTTATTATAGTTCGCAAACCCCCAGAATACAAAGAAAACAGGGAAGCCTAAAATTAAGTATTCAAACGAATAACGCGCGTTTTCACTTTTAAAAACGTTACAGCATAAAGCGGACATTGTACGGGAAAAATCCTTTATTTCACGACAGAAGGCACTTCGTCTTCTCACTTTGTTCGCGCACGAGACTCGGTTTGCGGAATGAAAAAAAAAAATTGAAAGGATTTCACACGTCCGATGAATGGAAGCCCCGTATTTCCAAAAGATTCTGACGATAACCTGAAGACCACGTCGTCGAGTTGAAACTCTGACTCTGATAACTTTCAAAGGGGTAACAAGAGACTTTATACGTACGCACACACATACGCACAGAGATTTATTATTAAGAGTCTGTTAATTCTTGCGTGAAAGACTAATTCGAGCTTTTAAACACACGAGGGGGTCGCTCGGCTTTAGGCAAACCGCGGGGGGGCTGTCGGGGGGTGTGATAATAATGAGGCGCAATCTTAAGAAGGTGAAGTAACGAACACATAAAGCTTAAAGGGGTAAGAAAAAAACCGGTGGGTGGGGGGGGGGAAAGGGGAAAATAAAAAAACATTTAAAACGACGCCGACGACGTTGAAAAGGGGGAAGGCGTTCATATTCATAAGTTCCACCGGCCCCTTTCACTAAGCCCTGTTCACACCTAGCGGCGCTAAAAGTGAAAGCCGAAGGACCCACACACACACACACACACACATTATTAGGCCTCACACGGTAATTCTTTCCAATTCCTCCTTCTAAGCGTGAGAAACCCGCCTTTCGTGAATCAGTATAGTGCTACACTGGGGATGAATAGAAATATTCGATAGCACATTATATCCATTCATAAGCTACCTAACAGCAGACAACCTTAATCTACAATCTATGGCAGCAATAATTATTCGTTAACAATGTTACGGGGAAATTGATCAAAGTTAAAATTGAAGTTCAATTGAAAGGGTTAACTGACTTATGTTGCGTTCGAATTTGTTGTCTAAAAATACAGACTTAGAGCTGCCGACTGAAAGAGAAATATACATGAGAAGACGGTGGGCTCTTGCTACACGTGGAAATGTGGGGGGGGGGCATAGGTGAAAGGGCAACAAAGGGACAGACAGGACACGTTCATATTCATAAGGGACTTTGTCCGTTCACACCTCCCGGCGAAGAATAGTAAATTAGGCCTCCACAACATGTAAATTAGGACGAGAACTTAAGTAAGGGTCGGGGGGGGGGACAAAAGAAACTGGATCGCGAGCCCTCAGTCCCATCAGAACTACACATGGACCTATCCTCTTTCTATTTAGCTTTTTCTTTTTCACTACCCTTTTTTCTTGTCCCCGAGCACGGAAGTAAAGCTATGTTAATGACCCCAAAACAAAACGACGGAAGGTAGCGGCGTTCGTACCGCACTTATTCCTTGTTTATGCCGACAGACGAGTGTCTGTTATTAACAACAAACAGGACTCTCGGTTGCACTGCAAACATTAAATGTTAATTTTACTGGGCAATATCCCGTAGGAACTGGGCCTAAGTGAATATACCTGTTTTGCGGACAATGTCGGCGGACGATAATAGGGAATGTTACAGTAATAGAAACCTGAAAATGTTGTTTTTCAGTCTGAAATTATTGAACAAACCACCGAAATGCATTCCAACGAATTCAATACTCGGGAAATTTTCCTCAAAATTTTCCACTTTTAATTCTTATGAAGAGGTCTCCGTGAAAAGAATCAAGAATATAAATTCCGATCGAGAATTATTTGCTGAAATTTTTAGCAATGATCGAATTTCCCCAGACAACAATCGGGCATATCACGAAGAAATTTGCAACGAATTATTGAGTCAATAAATAATATTATTCCTGATGAATCCTATTAGTGTCATCAATCATAGCGATAGTAAAAATTTCAGAGACGGCGAGTAACCGAAACCGGTCTAGCTACAGTACTGAAGACTGCTGGTCTTCCGCATCTTCAGTAGAAGTTTTACTGAATTTACAGATCGGCGTTTGTGTGTGACATACACAACTCTTGGATTCTACCATCAGGAGACAACGCTTGAAAAAAAGGTCCGGGAAAAATGTTTTTCAGATTTTAAATTTAATTTAATTACAATAATGGCCCGTACCGTAGTCGGTCGGCAGACCGAAAATAAGAAAAGAAGTGGACCGGCGGCCCGTCATAAAGGGATGAGGATACCGGTAATTGATTTAATAGGAGCGGCTATACACTTGATACCAGTCTCACCGCCCCACGGGGGACAAACACAAAATTCTTTCCAGTTTTTTTCTTTTTTTTATTTAGTTTCCGCATTTTTAATTCCTCGAAATTATCCACAGACAACCGGAATTTCCATACATTATATGGGAGGTTATTAAATAACCGCCAAAAGGGGTATTTTTCAAGAACCTCCCCGCTCCCCGGTAACATCTACCCGGTTTCGGTTCATTTATCAGTTCTTTTTTCCAGTTTTTTTTTTAATTTATTCCCGTATGTCTCGTATATTACTGTCAACGAAACTTTTTGGCCCAAACATTAGAAAGTGTTTAATTTTTGGTGTTATACAAAACGATCGTTTAAGCGCCAACGGAAATTCGTAAGGGATTTAAATTAGGTTATTTTTTTTTAATAGTAAAGCTTAGAACGGGATAAGTAAGGGGAGTTTTGGCATGAGAGAGATAGCACTTTTTTCAAACAAAAAAAAAATTACCCCATACTCGGAGGCCCTCCTGACAAGGGATGGACGCGTTCTATGGACGATGAACGTCCGTAGGGTATATATAGGTAGAATAAAAAACATTCACCCGTCTGTCCTAACCCGATATATTTCCCACCGTCTATAATTAAGTGGGGTAGCGACCGTACAAAAAAAAGTACAGACAGGTTGCCGGTTAACAGGCCATATTACAGACCTGAGAGTGGTCCGAACGGCCACTCGAGAGATGATATACCAAAGCGTCGAATTTACAAAGAAGAATTAATAAAAATTCTCTTCCACATAGCGTGTCCCACAACTATAAGCTGTAATTCGAATGAAGACACGGACCGGTCGGAAAAAAAAAAGAGACTATAACAAGCCCCATTTCCTTTTTCGTCCCTCAGAATAATAACAGTGGGGGTACATTAAATGAGACACAGTGTATAGGTGACCCGACAAAAGCAGTGGTTATAACCACACTATACAGCTGTACAGGGCATACAGCAGCTGCCCATTCACCGTTACAGTCTGCCAAAACGTCAATTTATAAATGTATAAAAACACGAATTTACGACCTTTCTTTTGCTTTCACTTACTCGCCTAGACAACCGAGAAAAGGGGCGGGAAACGAGGCACAAGACGTGAATTCTGATAAACTAGACCCGCCCATAAATTACTGCCTAGACAGGAGGAAAATTGAAGAAAAAAAAGACCTGTATATGATAAAATAATAAGCGCTAACATACATATTTAAAAATTTCAGTCTACGCAACTGCCTCCAAATAGTGATTTGATGTAAATGAAAATGCGATCTCAATATTCCCGCTCGTTTATCTGGTCCCACAAGCCAAACAGATTTCGATTTCTCTCCATCATCAGTAGCATTCGGCCTACGGAATTACAGTATACTGTGTATATTAAATTGTAGGCGTACATTTTTTACATCTACGGTAAAAGAATGAAGCACCAAAGATACACCGAATTACTAATCCGACTGATACCAAATATCTAATCGATAACCCAGTGGTAAAGCCTTTCGCCTTTTTTAAACAATTCAATATTCAATCGCATGATAACTAACACCGCTACTGAAGATGGCGAGCAGCCGAAACCGGTCTAGCAAAAGACGGAATCAGCGAGAGGAGACAGAAACAATGGGGAGGTTTGAAAATTGAATTCTAACGTTATCATAAATGATTATTCCATACATTATATTGTAGATTTCTTACAACTAGAAACCGGCAATTGGCTGATACCAACTGTAGTTTATACTAATTTTTTTTTGTCTGACAAAACAGGCCGGGAATATTCAACGTGGAAGGGAAGTCGTGGCTGGGAAGGTTGGTGGTTCTCCGGGGTGCAGATCGATGAGGGGTAGAGAGAGGCTATGGAGGCGGGGGCGGCTATGTCACCTCGGGGCTATCCCTTTCAAGTAATCCTCCTCCTCCTCCTCCCCCACCCTCCCCAACCATGGCGGCCGACGGAGGAGTCCCCGTCGCCATTCCCGGATGAAAATACCCCGCGGGAATCCCTTTCGCGGCAATCTGAAATAAATTGGTCAACCCTGGAGGAGAGTTCGTTAATTGTCAGATTTTCGGTCCACGCTCGAGTCTGATAGGGGGCTAACGATATAGGGGGGGGGGATGAAAAAGAATTATCCCAGGATGAAGAGGAATAATTGGTTCAGAATTAAAGAACCAGTCGCTAAAATTATAACATACTCTTACCCTGGTACCCCCTTTTACTGTAGGTCCGTGGTGTTTCTGTCTCCTCTCGCCGGTTTGGTCTTTTGCTAGACCGGTTTCGGCCATCTTCAGTAGCGGTGTTAGTCACTGTTAACACTTTGGATGTTTTTTGGATGTCACTTTCACGTGTACAGTCCATGTACCTGTCCTCAATTACAGTGCGGTGAGGTATGCCCAAAAAACATCAACAAAGTGCTAACAGTGACTAACACCGCTACTGAAGATGGCGAGCGGCCGAAACCGGTCTAGCAAAAGACCGAACCGGCGAGAGGAGACAGAAACACCACGAACCTACAGTATTCCAACCCCTCGCAGACCACAAAACAGGTATATTAAATTATGACTTTTATGTTGCCGCATTATCTGACCATATTTTATCCAATATCAGTTTTCGACCGAATTTTATGTATAGTCCGAAACCGAAAACTGATCAATATAATTCTTCAAATTTCACATAGGTTCATAATCCTGGCACGATTCTGGAGCACAGATTCGGCCGGTGACCGAACACATTGGTCCCGGTTTAAGTCGAGAGACCCCCCCCAATTGTGTTCCCAACGGGGTTTAGGGCGGACCTACTATAAATTAGGTCCGGACCTGGTGGCGGCGGCCCTAAGCTCGCCTCACATGCGACCGCAACACCCTCGGCTATATGCAAAATATGAATAATACACAACCCTCTCTCTCTCCTCTCCTCTCTCTCTCTCTCCATTACCATGGGCCGCATTCACTTCCACCCATATAAATACCCATTTTTTTAAAAAGGAAAACTGTTTAATACGACATAACTTGTGCAGGAATGTTTTCCCTTCTCCACTATTGTGTAGCTCGTGAAAATTCAACTCTACCGCCCTATGGCGGCCGTGAAAGGACGATCGGAATTTTAATTGAAAAATTAAAACCGAGCATTGAAACTATAAATACGGTTGGTTCTAAGTAATTTATATGAGTTAAAATTAATTCCTCTAATGATTATATAAGTGGACGATGAGAAATGTAGGGGTATATCAGTCTCCACAAAGGATTTTCCATTTTCTGAAATCTCCCCTGGGATATTCAAGTGTTCGGACAGGAATTGGAATACATTTAAATGGGTACTATAGATGAAAATAAGACTGGACGTGGACCATATTAAGGATACGGCCATAGTTAATTAAGCAATTCCCGTACCTGAAGAAACGTCGTCCCGTCTATAGAGATGATGGCGAAAATTCACTAAACCTTTGATCTAGACAAAAATCCGTCCCGGATATGTTCGTTGATGAAATGTTTAATTGAAGAAAAATGTAGTCCAATTTGACTTGGGTAGAAGGTAAATTAATTCGACGGGGAATTAGGACCGAATGTCCTTCAATTAAAGTGTAACTTCAACTCGGAAGACGTACCATTCGAGAGGAATGGCGTACGCTCGCCGGATGGGTACGTGTACACAAATGAATAATTTATAATAAGACAACGAAAAATAATAAAGGAATCCCAATTACAGTAATTGTCCGGTTAAATGCCCCCCACAATCCTACAGGGGGGGGTCAATTTGCGCGAGCAGCGAGCATAAAGAGCGTGCTCTTTTCACGGAATTGCCCGCTTCGGTTGGCGCGGTTGGAAAAAGGAAAATTAAACCGGAACGTTCATTAACGGAAATTTATGTTTCTCTCAATTAATACGGAACGGGGACGTGGTCGGTCGGTCACCCGAGGGAGGGGCACAACGCCGGCGAACAACAATTTCGGGGTATGGAATATTTGGTTGAAATTTGAAAAATTACAAATCCTCAATGAAATTCCGTACTGAAACCGCAGAGAGGAAGGAAGTCCTATCATCTGCGGTCCCACAGAGTCCCTGAGATAAATAACATGAATCAGACCTTTCTCCATTCGCTCTTCGGTATTCAGGAAAACGCCAAAATTCGAATTTATTATCGCAAAAAATTCCGAGAACTCAAGAAAATCTACTTATATGGCAATATTTCGGTTCCCGGCGACTCCGGTCGGGATAAATCTATGAATTTTACACAGTTGACAATTCGTAAAGAGCGGTTCGAACGCTCAGTTCGTCATCTAATTTAATTTTACTGGAATAGCGGAATGGTTTCAGCAGAGAATTATGTAAACTAAATAATAATCCGTGGTTCATGAGGTAACTATTATCGAGCATTTTATCGTACCAAAGTTGTTTCAATTCAACGGGATACATTTAGCTTCTCTGCCATTTCATCGCTATTGAACAGATCGGAGAAAATTTGAAGCTGAATATTTCATAGAGTACCAATTAATAATATATCCGGAAATTATATTAGTTTGAAGATTTAAAAACGCAAATATGCCGCCCACAGGTGAAATCCGCAATGAATTAGTTGCCGAGCCAATAAAAACACCTTTTGGTAAGGGTCAGCATAATTTCCGCCGTAATGTATACGGTATATAAAGGCCGCGTAAAAAGCGGCTATTTAATCTCTCTATACGGCGTCATTTTAACGCGCCCTAAAAGCTGGCCAAAACCCTATCACATTACATGTGATCGACGCTCGAAACGCCCTTATCCATTCTTCACCGCGAGCTAATCTCCGGCACAACGGCGGTAACAAATTGCAGACCGTCCGGGAAACAACAAACAACATTAAACAAACCCCTTTTACATGAACAGGTATAATAGAGGGGGGCGTTAGGCAAAAAGCAGTCCGGGGGGAGGGGGGCCCGGAAGCGGGTGAAATATCAGAAGGGAATAGTGCACGCGTTGCACCCTTATCAGCGCCCCAAACGGGGCAAAATCTACTGAAATACGCCGCGAAGATAAAGCCAACCCCGGGATATCGTCCGGCAAAGCGCCCGGAATATTAATAAACCTCGTCAAAATATCGGGAAGCGGAAAGTTGGCAGTATTAAACTGTTTTTTGTTTGTCGCCCTTTGGGGTAATATTAATTTTAATTTAAGGATATTACGCTTTGGGCCCTGGGGTACAGAAAACCCTTCTTTCGAATTTGTGATTTTAGTATAAAGTTTCTGTCTTTGTTCGTTAGTTCTTATCTTTCTGAATTGTATTTTTTACAAGAGGTCAAAATGTGTCAAAGTCTTCAGTGACCAGTCTTCTAGTTCTCCAGTCCTTTAGTCGAATATTCACTTTTATTTATACCGCAGATTATAAAGTTTTACGCCTCCAACGTACAGGACGCATTCCTTTGCAACCTTCTCAAGTACCTTTTCATATACAAGTTTAATGGACCCCAGTTTACGCCGTATTCCTATCAATTTATCAACCGCGGAAAGTTTCTAGTCTATCTGAAAATCTCGAGAGACAATGGGACATTAGTCTCTGCGCTCGCTAACGACCCCAACCGAGGGTTGACCGAAAATTAGAAGCGCAACACGCTAATTGGGTTATAACTACGGCGCTAAAAATTTCTTTCTCTCCGCTCGACGGAAAAAAGGGAGAAAAGAAGAAGAAGAAGAGGAGGGACAAAAAAAAGTTGAATATCCGGCCACGAAAAGAGTTTTCAGGACACGATTTCGGAAGACTAATAAAACCGTCGTTAGTCGAGTACTGGGACAGCGGGTCCCCAATTACTAGCACGACTTAGCCCGAGCTTCAACCTCGCGCGAGTCCATCACCCGCCGCCTTAACGAGTAACTAAGAAAAGCGAATTTTCATGACGAACACAAAATCCGCCGGAAAAAATCGGGTCCGAAGTCATGCGGTGGACATTTCAGAAATTATAAAAAAAAATTGTACAATTGACGGTACTTAGGTATAATACCAAAAAATTTGTTATACAGTATGTTGTGCTCTCGCCGGTTTGGTCTTTTGCTAGACCGGTTTCGGCCGCTCGCCGTCTTCAGTAGCGGTGTTAGTCACTTTTGGCACTTTGGATGTTTCTACGGTAATGTAAAACTGCCTCCCCCACAAAAATTATATCGCAAGTATCTAGTATCGATAGTTCCGGAAATTATGTTATAACGATGTCTCGAAGCAATTTATGACCATATATCGAATGAACCAGATATCGATATACAACCTCGCGGAATAAACTGCATTTCAATCGAAAATTCTATACAGATATATACCGAACGTTTATACAGTTTATATTATCGTTTGTTTGTCAATAAAATACAAGAATTATATTACACCGAATCGTGGAAGTTCGGACTTAATTTTCAAAATATAATTTCCTCGGCAGTGAACTTGCGAAGGGAACCCGAAGTGGAACTGCGGGTTTACGTGGGTAACTAAGTCATCAAGTTATATTAGGAAATCCTTCTCCACACGACTTGCTTAAGGCCAAGTGAGGTTAAAAGTTGAGACTTGCGCATAACTAACTTCATATTGAATTGTTATGACGGGTGCAACTCAACCTGTACGGGGAGAGTCAGAGTCTCGCAAATATATAATTATACATTTATTAATCCGCTCGTTATTTTACGATATATTCTGGGAGCTAAAAAAAACCGGTAAAGGAATAACTCCTTGTACGAAACCGTAAATCTTGGATACAAAGTTCAATATATTGCGGAAGGCGAAAAACTTGTGTTCAACAACGGTGCCGACTTATAATAATATATAAACGTTATTCCAGACTGTAATTTCAATCGGACGGCAATATATAAATAAAGAAAAACGCCTCGAAAGTATTATAAATCCGGTTTTAATATTATAGCAAATATTTGATGTCTCGAACACTGTTTTTACTGGGAGAAAAAGAAAAACGGGCAAAAGCGAACCCCCACTCTGAGGGACTATCATTTCCATAAATTTTCCATAACTTAATTCCCGTAATTATATCGGAATCGAACTCTCGAATTTCCATCGGGTGGTGGAAGGGGTGGGGGTGGTGCGGCGGAAAATTCAATTAAGAGTTAAATTACGGCGAGACGAGTTATCGCCCTCAGAGTAAACCGTCACAGGTCAAAAAAGAAAATATATATTCAAGATAATGATTGTATTTAGAGTGTATTTAAAGGAATTATTGCGTTCGTATTGTGGGCGCCGCTTCAACGGCCGAAGGAAGTGGAAGGCCACAAGCGGCAATTTCAAAAGTCAACGTTGCGGGGGGGGGGCAACACGAAATAGGACCGCAAAACAAACCACGACCTGGTTATTTTCTTTTTTCTCTCTCTCTCCGTCGATCGTTATACGGCCGCAAAATGGAAAAGAAAAACTGAAAAAAAGACGCGAAGAATACCGAAGAAAACCGGCGAGGCAATAAAGCCCTGAACTGCCACAACGGCCGCGACTAATGAGAGGACTAATTGCACCACGTACCGACCGGGCCCCGGGCTCGTTTACAGTTTTAATTAAAATACTCTTCGGAAAAATAAAATTAATACTTTCTTTTTTTTTTTTTTTTGGGGTATGTGTTGCGCCTTTTCAACGTTCTGTTTCTTTTCTCTCACTCCGTTGTCCTTACTTCTTCGGTTAGTTCGGTTAGTCCCGGGGGGGGAGCAATTATATACAGGGAAGGCCGTGGACCGGAACAATTCATAGCGAGAACATTTTTTCCCAATAACAATTGCCCAATCTAAACTATTAAACCTTCAGATCGACAGTACTCAGTTGAGATATGTTTGCAATATAAATGCAGACCGGATTATACGATACGTACACGCGACTTAAGTATACATAATTGTACAGGTACATCACGAATTTTCGTGTGCAACATATCGAATATGTACACACAATATTCTCTCAATTAACCCAGTTGACGTTTTGAACTGATGTCTGCTGTAACAAATTGGGACCACTTGAAGAAATTAACGTCCTTCTAAATCCGTAAGATTAAATAATACTTATCTGTCTAATCGCAATTGAAGCGATCTCTCATGACGGGCATTCATTCACATGCTGTTGACCTTAGGACGGATTTACTCCGTATTGGACTACCAATTAACTGTTCACTTCGGGCTGTTGTGGATGACAAAAAAAAAGACTCCGTCCGGGTGGTCTAGGATTCAGTTCACGCTTTAGTTTTATGATATAAACACGTCGGGAAGTTAACGAACGCCGACACGCGTGGTAATATATCCGGGAAATTTATGTTGAGAGGAAAAAAGTTTTAAAAAAGTCGCTCTATGCAGAGAGATTCGGTCGGCCATTCGTTCGACAAAACAGACGGATGGGCAACGACGGAAGTGAGAGAGAGAGAGAGAGAGAGAGAGAGAGAGAGAGAGAGAGAGAGAGAGAGAGAGAGAGAGAGGGAGGGAGGGAGGGAGAGAGAGGGAGAACGCGAATAGGGCGCATGTGGTCTGACGTCACTTCCTGCGTCAGCTCGGTACAATCAACCGGCGGAGCGCAGTTGACGAAACTGTTAAAATAACTACCGAAACTAAATTGAAACGAGCGAAAATAGACGGAAAATTGTTTTCGGAAAACGCGCAGAGGAGCCGAAATTGAGCACTGTTTGAACGCGGAACGTTCCAATATTCTATGCACGACGACGGCGTCTGTTTCATTCGAGAATATTACATTTTTTTTTTTTTGATATATAAATTTCCACACCGTTTCCGCGGGGGACAATAGCAGTCAGACACGCAATTCAGACTGGGAATGAAGCCGTCAAGATATTTTCCTTCAACAGGGGTTCACGGACCGCCATAAAAGTTTACAATTAACAAGTGTCCGCAAAATCTCGCATTCGAAAACTTCAAAAGTTTACTTCGCGGGAGCAACAAGTTGGAAAAAAGTGTACTCTTACTGAAATTTAACGGCGTCAAGCGAACACATCGGCGAGAACAACGAAGGTTTCACGGATATGATCCGTACTAAACGTAAAAAATGGGGTCTTTTATTGAGGATATTTCAGGATAATAGATCCAGAATCGAAATAATCATGCAGAAAATTCGAGATTAATTACAACTCAAGTTCCAGATTTTTCAGACAGTTTCTTAGATGTAATGGCGACTGAAATAATCGCGCATAAAACAGGTCTTCAATCCCAGAGATATTCGACGAAATATATAGTTTTTTTATTACTTTTATTTCAATATTTGTATTCAGTGAACCAGATGCTAGTCCGGAGGCGTCCCCGCGCCACAGCCAATAAACTTTCCGTTACCCTCGGGGCCATTAAAGCCGCTTTTTATTGTTCTTGTCCCAGGCAGCCTTACAACATAATCCACTCAATTTTTATGCTCCGGCCGTGAATAGGGAGCCATAAAAATTACCAAAATTGTAGCCCCCCACCAATAACGGGGTAAGTCCATTGGTCCCGACAATAACCCATCGGACTATACCAACGGCTTGTGATTGAAGGGTTAAAGGAGAAGTTAAATTTAATTTAAACCGGTTCTCGGGAGAAAAAGAGAAAATAATCGGGAATTGAGAAGGGGCGACAGGACGCAGGTGTCGGTCATACCTCTGGCCACGACAATAACCCGGGACCACTGAATATTTAACAGCAATTAAAACTCATAATTCTCGAAAAAAAAAACCCACGACCCCACGGGCTCCACTTCTCTAGACCGGAACAACAATCCACGGTGGAAAAAGAACGATGGAAAAACTAAAAACTGAAGTAGAAAAAAACCAAAGGAGGAGCGCAATTCAATTAAAATTTTCCGACCGACTGAAGATTCTTAGAATGCAATTTCGGTTGTTTTTTTATTTTATTGACGTGGCCTCCTCCGCAGCAGGCTTTGGAACTGAATCCGGGCCGCGACTCGCCGAACGTTTTCCGCCGTTATCAGTAGCCAACTCTACGACGCCGCGTAACTAGTTGGCGTGCAAAGACCCCATTAGGGTAATTAATCGAAGAGCGGAGCATGCGATATATACCTGGCTGCGCCGTGCCGGTATATGAGCGTCGTATTATTAAATTAATACGTAACGACCGGTACGTCTGGTCGGCTTGGTACTGGAAATGGTGCGATGACCGGCGGTTTCGGTGGCCGTCCGCCGTCTTCAGTAGTCTCGGGTGTACACAGGACGCACCAAATCAAGCAACGTGCCTGTGTGATACGACTGAAGGAAAGCTAATGGAGATGGCGAACAGCCGGAAACCGGTCTACGATATCCGACTTCTCAAAATCGTCAGTAGCACTCCTATATTAATGCACGCAGTACAGTTTTCCAATGCAGTACGAACAAGAAATGTATCAAATGTGTGCCCGAAGGAACACGGTTGTTGTATTGGGTACAACAACATTATTATTTTGGTACTAAGAGTGCAGTAATCATTTATACAAAGCACTTGAAATCAATTTTAAGCAAGAAAGCCGAAATCGCAGAAAAACAGTGTTACGACAGCGTTGGACTTTGTGAAACCTCCGAAGTGGGTACCTTAAATTATAAAATCGTTCCAAAAAAAAATACGGCTCTAGGCCAAAAAAAAAATTCAATATTCGATTCAAATTAAGATCTCGACGCGAAAGGAATTACTCTCTTTTTTTTTCTCTCTCTCTCTCTTGTAATTCCGATCTAATTGCACCGACAAATTAATAAATTACAACGGCCGTTTAGTTTTTAATGAATGCATCTGATGTTGTTGGTGAGGGAAGGGATATAATTGAAAAATACTCCGGAATTACGGCTTAATTAAAAAATTGTTACCAAATGGAATTAATAAGAATTAACGAACTTTGATCTTTTTGTCAGATTCCGAAATTCCGTGAACCAGAATCGACATTTATCTAATTACAAATCTTCCTGAAAAATCAGAAAATTATTCCCCCTCCCCCACCCCGACAAACTTTTCCGACAAATCTCTATAAGATCATGGATGGATATACAAAGTATAATTTGTAATTGTAAATGAAGAACATAAAGCGTTGTAATTAAAAATTAAATTATCGATGGAAACCTCCAAGGCTCTATTTTTTGTAATAAGGTAATGATGATTCGAGCTATGATGTTTCTTTATTAGTTGGAGTATATAGGATTGAATTTTTAGGTAATTTAGATAGGACTAAAATAATTAATTATATTACATTAAAACAAAACCTTCCGGCGGCTATCTTGTTAATCTATGGGGTAGTTAATACAGAAATGGTACGGAAAATAATTCCATTAGCATAGGTTAATAACTGAATAAAGAGTATGTAAATTATTTATGTATAAAATGTTCCCGTTATCGCAGATTCATGGGGCAGTGTAGTTTCGTTTACGGATAGTTTGAAGCGTCCATTATTTTCCCTAAATTAATTTTATTCGGCGACGCGCCTGCCTATAATATGCCGAAATGAACTGGGCAAAAACCTAATTTCAATGAAGACCGGCGAGCGGCGGGATAAACGAGCCCGCAAAAATAAAAAAACCGCCCTCTCATTTAGAAATCCGCATCGACCCGGTTAATGAGTTAATGAATTCGAGAATAATTTAATTTTTCCCCCTCGATCGGAACCGGCGTGGGGGCGAAACCCGGTTGTACGAAGAAACGACCGAAAATGGCGACCCTGTGTTTTGCCAGCCGGGGCGGATTTTAAAACCAAATATCAGAACTCGAACTGTAGTCTTCGATCGAAATGAATATTCAAAAAATTCGGCATTAACATTTTCTTAGGTGGCCGAGGGATTTAACCCTCTATGGGCCAGTGTAACTTTCAGGTCACATTTCAATTTATCGAAATTTTACCAAATAATTATAGCTTTTTTTGTGACAAGTTGGTTCAAGACAACCAATATCAATATCAATTTTTTTTGTCATTTGCATATGTAGGTTTATAATTGCAGAAATTCGTTCCCCCAATTTTTTTGGATTTAAAATAGAAATTCGGCCCATAGAGGGTTAACTTTGGAGAAATGTTAAACAAACTGGACAACATTGGGCCTGGAAAATATTTAGGAAAATAATAATGTAATAAAAATTAATTATTCTCAGCAGGCCAATTTCGCCCATGATTTGGGGCTCGGCTCCACGGGCAGTAAATTCAGTGATAAATAAGAAAGGTTTAAATTTTTCAACTCTCTTTATTTCCGTAAAGGTGCAACATACTCTATTTCGTCACAGACAAACGCCACTAGAGTTTAATTAAGAATTTAATTAATTAAATTATAAAAATGACCGTATCCCGAAGAGATGAAGGTCCACCTTAGTCTTGGACACAAAACAAATACAATCAAGTACCAAAATGCGCCTCTAGGATCATTATTATTACCGAATTATAGAATTGTATTGTAGGTAGAGTTACGCGGGATTAAGGGGCAAAAAGAAGATTGGAGGAGTGTATAATTCCGTGATAGGGATATGTACACTGGACATTACAAGAGCGACGTACAAGCCCAGCGTACATCATGGAGGCGACAATGATTCGGAGGGATTAACACGGGTTTCGGGGAGAATTTAACGGTGATCTGTTTCGGTCCCTTCGGTGCCATTAGTCGACGGTTAGCTGCGTGGGGGGGTGGGTGGGGTGGGTTATGGCTGGATAGGATGCGATATTGGGTGTTAATGTATGCAAACACTGAGGAACAGGGACACTGGCGTGTCGGCCACAACGGTAAATACACAGGCGACAATGGTAGAACGGACTCCAGGAGTTCGGGGTAAATCTTCAGTATTCAGTCCTTAAAAATCCCTGCAGCGCCGAGAGTAGCAGGAACAAGAAATAACGAAGAACTCGTATACTGTTGCGAAAAAATTATAACTTAAGAGGAAAATAACTAGCACTTTCTGAACTCAGCGTGTAAAGAAATATAACTTATATGTGGCCCTAACAGCGTTATAGTGCTAACTGCTGGACGTATACCTAACCCAGTGCCTCGAAGTGAACTACTGAAACAAGCTAGCTTGTATGGAATAACTTATATTTTGGGACAGATACCGATGGAAGAATCAAAACTGAAGTTTGCGGACTTTACGAACAGTGAATAGCCCGAGTTACTCCAGAAAGCAATTTCACTACTTCATTATCTTTTCTCCCGTCATAAACTTCCACCAAAGGAGAGGAAAGTCATTCTTCTGACGCTGTCGTTGTATTAACTTTATTGCGAGTCTCGCCGTGGGGGGAAAGTCCAAGGGCAGTCGAGGTGCGCGGCATAAGAAATGGATAGGATCCAATATTGGCAAAAAAAAAAATTAATGGAAAATACAGCCCCGGGCCCGGGGAAATTACACAAAGGTCTTGATTAGCGTTTAATTGGAAATTGGGAGGACGAGAGTACGGCAATCTGAATTGCAAAGCGGCTTCGGTGCCGGCTCGGACCTGTAAAAATCTTTCAGAAAATTTTTGCGACGCGCTTTCCGAACGCGCTCATAAGCGACAGTGGCGAAAGCGCGTCCTAACATCGTGAGAAAATTACAACACGGTGTAAGCCCGCGGGAGGATACTAAACAGAATAAAAATTCTACTTCAATTACGCAAGGACCTATAGTAAACCCCAGCATATTGATGTCGTCCGCATCACCATCAAATTGCTACAGTAATTCTTCTAGGTATAAAACAGAGAATGTAAACAGTCAATAGTGTTTACTGAAAATATATCCGACGAGTTTTACCGGGCTGTGGTCAACACCTGTACGAGAAATACGTCCGGAATTCACGTAAAAACCGTACAACAGGGATTGTGGGATCGTTAACATGCTGGTGATGAAGCTGCCTGGCGCATATATTAGGACGGACTGAAGAACCGCCCGAGGTCTCCCTCTCCCTTACCTTTTACCGGAGAAAAGAAGGGGTGGTCCCCCCGCGCTTCGTTATGTAAATGGGCCAACCCCCTCAGGAGGACAGGGCCGGAGATGAGAACTGCGCCCGGGGACAAAGCATGTAAACAGCTTACTTGGGCCAAAGTATTTTGTCATACTTGGCGTGGAAAGTATCGAGTATAAAGTCCCAGTCGACCCGTATTCCTGTCCCGACCCTCTAATCTGTACCCGACCTCCATTTTGAAGCAATTTACGCGGGGCGAATTAAAAAAATAAAAAAAACGTTTCCGTCCGTCTTGAAAAATTGCTTGAAAAATTTACTACAAACTGAAGAGAATATTATGAAGACATACTGCACGGTATACAAAATAGGAACTTCACTCTGATGTTTTGAAATATATCTCACTGGGGACATACTACACCTATGATATATAACTATATATGATATTTATTTGAACGGTAAATGAAATAAGTAAATGAAAGTTGGGAAACCTCTTCTTCTCTGGCCTATAAGTGTTATTTAATGCCGTTTAAACGGAATTTACTTCAGGTAAAATCATCACTTTTTGGCACATTTAATGAATTACATTGGAATACACTCAACGGTTTAATGCTGCATTTTATTGGCAGAACATAAACTGAATGTTGTGATAATTGTTTAAAAATAATATAGTGAACACAAAGAGCATAGTCGAGCATACTCTTGGCTATATGGGAAACGGTTCACTTATCAGAGGCCGAGATAAGGCCGGAAGGTCTAGGGAACAATTCCTGGAAATAAATAGTTACATAACGGATTATGAAACGGGATATTGTGAGCGTCCGCCCGTGCGTGTCTTCGCCCTATTTATACTGTATTTATAGGGCGGTGTATTTCAAGGGAATGTCGAGAATCGATAATAGTAGAAATATCCGGAAGCGTTTCGGGACTGAGCCCGGAATACGACGGCAGCGCCGGAAACCGGTATCGAACAGCTTCCGTCGACAGAGAACGGTCTCTAAACCGAGACCCATTAACTTCCGCTTTAACTTGCCAGCCCGCTAGCCCCGGCCAAATGATACATACACAAACTGGGGGGGAGGGGGTTTAACAGTGTTTAGATTGTCGGATACGAAGCACCGCACACACAATGACGAAGTTCCGGCGAAGCGCCGAAGCCGGGAGAGCTTATTCAGAGCCAATATCAAATACAACATTGGTGCGTGCACACAAATATATATATATATATATATATATATATATATATATATATATATGAATAACCTGCAGGGTAAGACACAAAGAACAGCCTACCATTAATGCAGCTACACCAAAATCGAGTGATTACTGCGAACTGCATAATGACGGGAAAATTAGATTAGCTAATAGAAATGTATATATTTATTTATATATACTGTACATAACATTGAGAGGAACGCTAACTAAAGTTTTGAAAAAATTTGAAATCCACCTCACCCTAATTGGACCGTATACCTTATTATTTAGATTATATACCTATTAGATAATGTAGTATAACATACGGTTTTTTTTTAGCTACACTAGGAGAAACCTGAAAACGGTTCAGGGGATGTAGATGCGGAGCTTTGAATTGAAAGTGGAGCCGCAATTATAGGTAAAGTACCGAATTTTTTTTTTACACTCAAAATAATCATTCGGGACGCGTCATTCAGGTGAAAACGGGGGCGGCTTTCTCAGATAATCCGAAGCCGGTTTTTAAAATCCCCAAAATGGGGGTGCAGGTGCGCGAAATCGAACCCGAAACCCGGCTATCTTATCTACCTGAAGACGGACACACGCACTGGGGATACAATGGGATCCGTGTTCAGGTAAACCCGCTAGATGAGACTTCCGGTTCGCACCTGCAATAGGAAAATAGGTTACATACACTGGGGGGAGGGGGCGGCAAAATGTAAAGTCCAACCGACGTTTTAGAAAGTATTTATAACCTTTTTAAATTGTAATACGTACACAAATGTAGAAAGCGCGCATGAAAGGAATGCATGACAATCAAAATTTGTGTCCCTTATTGTAGTTTATTTTGATATTTTTTAATTAGGCCCATTATTATACAGGCAATAAGGCCCTTGGGCCTTAACCCGTTCGCTACCAACCGTCACATATATGTGACACAGTTTTTTTTACCACAGCCCAACGTCACACATATGTGACAGATATTTTTGCACAATTTACAAAGGCATGTTTGAACGTGTCGAGTATTGAACAAAATTGTTAAGTTCTAAAAGTGTAAAATGTACGAAGTCTGTACTCGGTCCGCTCTCTCATTAGATTATTTAGAGTCTTTATAACAGTTGAATAGGTCGTTTTAGGGCAATAAGTTAAATTTAAAAAGGAAAAGATTTTGAGAAGCAAAATGATTAAAATTGTTATGTAAGTAGCTAGATATAAGCGAGCTATAAAATTATTATTACATTTAATATTTTTTAACGGAAACATATCTTTCAACAGAATGAATTTCGTATCGATAAATTGTATTTATATTTTTTTGCCTTATAATCAATTTCTTCTAATTTAATGTGACACATATATGTGACACGTGGGCTACAGCGTTTAGTATTTATCTATAGCCCAGCGTCACATATTTCTGTCAGTTTAAAAGAATACTTATTTTACTTTTTTAGACTGTTCTAAATAACACACAAATAAAATCTACTCCAATTGATTTCACATATAATCGCGAAAAAAATCATGGGCTACGGTGGATGTTTTCTCCGGAAGACCCTGGTAGCGAACTGGTTAAAATTGTCAACAAATTTCCTTCCGTATTCGAAGAAAAAAATTCCCTCCGCCGGATATTAAAGTTTCGAACTTTCAACCGGCCTATGGACCTCGGTTCGGGCGTTTCATTTCGACCTGAATTCGTTGCCGAAAGCCGGACACGCGTGTCACCGCCGCTCGGTCCGTGTCCACGGCGGTACGTGACCCTAACAATGTCGGCCGCTGCGGTACCCTGGAGCTGCGGCTTTGTCGAGCGTGCTTCGCCGGCAAGTTACGGGAATCAACGGTACGAGCCCCCCACACAACAACCACCTGGGGCCCCACAACAATAAATTAAACAACCCTCGTCCGACAGTCATAAAACCCATTATTTCCACACCGTGGCCCATCCCCGCTCTACCTGTCCTTGCATACGTATATAAATTATTGCAGGAGGGCAAAGGGGTTAATGACTGTCTTATTGTTTCAGAAATTTCCAATTTCAAGTAATTGCGGATTTCACCGACAAGTGGCGTTGTACATATTTTTAAGTACGCCAACACCTTTGCACAGATAGGATACGTTCAGCTTCTCCGCAATGTCCCTTGTCGAACTATGGCGATCCGAATTGATAATGGCCTTTATTTGGTCATAATCGACCTCCACCGGACGTCCAGAGCGCTCCTCGTCTTTTAGTGAAAATCCCCGACCGGAATTTCGCGAAATGCCGTTCTTTTAAGGTTTCATCACCGTACACAGAGTACAACTTTTTATGAGCATTAACACATTTGCGAAAATAAAAAAGCAAAATGTGACGGAAATGCTCGCTTCGGCGTGTTTTAGATTTTAATACACACACACAATTCGACTGGTCGATGTAATTTTGATACCGAATGTTTCAGAAAGGACCAAATAATAACGTATCAAAGAATCTTATCTGTACAAAGATGTTAATGTACTTAAAAATATGTACAACGCCACTTGTTGGTGAAATCCGCAATTACTTAGTTGTCAACAGAATAGTTTTGTGTTAATGCACGAGGACTAGAGGAAGTAACGAACTTTCTCCGGAAGGAAAAATACAAAAAAAAAGTTATAAAGTTTTGTAATTTTGAAGTTCTCCAAGTGGTATGCCATGTTCCCTATCATTTACGTTGAATTTTTTCAACCTGCACCTTATAAAGCACCAAGTGGCACTGGTGTCCCCGGTTTTGTGCCCAAAATATAAGCGCGTCATGAAATATTGCAAAAATAGGCCAGTAGGTATGAAATAAATACAGAAGTGATAAACAAGCGTAACACTGTGTTTCTCCAGGAAATTACTGCGAAATAAGAACCGCAGGAAAGGAGGTAATTGATAAAGGGGAAATGATAGGGGTAAATTGTAGAGGCGTAGTATAACTAGCGATACCGTAGGCGAGAGGAACAATGGAATGGGAGCACCGCGATAGAAAAAGAATGGGGGTTGAGAGTTGGAGCTATAAATCAACCCCCCAACCGCTTCTACCCCAACGTGATTTTTCCAACCCCACACTCTTTTTGCATTCAACCTGGAATACATTAGGGGGATTATTTCCCCTGCCCCCCCCCTCCTTTTCTTCGGGGCACAGTTTCAAATGAAGCCCGAATGAAACCCCCATTGAAGGGGTGGTTGGGTTGACAATTTATTCTGCATCAATTCCGGCCATCCTAGATGAATTGGAATAGACCGAGAGGGGTTGGACGACTATCTCCCTGAAAGCATCGAACGTCCGGGATTGGGATTACAATGGCGAACCGGAGTTCGGAAGCTCAAACTGTATACATGCGGCGTATAAAATTTACAGCTTGTTGCATACAGAGGCGAATAACACGTCTTGATCTCAAGAATAACGGGGCGTTTGCCAGTTGGGAAACAACTTCTACTACACGCGTTCTACAGAGCAGTAGAACTCGGTAGCAATTCGAGAATTGGATCGGGAAAAACAATGGGTCGAAACGCGGGACGGGGCGCGAAGTGACACCGGTTGAATACGAACTGCACTGTGGAATAAGCGACAATGACAAGGACAGAGAGCGTGAAACAATCCGGCCGAAGTAAAACAATGCATAACTCGTCATGAATGTTGAACGGAGGAGGCGACAAAGTAACTGGAGAATGATGGCCGTTTATTCAATACCGAATGGGCGCAATCAACTAAGCGATTTGACTAACAAACCGGTCTAGAAATACACCGGATACTCTAAACCCGGGCAAATCCGGCTCTCCCGTTGAATATTTAAATCCGTTTTCTTAATTTGAATAACCGGAAACTTCGAGTCGCTTCTATTGAAACAATTATTCTCTCAGTTATATTTTCTTATATCTGTACATTGCATAGCGGTTAATTCACTATTCGCGTGTCCGACAGTCAGAGACGAAATCGGTTATGTTGCACCTTAAAGAAATGAAAGATCAAAGACTTCTTTATATCAAAAGATTGGGGAAGTGTGCCGGATTTACGAATTAAAAATTCAAAGTCCCGAAATCCTGAAAGTGATGAGCTATACTAAGCGTATTCATTGGATCAAATTTGAATCTGTTCCTTCAATACTTTGCAACTGCGGTGCGGCACT
This sequence comes from Lethocerus indicus, assembly GCA_019843655.1. Lineage (NCBI taxonomy): Eukaryota > Metazoa > Arthropoda > Insecta > Hemiptera > Belostomatidae > Lethocerus > Lethocerus indicus. Next base: position 4,066,233 of record JACDQD010000011.1, read on the forward strand.
TTTGGTGGCTACAGCCGAAAATCTGAATAACGCTTGAATCTACCGAAGGTTTACAGTAAATCGGTAGAGTGAGCTTCGGCTCGCATATCGGTACAGCGCCGTGAAGAAACACAATTGATTAATGTTCACCGCAAAACAGGTTGGGCGACATCAATTACTTAGCCCATTAGGCGGCCTCAATCTGACCCCATAGCGGCTAGCGAACGACATCAAAGAATACACAGAACCGGAGGCGAGCCCATCGAATATTTAAACGCCGGTGATTACGGGGCTTTGATAATTTTCAATTAGACATTTTCCGTCGGTTTTCGGCCCGACAATCCGATTATAGACAGATAGAGAGATACAGCGAATATTGAAAATCAAAAGTTGAAAATTACCGTTTCGAATGAAAATTTTTCCTAATTTTTAATAGAAGGAAAATTCGATCCGATCGTCTGAATGTTATGAACAAAAAATGCATATTCAGTCGCAATAGTTCACTGCATTATTCACGATACATAGCATATCGGAATATAGATTGGTACCTCCATCTTCAAAAAATATTGGCGGGACCTTCATTTTCAAAATAAATTTTTATACTTGTATTACAATTTTGTCCTCTATTTCCCGAAAGGATGTGCTCGAAAGACAACGCGTACGGACGGAACTCGTTTACTGTGTCTGTAACAGTATAGGGTTGTGGACTAATAGAGTGTCTCGGCTGTGTGGTGGGTGGTGTGAAATTAAAGGTAGGGCAGGTGGTTTAGGATTAGACCGGCCTTGGGGGCACAGAAGCTGTTTGTACAGCGACCGGGGATATAAATCAGTGCCTAGACAGAGTGCCCTAGTAGTGCCTCTAGGCCGTGAACGGTGGGGGGCACTGGGAATGGGGAGTAGGCAAGTAGGCTACACTAAAACGTGCCCAAACTATTATATCTAATTTCTCTCTTCCGCGGGGTTTAAACGCGTCTAGATTTCAAAACCTGTATTGGCCGGCGATAAGGGTGTAAGACACTAATTAAACAGTGAAGTATCAGGTTGGAATACCCTCCAGGAAAATTATTGGACTCGGGGTGATGGTGGGCCCCTGCTGACCCGAGGTTCTTCGGCAAGAGACCAAACCATAGTTAGGAGACGGAAGAAGTCTACAGTGAAGTATCACTTCCGGAGGGATCGAATACTGCGGGAATAACCTCGGTCAGCAAGGGTTCACCATCATCTCTAGTCCACGAATTTACCTTGTCTGGAAACAACCCGAAAAAGTTCTAATAGAAGGGTTTTCTCTGGTCCTCTTTCGACGTTTCGGAACTCTCTTCCGGTACCATCATCGGAGTTAGACCCGACAATGGATTAACGTCTCAGGATTACAATTTATTTGTTCCCTTATTACTGGGAACCATATGGTCTCTACTGATATTATACCCAATATCACTTCTGGCAAATATTATTTTTAAAGAATCTGAACACGACATATCCAATAAATTTTTCCTAATCCACAGTCCATCAATTGCTGTCCTAAATATCTTTCGTGGCGGACTGAATTTTACTTCAATTTAAAAATTTGGACATTTCTTTCAATATTATATGTACAGGGTACAGGATTAAACAATGTAATTTAAGGATAATATAATTATTATACTCCCTCCGTGATATCTGGATATACGAGATTTACAATGAAATAGTTAAAAGTTATCGTTATCAGTACGGTGTCGAATGTCGGCAAAATTGGCAACATCCTGTTTCGATAAGGCAGCAGAGCGATAAGCTAGAGCTAGTTCCTCAACTAGGATTGGACTACCGAAAATTCCGATAAAAAAAACACATAATAAGAGAAAAACACATTCTGAACAACAGAATTCAGAATAGTAGACATGCAGCCGCATACATTATAATACGATATATTTAAAGTTGTATTTTGGGATCTGTTGAACATCGCACAGAAATGTTATCGAATTTCTATTTCACATTATAAAACACGCCACTTTGACTATTCATAAAAACATATTGGCCGGACAAATTCATCCAGACCCTAAACCTATTAAATATTCCAAATAGAATTGAACGCGAATGCACGAGATACGAAGTAAATCGACACTGCATACATGCGAAAAAATGTGTAACCAATAGATTTTAGGCTGGGAATGTATTGTTTCCTGTCGTAAATATATATACTGATAATTCCTCTATTAGGCATTTTATAAATTTTTTCTTTACGTTCGAGTATCTTATGTTACCGGTTTCTTCTGGATGTTGTCGGTCATCCGGAGCACCGTTTCTTCGCCGTCAAGAAAAATTTATTACACTTCGAATGGCCATCCGAGATCGGCCACTTTATGAATCGTAAAGTCGAGCCACTCCGTCTATTCCACACTTGTATACAGACCATGAAGAAACAACAGTTTTAGAATAGATCCTATGATTGTTTCAAATAGACATTCTAGTGTAAAAATGGCAAAGTATACTACCAACATGCTAAATGGACAAATGTTTTGAAATATAATTATCGGATATTATTATAAAACGAAACTAACGGCTCAGCTTCAGTAGCTGAGTGGTAATTTTGGATGTTTTTCGGGACACAAAACAGGTATGTTAAACAAGAAACTAACGGAATATAATAATAAAAATAATGGTCTATATAAGGATCGAATGATAGTCGAATTGTTTCTGAAATTTATTAATTTTTAATTTAAAAAAATTAGCAGATCAACTCCGTAGGCCTGAAGAAATACTATTTTATGCTGAGATGGCTATTCCGAATGTCACCTTCCGATATAATCCATTAATGGATGTTTAATCCAAGACGGTGGGTTCATTTCTGTTTCCCACTAAGGCTCTTACAATACTCGGATTGCTCCGACCGCGATCTCTCTTCGGCAAAACCATTTTAGGAACCTTCCGCGGGTTCGTTCGGGGAAATTCCAATTGGGAAAAGTAAATCGGGTATCGCAGGAGCGGGTTTCCTTATGAGGAGGGCACAATGAATAAAAGCGGGAGGGAGGGGAAAAAAAATGTTCGGGAAAAGCATAAATTCGGACCGACGTCGACGATCGGTTTTCGCTTACGTTTTCCAACCGTTGAAAACCTCGCGGTAAGAAAACACCCGCTGGTTTCAAATATCGGGTTTATCGACCCGTTTAGAAAAAAAAAACCGCTGAAAACGCAGCAGTTTCAGATCAATCCGAGGCAATCGAAATGCTCGGTTTCGATCGAGCAGGAAAAAAAACCACCGATAACTGAAAATACAATTTATCTGAAATTTGAACTTTGATCTCGGTTAAAATCCACATTTCGTGACATTGTAATTTTTCAACTACGAAAATAGCCGTACAATGTTTTACTGATCACATATAATTGTATTGAATTACAACGAGTGGAATTACACAATGTGAATATAAACAGAAAGGCCGGCGGATGGGAATATTCATATTATTATCTGCATATTCATCATAGAAATTAATATTATTGTAAACTATAAATTATAAATTCCATAACTTAATAACAACGGCTCGGGTTCGACTTCCCCGGTAATTATATTGAGTATGTAAAATACATATATATATACATATAAATTATATATAGATAAGTGGGCCTTCTCTAAAAATATCTGCCACATTTTGTTATACATCTAAATAATCGATCTGAATTGTAGAACGGTTGTGGAATGAATTAATTTAGACCACTTTAAAGTTAAACTCTATTTATTTGTTTGAAATAAAACTCTGCTTTTCAGCGTCCTTTCAGAGAGTCCATTCAATTTTTACAACGTTCTTATACGTCAGACGTGTTATATTTAGAATTATCGTTTTTCAAGCGGAATACGCGGGGGCAGACCACGCAAGCGATTACATAACTTTCGGCCGTTTCGGAAGTAAACTACGACCCCAATGCCGAAACCCTACACGTACATAAATATCCTTATGTATTAAACCCGTTACAAGCTTTGACAAAACGCCAACAAAATCCACGACGGGGGAAATCAATATGGGGCGAAACAAATTTTAGAAAGTTGAAAAAGCTACAAGTTTTTCTTACTGTCCACTGGCGGACTCGCTGCACTACGGAAATTATTCTACGGGCAACGGCTAGAATTCGAAATCTACGAACATACAATATGATTGGGTCGATAATAAATGCTTCCAAAAATTACATACATCCTGAGGTTAATAAAATTTAATATTGTTAATACAATGTGGCATCCACACGGGCTAACTCTTGGCCATTATACCAGAGGTCAAAGTATAATGGTCAGTCGATTTCATGAGTTATTACTTTTAAATTTGATATAGTAAATATTGAATTGTCTACAAAAATCCAAAATTTTACTAGGACTGCTCTAAAATATGGAGTTGCAACTTTTGGATTTCTCTGCTAAATTTTTCACGTCTAATTTTTTTTTCACGAACGAATCAGGACAACATGTCACAAACGAATCCAAAAATATAAATCACGCGGGGCCATCGAAGGAAATCGAGTTATTTCTCACGAGGACCCCGAGGGCCGGGGGGAAAAGGAAAGCCCTTGGGCAAACTGCTCTTAAATGTTTTTGTAAGATCGATCTCCGGCGGTACCTTCAGTAATATCCAGCCGCTTTCGCCCTAAGAGTGTTTAACATTCGGACTTAGGCTGGAATTACGGTGTTACCGACTGAACAAAGTTCGAACTGGGTTGTGCGGATTCGAGTAAACTAAAATTTTTTTTAAATTACAATCAGATCACAAAATGCTCACATTTAAATTTACTAACTGAAGTAATCTATTCCCATTCCGAGATGCTTCGGCCTGGGGTTCGAATACCGTTGTATTGTAGGGCCACACACGAATTAAACAATAAAGATTACAGTTAATTACTTCGTCTTACCCGGCAAAGTAAATAGACCCACCTTTTCAAAACAGTTCGGCCGCCTTTATACCGGGTCTATAATACAACCACTTATCTTAGATCGACATCTTCAGAAGGGTCTTTCTTCTTCTTTTACTTGATCTTTATATATATATATATATATATATATATATATATATAATATATATATATGAAAAGCGGCGGCATCTCGAACCAAATTGATTTCGTCCTTCGAGAGAGAGAGAAGGTCCTGTGCCCAACAATGGGCACACCGATGAGCCTTTTATATCGAGTTTTTTTTATTTCCAGCCCAACTTCGCCGAAGAGTCCGCCTTTTATTTTCCTATTTGTTTATTTATTTTTTTTTTAAACGGCCCCCGCCTCTTTTTTCCTCACTCCCTTTTTCAATTCCCATTGTCCGACCGCCGTTTAATAATTTCCAAATCGAATTTCTTAATTAAGCCCCTCGCGCCAGCCACAACAACTCAACGAACTGGCCAACGACACTATTGTCCGACCTTCGAGATTAAATATCAAGTACTATTTTTTGTTTGCATGAATCTATCAACGAAAAACAAAAATTTCAGACCACAATCTTAAAAATACAAGAAAAATCTGCAAAAAAAAAAAAACGATACGAAGCGTAATACATAAGCCGATGATATAACCAATAGATTTTGGGATGGAACTGTAATATTTCAGTAAGATTTCATACTGTAAATATACAGAACAGAATTTTAAGTTACATAATTTTATTTTATACTTAGTTTGGTATAGCATGTTTTCTTTATATTCACTTTCTGTCAAGGATCAAATTCGAGGCTTCCGGCCACTAATCTTATTATGCTGGTTGAGCATTATTTTTTCATGTATTTTGCGGTTTAAGGCCGTTTTTTACAGTCTTATGAAGCTACTGAAGGCGTGGAGAGGCCGCAAGTGGTAGCTGTCGGTACAGGGCTGCAGCTAGCTAGAGAAAGCGCTGGTTTCCCGCGGGAAACTCCCCCCCCCCTTTTTAAGGTAAAATTTTCGTCAATCAACCGGCCCAGAAATGTGGCCCGAGGCTCAACAACCGTTTTGCCGAAAATTCCCCGGTCGAAATTCGGCCGAAATTAATAGCGCCGAGGTTATTGTGGGCCGCTTGTGGCGCTTGGTACACGCTCGGGGACTTATTATTTATTGTCGCGGGCCACGCGATCGCGGCGCGTTAAAATACGGGGTTGACGCGTTGCGCGAGTGCGCTCCCCCCCTCCGTCGATTAATCGCCGATCGATTAATTTCCATCAAGTGTCGATCGAATTCCAAACCGTGTACAGTCGAAAATATTGATTGAAAAGGAATCAGAACACCGCCCCAACATCGCCCCGAATCCAGTTCGTACGCGTTCTTGCCGTACAGAAACATGTGGAATTTCAAACTCATTAAAATAAAATAAATGAAATGTAAAAGTCAGGTTACTCCCTGCCCGTAACTCGAGGACAACGCGAACAGCGATGACGCCTATTGTATTATACAGTTGGTGGCAATAAAATATTCAAATTAGAATCCACAATAGGACGGGAATATGATAATGCACGTTTTGCAATCGGGCGTTTGGTCAATAACAATTTGCACAAATCGGTCGATAATTCCTCATTTACAGTACGGGCTGTACACAACATTGTACATTTAATTAGAATATAGAATTTTTGTACTAACAGGGAAAACTAATTTGATATACCTGTTTTGTGGTCTGCGAGGGGTTCTGACTCATACCTAGAAAACGGATTAACAAAATCCGAAGACAAACATAACCCCCAATAACAATAACAGAACACATATATATATATAAACGACTGACATACTGACAAACATTACAGTACATGTGAAAGTGACAGTGCAGTGAGGATGCCCAAAAAACATCCAAAGTGCTAACAGTGACTAACACAGCGCTACTGAAGACGGCGAGCAGCCGAAACCGGTCTAGCAAAAGACCAAACCAGCGAGAGGAGACAGAAACATCACGAACCTACAGTAACAGGGAAAACGTTTTGCTGGCCTCCAAAATGTCATACGTCAGAAATATTATGCGCTAATTTTTTCATCAGCCGTCGTTAAGTGTTTAGGTTTTTATTTTGCGGTCCATTTTTCTCCGTTCAATGAGGATCCGGCTATAATAAGGGTTGGACAGCCCTAAGGGTCGCAAAAATTATTTTAAATCCAACAAACCTGCCTGCGCCATTCTCTAAACTTGTTATTCCAGCCCCCGAAACCGCCGCCGCCCCCCATCCCATGACTGGAAGGCCTTCGGACGAATTCAATCGGCCTACCTAATGCCGGCCTTAGGCGATTGCAAATAGCGCCGGCATTAACAAGGCGGTTTCTCTCGTTACACTGTGGAAACAAACGCCCCCCGCCCCCCCAACAGACAGAGCCGGCTCCGCCAGCGTAAATACACGCAGCTTTTAAACCTGCCGTGCAAATAAATTCAACCAGTAAACCTCGGCAGGTGAACCCCACCATCCGGTGATAAAGCTGATTATTGGGACAACGGACAGGATTATTGGAGGCCCAGAAGTAACAGTCGCACTGGCGATTCGCTGTAATTAAATAAATAGACCGCGCGAAATGTAACTAAACCTGCCGTATAATAGACGGACATTCAGAATATTATATCATCACTATATACATGTCAAGATATTACATAATTGTTATTAACCCCATCCACCGAGGTCACATAAGCGATATCCTGTACCTGGGCGGCTGTTTGGTTTAGCGGGTCACCATTATTAGTAGGTCGGCTGGTACTCTAGCACCCGGTAACAGAGCGGATGATATAATATGTATATAACAGCCGCCGCGGGGACGACGATCCAGCCAAGTTTACTGCACAATAACGAAGTCCGAACGCCGATAAGGGCCGGCGAAGTCCCGCTTTTCAGGCCGAACGTAAAGCCGGGACATAAACTGATGCACTGATGATGATGATGTTTTTAGATCTATTTTATTCTAATAAAATACTCGGTTTAAATTACCGGTTTCTAGCTATTCGCCACCAAGTGCAATTTCCCACTAGGAAATAGGTGGTTAAATCCAAATCCAAAAGCTAAAATTCAACTTCATCGCACCTAAGCGCCGATGCTAAGCAGCCTGACAACAGCGCAAGTTATTATGGTTGCTATATCGAGTCTGGAACTTGACCCGAATAAACATTTTCAGTTAGACAATAAATCAGACCCTTCATCTAATTTAGATTTCTGGTTGCAGGAATCCAGAAACGCCGCCGTGTGCCCATAAATCCTGACCATTGGATATTACTTACCGGAGGGATTTCGAAAAGGGACGTAGGGCGGTTGGTGGGGAGGGGGGGGGACTTGAAGTTTAAACCGGGAAAGCCGGGGCTTCTGGAAGTGACTTACTGTCCGCTTGGGACCGAGCCCCAAACGTCCCTCCAGGTTAAACAGGAACACCTACGGAAGCCTTCAGAAAATAGTCTTCAGTTTCAAAAAGACAGCAGTATATTCCGCGCTCAATCATGAAAACACTTTACATACAATGAGATGGATGAGAGAGTCCTCTAGGACCGTTAAAAAATAATTTAATAAACAAAACTTGTAGCTGTAATCGTTAACGTTCGCTATGAGATAATTTAACAACAAAATTATATTTTTATGGCAGCAGAATAAATTCAATCAAGGTCTGGAATATTTATCTCAATGTAGGTTCATAACTGTAATTACTAATAAACCATACTTTAGGAATAGTTAGCGCCTAAAGCGCAGATCTAATTTTATGTATTATTTTATATCATATGTGATTTGGCCAATTTTTAGTCCCACTACTGTATTAATAAACTATCCAATTTCCAGTTTTAGTACAGGTATGATGGTGTGCTTGATACATTCCGAACGTTGGAGGATTTTCGAGGGGATATTAAAATTGTACGAGGCGGTATATTAGGCCTATCGAATATGCCGAACTATATTGGGTCAATTGATGAAAAAATATTTTAGAAAGTTCAGTAGCGTTACCGAATGCTACTGGGGAGGTCGGCGAAAATTCTCCAACAAGTACAACAACTACAACTACAACTACAACAGCAACAATGGCGTCATACTACCGCCCAGCTACAGGAAAAGGGGCCGCGGACGGGGGGGTGGTACAACAAATTTGACTTTAAAATGTTCACCGGAACCGACACTAATGTCAATATATGAATATTATGCAGGCCCGAATCAAGTCCGGACTAGGATATTCCTTGACATTTCTCGCGGCCGCCGTTGCAGGTCGGCATTAATATTTAACAAAATATATCCCATTCGCGAAGAGGCGATGAATCTCTCGCCGGTGCTATTACATTTACGTGGAATTTAACGGTGAAAATTCTGCAACGGGCACAATCGCCGAAGAAATCCTTGGAAATATCCTTTTGAAAAAAAAAATTAAGTCAAAAGGCCATATAATAAACACAAGCCAAAAAACTGTTTTCATTTTAACCTTTACATGAGATCATACATATACTTTGGCGATGGAATAATATCTGATGGTACCGGTACCATTATATGATATTCAGCGGTCCCCAGGTAATATCACCGAAGAAAGTTACAGATCAACGCAATTTTTTAAACTATTCCATTCCGATCCTTTCTTCATTGACGTTTTTTGTAAATACAATTTTTATTATACAAAAAAATTATTACCAGCCTCACCCAACTCTCCGTTTTGTCTTTCGTGCTGTGTACCTGCGGGGGATGAAAAAACCCTTTCGATCGGTCCAGATGTTACATACATGAAGGGGAAAAATAGGGTCCCTGCAATGATCTTTAGCGTTTTAAGCGCTACGCTGGAGCATTAATCCTTTCTTCCTTTCTAATAGAATAACATCAAGAAGATCTGGTAAGAGAGGTGAGTTATGGTCGAAATGTGAGGTCACGAAATGGGCGGACGTTACGATTATGCCACCAAAGGGGGTGGTATATATATGTGTATGTATGTATATGTGTATATATATATACACATATATATACATGGAGGAGCGCTATACAAACTCGAAAGTTCAAGGTTCCGCGGGACACACAGACACAAGATTGAGACCCATCATCATCGCCGCCGTTGTGGTCCCGACCCAGAAACAATACCGGCCAGAAACAACGGGGTGAAAGTAAAAGGTAAAAAAGAGGAGGAGGAGGAGACGGAGAAGGAGGAGCAGGAGCAGGAGGAGGAGGAGGAGGAGGAGAAAAGGACCCCCCGCGAAGATAATAGCAGCCCACAATGCCTCAGCCGCGGTACAGTTTAGAAAGAAGAGTCAACATACTTTTAACAACAAACATACCATATATAGGTACCGATATAAGCCCTCATTTCGCGCATAATATATAGATTAATTTTTACAAAACTTTAAAAAAAAAAGAATTACACAATGAATCAAATAAACACTACACGAAAAAAGTCCTTCCCAGGATTATTCCACTGCTTCTCTCTTCTAACTGTTTTTCGATAATTCTCGGTTCAGTTTAAAAGTAAATATTTGTGCGCCAACACCAGGATAATCTAAAAAAATTCTAAATTAAAACTCCGTTTCCATCAACGCAAACTAATCAATTTATTGCCCCTACCTGCCCGTTTTATACACGGAATGCGTAAGTACTCCAATAAAAACGGGCGATTTCAGTTTTATTGTGAGGGCCGTGAGTTTCGCTCACGGTTTTTTTTTTGTGCGAAATAAAACTTCTCGAATTCATACTACGAATAATACACAGAAAATAAGGCCTGAACACCGTTTTATGCGGCCCTTGTCTCGACAGTTGATAGCATACTTTGAGTTGGGTAACAATTTCGTTCTTGTAAATTTGGAACTGTATACATCTATTTTGTCGTATGAACGTAATAAACCAAATTTTTTTTTTTTTAATGAAAATACTGTTCGGCAAACGTCGTAATCATTCCAGTGGTTAGGATTAGTTTATTCCGTTATTCGGTATTTACCGGCGCCAATAAACTTCGTTGAAATGGCCCGAACTGGGCGGTCCAGAAGCGTAGACGAAACAAATGCTACTGAAGACCAGAATAGAGGGGTGAGCGGAGCGTGAAAATTACAGAGGGTGCTATCCGGTCTGTGGGGGTTTGGGGCGCTATTTGGGTTCAGATCACGAACCGGGTCCTCAATGCGGGGCCCCACAAGCCGACTACTAATACAGACGCCAATTGTACTTACCTACAACTCTGACAGATACAAACCCCCGGCTGGCGGAAGGCGGAATCGAATCTGAATTAAGTACGGCCTTTCATTCATACTTTAATTCAACCCTTAAGTACAGAAAGTTTTCGACCTCGAGAAAAGCCCAGTTCTAGATTGTGGCTAAGCACTGAAAGTACAACTAATCCCATATTCGGTATGATATGACATCACCTCATAATAGGGAGCTCCACAGTATGGACAATATTCTGGACCTAAAGGTATTTCCATAAATTTACAATAACGAACTTTCGAGCTGCCTAAAACATTATTTTAATTTATAAATGCACATATTCCAGTCCTAATTCGCATTCAAATCGTGATAAATAAAAGGCGGAAAAAAAACGTTATCGAGATCACAAAATCCGGTCCCAGACCCACTCGCCTGCAGATTCAAGATACAGGATAGTATTTCTGTAAATTGAAAAATATCAAACTTTTGGGCTGAAAACGTTTTTATTAATTTTCAAATGCATGCTCCAATCCTTACTAATCATAATATATATAAATTTTGGGATAGTACAGGTACAAATGTCGTTATAAAGCAGCAGGAAACTGGTCATTCTGGAACCAGATAAGTAAAGGAAAATCGTTGTGGGAAGCCCGAAGAAGAATTCGGATCGCAGTCCTCCGTATCGAGCTCAAATTTAAATTCATGTTTACACCGTTCAACATCAGTTTCATTACGCACTTGCGTTATTTCAGTTAAGTTCGAGAAGTGCGGCTACTTCTGAAGACCATCGCGAGAGCGGGACACTGTACACCTGCCAGCCTCAATGCACTCTTCTGCACTCGTCTGTCTGACTGCAACATTATTATTTATTTCTTTCTTTTTTCGGGTAAAATGTCGCCCCAGACATCTTTATCAGAGCGGGAAGGGTATTTTACCGAAAAACGACCCCAAAACCGCCCAATTACAGGAATAACTTTCGGCGCTACAGCGAATTTATATCCGGGCGCAAATCACGGCAACTGATACACAGATTCGATGTCGCGGAAAAAAAATAATATAAAACGGAAATTAATTCTACAAAACGGTTATTAGAAAGTAGACGCAGGTACAGATAAAAAACCTATTTACAACAGTAATTTACCGGTTACGCCAAACCACGGCCGTACAATCTGTATTTTAGACTGAAAAAAGTTTTTGGCCAAAAAAACTATAGATTCCTGGACGAATTACAGAGAATCTTGGGCATGAAATATGGACGATATTGGCCGATTTGCAAACAGACAGTTTGACAGTTACTGAGGGCCTAGACGGTATCTCTTGTTACCCGATTTAAAATTAACAATAAAAATTTGAAGTAAAATGTCCAGGATATTTTTTCTAGGGTTTATAGCCCCAGCAATACTGTTTCAGTTTGGCTCCTCCTGTATATGGTAATTAATTGTTTCGAAATTTTTTTTATCTGACTATGTTAGAACACGCTCCATTGTTAGGTTTGGTGCGGGACTTATCCGAATAGTGGATTTTTCGTCAACAAAATCGTGTTTACGATCGTATTTTCTCGTTTAGTCGGCGTAACGGGGGGGGGGGCGGTCCCACTCGATCAATCGTAATTTATGGGCGAGGTCCACGATGGGAGGTTCGGATTGCGCTGAACGTAGGACAGGGGATCGAGAACTGTTCATTTCGCGAATTCTGTCAATTATGTACTTGGGCAATTTTTAAAATAGAGCGAACGCACTGTCGTATATAATACTGTCGTAACGGAACGTGCCACGTGCCGGGCAAATGGTTCATTGGGGCAATCCACCTTCGGCACTTCTTCAACGTCTTCTACGCCCCTCCATCATTTTCCCTTCTACCAACCAACAGACACAGAGCCTCTATATTATCTCTGGGGCCGTTCTTCGGGACGGCCTAATGTAAACCTATAAATTGCTGAGTCGCTGTCGGGTCTCCCAGAGTCGGTCTATACAGGCAGAAGCAGGGGCCGATATAGGAAGATTTAACAGTTAATTACAGTATCGTGTCTTGAAATTTCAATGTTTGTTTCTCCGGTTATTTACGTTTTGGGAGAGAAACTGAAAGGCACATTCCCCCCTTCAAATTGGACGACTTCAAAACTGTCCCAATTTTTTTGTATTTTAATAAAAAAACAATGTAAAAACCTGTCTAAAAAATTAAAATATCAAAATAACTTTAGAGTCCCGTAAATTCATAAATTAAGTCCGTTGAGCGATAATTGTTTTATTGCTAAAAATGTATGCATAAGTCCCGAAATCAATATCTTACAATCGCAAATTTAAATGTTTCGACAGCGATCTCAAGAAGAAACTTTAAATAGGTTTTGAGCGGACAAATCAATTATCATAGTCGAATAAATCCCCCCCCCCCCCAACGAAGCGAAATTATCTCCCTATCCGTGCCGGAAAAGGTAAACTCGTTTTATTTCCAGGACGGAAGATGGCGTATTTTCGGTACAAACAGACCGAAATCCGGCCGTCGTTTCTGATGAGGGGACGACAGGAAATGAAACCTGGACGAAAAAATGGAGGATTTCTCTACGTTTGGCCTCTGAGAGAGAGAGAGAGAGAGAAATAAAAGCTAAAAATTAGTCCCGGATAAATCATTATTTCGTAAATGTGTACAAATCGGACAATTTTAGTTTATGTAACAGTTGTATTTACCGTGCAAATTGCGACGGGCCGTAAACGTGCTTTAGGAAATATTTAATGACATGCGCATGAAATTGTGTTGCATGCTTTCATAGATTGTAATTTACCATTGCTATTAAGAACAGTAGTGACCTACTAGTAGTACCTGAGAATAGTATTGACTAGGATGAGAAACTTATTAAAGTGAGCTTACCAAAATGAATGATTTTGCCTTACAACAAGCACGACGAAGCACCGTTCCAGCACAAGAAGAGAGAAGGTAGGAATACGGGTTCCACCGGACAAAAATGTATATTAAATTTCAATTACGTATTTATTACTCCCGTAATTGAAATAGGCGAACAATACGGTGAAATAATGAAAAAGTGTGCAAAGAAAAGTGTATTGGGATAAGTAAGAATAACCCGGGGTGGAAAGTGGAGAGAGAGAGAGAGACCCGGGTCATGAATATCCCATTACAACGGGTATGACTAAGATCCGGTTCAGTCATCGGCTAATATGAAGCAAATCAGATTAAAATTACTTGTGGCTTTCAGGCCTAAACAATCCCTGGTAGAATCTGTCAATAATCATTCACCAAGGGGCGGGTATAAACCGACACGAACGAAAGTCCAATTCCAATTTCGAAAAACCCCCCCAATAAAGCGTTGGTAATTAAAAATTTTTTTCACAAGGGTGAACTCGAAGAAATGTTTTCCAGGAAAATTTCCAGCGAAGCTACACAATTTCCAGCGGAATTTGAAACGTTCTCAATTGATGAAAACGTGGCGCGCGTTACGTCAAATATATAAAGAATTCGTCCATTCGTCCTGGAATGCCGTCGCAAACTCGTTCTCGATACGGCGTGAAATTTCAAAAAAAATTCTCACCGATTCATACGGCTTAACGGTATTCTGAACTTGGAGAAACGGATCCTTGCCGACAGTTTTCAAAACGTCTTGACGTTTTGAAGACCTCAAAATTGATCCGATGATTCGGAAGGTTCATCGATAGAGTTCACGCAAACGAAAGATACCAACTCATGTAGTATCGAAACTGTGTCTTATAATCGGATTTATCAATATGAAATCTTGTCTAAATATCGTTCTAAACAATTACCTAAAATATTAATGAGAAGGCCTAATAGGAATCTCACGAATTATAGTACTATAAGGCTTATAATTAGGAATTAGGAAATTTTTATCTGGTATTCTATTCTGATTCTATACATATATAAATTATCATTGGTTCGACCAAATTGTCTGTTTTCCGATGGCCTACGAGTAGAAACATGAATTAATTCTGAACGAAAAGATGAACTCAATTCGGGAATGTTTAAAAATTGACGAGAAAAGTACGAAAATTTTCTGAATCGAGAATACCCCGAGAATAATAAATATTGAGAACGTTCGATGCTCAGAGAGAAGTTTCTCCAACTGTGTGTGGAGTTTAAACGGGATAGAGGCGACCCGACAGGAAATTCGGTCCAATTTGTCCAACTAAATCTTCTCAAGTCTTCGCCCCCATTATTAATATAGAACGCCTGCGGAGAGATGAAATTCTGAAACTGTTTCTTATCCGAAAAAAGAAATTGTCACGAAATCGGAGACCTTCCGTACTTGTGTATTATAATATTGTAAATTAATTTTCGCTCTCGTTCATCACGCGGTCAAATTATTGCTGGGGACGAAACTGGGGAAACGCCGATGGTTTTTACGGTCGGACTTAAGCTGACTTAATCTAACCGGTGCATCTTGACCACCTCTGGCCTAGGGAAAATATTTCGCAGAAATTGTAACCAGTTTTGCGCGTGAAAACATCTGAACCGGGCGAATTTTTACGCTCGAAAATTTGAGGATTTTTCATTTTTCCAGAATTGTTGTATATCAATAAAACGATTTTCAACCTGACTCCGCCACAAAGATAACACGGTTAAAAGCCACGAGCAATAATAAAGTTCCGCCGCACTGTAGATAAACTAAAAAATACGGTTGAAACAAAAACCCAGTTCCAAAATCAAAATTCTGTTTACGACTTGACATTCTGTATAATTAATTAGGGTCTACTCCGGAGGAGATATGTCTCCAAAATATATTGCCAAATACGAAAGTTCTACTGCAGAAAATTCTAATGCCCCAAGATCTATTCTGGCCCGAACATGTACTGAAGTTTTCACCACATTGGAAAATTGAAGGAAAAGTCAAAAACCCTTTGAATTATACAAAAAAGCAGATTCAAAGCATTAGAATTTTTTCATTATTTCATCTCCGAAAGACCATACGATGCATGACAGTTTAGTGTAAATTAAAAGTTGAATTTCACATTGCAAGATACCCACTGTAGGGTTTTAACAGTAGCCGGTAGTAGCGGCGGTATTTTAATTTCCGCTAATCGAAATTTTTCATACTTTCACTGCCTTTGCGAAAACATAATTCAACTTGAAAATAGGCCGAAGTGCGTTTAAATGCCGACCGAGGTTTAAGCCTGAAAAATAATAAATAGCCAGTCCATAATCAAGCTATTTAATGACCGGTTGGAAGTAAAGTCCACAATCGGCCTTTCGGGCCGAGACTCGCTCCCAGACTAAACCCCAATTCCTAAGTTCCCGCTCAGGATTACTTAGTCTTACTTATTCAGAAGTCCCTTAGAAATCCTAAGGAAAGAAAATCGAGACTTCGAAGAAACAAATATTCAAGAATCTCCCTTCACAAATCGGAATTGGAGGCTGGATATGCTACTGATATTCTGTTGGGGAACGTCAGCGAGTCTGAATTTACCCGAATATTTTTCTATAATTTAGGTTTAGGTAACACGAGCAATTATAACCGTTTTCGAAATTATCCAACTCCAATATCAATTGCAGGAAAGATGTTTTTATACGACGAGAGCACTGTATAGTGTCCCCGGTTACGAGCAAACTCTAACAACCTATCTATTATACAACTTAATTGGCCTAGATAATCCTAGATTTTCAACGTGAAAAGCTATAATTTCATCGTAATTATCCCGAACTTGTGGAAAAATCCCGTGCGTAGAATAACATCAGATAGAACTATCTAGATTACCTATTCGGGAGTAGGTCTACAACTGGCATTCTCTAAGCTCGATTATACAGAATTTTTTACCGATAGTTCATTTATTTTAAAAGTGTTTTATTGCCACAATTGTACAATAAGATGGGGGACACTGATGTTAAAGTAGAGCTGGTAAGAAATGGAGCATAATGGAGGAGAAACCCACTGGCTTTCGGCCCTCTTTTTAAATATTATTTTATTTACTACTCTCTAATTTTCGGGTATTCCTATTAGCCGAACCTATTCACGGGCACTATTATATATATAAGTGATAGTGTACTCACCCTCTGAATGCATCTGGCCCTGCACTGGGCCACTCTCAAAGGCGATCCGATCTCCTCTTCGGTGGTTCCGCTCCTCACGAACAGGACGAACACCAGAGGCAGGACCGCGGTCATCAGATCCTTGGCGGCGGTCCTCGGTGACATTTTCACGCTTCTCTCTCTCTCTCCCTCGTCAATATTTAGTGGGAACCAAACGAAATTTAAAAAAAAAAAAATTAAAAAAAACTCAAAAATATAAAACACACCAAAGTTGTACACTGGCACTTTTCGATCTTCCGTCTCGAAAACCGGGGAGGGGGAGAGAGGGAGGGCTCTCTGCGGGGGGGGCACTCGCGCACAATTTCTTCGAAAATGTCTGTATCAGGCTTTCGGCGGATCGTACATTTTAGTGGCAGCACTCGCGTTCAGAGCGGCACTCTCTAACAGAAAACCCGATCGTTGAAAAGGGGTTGGAAAATATAGAGGCGACGGTCGAACAACACCTATCGGCGGTAGGTGGATGGTGTCGGTTCGGAAGCCGGTACGCAACTGAAGGTTTGGGCGGGTTTGTTGTCCGAGGGGGGGAGCTGGTGCCGGCGGCCGCCGCCAGGTGACACCACCTTCTGTCTCGGCAGCGAGGACCGCCTCCGCCGCCTCCGCCGCCCCCACCACCAAACCGTAGCCCAGCCTCGCCCCTCCACAAGACCACCGCTAATACTGAAAACACCCACTTAGCGCCCGACACAATTAACCCTGTAGCCTCTACGGCCCGCTATGGCCTTCCGTAAGATGCCACTCAGCTACTACGGGCCGCTATGGCCTTCCGTAAGATGCCACTGAGCTACTACGGGCCGCTATGGCCTTCCGTAAGATGCCACTGAGCTACTACGGGCCACTATAGTGGCCTTCCATAAGATGCCACTGAGCTACTACGGGCACTATAGTGGCCTTCCATAAGATGCCACTGAGCTACTAGGGGCCACTATAGTGGACTTCCATAAGATGCCACTGAGCTACTACGGGCCACTATAGTGGCTCTCCACAAGATGCCACTGAGGTACTGCGGGTACCATAGAGGTACTATAGATACCGCTGAGGTATTGCGGCCAACCGCTTTACATAAGTATCTGACTCTGGACTTTGTTTTGCATCGTTACCCTGGAATACTCTTTATTTATAAATATCCTTTGGAGAAAAATTTTGTCGCGCTTTCCGCATCCAAAACCGGAAAACCGCTTTCGACTCCGACACCTCTCGAGACATAACGTTCCGCGAGCTTGCGGCTCATTTTTAAATACCGGGATATGTCCCTTTCGTTTCTACCGCGTTTCAATTGATACCGAACAGTTTGGCATAATATACCAACGGCGTTGTGCATGATCTCTTGAAGGACTCCTGGACGAGGCTTCCGTGTCCCCAGAGATACTCCACTCCCTCTTCTTCAGCCAGAATATCTACTCCTCACAGTGTTCAGTGTTTCATCCGCGAAATAAATATAATACGGGCGAACGTCCATTTACCGGACAATCAACACCACCGAGGTTATTAGTACAGGTCGTGCTTATTATTATTATTATCGGGAGTTTCGGGAAACGTCCCGAGTGGGCGAAATTCGAGGTTCCCGGTGGGCGATAAAGATTTACGAAATGGAGGTTAGTGAAAATAGAGTTTCGTTAAAGAGAGATAATTGAAGGCGA
Source organism: Lethocerus indicus (assembly GCA_019843655.1). Taxonomy (NCBI): domain Eukaryota; kingdom Metazoa; phylum Arthropoda; class Insecta; order Hemiptera; family Belostomatidae; genus Lethocerus; species Lethocerus indicus. The sequence continues at coordinate 4,084,906 of JACDQD010000011.1, forward strand.
ACGTTATTCGCAGTAGTGAACAAAAATTTGCTACGTTCGAATGTTTCACAGATCGTAACGCTGTAAACCTGCGTAGAAATATAAATAACGCTATTTAGCGGTAAAATCCGCAATGACTTAGTTGCCGGCCCCGTAGTATCACTGCCAAAAAGACCAGTTATGGTCGCTTCTGGCTGTTTGTAATGAAACTTATATTTATATCGGCCGTAATAATAAGCCACAAGAAACATGCTACAATGGAAGAGATTCGTAGATATAATTAGGCGTTTAAAATTGGCCGGTGACGTCAACGGCGGGTGCGGTCCCGGACCGGAAAACTAATTGCGGGTGCCGCGGGACCGGGCGGTATCGTTAAAGGCCCGCTATCTTCAGTAATGAGCCCCGCTATGATAATTGCAAAGGCGCGGCGACTACCACAATTATTACAGAACCAATAATAATAACAGTTTATTCACTTTACCTATGTTCGACCGCGACGGTTGGTTACAATTAAGACGGGTCGCCGACATTTAAATGCGACAAGCATTTCTGTACAGAGCCTAGTGCCAGTCCAGAGAGCACGGCCGTGGTACAGAAACCGGTTCCGGTTCTATAGAAGAAATACAGAGTCCTTAATTATAGCTAATCGCCGGGTCCGATAGGCTATTGACTGCTACTTTACAGTTTGTCAAACCTGGTATAGGGTTTTTACCGAACTCAAACATGAAAATAGTAATAGAAGACCGTAGCTTTCTCCTCTCGATGGTTCGGTCCTCCGCCAGACCGGTTTCCGTAGCTGCGTCCGTCAGTATGGCAGTGACAGCAAGTAGGGCCGCTGGTACTCGATACATAAATATTGTTGGGAGAAACATTGTCAACAGCGTTGTTGAACGCGTTGTTCTGCACGTCAGTGGCCAGCTGAGAAGCATATAAAATTAAATGGCCGTCACTACTGCACAGCTAATTCATTATCGTTTCTATCATTGATTTTGTAGCATATTCGCTGGCAAAATGGCTATCGTTATATTCTGTGGTTGACGAGGAACTCTTGTGTATATATACATTTACTAATGAATTCTGTCATCACTCGTTGGGAAAATAATTTTCCACGGTTGCGAGATACGCTAGCGTGACCGCTTTTTGTGCACTTCGTCTTACCGTCCGGTAACGGCAGACGTCTCCGTGACTGCCTCTCGCCGTGATGGCCTTACAGCGGGTGTTCCCTCCCGGCCTTGCCAACGATGGCAATAAATACAGTCTGCTCCACCAATATCTGTAAGATGTGTTAGCACGGGGCCGTACGTACGGTCCCGCAGTTGTGTAGGTGCGTCATCGGTACGCATTTACATATCGCGTGGTTCACACAATCTACCTCAGTGGAAACGCATCCAGACAATAATTCAAAGGAGTTATCATGAACCAGAGAGAAGCGGGGGGTGGGAGGGTACGGGGTGTTGGTCGTAAATCATACCGCTAAAGCCGGCGGGTATGTATAAGCATAATTACCAGAACCGATATTCCAGGATAATGCCAAACGCCGGGGGTTTGCCTACTTACCGGCGGGAGACTACCGTAAGCATCCACTTACTTCCAGAAGCTTCCCTACTTCCAGTCGGTCGGACTGGAAAAAAAATAACGGACAGGTTTAAAAAAAAATGCATTATCCGCAAAAAAAATGCACCAGGTATTTGACTCTACTATCTGAATTTTGTTAATGTCTAGCCTGAACCCACAGTTCAAGTCCAGATTGGTTTCCCCATTTGTAGAGTAATAATTTATGTTTTAAGCATAATTTTAATCTATTCCGTGGAAGAACTACACAGTTCAAGCCCGCCATGTATTTCACCCGGCAACTAAGTCATTGCGCATTTCGCCGATAGATTTTTTATATACGTTGAAAAACGTTATTATATGTTGCGTTTTTATTTTCGTGAAGGTAAGAATTTTATGTTAATTAATAGAAAAATTAATAAGGAAAAAAATTAATAGAACGTCAGAGCCAAAACTGGTTCGCTAAATGTCGTTAGGGTTCCAAATAATGTCCGTACCCAATACCGATCGAAGTATTTTAGAACGATTCGGAAGATCTTGGGTTATTTCGTGACAAATTGGGCAAATCCGCAATTATTTAGTTGCCGAGCGAATATTCTAAGCTGCTTATTGACAGTGTGGTCTACCAATAGACTAAAGTAGCGAGAGTAGACAGAGACACGAAAAATCTACGGTATTCCAACCCCTCGCAGACAACAGAACAGGTACGTTAAACCGATTGAGATAGGGTTTCGAATCCGCCGTGTGTTGCGCATCGTCGCAGCACTTCCGAGAAGGTATTTGGAGCACGTCCTTTCGGTCTGAAACCTGTGTTTTCATCAGTTCACCGCCTCCATTAGCGGCATAAAGCAGTCCCTATATTATTTCCAAATAATGTCGATAACCGATATTCGAAGTATTTCAGAACGATTCGGAGGATCTTGGGCTATTTCTTGGCAAATTGGGCGAATCCGCAATTGTTTAGTTGCCGAGCGAATATTCTAAGATGCTTATCGGCCGAACCAATTAAAGGTTCAATTTCAAATTCCAATCGATTCCGAACGAACTCCAGAAAGGTCCAACCGACCTTATTCGTAAGAGAAACGTATATTCGGGCAATTAAAGTCGGCCCTCGAAATGTATACAGTCCGGTCGCCAATATGGCGATATTAGTGGCGAGTATTAATGTTGGGTCCTGGCCGACCCTGCTCGGTGGGACTAACACGTTGCGAGTGTGAGGAGGGCGAGGGGTCAATTTCACACATGGCCCGCTCCCCGCCGAGCTCAGCAGACCTCGGTATGTCCCTCAACAGATAACAGATACACTCCACAAAACACGGAGGCGGGGGTGGGGTGGGGTGGAGGGGCGCCTCTCTTGGAAACGTCTCATCAATCCCCGAACCCTCGGTCACTATCCCCAAACCTCCTCCCAGATGGCCTATATATTTCAGGACCGTTTAACAGTATAGCTCGACCAATTTTGATCCTAAGATCTCCAAATTATATTTACCGATTTCATACCCGGCATTGTTGGGCCCGATTTAAAACAATTACAGGGAATAACGTCCACGAAGAAACTGAGATTCCCCAAATTTTAATTACGATTTTTTTATTTCTTTAAATTTAAAATATTTTCTATGGAGAGAATATGATGAAGAAGGCTATTTACTGTTCATAAAAGGTGAGACCTCTAAGAGTCCTAGAACTTCGATCTTGTTCCTAAAAAAATCATAATTTGATCGTATTAAATTTTAAACACTTACAATTATACAAATGTCGTTAAATACACGCAGACAGACCCGCGGGTCTTAAATATACTTTTTTGTGCACAATACGCGGGATTTTCAAATCGGAATTAATTGAGCGGTCAAATTAACGATTTTACGAAGGATTATGAACTGGTAATTTTTTCTTGTAAACCGTTCGTCCTATATTATTTATATGTTGTACATATAATTTATTTCGTCTTTATTGGGAGAATCCAACAACGATATTCATATATGAGTACTAAAAATTTATGGGTCAAACGAAATACCTTATTTAAATCTGGTCCTCTGAGAACAGTAGTTGAGTTATGTGTTAGTCGACAAATATTATCTCGTGGCTGGCAATATATATATAAAATACATATAAAGAGTGATTCCTTACAGTTAAAGGACGATACAGGTCCGAATGTTGTCGGGACCAAACGAAGTGCCAGATAACATCTGGAAGGTATTCACCAGAAGCTTTGTCATCACTTCCACATTATCTGACACCTGGAATCAGGCCGTGATCTATCCAGTTGTCACACTAATCTCTCCGTTCGTACTCGGGCTGGACGTCGAAATTGTCCCTTTTTCCTTTTTTTTTTGTCATCGCGGTCGGCTCGTCTGATTGTCTCGTCATGGCCGGAGGTTGGGGGTGCGGCGGGGATGTCGAACGATGGAATCAGTTCGGGAGTTTCACCCCGAGGAGGAAACACTCGGATGTACAACGATTGAGATAAGGTTCCGAATCTGCCGCGTTTACGCATCGTCACAGCACTTCCGAGCGGGTATCGGACCGTCCTTTCGGTCCTAAACCTGTTTTCATCCGCAGTCCGAATATTATTTCTTCCGTGACCGGTCTAGCTTATGAGGCAAAAAGCATATTGCAACTGAATGAACGTGACTAGTATAGTCTTTTTAGTCAAAAATAGAACGAATTCTACCAAACCCTTCTTATACCTGACATCCCAAATTTTCTTGTCTGAAAAAGTCATACCAGGAAAATAAAGGGGTTATCCTCCATTATGCTGTATTTCATCCTACTGCTATATTAACATAAATGTCCCTGATTCTACTTTACACACAAAAATTTAAATTTAATTTTAATGAAAATAATTTTAATTTTCTATAATGTCACAATAATGATAATTTTAAGTCGGACCAGTTTCCCTCGTCGGCCGGTAGCATTGTACGGTAGATAATAGGTTGAGATTTATAGATGAGGGAAAATTCGCTCCACTGGAGGTGACTTGGGAATTCCTCGCCAATTACTAATTAACGCAATAGTTCGTAAAATCATCCCGAAAGAAGAACTACCACGGCTTTCCGCCTTAAAAGGTGATATCCTCAGGACCTAGCTGAGGGCAGGAGCAGGAATTTTACCAATGGCTGGGTCCTCCATCGAGAATTATCAAAGCGCGCTTAAAATAATTAAATGAAAATTTAAGAAATTTAAAAATTCGTTTCTGATGAACACGCTTCGGTCCCGCATAGTGTGAGTGTGATTAGAGCGATTTCAGTTCAGGGTTTTCATTATTGTCAATTTAACAGAAATTTACGATTTATTGAAGGGAAATAGTTCCAGTTTCTTGTAACCCCGTCCTGAACCGCTTCTTTCCCCAAAGTCCCGGGTCACTTAGTCCAAGACCGGCGCGAAGTGCTATAATTTAAGCCCGATTTGTAGTCGTGATTCTGGACTCTGCCGATGTCGTGGAGACCGGGGCTTTTTTGCACCGTGTCCTAAGGTGAAGGGCGGTGGGGATGATGGTGCAGGGTGCAGGGGTTGGGGTGTAGGGGTAGGCGGGGGGTAGATGGCGCAGTGGCCCCAATTTCACACATGGGCTGTTCCGCTTCCGCTCCCGGCCCTACAAGTCCCCCGCCCTTCAACATGGCGCCCGTCCACGCCCTTCACTCCTCCGGCCCCATAAGGGTTTTTTCCGCACACACACACACACACACACACACACACGCAGTGTACACACGGGGGGGTACCCCAGCCTGATTGTGGCCGCGTTCTAGGAAAATAGTGGCGAGCCCGACACGGATTTGAAAAACAGATTAATTTAAGTATTATATACTCACATTTATAAATTAAAATATGCACATATGAATCAGGGACGGCACAAATGGTAGATCTGGAACTAGTCCACGAGATACCCGGGTACGATACCGGCCACCGTTTTCCCAGACCTCAAGAACCCTATATTGGACCTCCAGTATGTTTCTGAGGGAGTCACAAAATCCAGAGTGTCACAAAAATCGTTACACATTTAATTTTGGACGAGAGCGTTTACCCTAGAAAATAGTTTTCTCAGCATAGCTAATTTCTCACTAAATCCAGCGATATTTGAAACACTGAAGCGGCTCTATACGCCCCACGACGGATGTACAAAATCTCCGATTCCTCAGGTCCCATTACCGTCCAATTCCTCGTCCTTATTTCTCCGAAATTGGCGAGCCGAAAGAATTTCCGCCTCGGACCCGGGGACCTCGGCGTCCTTGAAGACTTGCCCCTCCAAAGGCGAGTTGCACTCACTCTTCCTTCTATGCCCTAAATAATAAATATTAGTTAATGAAGAAACACTATAAAGTCGTTGACCACCCTTTTTATTAGAGGATACTTCAGAAGTGAAGGTCAATGATCCGGGCATTGTTGAATTGTTTAATTTTTTTTTAAATTTGGTAACTCATGAGAAATTTTATAATTAATTCAATTCTATCAAAATTTAATTGGTTACATTATCGAAGATATAAAGAATTTGTGGCTACCTACGTAGCAAGAACAGGACTGTTTGGAATGTCCTAGGCTCTCCAGATCCTGATTTAGTATGAAGTATTTTTTTTTAGGATATCATACCTTTCTGTTATAACATTACTATTTCCCGATATGAGAAATGATAATTTCTCCATATATTGTGTGGAAATGATGAATTGGTGAAAACTTACCGATTTTCTATATCGCGGTCTCTCGTTCCTCCGTCGACCCCTTGACCGGCCCAAGTGACGTCAGCATCTTCTTTTTTCCTCCCTCTCTCTCTCTCCTCCCTCTCTCTCTCTCTCTCTCTCTCCGTGACGTCACCGGGTGATAATGGGTGGCGCCCATTATGAACCGGTAGGAAGCGGCTCACCGCGCACACTCGAGCCCCGTAGCCCTTTGAAGGGACACGGGGGACAGAAGAACCCTTTACCCTTATGCCGCCGACCTCGGTTCAAGAATCGGGAAGGGGGGAAAGAGAGAGAGAGAGAGAGAGAGAGAGAGAGGGAGAGAGGGTGAGAGAGAGAGAGAGAGAGAGAGTTACCCTCACAAAGGGAAACCGCCCAAGAACAATCCCCGAACCACCATTCCGGCGACCCCTTATTTTAACCGCCATGAAAAAAAAATCGGAATTTTATTGTCGACAGAAAAACAAATTTAACTGGGGTCGAATTTTCAATTCGGTTTCGGCCTCTCGCAATCGTCAGTAGCTCAAAGTGAGCCCGTATACAGCAGGGGGTCCTCATACCTATCTAGAAGACCCCACACAAAGTGCAGTCTTTAGCAGTGTTTTAGCTTCCCAGTGCCTCGAGTATACTGACACCAAGAATCCTGAAAAGTGCAGTGAACCAAGTGTTGTGCAAAGTGTTTGAAATTGCACTTTGAGTGATTAGAGTGAGTGCAATTTAAGTTCTGGGTCTGGAAATGTAGAAAGACCGTAAATACCTTCAATTAATTATTTCAAGTTTACATTAATGATTTTATATAAGTATAAAATAAGCTGCGCTACCCCCGGAACTAATTTGAATATATTAATGTTAACGTAATGTCACTCGTATATAATATAATAAATAATATTAGTTAATCGAACCGTAGGACATAAAACACCTCGGGACCGTTACAATAACATCAGTTAATTTTCAAAAAGTGCGCCACTCAAGCGCTCTGCTTAACGTAAATTAACCATTAACGAGACGGCCGGTTTTATTTATAGCCCAATTTATAAGCGTAAGTAAATTGAACTAACAAACGAAGCGGGAAAAAAAGAATGGTATAATACCGTTCCGGGTCGGGATAACTGTGCCTAATAAATTTGTAAAACAATTTTTTTTCTATTTAAGGAGCGCAAGGGCCGGAATCTTTTTTTCATATTTAAAATTGAAAAAGAAAAAACATATCTAAAAGATGACCCGCATTATATTATGAATTTCCAAATGACCCCACTACCGGGACGAGTACCTGTTTTAAGGTCCTGCAGGTACCTTTGATTCGGGCTAATTAGGAACAGCGGGGCCCTGGAATATTTCAACCTGGCAGGTCAGAATTGTTGCCGGAGACTCCGGGCGAACAAATAATGCAGGTACAAAACAAAACTGACGTGCTGATATGAAAATATATGTTCTGTGAAAAAAAGTACTGACGATGGCGACAGGCTGAAACCGATCTAGACTGTTGTATATATTGTTTCTATATCTAAATGTGGAAACTTGGGGTTGCACGAAAGTTTTCAGTCGTTATGAATTTCTTTGCGACTGCCTTATGCACCGATGCGGATATTGGAACAATTTCGACGCCGGCAACGGAAATATTTTCATTGCAGAAAGTTTCTCGGGTGGTACATTTACCGATATTGGTGGAGGGATACAGCTCCCTCTTTTTCGGGGAAAAGGCGTTCCCTGCGGTCTGATTTGGCGCCGCCCTGGGCATTAGTCCCAACCCTCACCCGAACAAATTGTACTTTTGTTTTATAGCTTTCGTAACGCGAGACTTCGGTGTTAAAGGGGGTTGAAGGGCGGTGAAGGGGCCCCCCCCCCCAAACCCTAATGAAATTTCTCAAGGGATGATGCCCCTCCTCCCCCTCTACGGAGTTGACGGGAAAACTCCTTTTCGCCCTCTCGCCTTGGAAATTTCCACCTAACCGAAGATTTTCACGATGAATTATTGTCGGTCGATCGCTACAATTACGAGAGCGACTACAATCGCTGATTTCCAACGCAGGAAAAACCGGTAGACGAATATCAGCTCACATTAACGGGATACCAACGATCTTTCCAAGGGAGACAACTTGGATTATTGGGCAGACTGTAGATATAAAAAACGTCAGAAGAGGATGATTAATGGGGAAAAAATCCTAATCCTAAGAGGATTGGTTTACTCTCCAGTCGGACCCATGGAAAAAGGGCAAAAATCCTCCCACTGGAGCCAGTTCCGGTGGTTTCCAAATACAGAAAAATTCAGAAGTTCAAGCTAGTGATTAAAGTTTGACACCGAGACAGGGGTTGAAATTCAAGTTGAACGCGCTGTTATGTATTGAGCACTCCTGGTCTAATATATAAGTTCAAGCGAGTATGTATATACGAAAATAAAGGGTCAAACTCATAGGGGAAGTCGGTTCCTGTACAATAGGGTCGGCATTATACGAATCGACTATAGCCGCCTATTGGGGGCCCAACACTTTCGGAAACTCTCCCTTCGTCGTCGTCGTCGTCGTCGGGGGAATGCGCCCCCGCCCCTTTTGTAGATCGCCTTGAGAAAGGGGGGAAAAATAAGAAAGACGACGACGGCCGAAAAGAAGAAGAAGAAGAAGAAGAAGGAGTAGTGGAAGAGGGAAAAGTGCGGAATAGGAGAGCGTTTGACGGTATGGCGGACAGAAAAGATCAAAGCGGGGGCAATTCAAGCCCGCCCGCCAATACACTCCAAGGGAGAAGTCGGGGATATTGAAGCGACGGCCTCTCTCGACGAGAACCAGCAACTTTTTTTACGGTACTTTTTATGAACCCAACGTTTCGGGAGACCGTGTACCTCGTGTACTGGACCCATGTCCCGGAATAAGGTCCATTTCCAGTCTCATCAATATAGTCACTTCTTGTGGGACGACACTGTTGGGGAGGACGCTTGGTTCTGATTGGAGGTGACAAACAAAACCATTTTTCATTTATTGTACAAACTTTTGTAGTTATAGGTACAATTTCAGTATCTGCAGACCGAGGACATCTCTAGGATCCATCGACGAATATCATCTTTACTATATAAATTTAGTTTCTTCCAAGTATTGTTTCGTAACAAGCAAATATGCTTAAATTCAAACAAACAATTATGGCGATAACTTCAAAGAATTTTTAAGAATCAGGTATTTATTTATTTGTAAGCTGATAAGCTTGAGAACCCCACGGCAATTCATGGCATATTTTTTAATTCATTCAGTTCTATGGGGCCTATTTAGAATTGAATTTACGTAATTATGGAAGATTTACTTTGTTGCCTATGCAGCAACAAAGCATTTCTATTGCCCACTGATTAATCCAATGCAGCTGGCAACTTGCATGATTGTGTTAACGCTTCGGCACTTGCGAGGGTTGTTTCTACAGGAGAAACCTATACCTGTCGGTAACTGAATTACTTTTACCTAAATTCCAAATTTCTGCGGCTGCGCCTAAATACTTTCGACGGTGGCTGTATTGTGCCCGCGTCTGTATATCGGTGAAGTCGGTTGAAAGAGTACCGCCCCTTGTATACCGGATCCTGTCCGAACAAAGAAGGGTTGATACCGATCCTCGGCGTATCCCGGGAGGGATCTCAGATCGCAGCCCACCCACCCTAACATAGAATGGGGCTTGTGTCCCCACCCCCGATCCTAATGCCACCATTCAGGAATGCTACCCTCCCTTATTCTTGCATCATGCGAGAGGGTGATGCGGGTCGTTTCGCCCCGACGCTAAATTCCGTCGCCAATCATTTGGTCAATTCTGAAATATTCGCCAGAATGTCGGAACAGTATACAGAGGGGCCCAAAAAAATGTAACCACCGTTTAAAATTCCATAACTTGCAAACTAATTGACGGAGTTGTCTCATTTTTGGTAGTGTTATAGTTGTTATAGTATATAGTCAGTGTTCTGTTGTCAGTTGTACCTTCTGTTACTCGAGTAAACGTGGCTGGCGCAAGGCTTACAGTCGATGAAAGGAAGTCAGTTTTGAAGTTATTTAAGTGCGAAAACATTAATGAGGTTCAACGGCAATGGCGAAATGAGTATCGAACAGAGCCAATATCCGACTGAACACGTTGCAGTCTGTAGTTCGTGCTGCAGTTCGTGGGCGGCATCGTTTGTGTGCGGATGTTAATGGTGACCATTTCGAACGCCCAAGTGCTTAAGTTGCACTTTAAGCTACACTTTCACCAAAAATGAGACAGCTCCGTCAATTAGTTTGCAAGTTATGGACTGTTAAACAGTGGATACATTTTTTTGGACCCCTCTGTTACATACATCATCAATCTTGTTTCTCGCCATCTATGCGGTGAATAGCGTACGCATATTCGAATGCCGATAGTACTTTCGGCCCGTAAAATCATATTTACGAATATTGTTATAATAGGCTGGATATTGTCAGCGCTATCACTGGGGTGGAAAAAGTCTGCTCAATATTTGCTCAATTTCGTGTGGATTCCGTGTCGCTGGTCCAATTTACCGCATTCTATTATTACGCTCTGTAGTTTACACAATTTTTATATTTTACAAAATGGGGCTATTTTCAAAATTTCACAATATAAAATATTCCGAACGAGCGATTTGTGCAAACAATAGTTTTAAATGTGTTTCACAGTTGGAGCGGTCATGCGAACAGGTCGTGGCGCAGATTCCCGAACTTGTCAGGGGTACAAATTGACTTTTAATATACCTGTTTTGTGGTCTGCGAGGGTTGAGCCGGTTCGGTCTTTGCTAGACTGGTTTCGGCTGCTCGCCGTCTTCAGTAGCGGTGTTAGTCACTGTCAGCACTTTGTACTGTCGTGTACAGTACATGTGAAAGTGACAGTGGAGTGAGGATGCCAAAAACATCCAAAGCGCTGACAGTGACTAACACAGCGCTACTGAAGATGGCGAGCAGCCGGAACCGGTCTGGCGAAAGACCGAACCAGCGAGAGGAGACAGAAACATGGCGAACCTACAAAATTGACTTTTGTCGCCGAAGCAGGGTCAGACCTAGGAGTAGGCAGACGGAGCTCTTCATTTACCTGAACCCGGCCGAATGATGATTTATCGACCCGAGCTCGGAGCCACATCTCCGATAAATACGGCGTCGCCGAAGACCAAAGAGCCAAAGAGCTGTCGCATTCTATGAGTCAGGGAGGGCACAGATGATAGATCTGGAACTAGCCCACGAGATACCCGGGTATGATACCGGCCACTCTCTACCCGGACCTCCGGAAACCCTATATTGGACCTCCAATATGTTTCTGAATTACTCAAATAGATATTAGCGCGTAGCCGCATTTCACCGTGCTCAAAAATACCTGGTATAATTCCGAAAATAATTTTCATAGCCAGAACGGAAATGGAAGTTGAAGGGAACGGCAGAGGTCATTTAGAGGTCACAAAATGTTACCGGGCTCGCGTCAGCGCAGTACTTTGGTTCATTGGCGCTCTATAACTGAAATACTAGAGCGTCATGAGTCATAATTAAATTTCGCTTTAGACACAAATCTATACATCAACAATAATGTTAATTTTATATTATACATTTTGTACTGTAAAATATCGGGTCGGCAACTAAATAATTGCGGATCCTTCCCGTCTTTGGGTGTGTCCCACCATTATATGTCGTGCATTTTTTGGCACGACGAATATGTTTGAAGATGTAAACATGCGTAAAAACACAAATAACGCCATCTCCATTCTAGGGACGAAACCCGCAATGACTTAGTTGCCGACCCAATATATCCTATAAATGAAATTGTATTAATGTTAAAAGCGCCGCGTGTTGTGTAAATCCTTTAAAATTTTTTCCGTTTTGCGGTCCCTCATAATATCAATGGAGGGACAGAATGGCTGAGTACTAATTTGGCGTTTGGATACTACTGAGGATTGAACGGTAACAATAGTTAAAAATTAAAAGAAAAATTACCGCCGCGACATTTTCCGTATCGGATGGTCCTCGTGCGTCCACAGGTCGTTGTACCTTCGGCGCCCTTAACAAGGGCAAGAGATGTCCCCCGTAAGGAGGGTGGAGGAGGAGAAAGGGGGACGTCAAGGCCTCGGACAATGATAAATGGGGCTTTCAGAAAGATGACCCACCGCCACCAAGAGGCGGCCACACGCACGAAAAAAAAGAAAAAGAAACGAGGGAAATAAGAAAAATGGATTTAATTTTCCTCACCCCGAATGCCCGGGGCCGGGGACAATTATGTGTTATCGGTGGAAGCCCGGTGCTCCCTACTCAATTCAATTACCGGTGCCGCCCTCCCCAATGTCTCTCCACAATTTATATTACCGAAAATACGACAGTGTTGGACACAATATAAGTAAGAGGATGGTGGATAAATTATTAATAATAAAAAATTTCTAAAATATTAATTGAAGTAAAATAAAAACTGAATTTTGAACAATCGGATCTATACCATCAGATTAACTAAACTGTATAGATTAGTGAACATTTATTAGTATAACATACCGGTTTTGTGGTCTGCGAGGGGTTGGAATACCTTAGGTTTGTCGTGTTTCTGTCTCCTCTCGCCGGTTCGGTCTTTCGCTAGACCGGTTTCGGCCGGTCGCCATCTTCAGTAGCGGTGTCGGTCACTGTCGGCACTTTGGATGTTTTTTGGGCATCCTCACTGCACTGTCACTTTCACATGTACTGTACATGACAGTACAAAGTGCTAACAGTGACTAACACAGCGCTACTGAAGATGGCGAGCAGCCGAAACCGGAAAGACCAAACCGGCGAGACACCACAAACCTACGGTGAACATTTATTGTATATGCGGCTCCATACCCACAATTTTTTTAAAAAAGGACATTTGATATTTCAGAGGCAGTAGAGATCCAAAAAACAACTATTTTGGATACAATATAAATGGAGGATTAACGACACCCCACCTTGAGGTAATCTTCGGTCGGACCCTGATGACGGTACCGTTTAAGAGTTCCAAAACGTCGGAAGCCTTTCTTTCCACAGTATTAGACGGTCCCTAAGTATTAATTTCTATTACCCATCAGGAATGATATCTACATTTGCTCCAGACGCCATATTTTCTCAACTGAAATCTGTTTCAAAGTAAAAAGATATACCTTTTCCTCGCGTTTGAACACATCCTGGGTTTTGTTTACGAGCTTTCGGATTACCTGGATGTAAAGTGTTTTCTAGCCTTCTGGCTTTTTGGGCGGTGTGTGGGGGGGGGTGGAAGGTTCTCGCGTGCCACAGCACAAAACACAAACAAAGCCACACACTCGAGGGGCGATTCGTTATTCTTCACGGCTTTTAAAATCCCCGTTCGCGTTATGCTAACTATTTCCTCTTCGAGCAGAGACGAATTGACTTTACCCCTGTGTGTGTGTGTGTGTGTGTGTGTGTGTGTGTGTGTGTGCCCGTGCCACAAAATGAAATATGCCCGACGTCAAGGCTCGAGGGACGGTCCCATTTAGCCCCCGGTTCGGGGCTACTTATCTCAACCTAGGTCGGCTAACACTTTTGACTAATTGAAGAATCGCGTTCTTCTCTACCCTCCGTTCTTGTTTTATTATTAATTTCAAAATTTCCCCGCCCTTCCAATTACGTGGCGTTCGGCCCGCGCCAGTTTTCTGGTACCCGATTATGGTTTCTGATCGGCGGACAAATTAGAAACAGAAAAATAATTTTTCCGCCGCGATATTTCCAACAGTCAGAATCTTGGGTTATAACTCACAGTTAAATATCTGACTTTCGTTACAGTAAAATTTACGCTTTTTCAACGGATCAGCTGTATCAGTTATAATAAATATCTCTAGGGTATCGAGTACTCTAACTCGTAGGGCCTCTGGGACCTTTTTTTTCACCTTTTATTTTTTCTGTACAATCAATTATAGCATAATTATGTGTACAAGTGTTGAGCGTATGTTTCTCGCTTGAATGACTCGCTGAATAGAGACCATCCAATGATGGATGGCACTTTTCACACACGAATGGTTTACGGCTTCGGACCAAGGATGGTTAAGTGGATTGGGATGAGGAGAAAGGCGGGAGTGGAACTTCGGGAACCGGGATTTTGCGACTTCGTCCACTGTCGGTATGTTGAGGTCATTATGGATTGTGCGGTTAGAAACATACCGGGGAGAATTAAGGACGGTAGGAAGGACTTTTGACTGGAATCTCTGGATGCGGGCGATGTTGGATTTCTTGGCGGAACGCCATAGTTCTATTCCGTAAGTCCGTGTCGGTTTTAATTTGCATTTGTATATTGTCAGTTTGTTGTCAGATTGATATTGATATTTACCCTCTTAGCAATAGAACAATATTTCACTGCAAGTGGAACTAGTAACAAATAGAGCATAATGAAGGTGAATCTTTTAGAATACTAAAAGGTTGTTAGTAGGCAGCGATTCGAAGTCATTGTTCGTCAAGCATTCGAAGCGATATCATCGCAATATTATTATTAAAAAATCGTACCACCGACGAGGCCTACGCGCCCAGAGTCATTTCCGAAGAACAATGCCGAAGGCGCGTATAATGACGGACGGATAGATCTTATAATGTTTAAATAGGCCTCATCACACCGGACCGTATCGCACGGTATACGTCGACACCCTAATAATTAATTATATTATTAATAATCGGGGGACAATGGGCGCCCCCCCCCCCCACGTGGGAGACCTCTCCATAGCGGACAATATATGTGTCGAAATCATGTCGGACTTTCACTTCTAAAACCTCCACACAAAAGACGGCTGGAAATTAAGCCGAATTGAAATTTTAATCAATCAATTTCTCCATCCCTAACCTTATAATATCGCCTTGAAATATGTACTATAAAAATAGACTACTTACAGCCCTCAGTTAGATTATCAGAAAAATTACGAAATTCAGAGTGAAACTATTTCAAAATTGTTATACTTCACATATTTCTTGCGATATTTGATCTCCGCACACGTGTTTCGGCTTCTCGCCATCGCCAGTGGCCCTGAGAATATCTCTCGTGAAATTACGGATTAAACGACCGGTAAAATAGGATCATTATAGTTTTCTCCATCATTCTCGGTTAAGATTATGACGATGGGGGAGATCTGAAATTTGAAAATGGAAACGCGTACGTTAAATGTGAGGGTTTGGGGTGGGGGGGGGGTTTGGAAAAGGGCTCGATCAAAGTCAAAGGGGGAACAATTCGTCCCTAGCTGAATATTTAAATCCGTGTAAGGGCCCACCGAGGCGCCCCGGAAGCCGGCAAATTTGCACAAACTGGGACATACTCGCGGCACTAAACAAATTTAGAACAAGGCCCCCCCCCTTAATTAACTCGGACCAAAAATATTAACTAATTCTCTCTCTCTCTCTCTATCTCTCGGTGCAGGACTTTATCTCGGGTAAAAATTTCAAATTAAAACCGGGACAGTGAAATCCACTCCAAAGTGGGCAATTACAGTTTACTTTGTACTTGTGTCATACATTTTTTCAACTCATCATATCGTGAATATAAATACTGGATAGCATTAAATTGGTTGTGTCGCTCTTGAGCAAACGCGCTTATAATTTTTTCGATTCGGTCTCACGCCGGAACCGTTTCGGCTCCTCGCCACCTTCAGTAGCGTTCCGAACATCCATATGAAATAGAATTTAAAGTCCAAGAAATGTTTAAGTCTAGTAATATGGAACAGAAATTTGAATTGTCCAAGAATTGACCCTCTACCTCCACCGTACACAAAATGTAATTATTTCATTTACAGATTGTTAAAAGTGACGTGAGATCGTTTCAAATTATATGTTTGAGGTAATGGAGTAAACCCGAGTGTGTTTATCTTCAGTTGAAATAACCCGTCCCTTTAGCACGTGAGGAATGAAGACGGTCCGTTGTGGACGTCCAAACGCCAAAGTAATTGCCCGCCGCGACCGTGAAAAACTTTATGACTCGCTATTTTAGCGGTCCAATATATATTTTTATGGTCTCCTCCGACCGTAAAACATTAGGCCGGGTCCCTGACAGAAGGCAATAACCGGCAGGGGCCCGCTTAATTGCTCGGAAACAATTAAAACGCCATAGAGTCGAGGCCGGGGGTAAAATTGACGCGATGCATCATCAGCGTCATCACGACGGCGAACAGCGGAAACCGGTCTAGCAATAGACGATTTTTTTCGTATCTCGTTTCAGTGAAAGTTTCGCTCCCAACGCGCCCCGAACCGAATCGTTTCCTCTTCATCCCGGCCTTATTCCTGCCCGCCGCTTTCTCCTCGTGAATCGACATGGGAATTACATACTACAGTAGGGATGTTCGACATATTTTGTGAGGCCGAAATTTGATTCCGTCTGTTGTAAAAAAAAATGCTTATAATTTTGTTTTGTACCGAAAAGTTATTTGAAAGACGCGAGGCGGCACTGAGAAGTTATTTGCCTTTCCGAAGTCGTTCCCCGGGGGGAAGAAACCCCACAGTGTTTATTGGAGTGGCGCCCGGTTTATGGAAACCGACCGACAGGGGGTGAGAAGAGCGTATAATATTTTTGTTCGGGAAAGCGAGAACATATAATTTCTAATATTGAGCCCCAGCGCCTGGTTCCAAACCCCCGAAACCCGGGACTTTGCCCCCTGCTTAACTGGTCCCAAGCACGCAGATCTCTGAAATATAGACCTTAAATGCGATCAGGAAGGATTAGAGCGGTGCTGCGGCTAGATTTAGATAGAGGGCCGGCCGCCAGAAGAGCGGCTTTATCGCATGAATTTGTATCCGCCGAAAACACATTTTCGGAGTTTAATACCTTTTGGAAAATTTACGACCCCACCCCCCCCTCCCACAACCCGGCTAAATTGCGGTACTCCCGCTGTGCAATTTGAATGGAATTTTCATGATCCATTTCGGGGCCATTCCTGTGGTCCATTTTCCTCGGGGTTAAGTACCCGGCCACATAAATAGTAATGTTGGAATTAACAATTCCAGATATCAGTTGGGGTTAAATAATAGCGTAATATTTTTAATTAACAACGTTGCATTCATTTCAGCGTAGAAAGAAATGATTTTCAAGAAACGGTCATGAAAAATGTCATCCTGGGGAGTACTAGAAACTTCCAAGTATTATTGGTAACCAAAAGTAATCGACAGTTTTAACTTTGTAATTCATTTTATTTTGCTACTCTCTGCCACTTTTCCTGCAAACTTTCGATTCCCCTCTTGAAGAACTCCTCAAGACCAAAATACATCTTATCAAATTACTTTCGGCTACACTTAATATATACAGATTATAATTTCACAAAGTAATAATTGTGGCCTATAATTTTAGTTTTGACTATTCACCATCAATCATCATTTCAGCGTACAAAAATGACTAGAATATTCTAGTTTTTTCTGTAGTATGGATCACAAAATCAGACCGGTTTCACTCTCGTCTCTCTGTCTCGCCCCGCGTATATACAGGATATAATTATACAAAAGTACAAATATATGATTACGGTACAAAATTTGCAGCCCGCATAATTCAGTGATCTCATTGGAATACAATAGGGGAGGCAGTGTCATTATCCAGTCCTCCAATACAAGTTCAAACGATGTTAAGGGTCAATTCAATGTAAAATTTTTCATATTGGCCCTGCAAAGTGCAATTTAAGAATGAGATTGTTATCGTTCTCCGGTTTGTCATTTATAATTTGTACCGTCTCGTTCGAATAATTAATTTTCGGATTTATTTTACAACGAACTCGATAGGGGTAGGTAAAATAATGAGATTTGAGGTATTCCACAACCCCAATTTCTAATTTTTCTTCTACTTTTGACCTGTTTCGGCTTTGTGCCATCGCCATCAAGTCTCTATTCTTCCATCACGAATTACAATTACGAATTTCCTGCACGGCAACCTTAATTCGGGACTTGACGACGGCGTACTTCAAAGCTCGACCTCCTCAGGACAAATCCGCATATCAGGAGCTTGGAACTTGCGGAATTAATTGGACCGCATTAGCGCTACTTTCGGATAATGCTCTTAGCAGAAGTCCGTACTCGGGAGATAAATAATTGGCCGGGAATACAGCGGGCAGCGCTAAGTACGCGACCCGGCTTAGCGGGACCGCTAAGTCCTCCTCCTTCCTTCACTAAGTTCCTGGCAAAATCGGTTGAAAATACGCAGTATCCAGTTTTACAATACTCCTTAAAATGGCTCGATTCCGAAACATTGGGTCCGACTTAGGACCTGAAAGACAGAAGGTTTTCCAACTTGTTCAGTGGAGGGCCAGAAAGCAATTATTGTCCAAAAGATATATAAATTTCAGAACTTTAAAAACCAAAAATGAACGCTTTTAACACCGGAAATCTATGATTTCTAGAAACTGAACTTTAAGCTCGAGTAATCGGCAAAATGCTACCGAATCGGTAACTGCAGGAGTGAATTTTTATTCAGGAAATATTCGCAGTTAAAACACGAATAATAATATAATTCGGCTTCACTCGTCGGATAAACTTTCTCTGCCCCCCCGACTTTCACAATTGCAATATATAATGTTAACGTCTGAACCGAGTCCTTTGCCACCCGCCAGGAACTTCCCAGAAAATAATAAGTGCCGAAAACAAAAAAACAAAGTTCGGTATCGCCTTGCCGAAGTTTGTCCATCGCGTTTCCCCTTGTGTGAAACCCTGCAGGCTGCGATATGCCGCTTTCCCGTAATGGGGGCGGCCGTATTAAAGTGAAACCGACGTTTAGTGACCGCCGGCCATTAAATTATCCGGGTCGATAGGCGGGATAGCGCCGGGTAAGTAACTCGCTCCTACCTGTTACTTAACCGCTCGTCCGTATAATCGGTTATGACGCGTACTGAATGCGACAGTGTCGCTTCAAATAAAAGCGCTGAAATTGTTTAACTTTTAATATATTACATCAGTAAAAATGTTAAGAGCGCGATAAGAAGCTTCGTCCAGAAAATACCTCGGACTAATTACAGTAATGCGGTATTACGAATATTGACGTCATCAGTTGTGACGTCACGACACTATGCCGTGGGTGGGTGGCGGGGGCGGGTGGTACGCACAGTGCCGGCTTAAAGTGGCACTGCGCGGCATCTACCAGCCACCGACGGTACTGTGAGCTTTTCCCGCCCCTGGTTCCGTGCGCAGATGCGCGTATATAAAAAGACCGCTTTAAAGGCAGTAATGAACGCTAAAAACGCGTCCGGAAGACATCAACCGTGACCACGGCAGTGATATCTGACAAAGCGACGCGCTATATTTTGCGAGTGGGAGAAACCGGTCTAGCAAGAGACCGAAATGGCGAGCGGCGACAGATCACAAGAACGACGGTTTTCGGTCTTTTAAATATAGGAAACGAATAAAAAAATGTTTCGAAACTAAGGTTTTTTTTCATTTGCTCCCTACTTAGTGTTGCCCCCTCCCTCTTCGGTCGGGCTGTGTTTACCCTGGGACTTCAGGTAGAGACGGCAGTCTGACCGGAAAATCGTTTTTTTTTTTCTCAATTTCGCCCAGAATTGACACCGTGAAATTCGGCAATACCGACCCCGACGGAAAACCAAGGTAGGGATTAGAGGAGGCGGAGAGGGAGATATCCCCCGGCCGGAGGCGCCCCCCCCCCCATTAAATAATAGGCCCGGTTATCCCGCCCGGGAGTTTTATCTAGCGGAAAAATCCCGGAGCTTCCTATTTTATTGCGAGGGCGATGCCCCACCGGGTCGGTTGTGGGGGCAATTTTGAGCCTAAGACCCCAGAGGGCTTAAGTCGAAGGGAGAGTGACGTGAAAAGCTTAGGGAAGCGGCGTGAAATTCGACACGGATATTGAGTAGAAACGTTTATCATTGTCATGGGAAAACGTCTGTGATTTTGTTCGTGATGCTCGGTTCTTGCACGGTTCTAAGCGTATTTATTGAATTTTTTTTTCAACGTGAAAAAGGATATCTTTATTTGGTCGGGCTTCGGCGGTACATAACAACCTGGGTAACTTGTAACTCTATATACATATAAATTTTTACATCCAGAAATACGTATAATTATAAAAAACAATAAAAATTTAATATCAGTTTAAGATTCCTGTTTTGTGGTCTGCGAGGGTTTGGAATAGATTTTTTGTGTTTCTGTCTCTCTCGCTGGTTTGGTCTTTTGCTAGACCGGTTTCGGCTGCTCGCCGCCTTCAGTAGCGGTGTTAGTCACGACTGGAACTTTGGATGTTTTTCCGTATTTGCACTTTGTACTTGTACTGTACAAGTGACAGTGCAGTGAGGATGCCCGTAAAACATCCAAAGTGCCAATAGTGACCAATACTGCTACTGAAGGTGGCGAGCAACCGAAACCGGTCTAGCAAAAGACCAAACCAACATGAGGAGACAGAAACACAAAAAATCTCCGTTAATGATATGACTTACTAGTATGAAATTATGGTAATGAAATATAACTATGGGGTTCCAACTAGATTATAAATTTGACATCTTTTAAAGGGTGCCAATGTTTATTTTATACCTGTAATTCGGTTAATATATATTATTTATTTTACTTATACAATCGGGACATATATAGAGCTATTTTTCATACGATGCCTCTTAGATGTTGGATAATTGATCGTTATTTTGTATGCGCATATATTCGGTAATGTATGTACCAGTTTTTGTGGGCTGCGGTACACGTCCCCATCCCGAATACTGGGAGATGCAAGTTGAAGAAGATGAATAATGTCCGCTGTAATTCGGTTAACAAGTTCGGGCACTTCGTAACAAGTTGAGCAGGCGGTGAACTCGGACTTAGTCTAATTGTCGCGGGCCCAATGCCCTTGCGCAGGGCTTTCCTTATCTCATCTCCTCATAATTCACGGGAAACTTCACGTCGGGAAATACGGTCGGAGGTCCTCCCGCAATTTCTGCATCTCCGCCAAACGCGGTTTACTAAAATATGCGATATTTAAGTACGCTAACGATACAACAT
Source organism: Lethocerus indicus (assembly GCA_019843655.1). NCBI lineage: Eukaryota > Metazoa > Arthropoda > Insecta > Hemiptera > Belostomatidae > Lethocerus > Lethocerus indicus. The sequence goes on from JACDQD010000011.1 coordinate 4,105,997, forward strand.
TAGCGTGATCGGGAATAGGATTGTTTCGGGCCGATGTTGGTTCATCGAACGAGTGCCACAATTTCATTCGTGTAAAGGAAAAGAATACAAAGCGCTGAAGCGTTTTCCCTTCAGCTTTTCCGACAAGGTCTGTGTCAATAGAGGGTTTTCAAGTGGGACAACACCCCAATCCAAAAAATCCCGGAACAGCAGGGTGTCGACCCCTGCACGCCGTGCGTCTAAGTATATCACTTAAGTAATCTAATTTATAATTGAAATTACGGGCAACGGGTAAAGATGATGTCGGGCTGTGATAGAAAGCGAACATTCGCCACCGGCCGAGTCATTAGAGCGTCCCTAAGCCCCACAACAGCGCCGCAACTTCGGGGCCGCCGGCACTTTTAATGACGTTCGGCACTTCGCGTGTTAGTTTCGTCTGCCGCCGTGGTGGCAACGTGCCGTACGCGGCAACGCCGAAGTTTGCCCTGCCGTCGGATAACTGAGTTAACGATCGCCGGGCGAAATGTTATTGAATAAAGCGCGTCAAGTCCCTGACTTCGGGGGGGGGGATTAACACGTAACCCCCGCCAACGCCCTCGCGACTGGCCGGCAGTTCGGCAAAATTGGAACCTCCAATTAAGTGCAGATACGATTTTATAAAAGGGCCGAAAGTTCACGACAGACCGACCCTGGATGCGCCATACTTTGTTTCATCACGTAATATCTCAATTATCCTCGCTCGTACAACGTCGGGCTGACTTGAATTATCCTCGCGTCGAACATTGTCCATGTTCATTAATATTAGTACACTCCTCTAGATCTAGGTGGAACCTATCGATATATTAGGGGTACCCAAAAGTAATCGATATTTTGACTTTGGAATTCATTTTATTTTGCTAAAAAAGAAACTTTAATTATTAATCTACTATATATTCACCAATATTATCGACAACTCTCTGCCACTTTTCCGGTAAATTTTCGATTCCCCTCTTGAAGAACTCCTCAAGACCGAAATACATCTTATCAAATTGTTGATTACTTTTGGGTACACCTAATACTTAAGACACCAATCAGGAATTTTGTTCTGAATTTCTGCACTCATTTATTTAGTGTTTAAAATCTGTTCAGTAGAAACAAACGTCTTTGTCCGATCCAAGACTGGAGAACATTGTTGTGCAACGGACGTAAATTTATAGAATCTAATGCGTCAAACCAATAATAATCTATGAAATTTTATGAATGACTTTCGGCACTTCGAATTCTTTTCGGGCATCCTCACTGCACTGTCACTGTCACTTGTACTGTGTCTGCACTGAAGACGGCGAACAGCCGATACCAAGATAGCAGGAGACCAAACCGGCGAAAGGGGACAGAACCCCCGGGGAATCTACAACATATTTTTTATTAAAATATCCGGTATATCTCCCGTGGGACTGTCTACAATTATACACATTTTGTGCACAACTGAGAGTGATAGTGCAGTGAGGATGCCCGAAAAGAATCAGAAGTGCCGAAAGTGGCTAAAATCGCTACTGAAGATACGGCAACATATATTCCATACCGAACTGTCGGCGTTAATACCCCGGGAAGCATTAAGTCCGGGAAATTCGGGAGATTCAGTAAGGCGGGAACCAATTTCAGGGAGTGTGTGCGGCGGCGACTGCTTGAATTATAGCCACGCTAAGCCTCTCCCTTATGCGTTTACATTCGGTGGGTCCGCGTACGGTGTCGGGAAAAGAAGGAGGGCGGGAGTTGAAGGGGTAGTTTTGTGTGGTGGTTGGGGCGCTAAATCTTGGATACCAACCCCCTGATAAATACCTGTCCTCGGGAAACGGCTCCGTATATTTTAAACGCCCCATCCACCTACACCCTATTACCTGGGATTGCTGCAGTTCAATTAGCAAATAACCCTCCCCGCCGCGGGGGGGCAGAGAGGAAGATTTACTATGGACCGGAAGCTTAAGAGAATGTCTGCTGAACAGTGGATCCGAGATATCTGACCGATGGAATGTGCCCTAACCCATGCGTTCCATCCTCAACGATAGGAACATCCCAATTTGGATTCACTTTGCGAGTTTATTGTGACCCCGAAAAGGCAAAGAAGTGGAGGTAATCGTGAATATTGAGATAGTAGAGTGGCCGTTTTGTGGTCTGCAAGGGGTGGGAATACCGTATTCCTCCTCTCGCTGTTTTGGTCTTTTGCTCGCCATTTTCAGTAGCGGTGTTAGCCACTTCGGACGTTTTTCGGGCATCCCCAGTGCACTGTCCACTATCGCTTGTGTACTGTGCCTGCACTGAAGACGGCGAACAGCCGCAGAAACCGGTCTATACAAATCCATATTAAAACCGATTCGGACTTACGGAATTGAACTATGGGGTTCCGCCAAGAAATCCAACATCGCCCGCATCCAGAGATTCCAGTCAAAAGTCCTTCTTACCGTCCTTAATGCTCCCCCCGGTATGTTTCTAACCAGACAATCCATAATGACCTCAACATACCGACAGTCGACGAAGTCGCAAAATCCCGGTTTCTCCTCATCCCAATCCACTCGTTCAACCCTTTTCCTCTCTCACCCATCCATTAACCTCCCCCCCGCGATGGCTTAAACGCCGCTGGCCTAGAGATCTTCTTAGCCAATAGAATTGCTCTACGAAGCCGTAAACATTGTGAAAAGTGCCGTCATTGGATGGTTTCTTTTATCGAGTCATTCGAGCGAGAAACATACACTCAACACTAGTACACATAATTATACTATAATTGATTGTACAAATAAAAATAAAAGGTGAAAAAAAACATTTAGATTAGGAATCTGCAAGGAGCCTCCGATATGTCGGTAGACATATTCGGGCATCATATTCGGAACATATCCCCCGTGAAACAATTAGCAACGCTTTGTCGTAAATTGTAATTGTCGCGTTATATTGTCGACACGCGGCCGGCCGTTCATGATCTCTAGCCGGGTGAATTTGAATTGTGTTTTCGTTGAATTAGGGGACGGCCGCGGTGTCCATTAGGGGCCATTAGCCGGGCGATACACGGGCCCAACCCCCTACTCGCCCCGCCCCCGCTACCGCCGCCGTCATCACCGCCCCCATCTTCCTAATTATCGGAACATTATTATTACTCGGTCGAGATTAATCATCTCGCGTTACCTAACGCTCCGGATGCCGCTAACATGGCCTAGGGCCAATTACCTAATGCAAACATCGGAATATCACTCAGTCATTACGGCCCCCGATAGGACCAAACCCCCCCCCACCCCCACCCACCCACAGGCGCAATTATTATTCGCATTATTCATATCCGTATCATCTTAGTACAAAGGAGACTCGTTAAGTACTAATAATCGTTAAATATTATAGGTTTTTTTTTCAATTATGACGATTCCATCGAGCTACATGCGGTAGGTATTTCCAAAAATCTACATTTTGATGACTTTCGATAGGATCCAGAACTTACAGGGTTGGCAGGGGTGCTATTTACCGACGTTTCGGAATTCTTCCTGTACCCATTCTAACTACCAATTATACTATTTTTAACTATCGGCAATCTTATCACTATTACTCATTCTTGACGCACTGTTATTTGCGCCAGGAATGGTCTCATGTAAGCGTTAATAGCGTTCGATTGTGAAAGCCCACTTTAGTCTAAATAAGCGAAGACAGGATCCCCTACGTTATTTTCAACTGATTATATATATTCGATAATTCTGAAAGTTTCATTTTCCGAATGGGGCCTATGCCCCGCCGGCCACGCTGCAGGTACCGGCTGAAACGGAAGTCGTTTTACAAATTGGTTTAGTCAGCCTCTGAAAGTGTTTTCGGAGTTTTTTGTCGGGCGGCATTAACCGCCGTGTGGACCTGCCCCTCCACGAAAAGCCATGAGTTGCCCCCCTCAGCCCCGACATAGTTTTTTTTTCCTCCCTTTTCGCACAACCGGACCTTTTCCGATTCATTTGTTTCAAGCTCGCAATAAGTTACTGCGATAAGTTTCCGATCTGGTCCCTATACTGGACCGAATAATGAAAAAAAGGTAAATTTTTGTATGCCTAACATGGACTCGGGGAGTTTCTTATTTTGTCTATAATCGTTTACTATAATCGACCTCGATCCGACAGATAGAACCGCGGCTAGGACTAAACACGGACTGGATTCTAGAGGGGTCTATAAAATTTCGAATAGAATCTAAAAGAAGAATAAATATTATATGGCGGTTTCCACCGTCGGGCGGTCGACTGGACCTGACCGTCCCCTAACAGGTGTGTTTTTTCGGTCGTCCCGTATAAAATTGATGGGTGGCCCTCGCAAAAGAGCCGCCTTTGTTTCAGCCCTCAGCCGACGCTCCACCCCCTAATAAATAGGAGTATTCCGCTCAACCGAAGCGGAGAACCGAAGGGCTTCTCGTTAGGGCTGCGGGGGCGGGCCCTTTGCGCTATTTTGCCTCGCGGAAAATTCTTTGTGAAAACCCCTTGGCACCACCGAAACCGGTTATCTTTCGGGTAATTGCTTATGTGTAACCTCCCCTCTGTCCCAAGGATAAACTCGTTCTTTTTTTTCTTTTTTTTAACCATTTTTTCACCGTCTGCCCCCCGCCAAAGGATGGGCCGTCCTGTGTCTCGTTAGCCGTTGGCTTTATTATGGATTTTAGGACCGCCTATAGAGGGCGAATTTCGACGAAGGGGTGGGATTTTTCTGCCGAACTATCCCCCATCCAACGTAAAATCTCCTTGTTCCCTTTATGAAACTATACGGCGCTTTTTTATTAGTAACACATTTTTTTCAAGCAATGAAGGGGTAAGCCCTCATCATATCTGCCTAGTTTCAATCATCTGATTGATAATACCTGTATTATTGAATGTCCAGGAATCTGAGAGTCGTAGCTTACAATCGCTGTTAAAGTGGCCAGAAATTGTCTATTTTAAAATTTAAAAAATATACCCCCCTATCGTCTTCTAGTGGAAACGCCCCGTCAGAATCATAAGAGACCTCCTGGAGACCAGACTGGAGGAAACATAAATCTGAAATTCAGAGTTTTGCCGAATAAAACAAACGGAAAAAATGGCGGGGAAGAAAGGAATTAATTTCAAGTCTCCGAGTGTACCAGACGCGGTTGGCTTCCGGCGGCCATGTTTTGTCTATTGCTCCCGTTGTATTGTATTGCATTGTATTTCGCGGGGCCGAAATACAAAACTGCGCAGTGTGGCGGGGGGGGGGGATACGAAAATCGGAAACAATGCGACTAAAAGGGTAAAATAAAAGTGGCCCCTTCCCCCTCCGAAACTCATGAATCTCCCGCGGCCCTCTGAAAATGGGGTCTCTATTATGTTTACAATTGAGTGTACTTTTGGCGCTACCGGCGGTTCAAAGCGCGTTTTTGGAAAAATCTTAATGGAATACCCCCCCCCCTCCAACCCTGGAGGAAATAAAGGCTTTTTTCGCTCTCGCTCTCTCTCTCTGCTGATTTCCATTCATCGCGTCACACGGCGGCTTGAATTATGACCTCCGACCTATTATTTAATTTGGAGATTGGAGATTGTCCAATGCCACAACGGCGCATGCGCGAGAGAAAAAAAAGAGATATATATTTGGCCGCACTGCAAAATGTCGGCCGACGGTGTTCAGACCTGTAGGCTGGAGCCCCCGTTGATATATTTTACTTTTTGAAATATTATCCCGCCGGTTGCTGTGGCCACATTAATAGTGCAGTAACAGTGCGGACACATGCGGCATGTGCGAATAACAGGTATTCCATTAAGTAGTCGCGAAAATAATGCAGTATTGGGTTTGAAATTTTACAACCTGACTTAAACTGAACTGTACCCCCGTCCATTAATGGGGAGAAACATTTGAAAATTTAAGGTTAAACAGTGAGTCACCAGGTAGTATTGAGAGGAAAACATTCAGAAATTACTGCCAGGAGAGAGAATGAGCTGACATTTTATTTGTAAAACGCTCGATTTTATTTCTCCCCTGGGGCGTTAAACGTCGCGACAATTAAAGACGGATCGTTACCGAAGAAATAATTGTTCCACCCCCCGTGTTTTCCGGGAGATTGTTAATTTTCCCCCAAAACGCGCGATATTCCGCCCAATTTCACAGTCGGGCCTACTGCCGTTACATTTTTAGGACTGACGGGGGTGGCTTTCACCCCCAAATTGTCAGTAACATTCCTTGTACGATGGGGAGTGGGAGGCCTGAAAATTAAATTACTTTTACGACCCCTTACGGGCGATCGTTATAGCTCGGCCCCCTTTAATGTACTGATAATCCGATGCCGAAGTCCGGACAGTTAAGTGCCGAAAAACTTGACGCCGTGGGGGTCGTACCGTTTTATACAGGTGTAATTCGGCTGCAATTAGCCGGGCGGTAACTGCCTGAGTTTCATTAGGGCGTCGCAATTTTCGCGCGAATCGCCCCTAGGAAGGGGGCGGCTAAAGGGGGTGAGATTAAAGGGGGGGGGTAGAAGAGGCGATAATAAAACAACGTGGGGGGTGGAAGAGAGTCGGGCACGAAAGGGGATAAAGAAATGAAATGCGCGCATATAACGCACAGTGGAATCGGTACAGCGGAATATTATCCCGGTTGTACACAACTTGCGCGAACAATTTCCCAGACGTTTTCATTTCCCAGGCAATTATAAATACAGTGACCGTGTTGCACCGTTGCAAAAGTAATGCCAACATCGGCAGTTATATTTTGAACGCCTTCCAAATAACGCGTTAGTGTTATATAATAATTCAACTATTTAACTGTTTCGATTATATTACTTCACTGTTACTAACCATCTCCCGCAGGATTCATAACGATCGAAGGAATTCCTTCTATAAGGATACTCCTGAAACCCTGAGGACACAAAAAAACCCCTAAATATTAAATGTTTTCTTCTAGACACTGCCACATTATTTAATATTAACATCAAAACAATTTATTTTCTAATTTAATATACCTGTTTTGTGGTCTGCGAGGGGTTGGAATACTGTAGGTTCGTGATGTTTCTGTCTCCTCTCGCTGGTTTGGTCTTTTGCTAGACCGGTTTCGGCTATTCGCCATCTTCAGTAGCGGTGTTAGTCACTGTCAGCACTTTGTACTGTCATGCACAGTACACGTGAAAGTGACAGTGCAGTGAGGATGCCCAAAAAACATCCAAAGTGCCAACAGTGACTAACACCGCTACTGAAGATGGCGAGCAGCCGAAACCGGTCTAGCAAAAGACCAAACCAGCGAGAGGAGACAGAAACATCACGGACCTACAATTTATTTTCTCTTGTGTGTTTCTGCCAGTGATTGTAAGGTTTTTATTGTTGTAACTTTCCCGATCACCTTAACAACATTATGAACAATACAAGTCTAAATACTCAACATACAGAAAACGTAGAATGTCCCGTGGGCCGATATGCATGTATCAAACAACATTTAAGTGTTGTCTACAATATACTATGTATATTCAAAAGAAATAAAATACTTGGGGTCGGTATTAAGGTGCCATTGCGTTAACGGGTCGATCCGGGTTCGAATTCCGGTGGCGCTAGGAAAACTTAGATAGAGCGCGCTTTTCTAAGCTCCGATTCTAAGCCCCCCCTTAATTTCTCGCCCCTGCTGTCTCCTTTGCGGTCGTCGGATTGTAATTGACTTTCGAAGGGGAATTGTGCCCATAGGGGCCGCCCAATAGCGGCCGGTGCCAGGGAGAGTGATCTATTTCGGTCTACTATTAGATTAGACCTTGACTATTCACCAGGGGGAAATTGAAAGGGGAACCCTGACAATGACTCACGGACCTCGAATCAAATATCAGGAAATCATTGGGAAAGAATTACCACCCCCTCAACTTTACGAAAGTTTAACTAACCTAGAATTCAGTCCGGCGGTATCAACACAATTCTTTCGTTACAACCCCTATTAAGAGGGGTAGAAATTCAATCGTAACTACAGTAGAGGCTAAACGCTAGGTGATTCACCTAATTGGGTTTACTGTTATTGGTTGTTTTACCTCTGCTGAACTCCGGTCTTTGGATGTTGAGCCAATTATGTGAACTTATGTTATAAATTATTATAATTCTTGTTAGTAAACAATACCGTAGATTTCGCGTTTTCTGTCTAGTTTTTCGCTAGACCAAAGGTATACTTGTGCGGCGTCCTGTTTGCACTTGCAATTAAATTTCAGGAAAATCTTATACAAAAAAATGAAAGGATGCCTTACTTATTTACTAGGTAGTTCTTGTGTCCAGTGGGCTCTAATCTTAATTGAGTGGAATTTCACTTAACATCGAGTTATTCCACAATTTATGAGGAATTTCCAAGGTTTAAACCGGATGAGAGCGGGCAAAAGATGGGGGCGTTTAACTGAAATAAATAAAAAAAAAACACACACAAAGGAAGAAGGAAAATAATTTTATTAAAAAAGACTTGTATTAAACGAAGAGTTCAATTTGCGACAGGGCCCCTGGGGCACAAACTCGCGGTCGTACTCTTATGTCCTCGTTCCCCTTTTCATTTCGTACTTTTCTTGATTGAATTCTGTCTCCCACTTTTATCTTCCGGCCTTTGCACTCGCGATTTAATCAGAAAACGGCGAACAATTATGATACACAATCCATTTAATGTTGTGTCATAACCAAACCCCCACACGGGAGGCGACATCATAAGCGTGAAATTTTCAAACTTCGGTTTTTATTAAACCAGAGAGAAAATCCGAGATTTAAGAGAGTTTGCTGTTGTTGTATTAATGTATGAAGAAATGTTCTAGTTATCGTGGATGTAAGACTACTGTCAGAAATGTAAGAAACAACATTTTAGGGCTTTACAATGTAAACCTCTCGTGTTCCGCCCGTGATATTGTCTCCTGTTCTGTATTTATTAATCACAGAATTTTCTTACTGTCTCGTCGACGCGTCAGAGGCGGCGGCGGAGAGGGTCCTCTGGAGGGACGTACCTGGAGGCCGGCGGCGGGGGCAACAAAAAAAAAAAATTCCCTAAAAAAGTCTACGAATTAGTTAATGGGCGGGCCCTCTTCCAGCGACCCAATTAAAGTAATTAAGCCGGAATTGTTCCCGGCCGTTGTTCAACGACCGCTATTAAGAGGTACCTTCCGACTCCACTTCTGCCGTAGGTATGCCACCCCACCCCCAACCGTTGGTATTCCTCCGAGGACCCCCAAATTAATCGGAATTCAAAAGATACCGACCATTTCTTTTTCTATTAAGGGACGGCGCAGTTATTTCCCTTTCGGCATTAGTCTGATCGACGTCTCAATTTAAAGGATCCGAAAGTAACTCCGGGGTGGCCTCGCATACCGGACGTCCGTCTTAACATTATAACGATACTCGATAACAACCCCCACACGCGACTGAAAAGGGCAGATCTAAATCGTAAATTTGTACTGTTGAGACCTCTTTTGAGAAGGACATCAAAACTTACAATAAACAGCCTGACAATACACAAATCCATATTAAAACCGACATGGACTTACGGAATAGAACTACGGGGTTCCGCCAAGAAATTCAACAAAGCCCGCATCCAGAGATTCCAGTCAAAAGTCCTTCTTACCGTCCTCAATGCTCCCCCCGGTATGTTTCTAACCGAACAATCCACCATGACCTCAACATACCGACAAAAGTCGCAAAGTCCCGGTTCCCGAAGTTCCACTCCCGCCTTTCTCCTCGTCCTAATCCACTCGTTCAGTCCCTTTCCCCTCTTACCCATCCATTATTCCCCCAGCCAGTGGCCTAGAGATCTACTTGGTCCGAAGCCGTAAACTATTTCATGCATTGTGAAAAATACCGTCATTGTATGATTTTTTCTTATCGAGTCATTCAGGCGAGAAACATAAACTGAACACTTGTAAACATAATTATGCTATAATTGATTGTACAAAAAAATAAAACAGGAGAAAAAACTTGTTCTTATAAGTTCGATAATGAAAAATAACTTATTTTCCTATACTCCGTACTTATTTATTGCCCCCTACGATTCAACAGCTTGGCAACTTTTAAAAGTTCGAATAAAAGAAGTCTTCCACAGCCCCAGTATAAGACTTCGCCCACTCTTTAACACCGATTCTGAGGTCGTAATGTCATTACGAGGCGGAAACCCTGAACCGCGGATAAACATTAATGTATTCAACAGAGTGTTGTGTAATCCAACAGTGTTCGGGTTCAAAACCTATTAGGTCATTTAGCGTTGTGAAGCGGGGGAGGTGGGGGTCGGGAGGTTTTAAAAAAGCAGCGAAGCAGCCTTTGAAGTACTCCCCGGGTAGGGCGAATCCAATTTGCCCGATGCGCCGGTGACCCTCCATTAGACCCTGGACACGTTAACCCATTAACAATACCCGACTACACTCTCTTTTTCTCCACCCCCTTCATAACCTTTTGTACACTTTTGTTAATTTGTTTGTTTTCGGCTTGACAGTATTATTGTATTCAGACAATTCCGACCACAGCCCTTTTGTATATCGAAATGCGGTTTTAATTAATTTTTTATTAAATTAAATATAAGGCCATCCCACCAATTATTTTTCGCGTTCAGGGCTATCCGTTCCGAACCGGATTCCGAATTTCTGTAGTCAAGAACGGACATTTCGGCCGAAATTCTAAATTCCCTACAGGAGATTTTCGGACGGCAGAAATTCCAGGGGAGTGTCATTTCCGGGTAAATACTATGTTGAATGAGCGAAGGTCTTCGCGTCATAATCTTGGGAAGAACCTCCCTGATGTCATCAAAAACCGAAAATTCCCTCACATCTTGGATCAAATTGACGATTGTTTACTCAATTTCAATTTTCAAATGAATTTTTTTATTACGATATTTTGTTTTTCATTAATAATTTCAATTTCTAATATAATGCACATCGAGGACGGAGTGTGTACCGAGCTGGAATTTCAAGATGAACATTGAGAGCCCTGTCAGTAAATATATTGAAAATATGTTATAAAACGTATCCCCCTTTTAAATCCAGACCGCTCCAGGGGAAAAAGGAGCAGTTTTTTTTTAATATATGTATTTTTCAAGTAGCAAAAAATAAATCGAATCGGATACAGAGGCTGAGGGAGTGGGTCCGGCAAAGCTTTGCCCCTTGAAGGCAATTGTTGTCGACCTCCCTTATTTTCTGGAGTTTTTTCTCTCTCTCTCTCTCTCTCTCCCGCCGCGGGGGCGGAATAAAACGTATGCCCAACCGAGTATTAAATATTCGAAAATAATAATACCCGGCGGGGGTGGGATTATAGACATGTGGGGGAGAGGTTGGAGCGTTCGCTCCAAATAATAAATGTACTGGAAATTTGTTCGCGGAATTGAATTTCGCGCAAACGGTACCGCGCTCGCGCGTACCCGAACGCGCGAACCGGTATCGGATTAATATGTGTTTCCTGTACGGATAAATATGCTGAAACTTATTCCCCGGCGTATATTTGTACGTGTGTGGGGGCGGCTATTTTATATCTGCGCTGTCTCCCCTATCTACATCGAGGGGACCAATGGCCCGTGGAGTCAACCCGGTACGTATAAAACTCCACCCAGCATTTATACGTATTTTTTAATTTTTTTTTTTTTTTAGGGCGAATAATTGTTTTTTCGGGCAGAGACCCAATTTTTTTTTTAATGCAAGGGCGGAAAAGGGTCGGGGGTATAAAAACTAGGGGGGGAAAAATATTCCCTCGCGGTTCGACCCTGTGTGCATAACGTGTTCACATTTATACCGTAATCTCCGTTCTATGCAAATATTTCCGCTGGGATGCATTTCGCCTAGCGCATTGTGCACGTTGCACCACTCGTGGGAGCGTCGAAATATTCACTGATTCGGAGCAGACAGGAAGGTAACAGCTGGACCGATTGGATATGCAAAAATAATATATAACTATGTACATGAATATAGAACTATGTATGTGTATAAGAAAATTTCGGTGAAGGATATAACCACTGAATAGTAATACATAAATATACTTCGTAGCCAACGTTTCGTCCACGACTCCACTGTCTCATCTTTTATTTCGTTATCGTTTTATACGTTAAAATACAGTATGGAGAGGGAGATTTTAGCCATGTCTCTTTCCATATTGTCCAAAGTAGGGGAAAGATCCTTCACACCCTCTTTTATGGCCCGCAGGGTACGTATCCCACGCTCTACCATACGCTCTACCCAGGTGGTATTCGAGAAGTATTTTGTCCATAATTATAGAAAATATAATTGGACGTACTACTTTCTTCATTTATTATTGCAGAATATCATTAGCATCTGATCACTTACCCCGATAGTACTGTCAGTCCTGAACTTTTTGTGGAGATATTCGCCCGGTGAGTTATACCGGAACGATTGTAATTCGTTGTGCCCTCCTTTGTACTTTCAATTTAGTAATATTATTCCAATCACTCGGGTCCAATTTGTTGTTTTAGGACGAATTGTTTTTTCAAAACTCCGTTCACCGAAGACTTGCATAGGGAGTGATGAAGGGAGGGAGGAAGGGAGGGAGACTGCGAGACTGCAGTTGGCGTCTGAACAAGAAGAGATGAGCCGTGGCCCTTGTATAAGGGCCCCGCCGACGGGATTCCATTAAATTATTCCCTTTGGTTCGCCGCCCTCGGGCCAACTACCAGACGGCGAACATAATAGCTTTTCCTTATCAAAATATACGCGCCAACCGCGCGCGCCCTTTCAAAGGCGAAACACGATTCAGCTAATCAATATCAGTGCAGCGAATATCAGTGTTCTGTTCGTATTCGAGAAATAGCTTTAAATACTTTGAAATCCCCATACCCGACTGAAAAGAACAGATCTAAATCGCAAATTTGGACTGTCGAGGCCTCTTTGAAAAGGACATCAAAACTGACAATATATAAAGCTATACTAAAACCGACACGGACATACGGAATAAAACTATGAGGTCAAAAGTCCTTCTTACCATCCATAATGCTCCCCGGTATGTTTCTAACCGAACAATCCGTAATGACCTCAACATACCGACAGTCCACGAAGTCGCAAAATCACGCTTCCTGAAATTCCATTCCCGCCTCTCTCCACATCCAAATCCACTCGTTCAGTCCCTTTCCTCTTTTAAAGCGTCGGCTTAAACGCCTAGAGACTTTCTGTAGGCCGGATACAGGTCAAAAGTACCATCACTTGATGGCGTCTTTAACGAGCGAAGCAAGAATCAAACCAGTCAAACAAACCACCATTGTACCTATAACTAGCATAAAGTTAAAAAAAAAACTTCTAAAATGCAATTTTTCCGGATTATCGTCGACAATACAAACGTTTAATAAACAGCATTTGGACTCAGCATGAAGAAAATTATAAATTTCGCGCCGAGATAGGTGGGACGTTTCCACGTGGTGGAAGGTTGCGGTCGCTGTTACTCCCCGGGGTGCTGTGCCGGCGGGGCTAAGGCACCAACATCCACCCCTCAGACCGCAACATCCCTTCACCAACATCCTAACTTAGACCATCCCCCCCTGCCGAGTGTGTAAAGTTCACCCCACCCCCTCTTCACACGGCCCCTTAGTTTCAACGCCTCCTGGAGGCCCAATTCCGCGCTCTATCCGCCCTATTTAATAATACACGCGTCTAAACGTGCCCCCGTGTCGAAATCGAAGCCAAAAAATCATTCAGTATTCAACAGGGGCTTGTTGAAAGTTAAATTAATCAACGGAATACTGAACGAGAGAGAGAGAGGGGGTTCGACTCGGAAAATTTCTCCAGGAAAAAGTTCTAACGGGCCGGTAGGAGCGGATAATTAAAGGGTAATTAATGTATAACATAACTTTAATTATGAGGTATGGCTCCATAAATGGCAGGAAAAATCTGTCTCGTATTCGTTTTACAACCCGCCCAAGTCCGTATATTAATTACGAAATAGGTTACCCCGGGGTGAAATCAGACGGAAATCGGACGCCATCCGAACGACGTGTGTAAAGAAGACAGCGTAACGCGATTAGAAACGCGTCTATATTCGACGCTACATAACCGATGGCCCGGTCCCGCCTCATCCGAAGGGCGGAAAATCATTCTAAGCCGAAGGTTCGGTTTTAAAACCGCTTTGATGTGAAGCGACGGGATAATTTCATATTATTTCTTGTTGGAATTGGACGTCTCGGAATGACATCGGGGGGGCAACTCTCACCGGGCGAAGATCGAATAGGGACGGAAAATTTATTTATTTAATTTTTTTAAACTGTAAAATAGCGCTGTAAAATACAATCAGCGACAAGAATAATTCTCCGGACTGCAGGTTTTTGACAGTCCATTTTGAGTGGAGGAAGCCGTAGTTGTTCAGTAACAAAATACCTCAAATCTCTTCATATGAAACTAGTTGTTTTCTATTTCCAGTTTAAAACATCCCAGTGCGTTACTCTGAGGAACTTCGGTTGGTGTCCCGAAGGCGGATCGAATTGTCCTTCAATTATAATATGTAACACTGTTTGGAATAGATTAATAAGTTGATTAATTCCGTTGTTTTCTCTCGCCTGTTTGGTCTTTCGCTAGACCGGTTACGGCCGCTTGAACGTCCTCGGTGTTTCTAAGAACAAGAGAGGTACGGAAACCGGTTCCTTTTATAAGAAGGAAAATCGAGTCCTCAATTAGACCTAACCACCGGTTTTTACAGTCTCTCGACTACCGCTTTGCTGTTTGTCAAACCCAGTTTCAGAAATAGCGTTCAGTTATATATGCGAAGATGGTTTTTTCACCTCAGATTACATTGCCAATTCTCTTTTTATCACAAATTTATTCGAGAAAGTCAATAAACTATAATCAGTTTCCCGTCTACAAGGGAAATCTCCTGCGCATATATTTTCCCCAAATGGTGTTCGGAGCCACGTATCGTCTGTTTTATTTAATCGCGACGTCAAAATAATTCCCCGGTCTCGATCGGCCTTTCAACTTATACCAATCCTCGAGCTTTTGAATTGCCAAAAGGGAGGGAGGGGCTTTACAAACCGGAAAGCTCGGGGAAATCATGAAACAAGGTAGAAAGTTTCCGATAGGTTGTTCCCCGGTAGCTTAGGAATTAGGTTTTCTTTCGGACTAATTTCTCCTCCTCCCCCCCCCGTTTCTTTTTTTCTGTATGTAGGTCTTCCCTTTTCCGTTTTAATCACTTTGATGGAGAGAAATTCAGAACTCGTCCCTTATTCGAAGGCAAAACAGAGTTGGAGGTTTTCGAGCGGGAAAGCTTTCACGGCGCTGTCGGTGGAGAAGAGGGGCTGGAAGTTTATTGAAAAAGATTAATCCATTCTGTATAATCGCCCCCCGTCCAATATTCTTTTGCTTTTAATGGCGAATTAATGCTCAGATGATTTTGAGCCCCAATCACAAGACGGAATATTATTCCCTCCTTTAAAATTGGATTCATGATTGATGTTCCACAAGGCTGGAAATGCGTTATAAATTTTCGGCACGCGTTTCGAACGTCGCCAGCGTTTTGAATATGATCAATCCGTCTTCACTCGCTCATCTGATCCTACTCTAGATCTGAAGAGGTTTTCCAATCGTCAAGCATTATTGACAGTAAAACAAATTAATGAACTTGAAAAAAAATAATCATATAGGCGAGAGAATAAGAAAAGTACGAACTGATGATCCAAATAAAAACAAAATTCCCGCAACTCCTAAAATGGGGAAATGCTGAAACTTATCTAGCTTATCGCGATTTACTATTTCTGTAGACACAACCGGGAAAATATTTTTGTCAGTAACATCGTAATAACGTGAAAAATGCGTTTATACCCATATATATTATACGGACTAGTCATATTATAACACCGAACGGGCACGAAAATTGGAAATTTTAAAACTCTCCCTTTTTCTGCCCCGCCCCTCCGATGGGGTTTTAAATCGACAAATCGAACAGCAGTTTTTATTTCTGACTAATTAGACGATATTTTACGCAAGATTAACAACACGAATTTCAAGCACCCATCAGCAGTTTCGGGGGTTGGGGGAGGTTGGGACTTCGTTAATTCGAATCCCAAGGGCCCGAAACCCCCGGGTCCGAGTGAATGATCCGAAATGGAACCTCCTCCCTGGTCTCTTTCTCCATTATTTTTTTTTCCCACCGCCGGACGCTTTCTGGAATGTTTTCCCTGGAATTCTGGAAGAGGAGAGAGTGAAAGCGCGGTGGGGTGGGAGTGGGGGCGGCGAGGGAGACCAAAAAGGAGAAAATGAGGGACTCATTAAAATATTCCGGACCGTACCCGAAAATTCTCCTATTTATATTCGCCAGTCGGGCGGCCGGTTTGTTTATTTCTTCCATTATTTCTTTTACTCCGCTCTTTCTTCTCCTGTTCGGTTTTGGCCCATAAACCGGGAAAGATGCGAAAGATGGGGCGGGGGGGGGCGGAAAAAAAAATTTCCCGGCCGCTTTTGGAAAGACCGTGGAAACGGAGAGGGAAAAGTCGAAAGAAGGGGGATGAAACGGAGCGTCGGTGTATCCTTGCCCCGAACACCGACTAGCCGAGCTTCACTCAAGTATCAATTACAAGCGGATAATTTGAAATGAGTGTGATCCGAAAACTATATTAAAAACAACGTATCCGATTCCGTTCCAATTCCGTGTGTAAACATTACGGATCCGATTTGTTATTTCTGGAATACCGTTCCATTTGATAAGGAGGGGTGGGTGGCGTTCGCCCTGCGGCTTTCCAATCATGACTCATGGGGAGGGAAATTAGGGGAAAACCGCACAATTCGGTGGATGAGGGGGGATGGGGTGAAGAAAAAACACGAATCCTTATTGGGACTCCGCAGACCGTAGTCCGGGGCTGTGGCCCGGAGCGACGATCCTCTTCTGGGTACTGTGCGCGTTTTCATATTCGGCTGAGAAAATTCGGCGCCGGAAAATAACGAGGAAAGTGAAATTAGATTTCCCGAAAATGCCTCGCGGCCGGAGCCACAGCGAGGTCTCTCTTTACAACGGCTCAATTTCCGAGTGATAGATCGGTGTTGAACAATATTTCAGAAATTATATTTCCGAAGGGAGGACTTTTTCCCTCGGGCGCGGAATCACAGGACCGGGGGTCCTTTGATTAGACTTAGGTTCGATCCAAAAATTTATTTTTTCAATCTCGACTTCGACAGATCTAAACCGTGTTGAGGATGAGCATTCGCATGTTTGAAAATTGTATTTTTCAGTGTATCGAAAATATTTGTCCATGTAGGGTGTTTCATTTCTGTGCATCTCAGGCCTCAAATGCTCCGACGCGTTTATAAACCGATATACCGTATTTATTAGGTACTTTCGCGCTATAATGCGTTTATTCAGAATTATTCCAAAGTAAAATTGAAAAAGAGGACAAAAAATATTTTGTTTTTCTACTCAAGCAACAGTCGGGGGATTTAGTTAGCTGTACGGCTCTGCGGGTGTCCGCTCGAGCGAGAAATCAAGTTTGCTTTTCAACCCAGGCCAACTTGCCCCCGAACTCATACAGAACTCGTTGGCAAATAAACAAAACGGAGGGCCCAGGGTAAATAAAAGGGGGCGGCCGGGGATCAACGGAGGACATTAAGGATTCAATTAGTGCTGAGGTGGTCGTGTCGGCCTTACCTTAGGGCCCTCGCCCCGAGCACTGACAAACTGCACAGTCGGCTCTAATTAAATCGTTAATATGTAATCCTATCGAAAAGGTGGGACCCACACTCCGCATCAACCTCTAATAATAGAATTACCTCCAGCCAGCTTCTTGTATAATTCAGCCCGCGTAGGCGGGTTCATCCTGAAGGGAGATTTTTCCAAGAAGCTACTGAATCCGAGCAAAATAGAATTACAGAATTTTATCTGCGAGGGTCTGGGGTAAATGCCGCAGTTTTGGGGCGTAGTTGGGGCTTCTGAGTCGGTGGTGAGATTAACCCGCCGAAAAAAATGGACCGTGGTCACTTCCGCCATTCGACAAAATAAAGGAATATTTTGGGAAAATTAAATTTCAGATTTACCACTATACATTTTTACCCAAATTTATAACATGACCGAATTAATTTTCGTAAGTACGAGGGAAAAACCATAGACACCAATTTCGATCTGTCCAAAATCTACTTGATTGAATTGGAAATTCTGTTCGGAAGAAGCGATTAAACAAAAAGTCGGATGGACTATAAGAAAAAGGAGCCTTCCTCGGAGCCCATTGGACTCTTTCCAGAAATTCTTCTCATTACCGCCGTCCTACATTATGTTTTCTCGTATTCCCAGATAAGTGAACGCAATGTTCACTCTCGGCCCTCCGGCTAAGGAACCTCCGCCGTTCGAGGGACACGTCGTGAAACATCAGACTTTTACGGTCCAACAGGTAATTTGCCCTTTCGGCCCGTATGTAAAATGACAAGGTATAGTGTTACACCGGGCGTTGTGCCCGGATCGGCATAAGGTTACTTTTAGAGGGGGCCCCCGGAGCTGTGTTAGAATTGCAGGGTGAAATGGTCCTTTGGTCCGCGGCGGGGTGGCGGGCCTCGACCTTTTACCGGGGGCTCCAAAAAGCTCCCAATTACGGTAATTGGTCCCGGGGGCTAGGTACCAGCCAACCTACCCCCATTGGACAGACCTGCAACGCGGCTGAGGCCTTTGCTAAATTGTTGAAAATGATACCACCTGAGGAACGACAGAATGAGAACCGATATACAAGTTCTTGGGCAGTTGGGGATTGTGATTTATCGTTTCGCGCTTCTGATGACTTGGAACGACGTCTTTGTAATAATTTTTGGTCTGACACATTCAAATTTACAGACTTTAAAATCGTGTCTTTCATAACTTTTGTTTTACTTTCAAAATTTATCCAAGCGGGTCTTGCCCCGCGTACAGTACTTCCGTCAAACCCTGGTCTAGAGTCTAGACATGTGTCTGTAAAATAGGCTGAAAGCCTCCTTCTAATGGCGTTCGGGGTTGGTCAAGAGCACGTCGGAGGCGGTGTATGATTACAGGAAAACTTCATGACGCCGTTACGAGCTCAGTTAGGTGGTGCCTTTTTTTCGGTAGTTGAAAGTAGTAATTTAGCGGGAGTTTTTTTTTTTTGTTTTTAATGCTTCTGCCCGGGGCAAGCCAGAAACAACGGCACTTGTGAACTGTTTCGATTATTCTTCGAAATTTATAATGGCCTCCACTCTTGTTGCCTGCAGACTCTCGTGCGCGAATCCAGGACCCGGGACGAAAAAGTATTCAAATAAATGTTTAAGGACAGCTCCGGCAGATCGGAAACTCAACTTACCAGTCTAATCACGGTATCGAACTTTGGGGATCCACCGAGGCATCCAACGATTCCAATCGAAAGTCCTTCGAACCATCCTCAATGCTCCCCGGTATGTTCACAGTCGCACTCTTCAAAAGACCTCAACATATTTCATTTCCGTCTTTCCGCTCATCCCAATCCTCTAATCCCTTTCAAAACTTACTACAACTAACAAAATGACAATATACAAAGCTATATTAAAACTGAGATTCTACTGGAATTCTTATTAGCTCCTATCGTTTTAATTAGTGCGACGTTTTTCAGTGAACTCAGTTCTTAACCCTTTCGCTGCTCTACACTTATATATGAGTAAGAAAAAACTGTGACCCATAAGCTCCGGACGATTATTTTCGCGCCTTGTTTTAAATTAGTTTTCTGCTCATTACGGCTCACAAGACTTTTTACGCTGGTTACTATTATTATGGTTTATTATTATTATTATATGGTTACGCGTACACTCAGTTGTTCTTAGTATTCTGAATAGGACATGTATTAAATTGAAATATTTATATTAGTTTTATAAAGTTGTACCGCGAGTTTGTTATTTTTAATATTATTTATTTATATTAATAATAAATATAATTTATTAGGCAATTTTTATAAGATGGCAAAATTGTCAAACTGGTCAACACGAGTAAAAACGCAACTACTAAAATATGTGCGCACTGCTAGCACATAATCTCAAAACGTGTTGCGCAGGGAAGGGGTTAATGCGGCTAGCGAATTTTCCTCGAATTTCAACCTATTAAACTCCAGTACAGGGCAGTAGATCGATTATTTAATTTGATTTGAAACGAACTATTTCATAACACTTAGGCCGCAAGAGCAATTCAATCGGTGAATTGATTCACCCTTCGCGCCGGTGAGTCGAACCTACAGCGTACAGGGATGTTTCAGTTAATGTCAGGCTTTTAACAAGGGCTTTTAATCCGGGCGTTGAACGCGGTCGCTGGAACTAGGCAGAAGAGTCAATAGGTTCGAAGTCAACAATAAAGGGGGAAAGTTAATTCTAGCATTTCAGAATAGAAACCAATACTTACATTTGTAGACAAGATTGCATGCATAAATGTTCAACATAAATCATTATTAAATCGGACGACATCTGTCTACTGGATCAGATAATACAAAAAAATCACCGTCGAATCGTCCTGCAACTAAGGCGCTAGGCGCTGTGATGAGGCTTCAAAACTTACCTTAGCCAAGAAATTGACAATGTACAAAGCTACATTGAAACCGCTCGCATGTACAGTACATTGCATCTATAACAGAAGGTACAAGAAATTAGTGAAAACGCGCGAATTAAAAAAAAACGGAAACAAAGAAAAATAGCAGAAGTCTTACTTTAAGAACGGAATTCGGTAATCTACGCCGACCTTGCAGTCGGTCAAAGAGGTATAATGGGGACGATTACCCATCCGCTGCTCTTTCTTCTTTCCCCCCCGGCCTAACAACGGTTATTCGGCTCACACGGACACACAAAAAAAGAATAAGTGAGGGGCCACGCGAAACGGCAGTTAAGATCATGAAAAGGAAAAATATTTCGGTAACCACTTAATTGCCGGGTTTTAACAGGGCAGGGCCGAGAGAACTGTGGAAGGGAAAAAATGGATATTACGCGCCCTTAAGGAATCCGGATTTTTGATACAGGAGAGCTAAACGGAATTTCCTTCTTTTTTTCTAGCGAAGCCGACCCTCAGCCCCCTATTAGTTAGCATCCCCGAGAAAAGGGCTGTTATTATTCCGGTGTCGGAGTTCTAATTTTTTCCTCCGTTTCGGACGCTCGTAAGGTGCTAATAATACGGGGTTTTTATTAAAATACCTTTTATCTGGTCGCTAGTTAATGCCGATTTCTAAGATTTTCGTGATCACAACCGTAAAGAATTTTTTCTTTTTTTGAGGCCCTTCTCTCGAAGGGCGCGCGGGATCAAAAAATTCTATACATGGACAAAAATATTATATTATAACGCACCTCAAATCCTATTTTTTTCTTGTGTTCGTCATCCATCCTATGGATTGCGAATCCGGACAAAGGGTAGTAAGGGCTGAGATATATCCGCATACTGCAATAAAGATCAATCAGGCGCAAAAAAAAAACATTTGTAAATTCAAATTTACCAATATCCAATTTTAGTTTTCATTATCCTCGTTGTCTCTTTAATTGCCGGTGAGGTCTTGTCCAATACCCTGGATGAGACCAATTCACCCCGTTTGGAAGCGAAAATTGGTTTTCTCCCTCGCGAGTCCTCGTTTTTGGGGGGAAAGTTCCGGAAAACGTCCCCCTCCGACAACACTCTCGTCGCTTTGACGTTGCAGAATTTTCCCGAAAATAAACATATTCGAGGGAGGAGCGCTATTAACTGGGCCCACCTCCGGAGCCCAAAAACGAATTATGTTGGCGTCCCGTGCCACAAATTCGGTTTGCCCGCTTTGAGCGCACACTGAATATATCTCCTCATCCAATTTCTTAGACGGTCCCCGGCCTAGATCCTATTAGTTTTTGATCACGCGAGGTGTTTAAATTTCGAGTCTTTATAAAATTACGGGCTATTTCGAAGTAAATCTTATCTTGTCACCGAAAGTAGATAAAGGTCACGAATCTGAATTTGAGCGGTGATACTTTTTTCAATCGGCTCAATATTAATTGAATCCCGAATATCGGATTGTGGAAACGAACGCCCCCCCCCCACACCACGGTGTAATAATTATTCGCAAGAGTAGATTCAGATTCGGATTTGTAATGGGGGCACTGCCGGAATAGCGCCGCTGTGTTTAATACTCGTTAAGCCGGCAATCCTCTACAGGCTGTACTGGGCGAATTTCGGGAGGAGTTAGTCTACAAATTTAATAAGTTTCGACGCCTAATGCCCGGGAGCTTAATTCCTCGAAATATCTATACATAACATTGGCACGGTTTTAGCACGGGCGATGAATATTGGCCCAGTTTAACTGCGATCAAAATTGGCGAAAGTTTTCCTATCAAAAAATCAGTATTAAAATACTGTTGCTTTATAAAATATTCCCGGTAACATAAATTTAGGCTCAATTCGCTCACAACAGAGTCAGGAGCGAATTGTCTAAATATTTCCACGTGCAGCAAAGTAAGTACAGTAAGTCCCCTGTACGACGTACAGTTATCAAATAATGTAATTCTCGAGCCGTAAATAGTGTTTTCAGCGTGTCCGGTCGGCTGCTATTATCAGAGCTAAAACAACGCTCTGGGGGCGCTTTGTCGGTAGAAGACCAGCGCGAAAGTTACCCCCCCCCCGTCCCCCCGTGCAGGGGGTGGAAAGTTGAAACTTTTCAAACACATATTATTCAAAACGCGGCGGTGTTTCGGGCGGCGGGGGCGAGAGTTCGAGTGTTTGGGGCGGCGGCCCCAACAACATCTGCCGTCGGTCTCATTTGCATGTCTAACTTCGGCCGCTAAACTCCCGCGGGAGTTCAGCGCGAATTTTCTCTATTCCGGGTCCTAGAATAATTTCCCCCAATTGGACTGGACACGACGAATTTTCGGCAAAAGCGATAAAATATTCCCATTGAATTTTGGACTATTAATTTATTGTTCAAGCACAGTTTAGAGCCGGTCAAATAATCTAAATAGCAGTCCGCGATGTATTGCCCTAGCAACTAAGTTATTGCGGATCGCATCTATAGATTACCTGTAAACAAGCTAAATGTACGCTATGAACGCATTGAATACCATTCGAAACATGTGTACGTTAAATGCACGATGTATCTGCGATAAATAGGGCCCAACCAACGTAATTTCGTCCCACCAGTGTTACTACTGCTAGGCGCGTTTCGGAATCGCTTTCATCAGCGGCCACAGTTTGTATAATTCCGATAATGTTTTGCGAATAACGATCGGCGCCGGCGTTGTGATAAGTGTGGAGGGCGGAAATTATCGGATTTGTCTGCGAAGCATTGGTCCAAGCGAGTGATCAAAACCAAACTGATAAGGGTTGGGGGGGGGACCCACCTAAACGCCCTTCCAATAAACAACCCTGTTTCCACTTTGTTCGAACAAAGTAAGAACATCGGTGTCGCCGCCCTTATTTTACATACTTTGAATAATCAATAACTAACATCCGGTAGGACAGCATAATACTGTGGGAAGAACGTTAATTCGATGGAGTTTAACAGATTTGTTATAACATCATAATTGTGACGCTATTAATTTTACGATTCTCTGCGCTGTATGAAATATTTTGCTCGATATTACCTGTATTTAAATATGGTCAAATTGTCCGTTACCGTGTTTTAGCGCGATTGGCCATTATGTACAGTAAAACATTTCATTTGAATTTGTTTAATAAAACAATTGTATCAGTGTACCTGTCTCTCTCTCTCCGCTCTGTACCCTGTGCTAAGCCTCTTGCAAGCCCCCCGACCATTGTTTAGAGGACTGTGAGGCTAAAACCCTTTGGCGCGTTGCGGGAT
The DNA here is from genome assembly GCA_019843655.1 of Lethocerus indicus. NCBI lineage: Eukaryota > Metazoa > Arthropoda > Insecta > Hemiptera > Belostomatidae > Lethocerus > Lethocerus indicus. Next base: position 4,129,610 of record JACDQD010000011.1, read on the forward strand.
CAACGCCTATCAAACACACACCCTACAGAGAGCCCTTCAGGCCACACATGTTCATTAGTATAATAACAGTTCCGTTTGTAGGTGTGCGGTCGAGCTTTTCGTTTGATTGAAATTACATTTTCGTCTAATTATAATATCGCTTCGCTTTAAAGTTTTCCCGTACACTTTTTTTCTATTTAGCCCCGCGTTTCACTCCATTTCAAGGACTAAATAGCGTGCCCCGGACTACCCTTCTGCGCCCCAGAAGTGATGAGCTCTTCAATGTAGTTTTCTATTTTTTTTTTCCCCCGAAGCCAAGAAAAAAAATAGAGGAATAATCGCCGTCTCCTCCCGCTAAGTATTGGATAGCGTGATGTTTTGGAAATGCGGGCCTAAACCGTATAAACTCGCGTCTATTACCTCGAGGGGCTTGAGGGGCAATAAGTTTGAAATAAGCGGCGGCGGAGGGCGGGATTGGTCGGAAAGAGATATTGATTTAATTTTAACGTCGAGGGGAAGATCCTTGGGGAAGAATGTGGGGGGAGGGAAAAGAAATAGACGCCAGTGTGAAAGACACGCTAAGGAGGACACGCTATGCGGTTTCAAGCATCGGAAATTTTGTCTGAAATCCTACTTTACTTATTAATTTTCTTGCCTGTCTCTTTTCCTCTAATAGAAATTATGTTTTCAGTTGTATTTTCGTGCACTTTCTCCAATATGCTGGGATGATTTTACAGCGGGACAACATTAATGATGTCGATGGACATAATGAGGACTACGAACGTGGAATATTATGTGTTTGACTTTTGAGAAAAATAAAACGAAATTTAAGTCAACAATTAGAATAAAAGTAATTAATTTTCAAAACCACATTGGAAATAAAACAAATATAATTCTGCGTTAATGTTAAGGCAGTAGTGAGAGCAGAACTTTCACAAATACCGCGCAGAAAAGATTATGAACTGAAAATAATTTTGAGTATGTGTAACTTTAACCTACCTAAATTGAACTGTGCCTCCATACCGGAAAAAAGTTGAATTTGGCTTCGAATTGCCGTATAATCCATTTTCGTGAATTAAAACAGAATAATTAACCCGTCAAAGTGCTGCATATTTCAATACGGGATAGGAACTGGGAATTAAATTGTCGGACCCGGTACGTCCAAACAGACGAAAATTGTTGCCCCGCCATATACAGCGCGGTATCTTTTAATCCAATCACACATTTTAATATCGATTAACACTACGGTAATGTATATACAGCGGTGTTGTTTTTGGCGGTTCCGACACAACCTCCAACCCGATACCGCCCGACTGCGTCAATGAATTTCAATCGTCGGTTCATCGTTATTTATCCGCTTAACAAAAGCACGCGTGGGTCAGGGGCTTGCTGAAATTACCAATTGGGTAATTGGTCCGAGTAACGTACACACAAACACTCCGGGGTCCATATACCGCCCGATCAAATACCCCATATGTTTTTCCCACAAACCAAAGGTATTCGCAGGACGTTTGTATCAATTGACTACGGCCGACCATATTTTCCATTAATAACTGGTACTTGGATGAGGCAGAAAATTGGAATTTAAATTGCGCACCAAATCTTCGCAGCTTCACGAATTGAGTACGCTCCGGGCGCATGGACGAGTGGAATTATCGATAACTTCCGGTCGAACCGACGGAAACCGTATACGGAAAACTGTATATATTTTCCGGAAAATTATGAGGCGTTTTATATGATGTATATGAGTGGCGGCGGCGTTGAGGACGCGCCAGCGCGTGCAGCATTCATATTTGTCCCTCCTGCGGACAAGTTCCGGTCGCATATGCAATTGCAATCGGCGTTGCACATGCACACGACACCTCACGGCCCTCTGAATTATTCATTCGAGAGCGAGTTTTCCGCGCCGATTTATGTATCGTAAGAAAGGAACATAGCGCAGAAGAAATGCGTCCCGCGAGCGGCTGATAAATTTCTCCGCGGCTGCTCCGAAGGGAGCTGCCTAAAAACGCGGGGAAATTTCATATTTTTCCGACTAGATATTTTCCGGTTTTACCCGTTTTAATATTAGAGCCTCACGTTCTCAATTAGACGAGGCACATTTCCCCCAATATCCCTATTCGAGACACCCCTACCCACGGCGGATAAGGTAAAAACCTCCTCTATACAATGGTCTCTATACAAACATGGAATCCACAAATAAAGCCAAAAAGACTGGAAGTTAACGGACGGTACAAGTTACTACTTAGATTGCTAGACAATAGATCAAAATTATCTGGACATGCGGACTCGAACAGTGGGGTTGGGCCAAACCGACAAATATCCACAAAATCCAAACGTTACAGTCGAAAATATTAAGTACAATAACCGATGCACCCTACTATGTCTCCAACAGCACCCTACACGCACAGATTTTAAAGTCCCGTTTGTCCGTGACCTTGCCATAATTTCCACCACGACTCAATCACCCTAATCCATTAGTCCCAAACCCGACTATCTCCCGGCATCCCAAACTTTCCTTATAGACGCCTGAAAAATAAGTGGCCGCGTGACCTAAATATTTAAATAAATAAAATAAAAAATAAAACAAAACAAAAAAAAATTTTTTAAAGTAATAAAAAAAGGGGGGTGAGAAACCAGTGGGTTTCTCCTCCAAATGTTGTCCATTAGTGCTGTGTAGTTAGTGGTTGTATCAATGTTGCTTATTGTATCATTTTACAGTTGCAACAATAAAAGAGAGAAAAAATAATATTAGAGCCTTTGCTGCTATGTTGAGTTATGTTCAACTAAACGTGTATTCTATTTCTTGTATTTCTGCGAGATTTGTTATAAAGGTAATCAAAATTGTTGTTGCTCAAAATAAATAAACGATGCATAAGAACTATATTTATGCACAATATGGTGTAACTTTTGGCAGCCCATTGTATAGATATCGGGAAAATGTTATCGATAACTCGCCCTTTTCGATTTCAATAGACCGAACCGAATTATAGGACAAATTGAAGGGTGGATGACGGTGGGGAGGGTGTTTAATTCTCGGTCTCGGAGAATAAACTGGAATCCGGGTCTTTAGTGGGAAAGGGAACCGAGCGGTATACTTCACCCGGGGACTTCGGCGTGTAGGTCGGTACCGCAAAGATATTTAGCGTTGCCGAAGGGGGTGAGGGGTTGGGGGTGTTGCACCTATTAATCCGGGGGAGGTTGGCGCGGTCGGGTGAAGGGAATTTGTCGAATAGCGGAGCCGGGGGGGTTGTTTCCGGCACTCGCAGGGGCCCCTAATAGCTTCGCATTAAACAGCCCCTATTCCGCGCCCCTATAATTAAAGTGGAGCAAGTGCATAGACAAATTAACATAGGAATAGCGCGATGAGGAGATTTATACAGTGTATATGCTAGCGGAAGAAACATCCTCAATAATCTTCCTACACAGGAATCTATCGCTTAGTGAGTTAAACGACAATTTAAAAAACCCTACTAATCGAACTTTATAATTTGAATAATCCTGAAAACTTTTTAAAAAACCGCATGATAGGAAGTTCAGCTCGGCTAAAAACTGCTTAATAACTATAATTTGCAGATTTCAAGTGTAGTTTCGTGAAATGGAAGAAATTCCGATTACAGCATAGGAAGTGTAAGCGTAGGACTGGGACTTGAATTCGTCCGCTCCCGGTGGTCTTCAGAACTGCGATTAGCCTCAATTTTCCTCAATTACAAATATACAGGGTCCGGACATTTTCCAGGAGCAATTTCCGAGGCCCGTTTATAATAGTTTTCGATAAACTGTAAACCTTTCCAGCGGCAATTGTGCCAGGGGAAGAATGTGGCGGGCCTATTTCTGCAGTCCCGGTCGTGTTTTATTCTATTTATTTTTTCTATTTCCGAGCTCCGAGCTCAAACTGTCGCCTAACTAGAGCCAATCCGGCACTACGTGGTGAATCCGCAGAAAAATTCCACGGCCTCCTTAAGCGTAATGGACCGGACAATTTCGAGCAAAGGGCACCGACGAAGGAATAAGAGAACGCCCGAGGAAACTCCAGTAGGGAGTCAAAAGGCGGTAGTTTCAGTGAAAATTTTTCGACGAAAAATTTTCCAATCACAGTCTGAAAATTGACCAAAAATGTCTTCCGCTTCGGCAACTTGAATTGGAAAATGTTTCCAACTTTGTTTCAAACTTGGGGAAAAGGAAGTTTTCAGGCACCAAGAAATGCACTGCCCCATCAAGGATGTTTCAGGGAAATGTAAGACAATTAATATTGAGGAAACGTAAAACAGACGAATCAATTTATAGGTATCCAGACGCCTTTTTGTAAGCTTTTCTTTCCTCGCAATAAGTCATAGAGCGATCAAAAACACATAAAGCGGAGTTATAAAGCAGAAGCGAGTTAAAATCAAATGTTTAGTAGGCTCAATCTTTAAGTAACAGTTGTCCTTCAGCTTGAGGCCAAAACTTTCACTAATGCCACACAGAAAACAGGATTAACTCCTTTTTCAATTTGTAAACTGTTTTATTACAGAAACTTACTGTTTTATTAAAAAAACGAACTAAAAAAGGAAACTCGAATGGGACTGATGAACAAAATTAATAAGAAAATCCTGTATCCTGATATGGCGGAAAAGGGTTTTTGAGGCGAAAAAATTGTAGCCTTTCAGATTTTTTAAAAAAATGGATCGATTGGAACAAAATCCGTTGGATGGACACGAGGCATTGAGGTTGGTAGGTCCGAGTGTTTATTAGAAGGTGGCTGATCGGTTTGGGTTTTTGGGTTTCGCGGCCTGTTTGGTCTGACAGGAGGCCTCGTTAAAACTTTTAATTAATTCCCGATACACGTTTATAATTAAGCCGCGATGTCGCAGGGGCTTGGTTCACCCTTCCGGTACCGACGCGTTCAGCCGACCGAGAATTCAGACCGAGAGAGATTCACGCAGCCCTTTGAGAGAGGGCCCTACTCAATATTGTCCGACAGTGTGAATTCTCATTTCGGGCACTTCCAATTAAGGGGCCCTATTAATATAATTTATATCCTTATAAATGTGAGAACACGGCCTCCATGAGCGGGGACGGGGAAATTGGGGACAAAAATCCCCCGGGGGAATAATGAACCGAGGATGAAGAGTAATAAATTATTCCCGAAGTAATGAAGCCGTAGACTGACCAGTATTGAGAGCAGAAATTCCACAGACGCCATCCCGGAAAAGGGAATGAACTAAAAAAATTCGTTAGGGATATCCCCGGGGAGATTGGGGATCATCCCTTGGAAAATAACCTTCCTGCAAATTGTCTCCCGTGCATAATTATAGCGCATGCTCAGTACACATCAGTATAGTTGGTACTGAAGAAGACGAAAGTACTGAATGTTTCCCCCCTATAATAATAGAACTGCGTATATTGTCCCTCATTTAAATGCTTCCGACCAATTTCTTGGACAAACAGCCCCCGGCCGACAGTCCTTCGATATCGCGGCGATTGCCTCCATTAATTCGCTTGTTGTTTTCTCATTAACAGAGGGTTGGAAATTAATCCGAGACCCTCGCCAGAAGGGGGGCGGTCTGTTAAGAACACGAGGGGTGGAAAACAAGTCTTAACGGCGGGGAGGTTTAACGGGGAGGATTCCACGGAATTTAATCAAGCCCCCCGCACCGGAGGAAGGACCCTATCAGTCAGGTGTTACAAAAACGATTAAGAAATTAGCGTTTCTTCCCCAGGGATTATAGGGATAATTATTGCAGGATCTTGATTCAGGTGCTACTTCCCGGGTCCATATAAATATTATTTAAATTGGGAACGGACGTAGAAGAAATATCTCGACTAACCAAATTGTCTCACCGGATTTAAAAATACTCCCAAATTTTTTTAGATAATAGCATTAAAATTCTGTTATGAGATGCGTATTCAATATCATTTTATGACCTACGATAGCATTACGAGATATTCTAATAAACATTTTTTTGTGTGAATTAAAGGCATTATTTCATCTTAAGGGAATAATATAATACGTCCAGTATTACTATAATTTGTACTTTAGCCCCAAGGTAATATACATACATAAATATATCCGCTTCGGGACCGCTCTGTTTTTCTTACTTAGTCTCTCCCCTCTTCCAATTCAAGCAGAAGCAACTCCGAAGTTCAAATAAGTTAAATCCCAAGTATAAACAGAGAGTGGGGAATAGCGCTTAAGAATAACAAAAGGGCCGGTGGTTTGGGGGCCTAATACGGCGTAAAGGGGTTGATCTGGGCCGCCGTCACAATCCTTCACCGCCTCGCCCCCGGGGGCGGGGGGGTTGTTTTGGTTTGCGGGGGGGTGCCTCTGGAGGGTGGAGAGCGAGAGAGGGAGGGAGGGAGAGAGGGTGAGAGAGAGGGAGCGGGAATTAATGAAGGAGCCGTGTGAAGCCAACCATCTGGATAGTCCTCACCGGCATGAATTAAACATAGACGGCCACATACTGAATTAGCGCCCGTGATAACTCCTACCGCACCCTCATAGGACCCTCTCTTTCCCACTCGCACTCACCCTCAATCACCCCCTCTCTCTCTCTCTCCTCCCTGAGAGACTACTTCCATTTTAACCCCGTTAAAAGCCGCCCTTTCTCCGGCATGAACGTCAGTGCCGAAATCGGGTACATTTGCGGAAAGGACGACCCAGACTAATTTGTTTTCGCAATCAAATATTCCGGTATACTGCTGAAAGAATCTTGCAGGCGTTTAATATCATATTTGTCTGAAATTTCTAGAAATGCGTGAGGAAACAGTCTTCATTTTTGGCCCATGTTCTTCAATTTGAAATCGACGATAATTATGTCTACGCGCCCCCAGAATCTGGACCATGCCCGGCTTTCCCCGTTTCTTTAAAGGTCGAACTTTTCCCCCGCCTTTTGTCCGGTCGGACTTTCCGCCGATTTAGGGAGAGCCGGGTCAAAGGTGTGGGGGCGCACAAAAGGGGACGCCGACGAGGAGCACCCTTAAAAGGCGGCGGCGGCGTCGTCGTCGTCGATGCTTTCAATATAAAGGGGCCAGAAAAGACTCCTCGCTCGTCCTCCGGGGGTCGGTCGGGAAAGATTTATTTTTGAAGTCGGGGAAAAATCTTTTTCGCTTTTATTTTAATTTATTTTCTCCTTTCTTTTTTTTCAAGAAGAAGCAAACAGAGGCGAATGTTTTCCCGAGGATTTCGGACGCAAATGAGACACCCGTATTTTCGTCATTTCCTCTAGTACGAAAGGTAACACCGCTAGACCCTCATCAGTATACCTAGTGTCATTTGATGAATAAGCATATATAGATCTATATATTCTACATCAATAAATATATATCCCAAAAAAGCAGAAATGCTTTTGTCTATATGTCTATTTCAGGCCGAACTCTAAGTTAAAATTAGTTTTTCTTCATTTCCAAATCAGAAAAGCGTTGATATGTCTATTACATAATCCTGGGATAACTTGACTTGAAAACTGCTAAGGAGAAGGGAAATCAAAATGATTCCCGACCGATTTTTCTACCCCCCGTTTACGACAGAGCGTACAACTGTTCTTTTTTTCACAGCGGAGAAATTAAAAACAACGTCCCAAAAAAAATAACACAAAATATAATATAAAACCGGATAAAAGAAAGTGTGCGTTGAAGGGTTCCCGGGGTGGGGGGGGTGTGAGGATCAAAGGGAGAAAACGGGGAGCAGGCCGAAAATAATTAACCGGAGAAAAAAAAACTGAACGGGCGAAGGGAAGAAAAAGGGCTGCGGTTTGTAATTTCAATTCCGAGGATCGGATGATTAATGGAAGGACAGTTGAAAGGCCGGTAAAGTCGGTTTCCTGTACGGCGATGTATAGACAGGGCCGGTAGGGAACGAAATTGGTTATTTCGCAAAAATGGATTCGGACCGAAGAGGTGAAAGATCGAATTTTTTTCGCGACCAGAACTTGTCGAGAATGTCCAGAAACTGATGTTTCCACCGGGGGCTCGAACCCCTACGGGCTCCATTGGAAGAGTTTTTCCCTCTGCAGGGGGTCAATCTCTGCCGACATCAGGAGTTTAGAATAATAAAAATTTGTCAATAATTTTATAAATGAACCTTATTCTTTTCGCGAGACCTATTTCAGAAACGGATAACTAAATTAGCACTGCCGATAAACTGAACTAATAAATAATAATCATAAAATACAGCCGTCCGTCTTGTGTCTCGGGGGTTGGATTCCACGGGTTGCCTGGGAGGTTCTTCCCACAACCAGTGACGGAAGTTTCAATATGTTTTAATTAATTTTGTTTTGTGTTTTCAACATTTTTTTTAGGCGAGAAAACGCTTAAGTACGCGGTTCAGAGAGACCGCGAAAGTCCCGAATATTGGAGTGTTAGAACTCCCCGTGAGTAGTCCAGCTGATTTCTTTCGATTTAAACATATTTAAAAACCGAATTCCGCCGTTGAATCTTTCTTCTTTGAGTGGAAGACAGACAGGTAGGAGGGGCCGAAAAGGCGGGCAGGATTTCCTAGATATTTTCTACGAAAGCGGCACGAATCGGAGACAAAAGGCTTTTTTCACCGTGGCCCGGACGGCAATTACCGCGCTTTTTGAGATAAGAGACACAGTTCCAAGCCGAGATGAGTCCACCACCGTACTCCGTCCTCGACTGTTCCTTGAATTTATCCCCCATTAGATAGCAGCTGTCGACAGCCAGGTGAAATACTGCCCGCAGTAACAGAGATAAGCGGACCCATTGGTCGCATCACAAAGCCGCCATACTCACTGAAAACCGACGTCAAAGACCAATCGTGTATTATATTCTTTACGTCCAATACAGGAAATCCCTGTACACGCAGGTACAAACATTAAACCTAGGAATATAGTCTCCTTTACAGGTATTACTCGGCTATTTGGATACTTATATTTATTTTTAATTAAGATTCGAAATTGCCAGGAGAAAGATACCGCAATTTTAACGGTAAATAGTTATGCTGAGAAAATTGGTTTTTAAACTGGCAAATATTATTTGACTCGCTAAGTAAGCTTTTTTAATTAATTTCATATTTATATTAATCTTGAGTCTCTCACTCTTCAAACTGACATCTTGTGCTTCAACGTGAATTCAGAATATTAATAAAAATTTTTTACGTTTTTCTTTAAATATCTTTTTAAATACGAGTGTTTATATTTAAAACTCCAATTCGCAATATAGTGTTTCAGCTCCTTCGCTTTAGCAAATATTATCACTCTTGTTAAATATAATTAACATAGATCAGTTACTTCCCTAAAATAAATCACCACATTTTACCGGGTTCCTTCCATTCCAAACTATCCCTTCATTCTGATCCCTTAATACGACAACTTTCCTCGCTTCACCTTCCCGATAATCCCGTGCGTCGCCTAAAGCGGAAATGGCCACGGGATTTCCTTACCACCTGAGTAAGGGCAGGAGCGAGAGTACCATCTTTTGGTGGCTTCTCCTTCGAGAGTTCACTGAGTAAGTCTTAAGTAAGAGCACTGTCACTAGAAACAATCTATAAAAAAAATTGTAGTTGTGACTATAACAATAAATGAAAAAAAAAATTTACCGGGTGTGCCCAGAACTTGTCCACCTAAATAACAAGTGTCTGTAGTTGAGAGGTCACAGTATTTACGCTTTACGCGGCCCCCAATCTGCATCCGACGATCCAATAAATAAATAAGGCGGCCGTTATTTTTTTTTTTATTCACACACCGTCAGACTTTCCCGCTTTCCACGGGGGGTGGGGGTGGAGAGGGGTCGCCGATAATTTTCCCCGCCGATAGGTTTTTCCAGAGCCGCCGGCTGTATTTTCCGCACGATTTTCCACCGCCGGTCCGCGACACCTGTGTGTGTCCGCCCCCCCCGCCCCGGTAGAATGTTGGCACGCTTTCGTAAAGAAAAAAAAAATCATATAGTAAAATAAGTCCGACGAAAGAATTATGCTCTGCGGGGCTTGGCTTGGTGTTCTGCGCTTCTTCCCGAGAACACGGCCTGCGTCTGACTGCTTATTTACGCCCGGGGGGGAGTTTATTTTCGCCGTTTCGGGCCTAACTTGCGTCGAAAGCGTGGACGATAAACATGCCGCGAAAATGAACCCACGGAAGCTCAGCATAAAGTTAGGCCTATTTTTTTTTTCACTGCACAACAACAATCTTATACTTGATAGGCGCAGTGTATTTACCCTATAGGTCCTGAATTGCTGTTCTGGACAGAGTAGATATCTCCGAGTGACGGGGGAAGGGGATTCGACGATTGGAGGATTGGGACGAGCAGGAAATGAAATTTGTGAAACCGGGATTTTATGACTTGTTCGACTGTAGGTATGATCCGGTTGGAAACATACCGGGGAGCTTTTTCAACATATCCGCTTTGCGGTCCGCGAGGGGTTGGAATACCGTAGATTTGTTGGGTCTTTTGCCAGACCGATTTCGGCTGGAAGATTCCCGAAAAACATCCAATCCGAAAATTATCCAACATCTAAGAGGCATCGTATGAAAAATAGCTCCATATATGTCCCGATTGTATAGTTAAAATAAATAATATATATTAACCGAATTACAGGTATAAAATAAACATTGGCACCCTTTAAAAGATGACAAATTTATAATCTAGGTGGAACCCCATAGTTATATTTAATTACCATAATTTCATACTAGCAAGTCATATCATTAACGGAGATTTTTTGTGTTTCTGTCTCCTCATGTTGGTTTGGTCTTTTGCTAGACCGGTTTCGGTTGCTCGCCACCTTCAGTAGCACTATTGGTCACTATTGGCACTTTGGATGTTTTTCGGGCATCCTCCCCATGCACTGTCACTGTCACTTGTACATACAAGTACAAAGTACAAATACGGAAAAACATCCAAAGTGCCAATAGTGACCAACACCGCTACTGAAGATGGCGAGCGGCCGAAACCGGTCTACCGAAAGACCAAACCGGCGAGAGGAGACAGAAACACAACAAATCTACGCTTGAGGACACCGTATGTTCACGTCGCTTTTTGTATGTTGTCAATTTATCGGCTATAGTATGTTTCAAAAGTTGAAATTTGCGTTTTAAGTCAACTGTTTTCAAACGGGTACGAGGAGCTAATTGTTAGGTTAGATAAATTTTACTTTGTATTGGAGGCCGAAAAATTTTAGAATTCCTCCCCTACAGGAATTAAAGCGAACAATAATCGGCACAACAGGGGAGTGGGGGAAAAAAAAAAGATCGGATAACCGTCCGAATCCATTAGTCCCGTAGGGACCTCCTACCTGGCAGTTCTTCGGTAGTTACCAATAAATTAGAGCCGGTGCTCGCTCACCGGGACACACTGAAACCTTTTAATGCTAAGTGACAGGGCTTCCTCTTTGTCTCGTCCATAAACCGAAGATAAGGGCGTCTCCCGCTACCAGGTAGGAAAAACGAGTGGAGGAAAAACAGAAAAACGGTAGATTTTTGTTTCGGATAAAACTTTCCCTAGAAAGTACTTGCTGACAGTTCTTACATGAGTTCATACACCCGATCATACTGCTAATGGAATCCCTTGGGCTTCTGGTTTATAAGCTTTTATAATAAAACTGTCCTTCACTTGAAGCGCAACAAGTGAAGACCGCAATTTAAGTTCAAAACTTTACCCCATCTTCTTCTCGCGTTTGTGTTATAAATATTATTTTTATACAATTATTTATTACTTGGCACGTGTGCAGTACACGATGTAATAATATCGGTGTCGCATTTGGATCGAACGCGAAAATTCGCAAAATACATTTGCTACAAAACATTTTGTTTTTTTTAAACATTTTTCAAGCGTAGATTTTAAGTTAGATAATGACGCAATTTTTCATCCAATTCAATATAACAAAATGGTGAATAAAATACTCCTCAATTCTCTTTTATTGACCGCATTTATCAATAGTATTATAATAAATAAAAACCTAAATAAAGCCCGTGTCTAGATTAGGACCGAACAGAAGAACGGTCGGATGAGCGATTTCAACTTTAACGTTTAATTTAATTTAATTATTGTATATTTAGTTTGAATTTTAAATGGTCCTTTTATTCAACCTTTGTAGTGATTAAATCCCGGGACTTCCATATAATTATCGGTTTAAAACGTTTTATGTTCTTTTTGTCAGAAACAAATTAAATTCTGTTTTATTGTGGACGACCAATTATTTCCCGGCGTATTGATCAGACAAATTAACACAAATAATACTCAAACTAAATACAATTTGAGTAAACGTTTTTCCACGAAATTGTATATGGGAATTTTCCGACTTTTCTTCTGTTTCACGCAGGTAGCGTTGCGGCGGGCGTCCCTTTTAGAGAGGTCCTTTGTAGGCCGCCGTGTAAAAGGTCCTTCTTCTGTCCCCTTAGGATTTATCCTTTGCGGACTAATGGACAACTGATTGTCGATCAGATTAGAACGCCCGCATCGTAGAACTGCCAGTTTGTGCACCTTGCATTTTTGTTTTTTTTTTTTTGGTGGGAGAAAAGTTGGAATTGGCATCTTGACCAGACAGGATTTTACCTGGGCTTGTCGGCGAAAACTTTCTATAACTGAATATAGTAGTTAATCAGTTATCATTGTTAATTTACATACTCTCTTTGTACATTTTAGACTAAGTACGAATTTAGGACACAAATCAAACACAATCCGGTAATAAACATCGGAGAATCGTATAAATTTTCATGGTTTATTAAAGCAGTGGTTCAGTCATGTTTAGTTCTATCCCGAACTAACGCTTTTCACGGAAAAGGGGAGATATTAGGCAGCAGCTTTAAACGCAAGTAGCGAAATGCCTCTTACCAATGCATGTAACGTTGGAATAATTAATAATTTTAATTATGTATTAATAATTCGAAGGGGGAGAAAATTTCTCCGAAGAAGATTCGCGGGCACAAACCAGCGGAATAAGCCCTACATGAAGAAGAGTAAATCAGTTGTGAATTAAAAAAAAATATATAAATAACTCTATAAAAACTCTATTATCATCCCCATTTGAGAGAAATAATAATTAATTATTAGTTTTAATGAGAATTAGGATATGATGATGGGGTATGGCCTCAGTCTGGCGATTCGCTGGAATTGTGTACAGCGGAAAGCATTTGACTTTTTCCCGTATTGGGGCTGAGAATGTTCTACCATTTGCTAGCATTCTCTATGCATAGAGAAAGTGGCGGCAGCTAGCGGGGTGGCGAAGGGGGGTTGCTTTGTGTAGACGCCGGCTTCAATCCCTGGAACGGGCGATGGTCTCATTGAGCAGCCGGCCTTTCTGTTTGTTTATCCGTCCTCCTTTTCATTTCTCCTTTCTATCCCTCTTCTTTGTCCGCGTCCGAAGCCCCAAACGAGTCGCGTTCGCACATCGTTTGAACCGAAGAATGCGGCCTCTACGAGAGAGAGAGAGAGAGAGAGAGAAATGGTTACTTTGCTACTCCTCTTCTGTCTGCCTATTCCATGAGATGGGAAAAATCTTCGGAGCAAAAATTTTTTAATTAGTTGCACACTAATATAAAAGGCCGCGGCTGTTTCAGCCCCCTTTCGCATTTGCGGCGGCTTAGTTTCAGTCTTTTATGGTAAATCTTTCAGTTTTATCGGACTGTAAGTTTTTCATTCTCCTACATAGTTATAGCTACAGTTGCGGAAAGTTTTTCTTTTCAATATATATTGCTCTGTGGGAGGGAAGGATTCAACGAGAATGATACTTTACGACCCGAAATGGACTTCAAGCATACTGGAAGGACTTTCGATCGTGATCTCTGGATACAATATTTGGACTCGACAAAACGTTATATTTTGCAACTCTGTTGTATTTCAACAGCGAATCGGGTCCGAAATTCATCGAAATGTTTTGGAAGATATTTGTAAGAAAAAAATATTTATTTAATTTATCGATCGAATAATTCAATGTTTTAGTAAATGTAGTATTTTCTGAACCCGAAGTTTTTACGATTGAACAATTTTAATAACTGTATTATTTCCTTAGAAATGTAGAAGGCAAATTGAGAATCTCCCTACAGTTTCGGACCGTTCACAATACGGTATTGGGAAGTTTGTCCCGCGTACGGAATATTGAATAAAGCTTCTCTTTCCGACTCGGAGTTTGACACAATTGCCTAGTTAGCGTGGGCTTCCACAGAGGGAGAGAGAGAGAGAGAGGAGGGAGGGAGGGATGGAGGGAGGGAGGGCGCCGATGTTGCACTGGTACAGTTCAGCGGGCACATACGCGCCGAATTACAAATAATGGAAAAGAAGAAGAAATCTAAAAGAACTACGTGCTTTTAGACCGACCCCCCATTCATTCGACTCTTATTTTCCGAACCTCCCCGCCCCTCCCTGTCCATTGGGGCTTTTCCAATACCCAATCATTTTCCCTATTGAAGGACCGACCGTGCGTGTGCGTGTGTGTGTGTGTGTGTATTTTCAGCTGGAATCGTGACCGGAATTTTTTCCCCCCTTTCGGTCTATCAGCGGGGGACGTGTCTGTCTCCAGACCGCCTCCCACGTCGGGGACTTGAATCGGGAAAAAGTTAGAAAAGTTCGTATTCGTCAAAACACTGTGAAGTTTCACACGGGGCCTCAAATTGACGTCCCTTCACCCCCTCCCGTCTTCTTTCAGATCGATACACGCGGATTGTATTTCCTGTCGAAAATATAATTTAAGATTCGAGCAGATTGAGACAATTACAATTGCTCTTGTAATAGTTCACAGAAGGGAGGATTAATGTGCGGCCGTAGGCGAAAACAAAGTGGCAGGCAAAGCTGAATGGAATAGTAGAAGAAAGTATTACTCATATTTGCTGCGACATCGCTTGTGCTGTGTTTTTCGCGAAAGACATTGACACGGATATACGGATAGGATGGCGGCGGAATTGGATCGAAATGAAGACACGATTTTATATTCGGCTGGAGGCGGTTTTATTTTAAAATTCAGAAGACAGAAAAATCATTTAGCGATAAAAGAAATCTAGATCTAGACAGTTTTCAGTTGATTTCCCTTCCAAGCCTGGGGGAGTAGACGCGACCGCGTCCCAACCTCGGGGAATAAACGTGAAACCTCCTCGAGTACATCTCTCGTCCCAGCCGGGGGGTGTACACCCGGCGACCGTTCAGAACTGTAAATTACATTGATTATTGTTACATTCACTCCGTATTCCTGATATATATGCGCTAATATATACAGGGAACTATGGTGGTAAAAAAAAAATTACCTGTCGCTTGTTCCAATCCCAGTGGTACCGAATCGTCCTCCAAGTAGTAGCCCTGAGGGGCGTAATCGGACTGGACGTCTTCAAATCTAAAGGAATCCGCGTCCGAATCGATCGGTGAACCTGAAATTTGTGAAACTAAATTTTCTAAACATTGTGAAAAAATACCGAGAACTGTCCGATTTTGATTTAAGTTCAATCGGATAAGAATGTTTTTCGTGGAACCGGGCAGGTAGACTAGAAATAGAACTGAGTACCACCTCGGAGCCCCTTGGTTGAGACAGTTGGGGGTACCTCACGGGGGTGGCAACACTAAGAAAACACAGGTGGTCAACCCCAACATATTGGACAAAAACTGATAATGGTTAAAACCTGTTTATAGGGACAACAGTTTTATGACCCTTTTTCGACTGTAGATACTTAAGATACAATTCGAGTACATACAGGTGAGAAGATTAGAACGTTAGGTGAACGTCCACAAGTACAAGTTTCTGTCTCCCCACTTTCATTTTACCCCACTTTAATTTGAGAAAGAGGTAGTGGAGAAAAAGCTAGTGATTATATCGCAAGCATTTACATAATAATTATTGATGCGTAGCACGTCTATTGATTCAATAGCTTGGCACATATGACCGGAATACACTGAGTACTGCACGACTTTGTAAACTCGAATGACAGTCATTCTGAACTGTTTCAGGAAAAACTTTTGCAAAATAAACCCTATTAAGTTGTAAAAACCCTAGGAATAAATAAGTTTTCACTAAGTCATGTTGGAGCGCCACATCCGCAGTTTGAAAGTTGGACTCTTGTACTGAAAAAGTGTACTTGAAAAAAACTACCGCCTAAATAGTGCTCTTCAAATAGTAAGAACATGCTTTATGTTTTATCTTTTCTATTTAAAGTAGAATATATAGTTACCGAATGTTGAGGACGAAGCGATGGCCAAGAGGAGGATGGCGAGGTAGAAGAAGATGGTAGCGGATTCCATTTCGGATGCTTGGGCAGTTCTGAACTGACTTTGCTTGAGAATTCCGTACTCCTTATATACGGGGGGGCGAACTTGGTGTGACGAACCCCTCCCCCCTCCCAACCACCACTTTCTTAGGAGGGGTTTTCTCTAATCAAAGATTTAAACCGAGAGGGGTCCAGATTTAATAGATGTCTCGTGTGATCCGGAAAAACAGATCAATCTTCGAAGTTTAATTGACACAGAATCGACTAAAAAGGGTCGTTAAGTCAGCCAACTTGTTTGTCTGTACAACACTTCTCACCCCATTCAAATTACAGAAAACAATTTTGCCATCCCTTATAACCTCAATCGATGCCTCAACCTACTTCAATTATAGGGCCAAAATATTTTTTTATTTTCAGAAAATTTTGCCCTAGCCTCAATAACAGTAGCGTAAATTTTTCAGGACGATTTTCAGATTTCCTCCTGGAAAGTTGTATTCCAATACTCGAGGTTCAGGAGGGTGAGCTAATGGGATATTTGTGGTTTCAGATTGTGGCACTATTTAAGCTTACGGGGCCAGATATTGGCGTCCGGATGTCGAACTTCCCTCGGTCGCTTCCCTGCTCAGATGAATACTGCTTACAAATCATTCTGCATTCCGTGAGAACGCGGGCACGTGTCTGTGTGTGTGTGTGTGTGTGTGTGTGTGTGAATCGCTTTCAAACTGAAAACACACATCTCGGGCGCTCATGCCAGTTGTTACTTGTTCGGCGTATTTGAGTGTGTGGAAATTGACACCTTATTGAGTGAAACTACAGATCCTCAATAAAGATTCTCGTTCAAGTTCAGGAGTAGGAGTACAATGTACAAATGCGAGTAGTACAATCCGAGTAGTATAATACGAGTAGTACCATGCGAGTAGTACAATCCGAGTAGTACAATGCAAGTAGTACAATGTGAGTAGTACAAATGCGAGTAGTACAATGCGAGTAGTACAATGCGAGTAGTACAATGCGAGTAGTACAATACTAGTAATACAATGCGACAAGTACAATCCGAATAGTACAATGTGAGTAGTACAAATGCGTGTAGTACAATGCGAGTAGTAAAATGCAAGTAGTACAATGCAAGTAATACAATGTGAGTAGTACAAATGCGAGTAGTACAATCCGAGTAGTATAATGCGAGTAGTACAATGCTAGTAGTACAATGCGAGTAGTACAATCCGAGTAGTATAATGCGAGTAGTACAAATGCTAGTAGTACAATGCGAGTAGTACAAATGCTAGTAGTACAATGCGTGTAGTACAATGCGACGAGTACAATCCGTGTAGTATAATGCGAGTAGTACAATGCGTGTAGTACAATGCGAGTAGTACAAATACTAGTAGTACAATGCGAGTAGTACCATGCGAGTAGTACAATATGAGTAGTAAAAATGCGAGTAGTAAAAATGTGAGTAGTATAATGCGAGTAATCTTTTTACCAAAATTAATTTATTTTTTCTTTTACTTCCTTTATCCAAAATAATTCAAGAACTATGCATTGCAGTGGCTACGTGGATTTTGAGTAAGGTTTTTCTTTTAAACATTTTTCAGTTTTATTAATTTTGATCAGCATGGATAATCGCACCACAAAAGTGATTTATGCATTTCATGTAAGAGAGACTCAACGTTCTGAATTTCATATTCAGAGAAACATCCGTTTCTCGCGTTAGCAGCAATTTTTTTGGTTGCGGTCACGTGCAACAACCCTCGATTTGGATCGGTTCGGGTCTCGGTTAGAAGTACAATTCGAAAACGAATGTCGGTTTTGGAGATAGAGACCGGGGAGTTTTTGAGCCCGCCGTAACGGCCGGGAATCAGACGGTTATTTCTCCGTTCTTGTCGGGGTTACATCCCCGCCGAATCCGTTTTACGTTTATTAGCCCCCCCTCACCCTATCTAGACTTGGGGTTGTAGCTACCGGTGGCAGTAAAGACACGGCCGGCCAACCCCCCCAATCATCCCCGCCCCAACATTAACTACCGCGCAACTACACCCCTCGGAAAGTAATAAAAAAAGTCGATTTCCACATCCCCAATCTCGATGACGACTCCCTTCACAATTTCAACTCCGGAGCTTAGAATCTTCCGCGTTGTTCTATATAACAACACACCGATAATAATATTTTATACACAGTAAATATTTATCGGAGAGAAACACGGACGAGATGCTGTTGCATCGGTCGATTAATTCAGGAATATGTACCACGTGAATCGAGAACTTTTTCAACGGATTTAATGTAACAGTCGTTACTTGTTTGTAGAGGAAGTGTGGGTCATCGGTAACAGCGCATTAAGAGCGGATTTTCATAAGCAACCGATAAGCGCAAGTAGCTCACTATAATCTAACGCGTTCATTGAAGTTTTATCGGAGCCATCGCGCGGTGGACTCCCAGTTCCAAAGCGTTTACCACTTTAATCACCGAAGTAGGTCTGACCTCTATCGCCACAGACGTCGGAAAGACGAGAGTTCGTTTAACTCCCGTTCTGATCCGATGCCATAAAATCCGCTGCGGTCGGAAAATTCAAAGCAATGGTCGAGTATTCAATATAGTATATAAATTTGGTTAACTTTTCAGAACCAGTCTCCCTGGTGTACCGGGCGTATAACATTCACACCTGCAATTCAGTAACGATAATAAGTTACGGAATTAATTTTTGAAGGATCTCAAATAAAAAACTGATCCTTCATTTAGCGACAAAAACATACGGCGTTTTAGTGTTTCTTCATTAAAATTTAAAAAATTTATATATATTAGATGTACCCAAGTGTAATCAACAATTTGATAAAATGTATTTTGGTCTTGAGGAGTTCTTCAAGAGGGAAATCGAAAATTTGTTTTATATATATATATATATATATATATATATATATATATATATATATATATATATATATATATATACAATTTATAATATAAATTATGGTTTGAATGAAATTAAATCATTCAATTTTTCAACAGCCGGTCCGAATGCTCATCAGTAGATTGATCCAATCACGAGATTGGACCGGGAGTTTATTATCGACATTATTGCGGATAATTAAATGGCCCCGAAGGTAATTAATATCGCTCGCGTTTACGCTATAATTACTCTCTGTGATTAAAGGAAAATGATAATGGATACGCACGGGTGACGCCGGTTCCCAGCGCCGGAGAATTATTATTATTGAATTATATTTCAAAATGAAATCAACGACCCGATATTTCCAGTTTGTTTGTTTTGCATATTAGCCCGACGAATTGGCGGCGAAATACGGCCGACAATCGACTGAAAATAATTCGGTGGGGGAAATTTTAACCGGGGACAAAATCTGGTTTTACAATTCAGAGCCGGAAAAACCGTATTTGAAAAGAGTTACAATATTCATTTATTTATTCGGTTCAATAGCCTGGGATGTGTGTGACTGCTTCACCACACTTACTCTTGTTGCGCTGTCGGGAATTTGAGCGAAAATCTCCGCAAAACCCTTTAGATAAATTCCTTTTTATCTGATACTACGGGAAAAAATTATTATAATTAATTGAACATTAATAATTGGCCAACTATAATATTTGAGTGACAGGTACTTTGTTTATTTATAGTACCTGTGAGGGTACTCCATTCGATGATTTGGTCTTTTGCCAAACCGGTTTCGGCTTTTCGCCAGAGTTGTACTGAATTAGCGCGCAATATCCTTTGTTTATTTCTTAAATAAAGTTTGGATGCTCTAAACGGTTTTAGGAGAAAAACGGGCGTTGTTCGGTTGTAAATAAAGACACGCTATTGAGGACGGTCTTGTTAACAAATCAACGGTTTATTAATTAAACCCTCGTGTGTGCGCTTTGTAGATAAATCAAAATATAAATTCGTGTCCGCATCCGGTCGATAATTGTCTCGGCCACCCCGGCTCCGGCACTGGTCATCACTTGTTGTTGTAGATGTTCGGTATGGCCGACAGGAAGCCGGGCGCCATTTTGTGGCGTCGGCCCAGTCTCGGGGCGAACGGAGGCGACCTCGATGTCTTCGTGAAGCCCATCTCTTCGTCCTGGTTGTCGCGGCCCAAACGCGGCGTGTAGTTGTTCGTCCTGCCTGGTTACAAATAGTAAATTTAGTTACAGACCCTTTGAATGATATTTTTTAGTGAGTTTGACCTTTCGCTAGACCGGTTTCGGCCACGTCTGTCATCATGGCGGTGAGCCACTTAGAGCACGGTCTCTTCACATTTTCTGTGTGGGTTGTTTTTTTTGGACGTATAAGTTCGGTTTTTGGGAATTTCGGGATTTCGTTAAGCAGTTTGTCATTTTTGGATTGTCGGGTGGTTGAAATTAAAAAATGATAAAAAATCGGCTTATAACGCTTAGGATATTTCAATTTCGGCGCCGATACCTTTGAGCTGTATGAGCGCCCAAGGGCCCTCCTTGATTAGCTCCAGGAAGGAGTCGTCCTGTTTATCCTCCTCCTCTTCCTGGATCCTCCGACCGTTGGGTCGCTGCTGGCGGAGCCACAGAGGACGCTCCTTCTGTTTACCGACGCTGAGGGCTTCGTCGACTCCCATATTCCCAGTGTCCTCTCCCATCGGGTCCACGTTCGAACCTTCGCAAATTCAATATTTAAAGGATATTAATAATGGAGGATATATGACGGTTATTGATGAGAGTATCCTCCCATCATACCCGCCTGAAAAGAGCTTTTTCCCAATATTCTTTTGGCTAGCTAGTATTGAAAAACTATCTTTCTATATTTGGCAGTTGGCTCTTGGATACCCTTTCCGTTATCGTACATACCTTGGGTCTGTGTCGTTAGAAGCGACAGTAGCAGGACGATAGAGAACGCGAGGCTGCTGGTCGACTGAGACTCCATAGCGGATTGGCTAGTACGGGCTAAGGGACGGGACCTTTATATAGGCCCAGTAGGTCCGAACTGCCGGATGCTAATTTAATTTTCGGAACGCCAATAGATGTCACTTAGGCGCACCGACGTCACTCGTCACCTACGCCCAAAGCCCGGGTCCTAATTTCGTGCCGAAAGAAAGACACCCAATTGGACAACCCTCAGTGTCTATTGTCTGCAGACGAGATATCTATAAAAACCGTTGTTGATAAATTATTAGTTGGGCGTCTCAGAAATACAAAGTTTTTAAATTACTCTATATTAATTTTTTATGTTGGATCGAAGTTTCCAAAGAAAATTTGGTCTAGAAGTAGATTTCAGTAAAATACCAGAGTTGAAATCAATTAAGACAAGTACTTCATCAAACTGTCGTTATATTTTAAGATATATTTTTTAACCAATTTCTTTTTACCGCTTTTGTTGGTAATGTATTTTTATTTTGCTCCCGAAACTATAAATTGATGTCCGTTCCTTCGGCAGTTTGAATTTTTCAACGGGCCAATTTCGAGGACTACAGCAGAGCAATTTCAGATAATGGACTCAACGTACAATCTACCATTAGCGGGATTCCGTAAAATGAAGACCCGATGCTTCCACTCCGGATGATTGAAGGCGAACTTTCAACGGAGTATTATAATCGCCGGCCCGAAGTAAGTCCGGGTAAGTAAGCGAGTAAGTAAGTGAGTAAGTAAGGCGAACCGGTATAGCTGAACGGTAAGACGGGGGGGCTTCTGGAAACATCATTTTTCAATTGGGACGAAATTAGGCCCAAGGGTGATTGGAACCGTTGTGATTGATGTACAGCTAAGAGTCGGAGTTAGACCAGTTATAAGGAGGGCGTCGTTAATAATCATTTGGGTTGGTGGAAGATTGAAATCTGAAATGGGGGAAAGCTGTAGTAACGCCCCTTAGGCTAATGACGTTTCTAGTTACAGCCGGGGGACCAGCCTGTCTTATACTGTATTTTACTTAGAAGACGATCTCCGTCTAAAACCTTTTTCATAATTCTAAGACGCGTGTCTACATTTTTTAATAAGTCATCAATGTTCCCTTCTAAGTAATATAGGATTATAACAAGTAACGGAGTCGATTTTAACGACCACTATCTCGACGAAATCGGATATCAACGTAAGGAAAACAGAAAAGCGAAATTAATCTCTTTTGATTTTATCCAGCCGATACTGTAATGGAACCGTCAGTAGCAATATGAGAATAAATTAACGTAGTATCAGTTACGCCACCTGTCACTACAGAGCGACTGGCGAGAAGCCGAAACAGATTTATCGCAGGACGAACAGCAAAAGTGGTACAGGCTTGATGCAATACTCGAAATTGGATCTAAACTAGCGAGATCGAGAAGAAACATATAAAGTATTTATATTACCACTCCATAAAATATGCCATAATTTAGTCGATGTGTAAATTATGTACTGTTGGCCTGTTGTTGTTGGCGCTACTGAAGAAAAATCTAATTGAAGAGGAGGCGAATCGGGAAAGGAGAAAAGGACAAAGAAATCCGGATGAAATAAGCGTACTTTTGATTTTCTGTCCCGGCCAATCCTAGACAGTAGAATGCTTAGCGTACTTTACAAGTTATACTGAATTTCAATTACCGCCGATAGTGTATTGACGTACGCCAATCGTGCGGCCTACTCGGGTTGCCCACTGAGCCCTGCCGAATTGGCAATTTGTATGGAGCCCCCGCGCTGAAAACAATTAGCGCTTGGCTAACAGAAGTGACGTCCTCTAATCGGCCCCCGACGTGTACAATCAAATTAAATTAAACACCAGACCGAATTAATGGAGGACTTAGGGCGTCACGGGGAGGGTGGGGGGCTGGGTGCGGACGAGGGATAGGGACTTAAATACTGGCGCGCTTAATACAGGCATCAAGTTCGATTCTGCGCGTCTATAAACCGGCGGCGGTCGTCGAATTTCGGATACTCGGGGAAAACATTTTCTCGGTACGATGTAGTACATTTTAGTTGCACTACATCGTTTCGTGGCCTTCCAGGTGCCAGGAATAGCTGGAGCTCTGTCTCCTTTCGCCGGACCGGTTTCGACTGCTCGCCATCGTCAGTAGCAGTGCGAGTCATATTTCAAATTATTGCTCTAACAACGCGCTAAAGTCGAAGTTGTTTTACACCCCACCAGATAGTCTCTTATTGAAGAAATTAGATTTTTTTTAGAATTTCACTTTAACTTACCTTTCGATGGATGCCATATAAATGCAGAATACTATTGAATATTCCTGTTCGTTACGAATTCATTTAATGAATATTTTTTTAAAAATTAAACCGCCCGGTTAAATTGGACCAATGTCAAGGTTTTTCTTCAAACTCCGGTAAATTATGTTCAATTTTTATTTTTATTTTCTTCGAAAATAAATCCCGGCTTTCATACAGAAGCGGGCTCCCGAAAAGGTCACAAGACAATGCGCTTATTCGCTGGAAATGATCGGTTTTAGGAGAAAAAAAAATGCACCGTCAGGTTGTTTCATTGGCCGGACCAGATATAAAGGGAAGTCGGCCAAAAAAATGAATTATTTTTCGCCAATTTGAAATCGCCTCGAATTCGGCGCGGGCAATTTCGGACGAATTAAAAATTCGCTCGGAAAAATTCGAGGCTGTTTCCTTCCAAGATCTCGCCCCGTTAACAAACACTGTGTTTTTCGTATGTTTCGAATGTTCCCACACGGGGATTTTTAAATGCGGGCCGCATACTCAAAAGAGTAATCAAATTCCCACTCTCGTTAATTGTTTCCTCCGCAATTCAGCGGACATTCATCGTAAATATTTCAGTAATATGAATTATATTTATTGCCGTAATTTTTTTACAGCCGTTGAATTTCTTGAGAAGAATTAAAGAGATTTTCTCCGTCCGTCCAATTACACATTGATTATAACCACCATCGACCAAGCACACATACAATTATCCAATTTAAAATAATGTGTGTAAAAACAATACCTCCACGAGTTACTGCCCATTGATTTAAGAATTTCCTCTCTACACAGTTCTACACTATTATAAATCTGTAATTAAAAATAGGCCTCATTAATTTACGGTCGTAATATTACTCATGTTTGGGGGAAGGCGATTATTTCTTTCAAAACGCAGGAAAAACGAGCAAATCTCCTTTCGAAATATACCATTTTCTGCGTTACCGTTTTGAACACGCCGTTGACGTTCGATAAAATATGGTATTCGAGCCCGTCCAAATTTAAGTTATTCGACCGGATTCATTCTTCGGTCGGCGTTAGACGATGACACCGGCTCGGAGCCGTCCCATAATATAGATTCCTCCGGCGGAAAGTATTTTAATTAAGGGATTCCTCGAGGGAGGACGACGCCGTCGTGTGACCTCCGTCACACTAGAAATTGCTACACTGCATTCTTTCATTCCTTTATTACAGTCCGGATATTTTCCTGGCTATTCGGGATTTTTTGCCAGGCGAAGAATGCGCTGCGCCGAATAGACACTTAAAGTAGTACTCGAAATTGGATCGAGGCGTAGAGGAGTGACCGGGAAAACTAATAAGAAAATAAACAAATAAAATATATGTCGAAGATATGCCACGGCCAGCCACTACACTTCAAATATCCCATAAGTTAGTCAACGGCCGCCGCGGCACTACTGACGACGGCGGGAAGCCGAAAATTCCGAACAAAGAGGAGAAAGGGACAAAGAAATCCGGGGAAAAAATAATGGAGCGGAACCTCTACGAATTAAACCTATAGCAGAGTATTTATATACGGCAAAGAAAACGAGAAAAAAATCCGAGGTAAATTACTATAATAATGGTTGGCTCGCGTTTATCAGATGGGGAGAGCATTCAAATTTGAATTCAATCTCACGGGGTATTTAAAGTTCGATTTAGTCATTACGTCTAATTGCTAAATTGATGTTTTCTCCTTTTCAATGGCTTCCTTTTCCTTTTTGCCCTCCCTCCAACCCCGCCGTTTCCGCTCTACGGCTTTCGGTTATTAATTTCTAAGTCAAGCGAGTTGGGGAAGAACACACGCAATAATTGAGCATTTGGTTATAATTCCGGGCTAATAACTCGTGAAGCTCCCACTACTCTTCTCGGACTGGTTTATAGCTAGCGGCATTTCAGAACTGACCGAAACTATTTTTTATATATAAGTTGGGTAGAGTACAAGATACGTTCTCAGAAATTCAACTTTTATGTCAATATCGGTCACAAGTTCGCGGGCCCACCGAAGAGTACATCAATATATCAGAAGACCTTATCAATTTGAAGATATAAATATCTATAAAGTTGAAATTCGTAATATTAACTGTTACCCGGCATTTATATTATAAAAAAAGAACTGAACGAAATTAAGCATGTCAACTACAGATTGAATGGAAATCAAGAATAATTACTGTTTACCAAATAACTGATAAAACCTCGGTATATGTGGAAATAATTGCGTTCGCCGTGTCTCTTAATTTTTTGTTTACTGTAGAATCTTGAACATAGAGCAATTACACTCGTACACGATACACGTTATCGACAAACACAATATCTAACAGTAGAATTAGTTTCAGCGGAATCGCGTCAACCTATTTCATTCTTTTTTCTGATTGATTCATCGAAGGTCTTAAACCGGGACAACGTTCAAGGTATTTGCGTATCGACGGTTTTACAAATTTTACGAAAATTGCGGAACGTGGACTGGAAGATTCCTTGGGAGAAACCGAAGATGCGATTAGTGCAGTAATTGGAGTAGAACCTTCACTAGTGCCAACCAGAAAATAGAATCAATTAAAAAAAAGCCCATATATCTGTAGATAATATATATTTTGAACTATATCCCATGTACATTTAAAGAGAATAAAGTATTTGTAAATAGGTTAAAGCAGTTGGGCCTTTGACATGCCCACGTTCATAAACTGCAGCCACTCGAAATGTAGCTTCCTTTAATATTACGTACTTATAGACACAGCTCTCAGTCGTTAATGGCGGCAGTATTTCACAATTGAAATAAAACACGATGAAAGCTCTTTTAAGGTTGTCGGTGAAACTGTCACAGAAACGTATTGGTTGGAGATATAGAAAGAAAAAAACCGCCGTTGGGGCCCCATTAGCACTAAGGGGCTAGCCTGAACCGCCTGACATCTCAATTCGGTAGCAGGCCCTAATGGAGCCGGCTTCAGATTAAGACTTGCCCATGAGAGCCTCTTAAATCTAAACCGAAAATATATAGATATATATATATATATAGTGGGTCCAGTTCGAGAGGACCCACACGGTCTTATCATTCCACAGTTCTCAGGCCTACTGTAAATTGGTGGGGACGCTAACGGCGCTAATTTCGGTCACGTCGATTTGGAAGAATTCCAGAAATGGAGATTCAAAATGGATTACAGCTCAGGACACCATTGTGTACAATACAATACGGGAATACATCGATTTAAAAATGTATTTCACACTAAAAATAATTCGTGGGAGATTTAAAATATATTTCCGAATGAATCATTTTCATAATTGAATAAACTCATTTCCAGAACCAGAATGACACGAATGAGGTGATTAGAAATGATTATCAGTTGTTGGCAGAAGGAGAAGTACCTACGAATCGTATGAATCGAGAGGTGACAGAAACACACGAAATCTACGCACTAGAGTGCGAGAAAATAGTTAAAATTGTAATTGTCGAATCCCTAGAATAGAACTTTTTTTTCTTTTTTTTTGCTTCGGACCAATTAATATTTGCATTTAGGGGAAAGTTTCGGCGAAACTATGCGGTATAATTTCGGCTCTTCTGTGGATGACAGAATTTTCTTTCACATGCAAATTTGAATTCTTTACGAATGGAATTCACTTCGTTTGAAATGGGGCAGGTCTGTGATTTCCTTGTTGTTTTTTTGTTTTTGCTAAATGTCCCTAAAGGTACATGTACAACAACTGTTAATTGTCGATCGTTTGATCGGATTTTTGTTGGTAACAAAAAAGGGAGAAGGGACGGAAATTTCAGAAACGTCGAGCCCCCGATCGATTGCATATTTGAATCGCCGGTCAGATTTAGAAATCGTCCAATTGATCCGAATCTCGGGACAAAGGAAAAATTACAATGCCCCGTTTGGTTCGAAATTAGAGAAGCCGGAAATTCCGCGAAAGTCGGAAAAGTGAAAGGAATTTCTAGACCGGTCCGCCGGCCCGGTTGGGGGGATCAAAAAGATTCGGCAATCAAATAGAGATCAGAAATAACCTTCGGCCAAATTGCCCCGTGTTCTTCTCGAAACTAATACGTATTTAAAACCGGGCCGACCTCTTTACAACGACACGGCCCTGTTAGAAAAGCCGGCGGTCGATGGCGGATTATTATTACGAGCTTTCGGAGCCAAGAAACGGATTTGAAACAGTGACGCGTAATGGGCTAACGAGCATTTGATATCTCTATGGCGCTTCCAAGGGGAGAAGAACAGACCCAACTTAATGGCCGGGTTTATTTTTTCTTTTCCACCCGGATAGTTTCATAAACTTACACAACGGTTTCGACTCTCCGGCTTAAACGGATCTGTTCCGACTATTAGATCGGGACTTGCATGAACTTAAAATCACGGGAGACATATCGGCGATAACGTCCGTGCGGAAGATGCTTTCTCACTGAAAACATGCTGCGCTTCGTACATATCTCACAGTAACGACTTATGCTAAAACTTAGTAAATATTTCGAAACTAGTTTTAAGCGCTTCGGTTGTCTGTTTTATTCAGTCGAGAAAAAGAATCCGATAAGCTCTCTGCAATAGGCTTGCCCACTCTGGATGGAACCAAACTTCAAACTTCTGTAAGATAGAATTACAGTGAGATATGTTTCCCGTTAAGAGGGGACGACAGCAATTTTTTGTCCACAGAATGTTTTGTCCAGTAAGCGACGCTCCATTTTTCTATTAGAAGACTGTTCGGCCAGAACGTGATTTTAAGTAGAATCGAGCCTGTCTGTTGTAATATCCGATTGGTGGCGGCTTGACTGTGAAACTGTTCTGGAGGAGGTGGAAGCGGGCCGCCTATATCGCCGGACCCAATAATGGGGGCCGCCACCTGCCAATGACACGGCGAAACAATTGCAATTGCGTAATTGGGTCCCGAGTTCAATTCCAGGGCGCAACCAACCGGCAGACGGACAGAGAGATAGTGAATACCGCAACCGAAAACCTCAACCGTATTACACGCCCTGTTGTGCAATAGGCGTTCACCCCCCATCGCTCCCTCCCACCCTCCACACTCCCTCACCCTCCCTCTTTCTCTCTCTCTGAAACAACGGCGCCGAATCAAATCTGCTTCGAAATTTACGCGTTCCGGGGTCGATCCGACAATTTGTTTATTGCCCCATTAAAATTGCGCAACTGGTTATACGCCTATGACCAGTTCGAATGTTAACGTTGCGCGTTCTGAAACGGTTTGTATACCATCTTCTTGCTATCAACCTAATCGAGCCCGAGAACCTGTCAAGAGATCACTTCGATCAATTTAGATTAGCCGATGTCCGATGAGAGGCCAAAAAATGCGGTTTTTGGGCCGTAAAATGGGATTTTTAGTCGCAAAATCGGCCCAAAAATGCGGTTTAGGCCCAAAAATGGGGTTTCTTTGACGAAAAATAGGCCCAAAATGCTGGTTTCTAAACCCCAAAAGTGGGGTTTATGGACGAAAAATCGCGCCAAAAATGCGGTTTTAGGCCCGAAACGGGTTTTTGACGAAAATATCCACCAAAATTTTTCGGCCTAAAACCGCATATTTGGGCCGATTTTTCGTCTAAAAATCCTATTTTTACCTCGAGTTGAGACACTGAGGATGGCGAGCGGCCGAAACCGGTTCAGCAAAATACGAAACCGGCGCGAGGAGACAGTAGTGCGGGAGAACTACAAGATATTCTCCTTCAACAGCGCAGAGTTTCGTTACATCGCCAGCTCTTAATGCGTACAGTTCTTAATGTATACTTCCTCGACCAATATCGGGCCTATTTGGCACGAAAATGTAGGCAGTGAGGAAGGGAATAATATAAGGTTAAAAGGGGGGGTAAAAAGAGGTCCAGAGAGTTTGAACAGTGGGGCGCTATTTGACATTCTAAGGGCGGGCCGAGATGCCAAACGATCCCTTATTGCTTCTGAAGACAGTCATGTTTTATTCACTAGGCTCCTCCTTCAATTCTCTGTCTCATTCTCCCTTGTTCTTTTCTCCATTCCCCTTCCCGTTTATCCTTCCTTCGTCACGCCCAATATTGCACTGAGCCCTCTGCACCGCGATATGGCATGAAAACTAACTAACTTAAAAATGGGATTTATTTTTCATTAAGGTATTAACTACTACGATTTGAATCTCGCCTTAAGAAACGCATCCTCGACGTCCGACAGTTTTGGCTGAACGGAACCTACTGGTCAAATTGAATGGGACCTACAATTGTTTCAATACTCCCGGTAAACATTTTACTGCCACTGTATTGTTACAAAATAAATAAATCATTTATTTATCATTGATGATGAACTACAAAAGACATTATTGTACAGTGTTTAATATTCAATATCTACACAGTAGAACTTGTTATATAAACTGCACAGAAACGTTTACTTATCACACGCGATTGTTTCAATGTCGTTGGAATAATTACGAGCTAAATTCACCTATTATTTTTTATCGATAAGCGAATTATTTTCCCAGAAGTCCCAGAAAACCTACTGTTTAACACATAATATTGAACTATATAGAATAAAGAAAATAACTGAATACTATTACTGGCATAGTGTGGGATTCTACTGAAGATTTTTATTTATTTCACGAATTTTTTACGGTACAATGCAAGGCTTTAAAACACTGGCGCGGTTGAAAATTATGTGAGCGAAAATATAATTTGCCTACCGATAGAACGCGTTTACCTCGTATCGTTTAAACGGCGTTGGAACAATTGTCAACGTGCTACGTAATTGTCTCTAACCGGGGTATATAAGGGAATATACCTTGGGGATATTCAGAGGCAGGCTCGTCGAACACAGTAAAATGAAGTTCGTTCTGGTTCTTGCCTTATTTACTGTATTGGCTGTGACCCTCCACGGGTCTTACGGTAAGTGGGATATTCGTGTTTTCATGTCCAATCCAAATAATTGATTACATTGTTGGCTACTTTATTGACTATATTATTTACTAAATTGTTCGCTATACAAGTGACTACGTTTGATTACGCAATTGCTTTGCGTGTCATATTTAATGTACCGAAAAAAACTAGTAGTCACTGTGTAGTCCCGATTGCCTAAAATAAAGACTGAGAAAAAAAGAAAATATGAAAACTTAATATTGCCGGGGGGGGGTTTGTTAAATTTTTTTTTCAACCATTTTTTCTGAACCGTAGGACTCCCCCAGCGTCTTCAACGGGTCAAGATGATTCAGCCAGTGGTATATAAAAGATTTGCCAGTCCCGAAGGTATGTATTTGTTTAATTATATTATGTATTATGTTTAATTATATGCGACACTTTTCCTCGTTTAGTGTTAACCAGGCGTCGTGTGTATTGACTGTGAGGATGCTAGCAATTTTACCCCACATATTTTGTTTTTTCAATCAATTCCCACTAAATTCTTAAAATAGGGCAATAATAACAGATTATCCTGGAACTTTATTGTCGCGTTATTATTTTGAATTTATTATTATAAAATTACAGCCAAAATGTCCATATATGTTGTGTGAATTCATTCGTATACAGTTCGTTTTTTTGTCCTCCATTATTTATTGTACAATCAACAAAAGGTTATTAGTAAAATTGAGGTTTATTGAGGCAAAATCTTGTTTCTCTTGAAAAAGTGATGGCACTTTTGTCCCGCATCCGGGCTACAGAAAATCTCTAGGTCACGTTCAACTATGCGTGTCGGCGGTCACTATGAAACAGTTCATTGCACTATTCACGCATTCATGCGTCTACGCACGCAATGTTTATATATGTTTAGTAAATCGCCGCCGAGATCGATTTTGAAGAGCCCAACACGATAATCACAATATGAAGTATTATTGTCGTTCAATATGTAAGTCTTTAATAAATTTTATTTTAATATTTCACGTTATTTTTATTGTCAAATTTAAATATTTTCACAGTGAAGGCCGCAGGTGATCTCCCCTATTAACATAAACGGGTCCGACAGAAATTTTGAGGTAGGACTCACTGGCATGCATCATAAGTTTATGATCTTGTATATTCAATTTGAATTTTCAATACTGGATGGAATTATTTTTTTCAGAATGTGACGAAATCATGCTCGAACGCCAGAAAATCATTTGAGGAACCATCGCAGTATGAGAACGGAGAAAATTCTGCACTATTATTGGAACCAATGACGCACACCGATTGGGGTTACAGTATTCGCTCAATAAAAATTTAGATAAATATCTGAATTATTTTTTTTTTACCAAACCTTTGCCCAGTCATTTGCACAGGTTCGAACCCTCTATGCATGCACGGAATAACAGAAATACCAGAATAAAACCTTTAATTTAAGTGTATATGTTCAGGACGAACCATCAAATTAATAACAAAAACAATAAAAGTCGAAAATATAAAGTAAAATAATTAACTCAACCTACACACTTGAAGTCCTGTTCGACCGGGACCTTGGAGTATAAAAATACAACGAATTCCACGTCCGAATTACACACAATCCTAATCCTATGGTCCAAATGACATATCAACATTCCTTACAGATTCTAGAAAAGGATGTGGCGATTTAAATATACAAGAAAAATATAAAACAAATAGTGAAATAAAGAAAGAGCACGTTGGGTTCTCCTCCATTATGTTCAATTTCTTAGTTGTATGTTCAATATTTTGCCACTTTAGCGTCAATATCGCTGATTTTATCGTACATTGTGGCAAAGACTTTGGCCGCAACTTACGTATAATATTTTTTTACGTTCAGTTCCCAGAAGGTCAATTTTAAATAAGTAACGAAGCGCTAGTACTCGTATAGAAGATAAAGAAGAACAGAAAGAGAGGTAACTGTTACTTCA
The DNA here is from genome assembly GCA_019843655.1 of Lethocerus indicus. Taxonomy (NCBI): domain Eukaryota; kingdom Metazoa; phylum Arthropoda; class Insecta; order Hemiptera; family Belostomatidae; genus Lethocerus; species Lethocerus indicus. Next base: position 4,161,613 of record JACDQD010000011.1, read on the forward strand.
ATTATGCAAGGGCCTTAGGTTCATCAGGAATAGGCTAATTGCGCGGGCAGAAGTAGCATAGGAATTGTTTCTTTTCACTTTCTAAAGTGTTACTAACAGTTACTACATGCCACTGACTGTGACAAGAATCCTAAAACATGTAAGCGACATTGGAAGTAGGATCGTTGAGGAGACCCGATATATTTCGGTGTATTTATATATTTGAGTGTAAGTTTCAAAAGCAAAAAATAATGAATTTATTTATTTATTTTTTATATATTACCTCGGTGTCATAATAAATTAATGCTACTGGCATTGGAGAGAATCTGAATAATCAGGCGTAGAATCAAACAGTTGTGCTGCTTGGTTTTGAGCGCAATTGGAAAGTTGTTCCCCAACTTTTTGAAGTGAAAGCTTCAAAATTAACTGATTTATTATCCCTAATTTTTAAAAACTCCGAAATTACGCTCATTAAACATATTAAAATTCATGTATTTTTCCTCAATTAGCGAACATATTCAGGTTTATATTTCAAATTAGCAAGACTGGCTGGTTTCATGAACCAGTGAAATGAACCATGAAATGAATTTTAGTCGAAACTGCGGAACTAATTTGGTAACCGAAGAACAATTTTTTGAATAAATCCAATTCTGTTTCAAGGTACATCAATTTGAAGGGTGAATCAATTTTTTCTGTTATCAATTGAACTTCGTACTATCGTAATAATGTTGCTCGTTAATCACTTTGACCTTTTGTGTTATTTTTCAGATTCCTTCGAAGGCTACGGAAACGATTATTTGGATAAATCGAAACAATAAGGCCAAAATTGTCACTGACTTCCGTTTTGTTAACAGAAACAACTTCAATAGGGAAATATCATATTAATTCACATTAATATGAGGAAAAATAAGTCATAATCCCTAAGAGGATTAATGATAAATCAATAATTTTAACAGGGTGAACTCTAGAATCCCAGTGTGTCAGTTGGACTTTGGACATTTAAGTCCAATCGTTATCATTTGGATTCGATAAGGACGATAAAAGTGAACTTAAAAAAAAACTGGTAATTTTTATCTGTACTGCAAAACGGCAGTATGCGTACAACTTTTAAAAATGGAAGATAATCAGACCTTGTTTTTTACATCACCGTACATATTACATATATATCTGGGCTAGACACTAGAGTGGCTTATTCGACCATGCAAGCTACGATGAAGCTCATCCTGGTTCTGACCCTGCTTGCAGTGGCAAGTGCAAGTAAGTGACTATTAAACACTTTTATAACGATTATTCCAACCGTTGCCGTATTCTAAAATACACTGAACCGTACGCAGAATCATTTATGATATTTGGTCGGAATATCGTAGATTTGTTGTGTTTCTGTCTCCTCTCGCCGGTTTGGTCTTTTGTTAGACCGGTTTCGGCCGTTCGCCATCTTCAGTAGCGGTGTTAGTCACTGTTGGCACTGACACTGTCACTTGTACTGTCCACAACAAATCTGCGCCTGGTTTATGTTTGGATTTAAATCTTATTAAGGATAATACTTGTCGTCTAGGTCTAATATAAACCGTATTGATAAGAAAAAAATAATAGACTATTATATATTATTTCGTAAATAATTATGGCTTTCTTGTTTAACGAACTTAAATTGTCGTATATGTGGAATCGTCCTCCGAAAATAGCACAAAATGTTGTTTGTTTTGTAAATGGTTAATTAATTACTGGTGAATATAAATTTGAATTTTAAATTTCAGGGCTTGACACGATCATCGCTCCTACGGATGGGATAGGAAAAGCGATGTCGGCTGATAAGGTGGGATTCGTGCATAAAACAGGTAACATACCCATTTTTTACATGTTTTATTCAGCTTCTCCCAATCAGAATAAAACTTTTTTTTCGATTCGTTCGTCAATAACAAATCTTTGTCGGCGGTAGAACGCAGAAGAGGAATTCCGAATATGTTTGGAGTATTAGCGCGTTCGAAGGAATTGTTTAAAAAAAGCGATGAAGTTCCCCCGAGCACAGATTGTGCTCAAATTCAAGAAAATTTTAAGTATAAACGGCCAAGTAGAGTTTTAATTAATTAAATAAATAAAATATCGGTCCGCGCCATCTCTTGTGCTCCAACGGATGGTTAACGGAATAGCTCATTGAAATTTCAGACACGAACACAAGAGAATACTAATTATCATAGATTTTTCTCTGATTTCAGGAAAACCTTTGCCAGTCCTCCCCGAGATTGAAGCAAGGGACGGGAGAAGAGATTAGTTTTAGCGAGCCGACTTGTGAACTTTTCGACTAATATTATAACACTGTAGAACCTCGTTAATCGCCAATAGTGTAATGCACAATTCACTGATGAATAAAGTCACAGTATAACAGTAGATATCAAAGAAATCATTTATTCATATTAAATTTTAATGCATATTATCCACCCGAAAACGCCATGTAGGGCAGCATATTTAGCTGAATTAAAAGCTGAATTCGTTCTTCCGAAAGCAGGTTTCATCGGCGGGCATCGGTCTAATGAAACAACAATTCTAATCTACACAATCTAACAATTCTGAAACAAAATTAAATTAAATTTCAAAAATTAATGTATTTCAATTAGGTGAATGGAAGGGAAAATACAAGTGTTTATTGGCAATGTTTATTCATACATTATAAATTACATATAAGTTACTTTAATAGATTTTAAGCTGTGGGGTAGGACTGAATCAAATTTCAGCAATTAGACGAATTCGCAGGCGTCGCACGTTTCTGCAAAAAAATCAAAAGACATCTTATAGATATATGCTCTTCTTATGTCACACTGCATGCACTTAAGAAGGGAATTGAATATTATGTTTGCCCCTTCCCCCACGTGTTCATATTTATACAGAAAGTGCTGTCTATAAGGCTACCTGCGATACCGGTCTGAATAGGACTACTTGAAAATGAAGCGCTTAATTTACACTCAAGTACAAGTTCTGTATCCTTCGGAATATTTCAAGATATAAGTTCAAAAAATATGTTAGTGTAACTTACACCTTCCGAGGTTCCAAAGGCCGCTCGAAGCCGCCATAGTACCACTGGAGCCCATAATTCTGCTCTGTCGTACCCATTGAGCCACCCCAACTACTTTCTGGCCTTAAATTCAAATACTTCACATTGTTTTTTGTCTTCATATATTTATACAATATGCGCTACATATAGCTGTCCATGACTGGACAATGGCCTATATTCAAACACGCTGAGAATTCAAGATTTATGTAAGTTTGTTATGTGACACGAGAGTACCATTGCTGCATTATCCCAATGAAGATAACTTAGACGGCAATGATACGCGGTGCCACGTATAGGATTAAATAAATATATATTTATATAATTAGGATGTGTAATTAAAAAGAAAGTATATGTCGCTTACCAGAAGCAGCTGCAAGTAGTGCTAGCGCACAGAAGAGAACCAGAACTGTTGTCAGTCTCATACTAACGGCGGAGTTAAAAACACCCGAATGGAGGCATGATATTTATGCCCTTGCAAGTTATGAATATTTATCGCAATTCTCGATAATAACGCGCGATTTGTTTCGTGAAAAAATGGGAAATTTCCATTCCTCGACCAATTATCGTTTATCTTCTTTCGCGGGGACAACGACATTGAAATTGAAACATAACCTTGTCGGGTCCCAACAAGAGCACAGTTTTTGACTAATAAATAACTAATACGTTATTCTATAACTACAACGTTTTCGGGAATGAATTTCCGAATTTCCAATCCCGAAATTGGTGTCTCCAGAGCGGTGGGCGCGTGCAGATGCACTGTTAGTACTTCGACAGGGTAATTATAATTACCGGGCGGTGACGCGGCCGTGTCATTCGAATTGTCGATAATTATTATCGGCGTTATTCGAAGTGTATGGAAGATGACGTTAGTCCAGTCGAAAGCCGGAGCTAATGCCGGCCTAACCGCTCTGCTAATTTGACAGTTCGATGTGCTATACATCCGCTCCGTTAAAGCCACTTCCGCCAGTGTCAACACTATTATCCCGACGAAACCGGAATTCCACTACGGTTTCGGTGCGCGAAATTCGATTCCAGAAAACACATTTTTCATCCCTTTCGCCGCCCACAACTGACAATCCATCGGTAAACATTTTACGCGCATATTTTCACTACGTAGATATATCCTAAAATACAGCAGTGTATATTTTGAAGGAGGATTGACTAAAACAGGCTCTGATATTTATATTTATTATCGTTTATTTCCGACAGAAATTGGCCCGGAATACAGAGTTATTGGTGCAGTTTTAACGGCGTCCACTCATTTGCCGAGGGGCGCAATAACTACAGATCCTCGGTGACCCCTGCAAAGTGAAAAAAGAAACGTGCGAGGATATTTTAACAATAATTGAAAATTTACAACAAATTTACAATGTATTACTGCTGAAAGAATGAAATATTAATAGCTAATTTTAATACAATACGAATGATTATCAAAAAAACTCACTTGACAAATCCGCCGAAAGAGCTGATATCTGAAATTGGAAATCATAATTATCGTTAAAATCGCAAAAAAGCACAGTAGACAATGACATGGCAAAATGTAGAATATCCAGTATTTAAATTTTCGTTGGACGTGTTGGAACTTCAAAAAGAATTTGGATGTACAGGAAACCTTTGTTTAGTGCTGTTTCAATTAACGCTTAACAAATTGTTAATTTGTCCCTGAAATGTGCTGTATAAATTTCGATTCTTTTACACATTTTTCACAATTCTCTGTCCAGGTCTAACGCGGTTAATTGTACAAAAATTGCGTACACTTACGTCTAACAACTCTTGGCTTCACCTCAGCGCTTACATAGTTCATGGCGTACACAGCATTGGGCACACCGGGGACTGAAATGAAAACAATCTTTATGGATTTCACTACACAATTTTAAACACATTTGCTGTGGTGGAATATTTCTAGTATTAGGTAAATTTCTGTTACCTTAATTCGTATTACAATTTAATAGGTAGAAATGTACTCACCTTCGCGGTACTCGGGAAACGAATCTGAAAGCATAAAAAATGGTTTATTAGCATCTAATGGGGGAACGAAACCCCACCTTCAGATATATAGAGGACCCTGAGATTAGCTTAAGAGTTATGAAACGTCGCTCCCAGCTCATGTCAGTTACAATAATTATTACTACCCTGTTGCAAAATGCTACTTACGGACTGCAGCGATGCAGAGGACGAGAAGGGAGAAAATTGCCAGTTTCATGTTGCCCAGGTTTCGCTACGCTGCAGGCTGATTAAACACGGAACATTTCTTCACCCCTATATATACCACCAGTCGGCTGTAAGCGCCCCAATTAGGGACGTTTCTCTGTTACGTCCGTCCTCCGATTTTCGCTATTTGTCTTTCAATCTGCCGCCAATTCGTTGAGTTCGTTATGCAAACCGTTAATACACAATTAACTCCACATTCAACTCGTGTGTTTACGAACGCTGCTCCGGTCCCGGCCTCCAGGTATTCCTTGCGTAAGGAAACTCAGGAAGAATCCTCAATTATGCCGGACAAAACTGTTATTCTGAAGACAGGTATACGTGGTGTTAAAGCCAGTAGGCACAAATTCTGAATGATATTTATTTAATTTTCAATTTGATTTGAAAATTGTATTGATATAAATACATTGTCAATCAATATGGGCTGCAATTGATTCCATGATATCGAATATAAAATTTTATTGAATTATTGATAAATATAATTTATTTAATCAATTAATAGATTAAAGTGAGTAGGGTGGAAGTGTTTCACATCCCTCCTGTTAATTTTCACCTGCATGTCACTAAATGAATTAACCTATCCAGTATATCTTTGTTGGGTCGTTAAATTTTAGACATTAGACAGTAGATCTAGAATTAGACGTATTGAATCTATTGAATAGTCGTACGCCATCAACGGCGGGCTACACCCTCTGAATTGCGCAAACACAAGGTAAACAGCAATTAGCCATATGCCCGATTCATTCCCAGTAACTGTATACTGCGTTTTACTGTATATCTATATATAATGTTCATATCCCGCTAAACGATTTATTATTCCATCACACGGCCGACCATGAGGGTGACGCTCCTGATATCATTCCTGTTGCTGTTTTTTCAAGCGGCATCAGCTCGTAAGTAATTCTCAGTCTAGTTTAACATACCTGTCTTGTGGTCTGCGAGGGGTTGGAATACCGTCGGTTTGTTGTGTTTCTCTCTCCTCTCGCCGGTTTGGTCTTTTGCTAGACCGGTTTCGCCATCTTCAGTAGCGGTGTCAGTAAGTATTGGCACTTTGGATGTTTTTCGGTCATCCTCACTGCACTGCCACTGTCAAGTAACAAGTGTCAAGCGCTGACAGTACAAGTGACAAGAAGTGCAAGAATGGTGATTGGAAAAGCTATACAGTCGACCTTATATTTATTTTATTATTTATATACTTTTTTATGGCTTTATAAACTCTTCACACACTTATAAACCTTTCCCAGTCATTTATAAACACTTCCAATGCTCTTAAACTCATTCTACGTAATTTTTTTAATACACATAAAATTCGATATTTGTTAACTCATTTCCTACGTATTTTATTTCGATTTATTCTTTCAATGTTTTCAATTGTTAGGCTTGAAAATGCTTGAATATATAAAAAAATACCCGTATACCGAAAAATCCGCGATATGGCGAGAGTCGACTGTTCTTGTCATTGCACGTTTCTGGTCTTTTATTAAATATTTCTTTTTATTAAATATTAGATATATTTATTATATCTTTCAACTGAGCGATAATTCGGAACGTGCCCGGTGCTCGAAGCCGGGTCCGTCCGTCCACGACGTGCTGAGGAAGACCAATATTTTCGTCTAATTTTTTTTTTATTATTTCCAGACCGAGTGTACTACTATTATCGCGGACGATATATACCCGCCGAAGAGTGGTACGGACGGAGGTCGGTACAAAATTATCACGACCGAGCCCTAATTGTAGGTTGGATAACACGAATATTTATAATAATTAACGTTCCTTTTTTACTTGCAGGTCGATATCTGGCTTGTCCCCGCTCAGGAGAAGCGCAATACCATTACCCCCAGCGAAGGATACTGACAACAAGGTTTAAAATAATAACTTGAAATATCTCTTCGTAGTGGTTTATTGGAAATTTTCCTTCCACCCTTCACTCCCTTTTTCGGCAATATACCAATCGACGATTTACGTACACCAGAAAACCGGGACGTGTCATTTTGAGTCCAATGCGTTCGTAACACCAGCCTGCACTGTTACTAACAGTAGGGGCATAGAAAGGAAGAAAATACAGATCGCGAGGACAAGATCGCCCATTGAAATTAATTTCATAGCACTGTATGCCTTCACTACTCAGATTACTTTAAACGTATTGCAGTAAATGACTTCTAACATATCTTGGCTTCGAGTGCGTAACTATCCGCGGCAGTTGCATTCCGGGAATTAAATTGTTTCCCGCCGTATATTCATACTATAAAATATTATTACAATGCCAGAGATTAATTGGCTTTTTTTTTCTTTAATTCGTCAAATAATTTCCACGAATATTAGAGCTAAAAATAAGAACAGGCTATATCGCCAATAACAATATTGATATAGGCATAATTTGAGTTTCAAAATTAGTCGATGGCGCGTGTTTAGAATTATAGGAACAACAATCGTACAATCAAGGAGAGCGTTGTGTTTGTACAACCCCCCGCGGTTGTAATAGTTTGTACAGCTGAACAAATCCGTTTCCACATTCGTACTGTTTTCAGTTCGGCGATTTGTTAATGTTTCAATTATCCGCCCCTGGTACTTATTAGCGTTAATTAATACTTCATTTACCAACTGCTGCCGGTAAGTAGGTACGTGGCGCTATCGATAAGTTGGCACGGAACGAATGTTAACTGGAACTATTAAAATGTAGTGAAAAATTGACGTATTATATTAAATTAATAGACTCAGTTCTACGTGGGCTGCCGTTATATACCTAAGAGATCATTTGAAGTGAACAACACTCGAATCAATAGGCGAATGTAAAATTTTCGAATAGAATGCGAATACGAAGAAGTGTTTTTCCGAAATATTGAATCGGAGCGGGTCTCCGAGTGCAGAGAAAATGCTCGCTTATCCGATACAAGTTTTCAGAACGGCCCCGAAAAATATCCACGTCTTGAGATTAGATAACTGAAAACGCGTGTCCAACACGGCAATTTAGACCGGCCTACCGGTTTCCTGTCTAGATAAATACTAGAGAAAACCGGTAGTTTGTTTTTAGCCGTTGAAATCGTCTTTAATCTCATCGGTCTGACACTAATGAGAGACCGAAACGGGGGGGTATATATGCAGCGGCTATCCCCTTTTTCAGACCGGTCGTAGACAATGTTCGGGCTACGGATTGAATTTGTCCTTCTGCATTTGTGCGTCGTTAGCGGAATTTCACTTTCGGGTAAGTGACTGCAGTGATTATAGAAAATATTATTTTAGATCGCCGGAGCGAAAGACCAGACCAGCGAGAGGAGACAGAAACACACGAAATCTACCGAAAATATCTAAAATAGTCTTGAAACCACAGACGCACAATTAGACCGTGATAGCAAATAAAAATAGCTCTATTGTAGGAACAATGTTAATAGTGTATTCGCAATACAAATTATTAATTTTAAGATTGATAATCTTTAACGAAGATTATTCCTCCAATTGTCATGATTTTAAGGAAACGATACCGTAAATGTTACGGCAAGTAAATTGTATTACCATTTTTTTTTTGTTAATAAACGTTTCTATCTCTTTTTTCAATTAAGTTTTTGTGGTTAAAAAGGTCGAGTCCACTTTATCGCTGTCGGTCTAACGCTCGAGTGCAGGTTGAACTCAGGGAAAATTGTCTTCGCACCTCCTTTAAGTCCGATCTCATCTTTCACCGTTTTCACGTTCAACATTGCAGGAGACGACGGCGTGGCGGACGGTGGCGAAGAAGCGGGACCCGGGGACATAGTGGAGCGGCTTCTTGGCCAAGGGCCTCTCGTCCTGGGCCCAGTAGAGGCCGCCGCCCTCAGCACCGCCCTCGCCCACCTACAGGACATACACCAGGACAACCCCACTCTGGGCATATTCGGCCGCAACAAAGAGCCCGAAGAGTAGTTGATTTTTCTACAGATAGCGTGCCAAAAATAACGTGCAGAGGATTCAACGGGATTCAAATTTCCGCGGTACAACCGGATGAACTGAGTGGCTGCTGAACCGAAATCAAGAAGCGATAGGATATTCCATACAAAAAATGTTATTTTACGTACCAATAAAATGTTAATTTATTAAATCGTTTTATTGCCACAATTGTACAATAAAATAAGCGACATTGATGTTAAAGTAACACTATTATAAACAGTGTATAATTGAGGCCTATTCTATTTTTCAATTTCTTCTCTTCAATCTTCGAAAAAATATTTTATTTTCGAGCTTTTCTGGATTTTGTGTAATCATGTTTTGCAAAATAGAATGAAATTTTAAAAGTTGAGTGTGCTGACGAACTTGAATCTATTTTGGGATAAATATAAAAATCGGTCTCGCCACTTAAACTTATTTTTCCGTAATTATTTTTACCGCATTATCATTAATATTGGAAAGAAACAGACGGTATAAATTCTTAACGTTTTTATTGATTAAACATTATATATATTGCCTGGAATAAATAAGTGGAAATCACATTCCGAACCAGCTGGGATATTTATTGTAACTGAGATAGCTCTGGAATACTTTCATGTAAGCGGCGGCAATAAACTTGGCTTGGTAATTATTGATTATACCCTGCTCTACCATCCGGTTCAGTGTACCGACGAGCAACGGCTCCCAGTAGTAGAACAACCTACTGTCTGGCATTACATGAGAAGACCACCCCGATACGCCGTTAAGCACGCCCGTAAGTAAGCCAGCAGGTAAGAGGCTACCGGGCTTATCGCTGGGCATAACGCCAGATAAACTACCGAGTATACTGTTAACTCCGGCCGGCTTGTCACTAGATATGCCGGCGGGTATAGCATCGGATATACTGCCGAGTACGTCGGTAATAACTGCACTAGGTATGAGGCTAGGCTTGTCGCCGGCTACATCCGCAGGTATATCGGATATACTACTGAGTACATTGGTAAGAACTCCGCTAGGTACGGCGCTGGGCTCGTCACCACTAGGTACAGCGTCAGATATACTGCCGAGGGCGTCGGTAAGAACTCCGCTAGGTATGTCGCCGGGCTTATCCCCGGGGATACCGGCCGATATAGCTTTGGACACAGTACCGAGTACACCGCCGATATCTCTGCCGGATACGAGGCCGGGCTTAGCGCTAGGTATATCTTGAGATGTACGTCTGAGTATTTGGGCAAGGCCCCTGTCAGAAACATACAGCGGCTGCTTCGCTAAGCCTCTAGGTATAAGCCCGCTGACGAGACCAGTCAAAATGTCGGACACACCTCTTTGCCTGTCCGAACCGCGAGCCCTAGGTCCGCTGAACGAAAATTCGACGTCGATCGGACCTAAAATAGAAAACAGCTTGCCATTAATCATATCATCACATTGTCCCTCCAATATTGGATCCCTCCATCGTCAGAGGAGAGTGAATTAGGACGAGGAGTGAGGCTGGAATGAAATTTTAGGAACGGTGCGATTTGAAACGTACCTGGGAGCATTGAGGATGGTTAGAATGACTTTTTGAGGTCAATTTTAAAGTCAGTTTTATTAAAGGCCTAATTTCCTTAGGAAATTCCAAGCAGAATTATGTACTCGACAATATTTTAGGTTCGTGATGTTTCTGTCTCCTCTCGCTGGTTTGGTCTTTTGTTAGACCGGTTGCTCGCCATCTTCAGTAGCGGTGTTAGTCACTGTTAGCACCGGTCTAGCAAAAGGCCAAACCAGCGAGAGGAGACAGAAACATCACGAACCTAAAGTATTCCAACACCTCGCAGACCACAAAACAGGTATATTAAATTCGACAATATTTGTTTAATTTTTTCTTATCCTGGATTTGTGCCTACAGTTCTCCATTAATCCTGATTTCTGGGTTCGACATTATAATCCCAAAGCACAATTTCTGAAAAAACACGCGCGCACCTTTCTAGCACTTTCAAGGGATTGTCTTCTCAACATTAAGGATTAGAAACGATTATTAACTGAAGCATATGAATTGTGTTAGATTGTTCAGTTTATTGTAAAACGTTTAATGTTCGGTATTAATAAACACAACTGAAACTTGTCGAGGATAATATTTTTGTATAGTTTTTAAAAATATAGAAACATCCGAGAAATATTTAAAAAACGGCCGGATAAGGATATAATACTTTAACGTGCTCAGGTCTCACCTGCTAGAGCTGTAACAGCGACGGAAGCAAGTACGCTCAGAATGACGATTCTCACGCTCATTTCTTTTCACAATTTCGTACAAACAGAATGGGAACACAAACTTCCCGAAAGTCCGGAAAGCGAATAACTGCGGTTCGCCTGGTGTTACTGTCACAGAACACAGCCGAGGCAAGGGCGAATCTAATATTTATTGTTTCTGCTTTCGCGAGAGGGCGAAATTTCAGTTATTAGCGTAATTATGCTGTTAACGAAAAAAATAATTTCGAAGTTCGAAACGCACAACGGCCGAAATTAAGGTGATTACAAGTGATTGGCGTTTAGAGTGTCACGAAAAGAGATAGCGTTAATGGTTCTTAAAATTCTTTTAAAATCATCCATACATATATATATATATATGTATATATATACGGATTTCTGGTATATTCTCACAACACTTTGAACAGCTATACAAAATTCTACCTCGTCCGAAAATTCTGAAAAAAAATGGACAACAAAATGGTCCTCGCCGTTGTGGTCGTCGCCTGCGTTATTAGTGTAATTTCTGCCGGTAAATCTATTGAAAAATTAATTTTCCCAACCGAAGTTTGAATGAATAGTGTAATGATTATAAAATCAGCAGCGCTCATATTATATTTCAAAATACAAAAACATTTTATGTCTGACATCCTGCAGGAAATTGGAATATCCATTACATATGATGAAAATTAATGACGAGATTTGAAATTGAGTATTTTCTTAAGACGACTTTATCTATTTTTTCATCGTGTTTTCAGACATGAGCCAATACCAACGTCTGAACGATGCAGCCGCCAACACTTCTGCTACTCAAGAGAGCGGTTAGTACACAATTTGGTAGCAAACTTGGAAAAAATATTCAATTTGAAGAGAAAAATTGTAGTCGAATCTCGAAGAGAAACTGTTTTGATGAGACTCGTAGGCGTTGTCTGGGAAAAAGACCCTTCCTGTGAATTGTTTGATCTATTTCTATAGTTCTTAGTTAAGTAGAGTGGCCAAACATCTATATTTGAATATATATTTATTTATTTGTATTTTACAGGTTCCTCCAACTCCACTATGGTCAATATGCCTCCACTTCTTCAGAGCCTGATGAACACTTTAATTCAGTACGGCGTCTTGGGCAGGCCCGAACTTGAATTTCTTGGAGCTTTGACCACATTCGTGAACAACTCCAAGTACTTCTGGTGGCTGAAACTGCATTCCTATTGGCGTTGAAGAAGAATGGCGCATCCGTAGAAGAAACCGTTTCAATATTAGAATGTATTTAATTAATAAATAATAAACAGAAAAACGGTATTTTTTGTATGTCCAAACTGATACTCCCCATTTCTGAACCGGAATACAATTTTTGTATTTCTATAACTGCTACTGAACCCAAAACAATTAACGACAGAAACATTAATTAAATTAGATCGAGTGCGGATTGAGATTGTTACGTTTAATATGGACCCAATTAAAGAAGGTGTGCAAGAGCTTCAAACATTGTAGATTTTAACAAAGCACCCGATCGTTACAATAAGGAACTGGGCGAAAAGAGAACATGGTGGATTTTCTTTAGGCAGTCGTATTTTTCCTCGATTACAGGTAAAATGTTTCGATTGCAATATAAGATGGCACTCACCTTTTGCTTATAAAACTGGTGTTTATTAAGAAGCATCAATTAAAGTAAATACGAAGGGTAATTTGTGGCACTAAGTACATTGTTTTTATTCGCCTCTCAGAACCGAAATTAAAAGACAAAGTAAAACCAGCCCTTATTCACCCAAAGCCCATCCCCTTAAAAACTGGGAAATAGTCAATAAAACTTTATTTAATTTAAACATATTTTATAAAACTAGGACCCTCAAAGGACTCCGCTCAGGAGTCCAAAAGTAGACTTTAACCTCATTTCCATTGTAAAGGAATCTAAAGATGGATTATATTATACAATTGTATAACAAAATATAAATTTTTGAGCCGATATTTCTAAGGATTATTCGAATGATCCTGTCCCTTCATAATATATACAGTCCAGCGAAATAGTGTTTTCAAACCCTTACGCAGCCTATCTCATGCTGGTTATTGTTACCCAGCTGGAAGTGGGCCACGACGAAAAATTGCAAATTAGTTCAGAATTTAAGCTTAAAGAACCAAATCGCCGCGCTGCATTGAGAGCGAAATTCTCACAAATACAAACCGGAACTGGCTAAATGGATGAACAGAAAAAATTAACTCTATGAACAGACTAAAAGCTATCGATTGCTCGTTACCACACTACTTCGCTGAGAACAGATTTGATAGAGAATATCGCAGTACTATAATCATTGCCCGGATTAAAACATTCCTCAATTCCAACGTGTCCTAACACTTCGGTGAATTATATTAAAAAATATACTAAAGTCCCAGGAGGATATTTGCTATTTGTTATCGAGTTCGGAATTTAATTAGGAATAAATAATCTATCTATTTATTTATTTTTCGCACATCGCGTTAGGCTTTCCCAATCTAAATATACTGTAGTAAATCATAAAATTGTATTTCCCATGAGGGAAACGTCCTTGATGGAAATACCAAAGAGCGTCGGCCTAATAGGCTACAAAGCGAGTGTGCACTTTGAGAAATTAGCGCGACTTTTAGACGCTTCAGCGGGTAATTACGGGCAATTTGAATCGGTAAAATTTGAGATATCGGCCCTTATAAAAGCTCGGTTTCAGCTTTTCCTGCCGACAGTTTGTGGTTGAGAACTGGTCATGATTCGTTCGCCGATACGCCCAATTCTGTTGGCCGTTCTGGCTTCAGTGATCCTAGTCCAGGCATTGCCGGAGCGTAAGTAGACTCCTCCGAATTAATTAATATAATTCAGGATTCAGGACGGCGAATTAAAGCTATCCGCTTCAGATTTCCGCCAACTGCAATGCAATTCAGAACTGCGTTGTTGTTAACAGTTCGATTCCCAGAAGGTAATTTCCTTTAACAAGAGAAGTTTTGCCGGAAAATTGAGGCAATTTTCTTGAGTTGCATCCCGGGAATTGAGTTAATATTGCGCAGGTACCACCAGTCACTTCACAATACACGTTATGTCTAGGCCCAATTAATGTAATTCGAAGATAAACACGGTTGGGTTATATAGGACACAATTCTCTTATTATATTGTGTGTATACAAAAGTAAAATCGTCCAACTTCTAATTCTCTAATTTTCAGGATCCAGTTTAAACGACGACGACGACGATGACAGCGGCAGAATTCAACCAAGATTAATATTCTGGCCGACATTGTTTAGGGGTGAACGGAAATATTTAGTTTAAAAATAGACAAAATATAAAAACATTTTAAAACAATCGTGTCAAACACTTTTATGAATCTTCTGTAATTTCGTTTGTACAGGTAGAGACGGCAATTCCACCGAGTTTTCCAGAATACTGGGCAGAGCCAGGGAAAAGATTGCCAACTTGACTCAGAAAATTTTCCGATTTTCCGGCTGAAACTGCGGCATTAAAAACGGACGGCGTTGAAAATTCCTTCTGGAAATAGCTGAATCAGTTTATATATAAAATCAGTTTATAAAATGCAATTGTAATTCTCGATCGGTTGTTATGTGTACAGAATTCCATCCCCAGAATAATCCCGGTTGATATACCCGTCGGCTGAGCTTTCAAAAGTGCACCTTTAGGTTGCGCAATTTTGGACATTTTTAATATCCTTTACTGATTCAATTTCCTGAAATTGGTAGAACTGAACGCGATTCAGTTCCCTCAACAACTCTGGTAATGCTTGAAGTAAACACAAGAAGGGTTTTGCCCGGAATGTGGTAGCCAGAAATATATCCTAATGCGATTTTGGATTGTAACAAAATCCCAATTAATATAAGACAAGCCAAAGAGAAATGAAAAAATATAAGCTAAGCGCCGTCTTCAGTAACCGAGCGAGTTGAAATTGGAAAATCACATCTGTTTTTTAACCTGAAACGCGCGGAGTTAATAAACGAATTTGTTAATTAAACTCCGTATATGATTTGTTTTTGCAATTTGCATAAGAGTCGACGGCAACTGCGATTTGTTTGATACGAAAATTAATGTCGAGTACATTGACTAGCCGGTAGGTTGGCTAGCTGTTGGGAGGGTGGCTTTTCAACGGGGTACAGGCCCCGGATTAACACCGGACCGGTTCTGTACTCCGGCCCGCCGGTGTTAACGACATTTCCACTGCCGATAACGAGCCCACTGTCGGCACAGTCGAGTTAAAACCGTTCGATTTGCATTTCAAAACGACGGGTACCAGCGCTCCACCTGTCCCCGTCCCTGTCCCTGTCCCTGTTCGTCGGGATTCGGAGCATCAAAGAATCCCGATTACGACGTCGATAAAGGGTCGAACGGACGCCCACGCCTACAACAGTTCAAAACAATGTTTTATTGTCGCAACTAATTTTATTGTTGCACTAATAACTATCGGCCAATCTCCACTTATTGTTGAGTTCAATTCTAAAATTTTATTTATTTTTCTGTCACATTCAGAACGTTTGTGAAGTCGGGAGATAGTAGCATTGGATTAATATGATGGGTAATTCGGGATAAGTTATATTTCTGTATTGCAAGGTTTCGGAAAAATGGAACTTAAAGATCTGTATGTGGGTAGAGTTTGGAGACATAGACCAGTACGTTGGTTATTTGATTGAATAATTTCGACTGTAAAGTTTGAATTTTGTCGATATTTGTCTGTTTATTCGACATTGCAAAGTCAGATGAGCATAACCGACAATATAAACAGAGATGGAAGGATCCAGCCAGCACTTTTATTATACTTAAATAACAAGAAAAAACTAATAAACTCTTTTCGTATTCTAAATCGCGACTACAATTTTTTAATTACATTAACTTGCTGGAAACTACTCATGTGCAGTTTTTCAGTAGACTGAATGTAGTTGAATGTTTTTGAAATTTTTCATATAATTTATATTACCGATTTTATTTATTATTATTTAATAATAATAGCAGGGTGTCGTGTTAGAATATTACGCGATGCCAAGTTTTTTAAAAATGTTGATATATGATACATACTAACAAGTACGTGTGTGATATTAGTAAGTATTTCTGGGTCATTGAAATTAAACCAGTTGATACAATTTCTTGCAACGTATATTTTCAATAATAACATTAAACGGCGTTACGCCGTGGAGACGGCTAGAGCCTTCCGCGGTCAACGGTTAGAAGATATCCGGGTAGTTCACCGCATGCCGAACCTGAGCCACCAGAAGTACTGGGACTCCTTCAGCAGCTTGCCGACGGCGCCGAGGAACTCGAGTTCGGGCTTGCCGAGGACGCCGGTCTTCATCAGGTAGTTGAGGATCGACTGGAAGAACTTGGCAGGCCCATCATGCCGGTGTTGCCGGACTCTGCAACCGAAGTCGAGCTTATAAATATTCATGGACCGCCAACGGGAACCAATAAAAATCGTCCAATAAATAAATTCTGGTATCTCTCCCTGATGAAATCGAGAATGCCCCATTTTTGCGAAACGGAAGAGCAGGAGATGGGCAAACGTGTCGTGTTGATTTTTTGCACTCTAATATTGGAGAAATATTTCGCACGAACAACTATGTTGTCTGCCCTGCATTGTTGGCACTAAAATATTTTGGAATGGGAGAGCAGAAATATTATTTTTCGACTCCACTGTGACAGGATTTGTTGGTATAGAGAGCCGAATCTACGGTCGTATTTCATGATTTCGGGTGAGATTCATTACTTGGTACTTGGGACTAAACTTGGCACGAAGAACTATTTATCGTTATTAATAAATAATAATAAAAATTATTATTTATTATTAATCAAGGCTTATGTATACCTCACGATGTGGCCAACAATGTGCTACAGTGACGAAAATCGGAAAGGTCGCGGTGTTCCAAGCCTTAGTCGAAAGCACGAATGGGAAAAATTTCGATCCGCAATTAAAATGAAAGGAGATGATTTGAAATAATAGGATAATTTAAAGTATCTTCTGTACAGATATCAGGCATATTTATGTATTTGAAATTACGCAAATCTATCGATAATTGGCCACCAGGAATTGTCTGCAATAAGGAATTAAAGGAAAATCCGAATTTGTTGTCTGTATAGAAATGAAAACGACTATAACATTTATACGTAAACCAATAATATACTTACCTCCATTGTCAGTCACAACGGCATCGTTGCTGGCATCGTTGGCACGTAAAAAGACCGACGGTGAGCTATTGACTCCTGGAAAAGCGTAAATTAAATGTTGACAAAAAATTATGATTAAAATGTGCCGTTTGAGAACTGTGTGTTTGAGTATTAAATTGTAATAATCCTGTAGCTCGATTATTCAAATGAAAAATATACGCTTACCCGCTGAAACGGCGCTGCAACAGGCGACGACAAGCAAAAGACAGAGGAATACTTTGGGAGACATTTTTGGATATAGAATTCGGTTTGGAACCTTCGCTGTACGAGCAACTGTGCCAAGACTACCCCGTTTCGGAAATTTCGGCCCCAATTTATACTAAAAAATAGCGACCGCTTTTTCAGAAAATGAACGTAAATCCATTAACGCTATCGTCCCTAAGGCGACGCGCTAATTGCACGCTGGCGGCTGACGCTAGCTATTTTCTCCAAGAGGAACGTTTTATTCCTATTTAAAAATAGCAAATTGGAGGAGAGTAGAGCAATTTTCGGGCTCCGACAAAATGGGCAAATGAAGGCGTAATCTACTGAACAGTACAGATTTGCGGTCTCTACTTGTGAAACCTTTTGAAGCTCTCAAATACCAGACATTCAAGCGTCAGACTCAATACTGGAGCGATTGAGTTATAACTTTCAAAGTTCTACTATTATTCCATAACTGATATTCCTTTTTTTATATACCTGAATCGTTACGAAGAGTTGCCCATTTCGCTTGGAACGTGTACACGAGGTTTTACAAAGTTTTGACATTACAATTAAAATTTGTGGGTCTATTTCCTAAAAATGCACATAGGATATCGGTTTCTCGACATTTTGTCGAGCTATTGATTCAATAAAATAAACGATCGAGTACATAATATATATAAAACCGTAGATTTCAAGTTCTTCTGTCTCCTCTAGCCGGTCTGATCTTTTGATAGACCGGTTTCGGCCGCGTAAGTTTTGCGGAAATTCGTGTAAACCCGAGACAAAAGTCCTTTCGTACCGTTTAAAATGTTCTCCGGGTCCGAATGAAAAATATTACGGTTGGACAGATTCCGTCGGTGCCTGCCTGTGTGACAGGTGCATATCGCTCTTCGAGCCTCCTTTCTTTCCTTCCTACGTCGGATGAAGAGGGTTTAGGAGAACAGAAGGCCGCACCACTGGCACCGCTGCCTGGCACCACTTAGTGTCAGTGCCCCTATTGTCAGCTGACAATTTTCAACTTGAATCCTTCGGTGAGTCTGCACTTACCGCCGTCCGTCTTAAAGGACTGGCAACACAAGTTGCGGCTACGGACAATGGGGTTCCGTCCTGAACAATCTCTACGCGCTAAGAAAATTATTATTCCTCGGGTTTTATTTCCGCCCGGTGAACATTTCTATTTTCCTTGGAAACGAGGAAAAGTATTTAGAGAGTGCGTTGTACCATAAAAATCGGGGGCTGCAGCTAGTGTCATATTTAGAACCTGTTTTCTACGTGTAATTGAATAGGAGAAAAATTCATTTACTTTCCTTAAATAATCTATGTAATTGTCTGTTCTGTACGTATTACAAATTAATCTTCGTGGATATTAATACATTGTACACTATATTCTCGGTACAACTCCGGTATACTTTTATCAGTCTCTATTGTAATGAAAAATATACTTAATCATAAATAATCTGAATATATTAAGTTCGAAGCGCCTCATTGTAACAAGTGGACAATATTGCGTTAATAGGACACCCGTTTGTGTACAAGGAGAAAAAAACTGTAAAGTGGAAAGGCAGAAAAGAAAGTACTTCTCGTTAAAAGTGTGGAAATTCACTTAGCGTAAGTGATCAGGCTCGGTGTCCGAGTGATCTGTGAAAACTATCAATCCTTGCAAGCGCCTCTCGGCTCCCTTTGCCAACCGACCATTATTTCAATTACAGCGCATTACTCTCCGGGTTTTTTTCGAAAAAAAATTCTCGCGAAAGCTTCGCCCCGGGTTATTTGTTTAACCCGCACGCTCCCCGCCGTCAGCGGTATTTGCTTCGTCGGCGATTCGCCGGCTCCCAGCATTTTCCAACTCATTATTGTACTACACTCAGTGCGGTTATCTCCGTTTACAGCGAAAGCTTCGATTTTTTTGTCTGTAACAATTAGCCAGCTTGGCCGGGATTGCGGCCTTAGGCCATCTTCAGTAGAGTTCGTGGCCTCACTACGAAAGGCCGTAATCGTACTGATACAGCACTGGCGGAAATCCTGCAGACGACGGCGAATAGCGGAAATCAGTCTAAATCATAACGCGCAAAAATTTACACAAAACAATTATCGGATTAAGAATAACCACGAATCAAAGTGTTCAGTCACTGGGTGAACAGTGACAGTTTTACTCTCAATACTGCCCGCCGACTGATCCATTATCCGTATATTCTGAATCGATCATTTCCCCTTCATCGTGGCCCCATGCCCACCCTCGGTTCTCTGGGCAGAAATTTTCTCTTCTGAGGGATCCCGCAAAAAATTCATATAGCAAATAGAGCCCGCGTTTTCACCATGCCCCATGAAGGGTTGCGAAATTTTCACGTTCTTTGTCGCAGTCCGCAAACCCGTATCGATTCCATTCGGGTATCAGTAAAATTAGACGATTATTAAAAGTGGAAAAAAAAAAATATTGAAGCGTGCGTTGTAATGTGGATCGTTAAAAGGGAATTGAAATAGCGCACCGCGATGTCGGGGGGAGCAGCCCCCCTTTAAGGTTTAGGGGGGGGGGCGGGGATTCATTAGCGGCCCTAGCCCTTCACCCTTTGATGTTCGAACAACAAACAAACCATCATCGGTTTCCTTCAATTCCGTCCTAACTGACTGTGCATACCCGGGCCATACCGGCGTCCCTCCTTTCCTCAGCCGAACACTTGCAATTATATTATGTGGGCCGCCGCAACCCCGACGCCAATTTGCGCGTATTTATTATTTGATGCGGAGTCCCAATCGGACATTATATCATAAATTTCCTATTCCAACAACAGCGACACTGCGAAGCTTCAACATCGATTTCTCGCTCTTCGGATCTCCGATAAGAGATCGGACATCGGCCATATTAAATATGGACATTGTAAAATCACAGGTATGTTTAATGAAGCTTAAAAAAAGTATAGCGTATTTAAATATTTTTACATACGATATATATATGTAATGTTATTAAAAATATATATTAATATATATATTTAAATCAGAGGGGCAAGAAGAAATCCTCTGTTTATGATTATTTCTCAATAACTGATTTAGGCCGCGAAGCATTTAAACCGAATTTTTTTTATTTATATGTACGGGGCGTTCAGTAGCGGGATTAGTGGAAAGTCCTGTGACTGGCGATAGGTCGCGTATCGTCCCAAAGGGGGAAGAGGACCACAGATTCGGGTTTTAATTATCTTCGGTGGGCCGTCCGGGTTGAACCGATTAGGGGAGCGTGACCCGGAATAAATTTGTGGGGGCCGACCGGTATCTGGGATCGTACCCCGGGCCCCGGGGGATTATCCGGCAGGCCTCTTCCTTCCTTTCTTCTTCTTCTTCTTCTTCTTCAGCTTCGTCTTATTATTATTATTATTATGACCCCGCATAACTTAGCGGGACGTGCTCTCCCGGTGCAGACGGCCGGGGAAGAGACCGCTTCGTCCGAATACGTTAGTCGGATTCGTGCGAACGTCTCCTCTTTGAATTACCACTAACTTCCGGTAGGATCGCGTAATCCCGCTGTTAAGGGATCTTACCCCTTTTACAAAGGGCGAACAGGCGAGAATAACAAAACAGAAAATAGTCATAAAAATGAATCACCCAACTAAATCCCATGTAGGAGACACGCCCTAACAACAGGGCAAACAACTGATTTCCAAAGAACACAATTAGAGTTGAAGGAAAATTACATTAATGGACAATATACAGGGTATAACATCAGTAGAGGATGGTTCTCGGTAATACGGGAACAAACAAGTCATAATCCCAAAAGCATTTACCTCAGACTACAGGTATATACAGGAAATTTAATTGATCTTCAGTTGGACCCTAAGAAGTTGGAACCGGTAAGAGTTCCAAAACGTCGGAAGTTGACAATCTCCAGTACAGATATGACGACAGTAGAACAGAAAATGTTATCAAATTAAAAATTTAATTTAAATTTCTAGACTGTGTGATAATAAGACCAACATTTTGAATTGAAAATGATTTTTCAATAACTACCACTAGTCTTTGTATTCCAAAAAAAGTCGAAAAAGACATCCGCGAAGGTTTAAAATGTAGAAGAATAAGTAAATAGCGTTCATCGGAAAACATGAGAGACAAAAAGTAATTTCAAATTACCACAGGGGGAAGATTTTCCTCGTTTTTTATCGAAAACTTCTCTTTTTGTAAAGGGCATCAAATTGAAATTTCAGGGGGAGTGGATAAAGCTGACTTTTTCCGAAAAATATTTAAAAAAAAAAATAAATGCACCTTCCCTTTCTGGAGCCCAAAGGATAATTTGAAACAACCACAAAATATAATTGGAAAAAATCCTAGTAAGGTCTCTCTTATATATATATAACAGGTTTTCTCGGGTTCAAAGGGACCGGAATACATAGGCGAAGGTTTAGGGCCATTAAACCGTTTAATAATTCACCTTTTGTGAAATAATTCTCCCATCCCCGTAACTAATTTAAGCTACTTTGGCCTTCGTGCAACAACGAAAAAAAGCTGTTTAAAGCCAACACAGCATCTTGAAGTGTATTTCTTTTTTAAGAAGTTTTTTTTTAAATTCTAGCGTTACCTTTTTTACCGGGGCATCATAAACTACCTAATCGGCTTTGCGTTTTGATGAACTCCTTTAAACACGAATGAGGAGGGACTTTCTCGAAAAAAAGAAGGTGATGACTTCTTGTTTTATCTGCATACTTAATAATACTTTCATGAGGGGGGGAAGGGGAATTATGAATTCCTCGAGCGGCGATAGGAAAACTCTACAACGGACGAAACAAGAACAATTTCTATTATTAACCGTACAAAAATTCGGAATCCAGAAATTCAAATACCGTCATAAAAAATAAGGCCTACAACACCCGAGAGAACTCCAGAAGGAAGGGGAAAAACCCTTTAAGTAGAGTTCCTACAGGTGGTTTCCGTACACGGACTAAAATCCAGGTGTACCTGAAAGTAATATATTTTTACGTTTCTAGAATATGCTAACAATAACAGTTAATGAGTATTATTTTAAAATTTTTTGTGTAGTTAACTCATCTGTCTTTATGTTCTGAATCTGTAATGGACAGAAAATCCATTGCGTTATTCTGTTGTATTTTAAACCGTCCTCAAAATTATCTCAAGCTGTTGAAAAAATTTTTTTCATTTAGAGAATTAAGCTATTCCATATTTTAATGAAATGAATATATACATAATAGGAAGTGGCCGACAGTAATTTCGTTCCAAACAATTTTTTCGACGTCCAACTTTAGGTATCGATGGGACCGGAGTCGTAGCCCGGTCGTTCGTGACCTCCGAATTGAATGGGCGTCGATGAAGGGAGGACATGGAGACGGGGGCCTTCCATTGTCGGAGACGTCTCCGGGTCTGACAGCTCGGCATACCACCAATAAATTCGGCATACCACTGTAAAACACGATCTGAAACCACCTCCCGGTGTATCAACCTTGACCCGTGCATACCGGCTTCAGCAATTCTTGTCATGTATTAAATCGTTATGATAACATTTCCGGCTGAAAATACCAGAATTGTGTACACATTTAAACTAATTTTCTAATCGAGCTGCCAATTCCAACTGACACTATCGATATCGCCATAATTAACCCCGACGCCCCTGTGTAAACGCCGCCTCAGGATCCGTTCAATCTTTCCGGACGGACACTTCACGGGCGCAATTTTCATAATTTTCCCCAACTTCTTGTTTTCCACCTTTCGGTTCGGGCAATTTTCCCGGCCCCGCCGTCGCCCACTGGAATATTCCAGTGTCGGTAATTACGCCCCTTAATACAGAACCTCCCACCCGCCCCACCCCACAATTAAAGCCTGGAAATTCCAGCCTCTGGAAAACCTCTTTTCCCCGTGTGCGCTTCTGTCAAAAGGAAGCGAGAAAAGCTTTGTGCCCACCCCGGTAATTATGTTATATAAATTATATCGGGTGGGGCGTTGGTGGGGGAGGTCGTCACAAACTTAATATCGAGTTCCTTTTGAGTAAAATGGCGAAGGAAAGGGATAATTAAAAGCTCCTTTTAGCTTAGTCGAATTTAAGGAGAAGACGAAATTATAAAAAACAGAAAAGGAAAAACTTTTTTCGCTCGCCTCAGAAGGAGGAGGGTCGTTAATAGTGTTAAGGATTTGACAATTTTAAATGAGGCACGTCGCCTCTCCTTTCGTTTCGCAAAACTTCCAAGTTTTGGAATACCGTAGTTTTCACAGTATTCAGTCTCCTCTCGCCGGTTTGATCTTTTAATAGACCGATTTCGGCCGCTCGCCGTCTCCAGTAGCCCTGTCTGTATATATACACAAGACAAACAATACAACACCCGCAGTAAAATTAGCTCGCCGGCTGGAGCTATTCGATTTTCTCCTTTTTTTTCAAAAACTCGGAGAAGTTGAGCACCGCGGGCAATAAAAAAAATAATAAAACCTTTTTAGAACTCCGAAGAGTTCTTGATAAGGCGTTAATAGGATCGGCTGCCCTAAGGGTTAGGAGGAGGGGGGGGGGTTGATTCTGTTTTCTCAGAGGATTATTCCAACCTTCCAGTCTGCTCCAGATGTAGCCTTGAAAAGTGATGAGCTACCGTCATCACTATTATTAATTTACCTACAATAAGTAACACCGTAAAATAATCTGGTATAATAGGACAGTACATTAGCGAAGGTTTTCGCAACCAGAACATGAATTCCCACTTACTAGTGATAGGCAGGGGCTTGACCTTGCTGTTCCAGGATAGTTACCTTGTTTGATCTGTAAATTCAAATTTACAGAATCCAATTTCAGAAGAAAGGGCCAAAGCCCTTCCGCCGGAGCCCGCTCGGGTGGTTTCCAAACACCGAGAATAATCCCGGAACACGAGTGGGTCAATCCCCGCCTACCGAGGTTATGTGGTCTACGGGGTATACAGGGTATGGTATATTTTTTTTGTAGCCCATTAAATAAATTATAATCTCGGGAGAGTACTTACAAAATTACATTGTGGGGGCGCAAAAAGGTGATTTATATTTTAGCGTTTTTTTTAAGTTCGCCGTTTTTCTCTGTATTTGGGGACATACCCTCCGCGGGCTGGTTGAACCTGAAGCGGCGGTGGTTGGGAATATACCGCCGGGAGCCGGAAATTAATCCTATCGGCGTTGACATGAACACCCCCCCCGCCCAAAGCGCCACCGTCGGCGCCCTAATCCAAATTACTATTATTGCGGCGCCCAATTCACCTTCGGCATTAAAAGCTAATCCTCCTACCAATTTATCATCGGCGCGTCTCCCCCCCCCCCAATCCCGTCCATCGCATTTAAATTGGCTAAGTGTAATTACACTCGACGCTTGCCGCTAGCCGCCGCCGCTTTATTCTTTTTTACAGGCTTAACCCTTCAACACCCCTTCATCACCCATAATCTCCCCCACTCCCCATTTTTAATAATAAAAATATTCTTATAAAAACTAAAATTGGTAGGGGCATATCTCCAATGTAGGAATGCTCGATTAAAAGTTTCTTCCGGTCTTTTGCTAGAGCCGGTTTTGGCTGGTCGCCATCCTCAGTAGCTATGTATCATATTGGCAATTCTAGGACTGGAAAAATGAATTTGGAGTGTGAGCTTTTGCGTCGAGTCTCCAATATTCACTGAAGATTTGGGTGCTATTTCCTTTCCCATTTATTGCGACCTATAGACCTTTCTATTCGAATATAAAATAGTCACCTATCGTTTTGGGTTTCAATTCGAAATATTCCGGCGTAGCCAGTAGATGACGTTGAATGACCTCCGTCCAATTCACCCCTACAATCGTTATAAGTTTCACGTTTTTTTGTTCGTTTGTATTCACAGGCGTCCAGAGAACAGACGGGTCATAAATATTGGTTTCAGTGTCTGTCATAAAACGCAGCCGCCCCTGCTGCTAACCGTTCGTCCTGACCACTGGGGACAGTTAAAGTCATCCGAAAGCGACCCCGTTAAGTCCCAAAAGTCCAGAGCCAATTCGGTACAAAACGAGGGCGAATAAAACAAGACGAGGACGAATAAAGCCCCCATTTGTACCGGGGGAAAATAATGCACGCCGGAATGAAATCTGTCCCTACAGGGGCATATACATCGTATGCATGCGGTGTATAGACAGTAAGGCTGATGTAAATCGGCTGTCACCAACACTTGTTCAGTTATAAATCTCATTAAATTGTAAAGCTCCAAATTATTCATTTTGGGTTTTAGGGCTGAAGATAGGAAAGCTGAAATGACTAGTTTCGAAGCTTTTATTCAATTCGTTCAATTGGCCAAATTTTCTCTATTAGAATGTGGGATAGTAGTTTCAATTGATAGAGTTTGAATTATTCAGCAATGGTCTATACTTTATAGGAATCTTATAAAACGTACGAAGTTGGTCCTAAGTTAACCGGTCTCACCTGTAGCATGCCCTCGATAATACACTGTCACTAAAACTATTACATATAAACATGTCGATATAATTAATTCACTATGCTTTGTGCTGCAAACGAGCTTTTCATAGTGCGCTAATTTCCTTCGGCTCGACTGTAGATTAATCAGCCGACAATGGAGAGTCTGTCCGGGCGTTAAATTAGCCCTCTTAACGACGGCCTGAAACTACTTGTTGTTGTTGCCGCTGTTGTTGTTGTTGTTGTTGTTGAGGGGCCTCTTACACCGACGCGGGAAGGAGGCGTTAATAAACAGTGTAATAAAACGGACAATAAATCAGCGCCGAGACAAAGTCCCGAAGTTAAGTTGTGTCTGGGAGAGTGGTTCAATTAGGGTCGGGGGGCGGGTGGGGGTGCTCCCGAAGTTCAACTACTCGTGAGACTCATCTCGGAACTTTGGATAACTTCTTCCCCTCCTATTAGTGAAGCACTAGCGCATGTGTGTACGTGTGTGTGGCTTTAATGCCGTCGGTAATTAATCCGATGGAATAGAAACGCGCGCGCAGAGAGAGAGAGAGAGAGAGAGAGAGAGAGAGAGAGATAGAGAACCCACCCCATTAATACCCCGTTCACAAGTCCTCGGGGGAAGACGGTATTTTCTTCTGAAATTCATTCTCCGCCATTCCATAAGTCCGAAAATACATGAATTCATACATTTCATTTGTATCTGATGCCATGGGTTCCAGAGAGTTCTGGTCTCAAGATTGCCAGGTTCTTCACTCGTCCAATTTCTTCACGCCGTGTTAAAATAAAACTAAAATATTTTATTTCCGTTGCCGATTCGGATTCGTTGTATTATCGATCTCAGAACGTTTCTAATTTTCGATCCTTCACAATAAGAAAAAACGTCATGGAACAAACACCGAATGATTACTAACCCGGACGTTGTTGTGCATACTAATTGGAGGGGGGCGGGAGAGGAAATTTATTCTAAGGATGGAGTGTGGGGGGACTAATAGGTCCTCTCGCCGACATTATTTATGTGGAATTAATTAAAACAATAAAATTCCTTTAACAAATATCCCGCTCCGATTTTAGTAATAAATTCGGTGTTTTTTTCTATCTCTCTCTCTCCCTCTCTCGGTGGTGACGTGAGGTCCAATTAATAGAACAGAAATAAATTATGAAAGTATAAAGAATAAATGCTCCGTCGGGGTGCCCATTATTCATTTTCGAGGAAAAGGGGAGCGGGCGGGGAAAGCGTTGTATTACCTGAGTGATGGGGGGGGGGCCCGATCGTAGGGCCAATTAAACTCAGAAGAATACCCCACTTTGTATATATAACGTATATACAGGGGCCTAAAATTTAATTTAATTTGTTTCCACATTTCAATATCGCTCGCTGAACACTGATTTATGATTTTAATTAGATGTCGTCGAATCCGCTTACTTTGTCCTGAGATAAACTCGTTTTGGCTTAAGGCAATAAAGTAATAAAGATCTAAAGCATCCTATCAGCACTTTTCTATAACTGTATAAATTACTTACACAGGCTCCGGATGATAGGGCTTATGGAAATAATATGGAAAATGTTTTTAAGAAACCTCACTCGAAACTTATCCAGATCTACTGCATTGCATAATTCCTCGGCAGAATTCCAAGGTTTACCCGTATTTTTAGATTATATTATGTATTCGGGGCGTTCATGACTCGTAAGTTTAGAGGAGGTAAGGGCCGATTTGGGTTAAGGGCAAATACCTGCGGGCGGTTGTTTATTTTGTTGTCTGGGGGATGAAAGACGCCGCCCTTCTTGGGCTTGACCCTCATTGGGATGGGAGGAGGGGCAACGTCCCCGGGAGCGATAAATATGAATGAACCCTTCTCTAATCCCCACCGCTCTTATTCTTCGATTCGTGAAGCCATTTCATCGTGATACTCGTGAGAACTCACGGAACTCAGTAAGCAATAGGCCCTGCGTTGTATAACGCTGTTGATAGTTCGATAAATATTATTGAATTATCAGACTCAGCGAAGTGATCTCCTCTGGTCTCGCTGGTTCGGCCTTTTGCTAGACCGATTTCGGTTGCTCTTCAGTAGTTCCAATTGTGGGGACAGGAATCTATAAAGGCTTCCCCAAACATGAACTGAAGAATATCTCCCGTCTCCTTTGCTGTGACGCCTAATACACTTACCATTGAACCCTTTTTACAGCCCTCCCGAGGGATCATTATTTCGGTAGCGATTTTCAACAAATTTCGTTCGATAGCGCTCTCCCCTTTCGATACTTTCGAGTCGTTTCGAAAACCGGATTATAAGTTAGCGCCGCGTTACAATTCTCTCTCCCACTGTGGCGTCGTCACGGGTAATTCCGTTAATGGTCGGGGGGCCGCTCCGTCAGTGGAAATCCACTTGCTATTCAAACCCGAATCTCTCCCCTCCTTTGAAAAGAAACTTCAGCGACAGAACTCAATCCTCGGGGTGAAACTTTTTCCTCCGACGCCGCTTAAGGAGACAAATTCGGTGCGTAAAGAATTGCCCCTCGTCGAACACAACTCTACAATCCTCCCCCTCATCGTCCCTTTTTTCACTCCGAGTTTTGTACTTCCGTCCTTTATCTTTCTGTCGCTTCGGGCACCCCCTTCCCCAAGTAACAGTCCGAGGGCTGGTCACTTATTCTTAGCGCCACCGCTTAAATCCCTTTTTTTCATTTATTGTTATAGTCACAACTACAATTTTTTTTTTAGATTTTATCTAGTGACAGTGCTCTTACTTAACACTCGCTCAGTGAACTCTCGAAGGAGAAGCCACCCAATGATGGTACTCCGCTCCTGGTACTTTCCGCTTTAGGCGACGCACGGGATTTTCGGGAAGGTGAAGCGAGGAAAGTTGTCGAATTAAGGGATCGGAATGAAGGGATAGTTTGGAACGGAAGGATTTATACCGGGAAGCTTCTAATTCTCGAACGAATTGGACTTTTAGGTCATTGTGAATTATTCTGTTAGAGACATATGGTGGGGCGTTGGTCATTTTTCGAAGGATTACGGATTGCAAGGATTGGAGTCTATAAGAATTAGACGGCTCGGTGGATCCCCACAGTTCGATTCCGTAGGCCCAGATAGGTTTCAGTACGCAGTTGTAAATTAATAGTTTGTTCGAGAGTGATAGTTTTGATCTGTAGTCGAGGAGTCTTAGTAGTAATTTGTAGCGTCGTTTCGTTTCTGTAAGTTTCAGTCTTGTATTCGGGGCTTAAATCTCTCGGTCGATGTTTTCCGAGCCGCCGACTTTAAACTTCTACTTACCTGGCGGTAATTCGCATAATGACGTCTTGTTTGTTTTAATTTCCGTCCGCATTGTCGCATTCCCAGCCTCGGAACGAAGGTCAAACCATCTAATGCTCCCGATATGAAAGTAATAACTGCAGTATCCTATTCGTAGATGGAAATAAGAGTATTCGCGTTGGAAACGTCTCCATGAAGATAGCGAACAGCCAAAACCGGTCTAACAAATGGCCCGTCCAGCGAGCGGAGACAGAAGATTGAGAAAACTGCGCCAATCCAAACCTTTGAAGACAACAAGTAACTATACTTATTTATTATCATAAACTTCCGGTAAGAGTTCCAAAAGGTCGGAAGTAGACAAGACCCAACGGAGCCGGTTCAGGTGGTTTCCAAAGACCTGAAAAATCCAGAAACAGCAGGGAATATTTCAAGAATTCAATTTCTGGTTGTTCTTATTTATATTATTATTTACAGCTCAAATATTCCACATGGGCTACAATTTTTACAGTCCGTTTTAGTGAACAGTCAACCGCCGCTCGGTCCAGCGGTTGACGGCCATTGTTCAAGTGTATTAGCCCGTGTATTACCTCGTCCGAGGTACAAATATGAGGAGAAATATGCCCCGACCACCTCTTCGCCTCCTGCCGCTCACGAGCGATACAGAGAGTGACCGTTCACGAACGAGAGTTAAACGCACGATTGAGCACATGCCGAGAACACGCGCACCTCTCGCCTCAACAAACAAGACCGGACAATATCCTGTACATTCGGTACAGTCCGAATAAATATTTGTATATAATTCAAAATGCTATTTAGCTGACAATGTTTTGTTCAATTTAGTAAAAATCATAAAAGCGAACAGCGCCTTGAAACGAAGAATATAACATCTGACAGAAATATAGTGCATAGTTGTGTTTAATTTTTAATTATATTTTTTTGATTGTAACGCAAACGTCGTTAACGAGTTCACGGTAGATATTTTTATTTTCAAGTTAGTCTACAATTAAAAACATGCCCGTTACACGTTTACAGTTTTTTCTTCTCTAAATGAAGCAAACAAACTTCATTCACTGGCCCAGAGATCTACTTGCTGTAGATGAAACTTGGCCAAAAATTGCCACCACTGTGCGGCTTCGTTTATCCAGTATATCGAGTCACAACACCGCAACTGAACTTATGAGTTGATTGTGGAAAAATAAAAGGACGAAAAAAAAATTAAAGAACTTTATTTATATTCATACGCATATCGGGGCCGTTGAAAACAAAGAGAGAGAGAGAGAGACGGACGGACAAATGGCGCTTTGAAAAATTAGGTTTTTTGTTTTCTGCCGTCCGCAGAATTTCCCAATCGAGCGCCGATAAAAAAAAAATACGAAAAAAAAAAACACACAGTAGAGGAGCCAGGTAAACTGTAATTGACAGGTGAAGGGGGCGGTTATACGCGGTCTGTTGGGACCTGTGCGAACGCCGCCCCCGGGGGCGGAATGTCACATCGCCTCTCCCGCCTCCGGTATGACATTTTTTCCACCTTTATTTATGTTATTTATCCCCTCGTGCGCTTTATTGCCCCTCCACCCCACCCCCCACAATCCAGTGCTTCAGCGAACCTCGGAAGGTTCAATCGGCGAAGAAGTATAACCAATCCCAATAAACTGTCTCTTTCTCTCCCTATTATATATATATATATATATATATATATATATATATATATATATATATATATATATATAACATCGAACGATGCAAGTCAAAATTTTCCTTCAATTCAAAATAAAATATTTCATAATAAATTTAATATACCTGTTTTGTGGTCTGCGAGGGGTTGGAATACTGTAGGTTCGTGATGTTTCTGTCTCCTCTCGCTGGTTTAGTCTTTTGCTAGACCGGTTTCGGCTGCTCGCCATCTTCAGTGCAGGCACAGTGCATGTGAAAGTGACAGTGCAGTGAGGATGCCCAAAGAACATCCAAAGTGCTAACAGTGACTAACACCGCTACTGAAGATCGCGAGCAGCCGAAACCGGTCTAGCAAAAGACCAAACCAGCGAGAGCAGACAGAAACATCACGAACCTACAGCATTTCATAATAAAATGTGAATAATAGATGGCCTAATACTGGGGGTAATTTTAATTAATTGAGTATTTATCAATTTTTTTAATGTTACATTTAATATTTAGTATTTTCCCCTTAACAGGGGTTCGATTCCCGGTATCGTCTAACAATTAATTCGAACGGATCACGAGATCAATACTCAGTAAGATTTTTGGCAGTTAATTTGAATTCAAATTAATGAAAAAGATTAATGAGTAATCGTCTGTCAAATACTCTCGGGTTTAATATGTCCTACGAAATTCTTTTGCAATAAGCGTAAAGAGAAAGGATGACGTTTTTGTACTGGGAGGGTTTAATTTGAACAGAATCGATTGAGGACGAAACGTCAAGTGAAACGGGAACTTGATGGATGGCCCCCCAAGGAGGATGACGGTGGGTCGACCAAGAGGACAATATATATTTTATGAAAGTCGGGGCAATTAAAAGGATTCTCGCCGGTGGCTGATACGAAAGAACGTCACCGATAAAAGTAATCGTTTGGGACATTATTAAACTGTCGGGGCCATAAAAAATAATGTCCCGTGAAATGTGAAAATAGGTGATATTAGTGACAACAAAGAATGTTCTCGTTGGAAATTCTCGTAAGAGGATCGAAGAGGGCCTAAATTGTCCGCCTGAAGAATGAAATTCCTGATAACAGCACAGTGTTGATAACACCCGACTCGATCACATACAGCATAGAACTTACTCCGGGACTGCTTAATCGAAGTATCAATTATACGAATTGAAGACAGTTGAAACTGTACTCTAAAATAGCTGAAGGTCAACTATCAGCACCAATTGAGGTATTATCTCCTGCTATCTCTTCGGCCTCTGATGGAACCCATGTGAAAATGGATTCCGCTAATGAGTGCTATTATTGTCACGACATTTTAAACTGCTCGAAAAAATAGTAACAATTGTCTATAATTGGTAACATATCAATGGAAACTGGTTGACGAGCTATTTATTTGATATGTTATTTTGGCCGGCCGGTTGAAACGTGTAATCACTGTTTAAAATAACGTTTTTGGAACATTTTACCAACTCTTTCGAGTTGGAGCATTTGTCTGTATCTTTCTATTCTTTGTAACTAGAGAAGATGGAGGACCGTTCCAAAATGTTTTCGTTCAACTCGTTTTAATCGCGAATTCTGCAGCCCGGAGAGCGGAACTTGCAGATATCACAACTTGAGATTGCGCTTGGAAATCGAAAAAGAGAAGTGCACAATGCTGTGTTAAAACGTTGCTTCTCCCTCCAAGGTGTTACGTCCGTTAATACAAGAACTGAGATAGCCCCAATATATTATTATATATATATAATCGGGGAAGGTGTTGCTAAAACAAATCTTCGGGCGCGGACGCCAATAAGCGGCGTCACGACGCCATTGTAGGAAAAACGTTTCTCTTCCAGGTAAAACCCGTCCGGGGTAATTTTGCCCCGCGTCTGTAATGAGCCGTGACATAGCTCGGGGTTACGACGAATTGCGCAACAACGAAGATATCTCTCTCTCTCTCTCTCTCTCTCTCTCTCTCTCTCTCTCTCTCTCTCTCTCTCTCTCTCTCTCTCTCTCTCTCTCTCTCTCTCTCTCTCTCTCTCTCTCTCTCATTGGTCGGTCGTCCGCTAAATGTGAAATGGTCCGCGCTGTACAAATTGTACTTTCACCGGGCGATAATAAGGTGGCCGTTGTGCAATGCGATCGTGTGAGGAGGAATCGCGATTAAACTTCGCCGAAAGGTGGGGAAGGGAGAGAAAAAAAAACTGAGTCACGCTTTGTTCTTAAACGGTCCACTCCGGGCTCCATCCAAGAAATTCACCTTATTGACTGTCCGAAGCAATCCCGCAGGTCATAATAATGAGTTACAGGCCTCGATTGTATTTCCACGCGGTTTTTTTTAACGAAATTTACGAAATCGAGTTTACAATTATTTTTACATTTCCCGACTACTGGATTCATTCAACTAAAAATGAATACGACCTCACAAAAATCATTTAAGAATATAACATGCGCCTATAAGTCGAACAGCTCAATACTAGGGACGCCTTCCGTTTTCAAGATATACTATCCCTTAATACATGGAACACATTTTTTTCACGTTGGCCCGAAATTGAAAGTAACGGTTCTTGTTTAATATATTATTAAAGGGCATCCTGTCCGCACTGCCAATTCACTTGTACATGTTTTCTTTGGGCTGTATATATACTGTTCTGTCCTTGTTTTGGTGTTTGGGAATAGAACACAAGAACGGATCAGCGGGAGGAGCCAGAAGGTCGGGAAAGCTAAGGTATATTGGACTTTTCTTCCTCCTCGTCCCGACGTCGGTTTCCTCCAGCGATTCCTCCGCGGTTCCATCGGTAAGCACCCGCCGGGAGTGGGATGGGGACCGGGACAAACGGAATGGAATTAATCAACAAAGAAAATCCCCCCGTCGGAGATGGGAGTTATGCAGTTTAACTTTGGATTTGCATATCGGATTTCCCCCCCTGGAACAACTTGAGAAACTCTCAACAATCGCGAATTAATTGATCCCGTCTTTCACCGACCCCTCTCCGACCCTCCAATTCGAGGAATTAAAACCCTCCCCCCTTCTCCGCGCTTTTGTTCTTCTTACGCGCCTTTTTCCGCATTCAATTGGAATCTGAAAAACAGAAATAAAAGTTTTTTGCATAAGAAACGATTTTTTTTTGCTCCCCCGCCGTCTCGAGTTTGTAGGCGCGTCGCCTCAGACAATTCGGTCCCTAGAGAGAGAGAGAGAGAGAGAGAGAGAGAGATTAAAACCCCGATGAAGCGGAGAGAACTCGGTAGTCCCTTTGTGCCTTTGAGTATGTACAGGATTAGATGTAAATTTTGGCCGGGAGGAATTAAAAGGAGTTTCGCCGCGCGGGGACTCTCCCAATAAAATAAAGAGGAAGTTATAAATAATTATCAGAAACTTCGGGTGGGACTTGTGGGAAGAACGTCGGTTAGCGAGGGTTGACTCCCCTCTAGTTCGGCATTGGAAAAGCGTGTGTTTTATTTTAAGCATGTTCAATAATTCATCGTGTGAATAATTTTCCTAAGTCTACTTTTTACTGTCCTCTATTCAGTCTTCCGGGACTTTTATTCTTGTATGGCGGACTGCGAAGAGTTAACGATTCAGTCCTTGTTCAAATCAATCTTATGTTTTAGTGTTCGACCTTACGTCTCCTCTCGCCGGCTTGGTCTTTTGCTAGACCGGTTTCGGCTGTTTGCAGGTTTCTATTATTGAGCCGTATTAACGAATCACTTACTTTAGTAAGTTTATTATTTGTTATGTTCCTTGCGTTTGTTCTCAAATATCTCCATATCCCTTACATTTTCCAGCCTTAGTTTTAATCGCGACAGAAGCGGATTCATATTGAAATAGCGGCCTTTGCTCTATTTTTAAAAGGGCCGAAAATATTTCGCGAAAATATCGCACGACGAAAACAAACAGAACCGAGTTGACGCGAATTACCAATTAAGGCATTGAATTGAGAAGTACCCGGGTTCTGGTCTAAGTGGCCGCACCAACCCCGAGGGCAGAGCGCTAAGGAGGTTAAGTATACCTCATACTTGTGCTAGTGCTAAGCGGGAGCCGGCCACT
The DNA here is from genome assembly GCA_019843655.1 of Lethocerus indicus. Classification (NCBI taxonomy): domain Eukaryota; kingdom Metazoa; phylum Arthropoda; class Insecta; order Hemiptera; family Belostomatidae; genus Lethocerus; species Lethocerus indicus. Next base: position 4,196,652 of record JACDQD010000011.1, read on the forward strand.
TGAACCGGGTCTCAGCTTGGAGGGGTACCCTACTTCAGAAAACTGCCTTCCATATGCACAAGTCTCTCATTCTCTCACATAGTCGAGTCCCCGTTTCTTAATTAAGCCCCGTGGGCGGGACAATGGGCGTAAATTTTCATCGGGCAAAACATTCGAATGCATCCCGCTGTGATTCTTCGGCTTAAAGCCGCGTGCTCTTTAATAATTTGATAATTTCAGCGATAAATGCTATCTGGTCACTATGAGGCAATTTCAATAGTAGAGGGCTTAAAAAAGTGATCTAGATCGCAAAGTTGAACTTGAAATAACCCCGAATCTCTGCATCCCTCGCCATTCGCCCGGTTCAATTAATATTTTACAGTGGAAATATTTAATTTTGAGATTGTGGGAAATTTTAACAGCGAGTGTACAGCAAGGGCCCCATAAATAATGGAAGAGAAAGGGTCGTATTTCAATGGGAAGGGCACCCCCATTGTCACTGATATTCTTCTGTTGTTTCGCCTAATACAAACGAATGTAACCGCAAAACTTGGAAAGGATATTACCATAATTATTTTTATTCCCTCTCATGTTTTGTCCTCCCTTTGGACTAATTTGACTAATTCAAGACTAATTCTGAAGGCTAATTAAGGCTCTCTTCCCATTCGCCTTCTTTCATACTTCTCCTTCCTCTTATTCGCGGGCCTGATGCTCCATGCTGACAATAAATCTTAAATTTTAAATAAATGATTTAAAGGTTTTAAACTATTATTCGCTACCTTGGTCTCCGTCTAGACGAACCACTTCTGGTGTGATGATTCCCAAACCCGGCTCAGAAGAATCGACTTCGAGCCTAAATTAGGACTAACAAAGCCATTACTAAGACATCAAAATTCACCCATTGAGTAGAACTAGCGGGGTGAATACGAGGTCACTCTGGGAATTTATTTTCTAAATTATACTCCTTTCTTGCCTGGGTGTATTAGTTCTAGTGATTTTTTAAGTTGTTTGCATCCGCCAGTGGATAATGTCGTTGGCGAAGTTGGACTCGTTTTATGTTGTTTGTGTTCTTTATGCCCGTCCTCAATTTTTTCACCCTGTTTGGCCGATGTATGTGCCTTCGTATGTTCCGCGCACGTTATTTTCTACACAAAAAAAATTACAGTGTTACAAATATTGTTATTGTTATTATCCTCACGGTGTCCTCCTTACAACCCCAGACAATAATTGTATCGGGGTAAAGACCGGAAGTTGAAAAAACCCGTCCCTCCCACCCGCTCGTCTAAAGTTTCCCCCTATTGTCCTTTGCGGATGTCGCCGCCTACCCTTTAAAAAAAATGTCTGTTTATAAAAGGCCGGAATCCAGTTTTATTTCTTTGTATACAATTTTTGTATACACAGGACCGATCTCCTGCGTTCACATGGACCGAGCGCCGCGTGTAAGACGAGAAGCAGGTGAACCTTAAGCCCAATATCAAACAGGGGCCATGGGAAACGCGTTCACGGAGCCCATTTTTTTTTTTTTTACCTCAACCGTACTCCTTCCTCCGTAAGTTTGCCCTCCGCCCACCGGTTAAGGGCATCAAGAGCCCTATGAGTTACTAGGCCGACCGGCGGCCGTGTTTGCTATAGGGCTCAGCGTGAGTGGCCTCGATACCCCCGGGCTACGGTCGAATTTCAGAAAATGTTTCAAAATGAAAAATCGTCCGTTGATAAATAATATCTTATCCCGGCAAAATGTTATAATGTTGCGTTTGTATAGTTTTCCACAGTTTCCAATTTTTTTTTGAGCTGTTCTTTTCTCTTCTGGTGGGCATGTGTGAAAGTTGTACTCTTACTCAATACTGCCCGGTCGGTATTGTGCGACATTTTTTTCGGTTATGTATTACTTTAATTTTGTTTTATCTACAGTTATTCCATTGTCAAATAAGTCTCATGGCGAGAGATGGTGAGAACATTTGTTCGGAAAATATTTTTCCGAAGAAATGTTTTTTCAGTTAATTTTCTCGTCTGTTTGGTACGATCGAGAGTTTCTGAACTAATTCACTCCTCTTCATCTTATGGTTTCTCCCAGCGAAATCGTCAGGTTTACTCTTCCTCGTTTCCGAGCATTGCTCCCGCCGCGTGTAATACTGACGGTGGAAGAAACCTCGCGGAGGGAAAACCTTAATCCACTTGTCCTGAAATAGTGGATCGCTGGGGGAAAAAGCACTTCCTGCGAATTACCGGAGCGCCACCAAGTGCTTCCTCAATTACGCCTCGGGTTCAAAAAGCGTGTGTTCGCATAAAGCAATTGTACATTGCTGTACGAACCTGCTTTCTCGCTGATAAACATTAAATAAATTAGGTCCAAAATTATTTTGTCGCATTTTTACTTATTCGACAGAGACTCGGCGCGTCGGTAGCCGAATTTAGTTTGAGCATTCGACAAACGCTAATTTCGTTACATTTAACAACCTATTTGTTGTCCACGATTTCAACGATTTAATGAAAAATTATAACCGCAATTACTTCTTAGTACACACAGACACACAAAAGAAGGATCACTTACTCCGTCTTTGAGTTTTTTACACAGTAAAGTATAAAAGGGCTTATTAAGAAGGGGGGAAAAAAGAGGAGGAAGAAAGGAGGCAAACCCAGTAACAGATAAGAGATTTTTACATGGCTGGCCGAGCCACTGCGTAATTGAATATGGAAAGCTGAAGCCATAAAATTGGCTGGGGAAAAAACACCGCGTCGGAAAAATAAAGCTCCGACCTATATTAAGCGAAGTATTAGCATTATGAAAAAAAACGAGCACTCGCGCTGCCCTGTTTCGCCTTTTATAATAAAGGAAATGTTTGCCTTGTTCGCGAACCTCGGTTGGGGGCTGTGGGCCGATTCTTAATCAACGGCAGGAAACAAAGGATACTTTGTCCACAAAATAAAACTACGAGGTTCATCGTACCGCTTTTTCAACAATTTCAACTAGAACAAGTTCAACTGAACATGCGTCATTTCTCGTTTCATTAGGTCCCAATATAGGTCGAATATATAACATCAATATACACTGTCGAATTTACGAACTATTGTTGGATCGAAGGGACATTTTATTTGAAATATTTCAACGAGCATTTTTCGTGTAAGATTAGCACGAAATTTGACCTCTAGGAAACTGTCTAGGAAAACTGACATAGTTCGTACGACGACTAAATAAGCATATTGAAATAGATCGAGAGCGCTGATGGGTTCTCGACTGGGAGCTGCATTAATTATGCGAGGCAGATGCACCCACTTAGTCGCTCGGTTGGTCGCGTCGAGATGCAGTTCGAGGGTTAAGCGGCCCACTCTTGAGGAACAAAGGGACGGGGAAAACACTTAAAATTTTAATCTTCAACGGAGATTATTTCAATATCCTAGTAGGGCCCCTTTTAACGTGGAGGGCGGTGGGGGCGCCCTCTTAATTCCGGTTATATTGGCCATCAGTAGGCAAATGAGGCGGCTGGGTAGAGCGCCGGGTATTTCGGTTTAGGGACACAAAAGAGGATCTTCAAGAGGGGCCGAGATATATAGGAGGAGGAGGAGGCCCCCGGGGATAATGGCCTCGGTTGGCACCGTTAAGAGGTCTTCCCCGTTCTTCGGGCTCTTGTTTGGATAAGACTGGGGGCGGCTTAACAGTTGTGCCCCCTTCAGACCGCCTTACTTGGACCCAGATTTAACTTCGGGATTAAGCGGGGCACAGACAAAGGCGACGGAATACGGAGACTGCGTCCAAAAAGGAATTGTAGCTCTGAACTATTAACATATCTCCCTGGAATTCCGCTACAGTCCCCTACAAGAAACATCGATCCTACCCCGGTGCGCTCTCTAAACGCTACAAGCTACTGATTTGTTACTACGCCATTTATTTAATTAATTAAAACTCTAGCCGCTTTCTATCTGTATTTTGAACGCATCCGAAAAGAAAAATTTCTTTCCATCAAAATGATTCGAAATGGTATCGGATTTACAAATCTAGCTATTGCCATTGATTTCTATATTGGGTCCGAATCCGACCCTTCCTTTCAATTCCCGCCGAGTTTTCTCCCAAAAAGCCGGAAAAAAATCTATAAAATTGATTCGAGTCTATTGGGCGAATTAAACGCTCGCGGGTTTAGACAATAAAACAGAATTACACGAGTGAACGGCGGCCCCCCGAGGCCTAAGACGACGGCATTAGGTGATTGGGGGGCCCCAACTGATACATGGGGAAGTTTAATGGTCTGCACAAATCGGTTTTTATGTACCCCCCCCCCGAAACTACGCTCTTCCCCGAACTAAGACATTAATTTGATATATCTTCCCCTTTTTGTCCCCCTCCTGTTCTATACTGCGGCATCATCAGTGGGATTCTGTCAAAGCGAGGAGAAAATTGTCGGTTTGACGATTAATCACAAAGTCCGCCCTTCGGGTAAAAGCCCCGGGCAAGGCAGGTGGACAGATAACGCGACCCAATAGCTCCACTGAAGTCCACCACCGTCGACGCTAATAAACGGCCCTATTTATTACTTAATAGCAGTAGAATTCGTATTGGCCCTAATTTAAAGTACACAGTCCTGACAGATCGCTTCAAACCCAGCGACTTGGGTTCAATGCTAATTACGTATTAAATAAAATCTGAAGGCATTTATGCTTTTACTAGAGGATAGGGTGCTTCGCTCGGCAAAAATTCGACGAAATTATTTCGAGCTGATTGCTTTAATTTACCTCCGAGTGTTTGTTGAGCCCGGAGGGAGGTTTTTTCTCAGCGATCCACCATTTCCGCAAAAGTTGATTAAAAGTATCGCTGACGAAGAAACCCGGGTTGAAACCGACGGTATGCGATGAGCCCAAGATGAAGAGGAATAACTTAATTCTGAAGTAAAGGTTGAAGACGCTCGGCAGTATTCAGAGCCAAACACGCACTTCGATAACTCTTCAGCTCCCGGAAGTTATAGATTGTCTTGGAATTACCTTAAAGGAAGTTCTCATAGTAAGGATACACAGATAAGTCCTTATGGATTAAGGACCCCCCTAGCCCGCTTATGCCGCATCCCCCACCGCCCGAAAAAACGTTTAAGGGCTAATAAAGGGAAGCCGAAGACGTCGGGGCCCTTTTGAAAATCGAATGAATGCCGCTGCAAACACAGGCCGGTATCCCCGGGGGCCCTTTCACCCCGGCTTTTTTTCCTAACCCCGGAGTGTTGTTTTTTTTCCGTCTCTCGGTGCCGACCGGAGCCGGGCACGTGAGTGAGTATTCAATAGGCCACCGATCACTATATCTGTGGTTACAATGGCCCCGCATCACAATGCCGCCCCAAGCATGTTTGGCCCTCCGAAGGGTAAAGGGCCCCCACCCCTGAACTACCCAATTACCGACCGGTAATTAGCCAGCCACTCTTCCACCATGATACAGCCAATAAATAATGTACCGGATATTTTCTGGCCACAAAAAACACTATACCGCCCAACCTATGAACAGTAAGTATGTTCTGAAAGAATGAAATGTTAATTTGAGATATTCGCTCTGGGACGACCGAATATCGTCAAGAATATGATACGTAGTGAACTTCAATAAATATGTTTATATTTAATTATATAGTCGAATGTTTTGCAGTAAATTAATTGTTAAAATGTAGGTGTTGATTTAGTTTATTCTATTTTCTGGGGGGATTTTGTGTACGTTTCGCTCTCCGTACTACCTTAAATTCTGAACTAATTCGCTCCTGTTCGCCCCGGGTCCATTCAATTACCCCGTTACGGCGTGTGAGAGAGGAGCCGGCGGTTTTTATTCCGATGGCGGTTAGCCGCCTGTGAAGTATGATAGGGGCGGCGGCCCCGGCCTCTCTGAGACCCGAGAGACCCCCAATCTTCCGTAATTGGCCTTCCGTCGGAGGTCTATCCTAGACCAGTGCCCGCAGACATTGTCCCATTGTGTACACATCTGTCGGGGGGTAGACACACAAAAAGGGGCCGAGGTAACGCGAGAACCCTAGGTACCTCCGGGTCCTCTACCCACCACCGCGGCCGTTCACGTTCACCTCCGATATGACTCGTACATGTCAATCTAAGGTTTTGTTCCCGTTATGAACAACTCTTTCCATTTTCCACTCATTTACCCTTCGTCAGTAATATCGGGAGGTACGGGACAGTAAGTCAGTGACACTGCTGTTAGCGACATACCTCGGTACCTACTGTCTTACTAATTAAACGCTGAATCTACACTGCGAAAAACTGAAGAAACGCTACTGCAGCTGGCGAATAGCCGACAATTGATAATAATCCCTTGAGAACTGAATGAATGTGCGCTGAATCGCGTTGTTTTGTCTTTAACCACCAGAGGGCAGCATCTGCCGGGTTTCATCCGCCCCACCGAGAGTCATAATTTAATAATTCCTCCTTTCCATTGTTCTAATGCTGTTTTTTAAATTGCGAGTTTGATACCCAACGTCATCACATCTTAATACGGGCCTTAATTTCCGGTTCAGTTCTTATTGGACGATTTTTGTACGACGTTCTAGAAAACGAATCGGACACGATCAAATCTCCTCTTTTTGGACTATCGACTTTCACATTTTGGGACATAACGCGTTACAAACGCGCTGTAATATTATTGCGCAGAAGACGTAGAGTAGTAGAAAAAGATGAGCACGCCAGATTGGCACAATGTAATAAATCGTATTAGCCAAATAACAAGAACGGTTCATTATAATACGAGCGTAATATTCAAAATAAATTGTATTAAAAAAGCCAAGCGGACTGCGGTAGTATATATAAGAGACAATTATCGTGGAACCGGGACCGATTATGCCGAATGCTCCCATTTCTGCCGATCCGAATTTTAAATGGGGCTCCCCGGGAATAAAAGGAAGGCCGCCCCATTGTCGTTTCTTTTCGTTATTTAACGACAACCGCCGCCGGAATTGAACCGGGAGGGGAGGACTTAGCGGCCGGGTTCGGTCGGTAGGCACAAAGCACCCGCCGGCCGAGAGGCTTCAGACCTTCAATTAGTTTTTATTACAAAGTAATGGAGGGGGCGGCTCATCTCCCTTAAGGGGGACGCGAAATGAAACCTCCGATGTAATACCCCCTGTTTGAATAATAACTCTCGAAAATAAAATTAAAAATTTCAATTAAATATGATTTTAAAATAATAAAAACTTTTTAAAGTGTTATTTTATACCTCCGCGTATAATAACGATGTTTCCTTCCGGGGCCCCCTCGGATTTCCCCGACGTTTCGGAAACTGCTACCGGTACCATCATCGGGGTTCCGACCGATGAGCAGATCAATTCTGAGTCCTCCGATATACCCGCAGGTGGGGTATCGCCAATCTTATCAGGATTATGCCTTTTTTGTTATCGTATAGCTGGGAACAACCCTCTACTAATTAAATTTATTTTTTTTTGGATCTCTACTCCCTAATAATCCAGTTGTAGTAGTTTTTCTCTCGAAAGTTGCAGAGATCAACTTTAAAACCTTGGACTGTTATAACTAACCGCTATATATATATATACTCATCCACATGTAACTCATCCATCATTCCGAATTGACTAGGGTTCAGATCGAGGGCCCCCTCCTCATTTATTGTCGAGTACAGACAAAAGATCACAGGGCAGATCTTGCACTGATTCCCAGCAGTTCAGAAATTGACGATGGGGGCGGTTTCGAACGCTTTTGGAAATTGGTTTCGGCCCTCATCCCATTGTCGGATGAGAGTTAACACGGGGGGGGGCGAAAAAAAAAAGTCCAAATTATCTCCGATCCAGATGGCACTGGATGCGGGCCAACTGTCCCACGCGTTACCTCAATTCAGATTATACCCAATTATTGTTCTGTATTCCTAATTGAATTTCTGCCGTAATAATTGTAGCTTAATGCCTATGGTGATAAACATATAAGTTTATAATTTGGAATAGCTGTTTTGTGGTCCGCGAGCGTTTTCGTCCACAGAGTTTTCGCTCTCTAGTTTGGGTTTTCAGCCGTTCGCCATCTTCAGTAGTCCTCCATCCCGGTTTCGGCCACCCGCCCTTCAGCAATAGCATTCCGCTACAGGTTATATTTTTTTTAGCGAAGGCCGTGAAGTAGCATACAGAAGCCTCTAATTCTGGCCCCGAGCTGCCGGTTTACAACTTTTCAATAATCTTACGAGCACGCCCGCAATAAAGTAAAGTTGAATACCGAACTTGTACTGCTTTAAAACGCGAAACCCATTCGACTTCGGGCCCAGCGTCTGTCGTAATCGAAGCTGATAAAACTTCTAAACATCTATTTCACTTCATCTTTATAACTTAACTTTATAAGTTTCGCCGTGGGGTGGAAAGGAAAAAAGAAAACTCAAAGAAAATTCAAACGGGGTATAATGGCATAAAACGCGACCGAATACTCTTTTTGTGCGCTTCCTTCCGGATAAAAAGGGGATAATAAATAACATTAAAGGGAGTGGAAGGTAAAACAAATTTTTATTTTAATAGGTTTATCCGAGCCCCACCCTTCATGAAGGGGGAGGAATCTGATTTCTCGTCGAAAAATCCTCGGGAGTAGGAACGGCGGTTGTACTCATAAATTTTAATCGTTTAATTTATTACCGAACGTTTTATTAAAAAATAATATATAAAAGTTGGGGGAAAGGAGGAAAGACATCGAAAGGAAGTTTTAAAATAAAGTTTGAGGGAACAGATGCGTTCCCCAGGGGGTAAGTCGAATTCATATTCATCGTTCGATATTAATTTCGTCGAGAGGAAAATAATCCCACTTTCTTAATATTAAAATTGAAAAATTGGACCTTATGAGAAATTCAGAGTTAGTTAATTGATTCTATTCAGTTTTTTTTATTGTACAAGGAAGCTTTATATACTTTATAAGTACAATTGCGGAAGTTTGTTTGCTAAGGTCAATTTTGATGCCGGCTTTAGCAAAAATCGAGGAAACTACGGTATTCCAAATAGATTTTCTGTTTCAATTTTAATTTGATTAAAAATTTGATACGTTTGTCTTCACCCAATTCTTAGGTGCACCTAGGTCTTTGGTCGACAAATGAAATTTCTGAATAGACAACGTTGCCCCATTCCCGAGAGGGGAAGTTTCCCCTACTTTTCACCATCCACGGTATCTTCTATATTAATTCGTGGAACGGTATTTCGAGGCACTGCGGTCCCGATATTGAGCAATTTGTACCCCTCCAATTAAGTTCTCTTGTACGCTGGTTCCCCGTCCGGAACCAAATACTGAAATATCCCAATCATTCCTGTCGGCGCGAAATTATTCGGGTTTCGCAATTAGATTAAACTCTGTCTGCCCGAAGTGGGTTAAAACAATATTTTGGGGGTCTATAAAGTTTAAATGAAAAGGGCCCTAAGAAAGCTCGATAAGTTCAGAACGTGCGGCTGTCAAAAATCCGCAATTAGTTAGTTGCCAGCCCAATACATACTGCCCGTACTGCGGAATATAATAGTATCATTTGCTTATTTACCTTCGCGTTATTTTACTTGTAAATAGGTGGAACGGACAAAGAAGTCCTCGAAAGAAGAAGTGAAACGCAGAAGAATGCAGAATGCTGTTTAGTAAATAAATTTCTGCATTGCCTCCAGCTGGCTTAAATAGTATTGGTTCGGGTAGTGGACGTTATTCAAAACGGGGAGTGCAGGAAACGAAATCCATAAAACCGAAATTCACCTGCAATTCTCCAGGTGCCGTTTATTCTCTCGGACCTCCACGATATCCCTATCCGCCCGGATGTACATTCCTGGCTGTACTACGCGTGCGAGAGCGAGCGTGTGTGCGTGTGCGTGTGAGTGTGTGTGTGTGCGCGGCGGCTCACGTTCTTGTTCACGTTCTGTCACGATTTTTTAACCCGAACGCAGATCGCGCTAGAGAGATCCCCGCCGAGCTTCTCCTTTTTGTATTGTTCCTCGTATTACATATTGAAGTCGTGAAAAAAAAAAATTGTATTTCGTTTCATGTAAAGTAAATATTTCGAGAGTCGGTTCTGTCATTGTGATTTCCGTTGCATGTGATTGCAACAGTTCCCGTACAATCATTCGTGACTTTCATCATTTGGGCGCAACGTATTCAACAATTGTTCCTAATATCTTTGTAATAAATGAGTATTTTTAATTTTAAAGTTTCTCAAAGCTGCAAAGAGTCCTCTTGGTTTTCGTTTGCAGGAGATAGTCTCCGGATAGTTTCCAGAATATTGTAATATTCTAAAACTCCAGGGCCCGCTAGTATTATACATTAATAGTCAATCGAGTCAATTGGGGTAGGCGAAGTATAATTGGCGGAGCTGTTATTGTTATGACTCTGCGACTGGGGCTAAATCGGCCATTCATTCTTTTCGAAGCTTCCTCCCCAAGGCAGTTTTTCCAAGGCGGAAAATCTCCTCGGCACCAAAAGGGAGAGAGAGAGAGAGAGAGAGATAACAATCCAATTTTCCCGGAGAGAGACGGCCGGATAAATAACTTATTAATATTAATCACCGCTAAGGGCCCAATCTCAGAAGCTACGCGCTTCTAATCCCCGAAGCGGCTTTGACCGAGGCCCGAAATTCATTTTTAAGAGGCACAGCGCCCGAACAACTCCGACTCTCCCGCCGCCGACATTCAAGTTTTTCATCGGAGACTTTCCCCCCGGCACTGTTTTAATAATTATGCGCCGAGGAAAAGCAGAGGCCGGCGATGGAAAAACGTGTTGGGAGGCAACAACGCGAAATATAGAACGGGAGAGAGCAACTAGACCGATTAGACAGCTCTGGGCTGTCGGGCACTCCGAATGGAGAAAATCAATATAAATTGTTGTCGAATGGAAACTGTTGTCTAATAACAATTGCTGGTAAAATTCCGAGTACAAATATCATAATAATAATTAACGTTGATAAATGCTATACAATTGAAAGTACAAATGAATGAATGTAGAATGAAATGCGTTTTCCAAAAAAAATTTTCACAAGACCTGATAATACGCCATTAATACGTAGTTTATGGTATGCGTAGGGTTGCCTGCCATTTTAAATTTAATTATTCGTTCTACTTCTAGACCGGTTTCAGCTTGTCGCCAGTTGATGTAGCAAACGGAACAACAGAATGCTTCGTGCGTGGTTCTCACACAATATTGTTGAGAGTAATGGTAGCTTCGAACAGTCGAGTTATCAGTAATAACTCCATCAAAAATTGAACAGACTAACTTACAACAAACTTTTCTCCTAAAAATCCTTCTTCCGCCCCTTTCTCCCGGCCCCATGCCATGAATAAAAGAAAGCCCGAGAGAAAATCATAGACCCCTTTACGAGGCCGCCTCTGTAGGGAAAATCCGATACTGTGGAAATCCTGTTAATAATTAAACAAACGTTGGGGGGGGGGCTCTTAGGCTTTTCGACTGATTTTCCCTACACAGAGAAACACGGCCGGTTCGATTCCTTCTAGCTAAGTTTCACTAACCTTGGCTCGGTTTCGGCTTGAATAAATTATAAGGAAAGGGCTGAAAAGTACCGCCCTCCGCTTGTATCGCTTCGGGCCTCCTCCGTTGGCCGCTGGGAGGAGAATTTCCTGAAAGATTTCCTCCGTAACGTCCGCGAGTTTTACCGAGTAAATTCGGGAAAGTGAAAGACCTGCAACGTCACGCCTCGTGTCCACTGGGTTAAGGTTAATAGGATTTTAATGGCAGTTTCTTCGAGACTGACTTTGCAGAATTCTCCCCTAACCGAGGTTGGTGAGACTCGGCCGCAAAAGAAGTTATACATTCGGCATTATTGCCAGGGCCGAATTCATATTGCCCAACTTGGCTAAGCCCCCGGAAAGGGCGACTCGCCCCGATGTCTAAAGTTAACTTTGAGTTGGTCTCAGGTTATCGATTCGCGTCTGTATCGTTCACGACGGTCAAACTGAGCGCAGAAGCCGACAATTCTGCGTTTTTTGGCAGCGATTATCCGAGTTTTCACCTTACGATCGATTCCGAAATTCTGCTACACGAAATTCCCCAGATGCGAGGTATCGCATTTGGGGTCGACCCCCAGTCCACACTCCCCCGGCTATAATGTAGATCTTCAATTTCCTAACTCGATATTTCATTCCGCCAACCGCGCTCAATGTAGATATACCCACGAATATCGTTGCCCCTTTCAATAAACATCCCCACTTGGCGTTAACGACATTACTGTTCGAAGCGGTGAAAAATACAGAGATTCCTATCGAATAGTCCTTCGAACAGTACTTAATGCTCCCCGGTAATAATATATATATATATATATATATATATATATATATATATATATATATATATATATTTAGGGACACAAATTAAGGACACTTTAAGGACCAAACCGTAACCGACACATAAAACGGGTTCATCAATAATGACCTTCCACTTTGCGGAAGTGAATCCAACCGACGTAGCGAAAGTGATGTTAATCGGAGCGTTACTAGAGAGAGAGAGAGAGAGAGAGAGGGAGGGAGCTTGTCCACTCTGTGAAGCTCACTAACAGGAGGTTAACAGGGGAGGCTTTGTCCCTCCTCGGCCCTGTCCAACCACAATATCAATATTTAGTAGACCACAACCACAACAAGTGAGCGAGGGACGATTCAACCCCCCCCCGCCCACCGCTTTGTTACCCTAATAGCAGTCGCCAAAACACACCAGAACATTATCATGGAGAACCAGGGACGAAACCGGAATTGTAAGTGACAAATGAACTGAATTTTTGTTCGAAAATATAATTATTGTTTCTATCCGTGGAAACTTGAAAGTTTGAGAGCAGGTCCAGTGTAAATCTGTCCTGAAAATCCTTATCGGAATTAGTGACAAGCGGCCCTGTTGCCGCCACTTTCCCGTTTCGAAAATTTGGAAGCGGGAGAATTTTATCTGGCCAGAGGTGGACAAACTTGGGCCAATAAAACCTACAGAAACGGGCCCCGAGACGGAAAAGATAGAGGGTGACAAGGGGGGGGGGACAGAAGAAACCAATAATAAATTAAGACTAAAAGAGACGTCCAGGACGAGGAGTGGAAGAAGAAGAAGAAGGCTTAATTAAAAGGAGGATAAAATCCGGAGCAGAGAGGGACACTAACAGCGTCAATTATCTTAACTCTGTCCCCTACCAATTCCTTCTACTCCCACGCTTCTTTATTTTTCTCTTTTTCAACCTGCCCGTTTTGAATTATTATAATTCTTCTGCGGTCATCATCCGCGTCGAACCGTATAAGAACACGATGATTTTATAACTCAACGAGGGTCGTATGTGTCATGACGATGTATGTGTTACAACTTAACCACACGGTTCGTTAATCGCATCTCCGTGCGTCTTTCGTGTTGAAGGTTGAAAATTTCAATTAAATATGCACTCGAAATAATAAAAACAATTTGAAGTCCACGGTTATATTAACGATGGAATGCAACTGACGAAACTAGTGCTAGTGGATCGCGTAGTACTCTGGGAAGAACCTCGGTTGACTCCCCGCTAGTCCGGAATTTTCTCCTGTGATTTAAGGGTTTTTACCTTTTTCGCGGAATCTTTTAACGGTCGTTAATTGTTTATAAAACCAAAGGTTATTGCACGCGGTGTGCCGGCGGCGTAATGAAAATTTTTTATGAAAATGTCGCTATGTCGCCGTGCAGCAAAAACTTATCGATGTGACACGACGAAGGACGTTAGCGAAAGTAGAAAAAAATATTCATTAGTTCGAGAATCGGACTATTTATAGTCCCTTAGGTGTAGGGCGCAGTTGGCGGAATTTCGGACAGAAAGCTGGATTGGGTCCAGGGCCGTGTATTTGTCCTATCTGTAAAGGGCGTCAACCTCTTATGATTTACGGTCCCTTTGGGAACACTCGCGCTAGCACTAGCACTAGCACTAGCACTAGCACAAGCGCGCCAGCGAAGGCCCTTGTACAGGGACCGGACCCTGTTTTTTCGCCGCTCCTGCCAAATTCACCATTCCCCCCCAATGTCTCTGGTCGGGCAGAATTCACTAGAACTCTGTAAATATTATTGTTGTAGCATTTTCGGTTCGAATTCAACTTTCTAGCACCGTCGGTATAGAATTTTCTATATTTTTGATTCTCTCTTCTGGTTGGCACTTGTGAAAGTTCTGCCCTCCGTCCTTTGTCCGAAACCCCAAGCAAAGTTGAATTTGGTTTGGAAAAATTTAAATTCACCGAAAAGCACTGCTGTATTTTCAACACCTGTCGACTTTTTAATTTGTTTTTGCGAGCGTCCAATGAAATTAATTCTTCCTTGTATCGGATTGATCCTTTTCGGATATGGATTGTTTCGAGTCCGCCCAGGAGCAATGAATTTTTGCGCATTTTATTGTTTTTTCCCCCGTAGCGAATTCAATTCGTTCCGATTGGAATTGTTTTTTTCGCTTTTGTATCTGAAAAGCGGCGCCCCGGCGGCTCGTCAGATATATAATAGTTTTCGCTCAAACAATCCGCGCTCCTTTTTTTCCTGCCCCGAATTGTACCTGGCGCCTGTCCCGCTCTGCGTGTCGACAATTCAATAAAAACTAAATGAACCCCTCTTCCGTCCGGATAACTGGCGAAAATAGGACGAAATTCAAAAATTGCGAAACGGAAAATTGCCTTAAGAGAGATAATAGAACGATTGCATCCGTATTTCTACTTGTTTTCGCTATTTTTACCGAATGCGACGTGAAGCCAGCTGATTCGGCTGACTTCTTCTTCGCTACATTCAATTTCTATCCGTGATTTATCATCCGATGAGATTATTATTACCTGTAAATAAATATATGAATAGGGGATGGGCTTAATAGTAGGGAAAATACAGGCGCTCTGTCGGATAAAGTTTGGGAAAACTCTCTGTATTAAGTGCACCGCAACGGTTGATACACGACTATTACATACCGAAATATAACAATTTGTGTGTGAGGCCTCTTTTTTGTCCTCAGTCACGTGACTCTCGAGTCACGAGACGGTGTCACGAATCACTTGGTTTATAGGCGAAGTTAAACCCGGTTGTCCTAACGCAACAAGGCCGATTAATAATGTCTCGTGTCATCGACAAATAAACAGCATGAACGGGGGCGGGGAAAGATTCACCGGCAACGAATTTGTCGTATTCTCGTGAGGCATAAATTCGGGCCCGTTATTAAGAATAAAAAATCGATTTAGACAGTCACAATCTCTCTCTCTCTCTGCTCGCTGCTAAAATAAAAGGTTGTAGTAATGAGGGGGGACTTGTAACGAATATTCTCGTCAACCTAGAAAAATTGCCTGCGAGAAAACTACGAATTGAAGCCCAATAAAACGCAACATATTCTCTGGCTATAAATAGAAAGGTCCTTTTAATAATTTACTCATGTATTCATCCAAAATGTATTCACGAGTACTACATTCAACATCTTGAAAATTTAAATTTTATTTTTTGTTATATGTTATATGTATAGTATGTCAATTCACAAACTGTTTAATAACACATAATACTGAATTGATTTTTAGATTTTCGACCACTCTTCGAGATTTCCTTCATTTGCAACATTGAATCGGTTGTTGGCATTAATTTGGGCGGACTCGTTAAAATCGGCGTGTGGAAAGGACTGTTGGGGGGACAGATGTTTAAGCCGGGAGTGGATCGACTTTTAAAGTTAATCAGGCCCCGTACAATCTGTCCTGTTGGCTGTAAGCTCGCTCGTAAATTCTCTCGGCCCGCTTTATCTTCCTCGGCGCGGAGAAATATCGGCCGCATAATATATCAGTCTTTTAAATTGGTGTGGAATCGTAACCGATTCATGAAAGGGAAGCGTAACGACGACGACTAGAACGGGGCGTGGGGGGGAGGGGGCTGGATAAAAGTCCGATAAAAGGAAAAATATAGGGTAAGAAAACAAGGCTCAAATCCGTGCCTGATTAGGCGTTGTTAACGGGCGGGGACAATTTATTTATTGACGGAGAAAATAAATCCGTTGTCCATTCTTCGGAGTGTGCGAGCAGCTCATTAAAGCGCGTGTAGTCCGCTTCCACAACACGGTATATTTATTTCACGATAACGCCAGACACGAGTTCAATCCTGCGAAGGATACACACTCCTTCTTCCTGGGGCCCGGCCAAACTTACAACTGTTGGCTTTATTAAGAACGGCCCTTTATAAGTATCCGATGATCGAAAAGAGGCGAATAAAGAGGAGACGACAACCCTACAGTGGAAGGACATTTAATTTTTACTTATTATACAATAAACCTTTATGGTTGTAGGAAGAATTGCCATTTGCTTCTCCCGATAAAGAAACCTCCCGGTGATAGGAAAGAGATTCACGACGAGGATTCAGAATTCAGGAGTAAGACGATAATGAAAATTAAGGAAACGGGATATTGCGAGGATTAAGGATCGTCCGAAGGACTTTTGATCGGAATTTCCGACATCGCTGGATGTCTCGGTAGAAGCCGATAGTTCAATGCCGTATTTCCACATCTGTTCCAACGTGACTTCGTAAATGATGAACTTCTTAGCGAAGGTCAATTCTGATATCTGTTTTATTAACGGCCTTAGTCATCCTAATTTCAGGTCGAAGTCTATTTTTTTGAGTCGGGAATTGGCCCATGCTTAAGAAGAGTAAGGACACGACTGCACCTGCTACATTGCCCAAATACACAGCGCACTGTGGTATTATTATTTGCCTTTTTTGGTACAGCGCCAGTAGAATTCCCTCATGTGCTGTTTTCTTTCCTATATTTGTGTTTTTTGAGTAATGTTATTAATTCATTTATTGACTGTCATTTTGAAGTATTGTCTCAATGGTTTTGTTGGCTATTTCCTTTTATGTAATTTTCCATTTAGTATGTGGTGAACCTTTATCTCTATTTTACATGCTTTACTTTGTGGCTTTTCTTCGTTTAGGAGCAAGTAGGAATGTGTCAGTGTGGTATGCCATACTCTTCAGGAACACCTGGGTTAGTCTTCAAATTACTTTTCATTGAGTACTAGCAATTTCCTTCACTGACAATTCACAATAGTTTTTCCTGGCGAGAAGAAACAAAACACCAGAGGCCAAGAAACATTAATTGGAAGAAACACATCAAGGGTCCTTCAGGTTGCCTCAGGCAACCCCTGTGGACAGTATTAGTTATCAATTTAAATTCAATATTAAATTTTCCAGAAATGTTTCTTTAATAGATCTTCTATACTAAAGTTGGCCAGACTTAGATGCAGGTAGAAACTCTACACCTTTGATGCTATTCCAAAACCTCACAGATCCTCCTGCAACAAATATCTTAAACCTGTGTATAATTCATATAAGGTTGCCATGAAAACACTTGAGGATTAAACTTTTATTCGTATACAATTACAATTACAATTAGAAATAAACCTAGCCCTACTAAATTATCGACATAAAATAAAAGCATTTTTTACACACGATACTTTACTTTCTTTACAAAATATGTCTTTCTCAATAACAATCTCAAACATAAAAGAAAAAGAGATAAAAAAACCTTCTGACATAATACAATTCAATTAGAGTTAAAAACATCCATGAATGGAAAAGCCGCTTGAGAAGGGTTTAGTAGATCTGTGAGAAAACAGACAGTACCAGCAGTGCCCTCATACAGGCTGTAAGGGCTGTCTGGGGTCCTGGCTTTCTTGAATTCGGGCATCTTCAGAAACTTGGCAAATTCACATGCTCTGTGAAGGTGCTTCTTGTCATTGGTCAATCTGTACAGCAAAAGGAAAACGTAGCCATTGCCAGCGACTCCATGGCAGATACCTGAAAAAGCATGACAGAAACCTTAATTAATTGCAGCACAATATGCCATTTTTTTTTTATTTTTGTTAGCTGAGGTTATTTATGATGGCCTTAGTAATACTAATTTCGGTTCAATTCGGTATTCCACATATACAAAATAAATAAAAATACATATTATAAATAAAGGAATCAAATAAACAAAAAAAAATAGATATGAAAAAAATATAGATGAATTGAGACACTTAGTTACTTCTATTCCATCTATCTTCTAGCCACAAATACACAATATTCCAACCCACAAAATATACACATTTACACAATACACATACCAGGCCCCTTCCTCAATAAGCCCTTTCTCCAAGTTATTTCACCACACTGCAAACATGAATCCAAATATTTTTGAGATTTTGTTTCCAGATATGCTTTGGCCATTAAGTATACGATGCCTGAAATTTAAATATGTGTATAAATACACGCAATAACCAATATGTATGAGAGTGGAAGAGCACACAAATCAAAATCAGTGTAATGTAATTATGTCTTTTATAATTCAAAAAAATTAAGAATTTTAAAGTTTTGTTCCTCAGGGTGACCAATCATAATTTTTCACATATGCTCATAACCCTTAAATTTAAAAAATAGAATTATAAATCATTTTAAGTTTGATGTAATTGTTATTCTTATTTTGCATCTGAAATTCAAGTTTATATATGCACACCCACATATTATAAAAACACAATATGGAAAATTCTTTCCAATTTATTCCAAATTTTATACAATTCTTAGTTCTTATTTTTCAGCAGGAGGAAATATAACAGGACTAAGCAATATAAAATAAAACCAACAAAAAAAATTGGAAAATTCCTGAATTCTTAACTTTCTAGTTTGATTGTAAAACTGAGATTAGGACTCCTAATCTGAGATACCAAATTTTAATAATCATTAAACAATAATTAAATATTTTAACAACAACAAGCTATAGGAAGATATTACTGCTAGTATCAAAATTATATTTAGATGTATTCTTAATGTATATTAGGATATCATTAACCTATTAAGATTACAAAATATTTAATATTTAAAAACAAAGTTGGAAAAATGCAAATTGTACCGGGAGCTCCATGACACCAGTGGACCAGATTGCTTTCAGACATGTCATCAGCTGCACAGGGGAAATTTCCCGAGTGATACTGCAGACTGTGGACAAAATCAATGGCTGCAAATATTTCTTTCTTTTCATTCGCTGTAGCCTTACTCATCAGAGGCTCACAGGACAGGATCATCTGTAAAATTGAGGAAATACCATGCGCAGCACCTGAAACACCATTATTCATTTCTAGTGAGTAATCTGGAATAACTGAGTGTGTCAAAAATTGTAAAATTACCTTTTACAAAAAATATAAAAAATTGCCTTTACAAAATTTGTAAAATTACCCTTTACAAAATATGTAAAATTGCCTTTTACAAAATTTATGAAAATTCCTTTTACAAAAAATGTAAAATTGCCTTTACAAAATTGCTAAAAATTTCTTGTACAAAAATATAAAATTCTTTTTTACAAAAATGTAAAATTTTTTTCTAAATTTTATAAAATTACATTTTACAAAATTTGTAAAATTGCCTTCTACAAAGTTTATAAAATTTCCTTTTACAAAATTTGTAAAATTGCCTTTTACAAAATTTATAAAATTGCCTTTTACAAAATTTGTAAAATTGCCTTTTACAGAATTGGTAAAAATTCCTTCTACAAAAAATTTAAAATGCATTTTACGAAATTTGTAGAATTGCATTTTACAAAAATTGTTAACTACACTTTTACAAATTGACATACTGGACTTTATTATTATCCAATATTGCACGACAACCTCCATATTTTGTTGCTTGAAAGGAAAATATAAAAAGGGGAAAAAGAAGTCCTCATAAAGGAAATGAGATAGCACTCAAGATTATTCAGATAAAAAAATACAATTGCAAAAAAAATTTTTTACCATAGCCACACAGAGCACATTAACATGTTGCTCACCCAAATAGTAGGTCTCATAGTAGGAATACATGAGGGGGGATTCCCTCAACGGGAAGTGGCTGGCGGTCTTCCTGCCTGACTGCAGTATGACCCTGGAGAGCTCCTCAATGTCTTGCGGCGGAACCACATCCCTCTTGAATATCCTCTTCAGCCAGAGGGCACCGCAGATGTACCCGGCCCTACCGACAAACAGCTCATCGCCGCCAAAACCAACAAAGTGTAGTGGCTTGCAAACTGCTGCAGCTTTGCTGTATTCAGCCAGCCGTTTTTCGGCTCCATCTTTGTCACCTGGATGAAGAATTAAAGATCAAAATATTTACCGAGTGCACTGTATGCCAACTTATCTTAATCTTAACATAATACAACTTAATGTACAAGGAGAAGATGGCTTAATTTTACAGGGAGAATTTCAGCCAAGATTATGCCAAATGAAATATCATTAGTTGTAACATTTTTTTAAGTTAAATAAAAATAAATACCAATAAGTATTAGAGTATAAATATTAATAACAGAATTATTACACGACTAATACGCTTTTTGTACACTATTCTCTGTCAAAAACAAAATGATTCCTTCTGAATCTACATTTATTCATTTCAGATACTGTCATAATTATTTGTTAATATGTCAAGATCAAATAATATATAACATCTGATGGTAAATGATTCGATTAAATTATTTTAAGATTTAATTTGATTTACAGTGGAGTTGTATGAACTCCAGTCATAATCAATTAAAATTTGTAACCCCCTGCTCTTCCATGATTTATCCTTTGTTTGGAAACCACTCCATCCAGCTCCAGTGGAAGGATTTTAGCCCTTTTGACTGATGAGATCTACTTGCAGAACCAGTAAAAGTTCTCAAACGTCAGAAGCAGACAACACTCGGGACTTACCTCCTGAATGGGAAAGGACAAAAACCCTTTCCAAAAAGGAATTGGAAAAGACAAAAACCCTTTCACTGGAGTTTACTGGGGTGGTTTGAAACACAGGAAAATGTTGCACGATTTTCGATACGTAGTGATCAGCTTACATTGTCTCCTATGACTGTCCCTACTTACAAACTAACATCCATTGCATACGGGTGGAATCAAACAGCTGTCCTCCGGATCCCAAGGCGCACAATGGGCACCCTGAGCCACTAAGGCCCCTGGAACGGACTCTGAGACCGTGAAATTCAAAATGAGATTGAAACTTGTCCATCATGAGAGAACCATTTGTAGGAAGTGTTTTTAAAACAAACCGTTGGCCGCATGCAAAGCCGCCGACACTGCGAATACACCAGCCTGACCGAGCAGAAATGAACACGTGTCTGTCGGGTCTGCACGGCCGGATTGCTTGGTCATTTCTTCGCAGCCCTTGATGATCTTGAGACCCAACCCGAGCAGTTCCTGGCTCTCCTTTCTGAACGCCGGAGAGGTGCCCAGATGGTAGAACATGTAGGCTATGCCCGGTGTGCCGACGTAGAGTCCTCCGTCGTTGTTCCTCTTGGTGTTCGGCTGCCTCTCGGCGCACTCGTAGGCCGTCTCCAGTATGTAGCTCTTCAGGAGGCCGGCGTCGATCTTCACCTCGCCCTCTCCCGAATAGTCGGGCAGCGCGTTCTTGAAATAGCGGCTCCCTTCGTGCGACATCGACTCCTGCCGTACCAGGCTGTATTTCCTGCAACAGACAACGTCCCAATCGTCACGGACGGCGGCCAACAGAAGCGGGCCGTAGCGCCAACCCAAACACAGTCTCCTGCTAATTTTTTTAACGTACTGCCCCATTTTTACGGAACCCGCGCCGCAATTGTTTAAGAAAGATCCGACGAAAATGGACGCGAAACGGATTTGGACTGTCATATAAATAAACTGCGTGTTAATTACCAAATATAGCGCAAGACAAATTCCCGGAGACCCGGTGACAGCGGAACAGCCGGCAAACAGATTCAAACGCTTATGTTATCAGAGCGCGAGCCTAACTCCATAAATTAAAATATCTATCTGTTTCCGTTATAAAGTAATTTCTTTCTGGGCTATCCTCGAATAATATATTTGAAATAATTATAACTCGATATTTATATTTATATATATAAAAATATTGACGAAGCCGAAATACGACAAATATAATTATGAAGGCCGTGGCCACTGTGCAGCATTCTCCCAATACAACCTGCTTCATCATTGCGAATAGGTTATTGTTTGGTTCGTACTGTAATTTTCAGATTAGGTCGTTAAAATGAGTTCTATCGGAACTGGAGTAAGTAATTTTACATTTATGAGGTATAGCATTTGAACGTTTCATTTAAAATACCGACCGATGTTTTCACAAATGTATTACATTTTAATCATCGCCGGTAGCTTAACTATGCGTTGTCATAATTGTAACATTCCTTTATAATAGAGAACGCTTTTTCCCCGTATATTTTCCAGTCTTCGTCCTTTGGGACATTGCATTTAGGTTGATTACAGTATTTTTGACTGCACCTGGTGTCCAAGCTAATTTTACCAGTGATAAAATATGGAGAGACTGAAACTAAGAAAAATTATTTTCCTGTTACAGTACGATTTGTCGGCCTCCCAGTTTTCACCGGATGGACGCGTTTTTCAAGTTGAATACGCACAGAAGGCCATTGAAAACAGTGGGTAAGTAATGTACATAATTATATGTACAATTAAAAGAACATATTTATATTAAATTTGGTTGGCTAGTTTTAACATACAGTTTGTAAATAAAATTCGGTTTTATTTACAATAAGTATACAATAATTTATATTATTATATTTTATTTCAGGACTGTGATCGGCCTACGGGGTAAAGATGGGGTAGTGTTGGCCGTCGAAAAATTAGTCACATCCAAACTTTACGAGCCAGAGTCCAATGAGAGAATATTCTCAGTCGACAACCACATTGGCATGGTAAGCTACGCATAATTTTGTTTATTATACAATTGAATGTAATTGCATAACTTGCATAACAGGGGCACCATTGCATCTTTGCACCATTTGTGCATCATAAAACCTCCATCTCCACTTGTTGATTTGGTCGCTCCACGTTAGCTGCCAATTTATATTCTGTATATTTGGCCATATATGGACTGGGTATCTTATATGAAATATTCTTTTACCATAGTTTCCACATTTTTCTATCTCCTCTCGCTGGTCTTGTCTTTTGTTAGACCGGTTTTGGCTGTTTACCATCTTCAGTAGCTGTGTCTGTCAGTATGGTTGTGGTAAGTACTGTGGAGGTTGTTTTGTTTTATGCGTATATATATTTATTTATATACATGACAAACAAAAAAATCTCCAAAGTACAAGTGGGGTGACCTCGCAGACAGAATGTACCACAAGCACCCATGTGCCAGACTGATTTACCGCCATACCGACAGCTACTGAAGATGGCTGAAGGTTGAGACTAGTTTCTCGAAAGACCAAACGGGCGAGAGGAGACTGAAGATAAAGAAAAGTACATTGTTCCAAACCCAGACCGGCCATATAACATGTATACCAAACTAAATATTCTTTTATTACTAGGCTGTTGCTGGCCTGATATCCGACGCCAGGTATGTGGTTAATGTGGCAAGGAACGAAGCTAAAAGTTACCGCAGAAGGTACGGTTTGGGTATACCGTTGAAATTCTTGAACGACCGAGTGTCGATGTACATACACGCCTATACACTGTACAGTGCTGTACGTCCTTTCGGATGCAGCATTTTACTCAGCTCGTATGATCTAGATAAACCCGAGATGTACATGGTTGACCCATCCGGAGTGTCTTATGTAAGCAGTTTGTTTTATTATAAATCTGAATACAATATTTTATTATACTTAGCTTTGTTTACGTACTTTTTCATATAACCTGATATATTCTAAAGTACTAGTGAAATATATCGACATTCCAAAGGATGCAATACATTCTCAGGACCATTATTGTGTTATAGTGTTGATTTTAATGCTACAATGATATTATAAAATTATTCTCATTTATGTATGAATGAAAATGAATCATGTAATCTAGTTATCTGTATAATATTGTTAGCAATACTATCAGTAAATTATGAGAAATTTAGTAGATTAGAATTTTAGATTAGTTAGATTAGATTTATTAGATAGAAGTTAGATTAGATTTAGAAATTAGTACTTATATGTGTATTACTGTTGTGTAAATACAGGGCTATTATGGATGTGCTGTTGGAAAAGCAAAACAGGCAGCCAAAACCGAAATTGAAAAACTCAAATTGAGTGACATGTCATGCGAGGAGCTTGTCAAGGAAGCTGCCAGAATGTAATTATCATTTTAGTCATATCTTTACATTAATTTTTCTACCATTATTATTTATTCGTAACCTTATACCCTTATCCTATCTCAATCCCCATCTCAGACTGTATTCTCAAATATTTATTCACTTATACTCTCTCCCTTACTATATAATAATAATATTTATGTATAGATATAACATTTTTGTCTGTTTTAATATATGTATTACAATTAAATAGTATGAGCATTCATTTAAAACAAATATAAGGGTTTTCCCACATTTCAGTCAATAGCATTAATACAGAATTTAGGTAATCTTATATTTCCAAAAGTTGAGGTATCTTCTCAGCCAAACACTAAATTATTTATAAAATACACATCAATTTATTCACTTCAGATAATACCCTACCCTATGTTTTCATTGAGAACACAATAAGTTAGTGAGGTAAATAGGCATGTAGGCTGATGATGAAGCATCTTATAATAGCACAGTTACTATTATTTTTGTCACTTCTTTAATTATTTTTAATTATTCTCATCTCTTACATTTTTAATCATAATATTTATATTAGGAGTTAAAATTTATAATAGAATGAATATTCATAAACTGTTGTATACTAATCAGAATTTATATTATTACTTTTCCTTCCTTTTACAGTATTTATTTAGTCCACGATGACCTGAAGGACAAATCTTTTGAATTGGAATTGAGCTGGGCTGGAGTCCCAACAGATGGTGTACACGAATTAGTTCCTTCTGAAATTCAAGAGGAAGCTGAAAGAGCTGCCAAAGCTGCGATGGAAGAGGATTCAGATTCAGAAACGGAAGAAATATGAGGCAAAAAAGTATGATAGGGGATATTGTTTTTGTATTTTTTACAGTCACTATTTTATTTGTATATCGGTAATAAAAAGAAAAGGAAAAGACTATACTGAAAAGAAACTTTTTGGTGCGGGCCGATTCAAATATTTGTTCTAATCTGATCATATGATTATAACAACAGAAAGGAAATCCTCCAAACAAATACCATCTACTTGGTTAAAACTTAAAACACAGTTGTTTCATAAATTAATGTCTTTTTTTTTATTTATTTAACCATATTATCCTTATCCTCGTTAAAATTTGAATCATATATAAGGTGTGATAAAATATAAACTGGATAAGTTAACTTAGAATATGCTGCTGCAGAAAATCTAACAAGATGCTTTTCTTCAAAGCAAACTTCATGACATATATTGTTTTCCATTATCACTCCATATTAAATAGTCCCCCCTCCAAAATATGATGAGACATAATGAAGTTATAATAAATCTATCGAGAATGGGACTCAAGACTAATGTATGAATATTTATTATTGGGAAAAACCAATAACTTGTCAACTACATTACACCAATGATGAAAATTACTGACAATAATGAAAACTGACAAACTCAACTAACAGATATTCAATTCATTTATGTAACTGGTTTAACCTGAGTAAAATCTCAATGCATAACAGCAGCTATTTGAAGCAGCACAATTGAAATAATTTAATGTTATTATAATTTGGGAAGGTGCGCATTTAAAAGAAATTGAAGAATTTTGAAAGACATTTATTTCAAGGAAAAACACTCATAATACCATTAGCATTTTTCATTGTTATATCCTGCATAATCTTTGGTAATTCAGGATCTTCACTTGGCAGTTAATGAGTATAAAATTGTTATATTGTGATGACAATAAATGATGGAGCTCATTTTTTATTAAATCAAAAAAAATGTTTTTCTACATATCTTAAAAGATCATATACATAAACAAATGTTTCCTAACCTATGCTCAGTTTGGTGTTCACTTAGTAAAACTATTCTAAAAAAAATTTTCAAAGTCGGTTACAAACTTTAAAAATTGTGCGCCTCTAATATTGACTCATTTGGGATATGCTGGCTGTCATATTCTTGCAAGGTTTCAGTAGGAATTTGGTTTTTTGAAATCCTTGCCACTAGTATTTCATTTAAATAAGTTCACAGGATAAAATATGTAAACAATGTAAGAGTTTCTAAAAAATAATTATGTTTCTTAGATTATTACAGATCTAATTTTACTATAATTATTTTTGTGTTTAACAGTATTTTTCAGATATTTTATATAATTATATTCACTTATTTAAACCGGTTAATAAAAGATTCGCAGTGTACAAACTCCATTGAGAAATTATACTGGCAGTATTCAAATTCCAATTATTACACACAAGATAATAGACACAAAATTCACTTTACACAAGTGTACAAAGTTGAGAAATATATTGCAAATATTTTAAAAATTAAGACCTTCACAGTATTCTTTCTACATTCTAATGTTTATTATTCAACCAATCTATGGTTGCTTCAGTATTTAAGTTACTACAAGATGGAGTAAAACTGCCATTTCAACAATTATCTTAAAAAATACACCATTTCTAGGATTTCATGTGCTACAGAAAATAATAATATCAATTTTAAAAGAGACAAAAAATGTATGATGTTCTTACAATACGGACCCAATGTAAATACCATTACATGTTCTGGCAATACACTCCATCATTAATTTTTGATATCACATATTACATACCTATTCGAATGAAACTAAGAAATGTTCCATGTTTCTTGAAACATTTCAAATATAAACTAAAATGAAGTATTACAAGAACACTGTAGGTTCGTGATATTTCTGTCTCCTCTCACTGGTTTGGTCTTTTGCTAGACCAGTTTCGGCTGCTCGCCATCTTCAGTAGCGGTGTTAGTCACTGTTGGCACTTTGGATGTTTTTCGGGCATCCTCACTGCACTGTCACTTTCACATGTACTGTGCCTGCACTGAAGATGGCGAGCAGCCGAAACCGGTCTAGCAAAAGACCAATCGCTGTATTGGAGAGGAGACAGAAACACCACGAACCTACGGAAAACTGAATAACATTTTTTTAATAATATCTTTTCAATAATTAGACGATAGAAACGTGTCCAACTACCTGTAAAAAAAAAGTACAGTACATGTGAAAGTGACAGTGCAGTGAGGATGCCCAAAAAACATCCAAAGTGTGTAACAGTGAATAACACCGCTACTGAAGATGGCGAGCAGCCGAAACCGGTCTAGCAAAAGACCAAACCAGCGAGAGGAGACAGAAACAACACGAACCTTCAGTATTACAACCCCTCGCAGACCACAAAACAGGTATATCAAATTTATTACAAGAACCATTAGGGAGGGTTCTTGTGGATGGTATCGTAAATACTATTGTATATTATATTTAAAAAATTAGAGCAGATCAGTTTTCTTATGGTCCCTTCTTCCTATGTAAATGCCCTACTATAAACATTATTCTCTGTTTGCTTAAATTTGTGTGCATCATAGGTACATATTTTTACAATTAATTTTAATTGCTGAATCCAAAAAATGATTTTTTGGTATATCAATGTGAGAGAATTGAACATTGAAAGCAATTATTCAAATGTTCTGATGTAAGCCATACTTTGTGTGCATTCCCATTTTTGTGTATTATCATTATAAATATTACATTAATACTATTATATTACACTATAGTATGTACATAGATAGAGTATCTCTTATGTCTAAGAGATATTTATGTCCTTCTATCGCTCATGTAGAAATTCAATTAGGAAGAATTGAACCGGAGGTGTTAGGAGGGAGCCTTGCAAAGAGTAAACATAAAAACTATTTATTTGTTACATTATCAAAAAAATTATTGACAACTGAATTGTTGAAATAGCTACATGAGAAAAGATTCTGTTGTAATAAAGTTGTTTTATATGCATTTCATTTTTTATATGTAATACAGTGTGTTCTTTAAATGTATCCTGATTGGCATACAACCGGATCCTAAGCTTGTTTTACATAACAAAGTAAAAATGACAGCTAACATTTATACAAAAGCAATCTTAAATATTAATATTTACGCCTAATAGGTATGAACAATTCAAATCCAACTTGTTCCTTGCATTGTTCAGATTATGTCAAAATTGAACCCAGGTATTAGAAGGGAGCCTTGCATAAGGCTATATAAAAAATATTTATTTATCTACATTTTTGAAGGAAATTGCTAAGAATCGCCAGCATGTTGTATACGAGAAATCTTTCGTAACCTATATTTGGTGCGGAGTTGAATTTTCGGTTACACTTCATTATTTACAGTTCAGTAAACTACCG
Organism: Lethocerus indicus; assembly: GCA_019843655.1. Classification (NCBI taxonomy): domain Eukaryota; kingdom Metazoa; phylum Arthropoda; class Insecta; order Hemiptera; family Belostomatidae; genus Lethocerus; species Lethocerus indicus. The sequence goes on from JACDQD010000011.1 coordinate 4,224,751, forward strand.
GTTGCTAAATTCGTTTATCCTCAACAAAATAAGCGGAACAGGTTTGCAATACTTTCATTACACGAGAATCGAACTGAGGTATTACGGGAGCCTCTGTCAAGTGAGTAGCATACAACATTTAAATTGTTGCGGGAATTATTAAATCGATGTCGAATTTAACCCAACGAAAAATCTAATATTTTATATGGACAAACCGGTTCCAAAATTCGGTTTTTTCCAAACAATTTACATTTATATTAATCTGAATTCTAGCGCGGCGACCCAGTGGCCTACCGAATTCCACTTCAGTTGTAAAACTCGAGTTTCTCGTATAATTGAAAAATACTACAAATAATTAATTACGCCAGTTAATATAACTTGCGTACGATTTGTAAAAAAAAACAATAAAAAAAACTTTTTTTTTTTAAACTATATAATCTGGTCTCGGGATTCGCTTTTGACTATCACGTGGGTGTTGTTGTTGTCCAGTGAAAGTTGGGACTTTGTTTTCCCGTCGAGGGAGCAGACCGTCTTGGGTATGTAGCCGTGAAGCTTGCCGCCGCCGCCGCCGCCGCCGCCGGACGTACCTTCGTTAGGTACCAGACGCTTGTACAGAATTCTGGCGAACGCGCTGAGCAGTACCATTTCCCAGAGGAGGACGCAGTTGTATATCACTGGAAAACAGGAACGGCGATAGGCGTCAGGATCAAAATCAACCGGGGAGAGCGTCAAAGGATGCGAACAATAACTTTAACTAGTTTTGGGTAGCGTATTTATAACGTAGTTGTTCAAACTGTTCAAATTGATGTTGGAGCAGCGCCAGTAACAAATAGAGCATAACGTGTTACCATCTTTTAATTTAACCTTTTCTCTTATGTTTAAATCACCATTTCCTTTTCAGGCGTCTATAACGAACGTTCGGGATGTCGAGAATTAGTAAGGTTTGGGGACTTCAAGATCTTGTATGTAGAGGTTGGGGGGACTTGATACGGTTTGAATAATGTTAATATAAAATGTCTTTACCCGAGACAAAAAAAAGTTCACAGATCCCGAAAACACGTATTATTGGAAGTTATAATTCGATGAGTTAGGTAGTTGAAACTTTTGCATTAATGCCGAGTTCACAATTACACAACAAATTTAAATTCTGTACAAAGTGATTTTGTCCAAAATATAGGACTAATTTCAGTTCTACAAGTGTTAAAATACTAAATTCCTAGTTATTAGCTAATGTTTGAAGTCACAAGGACAAGGGACGCCCAAAACGGTTATTCATTACGGCGCGCTAGATACTAACCCGCAATGATAGGCTGTCTTGCGGGCTTAGTATCGGTCCCTTTTATATTCAACTTTTCTTCGAGCCATTCACCGCTGGATTTTTTCCAGACGAAGGAAATTATTCCAGCATTGTTTTTATATATTTTAATGAGTTATTCATTTCAAATTTGGAATTAGTTCTGCCACAAAGCCATACGTTAAGGTTCAGCGACTCTGTCGCTCTGAGCCTCAATCACCAGACTTCCTCTATAACGGATATATAAAAATGTATTATTTATCTCAGTTATGATATATATAATATTGATTTTTTTATTGGTCCTGATCGAGGATTTTTCTACCCCCGAATCCGTGTAGAGGACGTCCATCACATTTTCAATTGTCTTTAATTGATAAACTTTACTAACAATGATCCCGTAATATGGGATGTAATTCTGCAAGTGTTTAAGTGTATCCTTCAAGTTACTGACTGTTGGAATAGAGGGCGGGCGTCATCGGGAATTTGCAGTCGAATATCGCGGCTGACGTCGCTATCTTGGCGAACAGCCCTTGGAATTTGGTCAGCAGGAGGACCAACTGGAGGACGATGAATTTCCCGTGCAGTTGGTAGTCCTTGAGAAACGCCGAGGTCATCTTCAGAGTCATGATCAGGCCCCAGATGCCGAGCAGGATAGAACCGACGACCACTGGTTGAATATAGCTGTTGTTCACCTGATAGATGCTCTGAATAAGAAAAAACTTGTTAACATCAATTTTAATATGTATCGTGTAAATATTTTAATTTATGTTTTCATCCATGGATTTTTCTTCTTTTAAAAATTGTTTTATCGCCACATTTACACTGAAAACTGTATTCGCTCGGGGCATGAGTCATACATACTTGTTCTTCAGCCCACATGACCAACATGACCATATAGGAAAATCCCTGTACTATGGGCAGCTGCAACACGAGCAGGCGTAGCATCGAAACTCGCTCCCTGGAAAATAAATAAATACATTTTATGAAAATTGAAGCGAGGAGTATAACAATAATTAAAGGAGAAATTTCTCATTACCGCGCGCTAGGACTACTACTCACTACTCATTACTCTTATTATCGTTATTCTTATTCTATAATCCTGGGTATTTCTTTGTTATTGTTATTTCTGAAGGCTTACTTGGTGAGTTCAATGGAAGGTAGACAGAAGCAGCACGGCCAGCAGCAGCATGGGCCCACGCGAAGATTGAGAGTGTTGGGATTGACCCTGGCTATAAGTTGGGATTCTCCGCCGCTGTAGGCCACCAGGAGGCAGAACAGCTGGTAGAGGCAGCCCATGAAGAAGACCTGGATGACCGCCTCGGACACCAGCTGGGCCCTGGGTACCGCCACCGCGCAGAAGCTCGCCACTCCCACCACCTGCCAGCCGTTAAAGTCTCCCTTCTAAGTACTATCGGCTACACAATTGTTTCTAATCTAATCTATAATCTAGGTGTTCTAAGGCTACACAATTCGGAATGGCGTCTATGAAACGGAGGTCTATGAAAGTAAGAAAGTCCTGGACTTGCAACTTACAAGCCTTTTTGCAACACCTATTCGCATTCAACGCGAATTACCGATTCAGCTAATTACAGCTGAAAATCGGATCACCCAACTTACGCTTGTGAATATAAAAATATCTACCGGGTATATGCTGATGACGAAGGCCGAATGTGTTTTGGTGTGGGGCGGACACGTGGTCAGTATGTGCCTCAGGGTGTCGACGAACATGAGGAAGACCAGGAACAAAGCCAAGCCGCTCACACTGAACAGTCCCATGCCCGCCCACACGTTCAATCCTGCACAGAACACGAACAGAAAATAAATTATTATTACACAATGGGGCCATTCTATCACTTACCGCCAGGTCTACATGATCCACCGGTGTAAGGAATCATATTTTTTTGGGTACAAAACCGATGCTGTTGTAGATAGTGGGCCGCAGTACAGAATGGACGGCGTGCGGGCTACTTCAGCCCGTTGTTTGGGGAAAATCGTTAAAAACAATTTTCTTTTACTCGGCCGTCCCATAAAAACGGAACAGAGCACGATCCGAGAGAGTCACGTAACACCGGAGACAGGTCGTCAACCCCGCTTCATTCGATATGCGCCCAGAGAATAATTTCGCGATTATATGGTTTAATAATATATAAATCGGATATTTTGATGTACTGAAGAAAATTATGTTATTTAAACTATTTTTACTGCGCACCCGAATGTTTGGAATATCGTCAATATATCCCGTCTCCGCTAGACCGTATTTGGTCCTGACACTAACACTACGCAAAACTATGTGCCTCAAAACTATACTGAGGCATTAACGTCGCGCAAATTAGGACTTCCGTGTATGTGTTTGTGTGAAGGCTCTAACCCGGAAGGACAGTCCTCCCTTCTTCAGTATCCTTCTGCAGGCGTATAGTCTGGAGATGAATACAAATCGATACAAAATGAGCGGGTTTGGGCAAAACCTGAGGAACGGAAATGAAAATTAATACAGAACTTTGAACACGGAAAGTTCCCCATAAATAAAACCCAAGTTTATTCTGTCCCCGCCTGTCCTTAAATCCTGCACTTAATTTCAAATGGAAAAGCAGTTTTCGATGTGACGATCCCCTCGTCTTATAATAATCTTTCGGAGAGCCTATTTTTAACCTTTTAAAGTCAGACACCGGTCTATCAGTTGTAGTCAAATATTTGGCCGTACCGTTTACACGTAAACAGAGAGGGCGATCGTGGCCCGCGTTATATTTAACTTTGAATTGGAAAAAATAAACAATTCCACGAAATTTCACAAGGAAATTAATCCCAGTTAATTACCCGCGAATTTCCGTACAAGGATTCGCTTCAAGGCGCTAACGGACGTAGGCTAAACATATATTGCAAGAATTTCCATATTGCTCTAGATATTAATAAACGTCTTCAAAAATATAAGAATACCTTCAGTAGCTCTTTCATCAGTAGAGCGCTAGCCTACTGAAGAAGGCGAGCAGCAAACAGATAATCGAAAAAACTGTCCGAATAAGATCATTATGCCAAAATTCCTACCCTCCCCTAAATGCCTTAACAACCCGAAGAACAAATGCCCAATACCAAGATTCTTATTACAAGTTCAGTTCTACATAAGTTTCATATTGTCCCCAAAACCACGACGATTTTGAACAACTAGATAATTGACAATAACATATTAAGTATATAAAATAATTGCAACATTACTTCGGCGTAATTAAGGCCGGGGCTCCCAAATGCAAATGGTGAAACGTCGTTACGTAATGAAAGCAGGTTCCCAGAAAAGGTTTCTTCGAAGGGGAATTCCCGTTAATTAATGGCGTTGATGCGTCGACCCGGGTTCGAATCCCGGTGGACGAATTCACCTTAAATTATATATTTCAACTGAATAAAACTGACCGATATATCTGACCGATACACTACATTCAAAAACGTTGGAGCCTAAAACCCTAAAGCTCAGAAACCTACAGCCCAAAAACCTAGAGCCTTAAACCTTGGAGCAGTAAATTTTAATGCGTAAGACCCTACAGACTCAAACTCTAAAGCCTTAAAACCTAAAACCTCAGGCCTTCAATCCTAAAGCCTTAAACCCTATGGACTGAAGCCCTAGAGCCTGAAACCCTAGTGTCTACCGAAGTTAATTTCTGAATATATATGAAGGGGCCGAAATAGGTGCTTCAAACTGCATAAAATTCAATACCTGTAAAAGTGCAAACTCAAGTATGTCAGAGCCTGAATGTTGTCATTACGGATTGAGCCCACCATAAGCACCGAGTTTCAGGCTATTATGTACGAAAATAGGCATACGTATATATATAGAAATAACAATTAAGGGTGACGAGCGAAAGTTATCTAACAACTGTAAAATAAATGATCTTTGCGTTCCTACAACTTTGGTTACCATTTCGATGATTTCACAAGGGCCCTCTTCGAATGGTAAAACGTTGGGCAACGTTACTTTTTGACGATTTAAAACGGGGCGCTGTTCCGATCGGGCTGTACACGTAAAGGCGGAGAAGTGGGGTCTCGGACTTTCTCTTGAGGCGACGGCAGTGGTCACGTAACAGACCGACTTCTCCCCCTCCCCCATTCCCCCAACACTCCCAATAATACCGGTAATCCTCTTTCTCTTCGTCCAGCCAACAGTCTTCGGCCGCTGAAACCGAATCGTTGACGCCGGAGCGTTTCCAACAGTCCCCAATACGGTTATTATCACGTTCGTCAGTACAGCCGGAAAGCACGTTCGGAGGAAATATTCCCGTATTACTGTTGACGGACAGAAACACGGGTAAGGTGTGGGCGGATTGGAAATTTTGGGGAATAAAAAGACACCGCCGGCGTCGTTTAGTATCGAACAATTTTCCCCGCGTTACAATTTAAACGCGTAGAAATACGTAAAATGAAATTCGGAAAATAATGTTTAGCAGTTGGCCGGGCCCACTCGGTGGCCAGTTAGGAATTCCCATTCGGTTACTCACTTTTCCAACGTTATAATTCAAGCTGTAAACCGCCCACCTTATCTCAGATCTACCGAATGGAGTCGAAACCCCTCAAAACTGATTCGTTAAGCTCGATGAGAAATTGTTCTGGTCGACACGCGTATAGGCTCTGTAACCAATTCTCGAGTACAAGGCGGTTAACGCGAAATCGAAAAAGCCCCGTATAGTTACGTGGAACAGATGCTTCTGCGTTGATCTTTGACCGAAATACAACGCGGGGGCAAACTGCAAAGCCACCTCGATCAACGCACAGAGGAAAAATCCCGGAACAGCAGGGGTTCAACCCCCGCGGACCCAGTTTCCTCCCACAGTGTTACGCCATCCCACCGGAAGTTAATTAGCCATAATTCAAGTTCTGGTGGCGTAAACCTTAGCTCAATTATTAGTTAAAAAAAAACTGTTCCTACACACCAAATCTCTAGTTATTTTAGAACTTCCTTTCTAATTTGGTATACCTGTTTTGTGGTCTGCGAGGGGTTGGAATACTGATGTTTCTGTCTCCTCTCGCCGGTTTGGTCTTTTGTAGGTCGGCCGCTCGTGAGCGGTGTTAGTCACTGTTTGGAGGTTTTGTTTCTGTCTCCTCTCGCCGGTTTGGTCTTTTGCTAGACCGGTTTCGGCTGCTCGCCGTCTTCAGTGCAGGCACAGTACAGTGAAAGTGACGGTGCAGTGAGGATGCCCAAAACATCCAAAGTGCTAACAGTGACTAACACCGCTACTGAAGATGGCGAGCGGCCGAAACCGGTCTAGCAAAAGACCAAACCAGCGAGAGGAGACAGAAACATCACGAACCTACAACTTCCTTTCTATTGTTTCATTTCCCCCGAACCTACTTTCATTTCATATGGGCGTTACGTCGCTCGCACTCTGGTGGGGGGGGGGCAGGGGCGCTAGGCTGTACATCGCTAAACGATCTCGAACACCGTTTAAATTTAAAGTTGTTGCAATTAGTAAATTGAACTTACTGGCGTAATAGTCGGCGATTGGTGGCAATACGTCCGGGTGACACGTGTTGTTGGGGCTCGACTGTTGGAAATACTGCTTGATCATTTCTACGACGGCCCCTCCGTCGACCAGCCCCCCCAGGCTCACGTTGTACTCGAAACCTTCACTCTCCATCTTCATTACGACCTGAAAAGACAACAAATAATATTGTTCGATTCGTTAAAACTGCGTGAAGAAATCGGGTATGTAGCACCTTCCCGGAAAGAAAGACCTGGACTTCTCTACATCGAAAGGTGTTTTTGGATATCTCCAGACCGGGTTGAAAAATTGCACAGAATTTTTCATAATAAGACGGTCGCACACCTAAAGACAGCTTGACTAGAGTGAGATTTAGAGCGGTACTTGTGACTGCTTGCGAACGAATTAATGATTTAGAAACCTTTTCTGAAACCGAACTGGGCCCTGCGGAATCGAATTGTGGGTATCCACCAAGCCGTCTCAAAATTCCGGGGAAAATTTTAATCCGGTATTAAAATTTTTATTCGCCCAATTTTCATTTAATAACGAAACATTGACTGTTCTATTTACCTTATTATAATTTGTTGTATTGCACTCAACACTTATTGACTGTCAAGGAAAATTCAAACGCAGGGACACACACATTGTTACATAAACTCGTGTTGGACAATTTCAAGAGCAAGAACGACGTACCCCAGTTGACATTTCAGTCGGCCAACAAGGAAAAACTGAAAATGTGGAGGGAGATGAAGAAAACAAAAGATAAAAATAAAACCCGTTCCAGAAAACCAGTTTGTTTTTACCGAGGTAAGGGTGGGTTTCTTCCGTGGACCGGTTTCCAACTGTGCGCTCTGGACGAACAGACGGGAAAATGACTTTACGAAAAGTCCAGTGTTGGGAAATGATTTCCCCGTACAGTAACAGTATGTTTTCAAGATGTACTCCTTCTGCCAGGAAAAGCACGAATTAGAAATCGTATTTTCGGCCGGTACTGTGACCGGAAACATTTAACCCAACTGTGGGAATGTTTCGCCGTTCATTGGGGCAATAATATAATGCGGTACGTACGCACGATTACAGCCACTGTACTTTCACTAGGGATACGAGTAACAGATTACAGTGAGGACAGCGAAAATTGATAAAATTATATATATTTGTTTAAGGTTTTGACGTCTTTGAAGTCATTGCGGATTTGACTGATAGGTGGTGTTTCTATTTTTACGAATGTTTACGTCTGTGAACCGATAAGTTCTTCTGATGTGCTATTCTTCGGAAAATGTTTACCTGAAAAGAACTCTCAGGTTGGGAAAAACCGTATCCAAGTTTCGGCACTATCGTTCTAACGATTTTCCGATATCAATAGACTGGTTGGGTTATTGTGGGGGGCGGCGTTGTAATTAATTTCGGAAGGTAAAAGAAAAATCGATTTGTACGTGACGGTGGGCAGTTTAACCCCCGGGACACGACACGGCATCAAGTCCCGATCAAGCACACGACGGGCGGACTTCACCATGAGTCACGACGAAAACGGTGCCCTGAGGAGTGGGACGATCGTTAAACTTAATGTCTACTTGGCGCCGCTACTTAATCCGCGGTTAAAAATACTTGAATTTCCTTTTGAGATCCACTTAATAGATTAACACTGAAAGAAAAGAATATAAAACGTTTTTGCGATATTCTATGTATACATTTTGAACTGAATATACATCAAAACATGAAGATCTTAGACGTGTTCTGTATTTAATTGTGAATAGACATAAAGCCGGCAAGTTTTTTCTTTATTTAATTCTCCGTTCAGGTCGGCATATTTGAAATGTTCGCTCCCAATACTGGCTGGCGACTGGTTCCTTAACCTTTACTTCTGAGCTAATTTATTCCTTTTCTCGCCGCAGTACACTTTTACAATTGCGGAAAGTTTATTTTTCTCCACATCCACCTCTTGTTTCTCTCTACAAGGAAGTATCCGGGCTACAGAAGAAAGGCTCTACAGGCCAGCGGCGCTTAAGCCGTCGACGGGGAACGGACGCATTGTTCAAACAATGAGAAACTAATCCTCATTTAAATGTTTGAAAGGTAGGCCTGCAATATGAACAAGGGTATCTTGCGAATTTCAACCATTGTCAGTATTAATCGGTGTCGGTTGCTCCACACCGAGCAAGCACTTTCACCGTTCCAGACATTATTGCGCATTGACACACGGCCAATTCGGTTAACAAACCACAAAAAAAAACTTCATTTTTCTACGAATATATTGAAAACGATACAGAAACGATGAGTTCTGCATGAATTCCGGCGAAAAGCCAGTTTTCCCTTCCATTATGCCCTAGTGTTACTGCAGATCAATGTCTCTGATTTATTGCACATTTGTGGCGATAAAATAGAAAAAAAAAGAAATGTGTAATATAATTTTCATAAATTAAAAATTTAAACTGTTATTCATTAAAAAGTGCAACTCATCCAGCAAGAAAACCCAGTCGGAACTGATACGTTAATTAACAACGTTCCTCAGACTTTCCTGGAAATTGGCAAGGTTTAAGGAGTTTTTAATTATTTTCGTCTGTCGCATTTGCATGTCCGCCGTTATTGACTTTGCAATTACAAGTAATTCAATTAGTCGGGCATTGTGTCATAGTAGCTCTTTCTGTAACATAATTAGTAGACCGTAATGTATCGGTCGAGGGACGAAAGAAATATAGCGTATGCAGGAGGTTAATTGGTAATTTTTCATGTTAAGACAATGTTAGGTGGTAAGATATTCGATTCAACAACAACCTTAAAGCCAATAGGTAATCGTATACGGTGATATATAAAAAGTATAGTATGATAAAATGTCATACCTTGGGGTAGACATTTCCCTTTCTCCATGCGGTTTAATGACGATAATGCGATTTTATTATACTGTATTTTACGAACAGCCGAAAGCAGAACAATCTTTTATTAACAGAATTAATTTCGATATCGGAGTTGAGTGTCCCAAAGCTCCCAAAGTTACTACGATGCCATTGTTCTCTGCGTTCGGTTTAACGGCCCACTTTTTGGAGGTCGATACACGCGGCGTGAAAAATTAAAATGCTGTGGCGACAGCGACGGCCTAGCGACGGACGTACGCGATCGGAAAATCCCACTCGGAAAATTCAAATATTCGGAAGTGATATTGTACGGCTACGTTTTTTTGAAAGCACGCGATGTCGAAAAACTCAACTTGTTGAATGAATCGCGGCGCCAATTTTAATTTTAGTTCCTTCTGGATTTTAATTATACTGAGCACTGAACATAACGGTTATCGATACTGATCGCCTTGGTACAACACGAGGCATAGCGGAGAAGCTGAATATGACGTTTGAAAAAGCGTTCTTGGGTAGCGAAAAATACTCCATCGCGGAGAAAAACCGCAATTATTTAGTTGCCAGCCCAACATATCCGGTTTTTCCTTTCGCCACGTGTTTTTTAAGTTATTAAACAGATTAACCGCCTTTCATTCGCGTGCAAACCGAGTGCGGCTATTGCAGAATGGCGAGCGTCGAATTATGTCAGTCGGTTAGTTACACCACAACCGTCGAGGCGGTTACTTAACCACAAACCCACCCCCCCCTACCCAACCTGAACTAGAAACTAGAGCCAGCACAACACAACTCTTAGCTAATAAATAGATGATAACGGAGTTCCAGGCACTTTGTCTAGAGCTGGAATGGGCTATTTGAACGTTAACAAAAAAAAAAATTTCCTGCACTCAGAAAAATACATTCCTACACTCATAAATTGTCCCCCACAGTTTAGTTCTATATTTATCAGTACCGGCACCTTAGATGACGGATATTTCCACCCCGGCCGGGGAAAGCTGTGGAGGAAAATGGTATCGCGATAGAAATGGGGCTTCGGAGCAGGACTTGTTTTTATCGGTCGATCAGACAGATCAACTCCCTCGAAGTCTGCAGAGTGAGAGCTTCGTGATTATCTTTTGGAGTAATGAAATAAGTGTCTCGGCGCGATTCGAGACAACATCTTCTGTAAGTTTCACCGGCTGAAGCAATCATCCACTTCAGTGTTATCGGTCTCGTCTTTGAACCGAACAATATCCGAAGTACAATATTTATTTACCTCGTTTCTACTTCAAATACGCTTATTTATCCGTATTTATCTAAACTTTCAGCATTATTTTTTCGGTTTCTTGTCATTGTTGTAAAAGTTTTTGATCGGCAAATTTCATTCACAAAATAAATTTGCAATCCCCAACAGCCCCGGATAGAATGTGTGCCAAGAACTACATTTCCTATTTTTTTAATGCACAATTAACAGGTTTTAGGTGCAATTGATTCAAGTATTGTTCTGACGTAGTTCTCATGATGAAAATATCACTGGATACTAGGACTAATGGAGAAGATCTCTGGGCCAGGGGCGATTTTTCATAATTCGTGGGTAAAAAGAAGAGTATTGAGGGTACAAACGCTTCAATACGCGATACGCGTTAGTCAAATAATTACTATAAGGAAATTATTGAAGTAGTTTTACCTCAGAATGATGCCGCAACTTGGTGGAGAACAGGCGAAACCTGATCAAAAACGTAACTTAAATTGCTTCATTTTCGATTGCGACAACCTTGACAAAACTGTGACGTCAACAGGGAACAATGCTCTTCAATAATCGCTTTTATATATCTTTTCAGACATTTTTTTTAATTTACCCTCCAACCTCCACATTATTTCAGCGCCATTAAACGCGGGCTAATCCCTCTGCGGCGGCGGGGTTGTTCCAGTGCCGAGGACGTTCTACCGTCTTTGTCGTTCGGCCTTTTGTCCGTGAGCCTTTTTCTTTTCTTCCTAGACCAGATAAGCAGTCTACAAATTGTCTCGAAACGGGCCGGTTCATTGTTTCCCGGCCGAACGAAATGGGCGATCGATCGCCTCTACAAGGTCGGACGCTGCTAATGCCTTAGTCACCAATGTCACTAGTTCAGTCTAAGGTCGAACCTTTACAATAGGTGATCCACCTTATACCCGTTAGTTTCCTTTTTAAGTTTTATTGTCAATAACGATGGGATAAAAAAAATCCCCGCTGAAAGCCAAAAGTTAAAACAAAAACTCCTTTCAACGAAGGTTATCGGGCAACGAGAGCCGAAAATATAATTAAAAGAAAAATATACAGAATAATTATTTCAACCGAGAACCTGCTAGTAGTCAATTGAACAAAATTCTTGAAATTTTTTCCAAAACTCTTTTTAGGGATGTTTAAGTAAATCTGTGAATTATTCTCTGTTCATCAATGAGGCGTTGGGACAGAAACGGTTCCCGTCAAATTCATCCCTCTATCGAAATTCCGTATCGAGCGAAGTAAAAATTGGTGGTGGGTTTATTTTTCCCCAGCGTGTGTTAAATATATTCCCCTAGAGCTAGGTAAACTCTGTAGTCAACTCTGAATGACTATTTTTTGGCCGCTAAGTTTTAAGAGCCATATTGAAAGCGGAACTCTCACAGTTGGCCGATCGGACGGGAAAACTAAGAGAGGCCGAATAGAGAGGAAAACACCGCGATAAGTGAGCTCATACCACGTCCCGTTCCACAACTCTGGAAATCATTAAAAAATACCGTCGAATTAATACCATTCTTTCCGTCGTTCTTCCAACTGGGTTAGTGGATCCGGATTGAACTCACTTAGGGGGTGGGGGATGTAGTGAAGCAACCCGGTCCAACGTCGTAACATCCCGTCATTCTGGAATCCGCTCGTGGCGAAACCCGAGTAATATTAATATTAATAATAACACGATGAATATTTTATTTTGCGTTCGTAACTCGAATGAAAATGCAAAGAGAGACGGTACATTCTAATAAGTTAGGCCTATCGCGATGTGGGAGATTTTAATCGCAAGCGCAATTACCTCGCATATCGGCATATATCGTCATTTATAATCTTTCCCCCGCATTCTCATTGCATTTGTACAGTGACAGTACACTAAATAAATTTATATAAATAAGTACAGCGAGGTTTCTCCCACTGTCAGTAGATAACGCGAACGCCTCCGCGATGGGCAGCTTTGCTCGTAATTGAGGATAAGTGTCCCTGACGTTCAGAATATAAGGTTGAAGAACTTGGCAGTCCCGGTAATACCTAATAAACAGGTCTTCATCCGAAGAGGATTAACGATATAATCTTCAGTCGGACCCCGATGTTGGAAACGATGACAGGTCGAAGCAGGCAACTCATTAGAGGGCCGAAGAAGGAAATGGTAAAACCCCCTTTCAAACGTCTCTAAATACTCGCGGAACAGCAAGGGTTGGCAACTGAGGTTCTTCCTACAGCAATAGGCGATCCTGCAGGAGTCGGTGATAATTCAAGTTCTCGTCGCGGATACCTTAGCTCAGATTTCGATGAAATAATGACCCCGTTTCGGCCTGCGGCCCATAACTGTAGTTATGCTACAGTTATGCTGCAGCATCTCCATCCTGCTCCGCCGGAGCATGCTCGGTCCCATTGTCACTCGGGTTGCCGACTCTGGCGAATCATCTTCCTGTTACAGTAATAACTAAAAGTAATTGCTTTTTTTTATCTTTTTTGTTCATCAACTATTAAAACCGCGGAGAGAGAAAACGTCGCGGAGAGACAATACCCCGAAATGACTCTTCACTTTAATGGCGGTCTAAATTACAGTTCGATTCCAGTAAACTACTGAAAACTGCTACAAACTGGGTACATAGGATACGCTTTCTCGCATAGTTGGAATACTTCTTGTATATTATTAGCCAATCTAATATTAGCGACAAATTTATATCCAAATTCATTACTCACGTGAGTCGAAATGTTTTGGTCGTCGTACTTCATCGTTGGAATCGTTTCAACTACCGAATCCAATATAGTAAATTAAATAGCGAAATTCAACGCTTTAAATTAGTTTAAAACCGACTGTGAGCACTGTCCAAAGGAACTGTGGAACTAAGAATGGGCTAATACGGCCCCAGAACGAGAAGAAAAAGAAGAAGAAGAACAGACTAAAAGCGCTAAACGGGCGATAATTGGTACGAAAATTAGACCAGAAAATCGTCGCAATATCCCTCCTCCTCCTTCTCTTGTTGAACCCTGCCAGAAAAAGACCTAACACTTTTTCGTACGGGTTTCGATCATAGAAAATCGGGAATATTATTACGAGAAGATGTACATCAAGTCCGAAAATGTATGCTACTGAAGACGGCGAGCGGCCCAAACCTATCAAAAAAAGAAATTGACGGTCTTCAATCGCAGACAACAAAACAGGTATTAATAAGGTAAAAGAAATGTAAAAAATGTGAGAGGAAACGTTGGCCACTTTATTGGCCATATTTCCGGCCGTACGTGTCTGGGCCGTGTCTGGGTGTCAAATAGCTATTGACGTGTGCTTTTGCCTGACACAAAAACGAATATACGTCAGAACGTCAGTAGTCTTCCTCTTGGTTCTTTTGTTTGAGTAATAACAGTTAATACTACTTTTAAACGTTTGTACGAAGGACCGCGAGGCTCTGCGGAATTATAAAAGCGACTCAAAACACCCTGACGCCACCATACAGAGATTCCTACCATAAGTCATTTGAACCTTCCCCTAATGCTACCGCGCATATTTCCAATAAAATCGTTAATTCCGGCTTTATCGTAAAAACATGCCGAAATCTTACTTATAAATATTAAAGGTCGACCGTCTACAAAAATAAAAGGAATGTTTCAGCAAAACGCCATTGATACATTACCCAATTACAAGTTTTGGTCAGCAGTAAAATGAAATTGCACTCTTCCTTTGGACGCAGTGTCCATGGAGTAACTAGGATGGGGTAAACACTATCAGTTCGAAGATGTAAACATGCGTAAAAATAAAAATATCCATCTATCTTTGAAATCCGCAATTACATAGTTGCCAATCCGATACATAGTGTTGAATACGAACTTCTAATCTCTGATAATTATTATGATTCAGTAACAATTTCGTCCTGAAACGGGCAAGAACTATAGTATTTAAGACCCTCGTGGATGCCCAAAATAGGCACCTCGAAGTAAAACTCCTCAAAATTGAATTTAATAAATTTACGGTAAACTCATAAATTCTAGCGTCAAAAATTCTACTTTTCAATTCACTTGAGCCAATATGTCTGAAAATAAGAGTGCGTAAAAGAATACAAATGAATCGTGTTTCAGAAGTCCTTGATATATGCAGATTACAGGAGGTTATGCAATCATTTTTATCAAAATTTTGCTCCTACAGTCATAAGCCTTTCTGTCGGAAAAACAAAAATAATACCTATTTTAAATTTTGTTTGTTACTGCGTGTTTTATTGTTTTTTTTTTTGTTTGCGGTATATTCGTTACAATTCGGTACAATCGTTACCAATTATATAATAGTGAGAGTTTAGTATTTAGTAATTTACTACAATTCGGAACACTTGTTGGACGGTCTGCGAAGGTTTGGAACGCCAGCTCCACAGCTATATTTGTTGCATAAAGCCGCTATATTTTTCTGTTCGTTCGACCTAAGTGCTCATTATTCTAGAACTATAGTATTCATGCTATAATTCATGCGAGCTAGAGCTAGAGCATGCTATAATTCACGCGATTATAATCGGAGAGAATAAGAAATCGCTCTGAACCATCTGACTCTAATTGGTCTGTAAAGAAAATATTACGTAAGTTGGGAAATTCCAATTGTTACATTTCAATTTGTCTATTGTAAATTCCGTAAGAGCTTCTTTAATAGCGCCAGAATGCATAAATACCGATTATGTTGACAAGTCTACATCTAACTTCATAGTTAGTGCAATTAATATGTACAGAGATTTTCAATTTTTAGATCGATACCTGAAAATTTCAATAGAAATTTTTTAACTGAACGAAAATTCGGTCTGTCATTATCGTCAAACTGATTAAACAATGAGAGCTCACGAACTCCAGAGTACCCACCAGTACTAAGTAATCGTTTCTGACGATGCAGTAGAAAATAGAAATTCAGCAGGATGAAACTGATAAGTTTGGGATATATTATGCAAGCGATGCGATCGGTAGCGTGATACCATAGGAAATGTTATTTCCAGGACGTTATAATCTGTTGTGTGCACCATTTATATATTCCAGTTATGACTTCCCCTTCAATGGGATCGTAGAAATAAGTGGGCTGATTGCAGTCTGCGTTCAGTTGCGTAAGAACAGAAGGAAAGAGAGAGAGGGAGGCAGAAAGATAAGCGAGATAGAGGAGAAACATTGTACATCTGAATGCAACAATTATATACACAGTGTCTGTCTTCTGATAAAACGTCTCTGTTTTCCCCCCCCAATCCGTTGCCGCATTTTCATTCAGTCTTTTGCTAGACCGGTTTCGGCTGTTCGCCATCATCAGTAGCCTCGGAGGAGTCACTAAACTATTACAATGGCGGTCAACCTATGTTCTCTATGCTATTGTAACTTTACCCTATCGCCATACATCAATATTGCGCACAAAACCGGTAAATTTAGTCCTAATATTCGTGTATATAAATGTAGAAAGGCCCCCGCGTGCCGGCTTGCGTGTATCGAAAATTTGTCTATAATCTACGATATCCAATGTGTATACAAAAAATAATAAAGTAAAAATGATAAAACGAGTTTCGCTTTATTTTTCGACAAATCTGACTGGAGACTGGCGGGTCCCTAAAAACCGGTCTAGCAAAAGACCTAGCTATTCTGAAACAGGTATTCCGAGGAACGTAAAATAAATATTATTGCGCTCGCCGAAAGCGTCATTTCCCCCACAACTTCAATATCTGTGTCACGGGCAAACAGTGAAATAATGAAAGAGATTGCACAAATTCCTGACCAAGCCGGCCGTCTTATGTGCGCTCTCCTTGAACGTTGTTGCGGCTTGAATTTCAGAAAGATATTTTTGTCTTCTTATTAATTGGGTCTGAGAAGTTTGGATTTAAACCGAAAATTCGTACTGTTGAGACCTCTAAACGTTGCCAAACAATAAAACTTACGAAGCGTTGTGTTCGCAATGAAATACGATCGAGTGTTCAGATGTTTCAGATATATTGTGCGTGAAAAAAGTATCCTTTTTTCCATTTTCCGACAGGCGGTCGAATAAAGTTGGCTGGTCCTGAAAAGAAAATCCTTGATACCGACGTGATGAAAGCCGGGGCGGTTTGGACACGGCGGAACGACCGAGTCCGATCAGTCATTGTCCGCTCACCGAGTCTACAGTCCTCAGTAGTCGACCAATAATGAACTCCAACAAGAATAGGTCCCTTTCTACGTGGACGGCACTATGCGAAGCGTTTTTTTTTTATTGTAGGCCAGAATTTTTCCCCATTTTCGAATGAAATGGAACTTGACGACTCTACCTTCACGGTGTTTCAACGAATCTGCAACCTTGGCCTCTGTCAAAGCTGCTATATACTCTGATAATATTTTTATTTTTAAACTATATATATTTTTTGCTCAATTATCCATATCCGTGAGATGGTATTGAATTTGGTGCTTTCCCGTATTAATTTTAATAGTTTTTTTTACGTTATATTGGCCATTTTCTAGTATTTATTCAGTTCCTGTATCATTTATTTGTATTCTTTCTTCCTTGAATTTTTCACATTCCGTTATTATATGCTGTTATTGTTATTAATATGATTGCTATTCTTGGTTGTGGTGTTTAATGTTTATGCTGTTTAATTTCGTACAGTTTATTGGTTTTTCTTGCTTTACTATTTTTTTGCTCGTGTTTTCATTTAATTTTCCCTCGTGTCTTTTCTCTCGTTCTGATTGTTTATACTCTTCTAGTTAATAACTTCCGCATTGTTATTTCAAAAAGCGTTATTGCAATTGATTCTTCGCCTAACAAGCACAGAACATATATATATTTCATATATGGTGTATATGTTTACGTTAGCGTGGAACTTAACATTCTGTTTGTATACTGTGGGCCTCTCTATACAGTAGGGTTTGAGCGACAGGCGCGTATTCGGACAGTATTGACCAATATAGACAATGCGTCCTTTTCTTCTCTCGACGGTTCGAGAAAAAGTCGTTATTCATTTACAGGCAGTCCATTAGGCAGGAAACAAATGTTTGCTTTCAAATTTCCGGTTTCAGTTTCCCGTTGCAAAACAGTTTCGAGGTTCGGCCGATTACTCAGGCTCCGGGATTTGCGCGAATTTCTGTCTGGCGAAATCAACATCTCTGCGGCGTTGTTCGAAATCAGCCACAATTTTATCTATACAGCGTAAAGTCCAGTGATATTGGCGTTCGCGTCCGTGGACGTTCAAACGCAAACAGTAATGAACTGCACATACGCAGAACTATCTAGTCGATAGTTGTGGCCCAATCAGAATGGAAAGAGTCCACTTAACGAAGTCCTCCAATATCGCCAATACGGCAATAATAGCGTTGCAGTGCTGTTTGCGCAATTTCATATGACCGTAGTTTGCGCAACTGACCACGGTGTGATATCGCAACGGACTATTTATGCCGTGAGCGTTTCGGCTTTTCGCCACCGTCAACTGGCGAATCTCGTTACCGTGCTAACTGAACCGGGTGTATTGTATTATTAACGGAATGCTACTAAAATTTCGGTCTACCCCACCAACGAATAGCCGAGGGGAGAGTGAGTATCGAACAGTTGATGGCGCATTAATATGTTATCCCGGCGCTTTAGAAACTTGACAACTCGCAGAAGCTCATAAAGCTGTCGGAACGAGAAACGTGACTAGCGTGGCGTTAAAACTGATAATTCGGATAGCGGTAGAGGGGCCTTAAAAATTTAATTTTTAAATATATTTAAAATAAATAAAGACTCACCGTTGGCGAAGTGGCCCCTACTGCCGCATATGTAGACTAGCAGTGACAACCGAACGACCTGCGATTGTGGGCACTGTCACTGTGCTTAACCGATGCTGTCACAGACGGAAACTCTAGCACACTTTCACTGTCGGCGTAATACTGTTGCCGGGTGGCCAGGTTGAATTTAAGTGAGAGTTTCGACCGCGGTGGAAGGGGCTAAGTCCGTCCTGTTCGTGGTAAGTGAGTGAGATAGAGATAGAGGGCGGGAGGGAGGGAGGGAGGGAGAGAGAGAGAGAGAGAGAGAGCGAGCTCCTGCCGGTTGGGAGTCTCAGACCAGACTGAGCAGTCTCGCTCTGTCGAATCGACTCGAACTGAGTTTCACTCGAATCAAGTTGCGTCACAACAGTATTTCAATAATTTTAGATTTTACAAACTTTCCTCCAAAAATGTAGTACTTACTACTCGCCCGAGGACCACGGTTGCCGCAGTTTGGTACAAAAAAAAATCCGTGTACATTTTTGAATTTTCTACAATAGGACGTGTGTATCTAAACCGATGACTATTGTGTTGACAAATCCCGGGAAAATTTATGAATTTTGAAATGTTAACGCAATACCAGGCACGTTTCTATTTCTAAGAGCTTCTAAGTTTCGAAGAGCAACAGCACTGGGAAAATGTATTAATAAACCATCGATCGATTTTTCCTCATTCCTTTATGCGGTAAGTGTATCTCACAGAAAGAGTACTAAAAATAGAACGAAATATAATAAAATATAAAAATAATTTTAAAAAATTAAAATTAATTAATAATTACCAGTACGTACTTTGGGTAATAATCATGATTTTCGCGCCCTTAAATAATGTAAAAAATGAATATCGCTTTTTTTCTCGGTTAATATTGGTGATAATCGGTCGCTCTTTACTGCAAAATGTATGAGATCATCATTTTTCCCCAAAACACGTTTGCCAACACTTCGAAACGGTATAAAACCTAATAAATGTTTACGACAGATTGAAAAAAAAACCATAATAGACGTTCATAAACGCATCAAGACAATATAAAGTTTAAAAAATCGTTTACAAACAAAAACAAGAGTAAAGCCCGAAAAACGCGCTCACAAATTATTGAAAACGCTAAAACCGAAAGACATTTTATTTCGAAAGCCCGAAAAAATGTATTGGTCCACTGATTGAAGCACGAAGTATTGGACCAATTGGGAAATTGGGGGATTGGAGAAATTGTTTAAAAAAATAACGAATTTTCGATTTTTCAACTTTCCTTTATGGAGCAAGTGTAACTCACTGTTGGCGGAGAGGATGGGGCGAATCTGAAGCGTTTTAACTTTGTTCCGGCTCTCGGCGTTGCTAATTGGGCAGCGGCGGGACAGTTGGCAGTGCACACTAAGAGCGACAGTTTTTTCAGTTCTTACAGGAGACTTTAATGCCGTCTGTCTTTAACCAGAGTTGGCACTCCTGGGCCGTGACGCTCGCAGCGCGTCCTCCGCGCATTTATGTCGCGGCCAAACTCGGTGGAGCCTCCTTCTCCCAAAATGGTAAGTTCCCATCGGATTCATTTTACTATTTGTTCATTTAAGTCGGCCTAAAAATGGTGTCTGAAGTCGTACACTTGAAAACTATGGAGTTGAAGAACCAGTTCTGCGTATTCCCGAGGGTTGTTACTTCGCCCTAATCTCTCTACCCATGGCGAAGACTCTTTAAGGAGACTAAACCCGTTCTTATTTTCCTTTTTATACCTGTTTCTTGGTTTCCTCGTTCACAGAAGAATACAAGGAGGATATATTCTACCCGTTTCACGGGCTCTAAACCTTCGCAGACTATCCTAGTAGGCCGTTTGTTCGTGAGATATAACATTGATCAATTGGGCGTGAATTGTTTTAAACTGATTTCAGCAGTTGGTTTACGGACTGCTCGTGAGCGAGATAATAAGACAGGCGCTGGGCAACGAGCCGGTGAAGGACCCGCTGTTGGCTGGCGAAAGGGACACCCTAGCGGGGCTCCCTTTGGAGAAACTCCTCCACGTCAAGAAAGCATTGGAAGCCAAACGTAATTAGTTCGTAATATATTTTTAATATCGCGCTTGGGCTGTATTCTACGGGTCTAAGGATGCTCAGCCGATATGCCCAAGTATATAGGGCCGAATTGTAGTCGTTGATGAGTTTTTCATTTCCAGTGGCGCGGGCAACGAAAAACTTCGGCGCCGAAGTGGACGGTGACGTCGACGAATACGACAAGGACGAATTCTCGATGGCGCTGAGGGAGAGGAAGAAGAAAAAGAAGAAATACAAAGATGACGAGGAGCCGCAGGAGCAACAGGACCGCCACCGCCAGAGGAGGCCGAGCAGGCACCAACAGGCTCCTCTCAGAAGGGACAGCTGGGAGGACGAGTCGCCCTGGAAATCGAGTAAGTCACTTCATTAACTTAAGTTTCATAGAAAAAACAAATACTACAAAAGTTATACATTGTTTGTACATTATAATAATGCGATTGGGGTAATGTGCCTACAGTTCCGCGTCTCACAAGCCTAATAATGATCTTATAATTAGATTTGCAGTGTTGTAGTAGGAGGAGTATATAATTTTTAAATGGTGTACACACTCCACTATCTTCTATTACAAGTTATCTAGCGGTTGTAACCAGGCCCAAAATAGAATGTTAAAGTTTTTTCTTTTATGAATCGAAATTTTCGGTTATAGGCAAGGAAAAGGGCGATATCCAGACTATATTCCAGGGGACGATAACAGTGCTGGCTTTCCTCGCTTTCGGCGGCTACCTTCTGTGCCTCATCCTGCAGACGGTGAAGGGCGGCTACGGGGGCGGCGACTACCCCCCGACGGTATCCCCGACGACCTCCACCACCACGACCACCACCACGGCGGCCACCGCCAATTCGGCGGGCCGCAGGAGGCGCAGGAGACGCGCCCCTGAAGACAACCCCCAGCTCACCCCCATGGACCACATGATCCACACGCTATTCGTCGTCGCCGAGAGCTACGCCAAGTATGAGGCCATGAACGAAGCGCCGAGGACGAATACAAAGAATTAAATAATTTATTGCAAAAAATCCTTTCTATATTTTAAAACGACCGATGCGGTTACAGTTCCTTGCCGGGAAGCCTGAATCTTAGATCGGCCATTTTATGAATATAAATACCCAGCTTAGTTTTTAGTAGAAGACAGTTAGTTTTTGTTGATTCTCTCTTTTGGTTGGCGCGTGTAAATGTTTTACCCTCAGGACTAACTGGTTACCGGTCCATTACACTTTCATCCCGAATCGATTCGTTCCTCTCCATCCATTCCTGTCGTGGTGACACTTCCTCCCGAGGCACCTCCACACAATTTTTAATCTGGATAGAATTTCAAATATACATTTTACACCGCATTAAACTATTTTTTATTTTATTAATTACTCGACCTTTTCCCTCTCTTATATAGAATTGTCTTCTCTAATTGAGATTATATTTGTAAAAGTTCAAATTTTCTATGACATCAATTGCGAGGAGATCTCAAATGGCTCCAGAACATTCGATAGGTTTGAGAAAATATTGGTATTTACGATGATTAGTCCAACAACAAGTATCGGTTTCTTCGTCGTGTATTAGTTGAAATCGAAACATACCGGATGCGTACCGCAGCCTGTGGGGAACAAAAGCGTTTCCTGATACTCTGAAAACGGGGGACGGAAAGAGCGGTCGAATACAATAACGGGGAAGAGAATTAAAAAATTAATAACCGAATCGTCGGGGGGGATGTGTCGGTGGCGGCACTAATTGGACAGGGGGAGGCGCACGGTCGGGCGAACTGCGGGGTCGACATTCGACAGTGTCCTCCAGGTCCCGGCACAGAGATGAACAAGTCCCCCCTGGTCTATACCGTCGCGGCCCTCTGCTGGCTGTTGGCCGCCGCTGAAGAAGCCGCCGTCATCGAGCGCTCCTCCGCGGCGGACAGCTCCACGGAGAGCCCGCAGGCCGCCACGGAAGCGGCAGGGGTCCTCTCCGCTCCCGAAGGACCTCCCAAAGGCGACCTGTTGGGATCGGCGCCGAGGGCTGAAAAGTTTTTCGGATCGAAAGGTAAGTGATGACGGCGACGCGAAACAAAACTGAAGAACTAGTTTAATATACCTGTTTTGTGGTCTGCGAGTGGTTGGAATACAGTAGGTTCGTGGTGTTTCCGTCTCCTCTCGCCGGTTTGGTCTTTTGCTAGACCGGTCTCGGCCGCTCGCCATCTTCAGTTGCGGTGTTAGTCACTGTTGGCACTTTGGATGTTTTTCGGGCATCCTCACTGCACTGTCACTGTCACATGTACTGTGCCTGCACTGAAGATGGCGAGCAGCCGAAACCGGTCTAGCAAAAGACCAATACAGCGAGAGGAGACAGAAACACCACGAACCTACGGAAAACTGAAGAACTTTTTTTTAATAATATCGTTTCAATAATTAGACGATAGAAACGTGTCCAACTATCTGTAAAAATTTTTTTTTTAAATTACAAAATTAATATCACAGTAATTCGTAAAAATGTTAGCGTGGCGCCATATTGTTTTGCACTTATCCATACGGAAAACTAAACAAGAACTAAAAAAAAAATCTATGCAGCGTCATTACAAGTGATATGCGATTAGCAGAATATTACCTTCAGAATAAAACCAATTAACTTCAGAAAAAACGGAACGGAAATGGCAAAAACCCCTCGAAGCCCGCTCGGGTGGTTTCCGAACAAATGAAAAATTCCTGAACTACAGGGGGTCAACCCCCGCCAACCGAGGTCGCCTCCGCAGTATTACGCAATCCTACCGAAATTAGTGATAGTTCAAGTTCTGGTTCGTTCATTCTTAGGTTTTTTTTGATACATTCTGTTTTCCGGTTCCAACGATTTACCCTCAATACTGCCTGCCGACTGCTTCTTTATCCATTTACTAAGAATTTATTCCACTTCATCCCTTTGGTTTCTCCACTTTTGGGATACTCTTCTACGTTTCCGAGCAAAGTACCCCGGCACTGTCCCCCATAACTGAATAATAAAAATACCCTTCCAACAAATATGCGTAGTGAAATATATTTTTGACTGCAGGATTTTTCTCGATGCTCGGCGGCGGGCTGGACGCTGCCCGGGGTGTCGCCGAATTGGTCAGCTCCAGTTTCTCAAAACAGGGCTCAAAAACCAATACGAAACGCCCCGCCGTTTCGCCCGAACTGTTGGCGGGCTTCTTCAAGCTCGTGGGCTTAAACAGCTCCAAGCTGGGCGCCATAGCCCTCAACGCAATCATATTCATCGCCCAGCTGGTAACTTAACTAAGCCGTTTTGTAGCTTCGTTTTTCTTTCCAGTCACTTTCAGGCACCCTCGGGGAATGTCTATGTATAGAAACAGATTTAATTGAGACAATTATTGCACCATGAAAGTAGTTATTAGCGGAAAATATGCGATGGAAAAATTATACATATTTTACCGTGTTGATAGATCAGCAGCACTTATATGACTGGAGAGCAAGAAAATGCGAAAGAACCCACTGGATCTCCCATGTCTTGGCTGTTTTCTGACGTCCCTAGTAAGGTAATTACATTTATAGTAAAACATTTTAATCAACATAATTTTCTATCCATTCTATGAACCAATCAATAGTAATTCAATAATAAATAACTACAATCGAAGAAATATTATTGCATTTAATTTAACTATTTATCTTTAATAATGAAGATAACATTTCCAATTAAATGCTCAATTCATTAGCCATCAGCCAGTGGCACTGAAATTTACCATAATTTAATTCTGTAAGACCATATCGGTTTAATTAATTAGTATTTAAATAGTAACCTTACTGTACAGTGAATTATAATAAGTTATAGTTATGATTTCAGTACGATAATCGAACGAGACGAATGTTTAATAAATTTGCGGTCCGTTATATGAACCCCGCAATACCGGGTAGTGTTGCGTGTAGTATCGGGAGAATTGGAAGGCGCTACGCTGACGCTACGTGGAAGCGTCTCGTAATGATTACATTCCTAGATTTGGTATAATTTTAAAAATTATTCAGATTTTAAACAGATCATGTATTCTTAATATCTTTCTTAGTTTTTTTTTAATTCAACCTTCAATATAATTACCTTTGTTCGGTAAAAAAATTAACCAGGAACTGGTTACCTCTATTCGGCGACATTTTAAATCTATTGTTTTCAATTTTAAAAGATTTTAAATCTATAATTTTATATCTATGGCCTTAGGTGCTCTAAACTGCTCTAATAATAATATAAAATAACTCGTATAAATATTTCCAGGTGGGCGACCTCCTTAGCCGGGCCCAGGAGCGTTCTTTGCCGGACAGTCTGATAGAGGGCCTCCGCGAGAGTTCTTCTTCAGTTGAGAGCGACTGCGTCCAGCTGGTGGTCTGCAAGATCAGCCCCGTGGTCTGGGCTATGCAGGGCTCACTGGGACAGACGGCCGAACAGAAGGACATAGACTGGGCCCGGCTGTCTCCCGTCGAGAGGATGTTCGCCCACATGCCCTCCATGGAGACAATTTCGCGGCACGGCACCCAGTGCGAGATGAAATTCCCCTCCTGCCGGCTCAGGTACGACTCCTCCGATTCAGAATTCTAGAAAAGGATCCTCCAACCTTCTCAAGAGGATCTCATTGGACGAACAAGAATCCAGATACCAGCTTGTCTTGACTGGTTGATTGTACGTTATAAGTTATAGCAAAATATCGGATCTTATTAGATCCTACATATTTTATATCCTTTATATGTGTAATTGCGAAACATTATATTCAATTAAAAAAATGATCAAATTAACTATCAGGGTCAATGAGCTGTCAGGCTTCGAGCCAGAACTCAGAATTTTGTCCTTGTTTTGTGACAGACACAACATGAAGAACTTATCCTATGCAAGAACTATAATGACTATTTTCAAAAGATAATCCAATTATGCCAATCAGAAGTTTTATTACCGGTTATCAGGAGCATTATTACGGACTACGAATTTTTTGTTGAACATTTGTAGCGACACATTCTGAATATTGTGATGTATTATGAATTATATGATAACACTAATTTCAGCATGATTATTGTATATAACATAAGAACCAACAATTGTAACTATTGAAAGGTGTGTTATAATGGCTTTATTTTATATCTTTGAAAGTGTTGTCTTAGAAGCATAAAGTTATTAGGCAATTGGAATAAACTAAAGAAAGGTGACTTTTGAGCAATGAATCATAGTAATTACAAATAATATTAACTGTTATTTTTTCATATTTTGTAGCATTTAAGAAAATCTGAAATTCTACTGTCTGTTATAATAGTTAGTAGCTATTTCCTGCTAATACTGAATATGTAAATAAAATTCAACTATCCTTCCCCTCACATCCTTTCCCATTATATTTTTCCCACTGTATTTTTCCCCTCTTTTAATAATGAGTATATAAGTTAAAGGCAACAAATATCAATAAAAGGAATCAAAACTGAATAAATTTAGATTCACATATTTTTATGGCGAAAATTTCCATGTACCTTGTTATGGTAAACGTTCAGAAGGATTATAATTAAATATCAGATTATACGATGCGTTCACAATATTAATGCAAAATCCACTTTGAGCATAAATAAAATTAAATAAATAAAAAGTCCAATACTTTGGAATTGAGATCTCAGTTACTAGATGGCGCTACACTCCACTTCTTTATAAAGCCATCTGCAACCTCGCTCAACCTTACAATAACGTATGGAAGCTTCATATATTATTTCATAATATAAAAAATTAACTATTTTTTCATGTAAATTAATAAATTTAATAAATAAAACAGATAATCGAATAATTTATACGAAAGAATTACCGCTACGAGAGTAACACGTAAGGGGTCGTATTTTAGATGCCAGTCTAAGGTAGGATCGAGGAGGTAATGGAGGTAGAATATATATTCGTATTACCGAACATATATCTTGGACTTTGAAAATTATTTCCAATATTAGTCCAATATTTTTTAACCAATTTTTATTCTACAGTCAGCAACAATAAGTACAATGGCGTCATGTTTGCATTGTCCGTTATTAGTAAAATCATTATATTAAGGTAGAAATCCTTCGCGGATACTCGAACCATCACAAGTGCATTGCTCGATTCCCTGTAAATAATTTCCTTTGTATATCAAAGAGAAATGAAAATTGTTGCAGCGTTCTGCGCTCTGTCGGCAGAAGCGGAGTGCAGCCGAAGAACAGTGAGGCTAACGACGTTCACTTAGGGGGGGCAATTTGAGGCTGATTGCTCCCCCAATTAGCTCCGAGAGCGGGCAGTTTCACTAACGGTCCGCGCCATTTCAAACAGACGGAACGAAACAAAGGGTTGTAAAGAGCCGAAGAACGGTTCAAAAGTAGTTTGGAACGCTTTTTAAAAGTTCACTATTCTCAGACCTGCCGTGTGGCCCGACGGCCATTATAGCAGAAATCGAACTGACTCTAATTATAAGAAGTTCCCGACAAGTGGTTTCGCCAATTTCACTGTCCATCCGCCACATAAGAATGTTCCAAATATTGGGTCGGCGACTGAATAAAATCCACCGGTTACGATGTGCCCATATATCGAGCGTTTTTTGCCGCAATGTTTCAAATGGTCTTCAATATATATATAGGATACATTTAGCCCCTCCGCTTTTTTTCCTCTTGTACTGTGATCGCCGGTATCGATTCTGTACATTATTTGGTCGTCACCGAACGAAATTCAACAACCCGTATTTAACGACTCGGGGGAATTTTTTTTTACAGAAATTCCAACCGTTCCAGTATCTGTTTTCTTCTCTGTATCAAACGTCATAACGAGACTGTTAGTAATGGTGGGGTGGGGTTGGGGGTTGGGTCTCGCCTGTCGTACAAAGAGACCACGAGGGGCAAAAAAATGGAAAGGCTCCGGGCGATGTGCTAGATAAGGTTGACTATTGGGATCGACCTACCCACTGGCCCCATTTCGTTTAATGTCTCGCTTCAAGCACACACAGCCCAATTGCCAGATTGGGCAAGGTAAGTGACAGGTAAGTAACGGGCTCAATCTCTTCCAACTAAGAGGAGATTAAGAGAATTCGAGGAATCGTTTTTCCCCGCAAATAGTCCGGTCAAATATAAAAGGTTTTTCGATTTAATTGTCGCGAAATATAAGTTGCTCGGTTTATCGAATTTATGATCCTCGAACGCGTCGAAGAGAAAAACACTGCGGTAATATTTAAGTGTACGAGCGAATGTTTCCGCGACCAGAACGCGAATTGTCACTGGCGGGGAGTTCTGAAGGAATTTAAAATACCACAGTGCGATAAGGCATTTTAGCAACGAAACAGTAGAAAAAGAAGAAAAAATGTCGGTCCCAAGAACTAAGTTCCCAAGTTCCGACTTGGGGAACAAATCGGAGAGTCGTTGTCCCATAATTAAAAACCTTAAACCGGGAGGCGATTTCACCGTAGACGTTCCAGTAAATTGAGTTTCTCCCAACCGAAGGGTTTTTTCTTCTAGGCCCGAAACTATTTTTGGGTGCCAGAAATGTTTAAATTTGTAGCGCGAAGGCATAAATATAAAGGCCGATGAAGGTTTTTTTCTCCATTCCACAAGAGACAAATATATCTCCTACATATTCTAACCGGAATAAACCGGGCGTGAAAGCGATTTTATTTCTCTTTCCGAAACTGACAAGTATTATGGTAAACGAAAAAAGTATTTACATCACATTTTATTCGTACGCTAGGCTAAATTTCATCACGATTCAATATGACTTTCGCGTGAATATGAATTTCTGTCGGTATACCAGTAAATTTCCATTCAATTTATTTACACAAACATCGTAAATACATAAAAATAAGGGAAATAAATTATAAAGCAAGGCTCTTGCAAATAAAAATAGAAGTCCCATTTAAGAGTACAGTTACAGAGAGCAATAGCTGAGATTCTAGTTCGCGGCCCGGTTAGCTTCCCAGAATTGGTTTCACTGTTGTTTCTGCTCCTTGAAAATACTGCGGATCGAAAGTTGAATTTTTTTTTGTCAAAACTAACAAAGAAATCTTTGTAACGATTTCAAATTTTATCGGATACATTTTCCTGAAGCAGAATCAATTTTTCGAGCGTCCTCTTTCCTGGCCTCTCTTAAAACCTCCCTTCACGAATTTAGTCGCGCTCCGTCGATTGGAAGCTGAGTGGGCGGTGTCAGGCTCTGAAATAAGATTTAGTTTATATTTATTTGTATATACATAACGATGTATATACTCGCGTGAGCTGTTATGTCGCAGAATATAGAGAGCCGAAACCTGTTATCCCACATACCTGAGAGGGGCTGACTGGGAGTCCTGCATTCCTAGAACTAGAATTTGCTGCACAGGAAAACAGCCCACGATGCTGAGCGAAGCGTTAAAATTTAAATTGATTTTGCCTTATTCAGAAGATTTATTATCATTACAGTCTCAAAATCCCTTTTATACGAATGTGATGAGAGGGACAGTTCGGGAAACGGGTAAAATTAAATTTCAAATTATACTGGATATTGCGGTACTTGGGGACGAGAATGTTTCGCCTCTTCGCGACAAAATTTCTTTATCTGAACGTCTTCTTATATACGTTGTTGCCTCAACTGTAAAATACAATAAATTGACATTGATGTTCGAGTAGTACTATTAACGATTAGAGAATGACGGAAGAACCCACTGGCCTAAACCTTTTTCAAAATATTATTTATTTATTCGGTATATTTAAATCACGTGGCCCCTTCCTCTTCAGGCGTCCGTAAGGAATATTTGGGATGTCCGGAGATAGTATTTCCCCAAATTCGGGAGTGAAAAATTAATATATTTTTGTAAGGTATGGCCGTTGTCAATTAATCTAAGTAGCGTCTGTTGAGTCTTTTCAACTGTATGTGTTTCTTTTGTCTGTACAGGGGCCTTATCTGAAAGTGAACGAGCGTAGTTACGGCCAGAGTTTGTAATGAACCCTCATTTGGTGCGAGCCAAAATGAGTATCACGAATTTGATTTCGAGCCCGGGATAGTTGGTTTCGGCCGGTTAATAAAGCAAAGTAACGGACGCCCCGGCGGCGTTTACAGTTAACTCATCGGGCTCATCGAAGCCGGTGCATCGCTCTCCCCGCCCGATTTGGCCCAGAGGAATCCTCATCAAGAAGTATGACAAACTCCAAAATAGTACCTTCCGCGGCGCTGTAATTCTATGCTGGTACAGCCCTCCAAGAGAATAGCTCACTATCTTCCGATCTATTGTAATATCAATTGTCTGCTTAAAGGAGGAAATGGGCCGACGATGAAGAAGAGCAAATTAGTTCAGACTTTAAGGATAATGAACCAGTCGCGAGGCTGTATTGAGAGCAAAACTTTCATAAATGCCGCAAGGAAAACAGAATGAACTGGAAAAAGAAAAGAAACAGTACCCGCATAAGAATAACTTATTAGTACACACTCATATTTATATCGCCCCAATCAGTGTCTGATGAGATCGTAATGTGGAGGAATGAAAGTGTCTACATTTTTCGACTTTCACTGGTAGAAATTGCATTTTATTATTAGCGGCGCCCGGGATATTTATAAACTTTAGCAATAGTTCCTGAATTTTGACGCCCACCCGTGATATATAGGCCGTTTATAATTAAGCATTTTCTTAATAACCGATCATTGTTTAAATATGTTCGAGTTTCATGGGTCGGGCTTTGTTAATTGAGTACATTAGAAATACACAATTTCTATGCTCAGGAACACTCTTGATTCTGGCAGATATAAAATCTTTAGACCTTGTTGGATGTCAGTTCGATCTGATTAAAAAACAGAGAATGATTGTTTGTTGAGATTTATTTTTATTTACACTGGATACATACCTGGAAGCTGCTAATTCCTGAAGCAGAGAGACTTTATGGATTACGCGTTTTTGAGATTTTTCGAAGGAATATGGACTGTAAGAATTGGAGGAGAGTTAGACTGCTTGGTGGAGACCCATGTTAAAATTAGCATTCAAAATATATGCATTGGCTGAGTGAAAATAATAATCTCCGCGCGGCTTGCGCTAAGACAATTCCATTGTCGCTTCGACAATGAGTGAGAGTTGCATTGTTGCGCAGTGTCAACAACGACAATGAGACATGAAAATGCCACGGCGAGATCATTTGACTGAGATTCGGGCCTTTCGGAAAATAAAAACTCAATTAGCGACATTAATGAGGCGCGGGGCACTGACAATGCGGATCGAATAAACGGTCTACGAAGTCTAATTATTCGGTCTGTAATGGCGGGCGCCGAGTTTTGGGTCGTCTGGGACGTTTTCAGCATCACTCGAGCGACATCCGAAACCGGTCTAGCGTGGAAACAATATCCCAATCCAACAATGAGCAGCTACAGTTTTATAAATAAAACAGTTCGTCATTTTCCTGTACTGATTAGTTAATTTCAGAAGGAAATAGAGGACAATTTTTGATGAATATGGACTCCTTAGTAGTCCTGCAGGAATGCAGTTTTTTTGATTCAACTAAAACTGTAAGATAGTGTGCATTGATTTTGTTAAGTCATACCAATATTTTTCAGTTCCAAATATGTATTTTATAATTTCAATTTTTTTTAAAAAGTAATATCATGCATCCGTATGTACAACTTTTATTCATGTGTTATTAAAAATTATACAAATGCTTATATTCATAAATAAATTGTTACATCAACGCTTGGGTTCCCCAATATGCGAAACATAGACAGTCGTGAACAAAAAAATCTTGCGATACCAGAGGCCCGACGAAGAATCTACTCCATTCTTCGTGGATGTATATCGAATTGGTTTGAAGTTTTCTCCGGCCATTGTCTCGCGTTTTGTCCATTGTCGAGAGGCAGCCATTAGGCCGGATAGCCGCAGCCGCAGCCGACAAAACGACACTTCCGGCGAGACACTCCGGGGACGTACTTCGCCATCGCGATGTTCGAGAAAGAAATAAAAAAACATAACGAGAAAAACAGCGAGAAACAAAAGAACGAGTTGTTACATTAGCAAACGTTTCGTTTTTCCCACCGGGTCGGTTAATTAATTTCGAAATGCCGAAATTATTTTCGCTCCGCAATCGCACGGGACTTAGGGTTCAGTACGCCGAACCTTGGTCGCAAGTGTTCGAACCGTCAATAAAATTCATTATGAGTGAAATTGTTCACTCTCACTCTTCTGACGCTTCGTCGTATAGCAGTGAGTGATGCCATTCTACCTCTCCCACGCATGCGCACCGCGGGCCCCGACATTTGTTTCTCCTCCTAGTAGTTTTCTTTCTGAAAAAGTCCGTTTTTCGAAAAAACAAATATAATTCGGTAAAACAAAATGGTACAAGGTGTAGACAAAGTATAGACGAAGTTTTGTTCAGTTGTCTGTATGTTTTTAAATTTCATAGAGTTTGTTGCTTGATTGTTTTTCCATTCAGATAATTTTTTCAGTTTTTATTACTACTATTATATGATTTGGGATAAGACAATGAGATCGTGATGATCTCTAAACGCCCCATATTTAATTTTGATGTCATATTTTATTTTTTTCCATAGCTTTTAAATAGAAATGCGTTACCGCGCTAGAAATGATATAGTGCCGTTAACAATTAGATGTTAAAATACTTAAACGTGAGTGGAATGAATTTTGGGAGGATTCAGCTGTTGGTTAAAAACCGATAGTGGCCCAGTCATTCTACTTTCTTTGTTTTCGCTCAGCTGGTCTTCGCCAGTCACAGTGAAAGGCACTGACACTAATTTCCGTTTAACTCGATGAATTGCTAACATATCTTGATGTTAGTATAAGTGTATTTATACGGGATTTAATAATGGTAAATTTGATAGTGGGATAATAGTGACGGTTTCGAACGTCATGACGTATGCGTTTCCACTCGAATTCCATTATTACTTTAGGTGAAATTAGATCAATATTTAAAGAGATAAATAAACTTTAAATACGAATATAAAATAATATATCAAAGACATTTAAGAGATTTTATATTTAAAAAAGCAAAGTATCATTAACTTCAGTCTGATAAATATAAGAACTTGTAGTAAGTAACTTTTAGTGTAATGATGAAATGTGGTTATTACATATTAGCGTGTTTAGCCCCAGTTTCATTTTCTTTTCAGCGAGTCATTATTTCACTAATTTAATTCGAAATTAGGTTTCATTAAAGTAAAATATCCTCCATCCAGTAAATATTACTTTCAAATATTGACAGGAGCTACAATTCTTTTGTTCCGACATCCTATCGATAATTTTTCGGAATTTCTTTATAATAAAAGATCAGAAATCGTTCGGAGACACGCGATTGTGTACAAGCTCGCGATTGTTTTGGAATACAAAACATTTGGTTTTCGATATCGGACCTTGTTATCGATTAAATACGGTGACCTGGAAATGGGGGTTATCGCGAAATGTAGGTTCTGACGAATGATATCCCTTATCAGCGGAAGATATATATGTGTATATATAAAGGACCGATCTGCGGTCGAAACCGAAACATTAATCGAAAATGAAGATCAAGTTTGTTCTGGCACTCGTACTCTGCTTCGTAGCGTTAGCCGCTTCAGGTAAACAACCGATTTCAAATTTTTTTTCTCCGTGTATATTTTTATGTACTTCCAATTCAACTAATATTTGAGTTCCGACTTAAATTCCTCTGCACTAAAGAAATACGACAGTAATAAACACTTATATTATTAAAACTTTGATACAATACGATTAACAATCCTGTTTTGTAAAAAATTGCCAAATGTATAGTACAAACTACAGCGGCAACGGGAGGCCGTAGAGACAACGGAATAACGGAATACTACTGATGACGGTGAGAAGTATAAATTGGTATAGCTCAGGGCCATTTATATTGTCTGTCCTAATGGCGTATTCGCTTTGGGTCCAACGCGTGCTCACTACCCGGTCGGTGGGTTCAACACTCTGGAAACTAATTTCGAGCGTTCCACCACAACATTCGCTTTATTGTAGAGGAAAGTTCGCGTTGCTCGCCCTACGAAATCTGCAGTGATTTTATTAGGCGCTTCGCGTATTTTCACTCCGCTCTTAGATGCCGTTACTTTGTTGCAGGCCCTGTGAATTCTGCCCATTCGTGCGTACCGGGTACCACCTGGATGAAGGACTGCAACCGCTGCGTCTGCGGCCCCAACGGCCAAGGAGCCTGCACCCTCATGGGCTGTCTGGGGCCCATCTCAAGACCGGTCGCCGTAAAACCCGACCGTGTAGCGCATTGAAATAAATAAATTATAGAATTCAAACAACAGTATTTTCCCTAGCGTTGATTACCCTCCGAGGTTTCTCCCACCGTCAGTAGGCAACGTGCAGCGGAAAGTCGAGTGATACCGTGCTTTGCTCGAAAATAGGAGAAAAAGTTTCCGTAGCGAAGATTCGGGGGGAGAAACCAAGAATGTGCCCACGATGAAGAAGAGCAAATTAGTTTAGAAGTTATGCTTAAAGAACCGGCAGTATTGAGAGCAAACTTTCACAAATGCCTCCCGGATAAGAGGTTGGACCAAAAAATTTAAATTTTCAATAGCAGCTCGGAGACCCAATGTCGTTCGTATGACGTTCGATAACGCGACAATTTTGATTCGCGTTCTGACCCGGCAGTTTCCAGAAGCGACGTCTCATCTACGAAAACCTCTGTCGAGAAGTGTCCGTACTTTCTCGAAAACTGGCATAAATGTTACAAAGCCCGTTTTGTGTTCACAATTCAATAACGAGGCGCTAAATGCAACCGGCGGCCAGCTCGACTTTCCCCTGAGCGTGATACGAATATCAGGCTTAGTTCGAGCTCAGGACCAGAGGGAATTCGAATTGCCCCTTCTTCTGTGTATTGAAAAAAATTATGTTTCACGGACCGTGCACAGTTGGAGAAACCGGCGTTGTTAGACGCATAAGTAGCGATCTAATTTTTTACAAAATCGACATATTGTACCCGTTTATAGCGATTGTATTCGGTTATTTACAATAATTTTTGTCGGACTCTTGATTTATTATATAGTTCAATGTAAAATGAAAATAACGTTGACGTCAAACTGTGCCATTCTTCGGGGAGAATCAGTTGGAACCTTTTGCAACATTATTAGCGTCATTTATCCCGTGAAAAAAAATCCTACCGTCATTGGAATATTGTGTGTGTGAGTCATTTTGATGTACGCCCGAATCGCGCATTCCAAACAACGGTTGCATAAACGAAGAAAATTGTCCAAACGGGTACCGAAAAGTATACCGATCCTTCAGGGTATTTCTGTGGAAGGATCCCGTTTGAATTGCGGACGCTTTCAACGTTAAGCGAGATCGCTGAAACAGTTTCGCCTGCTTTATTTCCACCGACATCGGTCACAACACAACTTTACTTAGCTCTAAGTGGCGACCCACTCCGACTTCAGGATGACCCGCATCACTGCCCCTCTCTCTCTCTCTCTCTCTCTCTCTCTCTCTCTCTCTCTCTCCTCTCTATGACGTGCCTCCGCGTACCTTCCACCCTCGGACGGTACGCGCCGAAAAACGCGAAAGCAGCCGTACGGCGTTACATTTTTTCTTTCTCTTTTTTATACTGCGGCCTAACGGTCCTCCTACTCTCTCTCTCTCTGACTTTTGTCGGTGTACACTTGCCCACCGTTATTCTTAAACTGTTATACATCTGTACGCTGAAAGAGGCCTGTTATATACTACCGGCTGTTGGGAACTGTCGCACGCTCGTCCTCTCGAAAATGTCACGTGTTACTTACACGGGCCAATTTCACGCACCGGGGCCTTTCTGCCATTAAAAAGAAATAAAATAAAAAGGAAGCCAATTAATGCGAGTCGACGTAAATTGCTGTCTTCAGTTTCTAGCGAATTGCGGGATCAGTGGGAAACAAAAGACCGATTCTATCTGATTTTCCTATTCCACAGAACTAAAGAATAATTCGAGAGTGCGACAAAGATAATCATACTTGCATATATATGTATACCTCAGAATTAAAAAAAAATCCTCATGGAACTCCAAAATATTTTCTATTTTAAGAGGTCGTCGGGTCCCGGACTTTCCGCAATTTACAACTTGGAAACCAATTTGAAACCGTTTCATCTTAATGCCTTCCAAGAATAAACATGCGCCTAGAAAGTGTTACAGGTCTTCTACTTCCTTGTACCGACGCTAAATCTGATCTGACACCATTTTGTCGATCCCCCGCCAATGTACAAATAGTATGAATTTTAAATTGGAACAATGCGTATTATCGCTTATTTTTGAAGTGTATATTTTCTGGAAATACTTTCATTCAAAATAATTTGTGATTGTTCACAGAAAATGTAATGTCCTTTGACGTCTGTATTAACCCGGAACGGGGATTGTAAATAATAATTAGTAGATTTTTTCAGAAGTAAATCAAACGATTCGCAGGAATATCGGATGCGCTATAGAAAGTACCTACCGAGCGTGGATGGGGTTACGCGACCGATGACGGGTGAAATTCTCTGACCTCGTCATCTCTTAAATCCGGATTCAATGCACTCTGATTCATCCGGGAAGCTGGGCTACCGCCTGAATCCGGCTTCCTACTCGAAACTCTTTCGAGATATCTACTTCCGGTGAAAGCCCGCACCTATAAACCCGTACGGTTCCGGCCGCCCACTATAGTCTAGATCGTGTACAGTTCGGTTTCTGTTTCTTCAAATACACATAAAATGCTGTAATTTTTTTCCTGTAATCTTTTAAACCCCATTGCAGTAATAGCCTATATCCTGTATTTCATAAAAGGATTACACTTTAATACCAATAGGTGATACATTCTTCCCCGGAAATAACATCTTCAGGAGCTTGTTCGGTAGGATACTGAAGACGGCGGAAGAACACAAGAACGGTATATTCTTTCTTGGTATATTCTTTTTTAACTTTCGATTTATACCGGACGAAAAATTGTGCGTAATTTGGTTCGGTGGCAAATAAAAGAAAAACAGAGTGAACAACCGGCTGAACCGGCGATTAGCGGTATTGGAGCGGACACACTTAGCGGAAAATAAATAAAGGAGGTAGAGCGGGGTCGTTCGCGCTGCAATACGGGTTGGATGCACGGGAGAGGCCTCCAACTTCCGGCCGGGAGGATGAATATTTAATTTGAAAAATGAGCAACCTCAAAGAAGAAAACATGACACCGATTGAACCGAGGGTGGGATAAGAGGCCGCAGAAAGTGTGACGACCGTTATCGGCCACCCTCCGCTATGCTAATGCCTTCTTCATCCCGCAACACTCCCGCTGTTTGTTTTATTTATTATAATTCAAATATAATACCCTTCGGTTTCGGAACCGTGCGGTTTTTGGAAGTGCCGCAGTTTTATTATCGATCCTCAGTTCGATCACTCGACTTTCGAGACTTCCCCCCAATGAAATATTGTAAATTGAATTAATGCAGACCTATAAAATTTAACCAATATAAACGATTTAACGTTTTAATTAAGCCGCTCAGAAAATCGGTTAACCTCTTTACAAATCCCTCCCTGGGTTTAATGGCGTAGAAAGCCATTAATTTACCTAATATAAGCAATTTTAAAGTACCTAGTTTACTGGGCATTGTTATCTTGTTTATTGAAACGTTACTTTGATGCGATAAATGTACAAAAAAAATTTGAACAACAAGACACTCTAATTATTAATTTCTGGGTATATAGGAGTGGGCCCCCTTTTCCTCTTTCTCCGCCTTCAAGTTCGGTTTCAATCGGCCGTTCTTCACAGGGCTGCGCCCCGGCAGAGGCGTCGAATTAGGCGGTCTCCGCAACATAATTTTCACGCGCTGATAAATATTTAACCCCACGAAAAAATCCATCACCGAGACGGCAAGGCGGTGGGTGGCGATGAGAGCTCCCCGAGCACCTTCCGTTCGGCGGTGGCCTGCTCGTCAGCGATACGCTCTGAAAATCGGCTAACCTCGGTGCATTAATCCCTCGACGGGTTTAATGGCGAAGAAAGCAGTCTCGTTTAAATGTATAACTCTGTTGAATCACGAACGTCGAATCTTGTGGCAAATGTTGGACTCCGTTTTTTACGGGGCGTCAGTCCGTTCACCTGCCGCTCCAGGCACCAGATATGAACCAATAAAATTCATTTACAACAGGATGACTCGGTTGTCACTGTTTGTACTGAGATCGGACTCAGTTTACGACTATAATAAACTACTTATTGAAGCGCCCGCAACTAACAACTATTCTGAATCGGTCACCGATTTCGCGATTTTTTAGATTGTTCGACAGGTTTGGGCTCCCCGCCGTAGTCCTGAGTAGGATACTAAAAACCATTTTACGTCTTTTCTACACGCACGCCTCAGAACGGCCACAGTTTTCCTCTTTAACTCCCTGCTCTTTGGGACGTGAGACGTGTGCCGGTCACAGCCGGATAGGGCGAACGGATAGATCCGTCGCCCTTAACTGAATGAATAAAGATCGGAAGCGGAGGTTGAAGAACAGGTCGACAGGGAGTATTGAGAGAGCGATACTTTCATACGTACACTGGCCGGAGGAGAGAATGGACAAAAAAATAAATTTGTTATTCGGACACTGCTACTGACGATGGGGAGAAACCGACATCAGTTCGAAGACAGAACCAGTGAGAGGAGAACCAATCTTTCCAGAAATTGGAAAGACCGATTGCATTCCAAACCCTATTCGGATCTCGAAACAAATATCTTAAATATTATACACATTCATATATATAATTTTCTAAACCTAGAATTTCGTATTAGGAAGTTCTACATTAAATTTCGGGACTATTCATAGAAAAATCGAAAGACTCGAGTAAGCTTGATTTTGTTCTGCTACACACTGCGACGTGCTAATGCGGCGTTAAAGTCACCACGATTATGGGCTTACAGTTAGGCTCTCGGAGCTAAAAGACCCACTTCTCTTCTTATCCAATGGGAGCTAAAAGTAAAGTAAAAATTAATACGATAATAATATTGAGATATATATCCACATATGCAAACGTAAGTTGCTGAATTTAAATTAATAAAAGAATAGATATCTGCGTTACTACACTCTATTCTTCGAGAGACTAGAATTTCAAGGCCGTTTGAATATTTAAGTAGTACTTGCTCAATTGATAAGAAATAGATACTAATCAACATTTTGTAACTAATGATATTGTCCATATTGAAAGATATAAGATACTGTTTTGCCTTTGTGATTCAGTTTTTAAAACCGTTATTATATGAAAAATAAACTGTGATATTTGGACGCCGGCCGGCCTAAGGGGGCGACGTTTCGGTGGATGGTGAACCTTCAAGAAAATGCCCGGTTAAAAGGTGAAAGTGCCGAATTCCTATGGCACATTTTCTCAGCAGCGGCGGTCACTGCCGTCACTTTTTTGGCCGGGATTTTCACTCGCGAAGGGGACAGAAACGCGGCGGTGAACAGAAATAATGAATTGGGCGAAGAGCATCCGACGTGCCCGATATTGGAAAGTGTTAGCGCCGACAGAGTCGACCGGAACTGGGCGACCGTTATGCGAACGGGTCTGCCCGATACCGACCTCTTCAAATTTTTTTCTTCCCATCCTATCTTAATTCAGGACTACAATATTTAAAATTGTATCTAGTGACTGTGCGATTCGATAATACAATTGTACTTTTGAGTCGTTGATGGTACTCCTGCTGCACCACTAGACAGAAATTTCCTCTCAAGGCGGTTCTCGGGATTTTCAGGATTGCCTTTCGCGAGGAGAGGATTGGGGTGATTTTTGAATGGAAAGATTTATATCGAACCGAATAACCGAGAGGAGGCGGACAGAGCAGCGGAAGAGTGGTGATATTCCTCAACCTCCCCGATCCCCAAATAAATAGCCCAAATCTACGAAATGATTAATTTTTGTGCACAATTTATATCATTCAAAACTTTTGTGAAAAGTCGAACAACAGAGGGGATACAGTAGTACTTTCTAAATCCAGAGACACATTAGAATAATGGGTAAGTGAATTCTCGGGAGAATAGTAATAATTCTCAATATTAATTGTTATTATAATGGGTTAGGACAATTAAATATTACCGCATCGGACTGTAGTAGCGACCATACGAAGATCGTAAGTTCAGTGAAATCGCCGAAATTCCTGTATCACTCTACCACTTCGAAGGTATCCTTATCGCTTTCTCCCCATTGTCGCATTGGCATCAGTGGCATCGGATCGGGCCTAGTCTTATAACACCGGTGATTCTAGTTTCGCTGGGGAGGTGGAGAAAAAAATTGAGAAAATCTGGTATACTACCGTAGAAGATACCGTAGTGCGTTGTCACGAAGAAGAAACCACGGAGAAGGCCCCCCTCTTGGAGAGTTTTCCCAAGTCGTTCGGTCTGTCCCTTTAATTCCCGCTGATTAAAGCACTCCGAGCTGCTATGTTACCGTGCTACCTACGAATTTCAGAATAACCGGACGCTACCGACGATAGCACAGAATGGAGTACTGTCGGTGGAATTGCGATATAACTCAATTCTAATAGGAAAACTCGACAACGTTTTCCGCGGAAAACGCCCGTAACGATCGCGTCCGTTTGTACGACGGGAATGCTGAGATTTACCGCGATTTTCCACGCCCCCTCCCGACCGAGGTTGTGTCCAATTCGGGATTTCCGCTCTTCGTTTTTTCCCCATTTCATCCTGCACCTCGTCGTAAATTTAAATTTCCGTAGGGAATATATAACGTGCTCTTAAGATATATAACGTTAAAGAGCCGAAAATTGTTTTAAAACCGATCATCACCAATCCAGAAAGAGGGTAT
Organism: Lethocerus indicus; assembly: GCA_019843655.1. Lineage (NCBI taxonomy): Eukaryota > Metazoa > Arthropoda > Insecta > Hemiptera > Belostomatidae > Lethocerus > Lethocerus indicus. The sequence goes on from JACDQD010000011.1 coordinate 4,264,996, forward strand.
TTCTTTCATCGGCGTCCCTTCGTAATTTTTTCCCTAGTGAGACCCCAGGAATTCCAGGAGGCGGTCCGTATAAAAAACCCCATCCCCGAGGATCACTTTCGAGGGCGGGGAGTAGGCCCCCCCACCCCGGCCGCTGTTCCTCGCCCCTCGGGCCTCCAAAGTAGGTCATCCTATATATAGCGGAGGCCAAGGTGGAGGACATCCCACTCTGCTCCGAGTGAACCGCCCCAGCCAGAACACGTCCAACAGTTGGCCCGCTAGCAACCACAACAATAAGGTAAGACGCCCACCATCCGTTCATCGTCTAACTAGTATCAACAGCTTTAATGCACATTTCTTCCTAGGCAAGTTCCATTATATTCGATCTTCTTCCACTGGCTTACACCTAGCTGTTCGCGATAATGTCGCACTAATAGTTTAAAAATCGATTTCGACCGTAAATATATTCGATCAGAAAATAAAGATTGAATTTTTTAAATTATTTTCTCGGCCACCCAAAACTGTTCTAAAGTTGTGATTGAAGTTTTATTAAGGCACTACGCCCTAATTCCTTTTATGGTTTTTTGTGAAAGATGCGTATATTTATGTCGAGAATATGGCGACAGTACTTATTCGGTAATTGAACGGGCGTTTTCGTACATCTTGAAAACGGAAAAAGTAAAAATGAACTCGAAGCACTTTGCGTACGAAGTCCCGTTGCTGTCAGGCCGCACAGGACCCGGGGACCGGAAATCACCCGAGTTCCGAAATTTGGGTGACGAAATTACGTTTAGATTTGTCACTGTTCGAGTAGGCGAGCGAAGTTCGAAATCGGGCATTTTTTCTAGAAATTTTGTCCCGAAATCGTTTTCGATATGAAGGTAGGTTCGAATTATGTACAAAACAGAAGTTCGTTGGACATTTTTCAGAAGGAAAACAGAATGATTTTAGAAATTCGGAATTAAATAATAATAAAAAATCTTAACACGAATTTAGTGTTTGCGACTACTTCTCTATACCACCGTTAAAGTCTAAATTTTCCTTTTTGATTTCCCATCATTTTCCCTTAATTTCGGTCTTATCATATATTCAGGTGGTTTATAATCATAAAAACGCCCCTATTAGAGCGAAAAATGGTAGAAACCTTGAACGCGAACCGATAAAAGTAATTGCCCATGAACTTGACTTGTTTTGCTCCCGTTACGACGACCGCGGCGATCGCCCCCCACTACTCAAGGCCTTTTAATTCCCTATTAATTTGACATCAGTTACTTATAATTGTTTATTTAGCAGTCAAATATAAAATGTAAATTTTTTGCCTTAGGTCGGCAGAAATACCGAACATTCAACGTAAAAGGTAAAAGTGTGTCACCTGTACAACGATAATGTACCGTTGTTGGGCACAGATATACGCGGCTTTTAGTGACATCATCGTGTAATGGGTTCGGCCGGCGGGGAGACAATGAACTGTCTCGAATCCTCAGAATTGCTTTCGAACGAAAGTAACCGCCGGGCGTTTAAAAAATTCTCCGACGACGCCGATTGTTGACTGGAAGGAGGGTCGTGTTTCCCATACTTTCGCCAGCAGTTTTACGATCAATGAGCGAATAATTCGAAACTTTCGAAAACGCTAAAAAGGCCTATTTGAATGTTAACACCAAGGCGCGGCGGTGCGTTGAAACATAAAAAATATATTTCACGCTTATTTAATGCGATAAACAGTCAATCGAGCTGCGTTGAAATAGGTTTTATTCGGAAATTTATTATTCCAACGCGAGGATTGGGAATACCGGGGCCGGAAAACAACAGATTGCATGAATAATAACCGTTTATGATACATTTTTGGGACGATATCATCGCCGTTTTTGGCTTCTCGCCACCCTCAGTAGTCTCCCTTCAATAAATTAGTGAAGCACCTGTCTACACTGTCCCGCGATTGTCACGCCTATTTGTACCAAAGCTAGAATGTGTTCGGCTTTTCGCCCGAGCTTATTTGGGCAAGTTACTTCAGCGGACACAGGATGCACCTGGTCGTTTAGGTGCCTCCGAAAGGCCTCAAATATTCAAATATACTTTAATTTCACGCACAATCCAATACGAAATTAAAATTAGACTGATAGAGTATTTTTTTTAAATAGACCTGTTCCTCAAAGTGATAGGTATTCCCTCGGAGCATACTACCTGACTGATTCAAATTATGTTGCGAAATGTTTATAACATTAAAAGTTATTATATTTTCTGGAAACGCAATATGTTGATACGTGCACAGCCTCCAGGGACCTGTTGTCCGTGGCCCTCTCTAGACTCCTCTGAGGGAGGAGAAAACAAGCCAACGAAAGTGGGACTCCGGGGAGGAATGTGGGTTAGTCGCCGGTTGACCTACAACCGGTGGTCGCCGGCGAAGAGGAACAAGGGGGGAAGACGAGCAGGAAAGAACGAGAGAGAAGAGAGGAGAGGCCGAAGAAGGCGGGAGAAAGAGAGAGAGAGAGAGAGAGAGGAAGGAAGGAAGGAAGGGAGGGAGGGGAGTAGGAGAACGAGAAATGGGACGGACGGGGGGGTAAAACCGATTAGAGAGTAGGTTAAATATTTCGAGTACGGCGTACCGTTAGGCGAACCCGGCACACCGTTACGCCCGCCTTATACATATTCGAAGCCCGTTATAAGTCCAATAAGGAAATGAGTCCTTCCAGAAGACCTTCCAGGAGAAGGATGATAGTATCACTAACCTGTCGTCATTGCCTCTTAAGCCAGTCCGACAACTGAGGACCAATCGTACTAAATACAGATGCCAAACACAGACGATTAGTTAGAATAATTGACACGATAAATCCAATCGGAAAGTCTTCAGTTGAGAAGAACTTCCAGGAATGCCAGGAATTTCGATTAGTTTTATGTACGACTAACGAATTTGAGTTCAGTTTAAAGTTTTAGCAGCGCAACAGACGGAATGCTACTGCGGCGAGGACGGAGAAGCCGAAACCGCCCTGGCAAAAAATATAATGCGAAATATCGACAAAAATAAAATGATGAAAAAATGAACTTTTTACTAATAGTCCCACATAGTTTTTAATCTGAAGCGCTCCCGGGAGCGCTGTTTAATTCGTTGAGAAAATTAAGATCTTCAGCGTTACATCTTAAGACTGTCACCTGTCTTTTTGTATAATCTGAGCGTTGACCAAACTAGGCTTTGGAAAATTCAGGGAAGTGCGATCACGAAGCTCGGAGATCACTGCAGGCGATTCTTCGAAAAATGGGTTTGGAGGTGCGGGCAAGTTTGAACGGTTCTGTACTGGACCGGTTTTAATCGAGGAACCCTCTTGGACCGTTAGGGGTCCCATAATTTCGAACCGTTAACCTGCGGCCGAGAGACCGCAGGCTGTGAAACTTTAAAAAAAACAACAAAAACTCACGAAAAAAAAAACGGGGAAGATGGGCCTGAAAAATCCACCGAAATTATACAGGCCATATAATGACGGTGATTATTCTGACTCAGCTGGGATATCTCATGCGTTGAATTAATCGCAGTATCCAAAATTTTCCGCTACCCGTAAACAATTATTCGTGGACGTTAATCGACTTTTCTAGAGTTGTTTTCGTACCACAAATCTTCAGGTACCAAATCTGGACAGGTATAGGGACGGTAGGCCCGACCTTATTGCATACCTGGCTGCCCCAAGATCGATAAAACCCAACCCAAAGTACTCATCCCACAGATGGGATACGGAGTTATAGATTACTTCAGTACCTGCAGATTTGTTTACACTATGATTTCGAATATTGTGACAGCTCCTCAAAGGCGTCAATATGAAGGAATTGGATGAATATCAATGTCTGAAATAATGACGAATCCTTAATTAAATACCACGTTTATCAAGGCTCCTCGAGGACACATTTTGGTGTCCTTATCGTCCGAAATGAATTCGTACCAATGAGTAAAAGAAAGAGAAATCTTCTACAGAATTAACAAGTAAAAGCGTAACGGTCTACGAACTGTTGTATGTTGAAATAAAAGGGACCGTCGACCAGGAAACCGAGTACCGGTTTTGTTTCGTTGTTAAAGGCTTGAAATATTCCATTGTCAATTGAGAAAGTACGCGCTAACGGTGTCATACTCTGGACGAGGAACAATGGTACAACTATACACGGTCAACAATACTATTGCCATCTCTATCTTAAGATGTAAGAATCATAGCTCCTGAAAATTTATATATTAATTTTCCTCCGATAGTGGCTGGAAAAACTAGTTCATGGCGGTATTGCGTATTTCGGTTTCGTTAAATTTAAAACAGATCGAACGAAATTATAATGCGAATAAAAAATTATTTGTAATCGTTTCTTTGATCTAGCTAATGGATTGCTCCTCTCTAAACAGTAATACACTGAGGCTCTGTTATGCAGCATCCTGTCAGCACTCCAGAAAAGTTATTATCACAATTCAACATAAAAATGGCCGAGGGGTGATAGAAGATAAGAAGAGTGGAATATGTTCCGAACCTTCATGGAAAAAAATGTTTAAAAATCTCTCTTATTAGGATAAAATTGCAATGGATTTGTGAATGTTAGGCACGTTGTTTAAAAATTAATGTTGGAATTTTAACGATTAATTGTATACAAATCAAATCCCTGTAATTTCAAGAAATAATGGTAATCCGCCATTTCTCTGGAGCGTTTATCAAACTACCAAGTGGACATTTTGCGCGAGGTTTTACCTCGAGAAATTGGAAAAGGTATATCGGAAAATCTGGATAAAAATGAACAAGTAAGAGCCCTGTTGGAAAAATAAAGTTTATTCGCGTATTATCAGTAAATCGTCAGAACTTCAATAGCACTTTCGTGTTCTAATAATAACGGACTTTCGCTGGGTTACGTCGAAAAATTAATAAGCCAATTATTTTCTCGCGTCCTTTTCGTTTTTTCTTTTTTTTTTAGGCTCGTTCATAATTGGTAATACCGCCGAATTATCGCGAAACGGTGAAATGTCTTAAAAATGAGATTAGCATAATGATAATGTTCTTTCTGCCCTCGGTCATTTTTTAATTGGGCTATGAATAATAGAAAGTAATTCGGAACGGTCTTCAATTATCTCGGTCTTCGTGCGTTGTTTTAATTTTTAACTTTTTTTTTCTAATAGTTAATCTCATCAACATTATGCCGCTTTCTATACATGAATTGTTCTCAGTCTGTTTGTTTGTGTTTTACAAATTACTTTCGTTCATTAATTTTTTATTGCCTCGACATTACTATAGCATACTACAGGTACTACTTGTATACTCCAGATATTGGTGAAGTTTCGCACAGTTACTATACTCTTTTTACTGTTAAAATTATAACTCTCTAGTGAAATAGGCCAACCACAAGAAAATCATAGGAATGTCGATAGTCACTTAACACTTTGCCATTTACTCAGTAACATTCTTAATTCTTCAATTTTTCTTCATTCCATTTGTGGAGGATATTTATGAAAATATCATCTGCCGTTCATCATACCACCACTCGCTTACCTTCCTTAATTTAAAATGGGACTTCCGAATGATATAATAAAATCTCAATATTAAAATAATCTCCCCCCCCCATTATCCCTGATAGTATTAATTCAGTCATAAATGAGAATTGATGTTGAAATTAATAACAATGGTCATCGACTATTATTGGGTGTTTGTTTCCTGAAAGATGCAACACACTCGACCTATCGTCGATACGATTGTGTTTCGAAATAAGCTTTTCTTCTTTCTAAGTTGGGCCGAATTGTGTACTCTGAAAGGACGGGAGAAAATCGGTTGGGGGAAGACAAAAAAAAAAAGAGAGGATAAAAAAGTTGCAGCCGACGACGTTTTCACCTGAGAGGTGTATCGGGGCCGCCGCGACTGGAAGGTCTAGGTGAGGCCGATGAACCCGTGGCCCGGTTTCACCCCGCAACCGGCGAGAACCGTTCCTCCACGTTGCTCCGGCAGCCTTTAAGCCGCCACAAACCAGCTATTACAGTACTCCGGGCCGCGTTCCCGGCCGGGTACAGGTTACAAATTGACCGCGTAAAGATTTAACCGTTTAAGAATTAACGGCCTTAGTCCGGCATTTATGTCGTCAAAATTTCATCGTCAACATTGAATATACATTTTCTAACAATTTCCCCCCTACATTAAACTTGGTTTTCCCAAATAGCGGAAAATATGCCGGCTACTTTGTCAACAAACTTATAATTTTATTTTGCCATTTTTGCGCAACCTGGACTTAATTGGAATAAATTTCATTTAAGGCCTGTAATGTCGGAACTTGAGGACAACTTACTACAAATAATCTTTATTTCTATAATTAGACAGAGTATTGTTTTAGGCAATAATACAATACATAATTGCCATGACATGTTTGACAAGTGTTTATTGATCGTTGACTTCGATGATATATCTTCAGACATCTGGAATTTCAAATTTTTCCAATTTTCAAGGTTCAGGGCACTCTATGATTTTGATATTTAAAAAAAACTTGCCTCAAAATGTGCTATCGATTCAGACCCGAAATGATATTCGCATATTTCGTAGTTTTTTCTTGAATCTTCTGCCTCCTCACGCCGGTTCGGTCTTTCGCTAGACCGGTAGTCCAAATTAATATTTCGATACTGTCCACAGCGTCACTGTAGAACAGTTAACACGACTTCTTAATGTTTATCAACCAGTGTTTGTAAGCCCTAACAACAAGTCGCACTCCCAAAACAAACTCCCAAATATTCAGGTTCTGTCACATATAGCACTGGGCCGCTAAAACGTTTAAGGAGAACGCGACCCCAACCCGGAGTTACGTTCTAAATTTTACCAACAACAAACATATCTTTATGTCCCCATTATGTTTTTATTATATAATTTCAATAAATTAAATAAAATTTCATAAGTAGTAGTTAATAATTATTTAGTATTATAAAATGTAAACACGATATTAACATTTCTATAAATATATTATGATTTTAATAAATAAATAATTCTATTATTAATGTATCAATAGATACATAATTACATAATTTTATTTTATCTCAGGTTTTCACCGAATAAAAAAACAACTTAAATCTTCTTATGTTGTATCCCATGTAGTGTATGATTATAACTCAATAGAAGCTGCTTCTTTTTACTGTACGCATTCGAGGCTTTCAAATTATCACAATGCGATTAGGCGTCAGAAATGCGACAGAATTCGCCGATTTATACAAAGTCGAAGAAAAAATAAAATTAAGAAAAAAAAAAAACAACGACAAGCTAAGATTCAATCGTCTGGTCCGGGCAAAGTAAGCCGCTTTCACCGCCAACTGGATCGAAACGGAATAAGAAAACCGGCACTGGAAGAAAGTTGACGGCCGGCGGGAATTTTCACCGGCCAACAGTGGCAACACTGCGCCTCGGGGGGGGCGCATCCAACTCAGGACGAAAATTCGGTTTGAAATTTCAAAAATTCACTTAATAGTTACAGGACTTTCGAAGGATTTTCGATTAACAAAACTGCGAGTCGGAATTCGTTAATGCAGTAATCAAATTCCATTTTGTATTGTACAATGCTACCGGCATCTATTGTTCGATTTTCATCCATAATAATCGTTCTTGGCACAAATATCTCCGACTCTAGATTCAACTTTGATCTCCGAATACATATTAGACAATATTCCGATATACATCTTTCCACTAATTGTACCAGATAATATTGTTTTTTTGTGTACAACCGCTGTAATTTGTTTGTCGTAAATTCAAATTTTAACAATAATCTAAATGATAATTTCTATGTCAGACTGTTGATGATTATTAATGATCTTTTTCTTGTCAAAAGGTAGTGAAAGTGAGGGCCCGGGCCTCCGGTATTTGTCGTTCTCACCATTTTGTATTTGTTGCGATTCTCATACCCGGCAACTATTGCCCAATCCTAACCCAGAACAACGTAGATCCTGTTCCAAGTCATTGTCTCCGCTCAAATAATATAACCCTTTTACATAATTCGGTTATATTCCACACGTGTACGGGTCCAGAAACCCCAATTTAAACCTACCTCGAACATTATTCTTGTACGATGTTTTTTTGTATTTTTAGACTGCGGTGTTGTTTGAAACATTCAATCATTATTGATTATTATCGTAGTTTATATTCGCCCTCGACTTCTAATAATATTACGATCGGTGATCGTGTACCTTCTCAGTTAGGTATGAGTTTTCTACTACTGACTACGGCGGCAAACCAAACTTCTATTAGTCCCAGAATGTACGGAAATTGTAATTTTAAATATTCGCTACTGTATCTTAGCCTAACTTGTTTTACTGTTAGAGCCGACGCGAATAACTTTATCGTTCGGGTTTAACATAAATAAGAAAGAACAACTGTTTTGAGAAAATAATTTTAAAATATTTGGGTCGACAACTAAGTAATTGCGGATTTCACCAACAAGTGGCGTTGTACATATTTTTAAGTACATCAACATCTTTCCACAGATAAGCCGTAGATGGTTTTGAATGCGCGTATAAGATACATTCAGCTTCTCTGCAATGTCCCTCGTCGAACTGTGGCGATCCGAATCAATAATGGCCTTTATTCGGTCATCATCGACCTCCACCGGACGTCCACGGAGCGCTCCTCGTCTTTTAATGAAAAAAGCGAAATGTGACGTAAATGCTCGCTTCGGTTCACCGTTTTTATGCACAACTTTCAACTGGTCACTGTAATTTTGATACCGAATGTTTAAGAAAGGAACAAATAATAACGTATCGAAGGATCTTATCTGTGCAAAGATGTTGACGTACAACGCCACTCGTTGGTGAATTCCGCAATTACTTAGTTGTCAACCCAATATTTTGATACACAATAGTAGATATTTGGGAATGACTATATATGTATAATTTCTGAATGGGGCGTCCGTTTGTTTGCAGAGTATGGCTAACAAACAGGCGATAGGTTGGAGCCTGCTGTGCCTGATGTGCACCGGGTGGTTGGGCTCAGCGCTCGCCTTTCCCAACCACGGCCAGCTCCACACCAGCAGGCTTTCCGCCGAAGGGAGGAAATTCGCCGAGAAGCCCAACTCGAGCAAGAAGGTGGCCGCCCTCGAAAACAGGAACGACCTCGATGACCTCTCGACCAACCAGATACCGGTGAGTGGGCACACTGTTGTACCGAATCAATATTCCTCTAGCTAAACTAAAATGACTAGTTTAGAATACCTGTTTTGTGACCCGTGAGGGGTTGGAATACCGTAGATTTCGCGTGTTTCTGTCTCCTCTCGCCGGTTAGGTCTTTCCGGCCGGTTAGCCATCTTCAGTAGCGGTGTCAGTCGCTTTGGACGTTTTTTGGGCGTCCTCACAACAACTTGTACAAGTGACACGTACACGACGAGTACTAGCGACGGTGAAGATACCCAAAAAACACCCAAAGTGACTGACACCGCTACCGAAGATGGCGAGCGGCCGAAACCGGTCCGCGCGGGCCACAAAACAGGTATAACTAATGAAATTTATGAACTACTGAAACTAATGAACTCCTCTCATTATGTTGGTCTCACGTGACGAGATCTCTACAGAAAACGATTTGAAAACTTACTATAGCCGAAATTTTGACAATATACAAAGCTCATACGGAAATCTACGTGGATATACGGTATCGAACTATCCAGAGATTCCGATCGAAAGTCCTTCGGGAACCGTCCTCGATGTTCCCCAATATGTTTCCAATCCCTCTCCTCATTCGAAGACGAACATTCGGGTAACCCTCGCGGGCAGACCGGTCAGAAAATAGATCTAGAGTGAATCGACATTATTCGTTTTCGGAAACAAATTCCTAATAGTCCATACTTTTATTAGTGATAATGTCTCATCATCCATAGATGGACACTCGGGTTTGGTCTGTAGCGCTATATTAAATGAGAGAATGGTGTCAACAATTATTTTCTTTCTCTAATTGGTCAGGACGGAGGGTTTTCGTGGAGCAACATGATCGCGATGGTGATGCAGCTGTTGTTCAACCCGGCCGGCCACCAGGGGCCCAACAAATCCGACAGTCTGGACGCCGACACTGTGAGTACTATTCCGCTAGTTCGACATACCCGTTTTGTGGCCGGCGAGGGTTTGGAATACCGTAGATTTCGCGTATCCTATCTGTCTCCTCTCGCCGTTTCGGTCTTTCGGTTTTTCTGGTCCTATCGGTCGACACCGTGCTGAAGATCCAAAGCAGCGAGAGGAGATTAGAAACAGACGAAATCTACGCCACACTATTTTATTATCCGACGCCGCTTTTCCACTTAAGAGGTGTGTAGATTGGCCGAAAAGGAGGATGGTGATAAAATATTCTGTTTGGCTGTGCAGAGCGTGGCGCCGTCCCCTTGGGCCAACTTGCTGTCCGTCGGCCTGAAGATCCTGAGCGCGCTTCTGGGCGGCGGAGGAGTCGGAGGCGACGGCATCGACAAGGTGGATAACTCTTCACCGATGCAAGTGAGTACAGCACGGGCCAACTGGGCCCGCTTATCGCTGAAACTGATAAATAGGAAAAGAGAAAAAGCAAAAACGCCCGAGCGGACACTGTAAAATAGTTATCCTATATACTTCATTCACACTGTAGTCTGAGGGAAGGCTCTTACAGAGTTGGAGAGATGTGAGACCGGATCGCGAACGGGCGGTTGTTAAACTGAAACTCCTCGAGCGTGAACGAATTTTAAATTTAGCGAACCAGTTCTCTTAGTCAGATTCTTCAAATAGTAACACGTCGGAAGGCAATAATAGCTCAAAAAGACTCCTATCGGTGAAATCCGCAATGACTTAATTGCCGGCTCAATAACACAGAGAATATCGTAGACAATTTACAACTATGCTTTGATACCGTCCCGCGGCCCTCTCTAGAATATTTGTACTAAATATACTTGTTATACTCCCCCCAGTTCTTAGTCAAACGGTATGTCATTCGATTTTACAGAAACGTATTGCAACCAGCTTAAGTTATAGGTCGTGGCATCGGGACAATTTTAATTCGACGAATTAATTAATAATTTATTATTCTTAATATTGAACAGTTTAAATATCCTGACGGGAAATAGAAAAAAGCTCGGTCAAAGTTCGACAAACTTCGATGGCCAGTTTTCAAAATTAGATTCGACATTCCAACCAAAGCCGCGTTTGGAGAACCTCGGTATTAATGCGTGCAATTTTCGTTTTCAACGTCGATAATAAATGTCGATTTTAATTTTATAATTTCGCGATTAATTTTATTCGAAAAATAAATAATATAACTCCCGGCTGCTCCAGTTTAACAACCGCCATTGCCAAATACGTATACCACTACCTACGAGCACTGCTTTTTTTACTTAAGTCGCCTCTGTTCTAAACGAAATGATACTATTTGAATACGAGCTGTTTCGAAGACGGTATAGACTTGTAGACCTGTAAGCCGTAGATCACACGTTTTAATATAAAGCCTGTTCCAGTCTAGACGTATCACTTTCACAGTATTTGTAATTTGCAATCTCACAGATCTCTCTCAAACTAACATAATACCGAATAGAGACAGAGAAGAACTTTTCGCTTGTAAAACTTGTAATATATGTAAATAGTATTGGCCAATTAATTTTTTCAAATCAATTTATCAACCGTAATACCTACTTTCTACGATATTTAAACGCCGTCTCATAATCAGTCGAAATATCATGATCAAAATTTGCATGGTGTCTTTTAATTAATTTTTTTATTATTGTTATTTATTAATTATCGGGTAATTTACGGATTCTCACTGCTAATTAGTCGATATGTTTGTTTATTTATTTATTTATTTTGAAATATCGGAGGGAAATGCATTTTTCATTCGAGATTCTTTCCTTGTTGAATCGAATTAAAGTTCGCATTGAATTATGCCGTTGCCTCTCAGTTCAATACTGTAAATGCTTAAAACCCGTAGACTTCTAGCTTCTAAAGGGTGAACACTTTCCTTATATACTCATTGTAATTGTTGTGACAGTGTTATATCGGGGTTGGAATATTGCATTACTGATTACATAACGTTGTAACACTTGTGATTCTGAACTTGCCCAAGTCGGCAGTACGCGAAGTACGTAGATATTATTTTTTGAGAAGTGAAATTAATTATTTACGCCGGCCAGGTTTATTCGGTTGAGTCTGAACGAGAACAAAAAAATATTACAGATAAAACAGATACAAAAGGGGCCGACAGTTTGTGAGAAACCTGTCTAGCAAACCCAGCGGACAGTCTAGAAGTAAATTTGGTCATAACGTTGTAACACAATAATTTCACAGAATCAACCTCTATATATATATATATATATATATATATATATATATATATATATATATATATAAAGACGATGTTAAAACGTTATGTAATGTAAAACTGAAAGTTCGTTTCGACTCATGCCCCGATGATGTCATCCCTTTTCAAAAAATGCCGCCTATTTATTTGAATATCTTACTATTTATTTTTTTTTTTTTTGAAAATTTGAAAATTTGTTTGAAAATGTTGAATTGTGTTGAGTATAAAAGGATTGTTGGGAGTAGTTGGTCTGATTAGCTAAGTTGTTGCTCGAACTGGTAGGGTGTGATAGCGGCTGTACTTTCCGCTCTGCTCGGATCAAGGGACCCCGACCAAGTAGCGACCATGGCAAAGCAGGCTGGCGAGGTAAGCCAATATTCGATCTATTTTATACCAGACAATTATTTAGTACAGAATTTATTATAAAAGAATTGACAAGAAAAACGGAGTTGTATCCATCCACTGAACCATCGTCAGTCCCCAGCCAAAGATTGTTCCTTATTAATTGAAATCATAAACAGTGGTAAAATTTTAATTTGATTCCGTTTCAATTGATTTTTATTATAAAGTACAATTTTAATCGAATAGTTAATTTAAATTTAATTTAATGAACGAAGGTTTCGTTTGGCTACCGGAAGTTAGCTAGTGATAATCAGTTTAATTTGTCTATTATCGAACCGATTTATTCTTCTTTCGGACTGAATTTTTGTAAGCATTCATTTTGGAGGCAATTTAGAGTTTTTAGAAATAAATTTTAAACTCTTAGCAGACTTAGAGGTTGTTACGGACACGACCCCAGTTATTTTTTAGAGAACATTTGAGCGTAAATGAAATAGATGGTAAGATTTCATATTTTAATAGAAATCATTTGAGATATAAATATATTGTTTAAAAAAATAAAAAGAACGAGTAATATCCTTTAATGATGGACTTAAAGGATACATTTTTTAATAAATTTGTATTAAAATATATATTCTACGGAAGGATACATACGACATATAGATCAGCTTCATTCATAGAACTTAACGATTTGTGAAAGCAGAATACAACTATCAAAATAAATTATCTATCCGTGCTAAGAGTCACATTAATTTAATCAAACTTTACCAGGAGTCATTTCGCTTGGACAAGTTTTTCTTTGGCCAGGGACGTCTGCGTTCTCACTGCCTCCTCGATTATTGTATTTGGGGGGCGTTTTTTCGAGTGTTTTATTTTCGAAGGATTGGGACGCTTACGCAATAACCGAGTACCTTTTTCTTTCCCGCAGTTCATCAACATCGTAGTGAACCTGCTGGACGCCCTGAAGACCTCCTTCTCGCACAGGTCCTTGGCCGCCCGCTCGCTCGGCAAGAAGGATTCGATCTCGGAGGCCGCAGTCGCCAGTCTCACACTGTTCAAGGTATTTACAGTTCAAAGACCGTTTTCAGAACTGCTATATAAAAAAAAATAATCTGCTGTAGCAAACAACAGATTCGCTCGATTTTGATTCATTGGCTTCTTTTTCGGGCATTAAAACGCAATATTTGTTTCATCGCTGCTATATCGAACAAATAATCAGCTTCTTCGATTCTTCGCTGCTATATCGGACATAAATTTCACTTTATTTGTTTCTAAGCCGTACAATACAGTTTAGAATACCTGTTTTGTGGTCTGCGAGCGGTTGGAATACCGTAGATTTCGTGTTTTTCTGTCCCCTCTCGCCGGTTTCTTCTAGACCGGTTTCTGCCTCCAGTAGCGGTCTGGCAATAGACCGAACCAGCGAGAGGGGAGAGAAACACGGGGAATCTACGGTCGTGCAATACAGTTCCAATAGTTGCCGGTAATGTACAATTAGGTCACTGTACATCTGCCCTCCCGGAGGCTAAGATTCTTTGCGGGAAAACGTTTTTTTCACCGTCGACTTCTCCTTTTCAAGGGCTACATGCGCACGATGAAGACGTCCGACGAGAACTGCATGCTGAGGTACATGTGCGAGGCGAACAGGGAGTGCACGGGAGACATGAGCGGATCAAACGCTATCTACTGCCAACTCGGAACGTAAGCGGCTTCACATTATATTACTTTTTTTTTATTACAACCAACCTCAATTCCTATCAATTTAAGTGAGGCTTAGCGCCTTAGAAAAACAGCAACACTGCCCACACAGGTTCTTCCGGGAATACAGTGGGTGATCGGTCAACGAACATAATCTTGGAACGGATTATCATAGTCCGTTCCAAGATTATGTTCGCTATCCGAAATGTTCGTTAACCGACCACCGATTTGACGATGCCTAGCAACATCAGTCATTTTTTGCCCACTCTCTACTTTAGTTGTAACCTCTCGCTTGGTCTTTATGCTGAGCACAGTTCCGGACACTACACACTTTTTAGGTCCCGCAATATTGTCAGATTTTCAGGGGTTTTTTTATGAGGCGTTTAGAGAAGCACATGCGAAAATCGCAAGGACAGAAACCAACTCTACATATGGTACAGAATTGACAAAGTGTCGTCGAGGACTGGTGTACGACAAAAAAATTACAGCGGTTGTATACTACAAAAAAGAATATAATCTCGTACAATTAGTGGAAAGATGTATATCGGAATATTGTCTAATGCGTATTCGGAGATCAAAGTTGAATCTAGAGTCGGAGATATTTGTGCCAAGAACGATTATTATGGATGACAATCGAACAATAGATGCCGGTAGCATTGTACAATACAAAATGGAATTTGATTACTGCATAACGAAAAATATAAACTACGATAATAGTCAATAATAATTGAGGCCGCAGTCTAAAAATACAAAAACACGGTGCGAATTCCGCAATTATTTAGTTGTCGACCCGATAGTTTCCCAACGGCTTTTTTTATCGTCTCCTCTCGCCGGTTCGGTCTTTCGCCAGTAGCGGTCTCTGTCACTTCGACACTTCGGATGTTCGTTCTTGAAGGAAATTTCAGTCGGAATTTAGACCACTTTTTGTCAGAGGTCGTCCACTACCAGATCAGGAGACACGGGGAAGATGCATTCTTCTCGATCGGTGAGTAAACCAAAAATGCCTGTTCTTCCGAAGATCATTTAGCTTCTCTGAAGATCAATTGTGTTTCTCAAAATAATCAAGGAAAGGGTTCTTGAGCTATAATTGTTTCAGTTTTTTAATGGCTGCAGCAGTAAAGGCGGTAGATTTTTTTTTGAACGAATTACAGATATCAGAAAGCTAAATAGTATGCAATAAATCCTTATAATAATAATTTATATCCTTTAAAAAAATTATGACGAAGTCCTTTTTTTCATGCACCAATTCAGAGGCTACTCTAAATTCCGAACGTTGAAGAGACATTCCTCCGGCCGTATATTGTGCCGGATATTGGCCGACTGGGTGTAAGAAGCGGGCGTGGCTGTGTTTCAGGTACGCGGCTAGCTTCATGCTGCAGAGGAACGGTCTGACGCCGTTCGAGTCGTACTACGAGGCCGGCAGGAGGGGCAGGAGCGGCGAGGACTGCAGTCAGCTGTACCTCGCCTGCAACCAGCTCTAGGCTCTGGCGCGGCCGACACACACACAAACACAATACACAATACACAATCATCGGGAATCGGACATTGGTCACACCCTGCGCGACGGGCTGATTCGGGGACGCGCCGCCAACCGACTTAGACCTTTCCCGGAAAAAAAAAACCGATAAACGAAACTCGCCCTCAGGAAAAGGGACGAGATACCGCGACCGAGAAGCCCGCCCTCAATGAGCATCGCCCCACTACACTATTTATATATTCGACGTTGAAAATTATTCTACTTTATTTGAAAAAAAAACAACAACAACACCGGGCTTTCCCTTTCATCCCCGAAGTGTGATAAATGTTCCATTCCTACCCCATTTCCCCCTACCGCGCCCATATAATTTATATCATCCATCGTCATCCCCCCCCCCCATCATCAACGTCATTATTTTGTAATCGTTCAGAGTTCGTATTCGTAGTTATATTTATTCTGATTTTTTATTGTCGATTTTGTTTCGTTTCTTATTTTGATTTCTCGACGGGAGGAAGGAAAGGATAAATTAGCGTTGCGGCCACTCTCGATTTATTTCGTACGAAAACGTATCTTAAGTTATCCACTCCCCCACCCCTTCCCCACTCTATTGTTAAGTCCAATTTGGAGGAGAACGCAGTTAAGACGGCAGCAGGAGTTGATATAGCAGGGTTTTCAGACAGGATTCGTGCTCCCCGAACTTCTTCGCGGAGCTATATTATATACATATATACGTGTATAGACACGTATATACGAATATGTATATATATATATATATAGGGACCGACTCCAAAATGTAGTCACTCAGGTACTTTTCTTTTTTCGTTGAGGTAAGATGAAAAAAACACTCCTTCTTGTGTTTACTCCGGGCCCGAACAAATCTCAAAATTGTACGTCTTACTTCAAAAGAAATCTGAAAAGGGTGGAACAGTTGTTGAATTGTCGGAAGGCAAAAGTAACGCCCTCACTTACAATTTAATACCACTGATCCATTTATTAGATTAGGATATAACCAGCAGCAACAGACTCCCATGAAATTAAATTAATTAAAATATTGAATTTGTGGCCGCAATAGATCAATGACTGAAGAAACACATTTTTTTTTAATTTATACAGCTCATTAGTTGCAATGAATTTGCTTTAAATCCATTTCACTGGAACTATTTTTCATCAAAATAGTGATTTTATTCTATTTTTATTTATATTATTTTGTAATATTTGTGTATGAATGTTATTGTAAATGTAAAAAAATGAATGAGTGATATTAAAGTTATATTATTTAAATTATAATATTTAATTGCGAACATTTCAATTGATTTCTTTATCCCTTTCTCACCTTATTTCACAGTGGATTTTTAATCATTTCATTAAAGTTTAAGTTTAGAGTAAGTCACATGTTGCACTAATAATAAAAAGCATAAACAATTATAATCAATATAAACATAATAACAAATATAAGAGAGCTATTGGATAATCATTAATTTATTGTGAATAATTACATTTTGAGTTATCGGACATAATTGCGAAAACTGCCGCTAGGGGGCGCCACCTCTCGACGAGTTAACGCCAGGGCTCTGTTAGTTCCGAAAAATGCCGCTAGGGGGCAGTAGCTCCCTGCTAAGTTTTCGATGGTGGCGCTGTTAGTTCTCGAAATTGCCGCCAGAGGGCAGTACCTCCCTGCTACGTATTCGATGGTGGCGCTGTTAGTTCTAAAAATTGCCGCCAGGGGGCAGTACCTCCCTGCTAAATATTCGATGGTGGCGCTGATAGTTCCGATAATTGCCACCAGAGTGCAGCACCGGACGGGAAATGGAAAAATTCAAACCGAGCGACCTCCTTTCATCTCATGTTCTCCTGATACAAAATCCTAATATATTTCGTTGAACCATAAAAATCGAAATATACAATTTACTTGTATATAAAATTGTAATTGACGTATATATTAGCATGTTTTGACATATATTTTTGTGCTATTTTTATTGTTTTATTCGAGTATAATATAATATTTAATTTTCATATTTATCAATAATATATTGATTATTAGGAACGTTGATTCAATCTGAACACTCCATATTAATATCAAAAAGTTCCCAAGGAAATTAGAATTTCGACAGGTGAAGTAGCAAAAATATCAGGATTTTGTATCAGGAGAACATGAGATGAAAGGAGGTCGCTCGGTTTGAATTTTTCAATTTCCCGTCCTGTGCCGCACTCTGGTGGCAATTCTCGGAACTAACAGCGCTACCATCGAATACGTAGCAGGGAGGTACTGCCCCCTAGCGGCAATTTTTAGAACTAACAGCGCCACCATCGAATACGTAGCAGGGAGGTACTGCCCTCTGGCGGCAATTTCGAGAACTAACAGCGCCACCATCGAAAACTTAGCAGGGAGCTACTGCCCCCTAGCGGCAATTTTTAAAACTAACAGCACCACCATCGATGACTTAGCAGGGAGCTACTGCCCCCTAGCGGCATTTTTCGGAACTAACAGAGACCTCCTTTTATCTCATGTTCTCCTGATACAAAATCCTGATATTTTTTCTACTTCACCTGTCGAAATTCTAATTTCCTCGGGAACTTTTTGATATTAATATGGAGTGTTCAGATTGAATCAACGTTCCTAATAATCAATATATTATTGATAAATATGAAAATTAAATATTATATTATACTCGAATAAAACATTAAAAATTGCACAAAAACATGTCAAAACATGCTAATATATAAGTAAATTACAATTTTATATACAAATAAACCGAAATTCGACGGTTGAACGAAATATATGAGGATTTTGGTATCAGGAGGACATGACATGAAAGGAGGTCATGCAAGATCAACTGGAAATATTTCTTGCATTTAAAAAGATTACTGTGAAAATTGAAAATGTTTTTTATGTAATGACTTTTCCTCAAATTTTGGTGTTGGTAAATTAAAATTCTACATTAGACATGAGGATATAATTATGGGATTGTATTATGCAACACTTCCATGTTCATTTCAGTCTGTTCTATGTTCTAGAGTTTACTCTAGAAGTAATTATGAAGATGATGGTTCCGCTCTGTAACTCGGTTGATTATTGTTCATGAACTGTAAAATGATGATGGCAGAGACATTTTTCAGTTCTTTTCCAGCCTTGCACTCACCAGCCACTCGAATCCTCTCATTTTGAACAGCGGGCATATTTTGAAAAACAATTTATACCTAAATTTGCTAGAAAGTTTTTCATAATGACACTGGCCAGCTTTATTAACAAGGGCCCTCAAGATTCAACAATGATTAACAGAGATCATTACGGACATGTACCATGGTAAGTGAATATTATTTCTTCTACGAATTTCAGTCATTTCATAATGAGCGTGACATTTCATCTGAATTCCATTGCACTGAATTCGAATTTCATCATTTTTAGGAAAAGTGGCAGCACCAGTTTCAAAGGAGCCCAGTCAGCTTTATCAGCTTTAACTTTACTCGCATTTCTGTTTTTTCTCAATGTTCTACAGGTATTACCATAAATTCAATTATCAATTAAAATTAATATTGAACACAGAAAATGTCTGGAAGAAATTCTGGAAGCTAATTTCTTGCTAGCACTTTAAATTATTTATGCTTATACACAAACAATAAAGTTTAATGTTGTTTCTACAGTCAGTCTGCACTCTACTGTCAGTTGCTACTGATTACTTTTTGGGTTTAGTAAGATGCAAGTTTGTACTTACATTGTCAGATGCCACTGAGGCATTCTGTTAATGGGATGTGGCATGTCAAGTTTATCATTTTATTACACATTTTAATGTTGCTATTTATGATGGGAAGTCAAAAATAAATTTTGGTTTAGCCCAAGAAGAAGAAAGATTGTTCGGGGTGAGCAAACTGCAGGTCGTAACTCTGCACTCTGAAGTGAAATTTAAAATGTATATAAAACTATTTAGTTTCAGATTTCATTTGATTTATAGGTCTTGCAAACTTTAAGGATCGAATTAAATCAGAATTAAATTAAAAATGACAAGTCACAAAGCAGACTCAGTAATTTGTCACACCGATTCATAATTCTTTGCTTAAACTTGTCTTTGCAGAGTTGTCTGAAAGACCAGTTGCAGGCTCATGCTCCGATCACAATATGGATGACTACACAAACTACTACTTCGACTGCAAATAAAAAGGTTAAACGTGACACTGAGGACTACGCACACAAATTTGCAAAAGGAGATCCAGCGATTATTCCAACACAAGTAAAATTCATAGTTTCTTGAGAATTTATAAAATACAAAAATACATCAACATTGATTTCTAGATCTGTTGTACTTTTGATGAAATTTCAAAAAAATTTAAATGAAAAACAACTAAATTTGATTGACATTCCTTGTGATATGTTTTCGATCTTATTTCAGGCTTACAAAGAGAAAAACAGCGACGAAGAAATTGAAATTATAATAGATGAAGATAGTGCTCCAAACATAGGCACAAGTAACAATGTGTTGCAGATAGAAAAGTTGAAAGAAGAGGGTAAATAAAATTATTTTCACGTTAAAAAATCATTTTTCTAGTTAAACAATTATTCTGCTATTGTTAAAATGCCAAACACATTTAGTGTTGAAACCAGTTAATTTTATAACACATATCTTTATTAAAAAGAAAAGAAAATTCTGTAACTTCTACTAAACAAAAATGTGCAAAATTTAACCAGGCATATTGGCAAACTAGAAATAAATCTACAAGCATTCAGAAAATATGCGATATTAATTGTTTTATATATATATATATATAATATTAGTTACTTTGTACTGTTTTTTATAAAGTCATTAAAAAATACTTTAAGCGCACAATAAGTATTACTGCAAATGTACACGTATTTATTAAAATTAAAAAATAATATTTTATCTTCAGATTTAAAAGATAATTTCATTAATAATTTACCAATCCCAATTTACCCACACTTTTTTAAATGGGAAAATATTTTATGGTTGTTCAGAACCCACATTTCATTGACAATGTTCAAGAAAACCGAACACTATTACTACTTACCCCAACTGAAATTGAAATGAATACAGCCAACATAATAAAATAAAACCCGTTTATTACTTTACTAATTTTTGTATTCACCATTTTATTTTACAAGTAAAACATTTGTTGGAAATCAACCCCCCCCCCCAATTACACATGACTCAATTCATATATATATCTTTTTTCCCCCTCTCATAAACTACATAAATTTCTGACACATAACATTATACTTTGACTCCATTTAGATCATACAGGGTACAGTATAAAAATGGTCACTACAACAAAATATAACAACACGCAATAAAGAGTTTCTGAACGAAAATTAAACTTCACGGTAGACATTTCAATAAGCTAATCAAAATAAAAAGATGTCTATCAAAATTAAAATATTATTCTAGCGATCACCGATTAAAATAAAAATCTAAACAATTATTACATTTGAGCGTATACACAAAAACCGATTAGTTTAATCTTTTATACACGTATAAAAAAAATAATTTATAACATTAAACTACTTATCGGTTACTCTCTCTTAAATTTTACAAATTAATAAATAACATTTATATTTATATAACCATCGTTTCAAAAAATAACGGCCCGAAGCGCAGTGAAACAAAATTAATGTACACAATATTTATCCTCACTTAGATATACAAATATAAATATTCACAGTTAACAAAAAGAAATTTTGTTTAGCTACATACCGGTTGGGTAATGGAAATATCATTCGAGCACAAACCAGCGCATCGTTAATTGTTAACTTTGTCCTAAAAAATGTTCTCCGCGATAATTGCGCACTCCCGAATGGACGATATGCAGTTGTTCTGTAAAATGACACTGTGCACGGAAAGCAGTCTTATTGTCTGGGAGTAGATAAGTGGCGGCGCTGGCTCATATATACTTTGTCTGAGTGAGCTTGCTGTGGCCTCCCGACGGGTCCAACATCCTTGACCAGTCGGTCTGACCGACGACAAATCCTATCGCTCTCATCTTCTCCTGTTGACGCCTCTCCTCCAGATCGGCCCACCGTACCTGACAATCATTCATTTCAAATTAACTTCAAAGTCAATTTCTTTTTTCCTCTAACCGTTTCATTTTTGCACAATCAACCTATACAGTTGTGGGTGCAATTGGTACGTGTATTTATTTCGGCGTGTTAGTCACGACAAAGAAACCACCCGATGATGACACGTTTTAACATGTGAGGTGACCTCTGGGCCGGTGGCGTTTAAGCCGTCGTGGTGGGGATAGTGGATGGGTAAAATAAGAAAGGGACTGAACAAGTGGGTTTGGATGTGGGGAGAGGCGGGAGTGGAATTTAAGGAAGCGTGATTTTGCGACTTCGTCGACTGTCGGTATGTTGAGGTCGTTATGGTTTGTTCGGTTAGAAACATACCGGGGAGCATTAAGGATGGTACGAAGGACTTTTGATTGGAATCTCTGGATGCGGGCGATGTTGGATTTCCTAGCGGAACCCCATGTCGGTTTTAAAATGGTTTTGTATATTGTAAGTTTGTTGTCTACTGTCAGTTTTGATGTCTTTTTCAATAGAGGTCTCAGCAGTCCAAAGTGAATTTCTATTAACCTTATATTTGTGGCAATAAAGAGATACAAGATGAACGCATTTTTTGTATTCCAGATATTAATAACTGGATTTTTAATCTAGTGGGTTTCATTAGCATCCACGAATACAATGTTAATTATCCCCCATATTAGCAGAGTCACAAATGAGAATTCAAAAACGATATAAATATTTTTCAACAGATTTGAATATAAATCTGTTGACATTCAATTCGGTACAATCAACACTTTGTGCATACACGAGTAATAAGGTTATAAGATAATTATTGATTCAATTTAAAAAATCTGCGCGTTTAAAATAATTTTAAAAGGTACAGACCTGTTTCTTCCCCGGAACCGCATTGGTGGTCTCAAAGTAGTCCTCTGGAAGTTGAAGCCAGTCTGTGATTGTTGGACGGGGACGCCGGGCTTTGGAGAGTCCGTCGAGCCTGTCTGCAACAAACAAAGCGCATTCCTTTACACATCTCGCTGTGATATAAATAAATTTCTCACCTTTCAAACGAGCAACATAACATTAATCACAGAATTTCACTCGGTCAGATCGGAAAAAGCATCTTATACAACCTACACACTACCACTCCGGTTTCGGATAGACAATATGATCACACTAGGAAAAAATTGTTTTAAAAATTAAATTCCCAATTGGAGGAAAAGCGTGGCAGCGGTGTGGGAATGGACACACAACTTTCTGTATACTGTGCCCAGCCAAAAACGCTGACATTATGCTTCTCTCTCCAACTGTCCATTTTCCCCAGATATCATTTTGAAATATATACTGAAGGTTCTGGATACAGATTGCGAATCCAAATACTCATTTAGTGGAACACTATACGGGGTTGCCGGAATCGAACCCAAGCCTTCTTTTTCCATTCAAGGATGGCAAATCTAAATTCAGAAGTGAACAGATATCTCAATACAGTCCAGAACCCTCATCATTATTTCAACCACGCTCCACCGTGAGAGGCATAATTTCTGTATATTTTAAGACAACTACTTGGATCTATACAATACTGTTCCAGTTTTGTACAGCCAATGTGCCCAACAGAAAGTAAATCTTTGAAAAGAAACTGTCCATCATGATTTTAACAAAAGACTGCGAATAAAAAAAAATTATCTGGAGATGTCTACATTAGATGTACAAAATCTGGTTCAATCAAACAGTAAAACCACTGACACAAACAAAGGAGATATATACAATCAAGTATAGTCTTAAAACAAAGAATATAATTTCACAATACCACATTACCTGTGAGTAACAAAATTAATGTGTGTTCAATTAGATTAACTTTTTGTTTTAAACTAACACAGCTTAATCAAACTTAATATGTCGATGCACAAATAATGACTACATGAAATACACTATAATATAAAACTGTATATAGTAATTATACCTAGTTTGTCATACGTGCTGTCCAATGCGTCCCACTTGCTGGAGGATGTGGAGCCCAAAAGTCCCTGTAGCAAGAACTGCGACATCTCAAAGAATACCTATGATGTTTATCTCGGACACACCCACTCAAATACAAGTTTAAAACCTGTCCAACTTCAGTGCGCACTTTCGAGGCCAGTATTTTTTTTTGTTAAATTATAACTCAAAAATGGATGCCAAGAGGAATAAAAACAAAAAGACAATAAAAGCCTCTGACATTTTTTTAAAGATACATTGCCCTGATTCACCATAATGGGGTTAAATTAAAAGAATTGTGTTCCTTTCCTTTAGAAGTGTTGCATACAAAAATATTAAAATAGACATAATTTAAAAGATTTATAACTCAAGGGGATGTATGCAAAAAACAACTGGAAGATGAAATAGTTAATACAGTATGCAGGAAAAAGGCATATGTTTTGTTAACTCAATATACATGACAATATGTTCAACTACATAATATAATTTCTGAAGTATTATTCTTTAAATAAACATATATATAAATAATTAAACATAGATTATAACCGAGTTCAAGTTTAAATTGATAATGAAATAGAAATGATAGGGAATATTATGAAGATGTTTTGATCTATCACTTGCTCTCTGGTGAAAGGATTCAAAGAATTCACAAAAATGATTCAGAAGTGAAGAATGATCTCAAGTTTAAAATATCATTATTACTTTTTCTTATAATAGTGCAGAGCTGCAATGTGAAGGTAAATTCAAGACCTCAAGGTGCCAGCAAACACCGTAACATCAATTTTATCCAACCACTCAAGCTGTACATAAAATAAAACTCACCATGCACATTTTCAAAGCTTACTGACAAAGCAGTTCTGTATGTATTAAATGATCAACATCGTTTTCAAGTAAATTTAGGAAATCTTACCAGTTTAGAATATTTAAACGCGAAACAAGTCAGCTTCTACTAGAGGAAAAATTGATTGGTATATTTTAAAGGAGAATGAACTAAAAATAATCCTTTTAAAGCATAAAGAATAGAGCAAAACTGTACACATTTGAACATTTTATATCCTGCAGAAAAATTATACAAACACAGTTCTTCATATATAATTTGCTTGATACGTTCCTTATAGCACAAAATTACAGCACAAAAACTGCAAAGCATTTAGCAATGCAAACATAAAAATGCTGAAATATGATATACGCTTATGTAAATATATAAAAAATAATTTTAAATCTTTCTTGAGAATATTACAATGAATTATTTTTGTCAGTGCAATAACCTTCACCATATACATTATAAGAATCCGTAAAATATTAAAAAAATCATTTTAAAATCAAATTACTGAGACATTTGTAAAACTAAAATCAGAAAAAAAATTAAGTCCAGGGTAAAAGTATTCTTTTATCACTAGTTTAGTGTTTATCACTAAAGAAAAAACTTAAAATACAATATGTATTAAGAAAGAATTGTACATTATTAGACTGCTCATATAATCCTTTTTGTCATAGTCCATAATGACCAATATGAATTTTAATTAATGCCTTTTACTAAATAAGAAACTAAAGAAAAACCTCAATAACAGAGAAGCAGTCTAACAATAACAGCATAGGATTGATAAGGTCTGGTTAAAATGGTGAGGTAAGATAAGCATCTTAATTAAATTATTAATCACATACCGATGCTTCATGGTCTTCTTCAGTATTCTCATCTTCTTTCTCTCTATTTTCATTATTCTTATCCGACTCATCTTCTTTGTCACAAGATTCAGCTTTTCCTCCATCTTCTATGGTGTCTTCCATATCAACCTAAAATATTATTTGTCAATCCATCCAAAAAATGAAAATAATATCGCAACAATCTTCATCAATTCTGAAATTACTAAGCAAGTATCAGATGCAGAAAAGTACATCAGAGCATGGACTAAAATGTTATAAATATAATAATAATCATAATAAATCTTTAAATGATTGAATTGACTCCAGTTAATACCTCAGGAATAGCAGCATCTTGCAGAAGTGAACGAACATCAAGAGAAATGTAAGTTGAAGGTGTGTTTTCCCAATTCTTAATAATATCTTCAATTTCACTTTCTTTTCTTCTATGGATATTCCTCTTGAAGCATGCTGCAGGATCCATATCCATATCACAAATGTACACCTACAAATAATATAAGAAGTTAATAAACATCTTGATACAATTGAATTAACATGTTAAATTAGAGTACAACACCCTTAAATGCAATTAGCCATTATACATTAAAAGTAATCATACCAAAAATCCCTTTGATTTAGCAAAAGATGCCATCTCTTCAAAATGTGAAAGTTTATCATTAACAGCATCAACAATAATAAAAGGAAAATAACCATCAATGACCGTTTTGCGAAAAGCTTTGGTAAGGGAATCCCTATAATTAAGTTCCATAGCGGCTTCATATTCATATTCCATCACCTGAAAGAGACAGCACAAAAAAATATTTTAACCGAAGTGCAAATATTATTAACAACCAGCATTGGTTAAAAATTAAAAAACCCAGTAGCAAAAATTTGTGCCAAATGACTAATTGCCTTTTTTGTAACTTTTCTTCCAGTTTCAATGTCAACTTCTTCCTTTTCAACTTCAGACATAAAATAATCATCTAAAGAAAGAATTCGAGGAGCAGAACCACCAACATCGACTTCTTTGTCCTGAAATAGAAGTATTCAGATGACAAAAAAGATTAATATACAAGGCCAACACCTCTATCATTAGTCATAATTTTAAAAGTAAACATTATTTACTTTATTGCTATAAAATGAGTAATTTTGCATCATTATTTCGCAAATAATTAAACAAATACAAAATTAATGTGTTGGCATAGCTCAATGATCTCTTTATTTCATTTTCCCCTACACTAATTAATCACTCCTAATATTTGCTAGTTAAATAGGCTACAACAGAAATAAATTACTCTGCCTATGTTAAGAAATTATTATAAAAGATAAATTACCTTTATGAGTTTTGCGACAAAAGTTTTTCCCGAACCGGGAGGGCCACGCAATATTATAACAATTTTACTTGATCTTAGTGCTCTTCCAGGCAAAGCAAGAATATCATCAGAGAGCACAACAACCTGTTTCTGTTCCTCCACTATTTTCTCAGGCTCGGCAGGTTCAGATGGATTTTTTGGTGAAGGACTTCTATAAAATATTTATTTTTTTTATACGAATAAATTTTCAGAATATTAGAGAGAACCATGAAATGGAATTATTTAAATTAATAAAAAGAACTAAACAACAAAAAAGTTTTAAATCTATATTATAAAATTTCAAATTCAGAATAGGAATAACAATAATTACAAATGAAAAATAGGTTAGTTAAATTACTATTATTATTTTACATCTCCATATCAGGATTTGATTAGATAGATGGTTGATGAACAATTCATTCACAATAGTATTAATGATTATTAATCAACAGTAAACTTACTTCATTTTTGTTTGTGATCTCTTTTCATCAGCTTTTGTATCTCTATCTCTATCCCTATCCCTATCTTTTTTGTCCACATCCCTGTTGTTCAACCTACCCCTGCAACATAGGTAACACCATAATATTTAACTCTGCCAATATAATAAATATTTGGGACAGGTTCCAACATTCTTGTAACTAGCCTATCATCACAATTTGAATCCTTCCTTCTGTCTCTCCAGCGATCTTCCCTCCCCCTCGATTCCTCCTTACTTCTTGAACTTTCTCTCGATCTGCTGTCCCTTTTATAATCGTCTTTTCCGTCCCACCGCCTGTCATCCCTGTTCCACCTACTGCGACCTTCATAGACATAATCTAAAATTAAAAAAACATTCCTCTGTTTATTGAAGACAAAGTTAGCTCCGCAGAGCTAACTGTCAAAGAGAATAGGGAATTATACCTCTGGAATCACCCCAATGCCTGTTGGGTGAACCTCTGTCATAGACACCTCGCCCTCGATCCCGAATATCCGAATTCCAGGGGTCTGAATAATAAAATTTGAACATTTTAAATTGAGAAATAAATTTCACAAAAATAAGTTTTAAAAGAAATCTAAATTTATATTCAAAATAGGAACAAAATGACATCATGCAGGTCCTACTAAAGCCACCTGTCAAGTAGGTAGCTTCTGTATATTATTTACTGTGCCACAAATTAATCTATAATATAAACATAATAAATAAACTATTCATCAAAATTTCAACTGTTCCTGTCACGTCCTACCCTATAATTCTAAATAATAATTTAAATCGTAACATTTAAATTATAGGGGTATAAATTATTTTGAAAATTACCAATGTATGGTCGTGATCCAGGAGCAACATGAGAATACCCTTCTTCTTCTTCAGTAGGTATAGCATGTGCCCCATGCGCATAATCTATAAGTGTAGCAGGCTCATGTATATCAGGGGTACCTGAAAGTTACATACTTATAATATGATATAATGAAAAAAAGCCCCTTAAATAATAAAAATATCATTTTAGCTTATTTTTAATTATTCAGACACTAAAATATGTTAGGTTAATTTATGGGAAGTACCAGCTTGTTTACTCTGTTAATTCTTATTAAAATAAGAATACCTCTCAAAGTTATCTCTTTGCTTTGTGACATGTGATATTTATAGCAGCAGTGAAATAAGATACCTTAATAAGAGCCCAGACCTAGATATTTGTTCCTAGGCTTCTATTAATAAGTAGTTTAGTACGGGCATCATCAATACAAGGGATGAATCTTTGTTTCGTGAACTTTGTCGCCTTTTTCTTAAAATTTAAATTTTCTTTTAAAATCAAAACGATTATTGTATCAGTAATAAAAATATAATTGAATATACTTTCAATTTTTGGAACTTTCTCATACACATAAATTTTATAATAGTCTGACAAAAATTAAAAAAAAGGACTTATAAGTGTTATACAACACAAACAAAATTAAAATAAATATAATAATAAAATAAATTAAATAAATACTTACCTAAATCAGCAGGCTGATGTTTGTAATCAATAATGACCATTGGTTCCAGCAACAGTGATGATTCTGACTTGGATCCAACATCATTTTTTCCTTCCATCTTCTCCCACCTTTAATAAGAAAAACAAAAAAAAAATGTATTGGGGGTATGGAGTTTAAGAGATCCTCTCTGGTATTAAATTACAAATTTGCAGCCAGATAAATAACCTAACATAAATAATCATGAACTGATCCCAATCCTGTCATTCGGAATTCTAATTGAGTATCCTCCATTTGAAGTCAATATAAACCAAAAAATGGTATAGGACACACGATGGACAAAGTCAGCGAATTAAATTAATTCGCTCTTCTTTGTTATTAATCTTTCATTAATAACAAACATCTTATATAACATACCTGTTATTTGAATCCTTATAAAAATATTTATCACCATCATTCCACTTTTTATCTTCACTGTTCTGATTTCTGAAAAAATAAAACAAGTTAGCGAGATTATTGTTTTTATAAATACACTACATTATGCAAACACCTACATGCAATATATAACTGCCATTTAGTACAGCAAGCATAATGGTATTCTAGAAATCTACATACAAAAAACTCTTATTAACTAACCAATGTCTGGCTTCAGAAATGCTCAATCAGATCAAACATATTTATATACATATACATATATACACACATATATATAGACAATATGAGACAAACAAGATAATACTTCTTTCCATAATTAAATTTAATATAACAACCATCTTCAATAATTACCTTCCATTCCTTCCTGGATCTCTGAAGCCAAAATCTTCAGAACCTTAAACAGAAATAATTATATTTACTTTCCGCGTTAAGCTCGATATTACAATTTTTAAACAATGCAAAATTTTAAATGATCTCAGTTTAATACATAACAAAGGCTTATTGTAATAAAGGTTATATTTACTAATTCTGGTAAATATTTCAGGCTACTATACACACAATTCAGGTACTTACCCGAATTAGAATGATTTCTTCTCACTCCTTCAGTTAAAACCTGGAATTTCACAAACAAATTAAAAATACTTTAAATCAATATTTAGATCATTAAATGTAAAACAGAGATGAAAATCAAATGAAAGGAAATGGAATAAATTTGTTACTAAATCATTCAGAGCTACAAAAACTTACCTGTCGGTTTGAGAAGTTGGGGGATGGAAATTTGTCGTAAGTGCCTTCGCTGTTGGGTTTAAAAGGAATGTCATCCCTGTCGGTAAAGCGGGATACGCGCGGGCCCCTTCCACCTTCGGCCTTACCATTGGAGCCGCCGCCTCTTCTGGCCGCCTTCTCCGTCCCTGCGTTTTGCAACTTGTCATTCTGTTGGTTCAGTCCGCTCTGCTGGTATTCGTGGAACCGCTCGTATTCCGCCTCTTCACTGTCAGCACCGACATCGCTGTTGCTGTTCGGCTGGACAAAATCGTTTCTACCCGGGTAACTGTTGGCACTGTTGGTGCCCGGCTGCCACTTGTCATCATAGCTGTTGGGATGTCTTTTGTGAAAATCGTTTTCCCTTCCGTAGTTGCCCCCCGAGCGGTCGTTCTTATTCGAGAAACTGTTCCCCTGGCCGCCCGTATAGCCGAACCTGGCGTAATTAGAATCGGGCATCGGCACGCTGGTGTAGTGCCTCAGGTCGGCTGGTTTCCTATCGCGCGACCAGTCCGCGCTCTTGTTCTTCGTGTCATAACTCTCCATTAACCTATTTCTGGGAGAGTTGTCCGAGCCGAAATGATCGGTTTTATTCGTCTGGAGAGGAGGGGGCTGGCAGTAGGCGTTCTGTTTGCCGAGGCTGGAGTAGGTGGGCATGTTGTGAAAGCCCGGAGGTGGGATACTCATCTGGGGCATGGCTCCCTGCTGCGGATGGTATTTATTGTTGTTCGGAGGCGGGAAATCGAAAGGTTTGCTATCCGCCGGCGTCTGAATGGGGAGCTGCATCTGTCCCACGAGGGAGACGGGCGGTTCCCCCATCATTGTGGGCTTTGCTCCGGGTTGATTCAAAAGATCGAGTCCCGGTATACCGTTGCCGGAAGACGGCTTTAAAAATTCGGACTGCTGCTCGGATTCTGCAGGAGCCGATTTTCCTTGAGGCGAAGTAACCTGAAAATTAAAAACATTAATCATTTGTACGTAATAGTTATTGTTAGAGCTAGAACAAATTTCTAGAAATGTTTGAAATCTAACAAAATAATAAGATATATCTAACAATGTTTTACATATATACGCTTACCTTAATTATATACTCTTTTATTGAAATCTAAATATTATTATATTAACTAAATGCTTGTTACGAAACAATCTATAAAATTAGCTACCAATAATATAACAGGTTTTTATAAGTAGAGAAAAAAATACTATACTAAAAATCGGTAGAGATTTTTACAACTCTTAATTTTTTAAAATGTATAAAACTTAAATTTAAAATAAGTAGTAATTATCGTGTCATTTAACCGTACAAATAATGAGAATATATTTTTCAGTAAATAGATGTTACTAGTTCAAAGGTCTCTCACATTATTCGATTGGTCCTGCACTTTATCGGGCTGCGATATAGAAAGAGATGAGGAAGAGAGGGCAGGCGGTGGTACGCCGGAGAACACTGTCTGAGGAGCTCCGGTAAATGCGGGAGTTGAAGTGGGAGCTGGGCTCATCCCGAACATGTAGTTGGGCACCTGCTGGGCGAAGCTGTACGCCGTCGGGTACCCAACCTGGGTGTAAACTGGCTGCGTTTTGTAATTTGTACCGGCCACACCGGAGGAGGCAGGTTGGCTCACCTGGCTGCTTGAAGTCGACACAGACCCGCTGTTTGCTGTCGCTGTGCGATTCGATGAACTCTTCCCCGACTTATGTTCCTGTAATAAAAGGCCCCCATCAAAATCTGTAAAACATCCATTTTAACGCACCATTCTCTGGATAGTACATAACTTATCTCGCTTCGTTTCAGTATTTTTGCATCTAATTCGCAATACGAGATATAATAAATATGTCCCGTTGTGCCGACTTGAAATTAGTCTGACATTACATTCAATATTTCTCTTTAGCACAGATGTCTCAGACTTTTTACAGATAGCGATATAAAAGAAATAAATATATTGAACGGTGCAAAAAACTAAACAAATTAAAAAATATATTTCACAATTACCTTAGATGAAAGTGAGAAAAAGAAATAAGACATTATATTAATAAAGTAAGATGTATAATTACATTATTTATGGAACACCTGACTGAAAATTTCTAAATAAAATCTTTGACGATAGCGATATTTCAATTCTAAAGGTAGTTCTAAGACAATTAAAAAAAAAATACAGATTCAAAAAATGTGCACTTTTCGTTATTAAATCCAAACTGAGTAAACATACGGTTTAAGCATAATTTAAATATAACAGAGATTACTGGAATGAACTAGCATAAACCCACTTAATTAATGTGCCAAATTTTACCATGTACCATCTACCATGTGTATATATCTCCCACTATGGGTAGAAATAAATTGAAATGTATATTTAATTTTTATTATGTCCATTAATCCATTTATGTAATTACTGCATATCATGGTTCCTTCTTAATCATCATAGTTAATCTTTCATCTTAATTATGTTGTATATTATACCAGACATATAATTAAATTTAAACATACATATAAAAAAATAACACGAAGATTACATTACCTTAGTGGCTGCATCTGCAACTTTCGCTTCTCTCTTCTTTCTCATTTGTTCCCGTCGCTGCAAAAGTTGTTCCCTCCAACTTTTCCACTTGGCTTCATACGCCTTATACTGTTCCTGTATCGGAAAAAATTACCATTAATCGATTATCCGTATT
Organism: Lethocerus indicus; assembly: GCA_019843655.1. NCBI lineage: Eukaryota > Metazoa > Arthropoda > Insecta > Hemiptera > Belostomatidae > Lethocerus > Lethocerus indicus. The sequence continues at coordinate 4,297,540 of JACDQD010000011.1, forward strand.
ATGAAAGTACACAAATGAGTGCGGAAGAAAAAAGCTCACGGTATCTGGGTGGTTGGCATTTTGTTCCCGCCAAGTATTGAACTGGATCTCCCAATTTCGGAATTGTTCATCAAACTGCTTTTCGGCCTCGGACAATTCTTCCAGACCGGGATGGTCCTATAAGTGTTTTATTAGGACTATTAGTTAAATGGACAATTTTAGTGAGGAAAAATGAAAATTGGTTAAAAAAGGCATTTTGTTCATAAACAGTATGATTTCTTACATCTATTATAGATGTGTCAACATATTCTCATTAAGGTATAGTTTCAGATATTAAAAAATTAGTGACCAAAGTACACTTATAAAATATGTTTTGCAAATAAACTAAATAGAATTATTTTTGAAATTATTTTAAATACCTTAGTATTGGAAGCTTTATGTGAAGCCCATGAATCAGAACTGTTAGCAGTACACAACTTCTTGATACCTTGCTGTGAAACCGAATCTCCAATCTCTTCATTATGTCTTTTAGTGCTGTTTGATTCACTATCATCAAATCATAGTTTTATTAGTGGCTATTTTTAATGGACTAATAAGAGAAATAATATTATTGAAATTCCATGTTATTGATAGATATCCATAAGAAATGATTACTTACTAATTAAAAAAACATTTAATGTGTGACCAATTTTGAAAATTAAGTTACACGATTAATTACTTAAATTGCACATCCAATTGTTGCTTTATATTGAAGAAATACAAATTACCTTGGTGCCAAATGAGAACTAGAATTTTGAAAGGTTGCCCCAGTTGTAGCAGTGGACTGATGATGTGCTTCTAGACTTCCTGAGTTTGGCGGTACACTGGAACCAGGCGGTGTCAATGGAAACTGAGGGCAACAAAAATTGCCATTTTAAAATTTAAAATTTCATATCAAATTTCAAATCTATAGTTTCAAAATCTGAAATTTCTTAACTCAAATTTCAAAATCCCAAATTCAATACCTCAAGTTTTAAGATCTCATATTTCAATATCTCGAGTTTTCAAAATCTCACTCTAACTCTAATTTGAACGCGTACTCACTTTATCACCATACTGTTGCTGCCACTGGTTGTACTGTTGTTGCCAATGTTGCCAGTGTTCCCACTGTTGAGTCTGCTGCCCCAAAGGCCACTGAGCTCCGGGGTATGTTCCTACAGCCTTCAAACAGATGTCCTCATGTTAATATTTAAAAACAATGCCGAGTACTAATGTTTAAATTCCATTCAACAACATAATCATCCCCAATATAATAATCAATAATTCAATTCTTCCTTTCTTATGGCCCTGTTCCAATGCCAAGTAATTATAAAATCAGTTAATGGAGATTAAAATTAACACATGAATTTAAAAGAAGAATACATTTTTACTTCTCGTCCAGTGGAAAGTATCAATTGAGCTTAAATGAAGCTCTACAGAATATAATCCTAGTTAATTGTTATATTTATTGTTTAGATATTATTTCTTCTTTTTCTCTCTTCCCATTTCATGTTATAAACAATTATGGGTTGCTCATGTTTGAATTATTTTCCATGGCTTTTTATCTAGCATTTTTCCTGAATTTTTATGTTTTCAAGGATCCATTTTTGTATTAAAATGTTGTTTTATAACTGTCTTAAATAGTATTATCAGATTTTCTTAAATGTTTATCAGATTTCCAGTTTCTTTTACTTTGATTTGCCAGAAGTTTTGGGACAAATCTTCGTGGCCTTGGCAATGAAATGGTACAATAAAAATAATTAAATTATAAACAATTACTCTAAAGAGTGATCAGAATCATATCTGTCCTAGAATACTGTACTAACAGGAGCAGGATAATTGGGCCATTGGTAACCTCCGATGGGGTAGCCTTGGAGGTGACCTATGGGAGAGGGACCTGCAGCTGCCACACCAGGAGGTGGTACACCAGCCACTCCTGGTGGAAATCCACCTAATCCGGGATAGCTTGTAGTTCCAGAAGGCTGACCACCCCATGTTTGGTTCCAAGCTTGCATTTTATTCACTTAACGAGCCCTCTGAAAAACCACAAATTCCAGTTATTAGTCTATACAAGTTTTTCTTTCACCAGTGCCAGAGTGATATTTCAACCAATAAATAAACATCACTAACACTAACTTAATCTAACTACAACTGATGGCATTTTAAATACCAGTAAGACTATAATATAGCTATACTATAAAATCAAAGTTGAAACATTTAAGTCAATGTTTAAATACTAGATTATATATTTTAACAGCACATTAAAAGAATACAACCAACAAAGGAGCACTATCTCGAACCTTCATATGTTATTAATAGATTTAATGCAATAATAAAAATATTTTATTACTGATTTTAAACTTTTCCAAAATCCTATATATACAATCCATATATGCCCAGTACACAATGACATTTAATTGTACTTTTGCCCCCAACTGTTCATAATTCAACAGTGATTCACAGTCAATCTAAACAATAACTTAAACCTGGCAGCATAGTAATAAAAAAGAAAAACTGAAAGTAGCAATGGAACAGGAAAGCAGAGATGGGAGGAAACAACTCTCCACAATGGTGCTACTGTGTAAAATACGTTCATATTTTTTTCAGTAAGATTTAGGTAAAATGGGACAAAATAGACTCTAGTTCAACATTTAGAATTCAACAAAAATTGTCAATCGGGTGAACTGACAGACTAACTTTTGAATCATAAGTTATGAGACCCTCTCAGATATTTTTATAGGACTTAAAAGCATCATGGTATTAAATTGTTTCATACATATTTTACTGTGCTATTTATTAAGGTGGTAGAAAGATTATTTAAACAATATTGTGAACTTGTTATTTTCTGTACTGTAAAAGATTTTACCCCTTTAAATTTCCTGCATTTTATTTCTTCCAGGAAGTAAAAAAGTAATTCTGACTGTATAAAACATAAAATGTTTATATCAGTATTAATAAAAATATTAAATCCAAACCTAAGTTTCTGGGCTGAATCCAATAATATAATGTAAATGATCACACATCAATGTTTCATAAACATGTTGGCTAACATCTTCTATTTGTTGTATTCCAATACTTACAGTATCCTATATAATAATATAACTGACACATATTTTTACAATTCGAGACGAAAAATAGAATATCGGGCTATTAAAGCCATACATAAAAATTTACAGTATTTGAAAAACAAATATAAACGTACAGAAATGTAAGGCAGGTTATATATATTTATGCCTAATGAAGCAGTTGTTCCACACCGAAAACACTTGCATCGTTGGCCTCGTTAAGAGAGTATTTCGTATCGTTACAACTTTCATTCACAGCCTTTGAAGTTGAAGCACTGAATTGGTCGAATTTTCGCACTCGTTACTCTCTCGTCCAAACACCGACAAAAACGTTCGCGGCCACCGGAATGATTTCGCCGACGCTACAACAAACAGTTCGAACTCGTCTTATTTTCCCGTCCAAAGGAGTTCCGAATATTTCGGTTTCAATTTCTGGTCGGCTTTACAGAACGCCCGTAGTGAATATGTGTTTACCAAAATCAGCGTATAAACTCCTCTCGAGTGGCCATTACTACAATGAAAACAAGACGCCACGGCCATTTGAATAGGCCGATTACAACTTTCGATTTTTCGCTCCTTCCAACAACGGCGATTGAGCCTTAATAAAACATCGGACGTCTAAATATTTGTGTCTTCGATAAAACAGACAATTAAACCGAAATAAATAACTCGTCAGCATTTTCTGACGTTTTCCTACCATTTAGAAATCAATCGATGGCTAATCCCTATCGGAATAACGACTTCGACATTTTCTCGAATATTTATTAAACACCGTTTAGTTTTCTATTGCATAATTGACCAATGATATTTATATTGTTTTCAATGTTTATTTTTTTATATGGCGATTAACATCCGTTAAAACTCACTGGGCTATATAAAGTTTAAAACAATGTCGATTTGTAAAGCAATGAATTTATGGTTTATATGATATTGGGTACATAAGGGTAAACTCAAAATTTCTTCACCCTTTATGACGTTGAATAATGATTGATTTCATAATGGGGAAATTAAAATGTGGAGAGAAACAGGTATTGATAATGTATGGGCACTATAAATGGTCAAGGGTTTCCATTTTACAAGGTTCAATTACAAATTAAAACAAACATTTAAATAGTAAATTCTTCTCGGTAACAGATTCTAAAAAAATATAAGAAATAATGGAGTAAGGATACAAATAGGGTTCTAAGAAAAGACTACATAGTTCACATGTCAGCTCAATACACAGCCAAAAACTTAAGCAATTACACAATTTAATAAAACTGAATTTATTAAATGAATAACAATTATATTTCCTTTAAACAATTAGGGAAAACATTTAGAAATAACTCAAAATTATCGTAACATCTTTTTAATATTACAGATAAGAAGTACAAATTATTAATTGCTGTCAAACACTGTACACTTGGAATAGGATCACTGATAAACACAATGTAAAAATAAGTAATTTATTATCCATTCTTTTTAGCAGGTTTATTGAAATATCATAGTATCGAATACCTAAGTGTGAAAGTGTGCTTATTAAAAAAATAGAAAAACATAGGTAATCTAAAGGAAACTTGTAAGTTTCTCACTGGTAATTATAACCACTAATACTGTTCAAACATATTTCCTTTTGTGTGCCAAAATATTTAAACCGTATTCACAATTTTTGTTTAAACCAGAAGAAATATAAATATGAACTAGAAAAAACAATCAATTTAAATAAATAAATAATAAAAATTAACTACCTGATGTACACCAATTATAAATATTACCCAAATAATCACCATACTTTCATCAATTTACCTTACAACACATTGAATTTGCAAACTTTTTTCCCTATAAGATTTCTATCATAAATACAATAACTTCAGAGTATGCAGTTATTCTGTGAAATGCCTTGACAAAATTAATTCATACAAGTTCTTGTTTACTATCATCTTTCACTCGACTTACACATATCACTGGTTTAAGAAAAGAAATTTCACATCTAATTGTCTTAAATTTTATAGTTCTGAGTGTGCCTTCTCTTCTTTATCTGCAACAAAAAATACATATATAAATATATTATAATCTGTAAAATATTTATATAATTAAAATATTATAATTGCGATTCAATACCTATTCAAGAGGTAGAAACATTAGACTAACTTTAATCACATTGCATGCAAGGGGAACAAGCCAGGTTATATATAAATTGAAATATAAATTTCAACCAAGAATAATATGCTAGGTTTTTGCCACAGTCTTCAATGGTGTTTATCTTACATATTGAAACTTAATTTGTAATTTCTTGACTTCTTGAAATTTTTTTTCATTTTTTTTTTGCATTAACATTTATTAATAACAAAATTCAGTTTAAGTTTAAATAATTAATACTTTGTTTAAAAAGAATATAAACTTATTATTAATTAGTTCCAATTAATCAAACAATCATGTTATTAAGCTGTCTAATTTCCCAATGGCAGAAAATATGCTGAATTTATTGAATATTAAATGTAGATAATGTTATTTCAGAGAGCAATGATTTAAATGAATGAATGGTGGTGGAAATGAATGGTCACCCAGTGGACCAAACCCTTATCATATTTTTAAACTATATGATAGGAATTGTTTTCAAGTATTATTAAAGAAACAAATAAATATATCAGTTATCTACATATTGTTTTATCAAACACATTGTACTATGAGAATAAACAGATTAATCATTTTATTTAATTGGAATATTTATTATGAAATGCATTAATAATTACAAAATTGTATATGCCATAATTACTAGTATGTGTGCAAATTTAGAACTCTCAAACTAATGCTTTCATATAAACTAGTACATCAATTTAAATAATTATTACCAAAACACCTGAAAATATTTGTTTATGAAAAAACCAATATTCAACGTACTTCAATCCAATGAAATTAATAATTCCCACTGAAAATCAGTAAAAACAACAAAATCAACAAAAAGAAGAATGTATGTGCCATTATTATTAGTTTGTATGAAGATTTAAAACTCTCATACTAATGTTCCCAACTCAAATAATCATTGTTTAAATAACTATTATCAAAACACTGTAAAATATTTGCTCATAGAAGAAAAACATTCAGAGTACTTCCATTCAATATGATTTATTCCCACTGACATTCACTAAAACAACGACAAAATACCAAAACCAAGCGAGCAATAATATAATAATGTTAATAGCACGAATAAACCAGATGAAATAAGTTTTTTTAATGATATACTGAACATAAATGCATGGTGAAATTTCTCACCAAAATCCCAAACCATGTCATGCATTAAGTTGTAACAGTTTATAGAAAATTAATTAATTTATGCTTTAGAATACTATAAACATTTTTGAACATGTAATTTTCATAAAAAATATCTAAGGATGCAAATATTTAGAAATTTTCAATAGACACAACATAATTTAACTCAAATGGTTCACATTTCTCAATGGGGATCAATCTAGTTGAATAAATTAAGAACTAAATAAATAAATCCTTGGAAAAAATGGAATATAACTTTAAATGACATGAGTTATTGCCAACAAAGTAATGCACTAGACCAATTAATTGTTAATGAATGAGACATAACTTTGCATAATTAGTTATTATGTTGCCTTCAACATATCTCACCAATGACACTAAGAAATTGCATAATCCCTTTAAAAACTTAAAAAGTTTTTAAGACTCTACAGTTAATTGCCTCTTGAAATAATATTTTCCCCATTACTGCTCTAGTATTTACTGTAATTCATGCAATATGTTTAAAAAAATCATACATATATATGCATTTATATACAACCATATAAATCAACATATATATGAATGTATACTTAAATGAACATACATCCGATATTTTGGACATGCTAAAAGGCAGATGTGAGGGCAAACAGAAGATGTATTACAAGTACAATGACTGCGGAAGATAAAATTGATGGCTCAGATCCGCATTTGTCTGAAACAATTAACTTCTAAAAGAAAACTGCTGAATTTTTGGACATAAATTAAATTATATTCCTGTTCAAAACACAAAGAAACAAACAATAATACTGACATTTTTAACTAAATACAAGAAACAAAATTAATGCATTTTAAACATGCTACTGCAAACAATGGCATACGGGTGCAAAAATGATCACACATTTGCAGACAGAATGTGAGGTAAATAAAATGCATGCTTTTAGCATAAAGAAATCAAACATGAGACAAAAATTTAATTCTAAATATTTTTCATCACAATGCTATCACAACACAGTTTAAGCAAGGTAACTAGCAAACATTTTAAATTGTTGACACACAACTTAATAACACATATTTAATATAATATAATTAATGAAATGCAGGTGAGAACAATAAATAATATGAAAACTAATGATGAATGTGAAAACAAACAAAATACTCTCTTTATAAGTTTCGCAATGTTAGGGAGAGCAAAATGAAATCATTTCAACAGCCAAAGGTTGAGTTTCAATTCATCCCAGTTTTTGAGATAGGTTTACAAAATATGCCATCTTTCATTTAATTAAATGGTTTAAAAAAAACTATTTTAAATATCAAAACATACAAATAAACCCAACCTATTTTTATGTAAAGAACCAAACCTATCTTAGTATAATGGCAGTTACATTTAATCCGCAATTTAGTTTTTGCAATATTGCACTTTTAATCTATTAACTGTCCTGTCTTGTGGTTATATTGTTCACTAATTTTTGCTAATGGGAAGAAGTAAATAATTTGAAAACCTATTTTATTTCTTATATCTGCAGATTCATAAAGAGGACAAGTATTTTGTTGTACTTAAAGGATCTTAAGATATTCTTTGCTCTTAATGGCAAGAATAATTTTTCTTTCTATTAGAATAATTTCAAAAGGCATTCAAAAGGGCATTAAATTCCAAGGTGGTCAATTTTTAAATACCTTCAGTAGTCTTCTGTTCAGGTTCAGGAACTGATTCATTTGTTCCTGTTGAAGTTTTAACATCTTCTTCTTCTGTTTTTTCTGCAGTTTCCTCAGCAGGTTCTATTATGTTTTCAGGAGTTTCACCGTCTGTTTTATTACTTTTACTTTGTGTTGTATTTTTTTGGTCTGGAACAACAAAATTTTACATGATTCAAAATCATAGCATTAATTCATAAGGTCCAAATATCAAACTTTAAAAATAATTTTTTGACTGAGTTAATGTGATCTAAATGTTTTGGATCTAATTAAAATGTATAAACATACCAGCTTCTGTTTTTGTTTTTGGTCTCCATATTTTTGCCTTATTGACCAAGTACTTCACCTGCACACATATTTTTTATTTTAAATAATAAGTACTACTACGAATAGCAAAGAAAAATAAAATAAAACATGTCACTTGGAAACATTAAAAGATATTTAAATTATGATTACAATTATAAGCGGTTAAATAAAGATAATCTGTAAACAGATTAAATCCATTTAATAGAATAAGTAACTGCTTGTAATTTTGTGTTTATTTATACTAACCTCTCTATCTAATTGTTCCATCTTTTCCACAAGTAATTTAATAGTTAGTTTTGGAGGGTCTGATGTTGACAATTTACTTTGTTCCAAGATCATTTTTTCTTTCCACTCCTATATAAAAGAGAGAATCCCATTAAAATATGCATTATTAAAAGTACAGCTGAAACCTGTTAATACAGATTAGATGGCAGAGGGGTTCCACATTAATGTAAAACTATTGTTTGGTTTCTTAAATAATCCCATCATAACAGGTCATATCACAAAAACATAACCAAATCCATCTTGAGGAATTATAGCTCATATGTTAAATGATAAAATAATATTAATTAATTCCCAGCACAATTGATATACCTGACCTACGATCAAACTACTTCTTTCTGCTCTTAATTACTATCATAGCAAACATTAATTAAGATTTGAAACTAATAAATACATCTTGTTGCAAAATGAAATTAAAAAAATAATTTAATTTCATTTTTCCAGCCATTTTTCATTCCAAATTAAGTTAGTATGGGTAATCCAATTCAGGCTGATGGGACTATTTTATATATTTTCAACTTTAAAAAATAAAAAAGATTACCGTCACTTCTGTGATGACTTTTGAAAGAGTGTCAATTTCAACTTGTGTAAATATGGAATCCCCTGGCTCTTGGTGGGCAGTCATATTTTTAATGTTCGCCAAGAATGTTCTACTTCCGTTGAGCGTTGATTCCAAAGCGGCCACAGCTTCAGGCCTCTCCTGGTGTTCCTTCACTCGCCACCAAATCGGATGTGTCAGTTTCTTCAATTCAGTGAGTTTACTTTCGAGGGTGGCAAAGTCTGAACTCCAGCCTTCTTCGTCTAACCAGTCAGACAGCTGAAATTATTCGTTAAATACAAATTATGTATATATACGATAACCTGAAATGAATTACTATTAAAATTTTAAAATGTTTACATATCTATATTTCTATATATATATATATATATATATTTTCTTCGCATTGAAATAATTCTGATTAAATGTGAGTATATTGTTATTTTACCATTGTAAAAATAACATATAACAGAATATGTAATTCTAATATAATATGTTTGAATAAGTGGCCATTTGTATATGGAACTGATTAGGAATTTTTATTTAGAACTGGTAGAATTTATTTTTAAATTTTATATTTATTTTCAAACTTATTGCAACAGGAAAACCAGAAATGATTCCCTCAGCAGCCATTACTTCTTTTAACTGTATACATTAAAGTATGTCAACATAGATCATTATGTTAAGAGCCATTTTGTTTGACTCATTAAGTTTTAAAACATACGAGATAAAAAATAAATTAACAATTATCAAACCTTTGCACACAGTTCATTAATAGCAGTGGCTTCCTGTGGTGTGGCTGCAGCCTTATAATCTTCATTTTCAAGCTTTGATTTGGCCTCAAAGACAAAGCTTTCTAATGCATTAAGAGCACCTTCACGCTGGGATTTCTCTTCATCATACTTATTCAGTGATTCAATCCTACATTAAAACCATCAAAATGTACTCATCATTCATCAAAAGCCAAATGACAATTTTATTAAACATGATTTTATCACTTTTAATAAAATAAAACTATAATAGCTTCTGGATTACTTATAAAGTAAATTTTGTTGAAATAAAGTAATCTTTTACTAATTTCATTATAATAAATATGATAATATGAAGAATACTTATTAATTAGAAAATGAAGTTTAGATTTACTTTTTTATAACTTCTTGTAACTGGTCATCCTTCAATACAGGAACTGTCAATGTTTCTTCCTTGGCAGATATTTCTTCTTTCAACAATATTACTTTTGGTTTTGAGGAGTCGTCGTCTTTTGATTTTTTAGAATCATCTTTCTCAGCATCATCCTTTGTTTTATTTCCATCTCCAGTTGCACCCTCCTTTTTCTCATCATTGCCTTCTTCCTTCTCTTCTTCGTTGACCGGTTTGTCCACAATATTTTCTTTAAGCGTATCCTCCGGTCCTAAGAGAAAGGGAAACCACAACAATGAGACCTCCACAATGTTCTTACAGTAAAAACTGTGAGACAAGAAAAAATATCCAAGTTTGAATAAAAAAAAGCAAAAACCCAAAGGAGAGTTATAAATAAGTCAAATAGCTTCCACCAACCACTGAAAAGCTTGCTAATAGTGCTTCCCAATTTAGAAAGCGGGGATTCTTCATCAGATGGGACATCACCTTCGGTAATATTTTTTTCCAAAACAAGTTCAACATTGACAAGACTTAAGACTCCACTATCGTCCATCGAGAAATGGGCCTTAATCCCCTTGGATTCAACATTAGGTCCCTGATTTTTCTTCAAAGCATCAGCAACTCCGGTTAATGAAACCTTGGTTAAGTTTAATGAACCCAAATAGCTAGGAAAAAAAAAACAAATATTATTTCAAAATAAACAATAACGTTTTGACAAACAAAAGACTTAGGACAATGGTACAACCACCAGTACATGATAATATATACCCTACTAATAATAATATAACAAAAAACTTCAAGGAGTGGTCAGATAGCACTGCACACAGAAATGGACAGATAGCTAAGACTTTATTGACAGAATAAATCAGTAAATAATACTCAAAACAATAAATAAGAATAATTAGGAAGAAACCACTTCCTCTCCCTGTATAATGGATGTTGTTATTGGTTTGATAGTAATTGTACCTATTTATTCCCTGAAACCTTACTGTCTTAATGTATACATATGCCTTATTACACATGGAACAAAAATCACTTACTCAATGTCTTCTTTTTTTAAATCGAGATCTGCATAGCTGATGCTGAAGTCAAAGTCGGTCTGATGTTTATTAAATGTCAATATTTTTTTTTGCGGATAAGGATTCATGGGTCCAAACAGCATCCTTTTCACCTGCCTTGTCCCTGTCTCAATTTCACGCTCAAAAGTAACCTGAATAAAATGTTCAAATGAATTCAGTATTTTCATGTTACATGCTAGTTACACTAGACTGGCACAGCAACATGAAGTACACAACAGAACTAAGCATATTTCACTAAGCAATTTTCGAAGTCACATTAATAGCAAGTTATTGCTTCAACCCAGGTTAATATTAGTAGATATAAAATACATATTTATTATATTTACAATATATTTAATATGGGATTTCCTTATTTTTTAAATGATATAATTAACAAATAAAAATAGTCTCCTCTACCATTATTTCCAAAGGTTCTTCTTATTTATATTTACATTGCCTTTATATTCAGTTATTATCATTTGGATTAAGCTCTTGCATTATGATATATGAAGGTTATTCTCTCTTTTATTCTGCTGATATTCCACTGTAGGATTTTAATTTTTTAATGGTTTTTTGGGTGTCTTTGATGTATATATTGACATTTTGTTTAATTAAGAGAATTAAATCAGTGAACTGTATAGATAATGAATTTTACCTGTATCGGAAATAAGACTGCATCCTTTGTAATGAACTTTTTAACCTTGAACCCAGTTGACAAGTCTGCAGCTTTGTAAACAGCACCAAGGACTGCAGCCTCATCCGTATTCAGATTCTTTCCAAGCTCAGAGCTAATAAGAGACTCCAATTTATTCTTGACAGCAGGAACTCTTGTACCAGCACCCACAAGAATAACCTTAAATCGAAAATAATAAAGTAATTGACAATTCAAAAAATAAATTGATTCTACTGTTATTAATAAATCTTTTTGACATATAAATAACAATCAATGATTATAGTAATCTTTCTTATTCATTAAAAATAATTTAAATGAACATTAAGTACTTTAAATGCAATTTTTTGACAATTTATTTAAACTTGGTAAAATAGTTTTCAATACTTAAAACTAATAGGTAGAAAAATCCATAAACAATATTTAAGTATGAGAAAAATATTGTAAACATTATAAAAAAATGTTGAACAAAAATATAAATATTAATATTTATTGGTCTAACTGTTCACTTTATAAATTATTATTACATTGTATACAAATTTGTGAATAATAATTTTTATTAACATCGTTATCACTATTATTATAGACTATATGAAGCTTACTTGATTAATGACATCTATGGACAGGCCTGACGATTTGAGTGCCTGAAATACAGGTTCTTTAACTCTTTCAATTAGATCAGAACACAAATTTTCAAATTCTTCCCTGGTAACCTGAAGTTTGAAATCAATTTCATCTATAAGACCTTCCACCTGAAAAAAAAAGTAACTAATAGCTTTACAAGTCTTTACAAAATAAAAATTATGTTATCACTCAATTTTCCTTATTAGTAATACTCACCTGGGCAAAATGATCTAAATTTGCACTCAGGACATTTTTCAGCCTTCCAGCTTCCTTGAAGAGCTTCGCCATAGCTCTTGGATTTTTGAAAACATCATTCTTAGTTTTACCCATTTCATTGAATTTTTTTCCCAAGTAATCACGCAACCTCAATTGCATTTCTAGTCCTCCCAATGTTCTGTCATACCTGGTCATGCATCATAATCCATAAATAACACAACTCATTGACAATATTAAAAATAATCAGTAAAAACTAAATCATAAATACCTACCCCACGCCTAAAACTGACACCTGGGGATTTATTTCAGCTATTCCCCTGTCTTTTGTTTTAACAATCTGATAGCTGACAATAGTCGCTGTTGTACTTGAAGCACCCATGTCATAAAACATGATGTATTGGGCAGTTTCATTAAAATCTTTCCTTCTGAATATTCCATAATTTAGTGCCACTGAAATATTTACATATATTTTAATATACATAAAAAATATAACTGGTAAGAAGTTATTTCCTGTTACAACAGGCAAGTTAATAAGTTACCTGTCAATGATAATAAGTTAACAATTTTAAACACACTGGAAAAACATTCACACTGGGTTAATGAAATAACTCTACAGTGCACTCTTGATTAGTCACACTTCAATTATCTGATTTCTATATTACCCATATACATTTATAACAGCTTCTGATCAAGAATTCTGCAGTGTTATATTGCTGTTAACAGTATCACTCTTGCGATTTTCTGTCTCCACTCACCAATTTAGTGTTAGCCCGCCCAAGCTTGGTTTTACACCAATGTCAATAGCTTTCTGTTGGGAGACAGAAAATTGCAAGTGATGATATTCCATAACCTTGCGAACCCTCAAACAAATACCTTAAATCATAAGACAGTATTAAACTGTGCCAATTGTTAGATCACATCAACTAATGCAATTTTGAATACAATAACAGCTATAAGAAAAATGTATGCTGACAAACAGAATGAATGACAGGAGTAATAAAAAATGACAATGTATTTTCAAAAATAATAAATAAATTCGTAATTATTATTAATTCATTCTTAGACCAAGTATACATTGTAAAATAAACTTTTAAGAAAATATATTGATATTTTCCTTTACCTAAATCATTAGGAAAAATTCATTAAAAAATATATTCTCAGTCAAAGGAGCATTTGTACCAAGTGCAGTGGGTATACCATAGAAAATATGAAATAAGTAATGTAAACATACCAGCTGAATAGTCATTGATCAATTGTAAAACTTTAATGCCAGCTAATTCAGCTGCTTGAATCAGTGTTTTACGTTCAGCCTGATTGAAAAATCCAGGAACAGTTAAGACCGCTTCATTTATAACTTGACCAGCAGAGTTCTGAGCTATTTCCTTAGCTTTGTGCAAAATCATTCCCACTAATTCCTCCACACTGTACTGTGTTTCACTAAAACATTTGAGTACATATTATTATTAAATCTACATGTAATTTCCTGGAAGAAATTTACAAATTGAAAATATTAGTAATATATAAGCAGTTAATGACTATTTCAGAATAAATTATTTTCATTATCCCATAAATGTTTCTTTATGTATTAATGAACCTTGCATATTACGTGCAACTATTATAAAATAGATGAAATATTAAAAAATTATCCTTATAACCATTTGCCTCATTATGGAATGCAAATTGTAATGAAGATATAAAATCCTAATAATTGGAAGATTTGGCCACTCGACACCATGTTGTGAAGAAAAGAGCAGGAATTCAACAACTGATTCAACTGCATTAAACAAGTAATCCCATTTCCATTGAACAGAATAATTAACAATGCTGTTTTAAACAGCAAATAAAAAACTGTACTGTAATGAAGGTTTAAACTCACTCATCATGCTGGAACAGAACAGTGCCACGCTTGGGATCGGCGATGAGATTGTAATACGGAAACCGTTTCTGGTATAGTTTGACCATCGGGTTGTCAATCTTCTTGCCGATCAGATCCAGCAGGTAGAGATAGCAATTCTTCGGGAACCGAACACCAACTGTCATCGCGTCCTCACCGAACGTTCTTTCCCCATCACGAAACGCCACAGTCACTGGTGTTTTCCTTTTTGACTCTTTGTTTAATGCTATTTCCATAGGTACTCCTGGCTGTTAGGACAAAATTGGCATTAACAAAAACAGTTTCTAATCACAATTTACATACAATTAATGGTCCGATACACCCATATTTTTATTTAATTTAATAAGAGTCAGTTTTATTTAATTGAAGAAAAGGTGAGATTTGTATGAATATTAATTTTTTTTAAAGTTATTATTATCTAATTAGGCTGGCTAAGTGACCACTACCAAAGAGTGTTACAGTTAACTCCTTAAGTTATGCTAACGTATGAAAAACCCCTGGGGTTTCAAGGCTCTGAGCCAATGAGGCTCCTGATATTAATTTGAAATTCAACATTTTGAAAATGAATGGAATTAAGAAATAAAAATATACTGAATAATTTAGGCCTTGCTTTTTCCCTTAAAATGTTCAGCCCATTTCAATTAAACCAATATCCAATTCATGCTACCTTAACTTTGCAGCACAATAAGTTGAATGTAGTACATGATGAAATATAAGATGGTATTGCAACGGGATGCAGCCTACATCTTGTTTTTAAAGGAAAGTTCGAGAAAATAAAGTTTTGTCATATTTAAGCATTATATATTTCGTCTAGAACACTAGAACAATTATCAAACCAACAAGAAAAATACTATTCTATTCAGTCATCAGATCATTTCACTAAGTTAACACAATAATATAAAAGATAAATCAAATACTATTACACTAAATTATAAAATATTTTACATATTAGTAATATATGATTATGCATAACAAGATTAATAAGATTAAATTTACAGGCCACTAGATTTTATCCTACTACTCTCTTTATGAAAGCCCAAATTAAAGTTTTCATTTGTACATATAAATTCATGATAAGTTATCAATGCATTTTTTGAAAAAAAATCCATCTACATGCCAAATATATTACATGTTAAAAATAAATAAATAAATTCAGATAAAAAAATTTGAAAACTTGATATTTGAAGACTGCAAAATTATCGTCTTAAAAAATTGATTAATCTTATATGTCACGAAGATATAATTTTATCTTCTTTCAATGACAATATAAGTGAAACATACTCTCCATAACATGACACAGATAAAAAAATGAACACAATTAAAAAACATATTTCAAAGTCAAATTTTGAGGATTCCAAAGTATTCCATTAATACACAAATAATGTATTTAAATAAAATCAAAGTAAAGATTACTATTGAGATATGCTTAATTTTTGTTGATCTATAATGCACTATTTTAGTGAGCTTAATGAGCTTCTGTTCAGAGATACTTCCATACTTACTGCAAAGTGTAACATTAAAGAAGTATGGCATTCACAAGATCCCCATTTTTAACACATGCAATATGTGACCATCTATTGTAACTTATTAAAAAATTAAAAACAGTTTGCAACGTGTAAAAACTTACCGAAACAATGGCTATTTTCATCCATTCGCTCCCAAAATCTACACTCATAACAGCCAGACTTTCTGCATTGTCTATACATTGCAAAATGCATGCTAGACAAATAAAGGCAGGAACAAGGTTTCTAAATCCAAACCTGCAACATTTCATTTGGATATGAATGAATTAAAGAGGAATAAAATCACAGTATGAACAATTATTTTCATAAGTAAGGTAATTTCTCATACACTGGAGCATAACTTAAAAATTCCTATAAAATACAAAAACAGACACAGCAGCATGATAACTGATAGTTACACTCCATAGAATTTTACCATTAATCATAATATATCGTTCTAAAATCTAACATGCAGGTAATTTACCATGAAATGAATAGTCAATATGTGATGTGATTACAATAGCCAGAAAAATGTAAGGATACTGTATAACATATTTGGACAATAAACTGTGCAATTAAAGCTGTCATTTAGAGAGTTATAACAAATACTCAACAGATATAATTGCACATATTAATAATTTAATACTTTTTTACAATACAATATGGGTTCTGCAATAATAATAGGTACAAAATGTTGAGTCAGTAATTTATAAATTAATACAAACAAGATTTACATAATACAACATGATTTGTTAAATATAAAATTAAATTGCACACGAAATATACAACTTGGGAAATATTTTATTCGCAAAGTTACAAAAGAAAACGAAACCTCCGAATGCATCCTGACATTTACAAGAGATATACTTTACGAATTTTCGATCGGCACGGACTAAAAGTAACGAAAGACAATAAACAGAACAGACGGTTTAAATTGCTCAAACTTTGACACTAACCTCTTAGAACTTATCATAATAACTTAATTTCTTTTCATTTACAAACTAAGCGAAACAGAACGTTCATAACTGTTGGACCTGTTAAAGGCTCTTTAACACGTAAAGACATGTGTGCATCAAAAGGTACCAATCAGCTGTCGCCAATGCCATCTAAATGTTGACTCGGTTGTGTGGCCAAATCCGATTGGTCCACGACCAATAGAATGGAGGGGTGGGAGAAGATGCAAGTCCTAAGCGGATTTATATAAAAAAATCGATTCAAAAAATGTTTTAAGGACAAACAACACAAAAATCAAGGCTATTTTAAATTATTTTTTTGTTTTAATTTTCTTTCTCAACATCAAACTCAACATAAATTCCTAAACTCTTCCATTTTTAAATGGAAATATCCCCCCTATTTTACAAAAAATATCCCCCCTATTTTACAAAAAATATCCCTTGGAGGTTAAACCATTGTCAGGTTACTAATAGCTTTGGCAAGGTGTAAAATCAAATACAAACGTAGGTCCTTGCACCGGACATTTATTAAAACATAAATAATTTATTTTTATATCCTCTGGGTAAAACAGGAAATCTACTAAACAGGAATTGTTTTGAATTTACCAGGGAAATGGTTAGGAGCCCTATGTTAAAAGGCTAAGTTAGACAAGATGCAAAAGAGACACTTATTGTACACAGTTTGCAGATAACTTATGTAGTAAAGAACTAACAAGTAAAGTAACGAATATAATTCTATAATGAATAGCCCCAATAATAAAAGCAAATAAATATTTGCTTTTTATCCAAATGGATATAGTGAATTAAATGAAATGTCTTATTTAATTTTCTGCAGGACATGTAAACTTTTCCCCTAGCACAAGAAATTATATACTATAAATGATATTGTTCAATTACAGTTCTGATTTGAAAAAAGTGTACCAAAGCTCATTTCCTTATACAGTAAATGGTTAATTGGAAAACATAAAAATGTGTTAATTGAAAATAAATATGTATTTCTAAAATATAGGAGGCCTAAGAAAAACCCAGACACTTATCTTACCTGCATTATATGAGTGTGTGATTCAGTTCATTCATCAATAAACAGCTCAGATTTTGCTTTAACCTTCCTATAACAATAAAATCAACAAATAATATTTAAAATAATTATAAACTTCAAATTTAAATTGTACCATTCCCCTTTCCTATATTTCTATATTTACATAGAATGGAGCTTAATTAACTATACATCCATAAACACTACAGAAAAACATGTAAAGAAAACTCTCTGAATTGGTTAACCATTTGATAAATTAACAATTACACTTTTATTCAATTTATTTTAATCAGACATCCCTCTTAAAAATATAATGTTTCATTTGCACATGAGTCATGACAATGTTTAACTAAAAATTGTGTTAGTGTTTAAATTAAGGTTAAATAGATAGTTAATATACATTTGTACTATATAAACTGAGTTTTTATAGAATTGCATGGAGAATAGGAAGTCTACATACAATTATATTAAATTCTTAATTTATATATTGATGAAAAATGTTGTAGATTAGCCTAATATAATCTAACCTATTAATCTGTCTTATTAATCTATTATTATTTTAATAAGACAATGAAAATAATAACACACAACCTAAAAAACATAAAATAATAAACCTTACCTTGTAAATAATAGTTACAGCAATAAAAAACTGCACCCTTTCAAGCAGAAACAAAGCTATAGTTTCAATGACCGACACAAGATAGAGGAATATGCCAAGCTTCTTCCATATTGCCATTTAGTGGCAAAAATCTAAAACTAATTGAAAACACTCATTCTAAAACATTGTTTAAATATTATAAATTACAAATGAAAAGTAGTTTTCTCGCAAATGTATATAACAATACAAATATAAGAGAGCTATTTGTGTTTAATTCATTATTTTATGAATATTTAAACAAAAAAATCAAGTAGAGCTTCATTGTTCTGCAGTAACTACAATAACATATTTCATTGAATTCACAATATCCAAATATCTGCCTTTATTACTACATTATTTGTTTTTGTGTTTGTTATTGTAGTATATTTTTGTTAAGTACCATATTACTTATACATAAATAAATTATGCAAAATAACTGTTATTTTAACATTTTATCTATCTTAGCATTTTGTTTAGTCCTTAACCTAATCCAACAACCTTTCTTTTGATTATTTTCCCTCTTGTTTTTCAGACCATGCTAATACCCATAAAAAATATTTTTCTTGAATCTTGGATGTTGGTATTCCTTCTAGCTGAACCCCTATTACCCCAAAAGTGGCTATTTTAACAAGTGAAAAGTAAAAATATGCCAAATTTCAGCTGCAATGTTAAAATCATAGATCAATGCTTTAAATTAAAATTATGAAAACTGGTGTTGAGTAAATTACATATTCCTGGTTATTCAGAAAGTAGGAGAATCAGTCATAAGTAATTTTGCAAAATTTCGACTTTCAGGCTACCTGGAAAATGGGAGAATTAAGGTTTAGGGGGTTGCACCCCTTTTCAACCATTTAGAGATGTCTGAAGGCAGTTTCATTTATCATATAAGCTAGGCAGAATATGCACATACTGCTGATATAATCATAACTGTAAAGTTGATTTTACAATAAAAAGGTCAAGAAAAAATAAACAGTATAAGACATTTATTTAGTCTGTCCATGTTTTAGTAAGAATAATATTACCTTGTGTTATGAAATAGCATTTTGTAATATCTATGTGTCTTAATGAATAATATCTTCTATGTAATACTTTGTCCTCTCTTGCTTGTTTTGTCAGTAGACCAATTTAAGCTTCTCCTTCATCACTAGCATTGTTTAATAATGCATTGTGGACCTTACAAGTTAGTTGCCAATGAAGCACCTGCCAGCAGTGTAGTATCAATGAAGCACCGTGAGACATATAAAGAGCTGAGGGATTAAAATGAAAGAAAAATAAGCATTTTGAACATTTCCTTTAAGTTGTGGGAAGTGAAAAATGTATTTCCTACTTTATTTTTTAATGGACATAAATATTTGTAATAAATCCATAACATATGCTCTTAAACATTAACATAAAATTTGTATATACATAGAGTAATTAAAAAGTTATATAAATTAAAATAATACTAATATTAAAAATAATAAGTAGAAAGAAATTGTCACATACATGTGCTATGCATACACAGATATACAAACATAGTATTACGGTTAAGGAAATACCACTGAATGAAACAAGTATTCAGAACTCAATCAGATAGTAAAAACTGATCCAATGAAATTACAAATCAACCCAACTAAATCCAATATAAAATGAAAACAAATTGATCCTTGAACTAATAGTAGTTTAAACACAAATAACCAAATCATTGTAAATAAATACATTTTATTGTTACTACCAATAACGAGCACAGTAAGAACTGGCAAATAAATTAACTTATATGAATATTTTTCAGGTATAAACCAGTTGCAGGAGACCACCAAAATTAGGGAGTATTCCTGGTACTACAGACAAAATATATGAAACATTAATGTGATTGTGTTCGGTCATATCAATTGTTAAGGCAACACGGTCACAGGTGAAACAAGAAAGCCAAAATGTAGACACATCAATTTTGTGAACAAGAATTGTTCTCTAATAGTTTTTTTTTCTGGCCTATTTGTTAATGAGAGGATAATGGCAAAACAATGATATTTATAATGGAATAATTAGTGATAGACACACATAATAAAATAATAAAAAACTCTTATACAATGGTACTATTTTCACCAATATTTATTATATATAAATATTTCTATTATTTAACCAAACTACAAAGATGAATAAATGTGTAAATAACTGTTATACACTAGCCAAATCTTGTAATAATAGTATAGTTCAGAGTGTACATACCTTTAGACAATATCAAAATGTATCGTGTAATACTTTTTATTTATCAAATTTTCATAAACCTCTTTTCAGATTAACTGACAATATTATTGTACATGATTTTGAGTACATATATCACTTTCTATGCAAGCTGTTTAAGTAGAAGATGAAACGTGGTTGAATACTTTGGAAGGAGGAAATTGAAATTACTCAAATATTAAAAACTGAAACACATACGCATTTCACTCATACGCAATTGAAATTCAACACTTGAAAGGTACAAAAATACCCTTATTATGCGTAGGGGTCATCTATTCTGCCAAACTTGAACACCAATGAACCAAGGAATATGAGAAAATTCTCCATGAATAGGGCAACTCCTGCAGCCAGTGACAGAGATTTATCTGAAAATAAAAAATTGACAAGTAGTATAAATCCCTGCATCCATTATAATGTTTTCAAAATGCCTGTAGTTTTAGTTTTTAAATTGTATTGAATAATACTAGAAAACATTTTATATAATATTACTTAAACATTTTTTGTTTGTGCTATAGCATACTCTAAGCTTGAATTATATTGCAATAATGAATACTTATTGTGCAGTTCAAGGAATCACTGAATAAGTTTTTCATGTTGTACGTTTTGCTAAAGAGTATTTGCAGTGACTGTTTCATGTTAAGTTAATTTCTAGCGCCTTGAATAACATAACATTGAAAAACATTAACATTCAAGCTGTAAACATTAGGTTCAAATTTAGGTTCAACTGCGAGCAAAATCCTTTAAAGGATATTTTGAAATATTACCTCCAGCTGGATGGCCAATAAAATCATTAAAGAATATCCAACATGAAGCAATAACGGCAGCAAATCCAAGAACAAACCCAATGAAGATCCACAACTTTGCCCCTCTGGGGCCCATACAACCGCCATAGTGAGATTCACCTTGCATCATGGCATTTGTCACAGAATTTATCCTTTAACAAATTAACTCAATTAGCTCAATTTTTATTATGACTCAGATACTTATAATTCATATTCCAATTTTAGTACTCACATAATAAATGATATCGTGCCAAGGACCCCACAAACATGATATGCTCCGGAGAAAGAGTCTGGGTGATTTGCATGGGCATCAATGCTTAACCACCAACCAGAAAAGAACTACAAAATAAAAAGATCATATTAAATAGAAAGATTAAGATACAAAAAAATAGTATGTGAGAGTACACAAATATTACTGCAGGACATTCAATTTATACAACACCTCACAATAGGGAAGAAAAATGACTCATTATTATTATTTCGATAATGAACTCTGGAAGAAACATGTGTATATATATATATATATATATATATATATATATATATATACAGTCATTTTTATTAGCTTAATCTATTAAAGGTAGAGAAAGTAAAAGTATTACTAAGTACAAAAGGAATATGCAAATTTTCCAATTTTGTTTAAAAATATATTTGTGGTTGCAAAACAATGTCTCCCTCTGAAGCAAAATGCATATTGGTTTGCACAATTTGTGATAAGATGTATTTGCTCTCACAAGGATATTTTGTTTCTTTTCATGTCCACACACACAAAGATGCAATATATTATTTCGTTAGACCTCCGTTTGGATTAAAAACGATATTATCGAAAAACTTTCACTTCTCAACAGAAACCAAACATGATCAATAATAAAGGTATTTATTGTGGTTATATATCTTGACAAATACCAGAATTCCTGCCACCAGCGAAGCGACCGCGTTTCTCTTTTCGCCCTCGAACCAAACGCAAGCTGGCAAATTCTCCATACAAGAAGCCATAACGTTTCCCTTAAATTATTAACAATAGTCGACTTATCAGAAAAGGTTTGTAACTAAAATGAAAAATACGTCAAACGCCAGTATGACTTCATAATACCGAAAACACTATACTAATCGAGACTGCAAACAATCGATACCTAACCTATTGCCACATAACTCGATTGTACCGGTAAAAAAAATGTAAATTTGACATTTAACAGAATGTAAAAACAAATTATTCGCAATTTCTCGAATTGGACATTAATAGTTAGCACGTCATTATAATTTTACTGAATATGTATTATAAAAATTGCATTGTGAAAAATAGTAAAAATTATATAATTGATATTTCCTCGTGTTTGTTTCGTCCTAGAAATACTACAACAAATACCGTAAGTTCTTGTCAAAAATTATCCAAAAAATAATAAATTAATTGAATAATTTTGTTATTGAAAATCAGTTTGAAATTAAGACTAATACTCTCGAATAATGTATAAAATAAGTGTTGTGTATATCTCGTAATGAATATCTGTGAGATGTCTGACTATAGATCCTTCAAATGTTTTTCAAGTGAAACCACGGCAAATATCTAAAGAAAGCTGGCTTAGCAGCAAAATGTAGAGCTTTTAATTCATTTATTCGTAGAATGCAACTCTATTAGATGTCTAATATACTGACATGTGTTATTGATTGATGTCAATAAAGATACCCCAAAAGAGATAATTAAAAAAAATTATACTTATTTTTTTAAGATTATAGTATTTTTGTTCACTTAATAAATTAGTATATTAACTAATATAGGGCGAGGTATTAATCGGAGGGAAATTTTGTTTTGTTCTAATATGGCGAATGTTCAATAGGCTGGCAACACTGATCAGTAACATCTTGTTTTCGTTTGGTAGGGCACAAGTTGGTGGTGAAAATGACTGCACTGGACGATGTTGTGGCTCTTCACCAGAGTTTGAAGGTGGAATGGAGCAAGAAACCGCACCAGTTGGAAAAATGCGGCCAGCTATTGAACAAATTGAAGGTAAAATTGTCAATCGTCAACCAGACGGATACCATTTTTGCGAATCATTGGGCTCTAGTTAGGTTAGGATGGTGATTGGCAACTTTTTTTCTACTTTCCAGATAGGACTCACCAATTTGATGTTTCTGCCGACGTCGAATTCAATAGCCTCTCAGAAAGAGCTCCTCCTTGCAAGTGAGTAGTATAGTTTCTTACGTGTCAATAAGCAACTTGTAATAATCTTGAAATTTTATATTTGATTCTTTCGCTTTGCTAGGAGATATACTGGAAATTGGAGTTCAGTGGAGCATAGCATCAAAGAATATACCTGCCTTTGAAAGATATATGGCACAGCTGAAATGCTATTACATGGATTACAAGTAAGATTTCTTTTAATTCCACATAGTGATTATCCTCAAGAATTTTAATTTTGGAGTTTATCATTACCTTCAACAATTCATTCTTATTTTCATCATAACTGCAACTCATGGGTAGTACACCTATGATATAGTTAATAACTTGACTGCCAGTGTACTGTCTCAGGTGAATATATTTTTATTCCTCGAACAAATGATTTAATATTTATAAAAATTAAAATATTTTTAAAACTCCTACCATAAATTAAATATTTAGTTTTTTGCTTTAATCAATGCAGTTTCAGTGTAGAGCACAAACTAATGGGTGTCCACTTAATTTTGTCCTGCAAATATATTTACCAAGTGGACATAAAATTGTCACTTATTACATGGTCTGTTTTTCCAGAGATCAGATACCAGAATCAGCCTTCAAATATCAATTGTTGGGGTTGAACCTGCTGTTTTTGTTGTCGCAAAATCGTGTCGCTGAGTTCCATACCGAACTTGAGCTGTTGCCATCTGACCAAATCCAGAGCAATGTCTACATCAGACATCCCTTATCTCTTGAACAGAATCTTATGGAAGGCAACTACAATAAGGTATAGTTTTCTTGTAATTTTTATGATATTGTATTCTTTCTGTTGTGGCCCATTTTCATTTTGAAACCCTTCAAACATTTTCATAGTTGACAAATTATTTGTTTACATGATATTAATTATAGATTTGAATTATGAGGTTTTACAAATTTAACCCAAGTATTACAATGCAATGTCTGAAATTAACAACACTCTATATACGCTAAATAAGAAATGTATTTAACACATACATCTCAAATAAAATATTAGTTAAAAATAATTTCTAAATAAAGAAATGTAATGAAACACCTTTGGGCTTTTTTGGATTTGAACATTTATTTCTTTGTTTTTTTTCATTGTTGTGTAAATAAAATGGTAATAAAAAAAGGGTATTTTCTGCTTACCTACTTTAAAAATGTCTGTGTCTATTTATAGATTACTGTTATTTCCAGATTTTCTTGGCCAAAGGTAATGTCCCTGCTGAAAGTTACAACTTTTTTATAGACATTCTATTGGAAACGATCAGGAGTGAAATAGCTGGCTGTGTCGAAAAAGCATATCGTAAAATATCGGCAATAGACGCAGCCCGCATGCTCAATTTGTCAGGTCAGACTGCTGTTAAAGAATATGCTCGAAAGGTATGTTAACACAATTTATGTCACTTACAAAATTCTGAGTTATAATTTAATACAGACACATATCCTACATTTTTAATGGTTATAATACCTGTTCATACTTCAAACCGTGATCCTGTTCTTTTTTCTTTAATTGCACATTTATTTCAGAAACACTGGAAACTTGGTTCTGATAATTATTTCTCCTTTGAACCTGAAGAAATGAATGATGAAGAAGCGTTACCATCTAGAGAACTTGTAGAACAGACATTGGAATATGCTAGGGAATTGGAGATGATCGTATAATATATTTATATTTACATTAATTTTTTTTTATTTTTGAGTTGTGTAATAAATTTCCATATACAAAAATTAAATTACATTCATATACCTCAGTTACACTGAAAAGAAATTGTTCAGTGTTATTTGATTGGGTTGTATGTCTCAAATAGCTTTTTAAATTCAGACACTTTCTTGATCAAAAGCTCTGGATGTTCTCTCCTTGGTTTCCGCCACAGAGAATGATCTAAGTCCAACATTCCACCGATAATTTCCTAAGGATGAAAACCTCATTTATAGAAACATAAATAAAACAAAGAAAAAGTTAACTAATATAGCAAAATAACCGTAATTATTACTGTCATTGTTTGCTTTTTCTATGAGTCTTGTTTACAGAGTTTACTTAATTACAGAGTTATTTTCTAACCATAAAATTTCAATTACATTAGAAGTGTTCAATGTTTAATGGGGATTGAGCTTAATAAACTAAATCTATATAGCTCAAATCACTAGGGGATCACCATTGACAGAGTTTGGGGCAAATTGAGTATTTTTTTTATATCATTGTGGCATTATGTAATATTATTACAATACATACTTGTGCAAAATTATTAGGGAAGAGTTTTCTGTCTTCTATTACATGGGCAAATCCATCTTGCATACCAAAATCTACAGCAAAGTAAGACAGGCCTTTAGGGACTGCCCTTCTAATGCCTTTTCCGGCCAGTTCAACTAATTTCTTATTGGTTGCCCATTCCATCTCACATTCTTCAATTGCTTTCTACAAAAAAAATTAAAGTTGATCATATAAAAAATATATTAAATGCCAACAAATATATTCGATTTTTGTGTAGAGAAAATAAGCAAGCAAATGAGAAGTACATTCATTACCTTAAAGTATATAGGTGCCATATCGCCTATTTCTTTTGGTACAGGTACTGAATGAATTACCATGTGTGGATGTTTGCCTAAGTTGGTGGCATTTTCAAAGAATATAACATCCTCATCTTGAGACTGATAATATTGAACTAATGCTTTCCTCATGTCCTGAAATGAAAAAATAATGTTCATGAACATGAAATTTAACTAAATGAAGACAATAAATACTTAGTTGTTTAATTTGTTAGATATATGTTATTGGTTTCTACAAGCCAGAGGCAAACTTTTATTTGCATTTCTTATTAATGGGTGACAAATAAAAAAATAAAAAAAATGATTATATTCAGTAGCTTATATAATTTACTCCAATTTTAGAAAGAGAAAAAGGTTTTCATAAACTGCATTCAAATATTTCACTATAATAGAGATTTATCAAGAAGCTATTTGTTCCATATAAGTAAATATATCATTACCATGATATCTCCCCAAACATCCTCATCAAGGAGTGTTGCACATGAAACATGCTGATTCGGAATAATGAGGCAATGACCATCAGTGAGGGATTGATAGGGTGGGACACATAAGTAAATCTGAAATAGAAAACAAAGTAAAATTAGCTTAGAATATTTCTTAAGGAGTCAGCAATGATTAAGAATAACATCATTCATGTGGCTGTACCATTGATTATGCATGATTTGTATTTATTCTTATTTAATATTAAAAATTTCTCATTTCATGAATAATTGCAGTTAGTATAATATAGTATAATTACAATAGTAATATTATAGTGCTGGTGGGGCATTACCATAATAATAGATATTATTATAAATACCTCACTATATAATATCAACTGAAGATGGAAGAAACTGACACCGGGATAGTAAGAATCATAGAAGCAAGAGTTAAATAAAATGGGTGACATTAAAATATAGTTATTTATAATAAATTATTTTTAACAACAATATATATTAGCAATATTATTTAACTGAGTTTTTTAAAGTCTAATTCGAGCATAGCAACTTTTACATAAATTACCTGATTTCCAAGTGAAACTATGTGATCACATGCTGATGATTCTTTGTCCAGACACCAATTGCAAAACTCATAAGCCTTTTCTTTTCTCTGGTGTTCACGGATTGCTTTCTTTCTTTCCCTTTCATGATCTTTTCCTTCCTGATCAAACCTCGCCGATTCTTCAAAAACGTCATCTATGTCTCTCGCACTGCCATCGTTGCCAATTCGCTGGACAAAAATAATATTCCGGTTAACAGAAAAACATTGTGCAATGCTTGTTTCTATCCATCTAGAAACCATCTGGACCTACCTTTTTAGAAAGTTTATAGAATTCTTCATCATAGCTGCTGGATTTGCCCAGTTTTTCTCGTTCAAACTGTAAGATTAAAAAATTATTGTAAATAAAAATTCCATTCTAAAGACTCAAGGAGATGAACAGAATTTGTAACAAAATTGTGATGGTTTGCAGTACAGTATTAGTAAGAGTTGAGCAAGACAATTTAATTGTTGCTAATTATTTATTATTTATATACTTTTTTGTTTCAAGAAGTTATGCAAAATTTTTCAAATTAAAGTACAAGAAATAGTTATTACTCAACATAATAAAAAATAAATACTTCCTTATGCTATTTTTTGACATATTAGTATTTCATTGTTTTTATCTAGCACAAACTCACAAAAATTCGAATTAAATTCATTAATGATTTAATTTTACTCACAATGTCTTGCAGTGAAAATTTATCGTCATCAGCAAAGTATCTGACTCTTTTGCCGTCTTGATGTGTTTCCACTTTCTTTTGCCTGCGACTGCCAGCACTTTGCCCAATGTCCCTAACGGGCCTAACAAAGCCTTTGTTATCAGTGACAGTCAATATGACGGTCTCTCTTCTATTCCTTTCCCTGTCCAGTTCAGTTTGGAGCGAAGCAGCGAGTTCCTGCGCCAATTGTAAAAATAGTTATAGCCAGAAAGAGTACTTCCCAGTCACAGAATCAGAATACAAATCTGGATATCAATTTTTTTAAATCTATTTCACTCTCATTAGAGGAAGGACAAATTTTAAATTGAACCAAAACATAAACCATCGAATAATTTAAATATAAATCTACATAAATAACCTGTTAAATTTACATAAATTATATTTATGAAAAAATCCATGGTGGATTTGTGTGGAAAGAGCAGTTGTGTGGACAATAGCACACAACTATAACCATATGCCCTATACTATAAATTAATTATAATTACAATTTGTTGTAGGATAAATTTATGATATATATTAAATTCAACTGAATGATATTATATTGTTTAAACAAAAATAAAACACTAAAAAAGGTAATCAATTTACAGTCTTCCCCATTATTTCAGCTTTTATAAGTCGAGCCGCTAATCTGTTCAATTCATTTCTTGTCATGATACCATTTTTGTGAACTC
The DNA here is from genome assembly GCA_019843655.1 of Lethocerus indicus. Lineage (NCBI taxonomy): Eukaryota > Metazoa > Arthropoda > Insecta > Hemiptera > Belostomatidae > Lethocerus > Lethocerus indicus. The sequence goes on from JACDQD010000011.1 coordinate 4,326,513, forward strand.
TTTCCACATCTTCTTCTTCAAATTCCAGATTTTCAAATGCCTGTTCTAACTTAGCTCTTTCCTTAGACTCATCAATCCTTGAAGTACTTCTGAAATATTATTTACAGTTTCAAAGTAAAATTTTATATTGAATTACAATGAATGATTTAAATTTACATGAAATTACATTTTAGTTTTAAACAAATTTTAAAAAGACTAATGATTTATATGCATCCATTATTCCTTTTGAATAAGTGCATAGCAAAGTACTATTGCGCTATAAAAATAACGTATAAAAAAAATTTTCATTTGAAAACATGTAATTTAAAATTATATAAGTAAGGTACCCTTTAGTGCAATAGTATTTCTTGGGCAATGAATACAATCCAGCTTTGCAACTGAATTAATATTAATTTTGAATTGTGTTAATTCAATAATACTGAAAATTCTTTTTCAGTAATATACAAAATAATAAATATGTAAAAGATATATATATATATATATATATATATATATATATGTTTAAATAAACTTAAACAGCCTAAGTAAAAATGATGCTTAACAATATAACAGTTTAAATAATACTTTTCCTCAGAAAGCATAAACTGATCTATATGTTAAACAAATTTGAATAAATTGATAATTTGTATATATTATTTATCCTTATTTGTGTTAAAATAAATTTGTTTGTTTGTAGTTGGCCAATACTAAGTTATTAGGACCAAATATTATTTTGATCTTTCAAGAAATATATACTTAAGGCAATAACAATAAAATTAATGCTCACTCAGAATCCATTTCAATGTCTGTATTATCTGACTTTGGATTGTCTCTGGAATCTGTTTTCCTCCATCCACTCCTCGATGAACTGGTTCTACTGTGACTGGAATGATGGGATTCTTTGGTGTTCCTGTTCGAATAACAATCCGTCGAACTTTCATCGGGTTTCTTAAACAGCGATTTCCTGTAATTCTGTTCCTCTCTTCTCCGGTATCCACTGTCGGTGAACCTTTGCCTGTCCCCGGTCTTATCTGAAGCCACGTTGGCACTGGTACTGGGCAGACCTGTACCTCCATTTTTCCAGTAAGGGTTCAACTCTCGATCGCTCTGACCAGGCTGTAAACAGCAGAATCATGATTGCAATTTAGCCATCAGCTATTACAAATCTCATGTCATGAAGTAGTAATCAAATTAATCTTCGCTATTAACGCCACGAGTAATAATAACATGAGAGTGTTCAAACATAAATGACGAGTTGCAGCCAATTTTGTTGAGTTACAAGAATTAGCCAAAACAAGAATTACTGGCTTTATGTATATGGCCAATTAATCATTTTCATATCAAATGTTTCAAATTCCTTCAATTACAAACCAAAATATGAAAATGAATGCTGATTATTATCATGCTCTTGTAGCTGACAGTAGGTGTATCCCCAAAGCAAAGTACAAATTAATTTAACACAACCTCAGATTTATTTACCTGATCCAAGATATTTGGTTTTTCAGTTTCAACCTTGTTCCTTTGTCTCATTTCATCTCTGGTCATACCTGAAAATAAACTTGGAATATTCATCCATTCATCTCTTTCCTGCCGCTGGCTGACTCTGTCCCTTGCGTTATCCTGTTTTTCTTCTTTTTCGACCCATTCATTTTCGCTGCTGCTTGAACTCTGGACAAATGTTTGCTTAAACATTACATCTCAATACTGCAGAAGTCTAATTTTAGGTGCTTTCTACACGAGTTTCAGTTATAAGTAAAAAGCAAATTGTTCAAAATGACAGAAACAAATTGAATATATTTCTAAAATGAAATACGGCCCTACTTACAGACGATGAAGATCGCTGCCTCCTCTTCTTCGCTTTCTCTTTTTTGTCTTTCTTGTGTTTCTTCTTTTCCTTCGCCATTTTAAAATACGTATATTTTTTTAGTGGCGCAAAGGGACGAACAACAACAAACTAGAGCCAAGAGGTTACACCCAAACTTTACCCCTTCTTACAGGTCCAACATCAGACTTTAACCACGCTTTTAGCACTCTTTAGAAATTTTGGTTATGAAGATTCTTGTATAATTAATTACATTTGAGCATTGTCAAACTACAAAAATGTGGGGAACAGGATTTCATGACGTTAATAATAATAATGTCTTTCGGAATAATCATCTTCTGATAACTAATGCAACCTTCAAACAGTACCAAAAATCGGTGAATTTTTGCTACAAATTTAACAGTACAGGGGTGTTTAAATTAACATTAATGTGATTATTCTATTTATTAATTCGATTAATTTCATTTTTATTTCGTACTTTTACTGTGATGAATGCAACACTACATTGATTTCAAATTTAAAATAGTCATAAGTTAATGAAGTATATATTTTAAGTACAAATTGTTATTTAAATTTGTTATTATATTACAATTTTATTTAATATTTTCAATTCAGTATAATCAAAGGTGCTGAAATGATAATTGGTATTCTTAACTCGCTGAATTTATTTCTCATCTTTTTGGAATCAAGATAAAAAATTCGGTTTATGAAATTAAAAGCTTTATGAAAAAAGTTTAGCGAAACTGTACTTTCTTGTTTCGTACAATAAATTTTTAAATTTATTGTGTACAAGAGTAATAAAGTGCTAGTAGGAGGGACTCGACTTCCTAACGAAAAACAAGGTGTTACCTTCTTGATTGTTACCAACTTGTTAACGCTTAGTACTCACGTGGATGAGTGTTTTCTTCATTATTATTTAAACTTCTCAGATGTTTAGCCTTTCGCGGCCTTCGCGCTCATTTTAATTTTAATTGTAGCGAATTTTTAAATTCAGAATGGGAGACCCTATCGACGATGAGAGGTTCGTGGGGGTTCTGTCGGATCCGAAATTCAGGAATGTTCCGAGAGCCCAACGAAAGGTGAAGATAGACAAGCGGTTTCGTTCCATGTTCACCGACAAACGGTTTCGCTTGAAATATACCGTCGACAAAAGGGGAAGGCCGATCAACGAGACGCAGACTGAAAATTTCAGGAAGTATTACGACCTGTCTTCGGGGGACGAAGAGACCGACAGTTCCGACGACGACGAGGAAGATGGGAAAGGCGAAAATGCGAAAGAGCCGGAAATCAAAGATGGGGAAAGAGTTGAAGAGGAATCGAAGGACAGCGGATCGACGGTGATTAAAGAAAGCGTTGAGGATGACTTCAAAGAACATCTGATGACCAAGACAAAACAGGGTTCTGATTTGGAAGACGAAACTGATGCTCTGGATGAAGCCAAAATTGATAACAAAATCCAGTCCCGATTGGAGGATATGTCTTTGGATTATGCGAGAGGTGTTGGTGTTTTACAATCGGATGACAGTTCTTCGGACGAATCCTCTTCTGAAGGTATCATATTTTAAGATTTTGGTTGAAATGCAAAACAGGGGACACCCACTGAACTATCAATACTACCCATTTGTGCTATCACTCGTGGCCTCCCCATTCTGTATTTTTATCAAGATTTTATACTGTGTTTAATTTAAGGAGAAGGTACAATGTAATGTTTTCCATTTACAATTTTCCAGAATCAGAAACTGAAAATATTGAACACAATTGGGGGGAACTGGACAAAAATGCTGAGGTAACGGAAGAGGCAACCCGGAGATTTGCCGTATGCCACATGGACTGGGACAGAATTAGTGCAACAGATATCATGGTTTTGTTTCAGTCCTTTTTACCAGCTGGTGGTATTATTGAATCTGTTACTGTAAGTGAAATATTTCATATAATTTTTTTTATCATAAAAAAAATGTAAACAGAATGAGTGTATAAGATTGTTTAAGCATTTCCAAGTTATATTTGATAATTGCCTTATTTGCTTTGACTGCTATACGTCTTATTTGTGCATAATTCTATATTGAACAACAAATGTTCACTTAATCTATTAGCACTATTGAAGTTATTTTTGAAATAATAAATAAACATTAGTGAATCTTAAATTTCAAATAAGCGCAACAAAAAATATATGTCTAATCTCCTGAATTTGTAATTCATAACTCAAAAATCTATTCATAACAATCCATTAAAACACGTTTTATTCATTATGAAAGGTGATACTAATAAATTATATTTGTTTTGTTTATGTTTCTAGATATATCCATCAGAGTTTGGACTTGAGAGAATGAAAGAAGAAGAAGTTAGTGGTCCTAAAGAACTTGTTGAAAACAAGGGAACAAATAGAAAGTTTAATTCTGATGAAAATGGGTTAGATGAGGTGAAATATGTTTATATTATATTAATTTTCTAAAATAATTTCTGGTCTATAGATCTGGTATTGGTTTTGAAGATCAATGAAATCAATAATGTACACATTGTTTACTTTGATTTCAAGTTTTATAGTATATACATATTTGTTAATTTAAAAAAGGAAATAGTACAAAACTCCTAAACGAAATAAAAATTTCATTTTATCTGCTAATATTGATCTAAATGATGGTGAAAATATGTATTGAACCAACAAGTTAGGCCAAGGCAAAATCACACAAAAATTATATTTCATGCAGTTGTCATAAATATTTTTAATAAAAAATGATTTCATATAGAATGCTTAGTGGAATGTTTATTTGAAATCATCTATTGACCAGATACGTTCGTTGGTAGAATTCAGAAGGAGATAGCTACCACAGAGAAAAGCTTAGATTGTATCAACTGAACAGGCTGAAATATTATTATGCTGTCGTGGTTTGTGACAGTGCAGAAACTGCCAACAAACTGTACACAGAGTGCGATAGTATGGAATATGAAAGCAGTGCAACCAAACTCGATATGCGATTCATACCGGATGATATGACATTTGATCAGGTGGGATATACAGTTGTGTTTCTGGATCTTTAGTAAAAACTTGTTCTTGAATTTTATGTTTCTTACCTATTTTAACGTGGGTTCCAGGAACCAAAAGATGTTTGCACATCTGTTCCCGATCTGACCAAATATACACCCAGGTTATTCGCCAATTCGGCATTGCAACAGATAAAAGTAGATCTGACTTGGGATGAAACTGACCCGAATAGGATAGAGTTCAATAAAAAGATTATAGCTGGACAAGATCTACCTCAAGATGATCTGAAAGCATACATTGCCACCTCTTCTGAAGAAGAAGAGTCTGACAAGGAAGGTCGGCTGTTCTTTTATATAATAAATGCTAAAATTATAACAAAGAAATTTAAAAGTCAAGAAATGTAGCAATTGAATAGAGAAGCATTGTTGGCATAATTTAGATATTAAGAGGCCTCTTAACAGATGTTCATAAACTATTGCTTAATTCCCTTTCAATTTGTTTTTAATTATATAAAAATGATTCCTTAGACATTTCTACATTATTTTTATTATTATTTGTTTTTTGCACTATTGTGCTAAGTTTTTAAATGTATTCATAATACTTCCTCCTAGTTCAATATCTATTTACCTGGTAATAGTTGATTTGTAGCAGGATGAAAAACTGATTTTAATAGAAACTGTAATTGCAGAGAATGCTAAAGAAGCTGGGACCAGTGATGATGACAGCACTTGCGGTGATGGGAAAGACATTGAAAAATATCGAGCGCTATTAGCCAACGTACAGGATACAAAAAAGAACAAAGAAATGAAGGACGTGGAAATGGAAATAACGTGGGGAGTCAGTCTAAGTGACCAGACTAAAAAGATTGTCGATGAAAAGTCTAAATCCGAACTCACCCCTTTTGAAAAACTAGTTGAGAAGAAGAAGGAGAAAAGGAAACAGAGGAAGGCAAAACTTAAGCCTGATGTCAGTTTTTTATCAATGTAGAGATAAAAAATATTACAAAATAAATACTTATGGACAGATATTATACTTTGGTGCTTTTGTTTTTAGAAGGATGATGATAATTTGTGTTCTGATGATGATATCCCGTCAGATGTGGATTTGAACGACGAATTTTTCAAACGCGGCCCAGTTAGTGGTAAGAAAAAAGGACAGAAGGATATAGATAAGGATTCAGAAGATGGCAATGAATCAGATAAACAAAAGGTAAAATATAACATTTATTTGAATATTATTAAGATCTCCACTGCAGATTCTCAGTTCAAGTTTCATTAAGTAGATATTTTATGTTTTTCAGGAAGAATTAGAACTGTTGCTGGCCGAAGATGAAAATGAAAAAGGGAAGAGCCATTTCAGTTTAAAAGATATCCAAGAAAGGGAAAACATGAGTAAAAGGAAAAAGAAACAGTGGCGTAAGAAGAAAGGTGATAATGTCCAAGAAGATAACTTCAAGGTAAATTTTCATTCTTTTATAATTTTGTCAGATAAATACATTTGTACGTATTTATTGGATCGTCACTGCAATAATTTCTCTGTATTGATAGGTAAAATTATAAATCTAAATGTCTGTTGCAGGTGGATGTAAAAGATAAACGGTTTAGTGCCATTTATGACTCGCATCTTTTTAACATTGACCCAGCTGATCCCCATTTCCGGAAAACTAAGGGTATGGAGGAAATCATAATGGAGAAATTGAAACGAAAGCAATCACCTGATGAGAAAAATGTAAGTGGAACATAAACTAAGTGAATAGTTGTCTATTTTTCAATAAACCTGTTCCTATTTATCTTTATTTATTTATCCTAAGATACGACACAATGTGATAATAAAATGCCCTACTTAAAAAACTAAATCAAATTTACTTTCAGACTCAACAACCAACAAAAAAAACAAAAATGAATCCTGAATTATCAAGACTTGTTAAATCAGTCAAGCAGAAAAATATACGAAGAAAACCAACTTTTACTGTAAAATAATAATTTTAATTAAAATATATACTGATGTTTTGTTTTATTATTTATCCAATTCACAGCAGCTGTTTAAACTGTGACCACAATTATCTCTCCTAATAGCTTATTTTTCAAAATCTTCTAAGATTTGACATGTGACAATTGAAATTCTAGATAGCATTTAGAAATGTATACTTTTGTTAGAGACCATTTCATTAGAATGCCCCTAATGATATTTTTGGTCTCAACACACCAGTCAGAAAAGAATAATTTTATTTTTATTATTAAGAAAACAGGGTATAAGAACAAACTGTGACTTGGTTCCACAGTTCTGATTTAAGAAGGTTAAAACTAGTAACAATTGCCTGTAACATTTATTAACAAATAACTACTTGCTCAAAAACAGTAAATTAACAACAAATAAATGTAAAATAAAACCAATCATAAAAAAATATGAAAGTATTGGTAAAAATAATTCAGGTCTCAAATTCAGATTTATAGAAAATGTTATCTGTGAAAGATATTGATTGACACCACCTCTGGCTCTACCATCTGGGCAATTGTCTCTGTTCCCTTCCAAACTGTGCCTTTCCCTACACCCATTATTACAATAATTTTTCCACTTGTTCACATTATTTCATTTTAAATAAACTTGTCATTTAGAACAAATTACTATTGCATTTGAAGGGCTGATATCATTCCTGTTCAATGAAGTATAAAATTGATACTTGAAACTTTCTATTTTTAAACTGAAGGCCACTAAAACTTTAGAACCTAAATTGCTAACAAATTTAGATCTGTTTACCATAATTTAGATAATCCAAACAAAAACAGATCAGATGCAAAAATTTACTATTACCTTTGATTGTGTGTTTCCTCGTTTAATCCTGTGTTTGGTTTTCCAAAGATCCATATAAATTTTCAGCTTTGCAATACAAATTCCATTAATGAGCGTATAGAATTTTCAAACTGGTCACAGATGGAATGGTACATGTCGAGGGTGATTTGCTGCATTTTATTTTGTTCTCTTCTGTTTCTCTCAACATCTAATTTGAAAACTCCACAGTTTTCACAATATAAAAAAGTTCAAATAAAAGTCCTGATGTTCAAATAACAATTATCGCTTAAAATTATAACAACTTCATTATCATAAGATATACACACTCGAAATTAAATGCCTAGGTAACTAATAAAAATGCCTTCACACATTGAACTGATTGAACAAATACTGAAATACATTAAACTCAACCTAACATTCATTGTCCATAACAACTTTTATAAAATCTGAAGATAAACAAAAAAATATATAATTGTGTTAAATTTTTATTCAAATTAATTCATAAAAGGATTTAAAAGGTTTTTTCTTTCATACTATATTACATTAATTTCGCTTCATTAGTTATTACACAATTGTTTATAATAATTTCACTTCTTCATTCTGCATAAATATCACATGGTAGACACAAACATTTTTTGTTAACAATTTCTGGAAACAACTTCAAAAAAAGCGTTGTTTAATTCCTTACATATACTTTCTATCCCGAAGGCTTCAAGTTGGCAAAAAACAATACGTCGACAATTTATGTACATTTTTATACATACATAAATGTCAAAAGGAAAAAACCAAGGAATGCAACATGGAAGCAAATGTTAAAAAGTCACTTCTTAACAATGATTGTCCTTTGACCAGGATTTAAAACTCATGTAGTACATAATAAATATATATCTAAACAGCAAGTACGTTTGTATTTTCTTGAAAAAATACAAAAAACAAATAAAAAAGTCCCGCTAGTGCCTCATACTTTATTCTTGTAGTAGTGTTTTTCATTTTAATTTCAAAAACCTAAATATAATACAACAGCTACAATTATGTTCCTAAATTTTATTGAAGTGTAAGTGTCACATATTGTTTTTCAAAATTTTCAAATATATTCCATCAGCGTGAAAATTATAAAATTCTATTACATCAAGTGGTACACTGCCACAATGATTTATGTTTTTATGTAGCATGCATTATTAATTGTTCATTTGTTGTATGAAATTTCCGCAAATTTTTCCTAATAATTTCTGTGTTAATAGAATTGTGACCATGGGGCCAAAAGTGGTAACCTACTGACTTCATTTTTCGGTTTTTATAAAATATTAAGTTTTTGATTAAAAAAAGAAACAAAATATTTTCCTTATTTTATTTTCTCTTCTATAATATCTCTATATAACTAATTTTAATTAAAGACGATTATTTGAGTTATTAGTTTTGTTTATATTTTATATTTTCAGGAGTCCATAAAAATTAAACTTTCAATCTGAAATACTGAATTAAAAAATAAAACAAAGATATGTATAAATTAACAACAGTTTTAAGTATGTAATTATATACAAATGAAGCAAAAAAATTATATAAAACTTCACTTCATGTCCAAAAAAAAATGAAGTTGAACACAGACACTGCAATTGTAAAAATGGAAGATTCACTTTGCATTTGCTTAATACATTCTGTAAATTGTTTACCACCCAGATGGTGGGCAATTCTTTTGTATATTTCTGGGTAGCTGACAGAAGTATCACAGAAAATAACCAAGCACAAATATTTTACATTTACTAAACAATACATAGTACATCCAGCACTTAACACAATGGAACAATGAAAAAACAAAACAAAAAGAAAAGAAATAAAAGAAAACTAAAATTCGTTTAGTGCGCTTCTCTGTACTTTGTGACGGTTTCTTTGGAAAATTTATATACATAAATGTTTGGGTTGAATTCTTGTTAACGGCTCTATATTTCCATTTTTACCTACATTGGCAGTAAAATCAGAGGATGCACCAAAACTATACCGAACTACTGACTGGTTACAAAATGAATAAAACAAAAGAAAAAAAGAACGAAACAAAGAGACAGCTTAAAATAAGCGAGCATTAAAATGTAATCTCATGGCGTTATATTTTTCCATATAAAAATATAGTCCATTTATCACTAATGATGGTAATGTACATATACGTAACGGAAAATTAAACACAAGTAATTTGGTGGATGACGGTTTTGTTTTCTTTTTTTCTTCTATAATTAAATATATTCAACATAAATAAATTAAGGAGTCAGCGACGAGGGCCAGCAAGTTGGCACTTTGAGTTAGTATATCAATGGTTTCACCTTAACCATAATTTTAATCTGAGAGCGTCAACACCGTTCAAATAATAGCGGAACAGTCTTTTGTCCCTCACAAACCCTAAGTTCTCGTACAGTCTCAATGCAGGCTTATTCGTGATTTCCGTCTCCAGTACAATCTGAAACAAAATTCATCAAAACTGATTTATAGCAACATACCTTAATAAATGATTAGGTACCTTTAACTTAAGAACAGTCTAACGCAATCTAAGGAAAATAGAACCATCTGGCGTACAATTTTGTGAGAATTAACTCCAACCCTTCTGGTTGAACACCTGAAAATTCAGTTATGTTACATATCATTGCATTACGTTACATGGGTATGTTACATAAACACATCAATCTGTTCCAGCAAGGTTTTGAAAATAATTTTTTTGTGTTATGAACCGTATAAACATTAAGCTCAATGAAACATTGTCGCCCCCCTCAATACAACTGAACCAAAATAATAAAATTAATGGAGCGAGTCAAGTCTTCAGAGATTTGGGTTAGGCTTCAAGCGTTTGAGAGTTAATAAATGAATAAAACTCAATTCAGGCAAGGATTCTTCTTTTTTCAAAGGAAGCAAAAGATATTTCTTACCACAAAAGCCACCTTGGCTACTTTGTTCTAAGATATTTATCCAAACATTCTTATTATTAAAAACTAAATCAATGCACAGATAATACAATATAATTAATATTAACTATTTCCAGTATACCTATAACTCCAGTATAACTATATGTTTTCTACCACAAAATTTTCGTTCAAACATGTGCTCCATACAGATTTTTATATTTAATTGCTACAGAATGATGAGATAACCATCTCAAGATTTATGTGCCAATTAAATATTCTTTTCATTCCAACCCTTGCTAATTCTTTTCGTGTTATTAAAGATTCAACTTTACTTGTTAATAATGGTCGAATATGATGGAATTATAGATATATAACTATTATATAAGTCAGAATATATAGATAATCATGGTAGAGCACACATTGGAAGAGTGCCTATTACTTCAACAATTGAAAGTAATAGGTGAAAAACGCAAAGCCAGGGAGTCTAACATGAAGTAATCCCCCAATTTGCTTACTTCATTACAATATACCTCCTCAAATGTGACTCGGCCATTGAGTCCTGACCATTATTTGTAAACCACAGAAGACATTTTAAGAAGGCAAAACATTAATTAATTGATTTTCCCTCATTTGTGTAAGGTTAAGATGCAAATAAACTGTTACTTTTCTTTCATTTTAGAGTCCTGCCGGCAGTGTATATTAGAATAAAATAATATGAAAAACAATGCTGTTGTGTAAATAAAACTTACACAGACAATTTTTAATTTACATTTCACCCACAAATGTACAAACAAATTTGTTCATTATTTAACTCTTTTTAATAAAAACAGAGTTATGGGAAACAGTTTCTCAACAACACTACAGATAATTTAAAGAAGTGAAAAAACTTTGAAAAATTGAATAAAAGTTAAATAATGTACTTACCTCATCAGCATCATCTGCTACCATAGCTCTAATAGCTTTCAAAACGAGATTAGTACCTAAAACCAACCACAACAAAAAATGTAAGTAATAAATAAACATGCTAAGTAAAAAAGTAGTATGCATTCAGCATACTGATTATTATTCTATAATTGATAACAAATACATATAAATGACACGGTGAACTTTTTGCACTGTTACAACTTCGTGTTACTTCTTAAATTTTTACTTTAGAACTGTTAACTAGCTCAACCTCCATTGTAAAGGTTATAATCATTACACAACATTATTTCATAGAAACCATTTCAAATAATTAATAATAAATGTGACTTATCTTATGTACAATATATCGTTCCAAAAATGATTGCACTAGCAGATAAATGTTATACTTGAAATGTGAAGATTAGATAACTTGTTTGTTGTTAAAAAAAAGTAGAAACAACTTTTTAATAATAAAACTCACTAAAAGTAGTAAAGCATATGTTACATGGAAGGGAAATGTAGTAGAAGAATTAACACAGATATGATTAAAATATTGATGAATTGTTCATTCAATATGCTTTTTTTTCGCAATAAAATGGTCTATTTTTAGGGGAACAAATACAATGGAAAATAGATAAAAAAACAACCTGGTGAGGCAACAAAAAATATGTACAAATTTTGTCAGAGACTTGCATATAAAATTATTTTAACCATGTTTTCAAGGTATTTAAAAATAAAGACATAAGATTTTTAATTTATGAAGAAAGCTCTAATTTTAATAAAAATAACGTTCCTACCTATTTTCCTTTTCCTGTACTTTTCATCGACTGCTAACATGGCGATATACCCTCGCTTTATAACTTTCCTATGGATATCCAACTTACAGACAATTGCACCTACGCAAGTTTCCCCGTCCATTGCCTGTAAAAATAATTTATAAAAAATGTCATTAAAATCATATAAATACAATTGAAATCAATGAAAATGATTTACCTGCAAGAAAGGAATCTGGTATACAAACGAGGTTATATTTCTTTAATGGAACAATCCTTTAAAACTGAATGCACAAATAAGATGTAAAACATCCAATCAACCATTTTCAACCGTGTTTGTTCAAAAATAATAATTCATTTTTATGCGGCTAATAGTTACAATTAGTTGAAAGGTAGTTGGTAGACTATAGCCTTTTTCTGTTATATTTAAGCTATATATAACTTGATATTAAGATAAATTAATAAAATCTCGTACGTACAAACTAAAATGTAGGCAGAAAAAGTGTATAACTACAACATCGCGCTTACATATAGGACGAATTGTACGTATGTAAGATTCAATATGGTATAGGCACGGATGTAGGGATCGCTTTGAACGGTCGGCCCGAGGAGATACTCACCAAGAAGCACAGCTTAGGCCAATTATGTATAAAATAGCGGTAGGTGTATATCGAGTACGGTTCGGACAAATCTTTCTGTATGAGCCTCATGATGTCGGGCATCTGTAGTTCGGATTGGTAGGACACATAGCCGATACCGTAGTCCGGTTCCGGGGTTCTGTCGTGAGCCCCTTCATCACAGGGGAGCTGGCAGTCATCAGGCGGTTCGGAAACAACTACACTCGCCTCGCACTGGGTCTCACTATCTTTCACACTGGCTACTACTTCACAATGACTAGAACTATGGTCTGAATTGGGTCCGTCCGAACAGTCCCTCGGGTGGTTTTCGACGTCGACACCGTTGACGAGTCCGTTGGGTCCGTTGTGGGTCGCCGACAGTGTGCCCTTGTTTTCGCCACTGCAGATTTCACCGTCGACCAATTTACCCCTGGCCGTTATTATCGTCAGATTCCTGTTGGTGTCCTCGACAGGCCGTTTCAGTTCCTTACCGCTGACCGCTATACAGTTTTTGATATTCAATTCAACCTTTAAGTCGTGACTGTCGACATTTTTATCCCTACCGCTGTTTTCCATCGCTCCTCGGGTGAGGGGAATAAGTTGAAACGCCGCCCTTAAATATTAAATTTCGGTTTTGAATCCATCGAATTGAACTTGATTAAAATCATTCTAACGGAACTACATTACTTGTTACCGATACGGAAACGTAAAAGGGAACTCGTACCTTCGGTTACAACAGCCATATTGAATATGGTCTCTTTTTTTTTATCACTGCCATCTATATAATTATCTAACAGCTGATACTGTAGCAATATAAGGAAGATTATCGCGATTTCTAACGGTTCTTAGAATTTACCTTACGAGTAAGAGTAACTAAGAGTAATTTAGACAATAGTCCGCTGATACTATTATAGAAGCGGGTTTTCGAATTTGTCTAATTTTTAAATTGACACTACTACCGTTTCACCGTCTGTGGCCGTACCTCAATAGCCCGGTACGTCCTTATTTCGTACCGGAATTTCTAAAGCTATTAATTAGTGGCGGTCCGTTTAGGTAACTTTCACTCGTGGGACGAGTGGGGATAAATAGTCAAACCGTAAGGAGTGTAACACTTTGGTGAGCCTTGAAGAATCACTTTCACCTTTTCACCTCCGAGTCCCATGTACATCTTCGTCGCCTGAACTGGAATTCGGCCTGAAAAATAATGCTGCCCAACGGTCCGATACTCAGAAGCCTGCTGTCCAACAGGAGTCATGCCTTCAGCCTGTATACGAGGTATATTGAATCTGGTCCTTTGGGCTCGGTTGGGGTTTCGAAGATGTTCCACGCCGACAGGACTTTGCTCACTTCGAAATTGAACACGAACAGCAGGCCCGACTGGAACAGAGCGGTTTCGGAAGCTGAAAAGATAGTCGGTTATCCAACATCGTTCCTGAGCCTCAGGTGGTTGCTGAGTGATGAAATTGCCAACGTCGCCCTGCACTTGAGGAAACTGGTTGGTTCGAATCATCCACTGCTGAAAACTGCCAAGTAAGTTGTAAATTAACATTTCTTTCAGCCGCCGTATCACAATTAATATGTTTTAATTTCAGTGCCAGAGCTTACTTAGGTGGTTTCCGAACACAGGAAAAATCCTGGAATACCAGGTGTTCAAGCCCCGCTAACCGAGGTTCTGATCACTGAAACCTTCGCTTATTTAATATGTTTTGATATTGTACAGTTTGTTTCAAAAATTGTGTGATAACATCTTATAGAAATGTTGTAGAGCTTTGGATTCTGTCATATCCTTAAAGATATATCTATGTAAATAGGCATTGAGATTTTCCTTATTTACTATTCTTACCGTACCAGTTTTCTTATCTAAGTTTTGTTTTCTCCTGTTGATTCACCTTATAAAATTGTTTGTGGGAGTTGCTGTGGGGCTAATGCTGCTGGTTTGAAATTATGGTGTTGAACACCTCATAATTGTATTTATATATATAATAATATTTTATGAATCATTACCCTCTTGTTTCAGGAGCTTATTGTATGGTGGAAAAAACAACATGCAGGCTTGGGGTTTGATAGTACTGTTGATATCAAAAGCAGCAGGTCATATAAATGTAAAGGATATGGAAGAGGACAAAGCAGCTGGAGTACTACACAGGTGAGCCTATATGCGGTAAAAATCTTTACAATTGTATGAATAAAATATAACAGAATGATGTATTTTATTAATATAGTTTATTTAATTTAAAAGGTGTACAGACTGGCTATAAGAAATTAATTTTACAGTAGTACATGCAAACATACATCTATAAATATAATACATAAATTTGAAACATAGTAAAATAAAAATATGTTTTTCAGTCTATGTGTCAGCAATAACTTTTTTTGCATTATGCTCATATATATATAAGTTAATTAAATTAACTGCAAGAAATATAATTTTCAATTGTAGAAATTAATAAAAATATAAATAATGTCTGCACATTAAAACAAGTAAATTATATTCATAAATCAAATTAAATATGTTTCTGCTTTCTCTTAAATTAATTTTTTAATATGGATACATATTTATACAATCATAAGTTTTACAGTCTTGTTTTTTATGTTATAGCAGGTATATTTTTACTTATAACATTACATGTACTACTGTAGAATTCATTTCTTATAACTAGAGTCTGCTTCTAGTCAAGTTTGTCCTTAAAACAAGTTACATAAAATAAATAAAAATTGCTGTTACTCTTGCAATAAAGCCAAACTGAAACTGATATGTTTTGCCTTTTACATCATCACAAACATAAAAAATACATCGAAGGATCTAAAATAAACCTCATCATTGCATTGAAAAAAATATTCCAACATTTTATTGAATGAATTAGATAATTTCAATTAAGCTCATACATTTGTCACAGTGATTAAACTACAATAAATAATCTAGAAATTTACATGTAGATCTGTCTATTACTGCGGTCTAAACAAAACATAAGTTTTGTACTTTAATTTTTTATAAAAAATTAGGAGAAGTAAAATTAAATAGTTTCAAAATGTATTCTGTCTCCATATTCTGTTGAACTCCTTGATTTGTATCTATAACTTTCAATCTAAAATTTCTAACGGATTCATGGTGCAACAATCAGTGCTGAACTAAGTAATAAGCCAAGAGTTAATAGTACAAGTTTAATTGCCAGTCTCATTAAGATAACTTTTAAACTTTAAATTATACAGTGTAAGGCTGTAGCTCCTCTCAAAACATTCACCCATACTTACATGTTCCACGGTTTATTAAAATAGACAGGCTAATATATTACTAGTTTTAAATAAAGATTGAACATTGTATTAAATATTATATATATATATATATATATATATATATATATATATATATATATATCTTAATAGTTTTTAACAAATACTGTCAATTCAGTCAGAGAGCATTGGCAGAGGTCATTGAAATGATTCGAACAAGCCATCTTGTGCACAAAGGTCTAGTGAACATCTTTCCAGACCAGTACACAGATCCAGCAGAACTCAATGATGTTATGTTTGGAAACAAGATAGCACTTCTCAGCGGTGATTACTTATTGGCCAATTCTTGTGTTGAACTCGCCATACTTAGGAATCAAGATGTAAGTGTATTATTTTGCTGCATTTTGCTTGTAAATTGTAATAATAGGTTTGTTATCAGATTGTGGTGAAATTAATAACTGTTTTAAATTTAAACTGGCTATAAAAAATATATCACCCGATACAATGAATTCAGTACAATCACAATACCCATTGCTACCACAGTTCTATAGAGCTACAGTATATTTTCTTTATTTTTATAGTAAAATGAGGAGCAGTGCCTCATTATGCATTTAGTACTACAGTACTTTATCCATTTAAAAAAATTATTTATCTTATTCACAGGTCATTGAACTTCTGTCTACTGCAGTTAGAGATTTGTCTGAAAGCGAATTCCTCGGTAGGAGAGACAAACAGAACAACCCTCTGCCGGACTACAGCGTCAATGCTTTGGCTGATTGGACATTTCGGAATGTTCTCGCAGCGGGAAGCCTCCTGGGAAAGTCCTGCCAGGGGACCCTTCACTTGGCAGGTCATGGGAGACAGATTCAAGAAAAGGGTTATAAATTTGGGAAGCACTTAGCGCTCGCTTGGCAGGTAAGGAATTTAATTTCATTAATACAGATTTTTAATATGCTAAAACCAAACATAAGAAGACATAGGAAACTGATGATTAATTCCCAAACTCTCGGGATCCAACTGTATATCATATAACTGGATAGTTTAACCCCATGGGATAAGTACCACTGAAA
This sequence comes from Lethocerus indicus, assembly GCA_019843655.1. NCBI lineage: Eukaryota > Metazoa > Arthropoda > Insecta > Hemiptera > Belostomatidae > Lethocerus > Lethocerus indicus. Next base: position 4,343,566 of record JACDQD010000011.1, read on the forward strand.
TACCCATCTAATCAAATTTCAGTTATTCATCTTGAGTTGTTTATATTTTCAAACATAGTGACAATATAATTGATCGTATATCAAGACAACAATTTTAAAAAGCCATCTGTGCTCACTTTCTTCTCTAGTTTCTTCTTTCCCTTAGTCCTATTTTTAACTCATAATCTTGCTGCTCATCTTTTCAACTGAAAGTGGAAACTTAATTTCTGGCTCATTTCAGGAATGCAGTCCTCTGAAGATGGATATATAATTATTGAAGAGTATGGTGTTGAGATCTACCCATTTTCATATTCACATTTGTAATTGAAGAAGCTTAAATTAAATACCAATGATTCAGTATTTAAATGATTGCATAATTAGTAATTTATATATATAAAGTATCTTCAGTCATCTAAATATTCTTTCAATGTTGTATATAAGAATAAAAGTTCTGCTATTGTGAATTTTGTACTTTTTGTATTTTAGGTAATATGGAGATGCATTTTAATATAAATGATTCTAAACTGGTAATCACTTCCTTCTTAGTTATTGCTCCATTTCCATTAATGACAAAATTTGAACTTGAAATAGGTTTATCACAATAAATTCAAACTCATCCGATAAAATTCAATTCTGGATTTAAGTCAATCCTGTAATTTGATGTTACTTTTAATTTTCAGGCATGTCTTGATTTAGAACCTTTCGTTGGCCTGAACTATGTCGAGGGTTCCATGTTCAATCTTACGTCCGCACCAGTTATGTACCATTTAGAACATGATCCATCCTTGATGGTAGAGATTGATAAGGGTCTTGAAGCAGTTGAAAATGTCGACTACGAAAAGGTAACTTTGATCTTGTTGGATTTAAAAAAAAAATTATTGATCCCATTACTCCACCTGGTGTCTGTGTAGGTCAGGCATTGAGCCTGTGGACCCAGAGGTCGGTAGTTTGAATCCGTCTGGATGTCAGTTCATAAATTAGTCATAAGTAGGGATAAGTGATTAGGAAATAAAGTGCTCCCTCCTATCACGAATGCATATCAGCAAAGTGATAGTGTGCCATAAAAAAGAGCAGAGAACAAATTCCAGTTTTAATAATCTGAATTTCATCTGTTTACAGGTACACAGTATTGTGTCTAAAGGACCAGGAATCGAACTGACCAAGCGATTGCAGAGGGATCATTCGAACGAGGCGCTTGAAGTGTTGAGCGTTTTTCAAGAAAGTGATGCACGCACAGCCCTTTCAAACATTATATTTGCAATGGGTGAAATATGATTGTAGATTCATCGCAGTTTTGTGACTGCCTTTATGGTGCAGAAATACATTGTGAAAATTTAACATTTATACATTTCTTTTTTATATACAAGACAAAAAAGTTGTTAAATGATGTTTGTTACAAATTAAAAATTAATTTTTGTTAAATTAATACTTAATATTTTTATAACAATAATAAATTAAGGCAGAACTAACACTCGACCACTTTAATAATGTGTTCTAGAGAATGTGTAATATTATCAATGCTAAATTGTCACCGTCATTATTTAAATCATTCCATGTTATTATTTATTAATATTTTTATGTTGTAAAATCTTTAATTGTAGTAAGTATCAAATTTTAATAATTGTTAAGATTTTGAAACAAAAAAGGCATGTATATTATTAACTCTGTGTTTGTACTGACATTTAGTTACGCTATTATCTGAGCGTATTTATTAATTATATCAGAATTGTTAATGATGCATAACCATTTAAAATATTTGCAGTTCTTAGACAAAATAGTACAAGAACCAAAGAATAAGTTTTTATTTTTCTTATTTATTATCTGAAAGACTTATTGTAACAGTATTTTATAAAGAAATAAATATTTTCTCATATGTGTTGTAATTATTTATTCTATATTTCTATTAGGCATTAATTTTTCTGTTTGTTTTTTGTTTCAACTATAGGTAATACCAATGACTGTATTGAGTGAGAGTTCAGATTATACACACAAAATAATAATAATATTGTAAGTGGTAGATTATTTGTTTAGTAGCAGTGATTATAAAGGTTTATTGTGGTCACTGGCATTTTAATCAGCATTAAGGATAAGGGAGACCCTTATGGGAGGCCATATCTTAGGGGGGTTAAAATGGTGCAAAAATTCTGTCGGTTTTTTATGGTATTAACTGATAACGAATGTAAGTGAAAAATACTTTATTTCCACTGTTAAAATTATAAAACCTTTGTTTGAACATACTCCATTTAGCGATATAGTTAGTGCAATACCTTAGAAGATTTGGCAAGAAATTAGTTCATTATAAATATAAATTTATGGGCGACGTTATAACTTTATAATCTCGCTTTGCGAATCAAGCTCAGCTTTGTATCCATCGAGCCGAAAGTAGAGAAAATTCAAAATTTGAAAAATTCAACTCTGACCAAGCATATTTGGCTGCTTGCCGAACAGTTCTTTCATGATGCTCGATTTCTTGTTTCTGTCGATCTTCCCTTGGCTCGGATTGTTTTCCTGTTGAACGTCTTGAATGTTATTCGTCGGTTTATTCATCGGCTCGGCCGCGTATCTTTCAACGCCCCTCTGTTTTTCCTCCTGTTCGATTTCATCCAGCACTTTCAACAGTTCGGCCTTCTGATCATCCCCCAGCGAAACGTCCCTCCGCAGCGAGATACCGAGCTCTTTAATCGCCTCGCCTTTGTCCGAGCGGTGTTTCGCTTGCAGTTGGTCCCAGGACAACTTGCCGTAGTCGTCCAACGAGTCCGGGACGTTCCCGTCGCTGTCGCTATCCACCAGCGTCATCCCTTTGCAAGCCTCTTCCACCAGCCTGTCGATTTCGTTTTCCACCTCCGATCTCTCGCCGCAAGACAACGAACCGCGTTCTCCTTTATCCTCATCGGACAGAACCGTATTCTGCAACAATTCCTGCAGTTCTCGGACGGAACTCGGAGATACAGCTTTGGGAGTCAAGTCTGGGTCATCTGAACATTCTTTTTCTTCCGAAAGATGGGAGTTCAACTTTATAACCTCCTTTTCAGAATTCTCCGAGGATGACGGACTAAGTCCTGCCTTTCCAGTCTTTTTACCGCTGAACCTGCGTTGGCCAACTTCAACAACAGGCTCGTTCAGTTTTTTCTTATTTGACTCTGCCCTCTGTGCGCTGTTACCTCTGAACCTCTCCGACGGTTTGCCTCCCGACCCGACATTTTTCAATTTTCCGACAATCACATTTTTCTGCTTGTCGGGCGACGCTGCAATTTTCGATGTCTTGTGCGGTAGCGCGTTTTTGAACGAAAACGGTTTCTCGTCTTCCTTTCTGACGCCGGAATTTTTCCCGGTCTCCGACAATGAGTCGAGAGAGTTGGATTTGATCTTGGACATAGCGCCGGGCTTCCACGATAATTCTCTATCATTTTGAATCGTCTCCTCATTACTACAAGGTAGAGTGTTGTCGGTAGCGTCATCTTGACTGCTGCCGTGGGAAACGTGAGAATATGACACCTGCAGAAAATGAAATGTATTGAGTCGATACTGCAAAAGTCTACTACTTCCTTTAGAAAGTAATTCAATTCGGTGAAATTAAAACAATCACATACAAATGTAATACCTCCAATTCTATGACAATCTATAAATCTATCTACAACGGGCACACTAAAGTACAATACAACTACACAACAAATTGCATTATTTAGTCGGGTCAATGATAACAGTGTGCGATTTAAACACAACACTACTGTTATACACAACGAAATATTATGTTGTTGCAAAAATAATGCTGGATTTTGAGCGTTAGGTTTGAATTTCTATTACTAGACTTAAACTTGTTTTTTCACTGGGTGGTTACAGTTTTGAAGTCCTGGATGGATGTGTGATGAAATTAGGAGAGGAGTAAGGACTGGGGTGCAGGAATGGGTCATTAGTGCAATAGAAGAGCAGATTTCAAAATGGCGAGTCCTTGGACTCTTCCATTTGTCTTGCCATTGCTTTTTAGCCTTTTCCAGCCACTCTAAATCGCGTGCGACTGTAGAATAACGAACATAGAAGTTCCCCAGCAGTCTCTTGAGTTGATTTTGTTGGATGACCTTCGACAATAGCCTTCAGTTTGTCATTAACGACGGAAAGACTTCCGCGTAACACCTTCAATTTTTAAGGCTGGATTTGCCACAAAGAAATGTTTGAAACCAACGCTGCACGGTGCATTCACTGACACTATCTTCTGCCCAAACTTCACTGATATTCCGAGCTGTTCAAGTATTTTGATTTTCGACTGAATACAATTTTCGTTCGAAACGCATTATGCTAAAGGAAAGAGTATGAGAAAAGCTTCAATTACATATATGAAACAATGTCTATTTTCTAGACTGTGCCAAAAAACCGAGTAGGGAAAATCGTGCATTATTTTTGCAACCAGCTAACAAAAACAATAAAATAACAAGTGAGTACATACTAATGAAAACACAGAAAATTAAGAGGTGACTCCAAATGGTAAAAATACTAAATACAAACTGAAAAAACATTCAACTATTATATTTTCTCAATATATATAAAAGATATATATAAGCTGACTGTAGCTCAAAAAAGTTTAAGAAAAAAAATAAAATTGGTTCCATGGTGGCTGTTGGTTTTGTAATATTTCAAAAATTTGTTGACTGAACTCTACTGGTAATTACTAGAAACTGGTACATGTGGGGTGTATGAAGAATACCCATACCCATAATAATACTTACAATGCTCATGGTTGAATTAGACGTAGTTCCACTTTCACCGTGCATTAAAGCTGTCTCAGACTGAATCAACCGTTGTGTGGGTTGTCTTATCGAAACTCTACATTTTACACAATATATAACAATAATTATATACAAGTAGGCCTGTATTTATTTCACTCTCTAAATATGTGGAATAAATTTTTAAAACTTTTATTTCCCCAATTACCTTGCCGGTGCTCCCAGTGAGACATGGGATGGATGCGAAGTGAAATTGGATGGCTGCAATTTCCTTCGAAGGGATGGAATAAACCTTTCCCTGGTCTAAAACACATTATTTTTTTTGTTAATTGTTCAATCGCACAATTTGATTATATTTCTAAAACAAATATTCAACTCACATCATTTGAATTTTTGAGTGTCTGTATTGTTTCGAGGGCACTGTTGAGCTGTTGCTGAGTTTCTTTGTGCTTGCTAATTTCAACATTCAACTGGTGCCGATAATTTTTTGCCTCCAAACTCATTTTCCTATTGAGCATCTTCAAAGGATAACAACGGCAATCGGTATTAGCTATACAGAAAGTGTAAGTGCAATGGAAAATTCAACAGATTTCTACTGACTTGTATCTTCTCTTGAAGTTCTTTCACCAAGCTTTCTAAAACTGTTATTCTTTTCGTGAGCCTTTCCCTGTCTCCAAGCTGTTTGTCTTTTGATAACTTCAATAAATGACTGTGCTGTTCTTTTAAAGTAGTCAATTCTGCATCTCGTTGTTTCAATTTATTTTCTAATTCTCGATAGTTCATTTTCACCTAAACAGTGTTTACATGATGAAAAATTAGTTTTATTAGCTTCAAAGAATGGCTTTTGAACTCATACCTTTGATCCCATTATTAGGACAGATAAAAATAAATAACTTTATGCTCATATTTGTAACCAAATAATCAAAACCAAAATCAAATATCACTCCAGGAATGTTACTAAAGGAACTGTCATCTTTATATTTTTTTTGTTGAATGAGAAAGTATCTGGAAACATCTAAATTTTAACTTATGAATGAATATGATTTTATACTTATACATATTTGTTTAATATATTATTAAACATTAAAAATATCAGGAAATTGTAAAATTAATAATTATATTACTAAAATTAAAAATATTTGTAATTTGATACTGAGAGGAGAATGTATGTTCATCACAGTGCTTTAATATGCATATAATGTGTATAGTGTACATACATAATTAAATAAATAAAAATGAATGCAAACAGTAGTGCAAATAATGAGAATTTGATTATGTCTGAATCTAATTGTAAAAATCATTATAAATTATATAAATTACTTGTTTATATTTTGTTTGTAGAACTCTCATTTCTTCATTATGCGATTTAAGTAACTGAGGTAATTGCTCTTGGCTGCCTTCATATTTTTTTAAAGCATTATCTTGTCTTTTGTGCATTGATTTCAACACTTTATTTTCATTAATAAGATCCTAAAATGTTAAATAAATTTGTTTAAAATACTTTCATTACATAAATTCAAAACTATAAGGAATAAAAATAATTGGATAAAACAATAAAGCTATAGTAACCAATTTTATTAACCACTGCTAAAATTACTCAATTTGTATAACTAATCGATTAAACCACTTTAAGGAAAAACAAAATTGCTTAAAATAAAAAAAATTAGAACAATCCACCCAACAGACCAATTCCTGTCAACAAACGATCACATTTGTTGTTAAAAAAATATACTTACATTTAACTGGGTCTGATATTCCGAAATTTGATTCTGTAACTGTTTAACTCTCAAAAGTTTGGCCGACATGATACGCTGACTGAACGCATTGGCATTGTTCTGCTGTCTGGGCTGTACGGGATGATAACTAGCTCCATATAGACTCCTAGTTCGGTAAGGATTGCAAACTGTTCAAAATATTTCATTTCTATTACTGTCAACAACTTTCGCTATCGAGTAATCCAAATAAATCCAATAATAAAAATTAATATACAGGTTACATTGTCGAAACCGAAGTACATATCAAAAAAAGATTATATATTTATTTATGTAAATGAAATGTAGAGGAAAAAAATAACAAAACACAAACTATAAAACAGTACCATGAATGGGATGGAGAATTTTTTTCCTCTGAAACAGCTGGTTTGTATGACAAACTCTCGGACCTTTACTGCTTTTGGGTCCAACATACTCCTTAATTTTAAAGTCCCTGTTATAGAAAATTTGTTAATTTACTTTCTCAAATAATCTGAATCCGAATAGTAATCCAACCGCATATTAAACCATGTTTCTACTACTATCCATAATTAAAGGCTGATAAATAAATATTTATAATGATATGACTGAAATATATACTACAAAACTGCAGAATTGTTGTTGAAATACATTTTAATACATAATTTTGTGCGTACATACATTTTGTGCCATAAATTAATGGTTGTATTGACATACCCATCATGAGAAGGATCCCTAATTTCAGATATATCTGTTGTCACTCGGAGGACAGGTATTGATTCTACAATTTCTACTTCCATTTCAGACTCTATACATTCTCAATTTCGGAGATTTGAGCTCATAAGAATCAAGCTATTGAGGACAATAAAAATGTAATTAAATTAATGATGAAGTGTACTTCATTCTTCGTTTGATCAGCATATTTCCATAAATATTTTCTGGGTATTCATTTAAAATAAAACTGGATAATGTTAAAAAGTCGTAGAGCTGAATAAAATTACTCATTTCAATTCATATAACACTTTGTTTACATTTACTACCTCCTTCAATAAGCAGTCTTTGACAGCTGTCAGTAATACCAACTGACATTACTATTCTTTTCTTGACTTTAATAATTATATTTATAAATCTTAATACAAAGCCAAAATCTTGCTTAAAAAAAAACAAAAAAATAAAAGTTAGCTTGAACCAACATTTACTTAGCCACAACAGACAAATAATAGATGTTAAGATTCTGTTGGTGTTGTCATGGCAGCCAATAGAATAACAACACAACCTTGAAAGGCTCATAATACACTATAATGTTTTAAATACCTCTAATACGGTTTATAAACCTCTATTAAAAGTGTTCTGCAGCCTTTTATTTCAGCAAATTCTTGACAATATTTATCATATTACAACGTGCCCCACATAAGTATCAGGGTAAGTAGCTGTTGGGCCTTTAATAGTGGTGGTCATGGTGATGGCTATTAACAGTGTGTCAACAATGTTGTTAAAAATGGCTTTTTGTAACAAAGATTTTGTTGTATTTTTCAGGGTTTGAGGGTGGAAATTTTCCGAGAAGTCGTTTTGAACCTTTTCTGCGTTTCTCCTCATAAAATGTGTTAATAATGAAACAAAAATATTTGCACAAACTGGAGTTATACTATTGGTTTTACTGTCTTAAACTTTGCTGCCACCTTAGGCTTTTAATTCGAAAAATCGCTGGTGCAAGAGTGTGAATAGGATAAAAAGGAAAAATAAAAAGTTATGAACAATCCATTTATACTCAACATTTTACATAGTTTGGTAACTGAAATGTATAATATACATTTTATTTATAAATAAAAATTACAATTTTTATAATTTTATAAAATATTTACCATTCTTTAATAGGAGAAATAAAATAAATTTTTTTCATTATAAGTCCCAACATGTTCTCTTACAAATGAAGATCACATCTAATGATCAAGCATAGTAGTACATATGCACCGAAACATGTTATTATTTCTGTAATTAATATCACATATCATACAGAAGAGCACAAAAATAACCACCGCCCTGCAATTCGGACGAATAAGTCAATTCATTTAAATAAACCTTAGGTCTGACATGACATTAAATCTCGAATACTGATCTACTCTTGAACATGTCCACTGACTTATTTTTTTATACCCCCTCCCCACCAAGCAAGATTTCTCATTTGATGAGTTTCTTGTCGTTGTTGGAATTGTGCTGCATTGCCCACATCCTCGAGTATAGGGAGGAAGGATTGTCCAAAAGGATGTTGTGATTCCCCTGCTCGACAAGTTTGCCCTTATCCAGAACCAGGATTTCGTCGGCATCCATAACGGTGGACAATCGGTGCGCTATACAAATGGACGTCTTCCCTTCCGTCGCTCTATCCAAAGCATCCAGGATATTCTGAAATTATAATAATTATGAGCTCAGACAATATCAAACTTTAAACCCACTTTTCATTCATATTTTTTCTCTTTCCTCCTCTTTTCCTTAACTTAAAAAGTTATTTACTGAATATTTATTGCCTCTTTTTAAATTTATCAACATCCAACCAAATAAAAACATTTATTATTAACAGTATTTCGTCCCTGCTACAAAATATATCAAAATGTGCCTGTAATTTATATTGATTTCATTCCACTCCAAACATTGCTGATTTAGCCTTGTAGGTGGAAACATATTTATAATTAATCTGGAGAGAACAGAAATACATGAAAAGTAATAAATCTTACATGCTCTGTTATCGAGTCAAGAGATGATGTCGCTTCATCAAAAACGAGAATTGGTGAACCCTTCAAAATGGCTCTCGCAATTGCCACTCTCTGTTTTTCACCACCTGACAATTTGAGTCCCCTTTCACCGACCTGTATTAATTTTAATAAAGCCACATACCTTTAATTTGAAAATCTAATTAATTAAATCTTAATTATTTTAGTATGAAACTGTGTAATATTAAATATCACCAGTAGTGTACTAGCAAAACATAAATTCTAATGAACTATCAAAATGTACCTGTGTGTCGTAACCCATTGGCCATTTTACAATTGAGGTATGGAGGTCAGCCATCTTTGAAGCTTTTATAACATCATCTTCATTTTTTGTTAAGTCTCCGTAATTCAAATTGTAAAATATAGTATCATGAAAAAGTACGGAATCCTAAAAGAAAATATGTGAATTAACTTACAATACAGTTTTGAAATTATACACCTGGAAACATAATATCAATGTTGATTTCTAGCCATCGCAAGGTTACTAATATAATAAGGTACTTCACCTTCTGATAAAGCATATTGTCAAGACTTTCATTCAGTTAACATTGCACAAACATGATCCCTAATCTAAACATTTTTGTTTAAATTAAGTGGAGAATAATCGGCTACAGTTTTCTGTCTACTTTCAGTTGTAACAGATCAGTTAACTGGTGGCAGGAAATTTGTAAATCTCTTACCAAGAATGCACGCACTCACAATGCTTAAAATGTCACACTGTTCAGTACAGGTCCAAACAAAAGAAAAGAGAAGAGATACCATATACTGCTTCATTATATTAATATCTTTCAGTAATAGCTTTTTACTACCAGTCAAATGATAGAAACTGAATTTAAGGAGGTTTATTTTAAATACAAAGAATTGGTACCTGTGGCACAATAGAAATTGCTCTCCTCAAACTGTCAAGATCGACATTTTTTATATTCTGTCCGGCGATATAGATTTCTCCTGAAAGTGGTTCGTAAAATCGATATAAGAGTCGAATTAATGTGGATTTCCTGCGAATGACAACAGTATTAAATGATATAAAAAACACTGGATATTAGAATTGAATCAAATATAAAAATAAATTTACCCAGATCCTGAACCTCCAATGAATGCCACCTTTTTCCCCGCCGGTATCTTGAAAGAAAGATTTTTAAATATTGGTTTCCCTTCAATGTATTGGAAATCAACATTGCGGAATTCAATACTGGCAGTGTCCTTGCTCACTATCAATGGTTTCGCATCTATTTTATTCTGAAAATAATTTTTACCGTTATCAAAAATATAGACACAAAAAAAACAAATATACATACTTTAAATTTGTAAATAGAGAAAAAAAATAGTAGTTAAACAGTAGTCCTCAATAACATGAATATTTCATTGTTTGGTCATAATATAATTACAGTGAATAACACGAATTTTCAACCATTATAATATTAGTAATGATATAAGATACCCTGATTGCAGTTTCTCTGGTCATAAGAGTGAACATTGTTTGCATATCTATTAACGCTTGTCTCACTTCTCTATAGACGGAACCAAGAAATCCCAGAGGTACAGACAGCTGAAATAACAGACCGTTGACCATCACCAAATCGCCTACTGTCATGGTTCCTACGGTAACAGATATTATACGGTTCAACAATATAAACAAGGGTTCAACAATAAGAAATATATTTTCTCAACCATTAAATAAAGCATTCAACTGAGTATATGGTTTTATTATTCTTATCTGGATTGAACTTTTCCCCAACTGAATATAATATCAGTCTCAGACATTTAGATATACGTTTTTCGGCATGGTTTGAAATTAAATTTGAGACAATATTAATTTTATTAATATCATTCGAGCTTCAAATTTACCTGTAGTTATTCCTTTTGCAGCAAGATACATTGCCATCGCGATAGCGCCACTGAAGATTGCGTTTTGGCCGAAATTAAGAAGGGCCAAACTTGTACTTGTTTTTAGAGACGCGGCTTCATATTTCAGAAGTGCACTGTTGTAACGGTCAGCTTCGTACATTTCATTGTTGAAATACTAAAAATAACAGTAATAATAATTAAACTTCATCATCATATGAGGAACAACAGGAATATGGCCTTCTACCCGCTGTAAAATTTGAATCAACTAAAATAGTGAATTTAAAAATTAATCAAGGGTTATATAAATATCTGTAGAAAGTTAATTTAGTGTATGAAACTGATTTTGGACAATTTTTAGTAAAATCATTTAGACAAATAGTTCAGTAATCTCACTAAAATACTAAATAAAATACTTGGGGTCTTCCACATGTTTAATATATAATGGAGTCTCATATATCCCTAATAATTAACTTGGGTCAATAAAGGACTGCTAATGATGAAGATAGACCAAAGGTTTAATTCTATAGTAATAAGAAAAGATACTTTGTATTGATTTTATGTGTACTACCACATGTGCATTACCACTTTTATTACTCAAAAACTGCAGTGTTGAATTTGTTCATAATATTGATTTATGAGAAATAGTTTATATTAGATTGTGAGAGGAGGTTACCTTAACGGTTTCGTAATTAATCAGCGAATCGATCGCTTTGTTGCCGGCTTCGTTTTCGGCTTGGTTCATATAAACTCTGAACTTTGTTCTCCACTGTGTGATCATAAGCGTAAACAAGGCGTACACGGTGACACAACTTAATGAGAGTACGGCGAATTCACTGCCACATTTCAGCCCCTACAACAGAGTGAAAAATAACTGGGGTCCTGCAGTTTAGATCCTGTTTCTCTGGAATGGTGGGTAGGACAAGACGAGAGAAATCCAGAGCACAAGCTAGAAGCCCATTTCAATTCAAAAAGAGTAGTAGTTATTAATATATTCATACAATAAAAATAATACATAGTCTATTTTTAGGCGGAATATATTTTAAACTAAAACTGATTTTCTGCAAGAAATTTATATTCACATTTTTTCAAATTTTAGTATTCGATTACTTACAAGAATGGCTGCCACCAATCCTAGCTCAAATATTGTTGGAACTATATTGAATACCATGGCAGTCAAAACAAAATTGATACCTCTGCTACCTCGATCAATAGTCTAAAAGCATACAGTTAAACAAATTAATAAATACATCAATAATTTATATTTAAAACAAGTTTTATATATTTATTTTTTATTAGGTTTTAATGAGTGCATATTAAGCTCAATTCAACCTGAGTTAGACTAAACACAAATAATAGAGTCTAGCACAAAAAAGACAGGTATTTAATTGAAATAAATAATGACCGGAAAAAGATATCAATATACCTTTGATAATGCGCCTGTCTGACGTGAAAGGTGAAATCCAAGGTCTTGATTGTGAAGGTGGAGAAATACATTTCTAGCGATTTTCCTTATCGAGTGTTGGGCAACTCTTGCGAATACGGCATTCCGCAATTCATTGAATGCAGAAGCGCCAGCTCTGGCAATTCCATCTAACAAAATAAAACTATTGCAAAATTAAACTTTCTCTAGCCTTAGTACAGAATTTAAAAAATATGGCATTTCAACCATACTCTAAGGATTCGTTCCATTTGACGCACATATTTTACAAGAAGAATTATTTTCAAGACTGATTTGTTTTCTAATTTTTTTTTATATTTCAAAGTATAATTCTAGTGTCATATACATTTTTATTGAACACCAACTGGATGTGCTATAATTATTTATAGATATATTCTGCACAATTAGTGCATAATATAAGATACAACAAAAAGGACAAAGGAATCATAATAAAGGAAAAAACAAACTGAAAAGATATTTTTTTTAAACTACTCTAAAATTTGGATACTTACACCCAATTATCAATGCTGTTGCGGCCGTTGCTACTGTCTCTTGGGGTGTACCCATACTGAGAAGTTCTGTATATTTGTTCAAGTCGTCAACAGCGAATTTGAACAGGAATGGGACACTTACGTTAATGAGTTTGGCACCGATCAGAAGCCCGAGGGCCATTCGAACCCTGTTACGAACTACGGGGTCATCCTGAAAAAGAAAAAGAAATGTTTACGCATAAGTTCATTTCACTTATCTGTAAACAATGAAGTAAGTTTTTTTTCAATGTTGCTCAAACAGCACAATTGGCAGTTATATACGCTTTTGTGATACAGAGTAAATGGCTTATGGGGTCTGCTATCACTGTCTATATTTACAACTAACATCCCAAGGCCACTGAGGCTCAATTAATAAAGTTCCAATCTCTATCCTTTAATGTGTTGAAAAACAGGCTCCAAAGAATTCAAATTGGGTAATACAGTGAAGTGAAAATAAAAATGTTTTTTATTGTCATACTTAACCCTTCAGGTCATGTACGGTAAAACTAAATTCAATTTCACAAATCTTATAACCTAAAAATAGTTTATATAGATAAAATACGTAGATACCTTTGGCCATATATAGGCAAGCATGGCCTGAAGCATGTCTTTTGAAGTGACAGGCTTGGCATTGTCGTATGTCTGGGTAAAAGACTCCCTGGCAAGTGCTGATGCTCCCGGATGGAAGCAACTCCTTTTAGGCAAAGCCAAAGGAGTCTTCCCTTCGATACCGGCTTTTGTCTTAACGCCCCTTTTATTGTAGTTATCCCCATAATTGAATAATAAAGCCTGTAAAAATGGATGACGAATGAAATTTTGCAAGTTATGACATCAGAATAACTACATCATTAGATAATAATATATTACAGCACCTTAGCAGGACAACCGCTGGCTCCTTCTTCAAACAAGTTATTGTTTAACTATAAGTACACTTTTAGCATTTACAATAATAAGGTATTCTACTACTACACTATTCTATTTGCATATAAATATGCACTAGGATTAATTATAATAAATGTAAAGCCAAATAAATATTTACAACATTAAATAATGAAATATAAATACATCAGATAATAAAAAATATTATTTAAGATTCCAGTAGAAAATCAAATTTTGTAAAACTAATTTTATAAACTAACAACACTGAGAAAAAATCATAAATTTCTCTGTACTCCAACAATGAAAAATTAATTTTCATTTCAAATTTATGTTGGTGTGTAATGAAGGAACTCATAAAACACATTCCAGATAATCAGATTTCACTAATAATTTGAAATAAGCATATCATTCCACTTCACTTTTTTAATACTTCCTTTTATTTTTTTAGCACTCCATTTGATCTCTTTAATGATATAATTAGATTTGATGGGTAAACAATAAAGATTAACAATCAATCAACATTTATTTACACATATAATAACTATTAATACACTTAAAATAACACGTACAAATAGTATGGTACATTTTTTTAATTTAATTTGGAAAACTTATACACATTTAGGTATGTACAAGAATACATACAGGGCTCTATTTTTTTCACTTTAATAACAATGTCATATTAGGAAAAAATGGCCAAAACATAAAATAAAAAAGCTAATAAAAAGAATAATTACATAAGTGGACAACTTATACAAAAGTAAAAATAGTATATATAATTAATAAGTATAGAAATTATTATATAAATATAAAATTTTCTAATGAAATTTTACATTTATCCAAAACTGTACATAAAATTTTCAAAAGTTCAACACCAAGAAGTAAAATTTTGTCAGACTGAACATTCAAAACAGCCTCCATTGAATGAAGTTGTTCAGTAATGCACGCATGTTTTTTATTCACCAGCTCTTTTCCAACCAACATAATGTCATTCATTTCTCTGGGGGAAAAACCATCGGAGAAAATTTTACGGTACATTAATTTCATTTCAGTAGTTTCGGGACAAATTATAACATATATTACAACCTTCAGATTCCATGACAGTCCTTCACAATTGCAATATAAACTCGTTAACATATCATGAGATTGCAACATCTTATACTTGACACTCGAGCATTGTGCATTACACTTAAATACTGCAGAGATCGCAGCCAGGATGTCGGTAAGATCCAGCATCACAACATCATTTTTATTCTGGGGTAGAATAAAGCCGTACTCAAGGTACAGCTTGATGTTTGAATGGCTTCCATAATGGATGAAAACTTCTTTGTATTTTTCGTACGAAACCAACGTTCTCAAACAGTAGGATCCTTCATCCTCCACGAGGTACGCTTGAACCTTTGCGTCGTCGGAATGGTTCAACAGGTCTAAATAGGGGGCCAGGGCTAAACAGTTATTGTCATAGAGTTTAATAGTGTGGCCCGCATTGTGAGAAGGCGACATGTAGACCGCCCGTGAATTCACAGTGAACCACGCCCACATAAATTCGAACCTCGTAAAGATATCAGTATAGGGCCTGTCACAGTGCCGACAGACTTTAGGGGACAGCGCCTTTAACAGGTCATCGTACAAGGATTCCAACTTCTGATTCATCAGGTCGACTTTATTTTTAATGAACGCCGGGAAAGAGGCCAATTGGCCTTGTGCGCAAAAGAGAGGAGAACTGAAATCGTCTGGCAGGAGGGAGATGTAGGAATTCCAAAATGAGTCGCGCCCCAAATGTTTCTCCCAGACTAGGAAAGCGGCGAGGACTTGTTGGGTGCCGAAAGCTTTATCGCCTTGGAAAAAGCGGCCAATTTCCGATCGGTGAACAGTTCTAATTGTAATCAGGAGTTGGGCCGGTATTTTAACAATGGTGTCCCCTGACCTGATGGGCCGACGGGCCATGAGCCCGCGACCGGACTCGGGGAACACCGACGGGACGAGATCGCAATTCGCCGACCAGCCGTTTGCGACCAGCCACCTCATGAAATCGATAAACTGGGAATCGCGACCGAGATTATAACATCTCGACGACCGTTTCCTCCTCGACCGGCTCCTCGACGTCCGCCCCATCCTCCAACACCTTACATCTGAAATTGGAGCTTACATGTCTAACCTAACCAGTGAACGAGTTTCTAAAACTAATTTCTGACAAATCCAGGGCTAAAAAATCGGCTCGAACGAACCGTTATCGACTGAGGAGGATAACTCACCTTCACGCGAGTCCTCGATTGCGAGTCGACCCTGTCCGTGGGACTGATGAATTCTCTCCGCGAAATGAATTTACGGCTATGGAAACTATTGATCTGAAACCTCGTAACTGTAACATTTTTACATTTAATTAACAATTTTGAAAGGTTTCTGTCCGAGATAACCCCCCTGCAAATAAATATGGCCGCCATGTTCGCTAGCATATGGCGGTCAGCTGTGTGGGGAGGTTATGTTAGTGCCGTACAGCCCAGTCTGCTAAGTGCCCACCTTGCGCTCTATTCATGTTAAATCATTTATAATTAAGCGTGTCAACATTTTATACAAATGGGGAGCGGCGGTGGGGATTCTTCTACCAACAGTAAACTTGGAGAATACAAGTACGTCGTCCACGACGAGTACGGGCCCAACTTGAAAATTTTACCGAGTAACGATCAAGTGAAAGAATTGCAGACTATTCTTAGAGATAGGTAAGCCGATTGCTGACTTATTCCCCGGGATCATGTTCTCTCTTTGACTATAATTCCGTCAAAATAATAAAAAAAAGCACTTTTCGTGTATACGATAATACTTGCTACTTTGTGTGTTAGGAACACTACAAGAAGTGACTTCAAATTCTATGCGGATAGACTGGTAAGATAAACGATTATATAAAATATGTTAGGAATATTTTGTTTTCCCCTTTATTTCACTTGTGTGATTTAATTAGATTCGACTTGTCATTGAAGAAAGTTTAAACCAGTTACCATTTACAAAATGTATTATAACCACCCCGACTGGAGCGAACTACGATGGCTTAAAGTACGAAAGGGGAAATTGTGGCGTCAGTATTGTCCGAAGTGGTGAAGCTATGGAACAGGTATTTAATATTGACCGATTGCTTATACTTTTCCTTTTTTCTTTAAATGTCCATATTTTAGGATGTAATATTCATGTCCTCCATACTGTTTCAGTGAAATATGTTTTTAGGGGCTTAGAGACTGTTGTCGATCCATTAGGATCGGTAAAATACTAGTGGAGTCCGATGCTGATACTCACGAAGCAAGAGTGGTATACGCAAGATTCCCTGAAGATATAGCTAGTCGAAAAGTTCTTCTAATGTACCCAATAATGAGTAAGTCCTGGTAACACTATAGATAATTTAAAATTCAGAGTTCATGTGCATAAGGGAAAAGTGGATAAAAAAGTGAACCAAGGTTTCTTTCCATTACATCTCATCACCCAGTTATGGGGAAAACCTATTTTCATTTAAAGGGCAAATTAGTGTCATTTGATTTACTAAGTAAAAGGAATAGAAGATACATTGATTTTTCAATTAACTGTAAGAAAAACAATAATGTAAGGTAAACTAAAAGTCTATTATTTTATTTTATTGCAGTTTCAATAATCATACATATTTTTCAAATATTTTCTTTATAATTTTTTTTATTTTTATGTTGTTTCATTTACAACATTTAGTTATCTTACATTGTATTTTTAATGACCTAAATAGTATATTAATAAAAATACATTAGTTATGTTTGTTAAATATTTATCTACAATATTTCCAAAAAAATAAATATATTGAACTTACCATAAAAAGTATAGTAATTTGTTTTGAGGAATTCTGATTAGCGCTGCAAATTTTCTTTAGGTTACTGATTTATGGATTTCATTTATTTTTACAGGTACCGGCAATACCGTTATCAAATCCGTAAATGTTCTCAAGGAGCACAACGTTCTTGAGGAGAATATAATACTTTCAAATCTATTTTCTACGCCCTTTGCTGCCAAAGCCATTGTACAGGCATTTCCGCTGGTGAGTATTCTCTCAGTAAGCTAAATGAACTTTAAACGTTTAACACTAACAATATGTAGGATTTAAAATGTTTGCTAGGACAGAAATATTTAGCATGTAGAGCCTTTTAGTCCCAGAATGGAGGGTCTGATTTCTGGTAAGTAGGCACCACCAACCATTTTTGTAAAAAGCAAAACAGAGCTTCATTTTTAAAAATGACATATATTCTGTATATTGTCAAGATGATATTAGACATAATAAAATCTTGTACTTTATCTAGTAATTCTGGTTGAATTTTAGTGTTGCAATTTTATTGATTTCCTACTGGCATTGGGACCTGAGTCAGAAATATTGGAGGACATCGGCAGATGCTATGCAACTGCTATTGTGGCAATTAAATTCCACTATCAATTTTGTTATATAAGTTTTTGGTGAGATTTATCTATTTACTGTAGATAAATTAATATAAAATCAGTAATATGATAGGGGGTTTGGCATGGTTTTATCATCTCCTTAATAAATTTAATTATCTGTTATTTAACTTAAAATTGTACAAAATAAATAAGCAGCCTATATATTCTGGTACATACGAATACAAATCTTGCTGGCTTACATATCTTATTGTAACTCCTTGAGAAGTAAGCATTTGTAAATGTTCATTTCTATTTGTCCCTATTTAATATTGTAAATATTTTTTGCTTTTTAGCTGAAAATACTGACTTCAGAACTGCATCCAGTTGCACCAAACCATTTTGGGCAGAAGTATTTTGGAACAGATTGAATATTTTTGGAACTGATTTATATTTTTTAATTCAGTGTATATTATTTTCTGAATGCTTTAAAAGAAATGTAAATCCTCATTAACGGTTTTGGTTCCAGCACAATTTTCTTGTATTTTTACTTATGAAATTTTCAATAAATTATTTTCATTTTCTTTTAAAAATTTATATTCCATACTTATATAACCCAAATGTACATATATATAACATTACATCCTCAATAGAGGGGACAATACTGCTATGGTTGTTTTTTTATAATAATTATATGATATTTCAATATTTTTTCTTGCCACTTTCAAAAATAATAGCACATTTATTTATTTTAAGGTAGTTTGTAAGATACCTTATTACAGAGAACAATGCAACCTACTCTATTCAGTCTCAATTCAATCCTCACATCATCAAACAAAATATCTCCCACTCAAAAATAATCCATTCAGGAGTAACAAATACCAATTTAAATATTTTATGTAAGCCATTTATTAAGTATTATTTCAAATAGACAAATATATAATGACTGTAATGTGCCATATATAAAATTAAAGTATAAATAATATTTTTTGTATATAAGCGTAATACTAGAATTGGAAGAACATTTAATAAATTTATATATTCAGTCAATATTTATGTAACATAATAATAATAATTTCAAATGTTATAAATAATTAAAATCAAATCTTAAATAACAAAGCATAAAATTATTTATATATTACATTCAAAATTAAAGGCATAATATATAGATGTATATTTGAATACATGTACTGAAATTATAAACAAATGAATGAATATGGAAAAATTGTAGTTAGTAATATGGCATACCAAATTCAATGATAAAATATGATATTTAGCATAATGTATTAAAATATTAGTTGAGCAATGATATATACATTTTATTACATACATATATATATATATATATATATATATATATATATATATATATAATTCTATGAACAACATTATTATTTACTGTAATAAATACCCCGATGAAAGAGACAGATTACAGGATTCTCACTAGGGAAATATGAAAAATCTATGAGCTCACCCTGATCCAGTACATGCCCAAATATTTTATTAATGCCTATATTCAAATTTCTTTAACAATGCTTATTTCCAATAAACTCTGGGTTTCTTTTGAAGAAACAACATTCCAATAATATTTTTGTTCAGAATAACCAAAATTTAAAAAAAGAAAACTATATTATATAACTGTTAACATAAATATTTACAATTTAAGAATATAACAAAGTGATTCTGGCAGAAACTGAATTTGCATGTCTTTATCAATTTAATTTGAGTGCAAAATGTATAATATGTATAATTATATATATGTATATATATACATACATACAAATATATAATTATATAAATAGAATTAAAAACGAGAAAATGAAAAAGTTGTTCACTCTTCACCTTCAGCACCATCTTCTATTTCAGATTTTGTTTCCTGATCCATTTCATCATCTTCTTTTACTGATGAGTCGAGCTGAAAATGAGTAAATCACAGAAATAAATTATAAAAAGAGATATTCAACAACGAAGACATATTTAAGTTATCTGAGTCCAAAAATACTTGAATAAGAAATTATAACTTTCTGAATTCTAGAGTTTCATTTTATTAAAAATATAAACCTGTTTACTCAAGGAATAATGAATTAAATAAAAAATATCACACATATATCTTAAACATAATAACTTAAGTCAGATAATTTATACCATTGTTACAAATAAACAAGTAAATATATATATATATATATATATATATATATATATATAAAACAAAATTTTGTATTTGGGCATGCAAAACTGAAGCATATGACAAATGATTACAAGGATAAAACTTATATCAAACATGCAAACAGTGAACACTTGAAACATGACATTTTTGCATGACAGTTTGAGATTTTGGATTCATATATAAATGGGAATTCAATTTTAAAGATTAGTCTATATGATGAATAAAAAATTAACTGAACAGAAAATATGAATGGGCATAAAATATTATTATTATCTATACTAATATCTGTATTATTATGGGTTTACACTTCATTCACATCCCACACATAAATAAATATAGAGTCCGTAGTTATCTGCGAATAAATAGAAAGGGAACGATATATGTAACATTCTTAATTTCAAAAATAAAATATGACAGTCACAATACAATAAAATATACATCTCTTTGTGTCAAATCCCACCAATGAAATTTGTGAATTGTCTTGAAGTTAGGCAGCCATCTCTTCAGAAGCTAAAGAACGTCCCCGCACTAAGTCTATCTGCAATCGATACACATTGGAAAAAAATATTATGGAAGAAAGTTAGTGAATGTAATTCTTTAGTACAACATGCTTTTTTTCCTTAAAAACAAACTAAACAAAACATTGCTTAAACAAAATAATTATACAGAGATGGATGAAAATTATGTCCAATACATCAATGTTCTTACTAATAGAGAACAATATTTTAATTCCACAAATATGATAAATGTTAGAATGAATTTGTGTTACAATTATCACATATTACACATCTATCAAAATCTTTATGATAGATAACAGTAGTATATTATGGTAGTATTATCCAGAAGTGAATTAGCATTCTATGTAGTTAGAAGCTACATGCTAACTGTAATTAAATTTGACTTAAAACATCAAAATGACATTTTTAATAGATAAATTCATCACCTCTTGATTATCCTCTTCCATATCATCTTCGTCTACATCAATTGGCTAGAATAAAAAGGAGTTACAAATTTATACATTAACTATAAAAAATAACAATTTTCATTTATTAGTAAAAACCTAATATTTACTTTAATAAACGATTCGGGGTTACTTGATTTTTCAATTTTAAGAAAATCATATCCACTTCAAGAAAACAGTTACCATCTTTTCATTCAATAGTTGTTCTAAATTTACAACAATAACCTAAGGGTCTTTAATTTAACAAAGTCCAGAAATAACTCTACAAGAAAACAGCAGTTAATTAATTTTACATTTTGGTATTGGAAGAAAAGTGTGCCAGCGGTGGGAATAAAACCCAGGAGTGTTACCATCTACCACACCTTTCCTTCTTTTTATTGCCATGAGCCATTAAAAAAAATAAATAACATATTAAACTAAACATGCCTACCATCTATTTGATTAGTAACATAGTATACATTAGGAGTTATAAGGTAAAAAGAAAAAAGTGTTTACAATAAATTTACAACAGAGCATACAAGAGAACAATAAACATACAATAAAAAAAAATCATGCGACTTACTCAACATATGCAATAAGTCTCTGAAACGTAGCACATACGAAGCCAATAACGAAGATGAAGTGCATGAAAAATCAACTGACACCTTAACCAATTGTTGATTCTATAATATACATTTTTTTTAATGACGTATACATTATGAATATTACATGAATTACAAAATCATTATGCTGTACATATTAGGATGCTTCATACTGGTAACAGGTTTGGATATTTCACATTGGTTAAACCTTAATATATACAATATGGTTTGATCATACTTAGTCTACACCAGTGCAAGTACAAAGTGGGATGGTAAAGTTCCAGGACATAATGTGAAAACCAACAGTCCTATTTACAAGTGACAAGAATAATTTAATTGAAATTACAAATTGATCAATTGTAAGAATTCATTATTTTATGTCAGAAATCCATGCTTTCTTAATCCACACATTTCTAGACAGTCAGTCTATAGTCTGTCAGTTTTTAGCAAAATCAGAGGCAACAATATTACAAAACATTGAATTTTTTCCTTACGTTATAATGATGATAAAAATAATGCAATTTTTAAAATATGCCAGGCTTCTGAACCTGAACTTGTCACCAATAATAAATACATAAAAATTACACATTGAACATTACATTCAATGACTTTTAAAATAAAAAATTTCTTGCTATTCACATTTGTTTTTAAGAAAGCAGTCCTTGAACATTACTGACACAAGTTTGTCATGCCGTATATAGACAATTGGGACTTATGAGTTAAAGGAATTCCCTGCATCACAAAAACCTTTTTGTATGCCACGGTGCACATGTCGAGCAAAACCCATACAAAAAAAGAAATGCCGCCATCACAAAATATACTCCCTGAGAAAAATGCAAATGAAACAGACTTGAGGCGACGGAGTGATACTACGCTTCACAGCCATCTCGTGAGATTTGATAATGTACTTGGTAAGTCTCTCAGCAAATGCGGGTGTATAACAATACCCGTGTATCTGTAAATCATTATTTATCTGATGCAAAAGAGTCAAACAACTAGAAATAAAATTCATCAATTTCAAGAAGAATTTATATCTACACCAAACCAATATACGATTATAACAGAAATAAGATGGATAAAAGTTTTCCCTTTAAAAGAATGACAAGTGTACATACATTTTTTATCCTCATTCCAGAATTTTTTTTTCAAATCAATTTACTCAGTATAAAAACTTTGACTTAAGGATCTATGCCACAAAATCTTCGAGCCACTGATCCGAACTCTTTACATTTATAAACGAATATTCCAATCCTCAATAGAAACAGTTTGAAATTTACCAATTTATTATAAAGAATTTCATTTAACTAAACAATATAGTTTGCAATTACTGCATGCTGGAATAATGGATGATTTAGGAATCTAATTTTCGAACGACACAGGAACATAGAACATAGAACATTGTTTGGACTAACTTTTGAATGGTCCTTCGACTTGCGCAAACTAGCTCTGATTACTTTCTCGAGTCTTTTGGCTAGAGCTGGTGTATAGCAGAAACCATGAACAGACCTTTCTACTATCTCCTGCAAGTGAAAAAACACCTAAAATTTAATCATAACTAACACTATTCATTTTCTTTGAACCAAAACATCCGAGCAGGTTTAAACACCTGAAACTATACATTGTGCCTTATAAAATTTACACAAAATATAATACAACAGTATAAATCTTAGAGGCGTATACACTTAAAATAAGTCTTAAAATGATGAGACAGATTTGCTTATAGATCAAATAAAAATATTTGTTCCTATCCTTAAATAATACAGTGTTACACTTTATAAGAAAATCAAATTAACATTCATAGAAATAACTAAATTGTACATCATTAATGTATCAAACAAGAATGGATACATTCATCTTCAGACTTGCTGAAAATTTCTTTAATACTAGAAACCTAACAAACATGACAACTGAAACCCTAAATTTATCTAAGTGTTTTTTTAGTTTAATATGATTTGCCTATTTGGGAAACTCAAATAACAAAGAAAATATGCTTTTTTAAAGCACTATTGTTCACACAGTTATAAAATACTATATCACAGCCAACACAACTTTGTTACAACATATATATATATAAACAAAGTGCTAATATAGACATATAAAATATCTTAAATGCTATCTTAAAATTAAAATTATCTACCTTAGAATAACTACAGTACTAACATATATTACAATAATATTGATAGACAAAACCAAAAGAATATTTCATGTTATAAATTTTGCTTCACATAAATAAATACTTTTATACTACATTTAACACATGAGCTGATGATGTAATGATATAAATTAAAACAAATTCAAATAGATTTAATATACACTTTGTGAGGATTTTTCTTACTTCACTGTAGTAACCTGAAGTTTATCATCAAATGAACGATCATTATGAAATTAGAAATTTACAGTCACTCATTCTGCTTCTGAGAAGTTACATGAAAATATTAATAAGATAATAACAAGCAAAAAAAAACTAGAAAGTTTATAAAGAATAAATGGACTGTACTTACGGATATTGTAATTTAATACACACACAGAAATATACAAATATGTTAATAATGCAAAACTGAAAAATTGTTAAAGTTAATTGTCAGTTATAGCAATATGGAGACCACACAACATATACATATGTAAAAGAATCACCTTGTCTGACATATTATCTTCCATGATGGTTTCAGGAACCATAGTATTTATGATATCTTCGATTCTATAAAAAATGATTTGTTAGAAAAATTTAAGGACCATGTTGCTATATCATAAATCAAAATATCACAAATTCACTGAAGATCTACTGTGGACCCCTATTATAACAAAAGATTATGGCATAGAAAACAATTTTATAATAATTTATGAATTTGACATAAGGACCTAGGATCAAATTTGATTTCAATATAGTTAGCAAGTGAACTATAAGGAAATGTTGATTAGCTGTTGAAACTTTATTCAGTATATTAAACTTCAATAATATTTCAAATAGTCTTTTTAACAAGTAGTACTGGAAAATGTTAAAGTGCAATTATTTCAAAAACTTGTTCTAAACAGGGATTTTTATTTTTTTAAATATCAAAATATTAACAGTTGCCTGAGAAACTCTGTTATAACAGGATTCACCAGTAATTTTTTATTAATAATAATAATTAAAGAATGACAAGCCTTTACACCCTGTAACAAAACTGTTTTTTCCTTTTGATATGTAACCATAAAACATTATACATGTATGAAAAAAACAATTCACCATAAACTTAAATAAAACAGTGGAAAAATTAATAAACAAATTAGGGAAAGACTGATTTGAGACTTGAATTGCTTTTCATAAAACAATTACCTAGATAAACAATTATATATATATATATATATATATATATATATATATATATATATATATACATTACTATAATTAAGATATTTTCATGGTTATTATTAATGTAAGTATCAATATAAAATTATTTATTTTTCATGTTCACTCATTCACTATTTCCACCTCTCTCAACTAAGTGAAAAATATTGAATGATTTTCTTTTTTGACAAATGCATTACACCATTTTTCAATTAATATTATACAATTTGACTTATATAACAAAACTGAATGTATTGTTCAATGAAGAGGTAGAGAAACCACATTCCAAAAAGAACAAGGGAAAGTGAACAATTAAATGAGTTTACGTTGTCCAGGAAAGCAGAATAATAAAGTGAAATTTTTAAACAATTTCCCCTTACACTCAAATCAGTCTTGCCCACAGAATTATCAACACAAATAATTACAAAAAATTGCCATAAAAAATATAAATAAATCCAATATCTTATAATTATATTTGACTTACTTTATACTGTATAACATGCAAATATAATAAAATCCAAAAAATATACACTTAAAAAATGTGTTAATGAAGCAGAAATAAAAAACAATAATAGAAGATTAAAGCAATTGGATTTATGTGTACTTTTAATCAAATGTACCAGTATATATGTATATAAAGTACACAGATTTTGTATAGATAATTTATAAATAACAAGAAAAAAAATGATCAAAGTTTTCCCTGCACAAAAATAAAATACTAAAAAACAAATTATTATTTTAATGCTAGTAATTAATCATGGATTACTGAACTGGACATAATTAAATATGGAATACTGAAACAACATTTCACAAAGTAATGATACCATCAAAAGTTGATTTATGCTTAACGCGTAAATACATAAAATAAAAAATTATTTGGCGCAAAAGCCCATTAATGCCAATTATAAATAAACAGCTATCTGAGATATACGGGAGATTTAAAGATTTTGATTGGCTGCCAAGGTTAATAAAACAAAAAGAAAAGGTTGAAAGCTCAGAGTGAAAGATAGAGCTGGCAGTGACCATGCTCAAAGATTCCAGGCCATGTCACACTTGGCTTTCAATACCGCTATTGGGTATTATTAGTTTTGCAATATCTAATTATATAAATATAGACACATATTCATGCACACACATGTATGCTGAATCCCCAGACATACCTAGGGTGAACAATTAAATGAAGTTCTAATTAGCTTAATCCTTTAACTGCCAATGTGCCCAATATATACATACAAGCACTCAGGTTGCTTGTATATGCTTATATATAATGATACAAGAGTATGAAATTTTGGTCAATAAAATGTTGCTATTACTTTTTGGAAATAAAAATATAAAAACAATGAGGAAATATAAAACGAAAAGTAATTTAGCTTATATAGTTTCAATTAATTTTGAACTTTCTGCTGTAGATTATTGTTAAATGAAGCTTTAAGAATGGGATGATTGTGTAATACATAGCAATTGAAATATTGCGGCACAGGTGTTGGGGGAGTCAAAGGATAATTACAGCAGTAACACAACAGAGTTTTTGAAAATCAATTACGTTGTTCAGTAAATGTCAGTTCAACATTTAAGATAAAACAACGCATGTGACAATGTTGTTACATTTATGATTTTACCACTAAGAGAGAAATTAGTCAGCACATACACTGAAAAGAAGCCAACCAAATAAATACCATGTCAATGCACGAATCTACACATTTGTCTCACAGAGTGAACTTCAAAGTCTCGATTCTTGTTTCTTAAAATAAATCAAAGGCATTTTTAAGTACTTAAAAATCGATAAAATTAAAATTTAAGATAACAAACAAAGCACCCCTAATAGAATGGGCCAGAACCAATTAGAAAAATATAATAAATAAATAAGCCAACAGAAATAAGTGCAGTGTGCAATAATATTCGAAAGCCAAAGAACTGTGCCAAACAAAAATGTTAATCTGTGAAACATTGGAAATAATATCACCTTTCTGGCACATGTTCTTCACTATATTCCTCGTTTGTGGACTGCTGAAAACATTCATGCGAATTGAAGACATTTAATTATATTCAATTGATATTTAATTGGTCTAGTACAATAATTCGATACTCATACTATCCACAATAATAATACATTTAAAAAAATATGATGTTAAATAAAAATTAGAACTAAAAATTCTTCTAGACATGTGACAATTTCAATTCATGATTCTATATATATTCTATACACAACAGTGGTGAAAAGTTTTGGGTTAAAAAATGTTTAAAAAATACAACTATGTTACCTCTTGTGTGGTTATTTTTGGGGCACCATTGACAATATTGGGTCCAGGTATTGGCATCTTTAAGAAAATTTCCAATTCATCGTTCTCATTCGCCAAATCAAACCCATCATAATCCTGACAACACAATATTAATAAACCATATTTTTTAAAATCAGAAAATAAAAATAATGCAGGATTTGATTTTAAAATAACTGAATGATGTAAGAAGGATTAAACAGAGTCGCTCTAATTAATGCAGATTAGTAACGCTTTTCTTGAGCAAGAAAAGATAAACTAAATTGCAGACAAAACAAAAAAAGATAGTAAATTAGTTACAGCAATAAGATATGTCTTTAAATAACAACATATTTCAGGCACAATATGCACATGTAAAATACATACACCGCAATAATCATCTTCATTGAATATCTGAGGTGGCAATGGGTGTTTTGAATCCTTTGCTTCTGCGTGTTCTTGCATAAAAAGTTTGTCCGCTTCCTTTCCAGGTTCTGTAATGTCTATTGTCTCATATTTAATATTTTTGCTTTCAAGGATCATTAGAATTCTCTGCTGTCGCTTTTTGACCTGATACAACCAAACACTGACAATTAAAATTTGGTAGAAACATTAAGCTTAGCATTGTAATAACAGCTGAGTTAAGTTAGCATTTGCAATGTGGTTGCTTATGAAGTTTATCTAATCAGAAAAGGGAGATAAGTACTTTTGATTTAAAGCATGATCTACATTTTATATTCCAGTACTACTTTTAAGAATAACATTAATTTCTAAAACTACTAATAATTTGAATTAAAATTTCATAACCTAGATTAAATGGAGTGCATTGCTCCCAATCATGAGATATGAAACTACTTTTTGAGCCATCCATAGATGATATCTGGATATGTGTCAAGGCAAGGAACAAATTTCATTCTAAAATATGTTAGAAAATAATATTTAAATTGCCTTTAATATGAATGCAACGTAGCACCAAAGAAAATTTATTTTTCCATTTTATTTACAAATTTCTGTTCTGTTCAAACCGTATAAAAAATACCACCTCTTATCTGAACAGGGAATAAATATTGAACAATAAGAAAACTCGAAGGAATAAAAATATAAAAATGTATTGGATGCACTAAAACTGACAAAAAGCAAGTAAGGTATATAACTCAAAAAGTAATTCCGGTACTAGCTCTATATTTGGTTATGGTAGTATATCATTTTACTGAACAGTTTTGAGTTTTGTTCAGCATAAAAGGGGCGACGAGTCGCGTTAACAAATAGAACTAGAGTGGGTGAAATAACAAGCGAGGGGATCCTTCAAGACGGGTATTCTTTTTTTATTCGACGAGACTGGCCATGATACAAACCTCTTTATTGCCGGATATTCCCGATGTATAAACTTTAATGACCATTCTGGCAGAAGTATAGTTGGTGGCGGATTGCGAAGAGGCGAGGCACTTGTTGAAACTGTTATAGAGCGGCGGTCGAACTGTTAAAATTCAACCGACGATTGGTTTCGATGTCCAAAGGGACAAACGTATTTAAATTACGAACGAGAAAGAATTGGCCGAACGACTACTACGACCAAGGCTGTTCCAGTATAGCCAATGTTACGCCCCTCCCAACTAACAAAAATATTTTTTTTTGTAAAAGTCAAAACTCCTAAGAGCACGACCGAAATTTATCACTTTTTTTACCGGTTTTTTATTTACTCACCTCATTTTTTTAATACGATAATTTTCAATTTTTGACAATAAAAAGTAAAAAGTCCAAACATTTTGTACTGTATTTGGATTTGTACAGAATGAAATTTGATATAGTTTTTTTACTTCCTGAGAACATTAATTTTATTTTTAGCCGAATCAAGTAGGTGCAAAACGTCCGTTGCAATGGAGGACTTCGAAGTTTAATCAAGTTACATTTTTTTAGTTTTCTAAATTCATCATCAATAACCCTGTAGTGTGGTAGTACACATATATTCGTTCACTCTTAGGCTACGTTCGTATTGCAATTTAGATCTCAGATCGTTTTCAATCTCAGATTCGTTCATTTTACATTCGAAAGTAAACAGAACAAATATATCTGAAATTCTTGAATGTGTGCTTTATGAAGCAGTAGATAGCTTTAAGCACTACAGCAACATTAATTGGTATGGAACAAATTACTAAATTGAACCCATGCATTGGGTATTTTATTTAAATATTCCTTATTTCCTATTAGTCCATTGAAGTAGGTATTTACTTTTGTGTGTAGTTGTGGTTTAGAAGAACAATAAACAATGGGAAAAATTTAGTGATTTTTTCTTAATATTTTTAAACATTCTTTTTTATTAATTAAGTTAAAAGTCATTAGTAAAATGTTACTTTACACTATCATAATAATATTTGTTTTTGTTGATAAATATTATTTCATTACTGTTCTGACTCATAGAATTAATTAATGATATGAATTTAGTCAACTACTGCCTCAGACTGATGACGTGTTAATTTCAACAAAGTTAAAACATTAACTGTGTTAAAACATTTTAAGTTCACAGTCATCAGTCACATTTAAAATTATGAAAATATAAAATTTGTGGGCTTCTCAACAGGAACATTTAACCATATATTGGAAAATATTAATGCATATTACCTATTAATTTAAAGGTTGAGGGATAAATTATTTTCCAAGTTAGTAAATGACTTATTTTATTAAATTAATTGATTGGAACTTTGTTCAATTGTATTAGAGGTAACATTGTACAGTTTTGTTATAGAAACGTTTTAGTTAACAAAGAAAGTTTCGAATATAACTAATCAAATAACATCGATGGCAACTTTTTCATTTGTTTTTAACATGTACAATATCTTAATTATAAAGTATATTCTGTTTATGAGACTACAGGTAACCATATATTTTAATTTTATTTCATAATTACAATTTTCAGATGTATCTTGGAAGAAAGTTTTTTTAAAATAAAATTGATAATGTAAAAATAAATTAGAAGGTATTCTAAGGTATAATGTACAAATTTCTTCCTGATATTATTAATTGTTTAAAAATAAGTACATAAGCAATAAAATGAGATTTGAAAGTAACGCATATGTCTGTAAATGCAATTTTGTTTTGAAAATATATGTTTTATTAAGAATTTAGAAGCATAAATTTGTGACATTTTATAAGATAGTGAAAATAAGATTAAGAGGCCTATAATAATTTATTTTCTTATTTAGACAAATTCCACTCAGTGTAACTCCATACACCTTATAGTTGGATAGAATTCATTAACTTAAATAAAACAGATGATTTGGAAAATGTTCATATAATTTAGTCCAAAAAAATTTAATTACAGAATGCATAACCATAAAATTGAATTTATTTACATTCTCTCATTCAAAAGAAAATTTTAATTCATGTAGGATAGAGAATACATTTCCAAATTAAATGTGTCCAATATCTACCATGTCCGTCATTGTACCTGTAAGTTTCATTTTACTTATCATCTATGCTTAAATATTAAATTTAAATTGTACTGTTATTCGTGTAATAAAATTACTGTTTGCCTAACAAGTGTTGACAATTTCTTTTTTTGTCAACATTGTTTATATAGCACAATTGGCAGCATATGTCCAGATTGTGCGCTTAGACAATTGAAAAACGTCTTCAATAATGAGTTTCAATCGACCCACAGTTGGCATTTTTCCTTATTGGGGTTCATGTTGGAACCTTTTGGACATTTCCACACTTTGGCAAAGTCCGGCGAATTGCTCAGGGACCGGAGAGTTCTCACGAAATCAGGGCTGTGTGCATCGTCCATGCTGTCCAGGAGAGACTCCTCAGTGTATTCAGAACACCACGTCTGTAAATGTAAACAACGTATGAAATTTAAAATATTTGAAAACACCGGCAACAATGCAACGGCAGGACGCTTCATGAAGTACCATTGATGCTTCTATTGATGCCAAAACCGATATAGCTTTAGACCCGATAAGTTCTCCCAAACAAATTCGAATTCTGGTATATTGTAATTATCTGATGAAACGATTGAAATTGTAAACTCAGGGTGCAGCTCAGTGCAACACTTGAAAACTACCCGTGAGGTCGGGGGACTGTTTTTATAATATACTAAAGCTTGGGATGAACAGTTTTTCCGGAGTACTTTCGGAACACGACGCCTGAAAATGTAAACAACTTGAGAAATTTAAGGTCTTCTCTTGGTTGTTCACGATGGTTTGGAATATTATCACTTAGATGGCCAAAATCAGGAATTGCGTTAGGCCAATAACTCAGGCACAGTGCAACACGCAGGATGCTTCATAAAGTGCCTGGCTGTTTTGTTGAAGGAATCCGGTTAGCCGGTCTAACTTGGGACTAAGTAGGTCCAACCAAACAGACTGGGTTTCAAACCGGTGGATATTGTAATTATCTGATGAAAATATCTGAAAGTGTTGCTCACTGATGAACTTGAAAACTGCCCCGCTATGTCGGGGACTAATTACATGATAAAATAAAGCCTACCATTGCATAGCTTAGGAAAAACAGTTGTTCGCTCGTGTAATCTTCAAATCCGGGCAATTTCTTTTCAGGCCCGTTATCAGCGACGTATTGCTGATAAGCTCTGAAGGCTTCCAGCAGGCCACCTATGTCAGCTATGTTTTCTGCCAACGTCAAGTTGCCGTCCACCTTGAAGGATAATAAATAAATCAGAACGAAAAAATAAATGAATAGTAAACACTATTCCAAAAATTTGATTAATGTAACTGCTGATTTACTTCTAGTTTCCTAGTATTTTTATATCCACACAGTTTTGTACTAATTTACTTGAATAACAGTGTTTGTTACATTTCTACTGTTATAGAAGGTTATATTATAAGGCAATATATATATATATATATATATATATATATATATATATATAACATGTTTATACTTACTGTTTGGTTTATTGACTCAATATAAAAGCTTCCATAATCATTTATGTAACATGGCAGCCTCTTTTGGTATTCGTCATCCGACTTTTCAGACCACCATTGAAACTTATTCCCATCTTTGTCATATTTTCTACCTAATTAATAAAAAAAAGTATTCCGAAAATCCATAAATAATTGCAAATTCATTATCATTGTAAATACACAAAAATTATAAATTCGTAATAATTGGAATCACAATATACATAGTTATTTATTACCAAGTTAATTTTAAAAACAACATCGGTTACCTTCACTATCAAAACCGTGTGTAATTTCATGTCCAATTATGGTTCCAATTGCTCCATAATTGAGTGCCCTAAAAAAAAAATTTTAAATATTTAAAAATATTTAACTTCGGCTATTTTTTATTTGTAGAGTACTGAAAAATATTGTTGTACTTCCACAATAATTTTCGATGAAAAAAGTGGCTACAATGTAAATTATTGTTCTGACACTTATCAAAAGAAATTTTCTGCCTTGTATTCATACAGAAATTTCATGTTTTTTTTCCCCACCGATCAATGTTGTAATAATGCTTATCAGTATAACTTACTCCAATCCTAGGTCATAAAATGGAAACTGCAAAATTCCTCCAGGAACATCTGAAAGTAATGGACATCCGAAATTGTTGATTCATTCTATCAATAAATTATACAGTAAGAAATCTGAACTATTTCTTTAATTACTAAATGTTTTACCAGAAAAAAATACTCACAAATTGCATTCTCATTTGAAATGTAATAGGCATTGGTATCTAGAGAATCAAAGGTTGATCTGAAAAATAATTTCAAACGTTTAAACAGGAATATGGAATTTGGTAATACATTTAATTAAAATGGAATTATAATTGAAATTTAATTTAATGAAAAATGGTTTGTAATGAACTTCTTGGAAGAGGAAGAGGTAATTGGCGTGCGGAGATTAAAACTTTGACTATGATAGTTCAAGAACGAAATAAACCAACAAATCCATGATGTACGTTTGACAACGGGCAATGATGAGTCATTCTTCCCATCAGCAGCCGATCTCGCTAATAAAGTACCTCCAATATATTAATAAATATATTGGACTCCCATGCTATAAGCGATGGAAATTAATTACAGTATACAATTAATAACAATCCATTACTTTATGAACATACGAATGGAATAACTAAGCTCTTTATAATTATAATTAAGATAATTAATTATCACTTTCTCATAAATATAAAAATACCCTTTTGTTTGCTCGACTGGTTCATTCAAATCATCTAGGCTTACGTCATTCATGTCCCATAAAATATCCAAGAAATTTTGGAGGTGGGTTGTTTCATTAAATTCCAGCTGGAAAATATATTGTTGACATTCATTTATTTATTGGTTTTTATTAAAAATAAATATTTATTGGAGGTATTATTTCATGCTTTGTTTAATTGGTATACCCACATATTCATAATCTGAATTTAAATACGAAAGGTTTTTTCTTTCTTCGGGATAAGCAACAATGTCTCTCATGGCGTGTAGTTTTTCCAGTGTCTTGACTTTTGTTTGTTCATCCATCCATGTAATTGTATTGATTAATGATTCAAATTCTTCTTTGACGTATTTTATCATTTCTCTAACCTTTAATGTCAAACGAAATTCAGATATGTAATAATTAATATAGCAACAGACCACTTGCTACTTTATTATCCTCAAACGCTCGGAAAATGTTGTATTAAATTAGTAGCACTTAATGTTTAAAAATGTGTACCTTTGCTCTTATTACTTCTGAGTTTGGTTGCCGCATTATTAGATACGATGCCGTATTCTTCATTAACGATATAACTAGATCCGAACAAATTACTTCCCTAGAATAATATAATTAATCTGTTTGTTTTCATCCTATTGAAAGAACTGTACTATAAATTCATTATTCTATATTTGGAAATAAAATTTATTTGCTTAAAATCAAACTTTACCGGGTTTTTGATGAGGTTATATCATCGGTGGCATCAATAGACTTAATTAAATTGAGGGCATATTTATCTATGTGCGGCCCCAGTGTGTAGACAACATTCCACCACAACCATAAATCTAAAATAAACATACTACAAGATTTTTATCTGAACGTCATCAATTGATGAAGTACTATTTCATACAAAAATAACCAGCAGGAACAATGTAATATGAAAAATTATAACCATCAATGCATTTTGTATATTGAATATATTTTCAACATTATTACCTATTTTATAATCATCTAATCCATCCAGGTACTTTGAAATTTCCTGCAAATGTACTATATTGTATACAAGTATAGTTTGATTGCTTTTTAGATACTCCATTAATTTTTCTTCATTAAACATATAATCAAAGTACTCCAAGAACCGCAACTGAAATGTAAATGTGTATCATTGTCATTGATAAATGTATATATATATATATATATATATATATATATATATATATATATATATACATATATACATAAGGTCTCGAAGAAGACTACCTGCTCGTTTGTTCTCTTAACCTTTTATAGTCATAAAACGTACCTTTTGTTATGATATAATTTATACAATAGGGGAGAGGGGGATGCTCTCATTGATAGTGCACTGACTCATCGCTAATATTGACATAAATGTGAAATTCCAAGAACTTGTTTTTGACGGAAATTGGGAAACTTGATGCCGTTTTTCATTTTGTTTGAGAGAGTAAAACGCTCGATGTCCTTCCTGTGTATATTTCAGTATAATTTCTGGTTTACTATGTTTCTTCCATCATAAATAAAAAATAACTTACCCTGGATTGTTTACTTAGGGTGACATTGTCAACAAGCTTCTGTAATTCATAAATCGTCATTTCTATCGGGTCATTGTCCGTCGGATCATCCTTAACCTTTTCCATGTTTTCGATCTGAGCAAAGAAAAAAATCATAAATCTAATTGAAAAAGTAAGTTGCGAGGTTATCTCGTATGACGTATTTTCTGAAAACATCAAACATTCAAAAAAAAAAACAGACACAAACAGAAGTGTTGACTTCTTAAAGACTAACTAATAATTATTTCGGCGATACGAAATTGTTGGTTATTAAATTTTTCTAATCCTCCGAAAAAGAAATAACTGAGAGAGACATGCCGATGGAAAGCCGTTGGAGCGTTACTGGTTCCAAACGAGCACTATTGGAATTGGACCGCTAGTGAAACTCATACTATCTACGAGCCCTTTAAATATTGCTGCTCGGCAATATCGATTACTTCCGTAACTACGCAAGTTCCATCGCACTTTTCGTTCCACATGTTAAAGACAGATTATTAGAGGATTAAAGTTAATTTTGCTCTTTCCGAAAATAATAACGCCACCTGATTTGAAAAATTGGGTGGGAGAAGTTTTTTTAAATAGTGGCAAAATTTGATTTTACTACCGAGCAATGTCAGGAAATTAATGATTGGTAAGAAATGAAAACTGTACTAATTCGTACGTGTTTGAATAATGGGGCCTTCGAAAATTTCAAATGGCAGTACCGCGGTGATGGTTTCGAATTGGAACATTTAGTACTTAAATTTATCCCCATATTAAATATATTCCTAATATTAATAGAAACGAGATATTATAGCTTTGATTAACCTGACTGATTGCGTCCCGCATAAGCATTAGTTTAGTGGTGACACCATCCATGCGAGCCCTGGACGGTACAATGTCGGAATCGGCAACTGCGTACATGTTCTCTATGAATTTCCCCACTTCAGTTTTCCAGTGGTAATTTGCGTCAGGGTCTACAATTTTGTCATCACGTTCATCATCAGAATAATATTCATCATTATCCCGCGGTCTCCTAGTCCTAGCTGCGTTTGCAACCTTCGATTTCAAGCTGTAAGAAAGTGATAAGATTCAGCTGTAAGAAAATAAGCGATAAAAGTTGTTCCAATTTGTAAAAAACGTGTTGGTTAGTGTTCATTGAATTTTCTAAATTTTGTCTACATTATACATAAGTATATTTATGCATTAATTTGATTCATCAGAATTGCGCTCAAACTGCTGCGGAATGATTGTTGGAGCGCTGTAAAGTGCTGCCGGTTTCTTCTGGGCATGTGATCTCATTCTTCCTCTTCTACGCATGCGCGCTCGGTCACGATGGGCTTCTATTCAGAAGGCAATGACAATCATTATCGGGTTGTCATAGTCAAACTCTCGATTTATTGTTGCCGGTATTTTGGACAGAGCCGCTGGAAACTGCGGGAATTTCAAACAGCGTGATATTGAGACGAATTACAAAAATAATGAAATATTCACCTCTTACTGAAAATATGAGGGAACGGCGAAGCGATGGCGAGTTTTTGAATCGTGTTGTTCGTTTGAACCCTGCTCCACGTCAGGCCGAAGAAAATGTCGAGGTCCAGCATTCTTTTTATTTTCGCCAAAGCGTAAGTGACGTTCATGGACCAGGGTGTTAACGGACTGGGCGGAAGGAAGCCTATGCCCAGCTTATCCGGACTGTCCATGAAATCGGACACCGTATCCCATCCATGCTCCTCCATGGCATCTGTGAACCGCCAGCTAGCGTTGCTTAATTAGATTCGAAAAGATACAAAAATAAATCGTCGCATTTAATTATTCGATTGTTTTTGTACAACATGAATACAGAGGAAGAATCGGAATAACGAGTTTCACTAATTATCAAATGTTATTTTACGAAAGGAGTATCTATTATCTGTATCCAGAACGATCTGGAAACACACAGAGTGTACGCATCAAATATTAAGTTATATGGTCCGGAGGTAATTCCAAGGCAATAATAATAATAATATTACCGAAATCTATACAGCTTCTATATAGTGTCCTGGCTTTTTTGACAGTTTCGGGTTCTTCAGGTTTGTCTTCTTCTGAAAGGAAATCTGAAAGAAAAAATCAGAAGAACGTATGTATTTACGTTACTTACAGTTTTATGGCTGTATATAATGTACAAAGACATGTAAATAACGAATGTAATAACTTTTTGTACAAAAATAAATTTGTACAAATTGGACCGACCTTTCGTCGCTTATTTTAAATTGTATTTTATTGCACGCTGTTTGTTAGGTATTATATTGTTTTCTGAATTATCGTAAGGTCATTTGCCAGTATATGTTCTAATTTGTTTATTTTGGTTTAATGGTTTTCCCCGATTTTTGTATTTTTTGCATTCTGCAATAATGTGTTTTACTGTCAGGGTATTCATATAGGTGTGGTACGCTGATAGTTTGTTCAACATACCAACGTAAAGCTCAACGTTCAACATGATATTTCTCGTTTTAGTCGTTTTATCGTCTGTGTTGTCCAAAGTAGTCTATCCTTCTTTACTGTATACAGCTTATTGTCTAATTTGTGTAAATTATTAGCTTATCCTTTCTTGTTGAGTCTGCTGTATCGAGTTCTTTTGATATTAGCAGTAATATTTCAGTTTGTCTTGTGACAAAGAGATAAACCAGGGGGTCGGTTTTCGATCAACTGAAAAGAACAGGACCAATAAATGAGTAAATAAGAACAAACAGAATTTCCACTTAGATTTTTGTACGACAAAATTTAAACTTTCAAATATTTTCAACTCGAAATTCGCCTCTGACTTTAGAATATTCTTAACTTTTCGGCTGAGCTTCAAGAACGCCGTGGTAAACGATGCTTCGTTTTTAAATTAAGCAGGTAATCGACTAGTTGAATTAATTGACTAACCTATGGTGTCTTTTTCGACTATCCAAGCTCTCTCGAGGAACCAATCGTTAGAGATGTAGTGTTGCCTTATGATATGTTCCCTATTCCACCGTCCGCACACGAAATTGTAGAAGTTGTTACAGGGATCCACCGATGTGTCCATCGAATCCAAAAAGTTGGAGGCTGCGCAATGTATTAATAGATTTATTATTAACTAGGTATGAAAATCATGATTTAAAGGAAAATTGAGGAAAACTATGTGATATCAATTAAATTAACAATATCAAGTCGTACGTACCCGATCTCAAACACTGCGGGGTTAAGCATGTATCTTCTTCTTCTGAAAAGAAAGGCAGAAATAAACTTTAAACACTCGACCGTTGGCACCGCCAAACAATAAAGTGTAATAAGGATCTATGATAAAATCAACTTGCAACTATCAAACGTACGCCAATTGTATCACTTACCTATCTGAGTTCCACATAAGCTGAAGAAGTAACAGAAAAAAAAAGAAAAAAGCATTTTCATTAATTTTTAATCTATTTAGTCTATCAAAACGCAAGTATTTCTAAACTAATAATAATAATAATTTACGAATAATTTTACGGTTCTGTAGATAAAAGATGTCATAATAATTACCTGTCGCCAAAACGCAAATCGTTATGAAAAATATGATGCAAAGGAGTGACACTAGAACAATGGCAAGGATCAGCCATTTATTTGGAGAAGTCTTCAATCTGAAAATAGGATTTGTTTCTTTTACTTAAAACTGCTTTAATTTAATTTTGTAGCGCTACAATATATTGACTATGTACTCAAGAGCAAATATGTTAGGCTCATTTGTTTTACTGTCCAGGATGTTTTATTTTGAAGGGAAACAAACTCATTAAACGAAGAAACGAAGTTTACAGATGTGTAGATTTAAAAAAAATTGTGCTTCGATTAAATATAGAAATTGAATTATATTGCAGTTCGTACAGTGAAGGTTTTCGGCTTTTCTTATTTTGAGTTTCCACGTCGACGACCTCCAGCTTCACTCTTGAAGGCTCCTTGCCTATAAAAACAGAAAAGAAACGTGCAGTAAAGTACACTGGACCGACCAAATAACTAATTTACTAATCATTTTCAGAAGGGGCCTTATTTCAAAAGTGCGCGAAAAAGTCTATTCTGTTGTGTGGAATGAAATTAGTATAATAAAAAAGGAATAAACTAGTCAAAATCGGTTAAAGAACCCGTCACCAGGAAGTATTAAAAGCACAACTTTCACACATACCAACCAGAAGAGAGAACGAACTAAAAAGTGAGTACTCTCTTTGACTAAGAGAATTATGTTTCACAGTTTCGAAAACTGGCTCAAACCTAGAAGCAATTAATTATTTGTTTCTGGCACAAAGAACACTAGCAAGCGATGCGGCAGGTGTGCATGCTGTGATTGTACTGAGAAGCAGCCATTTGCTTGAGTTCGTTCATAAACCAACAGCCACCTCTTCCTTGTATATGCGCAGGCCTACAAATATCTATCACGGAACATGGCAGCACAAATTCTGAAACATTTCCTTTTTGTCGTACCTCGTAAAGCGTTCATTGAAAGTAAGTTGTTAAGAAATTGTGTACAGTCATAGCGTTGACCTATCTTAATACTGACCGAATTCTGCGGTTGGAAGCTCGACGGGCTAAGGGGGAAACAAAAGTGTGCTCAAGCTACGTATCTTTAAAAGATATTCCGAAGCCCCCCCAAAAATGTCAACTTATTATTTCAAAATCCATCGTCCCAACGGCAATTTCATTTCGTATTTGTGTCATTTGAACCGCTGACATCTTAGGATCTAAGAGCAAAGACAAGTTAAAATGTACAGAGAACCGATTTGATGTGGAGAACCACGTTTCATGAACAGGGTCCAAATTGCGGGGTGACATAGCTAATTTGCCACCGTCGTTGTTCTTCCATTTTTTAGAACGTAGTAACAGTGAAATATGTATTTCTTTATTTAATATTTTTGTTCTGATTAAAATGTGGTCGTACCCATAGAACCTACAGCCGACCAAGTCATAAAATTTCGGTTTGCCGAATTTTATTCCCGTGTTTCCGCCCTCTGTTGATACATTTTGCATCAAGAGGTGCTTTAGCTGTGTCCAAGTTTCTTAAAAATATTTTTATAGCATTTTTATAGTTCACGCCAGATGATTTGAAGTGGAAGGACCGGTACTATGAGCTCTCTAGTTCGCTTTATTACCTATTGGTAATAACAATACGGACGTGATTTGTATTCGCCAACAGTTCGACTCACCTAGTATGGGCTGTACGCTCTGTTGATCCATTTCGGTCTGTCACGTGATCACCATGCCCTTTAGATTGTCTGTGAACACAGTAGGACATACATTGATAAGGTCGTGGAAAGAATTTTATTACTTAAATGCCGCGTGATAATCCTATCAAAAATGTTGAAGCAATCATTCTGAAAATATTAAGATAAGTCTGGGAACAATTTCGGCGTCTATTTTTCTATTCTATTGTCTACGATGTTGATTGTTTAAAAAATTCGGTGCTAAGAGTCATTAATTCCCCTAAGTTTGATGACCCCTGTACTTGTCGTTGAGAACTGTACCTTAAGTGCTTTACCATGCAACGGATCTTAGTCCTTGGTTAGTGGGAGGGAACATTCAGGAGACCGAAAACAGCGTCCGAAATAGCGTTATAGCAGAAGTCTGAATTTAGGTGCACCGACCGACTAGCCGGTTATATTTACGTCTGTGCTCATTAACGTCACGTGACCATGATTGTCTCATCGGCAACAATAACAACAGTCACTAATACCACTACTGCTACTACTACTAATGCTACTACTACTACTGCTACTACTGCTACTACCTCGGCAAGCATGTCGCCGGCTCAAAGACGAATAGACACAGCCTTTATCTGTTTTCAGACTAGCTCTAATTAAAATCGCTTAATCACCGATAATCCAAAAAAAATCGCAGCAGTAAAAGTTTTCCAACACGCAGATTCCTAGGAAAATTTATTGAATTCAGCAATTGATACAGGGAAAACCTGCCTAGTTTAGGTGCTAGGATGTGGACCTTGAAAATATTTTTTCTACTCAGCCTGCCGTTAATAGCGCGATAAGTTCCGCACTTCTCAGAAATATAGCCGAAATAATAGCACTGAAGAAAACCAAGAAAGTAATAATAACTACAGACATCAAATTCGTTTTGGAAATGTGAAAAACTGACTGCAACGATCTTCAAAAACAGAGTAAAATTATGGAAAAATAATTAAAACTGTCCGTTCGAAGTATTA
The DNA here is from genome assembly GCA_019843655.1 of Lethocerus indicus. NCBI lineage: Eukaryota > Metazoa > Arthropoda > Insecta > Hemiptera > Belostomatidae > Lethocerus > Lethocerus indicus. Next base: position 4,385,002 of record JACDQD010000011.1, read on the forward strand.
TTAACGGATATGCCAAAACAAATTCGGTCCTTATAATATGTCGGAATATTAAGATTAAATTGGAATAATGCCACGGTATTCATATAGGACGAAAACTCCGTTTATCGTCTTAGTGAAGCAGTCTGATAAAGACAACGTCGTAATGTCTTAGCGTTGTATCGTTGAGAATAAGGGAGTTGACGGAGAACCGCCGCGGGGCAAATTAAAATTTGAGAGTTATTTTAGAAGTGAAAACATAGGGGCGGCCTTGCCCGGCGAGCTCGCTTCGCATTCTCAAACCGTCCCGTTCTGAATAAAAAACTAATTGCCAGCCATCCTTCCTAACGCCGGCTACGTGTACCCGGATGGTGGAAAAAGTATTCCCGAGTATTCTCCTGGATTCCTGCCATCGTCCGAGACGGTAAAGTGAAATAGTAACTGGGAAAGTGGTGGCGGACGGGCCACCGCAGTACCCGCCGAAATCAAATCCCAGTAATTGTTATTCCCCACCCGGGCATCCTAAAGGATATTGATAATTGATTAAGATTATATAGTTATGCATTGTATTCTGACAAGTGCTTGCTTCATTGATGAAGATATAATTGAATTTTCAAGTTTTAGAACGAAAAGAATTATAATTCAATGGTAAATATAAGGCCAGGTAATTGTGCCTTTTTAAGGTATTTTGTTAAGAAAAAAATTTAACTATCAAAACTTGTCGGCATCAGAATTCAATTTGACAATACATTAGATTGAATAATAAAAAAGTATAAATACAATATACATCTCATTGAAAAGTAATATAATTTAAAAGAAAAAATCATTGTATCTGTCTTTTACATCTGTAAATGAATACAATTGCTAGCAGAAGTGTCAATATTTATAACAGTCAAGTGCTTGCTAATTGTTCCTTCAAAGTATTATATTCAAACGATGGTAATTTTTAAACAGCTGACATTCCTGCATAATCACAATGATTTTATGGTTGTAGGCTCCTCCTAATAGTAAATATAATGTGACCGAATTTAGATTGTATGAATAGATAAACTGCATGAGAATCTTAATTACTGCTCTAAATTAACGGATTAAAATTTTCAGGTTAACACAAAGAATAAATTAATCTGCAGCCTATATTTGGCGTTATACTTTTATGCTTAATATATTTAAAATTGTATATTCTATCCATAGGCTCTTAATTTCACAAAAAAATTATATTTAACATAGAAGGTTTTTAGTAATTATAATATCATTTTCAATTGTTTAAATGATTATATTCCGTTTTAATGAATGGCATTAATATTTTGTCTGCCTATATTTACAATTTTATGTGATAAATGTAATGAAAGAAAAATGTGGGATATATAAAACATATCCCGATTTTTTATGTTGTATAAAATGTTTGAATTTTAATTAACTTATGAATTCTTTTTTCTTTAGATTGGTAATAAAGAATGTTATATATTCCTTGTTATTTATGTGAAATTCTTCATAAATTGGCAATATTCTGACTATATTAATTTATATTACCTTCGGTACTTTTTCTGTTTAAAACCGCGGATCATGGGTTTCACGGCGGGGTGATTTTTTATTTCAATTTAAATTCAATAAGGTGATGTTAAAAAAAACTGTATCAAGTGTATAATTTCCTTCTTCCTAATTTTTCTTCAAACTGGCGGTCAAAGGAAGACAACTATCGGTATTTAAGAGTATCGATTCTTCCGCAACAATCGAACCTGAAATGTATCGATACAAGGAGGGACCGACTTTTATCAACATATATATCCACATACATACATATATATACATATCTTATCCTTCAGTGTACGCAAACGTTTTAATTGTTTTTTCTTGTTTACCACAAATGTTTAATAATAATCATTGTAGTAGAGAAGTACGAATTAGCATTTAAAATTCCCCCGCCACTGTATATGGCGAATATTATAAACAAATTGTTCCCAATGCCCTTAGTGCGTGAAATAATTTAAAACATTTTTCTCAAGTAGGAGAATAACATTTTAATATAAATAAAGACCACCGCTGTAGGGTTTCCCGCCTGGCGCCATCATCAGCAATGCCGGTACTGCCGATGAACGGTAGCGACTAAAACCCTTTACATTGGAGCGCAATCATATTAGAGCTAGGTTTAGAGTTTCCAACAAAATTATTAGACACCGAATTTTAATTCAAATGAGGAGACTTACAAATGAGGAGACAGATTCACCTGTGTCGGGGAAGGCTCTGTATTCTCACTGGCGAGCAGTATCACTTTTGCCACTGACACTCCGGGCGCACTTTTCACACGAACCGGTCGTTGGCCAAGGCAGTTGGTTGGTCTCGTCGAAACGTGCTGCCATACACTTGGCAGTGTGTCCGTAGGGATCGGATTGGTAGCACCGGTCGGACTGAGCGCCGGGTTCAAGTTGGCGGGGCCGCCATCGGCAGTGGCGGTGACGGTGACGGTGACGGTGACGGTGACGGTGGCGGTGGCGGTGGCGGTGGTGGTGGTGGTGGTGGTGGTGGTGGGGGCTTAGAACTGTTCTGCTCAATACGCCAACTTTTACGCTTAAATTTCCAGGTAACCTCGCCGGGCCGGATCAACGCCCTGCACAGGGATATACTTGTCCGGTCAGCACGGTCGCCATACTGACAGCCACGACTACTGATGACGGCGAAAGGCCGAACCGGCGTGAGCGGGCGCCAGATCGAGAGAAAACTATTTTGTCCTTCCGTTCCCTCATATCCTAAACCAGATTCGACTTTTCGGTACGTTAAATTAAAAAAAAAAAACAAGCCTTATAGCCTTCTCCAGTGCAAAATGTTTATTGCAAAATTGAAAGTGTTAATATACAGGACTGTTATCGGGTTCACTCTGCTTATGCTTGTCCAGTTCCGAGAACCCGAACCGGTTGACCATCGACTGTATCGCTTAATTTATTTTTCCTCCTTTAAACCATCTATCTTTAACTAAACGACAGACGTATATCATTTCGTATCGACCGCGTATCGTTCTAGAAAACGAGAATTCTTAATTCGAATCGAGGAAAAATCGCGGGAAAACTTTAAATGTTTGATTTACTTCGAGGCGTTTCAGTGGCGGTGGGTGAAACCTCGCGGAGGGAAAACCCTAATCCACTTGTCCGGTGATAGTGGATAGTCTTGCAAATTAACGATGTTAAATCGTATAAGGAAAGCATATAGAGAACTATATCCTTAAAGAGTCTAGCGCAATTTTTTATAATTAAAAAATCTACTCCCCCCATAAAAGTTTGTAATTCGGTAATTCCATTTCGTGACAAAAACAATTTCCTCCTGGCACGTTGTGCGGAAATAAAGTAAATTTGGGCCCAGATGTGGCGAATTGCCCGGTTTAGTGTGAACAGGTTGAGGCGCGGACAGAGAATGACATCATCACGGCTCTGGGATATTTTCACGATCGAAATATTTTCCACTATCAAAATGTTAATGAATCACGCGCACGACTCTCTGTCGAACTGGAAATTTATTTACTTCATTTCTTTAAGTTATTTATTTTCATTTTAATTATATATAAGAATCGAAAAGCGCTGGAATACTGGTTTAGTAAAAAAAACAGTCAGACTAACGTCTAAACGCGGTTCTACCAGCGTTCACCAGAGCAGTAGTGGATGATAATCCTAGTAGTGGAAAGTAATCCTATGCGCTGATTTTACTAATGCTTTTCGGGTATATGCTTTTCATGCAACGCTCTCTTTTCTTTTTATTAATAGTACATTTGAAAACTTCCAAATTTGTGTTCTGTGCCGGCCGACTGTTTGTGTATTGGCACGACTGACAATTCTGACGGGGAATGATAGATAAGATTTCTCGGTGGAGCGCATATTTGAAGAGCGTTTCGATAATTCGAGGCAAATTGTTGGGAAATTAAAGTCTCCGTTGGAGGGGGGAAATTAATAACTGACGATTACGACTCGCATGTCTGCGCGAATATAAATTGATTGTGTCACATATATATATAGATATAAATTCTGTGGTCCATTATGTGGACTTGCTGCTTTTTGGTGGACTGTTTGCACTATTCACCTATTCGTTGTTACCGTGTCGCCCGATCTTCCGCTCTAACTCTCTGCGCTTTTTTTCGAATTTAGTTTAGACCGAATTTTATATTTCTGTTTTCTCGATTCCTCCGGCCAAGGTCGGTTTTCAACTAGGGTTTGTTCGGATGTTTTATACTTTTCACGGTTGCCTGGTCCTGTTTCCGTTCAAACAGTTCACAACTGGGCCGGGAACTAAACAGCCAGACCTGTCTATTTGTTAACATTCGGCAGTGAGTGAATAAATTAGCTCAGGAACAGTGCATCTGATCTGGGTCCGATTGAAAGGCCCACTAATAAAATATAATCTACTTGTTGAATGTTAACTATTAATAACTGTGTTCCGATGATATAGGAAATGGCACTTTTCGATTACAGACAAAAATATTCGGGCCGCACACATTATGAAAGGTAAGTACATTTAGAGGTGCTATTTCTATTAAAAGAAATTGGATAGCTGGGTAGTGGCTATTTAGACGGGATTTTTGCTCTCCCGGTGCTTGGTGGTTTTTGGAAAAGATGGTTAAGCGAAAAACAATTCTCGAGCGTCTGGTTTGTGAAAACGAAGAGAAAAACAAGAATAGAAAACAATTTGCATGCAGTTTCTGTCTCCTCTCGCTGGTTTGGTCTTTGCTAGACCGGTTTCGGCTGCTCGCCATCTTCAGTAGCGGTGTTAGTCACTGTTAGCACTTTGGATGTTTTTTGGGCATCCTCACTGCACTGTCACTTTCACATGTACTGTAGTGTTTGTCAGAATGTCAGTCGTTTATATATATGTGTTCTGTTATTGTTATTGGGGGTTATGTTTGTCTTCGGATTTTGTTAATCCGTTTTCTAGGTATGAATCAGATTGTCGGAAGGGGGTGGTGTGGTGGTAGGGCGGGTGTGATCCTTTAAGAGGATTATAGGTGTAAATATCGCGTCACTCTGGGAATTAATTTTCTCATTTATAATGTTGTTTTTCTTATGTTTGAAGATCTCCAGGTTTTCTATAATGTCTAATTCTTTTCCTTTTTTACCTGGGTGTAATAATTTTATTTTAAAGATCTTTTGATGTTCATTGTTTCGTGCCAGGTTTTTATGATATGGTTGGTGAAATTGGAATCTGTTTTGTATTTTATGGCTTTTATATGTTCCTTGTATCTGTCCTCAATTTTTCGTCCGGTTTGGCCGATGTAAATTCCATCGCACGATCCGCATGTTATCTTGTATATCCCGCTTTGTTTGTTTATTTTGTTGATGTGTTTTTTTAATTTATTGGTTGTTCTGTATGATATTCTGAATTTTAGTTTTTGAAAGATGTTCGTGATTTTGTAGGTTTTCGCGACCAGTGTAAGTGAATGTGGCCCATTTTTGGGGGGGTTCTTCTGGGTTTGTGAGGTTCGTTGTGGGCTTCTCTTTCTTTTTTAATAGTTTTGTTATTGTACTGGCGGGATATCCGTTGTTCTTTGCGACTTGGAGGATTGTTTTATGTTCTTTGTCATATTTTTCGCTGGATAAGGGGTATTTGTTTAGTCTGTCTGTTCAGTTTGTAGTGTCCTATCAGTCTGTAGTGTAACTAAGTAGTTAGTCTGTCTAATTTTTTCCTTTTTACCTGGAAAGAATTAGACATTATAGAAAACCTGGAGATCTTCAAACATAAGAAAAACAACATTATAAATGAGCAGCCGAAACCGGTCTAGCAAAGGACCAAACTGCAGCGAGAGGAGACAGAAACATCACGAACCTACAGTATTCCAACCCCTCGCAGACCACAAAACAGGTATATCAAATTAATTTTCATGCAATTTTCATCTTGAAGGCACAACGTTTTCGTTAATCTGCAGATGGTTAACGAGCGCCAATAACCTCGTGTTATGAGTCAGAGGATAAATGCTGCCAAATGGGTAGGTTGTCCCGTTCCAATTACGTTTGCACATTTCTGCGCACATCGACTAACGCAGAATACAATAGCCACTAATTATTTTGTCACTGTCTTTTATTTTCCTTCTAGCTCGTTCACTTATTCAATGTTTTCGAAAGAGCAATCTGTCAATTATAAATGGAAAGTTGGCATATTCTATTAGACTAATCTAATGACGGCACTAAACTAAACCAACTAAACGCTACTGAAGACGGGCTCGAAACCGAAACCTCACGGACCACCAAACGCTTAAATTCGCTTAGTTTTTGATGATATCAAACTGGTATAATATACGAGTTACTGGGGCGTATGTCCTAGAGGCGTGGCAGAGGCAGCCGAGCCTAGAGGTAGAAATAAGTAGGCTGTTTTTGCACTGAATAGCGCCGCTATAAATAGCGAATAACCGGCCAGCGGGGACGATCGAGACCGAGATTTTCAGATCTACATTGAAGCGAGGGGCGCACTCAATTTCTCTCTTAGGTCGTGCTACTCTGAAACCGGGCCCAGAAAAATTTATTTTCGCGCGAAGGTTTTATTAAAAACGATACCTCTCCCGAGTTTCCGTGCTAGAATTTATATTTAACGTTTATGCAGGGACAGCAAAGACGAGGGGTAAAATGTTTTCGATTGGTCCCCGAATTGAAAGTGAAAAATTTGACTGTAGTTATTAATTATAGAAATGAGCAAAGAGTTCTTTCATTGACTGTGAACATCAGAGTGCTCAAGCGGCCCGACGCTTCGCTTAATGAAAAAATGTTAGTTATGTGCTCAAGTCTAATCTATGCCAATGATGCTCTCATATGCTCAACCGATATTAAGTTATATTTCATTGTACAATAGTTCCTATAAGAGCGATTCGTACCAAAAAAATAATCAGCCAATTGTTCGCCATTCGGCTGACATCATTCGCTGCTATTCATTCTGAACGCGTTGATGTCATTACTGGATAACGTACCGACGTCTCGACTATTCAGTTTTACTGTGGCCTTTTCCGATTTAGACCTACCACAATCCGAGTCATCCGGCAGCTTTTATGAAATATGCGGAGGATGCAGTCGGCAGAATTCGGCATGGACAACAGAAAACGGCATACAAATCTTGGAGCTGGGGTCTGAAATATCACCACTCCTGGGGGTCTTCTCTTTCAGGCCACTCTGGCGGTAAACATAACGTTAGCGACCAAGATCCCCGTTTGCCAATTGTCGAGTTTGTTTCATGAACTGTGGCCTTAGTAGTCGGTAATCGGGCAGTCGGATAGATGAGGCCGTTTCTCCGAAGCTCAGTGTTTCTTTCCAGCGTATATTAATTTTTGTGCGAATCGTGAGTTCGGACGAAAAGAGGCAAAGTCTATCCGAGCGGAATATGACGTACCAGGATAAAGCTTAGGCGAGTTTCTATCTCAGGAAATTCGTAGAAATTTCTAGAAAACGCTTATCGGTTGAGTCTTCCTGACATTAATAAAAGCCGGCCTGATAAATTAGATTACAAAATTGGGCAAAAGATTTAAAAATTAAGGAAACGCGTAATGGCGGAGAGAAAATAGGATAATTCAGATCAGAAAAGTAAGAATAGTCTTTTCATAATACTTTAGAATAATTTTTCACTTTGAAATATCGAATTTTGCTATTGTCACCCCAATGGTACAATTTCTAATTGATGGTACTCCATCTGTTACTTATTATTATACGAAGTAAAACGTTTCTAAGGTATCGAGAAATGGTTTTCTGAACATTTAATGTCCTGATGAATGATCAAGACATGAATGATGAATGATGAACCTAAATATAGTCTAGCCGTCACTATCGTAACAGTGTAGTGGCAGACGTACGGGGCACGTATTTTCGTCCTTTCATGTTACTTTTTTCCACTATAATTAACGTTAATGAATATCACCGAGGTGCTATTGTTGCCGCAACTCATATTCATGTTGTTTTACGACGGGTGACGACGTTTTTCCGTCTCGTATTGCGCTCTGATAACGCAAGGAAATGTTAATCACGCTCACAATGACACAAAAGATCCACGCGGCTGGGAACTGGTCTTAGAACGCTGAATTATCATAAATCGGCTATAAATTTCCTTCTCGAACTCAGATTTACGAACAGATGTTATGGGTTTGAGTCATAGACGGAATATAGGCTTTGCCGTGGCATTGACTATTATCGGCTTGCTGGCCTTTTAAAAGCGGTGACCTTACTCAACAATATCGGCTAATATTATTTCTGCATTTTTTCAGAACGTTTCACTGTCGGCAGATCGCCCTCTAATGCGAATGCGTGGAAAACCTCAATAAATATAAATAGCGGAGTTTTCCCGATTTTAAGCCTCTTTGGTGCGATCTTTTGCTAGATCGGTTTCGGTGGGTCATTCGCGAGTGGGAGTGCCCCCCAATGCAGCTTCCCATGTGCCACCGTGACCCACAACTATACTGACAGACACTGCTACTGAAGATGGCGAATAGACCAAACCGGCCTCTTTTGATCTCCGGTCCCCTCATACTGGTCCCCCTACTCAAAGACCAGTTTCGACTTTTCGGTATGTTAAACACCGCACTCATGGGATGGTTGTGTGAGTGAGACATCACCGTACTGACGGACGCGGCTACTGAAGGTGGCGAAAGACCGGTTTAGCAAAAGACCAAACCAACGAGAGGAGACAGACTACTGTATTCCAAACCCTCGTGCATTCTAAAGATAATTAAGCGATTTCAATGCCAAAAAGTCAATATACACTTTTGGCACTTAATATAACACGAATATGATATTTTATCTGTATTTTTACTTTCCAAAGCAAGAAAAAACTGAGTGGTGTTATTATTTAACATTTAATTATGGCATCGATAATAGCAGCAACAGGTAAGAGGACACGTTCGTTGCTATTAAGTCCTAAAGACATTCTGGCGCAATTGTATTCCACTGCCATATTGAAAACGTGTATGGTTCCTGTCAAAAAAAGGGTGATTCGGATGGGACAGTGAAAATGATGACGCCTTCTGTCAAAATATTAGCTATTGAAAATACGGATTTAATTTGAGGGCAATAGAAGTTTGATCCGATCCAGACGTCTGGGCATTCTCATGTTCTGTTTAGTATTCTTGTGTTATCCCCATCGTCAGTATTAGTATTCATGACTTAGGGGGCGTAATATAAATATATATAAACGACTGACATTCTGAGTACATGTGAAAGTGACAGTGCAGTGAGGATGCCCAAAAAACATCCAAAGTGCTAACAGTGACTAACACCGCTACTGAAGATGGCGAGCAGCCGAAACCGGTCTAGCAAAAGACCAAACCAGCGAGAGGAGACAGAAACATCACGAACCTACAGTATTTAAATTAATATATAAATAAATTCTCAATTTTATTCGACCATCCGGCCAAACTTTTTTCCACTGTTTTATTGTTAGTACAGTAATGTACAGTAGGCGACAGTGATGTTCGAGCAGCATTAATTACGGGTAGACAATAATGGAGGAGAACCCAAATTATAGAAGGGACAAGTTCCTAGTAGATATAAAATTCCAGCCGATATACGAAGTCAGAATTCGAACAAACAAAGATAAGATAAAAACAAAAGACCAAAATTCCACCCTATGCTCTATCGCGTCAATACCTCTCAAGTACACGGACGGAACAAAATAGGAGTCACGTGATCACACAATGGTGGTATTGTGTCTTATTAATGAGATATATGTTGTAAAGTTTGCTCCTTATCAACTTAATTTCAGGAGCCTCACACGAATACCCACAAGGTCACCCCTGGCCAAACCTTGTTTTTCATCCCCTATTCTGGTGAGCGTGTGCGAAATTAATTAGCAGCTTCCCTATATAAATCCTCCCATTCAAGACTATCCAATCCTTTGATTCGACACCTTCCTGAAAGTCTCATCTTCTATGTCACTTAAAATTCTATAATTATAAAAATTGTATATTTGGCATAAAAATAGAGGAAGGAGAAAAGAAACCAACAAAATGATACGAGAGACGCAAGTGGCGGGTAGTAAGGGAGCGTTAAGTGACTGTTGACTGGTACCGAAACGGTTTCCTTATTTGACCCGTTCGGCTGTGGGAGTTGGCTCAAATCTGAGTCCATTTGTCTCGGCCAAATGGGTCTTTTTTTGTCAGTCCCTACTCTCGTCGTTCTTCGACGGAACGCCGGCTGATGAGGAAACTGGGCGGTGATGTCACCGCCGGTGGACGCGTCTCTGATGCCGCCCGCCCAACACGCCACAAATTGGAGACAATTTTTCAGCCATTTTCTCTAGCCACACACACACACCTTCCAATAATATTCACAATTCTACGAAAACCAGCATTATTAGAGAAATACTGCAGTTTTCGTAATGGCGGCGGTTTGTGGTTCCAGGACGGCTAGATTAGTAATGCGATAACTCAATGAGTAAGGTGATATAAATAATTTATCACATATAGAAGTTAAGAAGGTCTCGAAGAAAGGTTTAATCACTTTTGTGATAACTCATAAATATGCTTTGTAGCGCGATAGTCGACTAATTTGCCCAGTTTGTATACAATAGCGGAGAGGGAGATGGACTAAAAGCACTCGTTCTCGGAGGGATATTTTGTACCCTCTTTGAGTACGATTTGTCATATAACTGAATTTCTTATTGTAATCAAACGAGAGGAGTATATTTATTAATTAGCTGGTATGACCCTAATAAGTATTATTGGAGTACCTTATTGTGTTTTGTTAGACGGGGGATATATTTCGATTAGTTCCTGTTACGGTACATTCATCTTCCGCCGGCGGTTGAACACCAAGGCCGACATGTTTGTCGGGCGGTTCGGAGATGAATCGTGAAGATCCTTGGATCTGCCGTTCTCCGAATTAAAAACAACTGTTCTTATTCGGGCGCCTCGGTTTATAAATCGGCCGCCGAATATAATCATCGCGAAGGGAAGAAAATCCAATTTCAAATAGTGCGAAAGAATCTAAGGAAAGTACGCTTCGCAATTTTCCTTTAGTTTTTGTTGAGAAAAAACGCAGTTTGCCTGTTCTGTCTGGAGAGTCGGCTGAGACGTTTGCTGGGATATTTATGGATTTGGAAGGAACTGTTTTCGAACGGCGGGTCCAAATTTTTAGAACACTCAAGGCTGAGAATCTAGAAAGAATTCAAAACAGAATGCGATGCATTTGCACCGATTAACTAGATTACTAAAAATAAACTTTTGCCATAAATTTTGGATCAACGGGAAAACTTTTATGATCGTAAATACACAATACCAGATAGGTTTCCTGTCATATATTTGGAAGTCAGAACCTAATAGTTGTGACCAGTTGTGTGATCAAATATATATTTGACCGATCATCAGAGTCCGACCATGCTAATTTTCCTGGAATTACTATTGCGAAACGATTAATCCAACTTGAAGATAGAAACTAGTTCTGAATAACGGTATGAGAACTCTGAAGTTAGTTAATTGCAATTAGACTTAATTTAGCGATGGAAAAAACTATGACGAATCGTGAAAGATATACGACAGCGCATAATTCTTGAATTAGCGAAGGATTTTAAATTTTACGATTGGTTGATTTAAACTTCAATTTCAAGCAATGGTATAAAAAAATGGTATTTAAATATATTTAAAATTTAAACCGGCGAATATTTTAGTTAAATTATTTAAAACTTTTAATTGGAGGAGAGAGTAAGAGGGAAACGTGCTGTATTATAAATTCTCAGATACGTAGTATAAAATAATATACTATGTCCTTTCTGAAAAGGGCAACGTACCGAATTTTGTCACAGACAGACATATACCACCACAGTTTTAATATAAAGGAAATTAAATAACAACCGCAAATCTATTGCACAATTTCTCTGACCGTCCAGTAAACGTTTAGAATGTGTTGTCTGGTTCCCCCCTTCGAGGGAGCGGAACCACGCTCTTTGAATCTGTGCCTAGTGGCCCGGCCGCCTACATATCGCGACGAAACACAACTAGGGCCTTCAGATATCTGACATTTTTAAATTTCGCTAAGAGCGATTTTATGACTAATAAACAACTGCATATTTGAAAGCGGGCACAGTTGTAAGACGAAAGGAATGCACATTTCTTCCTTGTCCAAAGGCGGAACTTGTAACTAGTGCTAACTGGATAATGAACGGTTCATAATTGCCGCCAATACCAATCGTCCTTCTCGTCCTCGTTTTTAATTAGCCCAACAAGGGACAAGTGTTGGAACCACCCAATGAAACGGTAAAACAAAAAAGAAATTATATTTCACAACGGAGCAATATATATTCTATAGTGGACCCCGTTAAAATTGTTTATTCAGCAATTGTTGTTGTTTATTCCCGTAGCTGATTATATTTTCGTAATTTATTTTTCGCTTCTTTCAATCCATTTTCATGAAAAACGAGAACGAGAGGAAGTGCGGATACTTCGTTTCTGAGAAAGAGCGTGCATTGCTCTTTTTTGAATTTCGACCAGGAAAGTGAACACACTTATCCTGCTAGCGAGCCTGCCATTGGTTGTTCGGCCCCTCTCAGTGACCTCGGACTACCCACCCTGCGCTTCGAGCTCATCTTTTTATTCCCCGTATTTTCGTTCTCTTATTTTCGTTCCCGTTGCAACAAATAGGCTGTTCCCAACACCCGAAATGTGAAAAAAAATGGCGCGTACGAAATCGAGTGAAACTTACTTAAACGCTCGATCGCCGAGCGATCCGTCCATGATGTTCGGTCGACTAGTAAGTCGGCTTCGCCTAAACTCTTAGGCTTCTTAGTGGCTTCGCCGCTGTTTTATGGTTTTCGCGGCCGTCAGTATCGTGTTCGAAATCTATTTCTTTTCTTTTTATTTGCAATTCGCGAGTATAATTTTTATAATGATATCTGGTGACAGAGCGATGAGATGACACTATGAGATTGGTACTCCCGGTCCCGCCTTTGCTATCGAGTGGCCGTTACCTCTTGGGGCGGCACTCGGGCTTTCCGGGAAGGTGACGACGCGAGGAGAGCCGTCCAATCGAAGGATCGGGAAGCTTCAGAGTCATAGACAGACATGACTTTCGAATCGGAACATTTAAGGAATTAATGGACGATAAAAGGGGATCGAAAAACTGTCGGGAACTAACTCGCGGAGACGGGTCAGTGTGCTAGGCCGGGCCTAGTGTTGCGTAATTTGGCGGGTTTCTGTTCCGCCGCTGGGTCTATTAATAGACCTATTATTTCTGGACGTTTTTCCTCCCCTTAACCCTCCCTCCCAATCGGCGGTCGACCTACAAGTCGGTTTTCTGGTCGTGCGAAACGCGGGGTCAAAATTGGTCGGCCCGCTGAGTTTGCGGGTCGTTAACCCCGTTTCCAGGCAATCGGGGCTCAAATCTCAATCGGAACCGGTTCTATGTGCGGACAGTTTTAAGGCAGTACCGAGAGGCGGCGGTTGTATAATATTTTCGATCGGGATATTCGAACGCATTTCACGAATTTCCCGCCGGGGCCGCTGGACGAGGTCAACGACAGTCGGTGTTAATAGGGATTAATTCTGATTTTAATGTTATCAGCTCTCCTAGCGCTTCCTTAAGGAAAATAGCGCGCGCCAAGTTAAGAGGAAACGGTCGCGCGATTTCCTCATTTTCCTCGAAAGCAGATTCGAGTTATCAAATCGCTAGGTATAATTTTAAAAAAACCTAGTCGTGACTAGAAATAAAGGATTTATCAATATACAGTATTTCCTGTCACTCTAGTATTTTCGTAATGGAGATTTTGTAACAGCAAAGCAAATAACAGTTTAGTGACAAAATATTAGGTATAGAATAGGTTAGGAATAGAAAATTTCCGATTGATGAGAGATTGTTTTTTTCGTGTTCTCTCTTTTAGTTTAACCATCTTGAAACACACAAACACTATCATTACCCTGGAATGGAATTCCGATTCTTTCCGTGCGACGGAGTACACGTACATTCGTCCGAATGCATAGATCCCAAGTCCCGGAACGGCCCCGGTACGAATTCCATTCGGCGGTAAGGATAGTGTTTGTGCCTGTATAGATTTTAAAATATCATATAAAACAAAGAACAAACTAGGAAAATACCTCAACACCCAACAACAAAACAGACACAGAGTGGAGTGCACAAAATAACATGGGGAAGGTGCAACGGAGTATACGTCGGCGAAACCGGGAGGAAGATAGAGGAGAGATACAAAGAACACATAAAGGCGATAAAGTATATAAAACCGAATCCAACTTCGCCAACCACATTATACACTCCGGACACGAAACAATGAGCCTCAACCACCTTTAAAATTAATACACCCAGACAAGAAAGGCAAAGAGATGGATTCGATAGAGAACATGGAGATTTTCAGGAACAAACAAGACAACATTATAAATGAAAAGATAAATTCCCAAAGTAACACTATATTCACCCCGCTAATCCTACTAATTAACCTGACGCTACACGTATTAAGACAAAGTATTCGAGGTATAGTAATAATTTTAAGGGAACACGGAATTGTTAGACCAGTAGTGACCGATTGGAGGTAGATGATATTCCAAACTAGGAAATCGCTGCAATTCCTTGATATAAGCGAACTATAGTCGCCCGGCCGCTTTGCTAATGCGCCAACTCGAAAGGTGGTGCTGACCGGAATCCGAAGTCCGACTGAGATGTGTCATTGTTGTCGAGAAAAGCCGCCAGTTGAAACAACGAACAATGTTACGCAACATAATTCTCGTCGAGGCATCGATAGTCCGACCGGCCAGTGTTGAACAGACAATATAAATTTAGTATCTTGTGCGTGAGTGTGTCTGCACACTAGTAATTTTTTTCTGCAATAATATAACGTTATCATCGTTCCCCCGCCGCCTAAATAACAGTGAAGGTACAAAATTAAAAAAAAATGTTTGTACATTTATAAGCGTTGGAACCCGAAAGTATACAGCTATTATGGAATAGAATATTAATAAGTATCGTGTAAAAACAAAATATTGTAGCAGAAATAAAGGTAGGCACGAATATATACCTGTGTGTGATATTGCCATAGTACTGATGGCGGAGTGTGAACTTATCGCCCTCAGCGACCGCAGTTCTTTCACTTTAAGACGCGATCGAAATTACGCGCCATCGACTTGTTATTCGTCCGTCCTTTGATCGAATGCCAACGGAAAAAGCGAACGAGCACCCGCCGGAATCTTTCGCTGAGCCAGCAGGAGCTCCTTCCTTCATGGACTGCTATCGACCTAGTCGCAGACCCGGCACACGGACCGAGATCCTTGACCTCGCGATTGGCCTTCGTTAAACTGCGAAATAATGCCGGATAATTCTTTCCGATTTACCGCCCAAATAGGCGGTGAGACAGCTTGAATTGAAAGGGGGGGGGGGGTACGATTTCGTATTTCTTCCAATAAACCGTAGGTTCCACATTAACCGATCCGGCGTTTTATTTATTAACCGTACCTACCGAAGACGGTGACGAGCCAAAACCGGTCTGGCGGAAGGCCAAGCGGAGACGGGAGATCGAAAGAACTGTGTGGTAAATAAAACCCAGTTTCGCTCTTGGTCAATATCGTTGTTTGACGTTCGCAGATTTTCGGTTGGACCCTGATAAGAGACAAAGCGCGAAGGAAGCGGCAAAAGCCCTTTCAGTGGGCCTCGGGGTAAATGATGGAGGGGCGCCAACCTAGGTCCTTCCCGCAGTGTTACGCGCCCCCATCGCAAGTCAGTTAGTGATAATTAATCTCCTCCTTATCACCCTTTACCGCCTCTTTATCAGGCGGGAGGAAAATCGCTGAGGGAAAACTCTCTCTGATCGACTTGCCCGTCGAATTAGAGAAAAACTCCCTGAATTTTCAGTACACACAAAAGAATGATTGTAGTTCCACTTGATTCGACTAATCGTTAGTGCGGCGCTTATTTACTAATTCGAAAGCCCGATCGGTAACACAGTGTCGGCGGTTGTTAGACACGCTTTAAAATAAATAAATAAATAAATTCCCGAGAACCGAGCGCTCTGGCGGTCTCGTTTGAAGTTGGAATGTTTTTCAGACTCTTCGGATTCGATGTTTAATCCGGTTTGCGTACATTTTAAAGAGAGTGGAAACGTCCGATTTCGTGCATGTGGCTGTACGTAGATTATCTCAACTGAATTTTAATATAATACAACGTTCGATGGCCCAACGTGGGGAAAGTGTTCTCGATTTCCCGTCCAAACAATGCCGACTGTGAGAACACTGTTTTCGTCAATTTGACTACGGATCCCATTGTGTTGCCTAATGAAGGTAAATGAAGTAAAGGCGGCGAATGTGAGCCCATTAGAACTAATTGAACTGTTCAATTATCTTCGATTAAAGACTCATCCATTCGTTCTCTCTCTCTCTCTCTCTCTCTCTCTCTCTCTCTCTTTCCCTTTTACGGGGGGATAACTCCCGTTTTCCTGCATATCTAAGGAAATTATAAATCTTTGAGATAATATTTATTGTTTGACGATTTGAAACAAGAAATCAACAAGAAATTTCCTGACGTCACAACTGAATGTTTTAATTTTACCAAACTACGTTGCAACAAGGTAAGTTGAGTACATTGAACAACCGTCGTTCCGCGCGACCTCTGAGTGACCTGGTATCTCTTCATACCCCTAAACTCAACTTATTCTAGACAGTTTTTTTTGTTACTATCACTGCGTTATACCTCAAAGATCTCCTTAAAAATTCGACCTTACCCCGTGATAAGGCTCGTTTGGTAGAGATGTCCCTTAAATGGGCAGAAAAGAACTCGAGGGGAAGTAATTTTTATCTGAAATTCACCTATCTAGGTGTTTGTATTCTAATGTTTTGGAATTAATTACGGTTAAGAAACATAAAAGTAGGTTCGGACCGGCTAGGTTGTATTGGAAAGAACAAAATATACTGGGGGATAATTAGATGAAAATTTAAATAGGTATTTATAGGTATGTACACAGAATTGAATTAAAAAATGCGAAATGCGAAAGGTATTGAAATTCTTATTTTAATGTTACAATTACTTTGGTATTAGTTTGTCCACACTCTGCAGTTTCGGTCCGAATTCATTGGCGAGCCAGCTGGACAATTCCAGGCTTCTGAAAACTCTTTCATGTTTCTCAAAGCCACGTTTATTCTGGCGACGCCCGGAGAGTGGACGTCTTTCAGGGCCGACTTGAGTCCTTCCTCGCTGTATTCGTCGCACCAAGTCTGCACAGTTGCACCAATTATAAATAGAAGAAATATATTTATATTTATTTATTTATTATTTTTATTGTACAATCGACTGACAATCGCAGAGGTACGATGGTAAAGTTAGCCCTCAATGCAAGTAAAGTGAAAAAAACCTAGCTTTACCTGAATTAGGTATTATATTTCTTAAAAGAATCTGTTTTATTTTTTGTCTTTCTAATCGACCGCGGGGTTAATAATGAAAAAGACAGACCTGCGCGAAGCTCATGAGCAAAAGCTGCTCCTGCGAGTAAGTCTCGAATCCGGGCAATCTGAGATCTGAGCCCAGAAACTGGTCGCTGTACGATCTGTAGGCGTAGAAAGCGGCAATTACGCCTCCTAAATCGGCCACGTTTTCCCTTATCGTCAGCGCTCCGTCCACCTGAAATGTAAACAGAGAATTTTTAAAGAAATTCTCGTCGAACTATAACATAGACCGCCGAATATTCACATACATGCAAATCGGTTGATGGTATGTAAAATCTATTGAATTCTTCAATGTAGCACTGGACCCTTTTGGAGTACTCGAGCAATGAGGCGTTGGTCCACGTTAGTTCTCTGCTCTGGTCACCATTAAAGAACAACATGCTGCCTGTGAACAGGAATTTGAAATTCAAATTCGGCTAATGTTCAGTAAGTTAAATAGTTTGATCATTTTCATCGCTAAGGCATCGAGAAGTTTCGTCAAACTGATGAGGGGATAACATACAATTTTCACTCAATGACCAATATTTGAACATTTTTGATTCAGTAACTTATATTAAATACAAAATTATTTTTACCGTTAAAATAAAACATAATTTTTCTTAGTTAATTTACAACTTATTGAAACCAACAATTTATTGAAATGAAAATATCTGGGGACAGATATACTATCAGGGAGAAAATGTTTGAATGACTATTTTTAATCCATTAATTTTGTTATTATTATTATGAATAATTCATTTTTCCAATACATAGTTTTTGTTATTAGAATAAATGAAATTCTTCGACTTCAAATCCTGACACCAAGATCATAGCATTATGTATTCTAATATGTCTTTTTTTGGTTAAATATCATTATTAGTTCGTTAATTCGGAAATTTTTTTAATTAATTAAAAAAATAATGATCGATGATGTGTGGAATTTTTTAGTGCCAACACAGTTTAAATTATATGTTAAATTATTGTTATGTTTAAAAATGACTGTAAACATATTTATTAATTCATGTTCAAGATAAAATTCGACATGTGTATGGCTGCTGGAATTGGAATTTAGGTCGTGAGATGTTCAATAGTTCCTTCAATGAATTATTCATCACTCACAACACAAATCCTTATTGGTCGGATTTAAATTTGCATTTATTAATTACCTGCAGAGTCCATTCCATGGGTGACTTCATGACCGATGATGCTGCCGATTGCTCCGTAGTTCAAAGCTCTGAAAATAAAATGGTATAAATGGTTATTTTACTTTATGACTAACATTTCATAATATATAATTCATAATTCAGTGCAGTGATTTTTACGCCACACTAGTAAAACTAATTTGTATTAGAAACATGTTTAACGAAAGTTTTTTCAAATTTTCATGTACTCACTCCAAGCCCAGGTCATAAAATGGAAACTGAAGAATCCTGCCGGGAATATCTGAAACCGAGATTGAAATTTTGAATTATTACACTAAACAAAGAACTTCGTAAATAAAATCAGACTGATTACAAAAAATCAACTGCCGATATGTGATTAATTATTTCTAATTGCTTGACAATATTTTAAACTTACGTATAGTATTTGTCATATGACCGTAGTATGCATTGATGTCGAGTGAATGGTGACTTCTCCTGAAACAAATATTCAGATACTGAGTACATTTTTAACAAATATATTTCTCAAATATTTTTCAGGGCTACCAATTGTAACATTGTCGTCCAACAGAATCCAAACAGTAAGAATTCTTGTTTTCTTCACATGTAGCAACGAGGTCTGAAAATATGTTTGCATCCAATAAATAAAACATTAAGATTTTCCATTATCAATCGCCGCATTAAGCGGTAATTAAAAAATTTTAAGTGTACTTTTTTCTTACACTAAGTCTTCTTCATTTTCTGGGACGATAAATTGGTCGCTTGAGTGATGGAGTAAAATTTGGATCAGATTATAAAGATGACCGCTTTCATAGAACGTCATCTGAAAATAAAATATCTTCAAGATTTTTTTACACACACCGACTATAATTTCTGTACAACTACGGATTTAAAAAAGTGTTACCGATAAATTTGTTTTCGAGTTGGTTTTTTTAACATTATTTTATCTGTTAATTCTGAAGTAATTCGATCGCGGCAACCAATATATGAAGTAAATTCGCCTACAATTTGATTTTGATAATCAGGGATGAAAGAGGATTTTATAATTATTTTTTAATAACTCATTTATTAGTGTTCCAATCTAATAGTGAAGCGGATATATCACTATTGTTCACGTCGGACAATTCCAACCTTATCAAATGTAACATCCATTCTTATGTACACTGTAAAATTGATGAAATACGTACAATGCGATAATTAAAACTTTAAGGTTTTAATGTTTTATTGTCGGAACGGAATCACTCCCAGCGATGTCGAGAGATCGAACGAGTGTGCCAGGATCCCAGGAGCCCAGAGGACTCGCAAAGAAACGCCAGCTACTATGGCCAGTTGCTAGTGAATATTTAAAATCTCCCTTCAAGATTGTTCGGTAACTTACGTTATGGAACGGGTCTTCCACGTCGGTCGGAGTCATCTTGTCCGGGTAGGATATCAGTCCGCTCATCGAAGTTAATTTCCTCAGCATGTTCTCTTTCGTCGTTGAATCCATCCAGTCCAAATTGGATATAAGTTGGACTATCGCTGCTTTGATGCGCAACAGCATTTCTTGGACCTGCGGGCGAAACGGGAATTCATTTTCAAAAATAAATACTGGCTTTTCCCCTCGGAACGTTCTCCGGAGGGTTAACGTGCGGCCATAGGCAAAAGCATAGGACGCCGGCAGAATTGAATGAATGGAATATCTCTCTATTTAGTGATTAATCTGGAGGTTATATTATTGACGGAATGCTGCTGGCCACGACGAAAGCCGAAGGTGTCACGTCCGTCACAGACGAAGCATCTATTCAGCACTGCCGGTACACATTTTCTCCGACTATATTTTTTTTAATTAAAAAATCTCACCATATTCAATAACTAAATAACTTCTGAAAATTCTGTGAGCGTTTAAATCCACCTTATATTTTATGTTCTTCGAATGGGGTTTCCTCATTGTGAAGTAGTGGTCCGCGTTTGGAGCCGCGTTCAGTACGTACTTGGAGCAAAAGGATTGCCTGAAAACATAACACCTTTTGGTTACTCTCTTGATCGCGACAAGTCTATTTGTATTCGGAGAGGAGCTCCACTACAGTAGAGCCGGCCGGCCGAGTTTACACTCGCCCATCGCTGTTTGTTTTCGCTAAATCAACAACGGTACAATTCGCGACTGTTCTCTGTTAAACCTCGAGAATGCGTTTCCTAGCAGCCCGTCAGAGCCGGGAGCACTTCCTCTTGAGGAATAACGACTTTTTTTTCCCGGTCTTTGGTTAACAAAAAAAGTTCTATGAAACCTTGAATTTCTGTCATATGACAAAGGGATGAGAAACTTGGGAAATAAATAACTTCTATCGCATATTTTACATTATTAGCGCGAATTCCAACAGATCTAGTTTAGGGGATAAGTACACACCCAAATATAATTATTGAAACGACACATATCATACCAAGGTGTTTATCCGCAGAATGTATGTGTATATAATAATAATAATAATAATAATAATAATAATAATAATAATAATAATAATAATAATAATAATAATAATAATAATAATAATAATAATAATAATAATAATAATAATAATAATAATAATAATATAGTGGTCACGTGACACAGAAACTACACCTGGATTCCGAAGGGCTCTGCATGACGAATTGATCCAACGATTTTCTCACTTCGGCGAATTTCATATTGATGTGCGGCGCCAAGGAATATATTATTTTCCACCATATCCAACTTTCTGTAAAAATAATACAGGATATTGGTCGTTTCACGGGTTACTTGGACCGCTCGATAATAGATCAACTATAGAAATTCAAATCCAAATCAGCGCGATTCGAGTCCAAGTGCGCGCGATGATGTAATTACGGATGCGAGCGTTCGATAAGCGACCCACTCGATTGGACTGGAAGCAAATTAAAATTGCTCTACAAGCAATACGTAATGCTGCTATTTATTTACGTAGGCAGTTCTGTTTCATAATCAAAATATTGACAGTAATGATTCAATACCGTGACTATGGTTTATTCCCCCGTGTTTCCTGGGGGAACGTTTTCAGTTATTTCAGTTCAGTGTTTGGTAATCTAAAATCGATATTGAAATATCCCGTTTACCTAATTGAGAGGGGCGATAGTTGTCGAGTGCTTTAGATAGTGCCATGAAATATGGCCCGTTGATAATGTATATCGTGCTGTTCATATTCACTTCTGTCTTATCGCTTCCCGATTCTTCCAGGACCGCTTTTAAGTAATCCTTCAACTGAAGCTGCAAACGCGGCAAAAACCATACCAATTGCAATTAAATCATAATCAGATATATAGTAAGATTTTTAAGTTCAGTAAATACTATGTTTTTAAAAGTAGTATCCGATATTGTAGGTACTTTGGATTTCCTCCCTTGCGACGCCTTGTTCAGTTCGACCTGAAGGTTGGAAATTGTTGTCTTTTCGGGCACGTGGAGCCTCTTCTGATGCCGCGCCAATTTCACCTGCGATAACAAGGTTTCTCATTCTAAAATATCCCGGCGTTAAACAATATATCGCATTATTGAACTATTGTGGTAGGAAAACAGTACAGAAATATTAACCCGAATAACCGAAAATGATTAAAAGCGTAACATCCCTCATTGTGCACAAAATAGATTTGTATATCGTCTGCGATATTATTGGAACCCATCATGCTTTACTGTAGCTATTTTTAGTAAATAATTTCATTTATTACGATCGACGGGACTTTCAAGCAATTGTATTTGTAATTAAGAGTTTTAACATATACAGTAAAGATCCTCGTATTTACTTTGACGCTTTGGTCTTTCCTTTGACACAGTTTGCTTCACTACATCGCCATTCTAACAATAGCCGATATCGTCGCTGTTTTCCCTTCTGTAGATAACCGTTTCGGTTGCCAACGGGGCATCCTGTCTGAAAGGAACACTGCTGGAGATTAGTAGAGGAGCAGAAATCGTTGTTGGGTATGATCGCATTAATTGCGGTATCTGGCGAAGAAACTGACGGCGGTAATGAGGAGGAACTATTCAGTTTAAGTTTATCGATAGCTACTTGCGGATTGAATTTCGGCCTGTCGCTACTGACGATGGCGAGGAGCCGAATCCGGCCGATGCCAGCGTTGGCGGACATGAAGGATATTTAAAATTTCAAAATAATAACCCGGGGATTACTCCGGTGTGTGAGAAAAGAGTATACTTACTTCAAGATTCGCCCACATATCAACAACTTTTGACACCGTTTTCTTAATATCTTCCAGGTAGATCTCCGGATCGTCTTCCACAGCTTGGACGAATTCGTAGATGAAAGCGGTCACCTTCAGCTGAAGTTGCCTGTACTTGGTCTCACTCTCTGTTTTCTCCTCGAGCCTTACCATCTCCGCGGCTTTGTCGCTCAGCAAACTGTCAAAAAATAAAAAATAAGCATTTCTAGCCCTCATTCATTTTGTATAATTTTTGGATACAATAAAAGAAGTCAAAATATGTGTCAGGTCCGCGCTGAAATACAGGCCTCGGGTGAAGATAACGATATTCATATCATCCTACAGCACTAATAGCTACAGAATGCATCATATAGAGTACAGTGTTCTCAAGGCAAGACCTAAGAGTACGTCTGCGTGTTGATGAAACATCAAAGTCAAGTCGGTGTCAAATTTGTGTAATTTTGCAAGATTTGTTAAATGCGATAAAAATTATTATTATTACTTCTAAGTAAATAAATATTTTTCGACGTATAAGAGATATATTTATACGGAATGTGGTACATTATTTTTGTAGCCCGTTAAATACATTTTAATATCCGGACAGCATTTCTGAAATTAGTTTGCTACGAAAATCTGTTTCAAGTACTATCTATCCTGTTGACTACTCGACGGATTATTTTTTTTTTGGTGCCTATTTGGCAGAGAAACTGGCGTGAACTCGGAGGGAAACCAAGGACGCTTAGCTCGGCCTAGCTTTCGACATAGTGCGAATGCATATTCATGGAAAACGCTCTGCGGAAACAAAATTATTCATATTTTTTCCTTTTTCAAAAACAATAATGAACGGCGGACAGCAAACCCCAAACCTCGCCCGTTGGTTAGGCATTTTCCACAGTCCGGGTAATTTTCGTGGACAATCTGAGGATGAAGCTCGTATGCCTGACCCGAATCGGAGGAAATCGAAGAAGAACTAATTTTTGTCAAAGTAAGGAATATTTTTCAACACAATTTCCTTATTTTTATTGCTAAATTAAATTTTCGCGATAAAATTCAAAGTTATAAGGTTCATAAATGGCTACCTTACTGTTCAAATTAAAGACTTATTAACTGCACAAACTGTACTTTTCATTTATGGTTAAGAACCTCAGATATAGTTTAAACTAGGGTGAGTACCTCCTGTCATAAGGCGGGTGTATTATGAACGTGTTCTCCGTCTCGGTCACGTGCCTGATGAACCCGATGAGAATGTCCAGGTTGAGTACCTTCTGCGCCCTGACAATGCTCCTGAAGAGTGGCTGTTGGGGCCTCTGGAGCAGTGGAGGACTCAAATCAAACCCTATTTGGTCCATTATTTCCGCCATCGCATCTTTCCAGTTTTCTTCCATCGAATCTACGTTTTTATTAAAAATAAATAAATAAAAGAAAGATTGAAAAAATGCAACAACATATCTTCAGTCAATCTAGTCATAAAATCCCGGTTCCCCAAATTTCATTCTGCTCGTCCCAATCCTCTTGCCGAATCCCTTTCCTCCGTTAACCTTCCATTATGCCCCCTCCCCGCAGGTGGCTTAAAACACCATTGGCCCAGAGATTTTCTCTATTTAGAATAACAAGTCAGGAAAGTGTCGATCACTCGTGGGTGAATTCTTCAGTGATGAAAACCATGTGAGGACAATACTTATCAATTGCACCTATATCATATAAGATAGAGTTCGACGCTAGTGAGGACGACGCGGAGCCGAATCTTCGCACGAAGTATACTTATAATGTCAGAGTAATGAGGTGAAGATTACCGAAATCTACGCAGGCCCTGTACAGCAGTCTCGCCTTGGTGACTATGCTCGGCTCTCCGTCCTTGTCCCTCTCTTCCAAATAGTCTGCTCCGAGAAAATTAAACGAGAGCGAATCAGACATTTTTCGTAGACGAAATTATTTCACCATCGATATTAAACGATGTCCCTCACCTACGATGTCCCTTTGCAGGAGGTTCATTCGTTCCATGAACCAAGTATTTTTAACGTTGGGCTGGCCCAGCGGGTGTTCCCTGTTCCACCGCCCGCACACGAAGTTGTAGAAATTGTCGCACGGATCTGCCGATTTGTTCATCGACGAGATGAACATCGAGGCTGTCCGAATAGGAATCAATGTTAATTGGTTCGCGGAATTTGAATAAAGGGGTGATCTGGAATATCTGGAATGGATTATTTTTGTTCAACGTATATTGTCTATCTGCACTGGGATGGTGCCGGGTGTCGACTGCCGATGAAGCATTCTGTAAGCGCTATCATATTTATTGCCGGAAGGATATCGGTTGGTGCAGGGGTCGACCCCCATCCTTTTGCTGGGACAAATGAATACGACTAAGAATATTCGTAGAAAAATTAAGTTTTTGTATATTCGGTGTTGCTGGATCCATACTGCGAGGACAATAATGGACTCAATTTGAGAATTTAATTCGTTTCCTCGCTCTTGTGCACTCTCCATATTTTCATTACCGCGAAGATAAGATCCTTTTTCGGCAGTCGACATGGCTGACTACCCCACTAACGGGAAAATTCGTTGATTTAAATTTGAATTGACGGCTCTTAATCTTAATTTAAAAACATTTCCAAGTCTCTTACCCGACCGCAGACATTGTGGGCTCAGACAAACTTCCGATTTGTCAACTGCAATAAAAATAAAAAAAAATTAGTCAAATTTCTTAACGCAGTTCAAACAATCATATCGTATCCCAGGGGTTTCAATTTCCTCTCCAGTGTCCTGTTTTTTCTTCAAATATACGATATTAATAAGTCGTATTATTTCATATTATCGTGGTCAAGAGCCGCTTGCTAGGGGAGATTGACTACAAGAAATAATACCAATAATCAGATTTATAAAATCAATCCTAGTAATTAAACTTTGATTATACGAAGTTATATATATATATATATATATATATATATATATATATATATATATAACATATTCTATTGTTTTCCACATGTAATTGTGGTTTGCACGTGTCCCCATAATAGTTCGTTTTCGTTAATTTTTTTCGCTTCCCTATTTTTCCTGTTTAATGTAATACCCCCCCCCCCATTATTAATTTCCGCTATTGGTTGCGGTTTCAGAGTCTGTGAATAGCGCTCGGTAGGATGATACCGATGGAATAGAGTCTTTTTAATAAATTGATATAATTACCGTAAATGACAACGAAGAGTGCGACCAGCAGTTTAATGTAGATTAGGGACAGAATGATCAAGGCGCACACCAACCAATTATTGCACGGTCTTTTCCGGCTGAAAAAGTACATTTCTTTCAGCTTATAAGTTGGCTCATCCGAACAAATATTGGCGAAAATAATAAATAGAAGCGGCAGCAGCGCAGTGTTTATTTAAAAGCCAGCGTGTAGAACAGAAAATACAAATGCACAGAGAAACAGTCGCCTTGCTTAGGACGCGTGCCCGGGTTGGAGTTTCAACTAATAACTTACCGTCGACGTCAAATCAGCCTTCTTACTCTTACTATATATGGAGTTCCCGCCATTCGTATTGCTCCGCCTCGGCTCGATCCGGCCTCGATATCGGTCGGAGGATCAATTTTAAAATTATATTTTACTCCCGAAAGAACCTCTAAATACCAGATTTTAGCCACCCTATTAATAAGTCCTTGACAAAAAAATAAGAATGTTTAGGGCATCGTCCATTTGTCATATAAAATCTGGTCCGCTAGAATATGGAGTGCTCTGTCTATTCCGGCACTGATACATGTAGTGTTTACAATAGTTTCGCTCAGTTTCCTTTATTAGCACTGTGACTGCCAATATGTATTCCAGACCATCAAAACCGAGACCACTTTATCAGGGCTGGCCGGGCGCTTCATCGGAACCCAACACGTGCAAGAACCTAACAACAGGAATGCTACTGAAGACGGCAAGAAACCGTCATTTAATTTGTTAAACGGCAGGCAGATTTGTCGTATAAAGTACCAGATATACGTCAGGCCTCACTCTGCCCTTTTCAGTCGATATGTTCTGCGAAAATATCGAACAAATAATTGAACGGAGTTACCGGTTTCTAAGTCTGCCGCTGTTCGCCGGACACTCCTGGTCAAACGCTTCCGGCATCCTCTCCATCGCGGCCCTCTTACTCAACTTTCGCTGGACCGGAGAAAATGGGCTTAAATCACTGGAACACGAACAGGTAAAACCGCCGGTTTAGGTTTTGCCGGCGTAACAATTTATCTCGGGGCAAATAGAAAGGAAAAAAATAATAAAATTCCCACCGAAATACTCCGCATTTTTAGTTTTCCTCCATCCTTCCCAAGTCGGACGTCCGTTCGGGTGGAGATCTGAAATTTGAAGAAAGAGCAAACAGTCGAACGGCACTAAATCGTAAGTTAAGATTTTTCGCGAATGTTATGCAACAGACCTCGCTGTAAGCGATAACAAGTAAGATCGATCGGCGACCGCGAAAGGTTATAGAGGTTAGGGGGCAGATCGAGGTTATCGCGGAGGTTGTCAGAGCTCAGATAAGGTGAGGGCGTAAATAGATAGTCTGTTGTCGGGAGTAATTGGGTGTGTATTTACCTGGGGCCTGGGCTCGGTATCGTCGAGTGGGGCGCGTTGTCTGCTCAGCGGAGGCGTCTCGGCGCGACTAAATTTAGCCGGCGACCGGAGGCCGGCCATCTTGGCACCGGCCTGGCTCCTGCCCGCCCTACAGACCCAATCTCCTACCGACCCCCCCACCCACCCCCACAACTCCCACCTCGCTAAATCAGGCCAACTTCGATCGGCGAAGAAATCGACATTTGGGAGGCGGACTGAATCTTCAGTCGTCCGCTAGCTCATCCTGAGCTTCTCGCCATCCTCCTCTGTTGGATTGGCGAGGTAAGACGACGCTGATGAAATGACCGACCGATTGCTCTTTAACCCAGACCAATTATCGCAGCCATCTAAACCGGTTTCGAACAAGTTAGTGGCCTCAATGATTTACAGGCGGAATACTACTGTCGGGAAGTAAAAACGGGACAACGGGGACGTTATTATACTTTATTTTTAATTTTTAGAATCGGTGAAAATTTGATCGTCGATACTGGCTGATACTAGGCGTCAGCAAGTTTTTTGAGGCCGTGACTTTACAGCACTTTACAGCTCGCGGAAAAGTTGACTACGGTTACTCACGGGGAAAAGTCTCTTTAACGAAGTCTCCCTCGGAGGACCCACGGCAAGAATGAGCCCGGAAGAAGAGCAAGGTTAAAGAACTAGTCGCCAGGCAGTATTGATAGCAAAATCGAAGAATGAACTGAAATAATAATTTTGTTTCTTTCAAATTAAGGTATCGACCAGTTTATTTATTCCTTATCGTGGGTTCATTCCTAGTGTCGATTTCTCTCCACGAATCTTTGCGAGAGTGATTTTCTTTGCCTCGAAGTAAAGTAGACATTTTTCCTACACTTTTCCTGAATTTTAATTTAGAATTCTCGCTTTCCAACCCGATACGAAACGCTATAGGTATATAGGTTCGTGACTATTAAAGATAGAGTAAAGGAAGGAGAAAGAAGGGGCCGACCGAGCGACGAGCCTAACAACGGACTGGGACCTCACTCGAAGGTCGACAGGAACCCGGTTCTCTGATCAAAAAAAAGTTGCAATTATCTAACTACAAATTACCTGGCAATTGCGACTATCTCTCCTTTTCTTAGGAAAGTATAGCAATTTTCTTTTAGCGCTCAATGACCAAAAATCCGAATCCGGATCACCGACGTGTGCCTATTGAAATCGGTGAAACACCTTCGAATATACGTAGATGAAAAATTGCTGTATTCGACAAATATATAGGCTGTAAACGAGCAGGCCGAAAGCCAAACTAGTGCAGCACAAAGTGTATGAGTTACTGTGTTTGATTGCACGAGCCATAGGATTTTTATTATTGTAACTTTCCCTATTACCGTACCACATTGCGCACAAAACAAGTATATTTTGTCCAAATATTCTTACCAGCCGGCTAAGAAGCGACCCGAAAGTAACTCATGCGAGGAGAACGACCGATGGACGTGTACAATGATCTTATGGGACGATTTCCAATCTTTACCGCTGAGCAATTGTGATCTGAAAGTTAATTATATTTATCGGGAACTCTGCAGGCTATTGGAATGTTATCAATCGTCGTGGTGAGGGACGCTATCATAGGAAAGGAGCGGAATATCATGGGGGATCGTAGAAAGTAAAGATACGAAATAACTCTTTTTAAAATTTTATTGACTAAATTGAAAGTCAAGAAATGTGTAACACTAGTAATAAATTACCAAAGAATGTGCGGCGTGTTATTTACATGTTAGAAAGAAATTGTATTCACATGCATCTTTCTTTGTTAACGCTCATTTTATATAGGAAAAAAATTAATATTGATCGGTGTAGAGAAAATAAAGGGTGAACGTTTAGTTGCATTCCTCTTTCTGTTTAGTAAGCTGTTAAAATACGTAAGGAACAAACAAAAAAAAAGTTAGCCGCCCCATAATTTACATTTCTTTGCAGGGTTCATGTTGGAATATATTGGGCAGTTAAAGGCTCGGGCGAAGTCCTGGGAGTGCTTGAGCGCGAATCCGATCCTCGGTCCGCCGGCCTTCCGGCACCCCTCGCAGTAATGTCCGCACAACATCTGTCATATAACCACAACGACGATTTCAAAGACCCGGATGATGGACCGTATATAATAATACGAGTATTAATGATATATTTCTAGCATACCGAACCGTAGCCGATGAAGAATAGCTGGCGGTGTGTGTAGTCTTCAAATCCAGGCAGTAGAGACTGTTCTGGGCCTTTGCCATCGACCAATCGGTCGTAAGCGAGATAGGCCGCATTCAGTCCACTCACGTCCGAGGCGAGGTCCTCCACGGCTCCGCTTCCCCACACCTGAAACCCAACCACATTACCAATAACAAGACGGTATTCGTATACTCATGAATCGTGTTTAAGACAGGGACATTTAGACGAACGACTAACACGGAATCCCCCATACCCGACTCAACAGAAAGGAGTTAAACAGAAAATTCGGATGTTCACCGTCATTAGATTGATCACGGACAGACCGTGACTTCATCATACCAACAATCTGACGAAGTCGCCAAATCCCGGTTCCTCAAGTCCCATTCCCGCCCTACGCCTCATCCTAATTTGCCCGTTCAGGCACTCTCCTCTATCACCCGTCCATTATCCACCGACGGTTGCTTAGACGCCACTGTTAATAGCCGAGACTGGTTAGGTTTAGATTTACTAACCGTATTCTTCAACATCCTGACGCCTGAACTAATGATTAAATCACCAATCTGTTGTTTCAATGAGGTTAAATTACCTACTTACGTTTTCATTGGATGAAGGAAAGACATAATTGTAGATCTCATCGATAAAACATTGTTTCCTCTTCTTGTACTCCGCTAGGGCCGAGTCGCTCCACCGTCGGTTGTAAACTCCGACTTCGCTGCCAATTCTCCCTGCACAAATTTTGTAGTTGAAACAAATATAGAAATAAAATTTCGTTATAGAAATTTAATTACATAATATTTCTGGAATTATTCGAAGACATTGTGTTTCATTATCACCAGATCCATTACATGAGTGTTGAGGAAAACTGTTTGCTTGTTGAGAAATCAAGTTTTAGCAGTCTGTTAATTTGAACGGATACAAATAACAAAGCTCTTCGTGTATTACGTATGTTTTCCTGACTATTTCAGGAAGCCTGGGTCTAGGAATGTTATCACTTTAGTTTAAATTTACCTCCAACTGCCCCCTTAATTGTAAGTTAATATACGAAAAATGAAAATCATTTGGCTTGGAAAAATATTCGCCTTACCCAAATAGTTGAAGGCGTGCGCGATTTCACGGGCCACCATTGTTCCCAGCATTCCGTAATTTAAGGCCCTAAAATATTAATTACAGAAGAAATATAATAATTACAATCTAAATAATAATTAACTTAAATTTTATAATTTAATTGAACATCTCCAGTAGCCGAAACCCACAGGTCCATTTCATAGTGACAATTAAAAATAGTTTCATTAGTCTACTGTATTTAATTTTAAAATCGCAGCTCCAATTATATTTTTCCGAGTGAAAATGACTTTAAAGGGAACATCCGTGTAAATCATGTTGGGTCGCCTATTAATTTTCATTTTTCGATTACTTACTCCAGTCCATTATCGAAGAAAGGCTGAGCCAAAATAGTGTCGGGAATTCCTGAAACAGAGGGTTTAAAATTTAGCTACAGTATATTTCTCGTGTACAAAATTAAACAGTGTAATTGAATTGTAGTTCACTCACGAATGGTATTGCTCATTGTATCGTAGTGGACCGTAATTAAACCAGACTGCTGGCTCCTGAGAAAGAAAAAAAGAAATATATTTCATGAAAAAGCGCGAGTGATACTGCCGATATATTGGCAAAACGATTTTAAATGAACAGCGGAAGGTTCTTGGGCTTGTTTTTCAGCAAAATTTGCCTTTTTCTTGTTTGTTTGTATTCAAAAATGATATTTTTGTAACAGCTGCCAGTCCCCTCCATGCAATAGTCTCGCCCCACTGTTTGGAACACGGACTATTCGACATCACCGTCTTCTAAATTAATAAATTTTCTTTTCTAAGAACCTTCTTTTCATAAGAACGTCACAGATTATAGTATTTTTGCTTCGATGTTTACCAGTCAGTGGCGCCGTCATACTGACCATATATTGGCTTCGCTGTCGGCCTTCGTCGAGAGTACGTTCAGCAAGTTCGCAAGATGGGTGGTCTTGTTGATATATTCCTGAAAATGGAATAATCAAAAAATTGACGGTTTCGATTTTAATTTCGTTCTTAGCCCGCTGAAGGTAAGGTTGATGTTTTGCTTACGGGATCGTCAAATATGGCGTCGACGGTGGGCTCGACAGTGTAACCGTATAGCTTGTCCATGTGGAGGATTTCTCGGACAGCTTCCGCCCTTGTCGCGTCGTCCATCCATTTTGCATTGGCGATGATATCTGCCGCGGCGACCATTATGCGAGTCACCATATCCTCAACCTCCAAAACAAAATTATTAATTTATCCCTCGTTACCAATATTGACTAACAACGCGATTCAGAATTTACACCTACCTTTGTGGTGACTGAATTCCCGGTTCCCCTTTTCAAGGCTTGTAGGTAATCAAGATCAACCAAACCGGAAATTACTCTTGCGCATAAAACATCCCTGAAAAATCAATAAGGTATTGAATAAAATTTTGGTTCCTAAAATGTATTGTTTATTGGCGTCGCTTGCGTGCAGTTGCAAAAGGGGAAAGGAGACCGTGAACATCGATTAGAGCAGTCTAAGTATATAATACGATATGAAAACTAAAATAATTAATGGAATACCTGGAATATTTCCAATCGATTCCAATGAATACGTCCATGCTGCGTTTCAATTCTTCCATGTATATGTTAACGTGGGGCGCAAGAGTATACATAATTTGCATCCATACCCCCAGTTCTAAAAATAGAGAATACAGAAAGATGTAATTAAAATAATAAAAACGTTTATTTCGTGCTATGTTAAATAATACGGTAATTTAAATGAAGGGTACTGGTAACAGAGAAAATTAATGCGTCTAACAACCTGCTCTTACTAGCTACAACGTTTTACTGAGCTTATAAATTAGAATTGAAGGATTTTAAGGATTTTTTAAGGAATTTATGAACAACATGAGGACTAAATAACTTTATCGTTACATATTATATATTTGGGGCCGACATGGGGGAGAAATCCAAAATGTCCGCATATCCCTTAAACTCAATGAACTCTAAAAAAGGTGAACCGAATCGTGTGTTTCAAATGTCCACAAGTTGGCCTAACCTAATTCGTGATCCTCAAATTTTTCAATCGCCTTCGACAATTTTTCGAAATACGTTATATCGTATACGATGACCGTTCCGTTTTCTATGTAATTCTCTATGTCTATGCAGCCGTACTGTTCGGAACTGTATTCCATGATTAATCTCACGTACTCCTTCCAGTCGATCTGCAATCAATTCGTACATATTGTATTATCGTACATACAACTATAGGCAAGCAGCTATTTAACAATCATCGCAGTATCGAATTTATATTGACGGAGCTTTGAAACGTTGGTTTGAGGTTTTAGCACGTTTTATGTTCTAAGTATGGTCACTGACTGTAAATAGTGAAATAATTAAAACAAAGGCATAAATAGTTTCGGGACTGATGTTTTTGTACGCAATTTGTGTCTAAAAATATAGCCAAATGCTCGAATTATTTCTGCAATTTCTATAATTGTTGTCATAAAATTAGCTCTCAAAATATTTTACCTTCGACTTATTCGAAGCTGTCGCTTTGTCGACAACCGACTGGAGTTCGTTCAGTGTCATCGTTTCCGGTGGCGAAGATCCTGTCTTATGTATTGAAACATTGGTCTGCGGAAAGTTAATACACAAATGTTTTTAAAGATATAATATATAAAAATGTTTGTATAAATAATAATGCGTTAGGTCAGTGGTTTCGGTCAGTCGGGAACCTCAATTTCGCTCGACTGAGCCGCTATTTCTCTGTTGCTTTGCAAATTAAAGATTTTACGCACCGATGTCTGGCTGTTGTTTGTGCTTCGATCTATATACATGAATTTGCGTTCAGACTTTAGAGAAATAGCATGGAAATTCTACAGTTAGATTTGTCCCTCCTCCCACTTCCCCCAATCCTGTGATAAATCAAGCGCAAACGCTATTCTTCTTCTTGCGTTTTATTTACCTTCAGCTCAATGTAAATACGGTAAATCGTCCGGGCAGCTTTCTCGACGTCTCGGCCGTAGCCTGCGTAGACGTCGCGCTTTTCCAGAATGCGAAAGTAATCGAGAAAATTTACCGTCGCCAAAACCCAGTTATTCGGCCACAGCGTTGCATAGTTGGCGGACAATGGGCTCTGCTTGTCTATACTAAAATCGAGGAAATGAAGAATATACGTAGTTATGTATTAAATATGTACATAGTGTATAGAATACTATATGTGTTGGCGACAGAACAGGACAGGTGTTTACATGTGGTCGAACGGAGGCATGAATACAATTCGGCAGTCCTCTGTCCATATGTGAGAGGCCAATATGTCCAATTTCAACTTGGCGATGGCGTTGGCCAGAGTTCTGGAGAGCGGCTGCTGAACTCCGCTGTCGAGAGGCGGCAGAAAGCTCAGTCCCACCTCGCTGATCACCTCTTTCAGCCGGTTCACACCGTATTTCTCCATCGCTTCTGCAGAAAGCGGAGACATATTTAAATATTCCTTTTCCCTCTTTATACGAGAGCGTGCACGCAAAACCGTGCCACTGGTATTTTAAAGATTCGTACCGTAATTCATACACGCCCTGTACATTTTTCTTGCGTCGACGACTGCCGGTGTATCATAATGAGAGATAGTCTCTTCCAGAAATTCTGCGAAAAAAATTTTTAAATTAATACGTACGATTAATATTGATCCCTCTTTTTTTCATAAACAGAAGGTGGGGGAAAAAAATGTAAAAATCATTCAATACCAGAAGAAAAGAATCCCCATCTGACTACAGAAATCTTTTTTTTGACATATAATAATAATAATAAAAACTTAACGTATTACTCTTATATGTGTATACTGAATGTAGAGTTCGATTAATTGAACCTGTATTGTATATTTTTTACAAATTGGAAAAAATATCCGAAAGAAGGTGTCGCTAGGGAGATCACCTATAGATTTCCGCTGGGCCAGCTTCGATAGCTCCGGCAGCCTGCCCGAATCAGGATGGAGCTCGGTCCAGCGGCCGCAGACGAATCCGTAGAAATCGTCGCAGGGGTCGGCGCTCCGATTCATCGATTCCGCCACGATTGAGGCTGAAATCAGAGATTATAGACAATCGCTAATAAATGAAGATTCTTATATATATAACTGAAATTACTCGAAGTTTTAAAATGTATTTAATTTAACTGACCTGATCGTATGCACTTTTCTGACAGGCAGATCCTCTGGCTTTCATCTGTTAATTGTAATAGTAAAATATTAGAGGGAATAGTAGTATATCGAATGCGTTCACAGAATTAATATCTTTTATGCATTTAAACAGCAGAATTGAGATTAGAATTAAGCCGATAAGAAAACGCTATAAATACCGAATAATGATATGCACAATGCTATGAAGAAGACCAGGCAGAATATTAGCAAAATTGCTAAGGATATTATCAAACAATTTGTCCTCCTGCATCTGAAAATAAATCGTAGGAATTATTTATTTGTTTTTATATAATTAAAACAAATATAAGTTCTAAGTTCAATAGATCTCCAAGAAGGGTGAAAATTATATGCTAAAGCAAAAAACTACATAAACATTCAAACTCCATCCAAATTACCCGACAAATTGGTCGTTGTTAACAATTATATTGGGTTGGCAACTAAGTCATTGCGGATTCCACCGATTTGTATTTTTACGCATGTTTACATCTTCGAATGTCGATGTACCTTTTGAAACGTTATTAATTGATACTGTATGAAACATTCGGTAGCAAACTTGCAAAGATTTCAACATTACGAACATTATCGTGAATTATAAACGAAGCTAGTCGAGTGAGTATTAATAACAGTAGCCACCTACATTGGTGCAGCTGCCGAATCATTTGTTTTCTGTTTTCCAGGCATAGCAGGCGATCCTAAAACATTCAAACAGTACATTAGTAGCAGTTTATTTGCTCGTACACATAAATTCCTAGTTTTTCAACAAAGAGCAGTGCCGAATAAAAAGTTTAACCTTTAAAATCAAACGGGAATTAACGTTTGTTCGATAGAGTCTTTCTTTAAGGTAAAAACGAAGATACAAGCCATGTGTTTGGGACTAAATTTAAATTAATGTAATTTTGAAACGTTATACAAAAAAATGTGCATTCCACTTTTCTACTGTAGCTCTTTGCAATCCGTCATATATTACGCAACATATATATTAATAAACAGGGGATATTCCCCTGACAAATAGAAAGTATAGAAAAATGAAAATTGATATTAATATTAATCCACCTTGAAGGCAGGTGTAATATGTCTATTTCACATCAACATTAATGGGCAAGTTTGAGACTAAAACTTTTACTGACGCCAACCGGGCGATTGAATGAAAAGTGAAAAGGAAAACTTACCTGACACGGACTGTTCCGTCTGTCGGTCTATTTTTGCGGCTTCTTGGTGTAAATTATTAACGGGGAAATTCGACTTTTCCAAGCTGGGATTCGGGTTGTCGAACTTTCAAGAAGTAAAACGGAATCGTGGAGGCCTCTGGTCCGACTGGCTGTTGCGGAGCAGCCGGTTGAACCGCCCCACGGGGCGGTGGGGGCTCCCCACTAGAGCGTCAGAAGATTGCAGTTTGGGAATTGTGGCAGAAAACATTTGTAGAAGGAGAAACTTCAGTTTGTTCGCCTTCACCTTAATTCAGATTAACTCGTCCCCGGTATCCTTTGTTTGTTGTATGTAACGAAAAGTCACATTCAATAACGCAAGAACTTCCTCTTCGTCGTGGACTCATTCTTGCCGTTGGCTCCACCCCACGGATCCTCGGGAGAGACCTCGCTGAGGGAAGACCTAAAACCGCTTGTCCTATGATAGTGGATCGCATTGAAAGTAAAACCCCTACCTGCGACTTGTAATAGCATATGGGCCTCAAAGGGGTTCCGACACCGGCTGCCATCAAGAGGTCTCTTCCGGTTTCATCGCAGAGCGGCCAGTGCCAGTGGTCCGATAGGCCTCGTCTTCAGCCTACATACAAGGAGGATTAAATGGAAGAAATAATTAACCAGCTTTTTACTGACTCCTCGCATATATTTGACCGTAATATGGACACAACATATATACAATAATATAGACAAATAATGTGTGATCAAATGTAAAATTTCGTCTGTAATAAAGTGAACTACTTACGGATAATGCCCGTCGATGAAGCATCCTTTCATTACTGGCATTACTATGGTTTTTTCTTGGTTATGTATATATATGCATTTATGTATTGTGCGTGTGTCTCAATATACAAGTATTACCTTTGGATTCCTTTGAACAGCTTACAGAATACTACACTGGGACATCCTGTTTGCACTGTCACTTACTGTTACTATGGGGGTTGTTCAGTTTGTCGCATATACGTCCTGACCGTTTTTTGGTCCTCAGGTGATTGTCATTTCGTTCGTCAGTTGGTCACATTGTTCGAAACCATCGATCGGTCCTGCTTTTATCGTTCGGAAATGTGAATAAAGCTTGAAATTACAATAATTCGTGATAAGAAGCGGTGGAGAAAACAGGACGGATGTCCTATCGTAGTAGGCAGATGACGCAATATATGGGAGCTACTTTAGGAATCTTTTTTCTCGATAATTCATACATGAATACCAGAAAGCGACGAGGGTATTTCTTCCTGTGATATACTACGATTTAATATCTTGTCCAGTAACACTTACATCCTATTTCCTGCCTAGATTGCTTTCGCTACGTTCTTGCATTTTCGCAATCTAAAGGTTCATTCACAATTAAACTTCGCTATGAATTATATAAAATATAATTTAAGATTCCTCGTTGTTCCCAAAATAAGGACTGTAACATTTTTAATATTATTTTAGTCGGTTAATTGACAAATAATTTGAATAATTTGGGGAAGACTGTCCAGAAAAAAACACGTCAGTTTTCAAAAATTAATCAGTTTATTTAAACTTAGGGAATTGAACAATTCTAAATCACTGAATCTACTCACACACACACGCACTTGTCCAAAAATTCAAACTCTAAAACAGCCTAATAGTGTAAGGAATTGATTACCGTACGGGCGAAACAAACACTTAACTTATCACAAGTGGGTAACTCGCATTATGCCACAATACTGTCTCAGTATAAGAGAGGACGGAATCAGTATATAATTGTATAGAGCGTTGCAGTCATGGCGCCGAAAACCGTTGTTTCTGGGTTCGAACAATTCGTTCCCGAATGCAAAACAACAATGCATATATGTATCAATGAAATTAAATTTTATCCTATATGTAAAAATGGCAGGGCAGACTCACTGTAAAATTACATCAGTACGACGATGCAATCAAAGTTGACGCGGAGAAAATGTCGGTATATATAAAATAAAGAAACGTTTATGCTATAGATTGCAAATGTAGATATCATAACTAATTTTTAGATGTATAATATGTGGCTTATCCTTAATTTTTAATTTATAACTTATCCAGTAGAGACTTTTCAATTATTTTTTTCACATTTACGTTTCAGGGAATTCCCTACCTTGAGCTATTTGCATGTACCCACTACAAAGTGTTAAAATAAAGGAAAAAACAGTTTCTTTTATCTTATTGTAATTTTTCTCTTCATTTTATTTTATTTGGTACTTTATGTACTTTTTATAAATGCTCTCACAGGTGTATAAATGTAAATAAATATTTAGTAATAACAATATATCTTATATTTATTTACATAATACTTAAATCGTATTCTTCTTTCAAATCCGTCTTGCCACTATTGTTCACTATTTCGGATGCCCCCGCGCCAGTATAAGATTGGGGAACCCCTGCTTTAATATAGTGCTATCGATGGAAGAGATGCTGTTTTCAAACTCTAGATTACTAGTGTGACTGACACATCGGAGTGTCGTGTCTTGAGAGTGCGGGTTGATGACTCCGGGTGTTCACAGTGGCCGGCCCCGTCCCTCAGTCGACCCAGAGCTTGCACCTGTCCGCCGGGTTCATCGCCGAGCCCTGGCGGCACTTCCACGACGCCGAAAACTCCGGCAGGTTCATCAGCGGTATTTTGACGCGGACGAAACTCGGGCTGTGCTCGTCCTTCAGCGATTCAATCAGACCCGTGTTCGTGTACTCCGAACACCATATCTGAAACGGCCGTTAAAAAGTAGACGACAACAATAAATTACCTCGAGTACTTAAATGCCAGAATGTGCATTTAGAAAAAAGCGCCCGTTCGGTTAATAGGAATTCGGTTTGCTCACGTTCGCGTATGTGAGGAAGAAGAGTTGGTCGTGCGTGTAGTTCTGAAGGCCCGGCAGCTTCGGCTCTTCGCCATGCCTGTACACGTAGGCGTTGTAGGCCATCAAGGCTTCACGCAGACCACCGTTGTCGGCTAAGTTTTCTCCGAGAGTCAAGTTGCCGTTCACCTGCAGGCATTATCAACTCATCATTCGACTGAAAATTTCAATTGATTCGATGGGGGTTGTCAAACAAGTCCACAGAACGGTCTGAAATCTGCTTGGACTCCTACTTAGACACGATGCAACATTCCATCCAAGAAACCATATGGCGTGGTCAAGACAATATAAGACAGAAGTGGAGACAGACTATGTTCTTTTAGACCGCAACCTATTTATGTCCGGTTAAATGTTCCCGTTGCAGGAAAGTACCGGAGAAAATACGTTCAGTGCCCGATTTTCGAACTATTTACATTAGAAACGGAACTGGCCGCGGACTCTGGCCAGTGTAATGGTCTATTTTTAGGGAGGTCTATTTATAACTTGGGCCAGTTATCATGGCAAGGCCACACTGAACGCTCTTTAAGGTCCACTTCCTTCCTATTGCGAACCCTGGCGGTATGCTAATAGATCTTCAGCCATTCTGTTATTGGATGTAAGTAATTTAGATTTTCATGTCTGTTTTTCTGCTGCTAGAACTTGGAAAATTGCAAACAAAATCACAGAAGCGGCCGAAGTATGTTGTTTAGATATAGATAGTATCTCTAGAAATAGACACTCTCCGGATGAATTATACCGGCCGTGTACAAACCTTTGTGAAAGTCACACAAAAAGTGGTTTAGGTATGAGGTAGGCCATCTACCTAACTCTCCGATCTATCGGAGTGATTTTTTTTCAAATATCAAAGCATCAAACCACTGAAATTTTCAAAATCGAAACATGTGAAATTACCGTTCTGTTAACTCTGGCCAAGTAATAGTTGTCGTACTCTTCAACGTAGCACTTGGTCCTGTTGTTGTATTCATCGATTGATGAATTGGTCCACCATTTCTGGAGATTGCCGTCCTTGTCGTATTGCCTGCCTGTTCAGCAAAAATGAGTCGTAGATCAATTTAAGAAATAAAATATCGACGGAATAAGTTATTATCTAGCATGGAAGTAATCTTGCAGATCGGTTTAATAAACATCAATCGTGTTTTATTCAAATGTGACTTTTAATATTTGATTAAAATCCGATGCCTGCTCTATCGATAGCAGTTAGCATATTTATGCTGGTTAGGATTAAATATTTAATTACCCTAATTAAATCACAAATAAAAAAATCACTATTTCTATCATAAAGCAATTCACCCACCGGTGTTATCGAAGCCGTGTGTCAGTTCGTGGCCCAATATAACGCCTATACCTCCGTAATTCAAGGCCCTAAAATTGAAAGTAGATATATTAAATATTTCGATAATTCTAAACTTACTTAAGTACGCTTGATTTTTATTTTAAGGAAACCGGTCTGCATCCAGGATCATCGGCAGTCGACAAGTGTAAGGAAATTACTGACGGTGACGAAAAGTACCTCAAAATAATCTAGTTGTTACTAGAAATACTTTATTTCGAAAACCTCCTCATAAATAAGATGAAAATACGTTAAAGTTATAGTAACTATTTACGAGAAAAATTGGGAAACTTACTCCAAGCCTAGATCGTAGAATGGAAACTGTAATATCCCAGCAGGAACGGCTGTAAACAGCGTGTTTATATCGTTAACCGTATATGAAGCAAGTTATAATCTAGTGATCTATAAATATATATATATATATATATATATATATATATATATATATATATATATATATTCTATATTATTTTTAAAAGGTTTTACATAACTTCATAAAATGTGACAAATTTGAATGAACATAAAAGATTCCGTAAAAGTTGGTTTTGATTTTAAATAAATCACTGTATATTACATTTACATTAACTAGATGTACGTCAAATTCTATGTTATAAATACATGTCCTTTACTGCTGAAAAGAGTTATTTTCAAATTTGTACATCACTCTCTGACAGTAGTATCTTCCTGATTAATATTTTACCATCACCATTAATTTCAATTATATCCTTATAGCAATAGCAATTATCGAGCTTAAAGAAGATCTGGAATACTTACTGATTGAATTGTCAGAGGGATTGTAGTATGCATTTATGTCCAAGGGATCAAATTCAGGGCTGAAATCAATGAAAATTATTTCGTTTCATACGGTACATAAAATATAAATAATTTTAATAATAAATGCTGAAAAAATGATGAAAAAACTGCCCTCAGTTTCTACCATTTTACTAGGCCACAGAAGCAAGAGGCAAGAAAGAGCCACTGAATATTGTGTAACATATTTGTAAAATATTTAATAGATTTCCTTTCGTTGATTAATTCAGGAAGGCATTTATCTTATATTTTGGTACTAATCTTTTATTATTAGGTATTAGCCTTCAATATTTTGTTTTATTCTTATTTCGCATTCAGATTATTCCTCAGGTAATCGTGGGATAATTAGCAACTGTGGGTGTCAGCACTGGTTAGTAAGCGGCTCGGGTAGCGTTCTTCGCACGGATGGGCTATTCGCAATTTTTCGGACGCATTTTTTTACGGTTTTTGGCGTAGTTATCGTTGTTTCTGATTTGAAATATCTAATTTGTGATTGTCTAAATGTGATAAGTGCAGTGAATCGGTTCAAGAACGGTTAATAAATGTAAACTCGGTAACTTCTTCAAGTGGTAAGTGCTATCATTTCCGATTTCAAGTTTTCCTTATACAATACTACGAATTGTTCTTTTTCACCCAAAATTGTTGGAAATTTACAGTATACCCAGCAATTGTAAGATACACACAATTGCGCAGTAATTGAAAGATGTACAATATATTAAAATATTGAATATATATTTTGTCTGATGTACTCGAGATTTCCCAGTTCCAAAATGGCGGCCGTTGGCATTGACTAAACCGCCATTACTGAACTTTTCTATTAGCAGAAAAATTACAACTCATCGCGCCTAGTTCAACGATTTAAGTATAGTTGCGAGATATTTCATGGTAAATTAACGCGAGACGCCAATTACTTACAATGAACTATTATGCGGTGTATGTATGGATTTCAGTTGGCTTATCGATCCTTCTCGGAGGAGGCTCAGGACGTTTGAAAGGTGAGTCGATTCATTAATTGTGATCTGAAAATGGAAAACATTCACTTCCAATAGTAAAAATAGTCAGTCAGTCCCTTCTTATTGTTATTTTCGATGAACAATAAGAACGTGGCTTTAACCTACGCCGGCGTAATACCGTTCCATTTGCCCGCGATTCGTTAACCACTCCGGGTAGGCGACGAATTTCCTGATGGAGGAAACTTTTCCCAGGGTCATAGCCTTTGTCTCTTCGTCCATCCATTTCAAACGACTGACCAGTTTCGAAAATACGTCCTGTATAATCTGAAGCATCTCATTCACCTGAAATAATTCCGAACAGTGCATTACAATTTCCATTCCCAAGGCCAGCATAAAACCATAAGGTTAAATTCTCAACATTAGTTGTAATCTGTGCACAAATAGCAATACTTGACATTATCATTGACTAATATTTGGGCTTACATGGTCACAAAACATTGAAGGGTAAACACAAAAGTTAAAGCATGTAATTATAACTATAATAGCTCAAAAGCAGCACAACTACATAACTCTAAAAACTGCTAATATAGAATATTACTTAAGTACTACATAGTTATGTAAGCAGAGTTGTATTTAAATTGAACTGACATTAATGTAATTAATTATACATTAATGATGTTAATATATGTTAATTTAATTTCTTCAATTTGCTAATGTATGTATTTAATGTTCATATTATTTGTTATGAAGGGTGTAATTAATTTCAGACATGCTTTGTTGTACATCAATTACTATAATACATTTGTAACATAACATAGGTAATTACAAATGGCCCGATAAATCAAATGTAAATGAACAAAAGTCAAATGAAAAGGGGCTTCTACTTTTGTCTGTGGATTATCAGCAGGAAATGAATAGTTTACGAATTGCATCATATTACACTGATGAGTCTGAAACCTGAAAGTGGTTATGTATTGCTTACATTCAAGTTGAAAAACTAAAAAGCAGGTTTTCCTGAATAAAAGATACAGCATATTAACTGAGTCCTGTTTCAAAACTATTGCTATTTCAGGTTTCATTTTTCTTGTATAAGGTAAAGAAGAATTTATTCCTTAACCCCATTCAGTACTTTTACTTCTAGCTTTTATTTACTTCAATTATTTGTAATTACCTATACCAACTTCCAAATCAATTAGAGTAATTTCTATGAAAGACACTTATTATTATATAAATTAAATATTATAATAATTGCAATCTTTTCCAGGCTTGATTTCACCTACAGAACTGTGAATTCAATGGTGGAGACCAGATGGAGGTATGTTATATTTATTTAACTCAATATAAATATGAAATTGAAATTACATTAATGATGTCAGAATGGACAAGAATGAGCAAACATTAGTTTATGTATCTGTCTATATATGTAACACATAAGATTACACTTAACTGATGTTTTAAAATGACAGCATTTATTTTAGAAATGTTTCTTTAAATATCAATGTCTAATTTTAAGAAGTATCTTCTTACAATCAAATTGACATATATGCTATTCTTTCTGTGCTTCTATTATTTATTGATTCTATCGAAATTCTGGCTTTACTAACCATCTTATTCTCTGAGTAATAAATGCTAATGTATCCATAGATTAATTCAGTACATATTTAAACAATGAACAAATACATATCATGTCTGCCACTTTAATTAAGATTACCTACTTAACACTAATATGATGAATCATTTATAAGATTGGGTGTGTAATGGTTAGTATTTACCAAGTTTTATCCTACTTCTGGAAAATGTTGCTGAAGTATTAACTGTTATTACAATTGAGCTTTCTTGATTGTTTGTTCATCTGTGCAGTTTTTTCTCTATGCAATAATGCAATCTCTATATTGATCTTTAGAAATAAAATCATATATTATCAATGTACCCCTTATGTAACACAATTGGTAAAAGATTAGGGTTGTGATGGTTAATATTATCACTGTATACCATAAGTGAGTAGGGAAAGTTTGATTTTTGATCATAGGAAAATTGTTGGTATTGCTTGGCGAATCGCAGATAAGTGGAAGACTGGATAGAAGATGAACTGACTAAATATGAATGTTATTTTAGACTTTTAAAATTTAACTGTTGGTTGTTTCTGTGAAATTTCCTACCCACCTTTTTCCTTTTTTCATCTACGCCATCTTGTTGTGTTACTTGATAGCCAATAGCTATTGTCATGAGTTGATAAACAGTATCAGTACATATTGATGACCTAGGAAAGCAACAAAGTCAATATTTAATAAATATTTTTTTTTATTATCATACATCAAAATTAAATCTTAGTGCTTGCACATCATAAAAAAGATACACCTTGTTGTAAGAATTTTTAGACATCGTATTATTATTAACATACCTTCTTCTGGAATATGTGACTGATGTCACCTTCATTTCAAGTAGTTGTTTGAGATCTGTTAATTCCTCATTTATATGGGATGCTAAAGTGTACACTACTTGCCACCATATTGTAAATTCTGAAGGATCATTAATAAGAAATTAATACATTTTTTACTGGATGCACAGTGAGTGAGTTTAGATGTGATTAGCAACTATATGCAAAGACATAATATAACACACAGTTTAACATTTCTATTTTGGTAATTAATATACAGATTTGTTGCAAATCATATTTTTAATTTTGAGGGTGTTTTTAAGTTTACAAAACTGTAGGGTTAATTAATCAATTAGATTAATATGCAACAAGTTTTAGTATTCATTATTCACTTTAACATTATATTTGTATAAATTGTACAAAGTATTTGATATATTTCACCTATTTTAAAGAGAAAAATTTAAATTATACAACCTCCACTAAACAAAATTAAATTTAGTAAATATAAAATAGTTATCACTTACCAAGAATATTTTCATCTACTGTTTCCAAATATTTTGACAGGACAGAAAAATAAGATTTCTTGTAAACCAGGATAGTGTAATTATTTTCGAAATCTAAAGTTACATTACTGATATCATCATATAAATATGTGAAATAATCTTTCCAGTTTATCTGA
The DNA here is from genome assembly GCA_019843655.1 of Lethocerus indicus. NCBI lineage: Eukaryota > Metazoa > Arthropoda > Insecta > Hemiptera > Belostomatidae > Lethocerus > Lethocerus indicus. The sequence goes on from JACDQD010000011.1 coordinate 4,429,843, forward strand.
AAAATAAACAGTGCAGAATATTTAGTAATAAAGAAAGAAAGAAAATTTAGCTATCTTATTATAAAATTAATTTATCTTATTATACAACATTATGACTTAACAATGGGAGATTGTAAAAGAAATTGAGGATACAAATAAGTCCTTTTTTTGTTTTATAACTTCTTTAAAATTGTGTGTTGTTGTACAAATTGTCTCTCAGACAGTCCAATAATAATTGAAACATATCATATTATAAGTGAGTTAGTTTAAGATTATTCAGTCAAGCAAATGAGAGAATGAATTAAAATGTTAAATATAACCAGAAGTATAAATTTACATTTAAATTTAATTGATTAATATTGGTAGTTTTTTTACTTACAATATATTAATTTCTTTCTATGATAAATTACATTTTCATTTGCTTTCTATTATCATTTGAATTTTATATCTTTAATAAATATTTTTGTTCTTTGAATTTGATTTATTAAAACAATTCGTACTTGAAATAAATTTGGGTTTCTTTAATGAGTTGGGTTTGAATGTACAACATTTATAGCACATTTAAAAATATTTAATGCCTCGTGACATTTTCCTTGAAAAATTATGTATTTATCAGGGAACAATATATCACACCTTTGACACACCACTCTCTGTTGCACTGTCAACAAGCTCTTGAAGTTCAGTGATTGTCATTTCTTCAGGAACCTCATTGTACAGTGGTCCTGTTATATTTTCCGATTCTTCCATCTAAAACATTAGGTTTTGCAAAGGCACACTGTAACTCTTTTGAACATTTATTGCAACACTCCATGTATTACCATATTAAAAATTACACAAAGTTAGGTGAAACATAGCTCATTATTTATAAAAATATCTAATTTAAAATTTTAGATAATTATCATAACTTTGAGCCATAAATTGTGTTTTAGAATAAAGTCTATGAGAATTCAGACTAATAAATTTTGAAAAATATTTCTTATAAGAACGTACCTCAGTTACATTCAAGTATAAATAAATGACTTGTTCAGTTATCGAATTTAATATTTCTTCATTGTTGTCTGTTGTTTCATTTTTAAATGGGAAGAAGTATTTCAAGAATTTGACCATATACTTCCTCCATAATTTGGCAAATTCATGATCTGTTTTCCCAAACATATTTTTTATGTCGAGGTCTTTATGGCGAGTCTTTATACCCTGGTAGGACCGGCTGCAAATGCGACAATGAAATATATTGCGATATTGGAACCAATTAAGATCTATTTTTTACTCTGCTATTTTGAAATCAATTTAGTTAGATTAATGTACTACATTAATTTTATTGCTAAATAAATATTATAATTGAATATTATACCACTATAAGGATATTAATAATGAATATTATGGGTTCACTTCCCCATCATTACTTAACAGTAATGAAACACTTACAACTAGGAAGTTTTTCATTATTAAGGTATTTTTAAATTTATTTTAGTATGACTAACTTCATAGGATCTCATAACTCATTTTTTTATATTTATATGCACATATACATTAAGAACTCTAAAAACGTAATACAAACCATTATTAGTATAATTTAAGTAAAAGTAATATTATAATTTCAAATGTAAATTAGTAATTTTTGACAATGGAAACATTAACTGAAAGAATCTTATTGCTTGAGCAACCCTTACTGGTACTCACCTTAAAAACTTTTCTCAAGAACTGTTCCCCACATTCTTCAGGTCCAGTTCCTAAGTTTCAGTTATTTAAAATAAAAAGAAAGATCGGAAGATATACAATCCCAACTAAAAGTGGTTATTACAATGTAAGCGTTTTAATGTGGCTTCCCATTGTTTAATGAAAGTTCTCAATGTTGCATATAGGGTATATTATTATAGCGTATCATTTTCACAATACAAAAATTGTATTTGTAACCATGATCTTTTATTGCTATACTGCTAATCTTCTACCATTCTGTGTTGTATAATATTTTTTTAGACCTTGGCAGAAAGAGATCGTCGGCCGTGGCTATTGTCATTTTATTGATGGACTGGTTAGTCGGCATCGGTATTATGCCGAAACCGATCAGTATGTCCATCGATGCCAATTTTCTCGCCCTTGCCAACGTCCTAATCCACGGTTGTTTCGGTTCACCGTCTATAGGCGGTTGCGGCGGTAGGCCTATGTCTTCCAGCAGGTCCCTCAGCGTCTTTAAACCTACTTCTTCCATCGATTCTGAAATTTATGAATTTTTTTTTGAATTTATGAATCTTTGTATGTTTCCAATTTGAGTGTTAACAGTGTCCCTTAAAGTTTTATTACTATCGCCAGTTCAGTCCACTCTTCCTATAACTAGCCTCTCGTAACCTCCCAGTTACTTTTATTGAAATTATGCATGTATAGAGTTTATTGCCGTTATTTAATTCACTTATTCTTTATTATGTTACTTTATACTATGTTTCCATTTTCTGTCGTTCGACTTTAAAAATAACTTAAATGATTAAATAATTCGAATGACCGGTACCTGTATCGAGGCAAGATCGGTACAGTGTCCTGGCTTGTTTCACAGGAAGAGGTTCGTCCTCCGTATCATTCATCAACAAAAACTCTGCAAAAGATGAAAGAACTATTTAGTTCACATTAATTTTTCGTTTGTAAACGTTAATTTACTTGTATCATTCATAGCATGCATATATCTTAATATATATTTTTTAAATAATACGTTAATCTCATTAATTGTTTATTAAAGGACGTAGATTGTCATTAGTGTTGGATGTTTTCGCACTATTCCCTATAGTTAATTTAATTATAATCAGACATATACGATAGGGTTTATAAAATAACATCAGAATTAATTTGATACCTTTAGTTTCATGAAATTAGCCAGTATTTTGCTTACCCGATATGTCTCTTCCGGCTAGCCACCCTCTCTCTATGAACCAGTCGTTTACAGTGTACGTGCTGCGTATGAAGTGTTCCCTGTTCCATTTACCGCAGGCGTACTTGTAGAAGTCCTCGCAGGGATCGGCGGACGTGTCCATTGATTCCATGAGGTTCGAGGCTGGAAATTTAAGACAAATATTCGCATTTCAGCTTTAAAAGGAAGTGTAGGTCTTTCCCGATTGTTACTTCAATTCACCTATCCTAGTTCTCATTTATTGCCGTGCAGAATTATAGAACTTTACACACAACACCTTGGCAGCTGGTGGCTTCAACCTCCATTCGGTACATTCAACAGAGGGATGCTTAACCAATGTTTAATATTTCGTAGATGGTATTACTACTAGTGTAGTACAAAGGGTATTTGAAACAGGGTGGGGGAATTTTTTCTTGATTAATTTCGGCCTCCTCTAATGTGTTTGTTTCTAAGAGTGATCCGTTTAATCTTCTGGTCTTCAGTAGCATTCAATCATTAAAATGTTAGTGACATTTTGTCAGAACCGTCATGATACTTTCATTTAAGTGACAAGAGAGATTTCTGCCGCGAATATCTGGGCCAGTGTCTCCATGACGCGTATAAGCGGAAATCATGTTTATTCGTGAAGCTATTGCAAAAAAAATATAGGCCACTCCGCAATCGAACCATCGCAGATCCATTCGAGAGACGGGAAGCGTTCACGGTTACAGGAAACGCGGAGGAAGAGCCCGTTTTGCTCTATTCCCGGAAATCAGTTCACGATTCGCAGCTCCGTTTGCCAAATATCGGCACTCGGGTTAAAATCGCTGATTCCCTTATTTGGGAAGGGAAAATGCTTAGTTCTATTAATTAAGCGTTTCGATATCATAATTTCGGAAGCGGGAAAGTGAATAAGATCGCGTTATATATTTGAGCCTCTCGAGTCCATCGGTTTCGGGGTAATTACTTTTTTTTTTAGTACCACAGAGAGGAGGAAGGGTCCGCGCTATTTTTCGCCCACGCTGATTTCAATCTTCCATTTATTCCAAGAGTCGTCATTCACAATTAACGGCAACGTCAGGCTGACGCTAGTGCTTGACACGAAAGCGGTGTTGGTGGTGCGACCGTGATAGATCTCAGCCGGCGATAGTCCCAATATCTCTGCCATTAGCGATGTGTATTCAGAACCCCATTTGAATTTTTCAGCGGCCACTCGACTCTCGACCCCGAAGTTTTGTCGCGTTTACTGTTCTAGTCTATGCTTAAAAGCCTCATGATTTAATTCTCAATTTCGGCCGGGTCGAAAGACCTAACGGCGCTACATACATGTCAGTAACATAAAATATTGAAAAATTATCTTTGTAAAAATTACGAATTAAATAAAAGTAAAGTTGAAGAGTTAAACATTTGATTACAGTAAAAAATTGACATAATTAAAATAAATGTTCTATTATATAATCAATCAGTAATATTCGTACCAAAATACATGGGTTTGGTGCAATTCAAAGCTTACTACTAGTTATTGTTATTATATTCAGTTAATATAATTATGCGAATTTTCACCGAGTCAATAATTTACCTGCAAAGGGTGATTTTAAAATAACAGTTAAATTCGAAACGATAATTTAATTATTATTTATTGTGTCGTCTATATACTCAGGTACCTTCGAGTAGGGGCGGTACTTCGTAATAGCTCTTGATTTACGCGATGAAAATACCTGTCAACACTATCACTGCCCCGTTACTGCAATGAAGTTTGATGTTTAAAACAGATTTATACGTTATTTTTTATGTTTTACGAAAGCGGTGACATGAGAAGATTGGCGATATAATTTATTATTACTGACGGTACTGACGTACCGTTTTGTCTGTATAAAATACAGCGGATCGGCAAATTTATCTGTTTACTTTTGACGAAGTACATTAGTTATTAACGATTAGGCTATCTACTGGCAAAATTATTGACGTTCTTGACTGTGCTATCACGTTGACAGCCTTGAGGAAGCAGGTGTACATGTAGGCATACACTGGATACTGTATACTGTATAGTGCTATTTTTTTTTACAATTCTGACAGATTGGAACGAACAAAACGTAGACAACTCCGTAATCAGAAAGTAACAATCAGAATTAAATTCAATTTCTTACCCTCTTATTTGTCATTTAATTATTTCCTGCCTTGATCTAATATTTAATTCCATTTAGTGTTCTTCATTGATTTCCTGGACTAATATAATTTGCAAAAATATTTATTTCTCACTAATTACTTATTTACTACACTTCTGTTATTACTAAAAAACAGTAATTTTAATGTTATGCATGGCTAGATATTCACCTGGAACATTTTTAGCCTTTAAACGCTTTGTTAGTAACACCAGCCTGTTAATATCAAGTCGTTAAATTACATTACATGAAGCCTTCACATTCCTAAGAGAACGCACAAGATATTTAAATTTCTTAGGATCAAAAATGATAACATCTCGAAAAGGGAAAATATGAAATCGACACTAAGACAAAAATTTACCACGTTTTAAGTCGTTAGTGACACTAATGAAAAAATATTAACATCTGATACAGGAAAGTAATTTGCAATTTTAAGCGATAACAATCATTACTGCTCAACGCTTTTGTACAGGTCTGTAGTAAAAACCTGTTGATCTCAATCTCTTTAATTGTGTCAGCTGTTGTTCTTCAATCGCGCACGAGCTATTATTCAAATCGTGATATGGCAATAAAACTGGAAAATTCTAATTAATCACGTTTTCTCCTTTGTGAGTTAATAAAATTACAACTCACCGGAACGCAAGCACTGGGACGTGAGGCACAATTCTGCTTCCCCGCTTGTACTGTTTTTGGCTGTAACAAAAATAGAGAATCAAATATGCAGTGGAGCACATTTTAAGTGTGCGGATTTTATACAAAAAGGCCGTCTTACCTGCGAAGTAAATTGCAATGCACAGAGAAGCGAAGAGTATGAGACAGACGGCCGTCGCGGCACCGAGCATAAACTCCAGGCGTTCCCTCGAAGTCTTCCTTAAACTTTAAGAAAATCCTGAAGTGAATTAATATATTTCTTTAAATTATCAGTGCTTGATGAGGCAAAATTTCCCCATTAATTGCAAATTATTACCGAGACGATAATTCAGCTGCACAAGGAACAAGTGGAAATTGTGAAGACAAGTTACTTACAAGGACAGCTTTGAGGGTATTCGAATTAGGTTGTTTTGACTGCCGTCGACGCTCCATACTGAGGTTGGGCTCGAAATTGGCCCTAGAAACATATAATTATGATTATAATTCCTATTTCGATACCATAAATATCATACTGGGACTGCAAGGAGAATATAGATAAAATATTTAACAGTTAAATAAATCCACAGCTACTCATGATAACTTTAACCTACTTGGATATGCTATATAGTTCAATTACATACTTCGCGAACGTTTCGATCCCGAAGCTATTCAGACTTCCTTGTAAAGTCCCTTGACCGTCGGTTGGTACAATCTGGTACAGTTTTTTGCTTCTTATTTTTCCCTGATTTATGACCCAATAGCGGTTTCTTGTCTTGTTATACACTTGTTTCAATTTTGTCTTGTGCTCATTAAATACGATAAATGATCAATTTTCTCCGTTCGTTTGGTATTTTCTCTCCTTTTTTCATTTTTGAAGGTTAAAGGCTGAGGTCGGTGCCCTGGGGTTTGGACACGGTCGCCATGGCGACAGTCGGTGACAACAGCGCTCAACAGATAGCCCATAAATAAGTATAGGCATGATTCGGGTCCGGATAAGCGATTTTCGATACTTCGGAATGTGAACACTGCCATTACGTGTTTTGAGGATATTTATTTTTTACCGATATCTTACGGCTTATCTCCACTGGCAACTTTGAATGGGCCATTTAATCCCAACCCAAAATAGCTGGCGTAGGTGATTCAATAATTTAATGTTTCAATATCGCCTAAGGTGGATTTTGACCTTTAATAGAGTAAGGCCCATTAAACGCTCCAAGTTTACTGGGTACTTGTAGAGCCTTCCGTTAATTTTTATCCTAAATATTAATTTTTAATAATTGATTATACTGTATATATACACAATATTTGGTTTGGAATACTATTATAAATAATTTTTCTAATTCATCGCTTTGATTAGAAATCTTATGTTGTCAATTTCCTGATTTTCTTTTTTTTAACTGTTTTATTTTTGCACAATCAACCTATACAGTTATGGGTAGAAGAGGAATGGGACTGAACTAGTGGGTTTGGATGTGGAGTGAGGCGGGAGTGGAATTTAAGGAAGCAATTTCCTGATAAATTTTAATTTCGAAGCACTCAAATTTAAATTATTAGGTACATTAGTTATGCCACTCATTGAAATAGAATAAGCTGTTTTGTAACCCAAACACGTGTTTTTCAATATTTTGACTACATTAGTAGTGGATTCATGTACTGAACAGGTAGACTACTACACTTCATCGCGGAGCGATAACATAAATGCTGCCCGTAAAGTAAGCACAAAATGTTTGGCTAAAACGGCCTCGATTATTCATATAGATAAGTAAAGTTGAGATAGTTCAATGTCAGAACTGAAAACAACCGAATATTTTCTACGCTTTACCACCGGTAGTGTCGGGTTACGTAAGTGATATTTCGTAAACTTGAAATTTGCGCAACAACATTTCATGGTGCGTCGGAGTCACTGATTCCAATGATATTTTGGATCAAACCTTAAATTAGTATATGAAGTAACATCATAGTAGCTCGCTAACTATAGAGCTGATATTTATTAATAAAATATGGAGCTTACTGACGTACATTCTAGTAATACATGAATATATCAGCTTAGCTAATTACTGTTTTTGGTATGATTTCCCGTTAACTATTTCAGAACACTGGGACAGAGTCGTGTATATGACAACAAATATTACCTCTATCCATTCCTCCTGGTAATACTCCATAGGTCTTGCCGCTATACGGCTTTCAACTTTGAAGTAGGTTCATTCTAATTATGGCCATCAGGTTGAAATTCCAATTGTACTTAAAGACTGTTTCAAAGAGATACCGCCTTATTTTCACTTGTTCGGTGCGGGCGAAAAAATTGATTAATTCCTTATCGTGTCCGACCGGGCGTTTTCAAATGAGCCCGCTATCGCGAGCCCCGATCGCTTCCCGCCAGGCAACGTCTTGACGACGGGATCTTAGAAATTATGTAACCTGGAATGGGGGAAAAAGAGACAAATTGCGAAAGATGACCGTCGTAACGAACGGGATGGAATAAATTACTGCTCGGAATGACCGTTGACGACGGCAGGAGATATTCTCTTGGCCATTAATCGGTATTTTACAAGCGAATCGACCAACAATCGGAGCGCGCAAATCTCGCAAAATTTCTTGAATGGTTAATTTTTTTTGTAATGGAAAATTATTATTTAACACTCGCTTTTACGATCTTCTATCTCCATTTGGTCCAAAATCAATCGATTGACAAAAGTCCCAATAACGTCCCATTGGGCCGGCAGCTGAAGTGGTATTAAAAGTTCGGTTGGGAATATAATCCATAAATAAATGCTTAGTAAATTCGTATCGCGTTCGAACCCATCCAAGGCCCAGCCGGTTATGGTCGTTCGCTTCGAAACGTCAGTCACATTAGCAATTAAACGAGCGCCTTATACTTACTGGTCCTGGTGCTTGGTAGGTCGACGCGCCTCTCCATGACTCAGGCCGGGCTCTTATGTCCCAGCGGATGTTCACCGGGAGTGGGGCACCAGCCGGACCCTGCCCGCACGCCTCGGGACGCAGCATTCCCACCGGGAGTCCATCCCTCTCATCCCTTTTGAACTCTGAAAGTAACAACATGCCTGTATATATTATTTATAAATATATAACAACCCCGGGATATATTGAAAAATAAATCCGCGATACGTTGAAACCGTGGTATGGGGAAGGACGGTTGTAATGGTTATCGTGCCCTTTCATGTACGTGTAATACAGTGCATTAGGACTCACTTAATGAAATGGATGGTGACGCAAAACCTGAACTGTTTTTAGACTACTGTCGAAGAGGCCGCAAACGGACTGCGAGTGTGCCTTGAATAATTAAATAAGTATGAATTAATGAAGGCTCTTGCTCCCAGGAGCATTTATTTAATTAATAGATTGTTTATTTTAATTAAATTTGCTAATTAATTAAATGTATTTTGCTGAAGAGATAACTGCGTTATATAATTTAAGATAATTTGGACAACGTTGCGCCATTTTTTTGTATATTTGGTCCTATGTTGAATTCTCAGCTGACTTTGTGGTTTCGTTCTTAACAACAGCAGAAATATATCTCATAATCTGAGTTTCTTTACTGCAATGCTTTGTATTTACCGATTTCGATTGCACCGAACGGCACTGAATTAATCGAGTCGTTTTTCATCCGTGGTGGTTGTGTCCCACTAACTGACACAAAATGGGATGACAGGGCCCTAAAAAACGCCCGTTCGAATTATCGACGGGGGCTTTTAATGATATCAAGTAGCGTGCTTCAAAGCCCAAAGACCCATGAGATGAGGGCAGAGAAACAATGGTATAACGGAATGCCTCTCATTAATCGAACACGCGCGGAGGGGGGCAATCAACGGTATCTGATCCTGGGGGCTGCATCCGCGACATCAACATGACAACTGGGACCCCCGGCTTAATTAATTGTCTCTATAGATCTTCAATCGCTCCCATTGTTTGTTTAACATTTGTTTCTGTTTGTTGTGGAGCGGTACGGGACCGGTAACGTGCGCCACGTGACCTAATCGCAATTTCATGCGCCCATCATTTATTTTGTTATCTTACGGATCCTTCGGTTGAAAGTATTTTCTGGTCGTCTAATCTCGTTTACATGTCGCTTAAAGTGGCAAATTTTATTGTCACTCATGTCAGTTCAAGTAGTCCATCGTTAAAGTGGACTGCCAGATAGTGTGTAGGCAGGGCCCATAAATGACTTATTCGTATGATGTAGGTAGTAAAGTGTAGTGGTATGTACCGCCGCAAATAGCCTGGAGCGTAATACTTTTTTTTTATCTTACCTGTGAGGTTCTGTGTTATTCTTCAACAGCTTTTCTGATCACATGTTACACCGGTTTCGACTTTAAGCCAGTGTTAGTATCATTTCCAGAAAAATCGGCCGAGCGATTATTTCGAACACTTTGGATTATATATATAAACAGTGGGTCATATTTTATTGATTAAATTTAACAAAGAACAGAGTCAGGATTTTTGTGTAAAAGAATTTCAAACATTAATTTTTAACAGTGATATTCCGTTCAATATCTGTTTGCATATTATGTATTTCATCGTAATACAAAGGTCTATAAGATTTGCGAATAAATCGACATTTATCAACCAATCCGACATTCAGTACTAATGAACTGTTTACTTGTCGAAGGCGAGCTTCACAATTTGCAAGATTGCATTTTGTCGAAATAATATTCTATGATTTCCCTATAATTTAGTGTAGTTAATTGGCTATACATTGCTTGAATTTCACCATTTTGGTGAAGGTGTGATATATATTAGAATGTTGTACCTAACCAATTATATCACCATCCAAAAAATATAACAAAGTCCTAACATAGTAACAATAGTAACAGTGTTTAATAATGACAATGTCAGGATTCTTCATGAGTCTAACTCAGTATATTAGTGAATCGTCCCGGTCCTCTCAACGGATATTATAATTCGAGGACTGGGTTAAATCGCTGTACTAAGGTGACTTTCGTTTTCGTCGGCTTTACCTTTGTGTCCTTAACAGTTCTAATTGCCCCGAATTTGTTCATTAAACAAACGGAAGTCGGCCCACGTGCCGTTTAGTACACATTGAGCAAATGAAAAAAGGAAACAATGGAGCCTTTACCTAACAAGGAGGGAGCCGGTCAGACTGGGCAACTCATTGTTCTGTCGCAGGGAGTCAAATTGCGTTCGTCGTGTCTCGCTCATTCTAACATTCAGCATCGATAACCGGCGTTATGGATCACAAGGTCATGTTTGTCATAAGACCAGACGGAACTAGAACCGAGGGAATACATTTTTTGCGGAAATAGAACACGAGAAGTGGAATCAACAGCAATAATTTAGTTAACTTCAGTTTGGAACCGAATACTGCATAGAGACAAGTGAACTGTATTACCAGTACTTGAAACTAACTTCCCAATTTAGATTTTTAAACATTTAAATTCTTCTTAACATATCTCAGGTTCGACACCTGAAAATTTCAAAAGTGTTGTTGTGAAAACATTTTAATTAAGCGGGTGGAATGTTACATTTTGCGATTGTTAGTGTAAATCAACAGTTCTTAAAACATGTTATTATTTTTTAAGTCAAGAAACATTTGAACAGATCAGATCTTCATTCGCGGATTTATTTATTTATTATTGAAAACATGCTAAATTCATCATACCTGTTTTTTTAGTGTTCCTGTTACATACAGTTACTGAAATGGAATAGTTTACAACTGTTTTAATATAATTGCATCATTACGAAACGGTATATAGGAAGAAAAAACATTAATTATCCCAATATAATAAGGAAATAATGCGATCTTAGTTATGCACCTCAATTACGTTATCCTTAGTTCCTTAGCTTAATTATCTGAGTAATATGGTGATGAAAGTGACATTAACAGAAAGCCAAAAAAAGGTGGGATTAATTCTAGCAACTTACATTTACAGTAATCCAAAACTGAGAATCATATTTTACAAAGAGGGCATTATATGTTTGTTACAAGGAAACAGAAAGGCTGTAAAGGTAAATGGTCATTGCGAAACATTTTATCAGCAACTATGACTCGGACTCAGAGGAAAATAGATTGATACACTGAGCTCATTATGAGAATCAGACTAGTCGCATTGTTCTCGATCTGTTTTTTATACACATTTTGCAGTTGTGTGTTTGAAGCGTCCTACGTTACACAACCAATTTTAGTTAAGATTATAATTACGTTACATATTCGTTTCTAAACATGTGAATTTAATATTGGCAGGTTCTGAGGGAAATATAACCTGTTTTCTTCATTTTAAAATTAGGACTCCCACAGAGTAGGGTAGGAGCATACTTCGAATGACACATGACATACACGGGGTGAACCAATAAGATCGAATTCGTCGATATAACTTTTCTTTTAGAATTACCTGTAGTTCTCGAGGATTTGTCTGAAAATTCAAAATATTTTAGTTGATATATTCTGTCAGCTTTATGTTTGTTGTCTGTAGGGGATTTCGGTATGTATAACTGTCGTCAGTCCTGTTAACTATCTAGAGCGTGTCCTGCTAGAAGTTAACTCCTGTTTTAAATTTCTTCCTGGTACAAATCAATAGACAACCACGAGAGTGCAGTGGCGTCATATTTAAAAAAAGAATTTGTTCCCGTAGTGCCTTAACAGTAACATTCCGCGTCTGATATGCCGGAAGTAATCTCGGTTTGATTTACAAACGGAATATCAAAAAGCGGCCTAGCTTGAACCAAATAGGCGAGATTGGAGTTATAAAATGGATGATGTCCCAAATTGACGGCTAAGCTGAAACCTATCTAGAAACCATAAAATCGAACTAGTGATAACAAGAAATGATTATATTGCACGTATCGTAGATTTTCTGATTGTCACATTTGAATAATCGGACAAATTCTGCAGTGGAATCAATTCGGGATATTATAATTCTGGATTGTTTTTTCGATGCTCAAATTATTTGTATTATTCTTACCTATTTACCCGCGAATTTACGATTCTCGTTGCACTTAAAAAAAAGTCCGCCGGGTGAATTCTGTAATCCGGAATCATGAAATTCTTGTCATAGTTTGGCCGAAGTCGGTGACGAACGGTTGGAACTGTCGCTGGCCCACTGTCCACCGGTGGACACACGCGGCTCGTTCTATGATGATAACTGACGAGCCGCAAGCGACACCGGATCGACCTCGAAGGCCTCCAACAATCGATTGTTGGCCTCCCCCCGTCGATCGGCGCCCGTCGCGTGGCAACATTGTCACGGTAAACGGTCGCCAAATCACCAGCTAATTTGGCAGGGTTTACTTTCGGGCGGCCCCTAAGAAACGCCCCATAATAATGAATGGTTTAACAGGTTTAATTGCGAAATTCCATCATGCAAGCGCATTGAGCGTGCCATAACTAAAAAGGACTATCCACATTTCACACATGACTATTACTACACGCAGTATTCGGAACACATGGCGGGGACTATAACGTGTTAACTCTTGGTTATGAGGATTAATAATACCTACTGAATGAAGCCGGTTATCGATCGGTTCAATAAAATGCCCAAAGTAGAAAAAAATCATGAAATATTCAGTCCATCTACAGTATGAGAAGCGCTACCGGTATTTGTTCGCACGTCGCTGTTAACTGAGAATATGACCTTCCATTCAGAAAGGACAACTAATTATACTTGCATTTTCTAAAGACATAAACATCTAATTTACTTTAAAACTAACTCCGAAACATTTCTGCGGCCGTTTAAATAACACTGACACTTCAGATAACAATAGAACTCTATTACATCACATTATCAACGTACTCTTGTGTAACGCCGCTTCCTACCTAGGCACGCAAATGAGACTGGACGTAATCGAATGGATTTATACTCTGCGTTAATGGAACGTACCCTAAGGTTTATTAATTTACTACTATCGATTCATTGTTTCATTATACACTCGTGATAAATCATCAATCGTATTTAATTCAATAGCATACTTCAATAGGACTATTATAACCGTTTCACTAAATCACAATATTTCATAACATTAATAATATCTATAAGTATTATTGAAACTGAATGAGGCTTATTACCGGGACCAGTTAAATTATTGCATTATATACGGTGCGTTAGTTCCCCATCGAACTAAAGTGCTTCGCCGGCCGTGAGTTTCAGCCCCGAGTTTTCAGACAGTTTTTTTACAGTTTCTGGCACAGTTTTTTGAGTGTCTGAAAATGATGTAGAGCGCGTAAGAAAGTTTGAATGACCAGAAGTTATTTATTACCAACTTCAGGCAATCGTGATTTAATGAAATTTGAGACTGTTAATGGTTCTGAATTCCATGAAATAGACATAGCTTGAATGTTTCTATATACCTTTTTGTATAGTTATATTGGCTGTCTGTAATGCCATTGTTTCTAAACTCGTGGTGGGGAAACAGTAGGTACTGTTTCTGTCGAAATTGTCGCGTGTCATTTCCTTCTTAATAGGTTCTGGTGACAGCAATTGAACGTGCTATTGAGTGCGGTTGGAGAGATACAAAGCGGCTGTATATATAAACAGGGTTGAGGGCATACGCAGCGGGGAAGTGGAACGGCGATGTGGCGTTTCCCATTGTCAATCTGTCCCGATTGTCTAAGCTGTCTCACAAAGCCAGTGGCTTAGGTCTTTATCCGCGGCCATCTCAATTCGGTAATGGGCCATGTTTAAGAATCCCGTACCGCTTCTGGGTAGTATTAGGGCGGACAATTCCCCCAGCGGCTAGTTGAGATCATTTGCCGAGGTAATTTAAAGCGGGATGAGTTACTTGGCAATCCTCTTTTGGCGATTTATTCTCAGAAAAGAGCGCTGACGCATATTCAAGGTAACTTGTGACTGAATTTAAGTGAAATGGTTCTAGACTACGAATTTGAAACGGACATCCAAACAAACATACAATTTAGAAAACCATATTTAAACCGATGTTCCATTAAGACCTCCAACATCAGATTGTTTTTTATATACTCAGGATATTGATCACTAGAACGTCTTGTCAGGATTTAGTGAATTACACGTACTAATAAATAAATACCCAATTTATGAGTTATATAACCAGTAACTATTTTATAAACAGTATAATTTTAGTCACTGATAAGAGTATAAGCTCCGCCTATCGGGTTGCTTTACAAAGGGGATGTGAAAGGGATGCGAACTGGCCGTTTTAAGTTTTATTCAGATGAAGTCTCGTATCGTCTCGATGCGTTGTTGAAAATCGGATCGGGTTTGTGCGGTGCAAGGTAACGAAGGTCGGACGCGCAAAGCGGACGACGCCTCATTTGCGACACAAAAGCCGCTCTCTCGGTCCGAGTGTTGGGAAACACCACCGACCCGCATTGTCGGCTTTGAAACGCCGGATTTGATGCAGTTCGGCACGATTTGGTAATCGGTTCATGACGGCGCCCAGACAACCCTCACCGAGTGTGAATGAAGCGCAATGCGCACCAGTAAGGGGTTCGACCCGGCGTTTTTCAGGATACGTATATGAGTATTAGCCGAGATTTTTTACCACAAATACAATGAGATGCGGGTGTCTCCACTGAGGACGATTCGCCCATAGTCTGAAGCTATAGTTCAGGGGTGAGCAAATCTGGCTCTTCGTTCAGTGCGGCTCCCATTTAAATCCGTTTATTTTAAATCCGGAATACAGAATGCGTGACCCAGCCTTGGTATAGTCCTTAACGAGAAGGCACAGGAATAGGACATTTGGAGATACAGTCTTCTGGCAGTTATGTCGGAAAAATAGGGAAAGAGGTGTGAACGGAGTATTGCTTGATGTATACATAATTCAACGTCTGAACACGGACGGTGCACTCTATCAAACAAGTGCTTTATTCGAACACTTAAATTGCTCAGAGACAACTTCACAATATCCAGCCGCGTGATGTTTTTTTTACCCAGGAGATCCGACTGTCTGAACATGTAAATGAATAAAATCTGGGGTTATTTTACCCCTGAGCATACTGGTCCTTCCAAGAAGGAACATCCTCCTCTGGTTAGGAAGGAACCGCCTGAGACGTAGTTCCTAGCGAGAAGACTAAGGAAAACGAAATTTCAAAATCATCGTCAGGTATTTTTGAGAGAATCTCTGGCTCATACCATAACCATAAAAGAAGTTCTAATACAGTATAGATTATGTTTTAATGTATAATACATGCGCAGCACGCGTGGAAATTCTAGGCAAAAAAAGGATTAACACAGATATACAAAAAATAATTTGATTAATTAACAAACTCTGTACAATTTAATAGTATGTTTTTACCATAATCCATTACACAATCGAATGAAGGAAACCCAAAGAAATTTCTGCCAATAGTAATAAACGCGTGGACATTAGCACCGCGGTTAGAAATTCACGGCATGTCATCCGACAATGTCCACCATACCGGGATCTTTAAATCAAGGATAAGATATCGCGCGAACCAAGGCTTTAACCTTATCTTATTAAGCGCATTAAGCCCTATATTAAGGCTTCCTGAGACAAAAATGTCGGACGATATGACACGTAACCGGTAGCATACTGAAGGCGCCATCACTAGTTTTTCCAGTCATAGAAGTTTGTTTAGGAGTTGCTAATGTAAATAACAAGGTTGGAAAAATACCGCATTGAGTCCACGGGCTTACTAGCATCCAAATACCTACAACCAATATTATTCGATGTATAGGTCTTTGGTCAGAAATATGTATAGTAATTATAGACTTTGTTATTTACTAGAAACATTACATTTTTTTGTTACATGATTTTTCTACTTCGTGTTGTTTATCCGTAAGGGTTTACTAAAGACATGTCAATATTTCAAATATGACATCATTATAAGTGATTATGAACGATATAATTTGAATCGTAACTCGATGGGGCCTGGTGGGTGAAAAAATTGGATTAGTCACCGATGGATGGGGGCACTGTGAATGTCAATGCTCTTCAGGGAAACAATAGTGTTTTTGTTTTAGTTCCACTCCACGGTTAGATCTGCGTGCAGGCAATGTATTCGTGTCTGTATCGTGTGTTTTAAAAACAAAATTATTATTTTGGCAATTGCCAATGCCACATCAAATATGCCAACCTTCCAATGAGCTGGTCTCAACCAGCTCTTGTTATTTCTTTTCTATTCATTTGTGTCTGTATCGTGTTTTGTTTTCTTAAAATGCAACCGAAGTACGACTGCACAACAATCGTTCAGATAAAAAAACCTAAAGAGTTGTGAATTTTACGTCCTCTTGTCTTGTGTGACAGTCAGTTTGTGAGCAAAACTGTCACCGATGCCAACCAGACGAGAGAATGGACTAAAACTTCTACGCCTACGTTAATCTGTGACTTGTCAACTGGACACAATTACTAGGCACGAACGGAGTTTTCTTTTGTTTATTAGCTGAAGATAAATTCAGTTCCGCCCAATTTTCTAAAAGACGAAATTCCATGCCGTTACATTGGACCTTTAGAGTGTTGAGTAAATATCGAAAAAAACAACAACCCGTGCTCTGCGGCTTGTGAAATGAACAAATCGAATGTTGTGGTTCGTTTGAAATCTCAAATGCGCTCTTGGCATATTTTCACCCCGACCACTAACGGAGGCGATACTTGAACAATTTCATTTTGTAACTTTCTGCACACCAAATCGTATTAATGCATTCATAATGTTCATATTTATAGCTTAAACTTTGTTAGGGTGTCGGGAAAACAAAAGTATTAGAATAACGAAAATGAACAATGCAATTAAGTCAATGTTATATCTAAATTAAGAGCGCTCATAGAACATTGGCGAAATGTTTTCAATGCGAACGCATATACTACATTAACTCTTGCTTGGTCCACCAGTGCATTTTTAAATCGGCGTTTCCTTCATCGCGATCTTAAATTAGAGGAACAAAAATAGCAAGCAGACGCTAGTTGTGCTGCGGATGCTGTAACTTCTCGTTTTGCTAAAAGGCGGCAGACGGGACTATTGAAAATTGCGCGGCTGCTATTGTCATGGAAAATAAAGTATGACGTACAATTTGTAGCGATAGATTAAGTTATGCAAGTTTAGGACGTTAGAAACTGGTTTCTAGAGGAAACCGACGAATAACTGTTTCCTCCAGTCACTTTTAGATCACTAGAATTCATTTACACATAATTGTGGGAAGTTACATATCCAGGAGCTTTGTTCGAGGTGAAAATGCACGAAATATAAACTTGAAATTGAGAAAAGAAAATTAAGAGTTAACTTTTTATTGTAATTTATCACCGTTTATCGGCGTTTTTTTAATTCACAGGGAGAGAGACCTTTATGTATCGAACCAAACATACACGTACGTGCCCAATTCCTAAATTATAGGTTTATTACGAATTATTAGACTCCCAATATTTGTAAAATGGAGGAAACAGTAGGGTACGAAAGTTTCTATGAACTGAAATTCCGCACACAGCGCCACTGTATTCTATGGGAAGGCCCATGAACCATTCTTACAGCGAAGGTGGTGCCCTCAGCAGGAATTTCTCGGAGGCTGTGGTGTAAGCAATTTCCATTCAATTGATAAATACCACTGAGCAGCTAAATAACACTTTAATATACATCTGTATATATATATATATATATATATATATATATATATATACACACGTAATACCACATGGTACTGAGGATATTTCAAAGATTTGAAAAATGTTTTTATCTCACCTAATGAATATATGAGGAAATAAATGATTTCTTAACTATTTATTGATTGTTAATATATTAAAGTATTAAATTATTTCCTTCATACGCAATTAGAGTATTCTTTGTTTTTATTTCACATAAAGTTTTGTAATAGTAATTAACCCCTAGAATACTCTCAATTATTGAAAATATTTCAGTTTATATGTATGTATAAGTAAAGAAACTTCTTTTTCTAGGAGGTAGTAAGTCAAATTTTGATCGCACATTGATTATATAAGTTTCATTGATATTTTCATTTTAATAAATCCTTAATTAACATGTGTTAAACAGTTGATTCTCAAAACAATGGAGGGTTTGGATAATTACCACTTTCGCTGTTAACTGTCCAGAAAACTTTCTTTTGAGGACAAAGAAATCTATACACTCTCGTCTACTGAAATTCCTATCACAGCAACAGTACAGCGACAATGCTGACAGGGAATAACGTACCCGTGGCGAGGGGTGAATGTCGTACTCAGCCGACTTAATTGTGCAATTACTAACAGAAAGCAACTGACGATGGCGGGAAGTCGCAACAGGTTTAGCTTATGCTTCGAAACAGGAAAAGGCAGACAAGATATAACACAAATAGTGAAATTCGTTTCTAATTTTCTTGCTACTGGAGTTATTTAAGGACTCATAATTAATCGAAATTTGCCATTGAATGAAAAAGCGACGAAAATTGAGAATTTTTGATCCGTTCTCCGTGAGCATTGTGAAAGTTTTGCTCTCAAGACTGGCTGGCGACTGGTTCATTAATCTTTAATTCTGAACTAATTTATTCCCGTTCAACACGGGTTTCTCCCCGCGAATCTTCGTTAGGGACACTCGATTCCGATCAAAGCACTCTGTCCCTGTACTAAGTGATGGGATGTCATCACTTGCTGATTTGATCCTCAGTTGTCTCTTTTCTGGGTGGCATTTGTCAGTGTTGCTCTCACTACTTTAAGGTTTTTTTGAAATTCTCAATTAATTTGCTTTTCATCATCGTGAGTTCATTATTGCTGTCGGTTTCTCCCCCAAGAATCTTCGTTGGGGACATTTTTCCTCGTTTCCGAGCTAAGCGCCCTATCTCTGAGAAACCTCGCGGAGGGATGAACTTAATCCCCTTGTCCGGAGAAAATGGATCGTTGGGGAAAAATCCCTCCTGCGAATTTTCCTGCGTGGTGTTGTTATAGGAGCGTCTCAGTCTCAATGAGCGTTCAATGAGGTCTCGTTTGGCTTCATCGTAAAGTCAGTCCCGCAGCCGTGATCCCGTTCTTGCTATTCCCCGCAGGTGCACCCTGAGTGATGAGCATGGAACTCATACTACACTCGGTACATAATAATTTATGCTACAATACCGAACGATCGGTGATCAGTTGGCGGTGAACTGAGTTGTTTCCTCTGGTGGATGGGATTTCTAAAAAGGCCGGCGCCCGATGTGAATGGGCCGCCCCCCGAACCCGTTTCTTATGTCATCGTCAGCGGCAGCCGCCGCCGCTGCCGCCGCCGCCGCTGCCGCCGCCGTCGGGGCCGCGAGTCTATTTCGTGTGCAAGAAAAATTGAACTGGCTCCGCGGGAGAGAAACCCGGTAACTTTTGTTTGAAAGTCATAATCTCCCCGCTTGGGAGGGGACTGGAACCCGGGCCCCAGGAATGCAGTCTGCGCCAGAAACATTTATAATACATTATTAACTCACCGCCGATAACTCTCAATTTGCTGCTCCCTCTTCGTATTCACGTCTGCCCGGCCATCTGTTATACTATAAAAGATTAGGTTACGAAAAAGGACAACATTTTTAATAGATTCAGTGCGCCTCACGAAGACAAATTTGACGCCAGTTAACGTTATCGATAAATGTAACAAATATTAATGAATTTTAATCAAAGCGGTCTGAGGGATTGGTGGCTTTCGATTTTCTGCCAAATTCACATCGTTGGTTCCAAATAGGACAGGTTTTGTATTCTCGCAATTGCCAGTTCCATTCCGCTAGTTAGTTAGCTACCAATGTGAATGTTATACCGATGATATTAATATTAATATTATATTTAAGAGAAGAGTAACAAAAGCACACACACACACACAAACATATATTAAAATGTTTATTATAAAATAAATTATTAGATAATTTGAACTGGAATGTCAAGTTTTCAAAAATGCTACCATTTAATACCAAAAAATATTTCATATCGGAATAGTACTAGGGCCTATTTGGAACTCCTCGGGCGTTGAAATCACTGGGTAATATACGTCCCGCTCCAGCAGAATATATATCTAGTTGAGTCTGTCATGAGTCAGAAGCTAAATGGAGTTAAATTAAACATATTCCCGACATGCAGGCACAATAGGAATGACTGGGGCGTTAAGAGTTGCGGCCAAAATTCTTACAGGACGGACGACAGATACCCGACAACAGACTTGTGGCTTTTAAATCGACTACCAATTTTGAACGGAATGAAAAATTACTGGATTTAAGTTTTAATTAAATAGCTTTGCGCCGTAAAATTTCTTATAGGGAGATGGGGGCGAAGACAAGCGAGAGGAATAGAGCTCGAGAATGTGCGGGCCTAGTATTTTTCAGCCCAGATCCGATATAGGGTTTGGATCGAATCATTTTTCCGTACTCCCGGAATGGAGGGCTCAAATTTCTGTTTGTACAAGATATTGAAAAGCCTATGACATCAGGGCAGTCCTAAGAAACAATCAATAAATAAAAATTATAGAAACTGGTAGAACTATTAGTTTATATCGTTCCAGAGTTATTTGATGTTCACTCGCAATGGATTCGAATTTACCTGCCCCGTGGAAATAAGGCCCCATTCTTTATTTTCTTTTTATAAACTTAATTTCAAATAAAGTAAATACATAATACGAGATCCGCGTTCCCATCAGACCAGTAGCAATATTTTACGCTCAATACCTATTTGAGAGGCATCAAATTTGAACAATGATTATAGCACTATATTTCGCTAGATGAAAATCGTTCTATAATGCCTGTAGGGCCCTAAAATGTAATGGAATCGAAGAGTTTAATTGGGGATCCGATCAGAGGGGGCGTAGAGAGGGAAGCGATCCGGGCGGACTTTCTCAGCAGTAATTTCACGCCGGTCCCAACTCCCCACCTCCTTCTCCTCCTCCTCCTCCTCCTCCTCTTTCCTCGCCCAGTTTATTTTGACCCGGATCGAAATCGGCCATAAAAACAGGAATGCGCCCGCAAAACCCGGGCCCCAGAAGTAGCGTGCCGGGTAAGGGGGGGAGGGGTGGCGCACATTACGCAACTCCCGATTTCAAATTGCTTCTCAAAACTTTTTTAATCGACCCGTCCCGAAATATCGGAAAAAAAGTGAAAAAAAACCGAATACTGAAGCGACTTCGAGCGGAGGGCGTTGTAGTGTCGGCCTTACCCTCTCCCCCCCTCCGGTTTTCGCGTAATTTTTGCATGAACCAATCGCTAAGGGGGTAAGGTAAGAAGGTAATGTCCACCCATGAATGAAATACGTAGATTTCAACGGCGGTTCAAAACATATATGGGGAGGTCTTCGGCCATTCTGTATTATATCTTCCCCAAATAATCGAAACGAATTTCTTATCTAGCTTAACTGAACTTGTTACCATTTGGGATAGACTTCCTCTCTGGCTTGACTAGCTTCTGAATATTTAAATTCCTTTACTGTATCTTCCTGTAGTGGATCGTGGTGCGAGGTTTCTCCCCCAGATTTACGTTACTTTTTTGTAACAGCACCAATACGTTGAAAAAACAAAAGCAACTGATTGAATACTATAATGTAGACTATACATGTCGTTATTTTAGAGACCTTGTAGGTACATGAAACTACAGTGTTTATATAATCACGGATATTTTTAGTAGTGAAATTTAAATTGAATTCCTTGAAAAATCAATTGTTGGAAAAAAGCAACTGAATTATTGAAAACTTGTTGATGATAAAGTGGTGAAATAAACGCATGCCAAATACAAATTGAAATTAAATTATCCAAACAAAAGCAATTAATAAAAGTTGACAGCCGGTTGGGGACGCTGAATTAACACTGGACTTAACTGCAGAAGACGCTTTGGAAAATCGGAAAGGATACAGTTGTCAGGTAGTAGGCACGTATTAGGCATACAATGGGCAATAAATTATAGCCTGAGAGCGAGTTCACACCACTACATCATAGGAGCTAGTTATAAGCCAGCTAGTGTCTTCTATTATACCGTGTATATAGCTGATCTATCAATTGAATCAATTTAAAATATTGATATCGCAGTTGTTTTTTGGTAGTGTTTCCAACATATATCCTCTGGCCTATGCTACCTGACTAATAGCCGAATTTGTCATATGTGATTTTACACTCATTCACATCCAGTGTAGATGGGTGTAGTTTGGTCAGGAGTTTCCTGGCTTAACGGATGTTGAAGGCTCAAAGATAATATTATATGTATATATATATATATATATATATATATATATATATATATATATATATATATATATATTTACATTGTAAACCGTGGCAGGCTGGGGTCACTATCGCACTATCACGACATTACTCAATACAACTGTGATACGTCTTTTCAATGCCCCTTCTCCCTTATCTGAAATTTAGGTAGTTCATTTACCCTAAGAAAAAATGGGCTATTTTTTTCTTTTGTTAGCATATTATAAGCTGAACATTACACTCTGATATGTGGTCTCTGTTATAATGAAACACTAAACATTACCAGTATTTTAATGTTTATTTGTATTAGTGTATTCAGACCGACTAAACGTTGAGGGCAGTATCAACTGACTACAGAATATATAAATATACCGATTTAGGTGATTTTTTGATCTCCTCTCGCTTGTTTAGGTCTATAGACCGCCATCAGTGATTTATTTGGGGAATGTTCTTTATTGCTGAGCCTTTAAAGTCCATACTAGCAGATCAACACTTAATCTTTTTATGCTAATTTAGTACTGTTACAATGTAAATGTCATATTTCAAATTGCATAATAAACTGAAAAAAATGGATTTGCGCCACAGTACGGCATACTGTATTATTAAAAAAATCTGCATTTACCCGACTTAAGGACTGCAATTTAAGACATTTTCTTGTGCCCCAGTACCACGTATAGCAGAAATATGCAGCGAATTAATTGCACATATAATTCAATAATAATTCGAAAAGTTCAAAAAGTAATAATGACTATCATTACCTAAGAGGAGGCCAAGGTGCAAGTGCTGTTGGACATCCAAGGACGACTGCGATGATTATTATATCTATTTGACCATTTTGTTTAATTTGATTCCCATTTTCCAAACTTGTCAGGAAAATCATTCTCGGGGCAACTGTATTAAGTGCCCAAATTAATTAATGCGGAGCCCGAAATGAATGTTTTAATTAAGTGGCCTCCTTGCGATACTGGGTCAATTATGCGATGAAAGAACTACCAGTTGCTCCAAACTGCGATTTAATGATTGTAAAGAAATAACTGCAACGTAAAGTACTCAATCCTCCTCTGTATTCACCAATTAAGAATGGTGTTAATTTACTATTTTTTAACCTTTAATTCAATAATAACTCAGCGACTCGATAACGCATGAACTGTGCGGCGATTATTTATTAGGAGATAATAATGACATTAATGATTTTTCCTCGGTATTCATTTTTTTCGTAGTCCATAAAAAAATCTATAAATTCTTTACCTGAATTATCCGACCTGACTTTATCTCTTTTATTTATTCTGCCTCGTTTCCATTACACCTCTCAGATTCTCCGAGTTAAAAATGTCTTCAAACTCTTGTTTTTTTATCTGTTATTCGCTTCAATAAATAATGTTTAAAAAAAATTTTGTTTTTTGTTTAGCGATTATTACAAACATTTTATTCCGTAATAATTTTCCTACTGTCTGTCGGTGTGGCGGGTTTCAGGTTTTCACCGTCGTCAGTAGAGGAGGTGGAATGCTGCCAGTGGAATGCTCCACTGTGCATAGTGCTATGATGGTGATCGGTTGTCAATATTATGTACAATTGCAGTGGTAACGATGTACTGCCCATTAATTATGAACTCGGTGTCGATGAAACTATTTTCTTGTGTTTAGTCTATATTTTCTTTTGTCGACCTATTTAATTCGTTTTAATAAGTATACTTATCGTTTTGTCATTTAACGCTATATGTTTATTTATTATGGAATATTTTACTTTGACAACCTAGTTTAGGTTCATTATTATTCTAGAAGGTTACGTACATATTCCATCGGTTATCTAATTTTCATGTTTATGCATATATCTGCAAGTGTTTTACATAAATTAAATTGCAAGCTGCATTATCGAAACATCATTTGTTATAGCCAATATCCAACTGTACGGGGTGTGACCGGGTAAGCGGGCTAAATAAGTAGATGTTACATATTAGGTTCAGTAGGTCCGCGTTCGAGTTTTTAATTCTTATTTTCAACCCGACTGTTATTCGAAACGAGATTGGTAGGCCGAAATGGAGAGCGGGCTCGGATGGGACCGGTCGGTCGGGGGCAGTGGGACGGATGCTCATATAGGGAAGCGGAGGGCCCAGTGTCCGGCGAGTCTGTTGCGCAACCCCCCATTGCGTCACCGCCCCCTTTTTACATAACCCGTTGCGTCAGAGTTCGGTTCTCCCAGTCGCGGCCAGTTTTCAGCTCCGAAATTTGCATAGGGAGCGTGGACCTGCCGCCCCCGGACCTCGGCCTCCCGCTACCAATTTCCCCGGGACGATATCAATTTTTTTCTTCTTCTTATCGGCCGCCATTAACGCTTCGGAGCGATTGAAATTGCGCAACGTTTATTTATCGGCCGCCCGGTTAGCAAAATACGCGGTTTGTCGAAAAAATTCCTGACCCTCCTTTCTAATCTTATCGAATTACGCGCTCGGCGCGAATTTACCGTAAAATTATCCTTTTTTTGTTCTTGTTTTGTCCAAGCTTAACCCCACTTTCACGGGATCTCGCCTTAAGGCGAAAACGGCTTTCAAACCAGGGCTCGCCGGTAATTGGCGACCCCGAGTTATACGGCCGGACAATGTAACCGACCATATTTGAGCATGAGCCCGAGCGTACTCGCTCAAAAAAAAGGAATCGAGTTAATGACCTCGAAATCCCTTTTCTAGATTGGTGTCTCTACCTTCATATCCGTTAACCCGCTCGGACGCTTTTGTACTGATGTTCTGAAATAGGATAGGGCGTAAAAAACGAACGACTATAAACATTTTAAATGTATTCCTTTATTTAAAAACATACAAATTTCCCATATAAAAATGGTTGTTACTTCTACCCATAAGTGTTGGTGAACGTGAATATCACAAGATGTAATATATACATTAATATATCGTAAAAAATGAGAAAAAAACGAAGTTAATTTAATTCTAAACTACCATTACGACAGATATTATAATGTTTCGTGGAAACCGGTAGATCGAGTAGACTAGTAAAAACAATTAAATTGTTCGGTAACTACGTCGTGTTTCAAGAGATAGAAGAGAAGAAATGAAAGCCGTCAAGAAATGACATAAAATATACAGATATAGATGTAATTAAAACGTTCGGAAGGATTTTCGATAAGGGAGAAGTGTCCGTCCTATATTGTCTACAGTTTGAAGATATATACATTGGTGTTTAATTTAACGGAAATAAATTTAAATTAAACGGGTCAGATTACACAATTTATGGCACACTCGTTTAAGATCGACGGTGATGGACGACGATTGTTCGCGTAAAAGCTTTTTTTATAGCGAGTTGGAAAGTAAGTAAAGCGAGAGAATTCATGAAACGAAACTAGTATGTACAAAATCTTAGTCGAAACGGCGATGAGATCGCGTAGAGACATCCGCGCAGTCTCCCGAATAATACGTCGGCTCTGATTGTCCCCGATGTTCGGAATCGTGCGCTCGGACAGATACGCCGGTTTCACTCGGCCTCGATTTATGTTCAGGTTGTTACGCGTCCGATGCAAGCGACCGGTATCGAACGCCGACGGTAGGGTCGAGCAGTCGGAGTCTAGTGGGGCGAGCGCGACAACAAATGCGGGACGAGGTCGAATATAGAGCGAGGGTGATGAGAAAGGACGAACGACCCGAGCCGGGGGAGGCTCGGCAGGTCTTGATAAATGCGCGCGGCGCGGATGGAGTCCGCGACTACCCGTCGTAACGAAAAAACAAAATAAAATTATTGTAGGTATCTGGAGAGGAGTATGTCGGTAGGCGATCTCGGGGCGCGTAGAATGCGTATCGTGTGGTCGGGAGAGCGGAGTTAGGCCTTGCCGAAGACGGGTCTGGCGACGTGAGCGGCCGCCGAATGGTCCTGCTTGGAGACGGTGGCGTGGAAGCCGGTAGCCCAGTCGGCCACGTAGTCGACAGTCCTGACCGAGCCGTCGGGCTCGACAAGGCTGTACTGACCCTTCACCACGTCCCCGTCCCTCTCCTCCCACTGGTGCTTCTTGTCTCCGGTATGGGGGTCGTCAACTCCGTATTCGAAAGCGTACCGGGGATGAGCGTCCTGCCGAAAATAATATGCGGTTTAAGTCTCGAGTAGGTCGAATAATTATTTACGTCGGGAAATTGCTTCTACTTACGTATGACTCGATCTGCTGGTGCTGAACGGTCTTGATAACCGCGGGTGAGACGACCTTGGTGGCGACGGCTCCGTGACCGGCGGAGAGGGTGGCTACGGCGGGAGCGACGGCGAGGGCGGGAGCGGCGGCGGCGTAACGGACGGCGGGAGCGGCGTACCCAGCACCGTATCCGGCACCGTATCCGGCACCGTAGCCGGCACCGAAGGCGGCACCACCTCCGTAAGATCCGCTAGAATAAGAGGAAGATCTGCCGCCGTAGCTCAGACCTGAAGAGTACGATCCGGCACCGCCGAAGGCGGTCCTGCCTCCGTAAGCGATTCTACCGCCGTACGCGGCGCCACCGGCGACGGCGTGTGCGCCGGAGAAGGCGGAACCGCCGGAGTAGGAGGAGCCGCCGGAGAATGCGGAACCGCCGGTCGAGTAGGTAGCTACGGCGGGGGCGGTGGCGATCGTGGCGACGGCGGGAGCGGCGTGGTAGGTAGCGACGGCGGGAGCGGCGGAGTAGGTGGCGACCGCGGGGGCGGCGTGGTAGGTGGATACGGCGGAGCGGCCGAGTAGGTGGCGACGGCGGGGGCGGCGGCGGCGATCTTAGTGATGGCCGGAGCGGCGGTCACTGTGGTGAGGGCGGCGCCCGAAGTGAGGGCGGCACCGGTAGCTACTTTGGCGTATGCGGGTCCGGTGGTGTAAGTGGACACGGCAGGGGCGGCGGAATAGGTGGCGACGGCGGGAGCGGCCGAGTAGGTGCTGATGGCGGGCGCTGCGGAGTAGGTGGCGACGGCGGGGCGGCCGAGTAGGTTGCGACGGCGGGGGCGGCGGAGTAAGCGGCGACGGCGGGAGTGGTAGCGATCTTAGTGATGGCGGGCGCCACGGAGTAGGCGGAGACGGCGGGGGTGGCGGCCGTGTACCTGACGGCGGGGGTCACGGAGTAGGCGGAGAAGCCGGGAGTCCTGGAGACGGAGAGTGTACCCAGCGCGCCTGGCTGTAGGCGGAGTATCCTCCGGAAGAGGTGACGCGCACTGCGGTCGGGACGGCGGCGGCTATCTTAGCAGCGGCAGCGGTGTATCCGGCGACGGCGGGTACTGCGGCAGCGATTTTGATGGCGGGGGCGGGGGCGTATGTGGCGAGGGCGGCGGTCCTGTAGGCCGAGGAGGCGCGGGCTGCAGCGGCCGCTGCGGCGGCGGAGGAGGCGGCACCTCCGTAACTGACCAGGGGAGCAGAGTAGGAGGCGATGGCCGGTGCCGCCACCTTAACAGCGGTAGCCAAGGGAGCCGCTGCTACGTAGCCTTTGGTGGCGCCTGTAAAGCGAAAACGAATTACTTCCTATTCACCTAGCTAGTGCTCTACATTTGTTTAGACATCCACTTTGAAATCATTTAGTTATACTAGGTGTGATACTAATGAACGCTGCTATGTAACTTCTATAGGGGTTGAGATCGCTATAAGAATTAATGAAAAGTGCGTATTTTTACTCCCAGTAAACCTTAATTCTTATGCACGTCTGCCGTTGAATTTATAACTGGAACTATTAGGGATTTTGCGGGTAGTTACATACGAATTGGAATCTACACTTATAAACAGTAAACTGAGCGAGTCTTAAGTCCTTGGCAGTGGCTGCATTCAAAGGTCAAGTTGAGCGTAAAATGGCTCGGTCGAGTACCGACTCGGCTTGGTGAATAAGCGCTGATCCGGAACCGTCGCCAATTTACGGAACGAAATATATTATTGCCGCCTGTTATTTGACAATTACCAGTTAATCGTAAACATGTATTTAAAAATATTGTTTTAACATTTTCTAGGAATACTATTTATAATAGTAATGGACTGTAAATGATTATGGAAAACACGTTATAGGTTTTACAAATG
The DNA here is from genome assembly GCA_019843655.1 of Lethocerus indicus. NCBI lineage: Eukaryota > Metazoa > Arthropoda > Insecta > Hemiptera > Belostomatidae > Lethocerus > Lethocerus indicus. The sequence continues at coordinate 4,458,569 of JACDQD010000011.1, forward strand.
TATTATAGTTTGAATAACACTTTCGCGATCGTATACTCACCGATACTGTATCCGGCAGCCGGTTGGGAGTAAGAGATAGAGGTGAAACCGGGAGTGACTGCGGAATATCCGGCCGAGTGACCAGCGGCGGCGGCGGCGGCGGCTGCGCTGGCGGCGGCACTGTAGCCAGCGCTGTAGCCGGGGCTAAGCGAATAACCGGAGAGACCGTAGCCGTGGTAGCCGGGAGGGTGGTGGCACCTGAGCAGGTGCTCGTACTCGGGGTCGTAGTAGGCGGAGACGCCCAAAGCCAGCCAGACCAATCCTAATACCTGTTCAAACCAGAGTGCGTTAGTGTTAGATACAATTAAAAAATATTTATTAGAGTTAACATTTAAAAAAATATTCTTCACAACCCAGAGGAGGAATATGAGAATATTGTTAGCAATAATACAGATAAAAGTGACACACTTGCATAATATTTTTGTGAAGTACCGAATTCGTTTATTAAAGAATGTACTCGGTTTAGAAAATAACAGGGAAGTTTCCATAACAGAATAACAGTTTCCATTTTTATAATCTTTTCAAATGGCGGCATGCTCCCGAATAATTAAGAGAAGGGTCAATCGAAGGTATGACGAAGGGAGGGGATAGCGGACGACTTGGCACTTATCCCAGCGTCGAAGTCCCCCGGTCCGGTCCCGGCCATAAATAATACGAAAATCGGTCGAAAGCGGTGAAACGCGAGCCTAATTGACGAGCGAGCGAGCCAGTTTTTAATATGTGGCGGCGGCGGCGGGTGAAAGGGGGCCCCGGAGGGGTTCAAGCGGTGCATTGTCCACCACCCGCATTTATATAACCCTCCCTCCCCTCCCCTTCCCGTGCGAGCCAACCCGCAAGCAGCTTAAACGCGGTTGCGAAACGGGGCGAGCGCGCGTGCGGGAGGGAGAAAAAAATATTTATAGGATTCCACACCGCACTAGTTCACTTCCTCCAGTCACGCCTACTCTCTCAAATTTGACCCAGTTCGGTTTTTCACTTTCTGTTTCCCTTTCATCGGGAGCATAGGCGTCGGGGCAATTAACACTTTTATATGCCTAAAGGTAGGCGGCGTCAAAACCGATAAGGAATTTATCTTCTGGCCGACGTTTCGGATCAAATTTATGGAACTTATAAATATATTCGAGATGGGGGGTTGCGCCTTCGTGTGGGTTATTCCCGGTCTGACGACCTGCTCCACAATTATTTTCAAGCGCTCTTATCAATCCCGCCCCTTTAACACAAGCCATCGATATTACACATTTTGACACAGTGAAAACTACTCTGACCAACTAAGAAATAAAAGGAATGAGAAAACGTCATAATCATAACAAAATAATTTCTGGAATCGAGTATCCAGTGCGGCAAAACTAGTTGCCGGTTTTAATTAATTCAAATTCTAATAAATACGGACGGACCCTATTATATATTCGACTGGGGGAATAATATCTCAGTAATACTACCCGAGCTCTACTTACGCTGGAGAGTTGCCAAGATGTCCACAATCCAGAACGAAGCGGAAGAGTAAATCTCATGGCCGATCAAATTTATTCCTACTGAGATAAAGTTAGTATTAGTAAAGCTCCCCTCGACTGATAGGACTGACGAGTTTGATCTTGGACGACCCCTGGCTCCGACGATACTTTACCGACTTATAGAAAGTCCGTAGGACCCGCTTTCATACTTCGGATCCGACTATCGGTCATTCTCCGTCTGTGGACCGGTCCATCTCCCCTGTAAACCCGGGCTCGGACGCGTGTAAAGAGCCCGAGCAATTAACCGGTCGAGTCCGGTTTCCGGAGACGGCTTCCCCCTTTTGCGTAACCGACTAGGAAGAAATCGGGGGTACGTTTAGCGGGCGTGTTTTTGCGACGGGGAAACCGGAACCGGGAGGTACCACCAAAGTCTCGGGTTTCGATTCGCGACGGCCGGAGCAAATTGGACGAAACGGGCCGAACAGATGGCGAGCTGAGCCGACATTTTTCTTTTCGCGTTTTTATCCTCTTATTTTTCGTCCGTGCGCGTCCGATTGCGCTCTTGGGCCGGGGCCAGGATGGCCGTGGTTTCGGGGTGTCGAAACGGGGGGGAGGAACACCCGGGGTCGCTTTCTCGCGGTCATTGTGGCGTTTTGCTGTTTTTCATTCTTCTTCTTCACCCATTTAGAATGCGAGTCATCGCCCGTCATTAAAGCCGTCGGCCTGACACTGACTTTCTATTTTAATTGGTCCGCGCGACAACACTTCCTCTAAGCTATAGCGGTCTCTCAAATGTCCAGGAAGGAATCCCAACGAGTAAAAAATTGTTTTGACCGGTCTAATCGATTTACCCCAAAGTAACTTGTAAACGTTTATTTCGGGCGAAAACATTATTTTGGCCACGAGAATCTTAATTTCAACAATAATATTAAGCGATTGAGCGAATTTAAAATCGGTGAAAAGCTAGCGCGGTGTTCCCTTGCACCAAATAATCGTATGCCAACGTCAACTGTTTTATGGCTGCTGTTTTAATGGAACCTGTTATGCGTCTTAAATATATTGAAATGCAAAATGCAAACACTTGCACTATAGCACTAAGGGTTTTACTACAAACTATACGAATCTTCCTTCTACGAAGAAATTACTTATACATTTTATAAATAATTGTGTGGTATTATGAATCAACAATTCAGAAAACCTGAAGTAGGTTGAATTGGGGGCGTGTATGTTTAAACGGTACAATACTTATTGCAGGTTGAGGAAACGAAAGATTCGCTTGTACGTTCCGTTTCCCGTCGATTTCGTCCGAACTTTCCTCAATGTACGAAATCTGGAGGTCCGAATAAAATGTTCACGCAACGAGCCAACGTTTAGAACTGAATGTCGAAATTTTTTTTTAATGTTAAAGGAAAATTGATTTATTCACCGTTGCGCGTGGGCCGTAAACAGTTGCTGAAAAATCGTAATCCGTTTTGAGACAAATAATCCAATGTTGGAAATAAATAAATTGAAAGTAAAACGCGCGCAGCCCAGGTGGGTGTAGTAGTGTAATGAACCGATCTCTCCTGCACCAAACTAGCTTACTTCCCGGTTCTAGAGATTTAACGCGCGCTCAGTGCCGGCCAATGTCGTAATTGGCGGATTTGAATTTTTCTTTTACGTTTCTTCTGCGTTAGTTGTTGCAGACAAGAAGTGGGAGAGAAATTGCCGAGCATTCCCGATTCCTTGTTTTACGCACCCAATTAGTGATAGAGATGTAATTTTCTTTATCGGAAAAACAAATTAACAAAGAGTTTCAGTAACAGAGAGATATTAAATTTAAACTTCTATTCTAAATTATAAATTCCGTTAAAATCAATCTCTTGAAAATTAGGTATTTGTAACATGAAAATTTTTATTATAACAAATTATATAACCTGATGGATAACCAAATAATTTTACAATGTGTCCTTATTTCATTCATAATGCGTAAAAAAACGTTAGTCTTTTGTTAATATGAATAAAACTTCTAAGAGGTTACTTTTTATCTGGAGACTTTAACGACTTTTGACAGGTTTAGGTGTAAAGTATTTATTGGGGCAGCACTGAGGTAGTTTAAAATGAGCGGATTTTTTTATATTAATGTTAGTATCACGTGATTATCTTTTATTATAAATTTTCTGTAATTTAAGAAACGGCCCTTGGGAAAATAATATTGATAAGAAGTGAGTTAAAATTTGCAATTGATGGAAAACTGTAATCCTCCTCAAAGAGGAGGAGTTCAGTTCCATCGTTTGCAAATTTGGTCGGTGGGGGCGTCTCGGTAATTTCATATCAGAAGTGTATCACCGCGTGTATCTACCTTGATCAGAGCCATGTCTTCTCTTTCTGTCGCTGCGTGGATATCTTCTGTTAAGTAGACTCGTCGAGTTGGTGAGTGGCCGGTCGCCGGTTATTTCTTCTGGCCGTCGGTGGCTTGAGACTCTAGTCGGGCACAAGACAAGCGGTTAAGTGTCACACTCGGTTTACTGACTGTGATAAGACGGAACGCCGAACGTGTTGTGTGGGGGTTAGTGGCGCCGGCCGGCCTATATATACCCCGGGACCGCGGACGAGAGGAAGGGGACTTTACCTACCCGAGAAGGGTGTGGCAGCATTTCGGCACCTTGGTACAGCGCTCCCCACTCTCCCTCTCTCTCCCTCCCTCCTTCTCCCCCTATCGCTCCGTCTCTCTTTTTCTCTCTCTCCATCCTCCGCTCTGCTCCATTTTAGCTCGGACTTGAGCGTATTTCCTGAAAAAAAAATAATAACGACGAGCATTTTCGACTCGGATCCCCCGCGTATCTCCTGACACTCCGCTTTACCAACATAGCGTCCATTTTATGTAATTAATAGCATGGGTTGAAGGTAGGGCCCGTGTCGACCTTTCAAGTTTTGCTAAGACATTTTTGTTCAAGAAATTTGTTTTGTAAATCCTCACAATTGCGATTGTACATCTCCATTATTATACGATTCAAACTATAAGATATAATATTTCAGGAACACCCCCACTGATTCTCATTTCAAATAAGCCCAGTCCAAGTGAACTTCGTATCTAAATATTATCAATTCATTAAGTTTCCAGCAGAAGTAACAATTTATTATATTGTTCATATTAACAAACCAATTCCAGTATACACTTTTTATTATTCACATGTCAAATTCGTATTTCGAATTTTTGGGCGTTTTTCGTTCAAAAAAGTGTAACCATGAGCGTGATCAATCACTAATTATAATTCATTCCTCCTGTTTATTTACTACCTGTATTGACTATAATTGCAATCGGGTCCCGGGTAAGAGCAACCCCATGTTTTATATACTTTTTTATTATTAGTGTTCTCTTTTCTCAGGCCTCTCACCTTTGATCTAGTTCGGCGTTACTGTTCCGTCCACAAAAATAAAAGCCAGATTAGTTTTAATATTAAATTATTATTTTTCATTTTATATTACTATTATTATCTATCTATCGTAAAAGTACGATTAAGTCGAAAAAAGACGTGTATAATTTATATACATATTTATGCAGCTCACGTGTTTTGCACCAAATAATACATTTACAAGACCTTGAATAATGAAATCAAAATTCTATTGTTACTGAATAATATTCGATATTCGACTGACAATAGGGGCAAATTAGAATAATAGCACGCCGCACATAGGTCAGTACACTATATTTAAATGCGCTGTTTCAAAGCTTAAAGTGCAACATTGTTGTCTATGCGAAATTCAGAACTCGAATAACATTATCGAATGTCCATTTTGTGTCCCCATTCCTAGATTAAAGGGAGTTTCAATGGGGGGAGGGGATAAGTTCATAAGTCAACAAGTGTTTTGTGGCAAACGCATGATGGATAGTATTATTATATACTTATTATACTACTGACGATGGCGATAAGCTGAAAAAGTCTATGGTTAGAGGAAATCGGCGTGTGGAGACCGGCGAGAATAGTGTGCAATCGAGCGCCGTGTTTTGTGTAGAATACAAGTTTCCATTTTCGTCCAAGTCCAATCTCTAGGAGCGGACTTGCAGACTGGCTGGCACTTCATGTACGCATAATAAGTTCTCTTTATGTATTTAATCTGCATTGTATGTTTTACAACTGACAAAGATTTTGCAATTAAATTTACAACAATATTTATATGGACCCGTCGACATCCATAGCACAAAGTACCGACTGGTTATTAGTTACTAATTAAACTGTAAGGTCAATTTAATTTGAGATTCTACGTGGCCGAAATTTCCTGTATCTACAGACAAAAGAGTCTACTAACAGGTCTGTGTAACATAAATTTGCAGCAATCATGAATCTATTTTTTCTTCCCACCCTCATCTCTTAGGTTATGTAAATTTCATTGCGGTTTGTCGCCAAAGCCAGAGTTTTCTCGAATCTTTAATATTTCAAAGAATAATATAGCAAGAATATACTTTATTCGGTTTCCTTTCGGCTCTTACGGAGTTCTGACTTTACATATAACTGCAGTAATTTCTCTTTAATCGGTTTCTATTACAGTCAACCTTATAAAAAAAAAGGGTTTTCAGGCTACGATAATCTTAGCCGCTGCTCTATTACCCTACTGAACAAATAACTCAAAAGAACAAGTTCACGAAGGATATTTTTTCCATACTTATCGATTGGTTACGCTAGATCCCGGGACGCAAATAAATGGTGCGATGGGGTAGGTTACTACAACTCTATAGGTGGTAAATTCTGTCCCTGTTTGTATTTTAATAGACCGATATTAATGGAAGCCAGTTTTATAAATGTTGTAATAATGTGCGTCATTACACTATCAGTAAATTTCAATAAAATTAGAGCAATATAATTGAATACACATTTTCTAAATAACTACCACGGGACTGTTCCTCTGTCGGCAGCTCCTGAGGCAACCAGCATGTCGGATAAATCCGTCAATAATATACTTACGGAAGGATATTGAATACAGCAAAAAGCTGAAATCGGTTTGTCATATTAAACGAAATCAATGACTGCAGGAAAATATGTTTATTATGTTATTTACGTCTATTTTTCAATTATGCAGGCAAGCAATAAAAACGTGAAATAATTCCGAAGATATATCACAGAATCTCGTTGGGAATTTGAATTGAGAAGGAAAGTGTTGTCGAAGGGAAACTGTAAAATTAATAACATCTTGAATAGCTCAAGCTGCTTGGAAATTAAATGTTTAACTTTCTTCTAGCTTTCTATGTTGGCGATCTGGCTTGAGAATTGCCCGTTGGTGTAATTACTAACTTATCTCCAGGCCGTTTACTGCTGCGGATTCATTAATACTGAGAAACGTCGACGAATTTCCCAGATGCCTCATATTTGAGAACAATTGGGTGAGGCCGAATTGTGAAATCTAAACCAAAATGAACTTTTGTCATTATGGAAATATAATTAGAGTAATAGGCGTCTCTCCGTGTCCTTGACAGGAAACCAATTAGCATCAGAATTCTGACGGTGTTTTTTAAAAGTCTTATGGGTTCCGGTCAATCCGAGCCAAAAAATACCGGGATACTAAAAAAGTCAAGTAATTTTATATTTCCTGTCGAAACAACTTCAAAGCGATGATTCACTTGGGAAGTTACAGAAATAAAACATAATTAAACTTAATTGATTCGACTTTGACCTTTAGCTGTATTAAAATTGTGGGAACATATTTAGGGAACATTATTGCAGGCGTGTATATGTTATTTAGTTTTAAATTTTAGCCATGAAAAATATATATTTTCTTATAATATATGTTAATAGGTTTTACTTCTCATTGGCTTTTCTTTTGTTTAATCAATAACGAAATATACAATACCTGCTAAAACTATATAAGTTTGGACTGTTTAACTTTTACAAGTGAGCTTATTATAAATGTTAATGGTTTAGTTTTCCATATGTTAACGAGGCGAATATAATATATAATTGACATTTTCTCAATATGATAAACAAGGCGTACATTGAACCTCAGTGGCCTGTACGTTGCAACTCTTGATGAATATAAATATTTTGATCTAAATATTATATGATAGTTAACAAAAATTGTAGCACGGGCGGTTTTTTGTTTTCACACTCCAAAAAAGTCTCAACTGCGTAGGCGAATCATCAACGTTCCCAGGATTCAATTTGTGATTAAGTTTCTAATTTATTATTACGCGGCTCCCACCATTTTTTCTTTTAAATTTAAAGAAAAAATATTTCTGTTTTCAACATATGTCCTCGCCTTCGTCCCTACTGGTTTTGCTCGAACCGAGTATTTAACATCAGTGTGCACCAGAGTACGGGTGGGTGAGAGCGAAAGTGGAACAGACCAAGAATGACTATTTTCGGTCAACTGACGACGAGGATATTTTTGGTTTTTGGTCAAAAAAATTACCTATATTTTTTTCTCGTTTTGACTTATAAATTAACTATTTAATTTGAAAATTAGCAATGTAACTAATCCCAGAAACACGCTGGATAATGTTTTTATTTCCATGAAAGCAATACATTTTTTGGGCAGTTTACGGTTTGGCAAACATGACATTTTATATCTTCTGATGATGAAACTGACATTCATCGTTGTTTTCTCTTTTATTATTATTAGAATAGATTGTCCTACACGTGTTGTAAGTTATGTACCTGGACCGGTCATAATGTTATCATCCAAGGAGTTATCATTAAAAATAACATATGTCAGTGATTATAAAATGAAGATATTTTATCAGCATACTTCTAGTGCCCCGCTAGAGGTTTTTAAAACATTTTATAATCTTTACACATCTTGGATTTGAATCCAGTCGGACAATAAATTCTTAGGTCGGGACGCGAACAACGTACTTTCGCCGGTACCTCCCGCTGAGTCCTATACAGAACGATCGGCATTTCCAATTTAATTTGAAACTACGTCGCTTATGCTGTTATTTATGGATTTAGGTCCCTGAGGACCTGATCTACAATTATGTAAGGAAAAACCGCTGCTATTATTGGTAATTGTTGCAAAATACGAACGACAGTGAAATGAGTGTACTAAATATAACTCGAAATTTCAGTTATGGCTAAGTTATTTTTATTTATGATTTATCTATTTTTGATAGGTAAATGTTTATTTGCTTTTAGCTATATCATGACTACATAATTTACTCTAATACGATTTTTATTTTCATTTTCTTCCGCAATTAAATGCAATTTACCTATATGCTAAAGGTGCATAAAGAAAAACAGAGTGTTGGAGTAATAAAGATGGTCTTAGCTAATCATATTTTAGTAATGTCTTTACATAAGTGAAAGTCGTTTTCATTATGGGTGGAATGTAATAAAATTTCATAGATAGAAAGGATTAGTACATGTCGAACTCTATTGAAAGGAATGTTGCTGTTGTATTTTTTAATTAATTTTTTGTTTTATTAGATTTAATTTCGTGAATTCATAAAAATATTTTAAATTTAGAGACCAATTCATTGTTGTGATTACAATGATTATCTATTTAACACATGAAATAGTACAGTAATACTGTAGAAGTAGGTAATAAATATAAATCCAAATGGGAGGAAAAATACAAACATAATTTATGAATACACGAGATTAAAATATCTAATAGATGAGCCTATTAAACTCATCGCCTTAAAAATGCCAAATTCGATTTTGTTTCGTTTCTATTTTGAGCATATATATTTGATGTCGTCTCTATCCTTCGAGTGCTGATCACTCCTTGACCCAAACAGCCCCAAAAACGCTGCCGCTCCGGAGGTGACGCTCTGAAAGAAACTTAAGGCAATTGTAAATAACTACAGAAAAGGGGCAGTAAAATTCGATTTCTCGGCATTCGCCGCTCGGTTTGACCTCGTTTTTGAAAACTGTGAAAGGCGGACTGAACTTTTCCATTTGTTGCCCGCTTTTGAAGTGATTCATACTCGTTACCAATTCACGCCGTTCGAGTAATAATGCCCGGTTCGAATATTTTCATCTGTTACAAAAACAGTCGAAAATGTTGCAAAACCATATCTCGTAAAATTATACCAATTTTCCCCCTTAACCGGGTCTTATTCAAAAAGAATCATTGTTAGTATGTTATACATTTACTGCGGGATTTTATTTTATGAAATTGGGTGCAATTCATTTAGTCGAACAAATCAAAAATAAGAGAACAAATACAGTTTTTTTTTATTATTTTATTTAACCTAACGGCTAGCAATTTTCAAGTGCATCATTCAAGTGTTTCTTAATATTTGAATTAATAAAAAGGAATACGAGTCCAAGATCTGCTTCACGATATCCCGAATCAAGGAAGTTTCGTGTTATTTAACAATTCATGATATTTAACAATTTTTCAGTTTTTAGTATAAAGTAAACCTCAATTCCGCGCGATTACGACAATCTGAGGTTGTCTGTATTTAACATGCGTCATTAATAATTCATCGTCGAATTACTTGGAACAGATTGAGTCAATTTTATTCAAATAAATTAACCCCATTCCCGATGTTGGGAGGACGCTAAATTGCCTACATTTTATTATGGAAATGAAAAGAATGTAGATCGACGCCGGTTTTTATTTTTAAAGTCATCGGTTTAAAAATAACCAGGTTTAGGTTAAGAGAGCCGGTGTTTAAGAGTGCTCCACATATTTCACTCGCAACGTCCTTCGAGCAACAGCCCAGGTCGACAGCTCAAATTGTTAGCCGAGTGCTCTCCCCGGGGCTGTCTCTCGCTCTCTCTCTCTCTCTCTCTCTCTCTCTCTCTCTCTCTCTCACTCAATCGTTTTTTATTTTTTTTAATGCAACTATTTATTTGAAAAGTCGCATAAAGACTTACGTGCGTATGTTTTACGTTCACCGCCAATTGGAAAGGACCGATCGTCGTTCACACGTAGCGTCGATATTCCCTCCTCGACCTTGATCCAATTACCGGGATGTTAAGTTTTGAGAGCTCCGCCCGAATGCCTGCGGTCTTTTTCGCCCGGGTATTAGATTTTTCCCAGCCTTTTTCTATTGTATAAAATTATGTTTCTAAATATAGGTCATGCGAACAGGGGCCCGGTATTCCTTTTTATAATGAACTTTTTCCTTATTGACTGGATTGGATTCAGTGTCTCAACGTAGGATATTTTATTGTTGAATTCAGTAATTAATATAATAGAAAAACAAAATAATAAGACGTGATTAAGTGAAGTGATAAAAATAAGATAAGAAATAGTGTCAGTTGAATATAAAAATTCTATATAGTACCCCTTTGAGGGTATAAATATGGATGGATTTTCAGTACCACTGTTACAGTAGCTCTTTATCCTCCCCATACTTCTGGCATTAGCCCTTAATTTGTCCCCATAACTCAAAAGGTAATTATAATGATCACATTTCTTAATATGACCTATGACCGTGGTCATTATGTTCACCAGAGCCCTACCCGTTTGACAAGAACATTTGTACGTTTTCGAAGTAGGTATATTTCAAAGGATTTCTCGCGGAGAGACTTACTTCGATCAACGGGTGATTGACAGGCAATAAATATTTCTTACATGCTAAGCGTCTGATGTAAGCGACTTAAAGGACGATGAACACGGGTAGACGCTCTACCGTGTTATGAGTTATAGGAGGGAAATAACGACAGTTGCTGTTGGAATACTCTTGTTGAAATGCCTATATGTGGCTCCTTTCATCGCCACCATCAATATTGTGCCACGCACTTGAACATTTGGCGATATTAATTTCAATATTTATAGTTCAATATTACCAACTCTCTTCTTACGTTTAGAATTAGGGCTATATTTATGTCTAGAATTGTTTTAAGATTGTTTTCCTCCACCTTATGTTAATTAATTTTCGTCTTCCCAGCATCGTCAGTACAATTCTGTTAATGCTGCAGCCAGGTGTGTGGTTGCGTCACTCTTATACAATAAATAGTTCTGACAGGATTTTCAAATTGCAAGTATCCTCTGCATCGTGGGTTCATTGTTACTGTCTCCCCTCGGATCTTAGTAAGGGATACTTTTCCTCGATTCCCAAAGCGCCTCTTTGAGGAGGCGTTCGCGTTACCTCATAGAGGGTAAACCTTAAGCAACTTGTCTGGAGATAGTTGATCGCTTGGGGAAAAACCCTTCCTTTGAATTTTCCGAGCATTGAAAAATGTTAAGCAGGTGCTCTACCACGCAGCTGGCGATTCCTGGACGCGGAACATCGTGGACTTTTAACAGTTTTCCTAAATCGCATTTGTACGTCACTGCTGAATTTTCAAAAGCGCCATCAACGCTGCTTATCGAATATACGCCTTCTCCTATTTGCGCGCCCTCTGCATTCGGTCGGGGACCGCGTCCGGCAATGGCGGCCCACAAAATGAAGTCCCCGCTGATGCAAGAGTCCACTCTCGGGGGCTGCATTGTCCCTTTCCATTCTCGATTCTCTCGTTTTTCTGTATGATTTAACCGGTTGACCCAGTTGGGCCGCCTATTATGCTCTCGATACCCGAGCCGGCCACCGAGCGAGCGAAAGAGAGGGAGAGAGAGAGAGAGAGAGAGAGAGAGAGAGAGACCGACCTCGCCGACTGGCCCGCCCTCGCCCGTAATTTTAATACCATTCTCATTCCCCGATTCTAATTGCTCTGCCTCAATAGTCAAACAGGCACCACCCGCTCCTTCTTATTCGGGCTCTCCGATTCTCCTTTTCCGATCGACCCCATACAAATCGACGCCTTTGCAGTCGCGTCGCCGCTAGGCCATTCTTCTAATTCTTGACGGTGTAACAATTTCGATTGCAACTCATGCTGAATAATGAAGAATCGTTTTAATAGTTCAGGGTCGTTCGTGATAGTTCTTATTATTCACGGAATGCAAGAAATGTAGACAATCTCTTTAGAAAATCATAATCGTGAAGTCGACAATTGACGATAATAAACGGAATATTAAACGATATCGATAAGCTGAATTTCGAGTATTTCACCCTTTATACCAGGTGTGTTTTTTATTTCTGTCGCCAGCCATTTTGTGTTGCAACTGCTGGCAACAAAAAATATATCTACTTCAGGCACAAAAAGCATTGAAAATTGTCTGGAAAAATTTCATACTTTGTGTGTTTACGAGTGGCTGAATAAAAATTGTTAGATTGCAAAAATTAATTATTGAAGTCAGCGTGGGCAACCGTGAAAATTCATCGCAACAAAATAGATTCGAAAGTAATTTACCGCTCCAATTGCTATGCCCGTTATTTGTATGTATTCCAATTACAGCTTATATAATTAATAAACTGGGCCGTATTAATAGGAGCAGCTTGCCAAAGAGCGCATAAAAGCTCGGGAACAGCAATGTCAGTTAAATGTATTAAGCTAATGGTTAGTGGAAGGTATAAAACGAATGGACAAAACGAAGGAATCAATCGAGATCTGTTCAATGTTAATTCATCCAGAATTAAACTTGTAAAAGAAAGAACGAAAATATTTTGTTGAGCTTTCCTTTTTTTGTTGTCCACCTTAGTTCTTGACTTAATTTTCCAGTAATAGTTTTATACTTTGTCGAATGTCCAATTATATTATCAATGATGGCTTGATACAGAAAGAGGTCTTTAAATAGGCCGATGATCGAAACTTGATCCCTGGAAAATTCTTCCGCCTGTATGGTAAAATGTATTACAAGTCGGAACAGAATTATAAATAATTCAAAACACCTGTCTTGGAGCCCGGGAGTGTTTGGGATGTGCTGATTTGATCCTGGGCTTTGGACCTGTTTCGGCTTACTCGTCAGCCCACATGCTTAAGTACCTAACAATTATCCTGGCGGTATTTTTCTTTTTAGTTTCTTGTGGCACTTACAGCGTGGCGTCTGGTTCTTCAACCTTAAATTCTGAATTAATTTGCCCCTCCTCGTCGTCTTGGGCCCGTTCTTGTTTTCCTCGCGCGAATCTTATCCTCGGTACAGAACAGAGGGAAAATCTTGATCCATTTGTTCGGAGATTATGGGTATTACGTGAGGGCTGTAGAATGCTCCCGTAATAGTATCAGAGAGCGCATCTTCTGCCTGTGACTGGACAATGGCAAAAAGCCGAAACCGGCGAGTGGGGACAGATTTCTCACAAGAGTGATACTAGTCGCTGGGTATTACTGGACCCGCACAGAGGTTTGAGAAAAGTCCTGGAATATTTAACCGGAGGTTTTCGGTTGGGGAGTGTTGACGGAACCGAATCGGGCCGAAGGAGACACCCGGGGGAGACGGGCGGCTCCGATTACACAACCGGTCGACGTGTCAACTGTTTCGCAACACTCATGTGCCGTCAATTAATCCACGGTATGGTGGCCGAGTCCTGTTTTATCGCCTCCCCTGCCCCCTGCCCCCTGCCCTCCTCCCAACCGACTATCGGGGATCGGGGTTCTTATCTCCGAAGCGCTCGGAATCCGCCCGCATTCCCCTTTAATCGCCGGCCCAACGAAAAGATTTATGCCTATCCCGGCCCGGGTTTGTCACCTGTCGATGAGTATCCGGCGCATGAATGAAAAGTCCCGACTCGGATTATACCCACTTGCCGCAATAAGCGGGATTTACGACACGCGGTTATTTTATACTGAATTGAGTTTGTAATCGTTGCCGACGTATACCGATACTGAATTTTCATATCTTTTTTTTACATCTCTCGTTTCCCCATAAATAATACGCGCTGGACGTAGAACATTGCGAAATTGTACCCGAGCAGTCACTTCCGATCCGCTCGACTCAATTTACTTCGGGTAAACTTACCGATTAGGATGCTATAGATAATATTCTCAATAGGGGAGACGAAGTTCCGGTTATATACCGGAAATCTGATTAGTAACAGTGCAGACATGATCTCCATCTGCCCTTCCTTGTGCGATTGAGGAAGAAAGTGGTAAGAGAGTGATATATCCTCTCGCAATTCTTGCAGTAACTGTAAATCGAGTGACTTCAACGGAGGTCTTCATCTGGTTCTTCCATCAGAGTATATTAGCTTGAATAGTTTCATCATTCAATATACAATATTATTAATTTTTTCTATGCCATTCTTAAATCTTTGCCTTTACTCATTATTAGGATAGTTTCTTGGAAAATGCATTTTATCAGAACTACTTTCGACAAGCGCAATGTCCATATGAGATTATGAAATGCCATTCTAGGCATAATATTTTTGTTGGAAATATACCTTCCACTGTGGACACGAGGAATAAATTTACACCAATTCAAATATTTATTTTTTTTGGCTGGAAAGCCTTATATGTTGTGATTATCAAGTGCATATAGAGCGGTATACAAAAAAATATTTAGAATAATTCTGAATTTTTGTGTGTCTACATTAATTTATATTGCCATCAATTCAAATTGTACACCAATATATTTCAGGTCCCCGTGACCGAAACGACATACGAAATACATTTCGCAATACATTATTCGGACAATATCCCAATTGTAAGGCCTACTTTTCTTTTTTCATTTTATTTTCCTGTTTTTTTTTCTTTTGAAAGATCGAGTCAATCCGGTCGCAATTAAGCAATCGTCGGCTTTATTTGCCTGCCGTTGGGTTTTTCGAGTTAACGGCTCGCCGTTAGCAGTGACGCCCACGCTTATTGGCCAATTGCCATTACAATGCGGGCCCGGGGCCGGCTTCGGGCCGTACGGAATTTTGGACATATCGTATTCAAACAGTCTGTATTTTGCAAGTCTTTTGTAAGGCCGGTAACCCAGTTTAAATGAATACAAAATGGGTTAGCGCTTATTTGTCTTCAGGTGTTCATATTTGTCGAAACTTTCGGGGAGTGGCGCGATGACAAACATTTAAAATTGTGCAGTCCACCTGCGGGACTTGCAGTCCAAATGGACTTTTGAAAGTTAGGTTATTTAAATTAATCGTGTTCTTTAGTTGAAATACTAAGGTTAATTCTATCAAGTGGGTAAGATTTACGACCATATATCTATTAAATCCACGGTGAAGTTCAGAGTCTTGAAGTTAATAAAACATTGGTCAATATCACCGGCGAAATGTTTGTTTCTCTAAGCCAGTTGTAAATTTTTTTGTATATGAGGTCGATTCTACTAAACCATAAATTAGGTCCTTGAATTTTTCTATTTCCAAACTTAACTGTATCAAAATTATTTCGAAGGTCGAATTAAATGTTGATGGTATTTGTAAATATTTATATTTAGCGGTTATGACCTAAATATTTAGGATGCGCTATGTGATGGCTATGATTTACGCGGTAACATTGATATCGGTGACTGGAAAATATTTAGAATTCTTACTCGAATCACTTAAATCGGCTATAATAATGTAGCCTGATTCGAAAAGCGGAAACACGGAAGCAACGAAGCTATAAGTACATAGGCGAAGTCCAACTTTGCCTTAGCCGCAATAGTGACCGGCGCCCATATCAATTTCTTTCCTATAACTTTCTGTCAGTTCCCTTCTCCCCATATCCCCCCATAGTAGGTTGTTGTCTCGGCCGAGTCCAGATAAATCCAGCTCGCGAATTCCCTGCCGGTAAAAATTATCGGCGGATCTCTCCCATTGCGGGCTTTGGTAGGCGCGGCCTCGGCACGGCGCAATTAATAACATGTGCGTCGTCGTCTAATAATAACCGTGGATATACGATGTAAACTCGATTAGGCCAATTCGATCCGGGGGCGCTTTAGGGGTCTCTCTCGATGCCTTTGGACCGATTAGAATCCCACCCGAGCCCGCACCGGTTGGGCAACGGATAATGAACCTAACCCCGATTCCTGAGGCTGTGTGATAACTTTTTTATTTTTTTTCATTCGGCGATAATGCGGACTTACGACCGCGCTAAGTTCAATAAGTTGGGAAAACCGGGCGCTGGTCGCATAAATCGGGGCCGGCTCTAGCTGCCCACGACTCGCCGGGATTCATTGCTTCGAGATTTAATTTGGTTCGCCGCCTTCAGGGCCAATTCACTCTGTATTTTTAATGCCGGACATTCATTCGGTGATTTATTCCACCGTCTATAAACTTGAAACGCCCCAAATAAGTAGTGTTCTAACTAGTGCAGTGTCCAAACGTGCTTTCTGTTCTATCGAATTATGTCAAACCAAATTCAGTCCCCCTTCGCCAATTTCTGTTTCTCACCCAAACGTTCCAAAAGGAATTATAATTTCGATAACCTGAATCTGACTGAAAGCCTTTTGAGTGCTGACCAAACTAGTAAATATTAGAAAATAGTATGAATGATAGTATAATAGTATGATCTAATAGATAAAATAGTAAATAATAGTGAGTGAGCGCAAAGTGACGCTTAAATATAAATAAATAGGTTTGAATCTAGATTATAACTTCAGTTTATTATATAATGCGATTATGACCATTACTAAAACACTGTTGTGTCATTTTTTCAAGCCCGGCAGCCGTTGTACGTGTTAATTCAAATGTTCTATCACTGAATCTTTGCGTGGGCGCTTCACATTTGCGTCGTCTCGAGTATAAATACTTCGTACGATAAGGCCGCTTACATATAATCAAATCAAACATTCAATTATTTTTCCAATATTTTATACTTTATTATTAGTCGATGAAGCGATTACGCTATAATCATATCATGTTCATTTTATGCGTTTTATTTGATTTGATTGGATCCGGGTAATTAGAGGATTAAATAAAAGCATTCAAAATCCGTAAATTTCAATGATAAACAGAATTTTCAGGTCGAGAAAAGTATTAATTACTATAATATAATCTAGAAAATTTCTCGGGTATTGTTCGGTCGCTGTACTCCATTCTTTGACTTGTGAGAATGTAATTGTGTCATTGAAGGCTGACAAGGAAGTTTCTTCGGAACTCGACAAGTCTACGTGATTGTATTAATAATACCAACAATACCGTTGAACCTTAGGACAGTATGACTGCCAAATAGACTGAGATTCAGTGTGGAACACACTTGAACTTAGACTACACTTGGACAGAAGGCTCACACTCCCGGACAACAGACCACAACTTGTGAACTAATTAATAATTTACAACTGTATTTTGAATCCGAATCGCGCCTAAAGAATCTAGTTGTGGGGATCCCGGGTGAGAAGGAGCTAGTAATAAATTATTTTGTCAAAATTTCACCGCTTACATACAATGAACGCTCGACCTTTACCTCTTATATCGGCCAACGGTTATTTTTCAGCGGCCACTGCCGAACCGAAACACTGCTGCCTGCCGGTCGGGCCGCCCCCCCAACGATCGGATAGGATATTAGATAATAAAGGTTTCCCGACGATTTATTTTCGCCGGGCGTGTAAAAAGAAATTTCACTTTGCCGGCGCGTTTCAGCTTGGGGGCCCCCATAATTAGGGAGGCCGGTGCGGTCGGCGGCCGGGCCTGCTCGCTCCCTGTCGCCCGCCCTAACCGCACATCTGGTAATCTCCGTTATGTCACACGTACACACACACGCACGCGCCCGCTAAATTAAATCTCTACCGGTTTTGGCCATCTATACAGGACTCCACGGCCAGTGCTGTATAAAAATAATTAAATATTTTTACTATTACCCTCGTTACCAGACCGAATGAATCGTCGCTTTTCGAATTAATCGAGAGTCCTGGGGGTTGAATTGCGCGGAGAAATCATTTTGCGCAACCCCAATATTTACGGGAGTCTAAAATATAAATCAGAATATCCGTCCAATTTAATTAACCCCAAGTGATATAATTTGATATGTCTGACAGATGAAAAACCGCAATAAATTAATTTAACCGTAGTTTTCTCTTTAAAAAATGTCGTTTTTTTCTTTAAAAATATTGCCAGTGTTTGGAGAGTTAAGAAGGGCTTTTAACATTCTCAAGTGCTAGTGTGTATAGCAGTTCGGTCATGTTAGTAATTTTATTATAACTATTAATTATTACGACTATGGAATATGGATGTATTATTATTATTTATGTATCGACGTCACTGTCACTGATTGGCTTCCGGTAAGATCGTGTGGTGGCAGGGGTTGACCCCCGCCGTTCTGGGATTATTCCTGTGTTTGGAAACCACCTTAAGTGTGCTCCATTGGAAGGGTTTTTGCCCTTTCCTACTGGGGCGCTCTCGGGTGTTGTCTGCTTCCCCACTTATGTGGTTTCCAAATGAAAATTCCCTGAACGTCATGGCTTCACGCAATCTTACCGGAAGCCAGCGAGTGACAATTTTTTAAATTGTTTAATGGTGTGTATACTTGATTCAATATACACCCTAAATTCTGCACAGTAATCATATTAGCAGAAACACTTGCAAACTATCATTTGTGCTTATTGAATCAAACACCTAGAGCCACATTTTTTCCATGTTTTTTTTAATTGGCCTATTCAACAATCGGATATATCCGGCAGCGGGATAATTAACCGGCAGCTGCCTTTTAATTCGGCACGGCCTCAGCGGTCCTTTACGGTCCATTTAACGCAACAATTTAAAGCCAATAAATCATAACGACGTTTTTTTATAATCTTTACACGGACGCCGAACGATTGTGCAATCTTCGATAGTGGAGGGAGTTCGGCAATGAATTGACCACTTAATCGAGCATATGGAACGGAACGCATTGAAGGCTGCCCGTGAGGCAATACAAGAGACAACCACCGAGTTAACCTTTTCCTTATGGTTTACGGTCAAACGCCTATTGCCGTTTGTCATTATAGGTTCTACAATATTGTCCGACATGGGGGTTTAGTCACTCTTAACGTCAGCCGGATTATTTTCCATTAGTTAATAGTGTTGCTGAAATATAACTATAATTAACTGGCCCACTATCGAAACAAATAGGCACATTATTTATTGCTTAGTGGAATATTTATGCGTATTTTAGTTTATTATCATTCATTTATCTTATAGTTCCCATTTTTTAATTTGCCTCTTTGATCTTAAAATCGTAAGAAATTTGTTAGTCCCACACTCATATCTGTTTTGACACCAAATTTATACTCTAACATTCCTTTAGCGTTATGTAATTATTTCTGAATCGGAAACAATTTCAATATGATACTAGTACTATATCAACTGAGTTGCTACTGGAAATATATTGTTTAAATGTTCCCAATCATTCAATCATATAGGGATATAGAATTCATAATCAGATTGAATCCGAAATTACGGTACTTGTTTTTCTCTCATCCTGCTGTAGATTCCTACCACATTATTACAATTCAGGTAATAAATCAGGAATGTCTGAATGTTGACATGACAACTGCTCCAACACCACATCGAAAAAATTTACATAACATCTCGACTTTGTTCTTACTAAAAAGAAATCTAGTTATAACCGTGCGCTGACAGAATGTTGCGTGTATTTTCGACGTGTGCATAAGATTGACCAATATTTCGGTAGAATATGTAAATCGAAGTGTCATTTTATTCATCGAGAGATTATAACCCGAGCCCCCTACTAGGTCCCGAAAATGAGGACCGGTAATTTGACTTTCTCCTTCGCGAGCGTTTAGCTGGCTCTATTACCACCGACTGCTCTATCGCTATTTCGGGAGAACATTCAAACTGTGGTTTTCATCTGCTCGCCCAGGCCATTGCCAAATCGTCGGCCGCCTCGATTCTATGATCTATCGGAGAAACTAGACTTTCTCGACTACTGATGGCGGTCAATGACGGAAATGACTCTAATTGAGGTTCTAACAAGACAACTAACTATGACCGGCGCTATGATATAACTACTCCACAAGCCAATTTGTTTTTCGTGCTATTGCTATACTCTGTTTTTATTGTGATGTGAGCTGAATGTTTGAACAAATCATGCGTTTATATAAATGTAATGAAATATAATAAAAGGTCATTTTATTAAACTATTATTATTTAATATATTCAATACAAAAGAAATGTAGTGAGGTACATGTCGACCACAGGTGTAGCATCCTGCAGTAATGTCACTGTACGGTGACTGAAATAATGATATATAAGGAAGCATTTTGACTAAATGGGCCATACAGTAGTCAGAATTATTCCTGCCAATTAATAATGGGCATTAAAGTGTATTGTTGAACAGTATTGCAAAACGACGATTTATTTTCAACTAATGTGCATAATAGAAGTTGGTTGTTCTAGTACGACCCTTGGTAATAAGAATAATTGACCGGTCAATAAGCCAGAGATAAAAACAGAATAAAGCCTTAAAAAGTTGTCTTATTTTCTATTTATGGTATTGTGGAATTCCAATTGAGAAACATTTCATTTATCGGACAAGAAATATTGCCGTCGGTTGAATTCATAACAATTTAACCGCAACAACGTTTCAAGTAAATAGCCGGAATGATTTCGCAAATCGAGAGGTCTTTAAAATGGTCACCATTTTCGTCCAGATGGTCGGGGCAGATAGGAGGCTTATTTCATACAGAGACAGAAGGAGCAATGCACCCTCCTCGGCTCCGCCTCATTCCGAATGAATTCGTAGTGCACGAACCGCATTTACGCGAGATGGCTGGATAAGGTGGTTGCCCGTGTTTGTTGTGTACGGGTCACGTTTGGCTGAATTAAATAACAAGAACCCCACGGCGGGGGATGGTGGGGGCGGAGGGGTTTTTACTATAGGTTATCTGGGCGGTGTCCCGTCACTTGTGTTTGTGTGTCTCTATCGCAATTTTACGAAGTTACAAACACAGTTATTGCACAAGGACGGTCGCAGTACTTTTCTCTTAACATCCGAAATCGCAACATAATTCGACGCCTGACTGTGATCGTATGTCTAGTAATACAAGTAGTAGTTGTATATACGTCCACCTTGAGTATCCGGGGAGCATCATCCCTCATAATGTTAAGGTAAAATAGTGTAACGAAATTGTGGCCTATACGGGGATACGGAAAAGTGTAAACTGGCTCATGTACGGTAATAAACCATTTTTCTAAAACTTTTCTACTTTTCTGACCGCCGGACACGAACCAATTAACTGCACAGACTGGAGCTGCAAGACAAATGGTAGTTCTCCCGCGGTAAAAACTGGAGCCAGACATTACGAGACTACATGTAGGATGTGTTTTTTCCGACCCGGTGTACAACGAAGTTTTTCCCTCCTGTCTCCTAACTAACGAATTTAGTAGCGGAGCCGCGTTAATGGTCACACGTGGCGTGGTAGGAACAAGATGTTTTCATTTAGAAGGATATTCGGGTATTAGAATTTAATTATCTAGACAAACTAGAATCTGTAGACAATTTTACACAACATACACGATAAATAAACTGTATTCCAAACCCACGCTGACCAGAAAGCAGAGATTACAAAAAATAATAGCAGATAGTAGATAGTATTAATTAAAGTCTCAGGCTTGAGAGATTTGTCGAGTCTTCCTTGCATTCAAGATTTTTATTCATGTCCCTGATTTTCCAACCCCTGACAATAGAACTTACAAATTGCTTTTCGAAAGGGGTCTGAAGAAGCCAATGGGCCTCTCCTCCATTATTGTCTACTCGCTAGACAATACGGTGCTACTCGAACGTCAATACCGCTTATTGTAATTTACAGTCGTGACGATAAAGCAGTGAAGGAAAAATACTTTTGAAAAAGGAAGCAATCAAATTACTTGGGAGGGAGCCCTATCCTTTCTCAACTCCCGGCAGCGCGGGGGAATGTAACAACGTGTTAAAACCGGTTGAGGGCTTTCAGGCAAAGTGGCGCTTTGCGGCGGGTGTGACATGTGGAATTGAGCGTTATCTAACCGGTGGTGGATGAGGAGGAGGAGGAGGTGGTGGAGGTGGCAGGGGGTAGGGGGCGCCGGCCCCTGGCTCTCGTTAATTCGCCGCCGCCGCCGCCGCCGCCGCCGAATATATACGCTGGGGAGCGGATTTATGTCCTGTTCGGCCCTATATCTATCCGGCTTCGAGCCTACCTGTTCTCGAGAGAGCCCGCGCCCGCGCCCGGCTCAATCGACCGTAAATGCCAGCCTGGACGTTGCCCCAAAAACACTTTCGATTCCGACAGCCGGGGGATCGAAATTGCGGCGGCCGCGATTTAAATTTTCCTTTCGATAAATAAATTCAACGTTTCGGATTATTGTGCAACATTTCTTATTGAGGGTAACATAGGCATACCGGCTTTGTATCCTGGATGTTTGTTTTAGTTTTACCATAATATTCATACTTCATTAACGGCAGGAGTATTTTCAGAGCTTCTGATCTTGCACTTTCGTTATTAGACGGAACTTGTTTTGGTCACATTTGCTTATATCCTTACATAAATTATTGCTTTAAGGCAGGGACAAATTATTACTTTATTATCAGCGATATTTTTTCTTTTTTCAAAGGTGCACAATAAAATAAATATTAAAATTTATTTTTAAATAGGTTGGGAACCCCTATCTTAAATTATATCTTCTAGATTTATATTCCAGAAGCATTCTTGGCTCGCTAACCCATTGCTCGAATTATCTGCGATACTTCCGAGGACGCGTTGGAAATTGCCCTGAAAAATGACGACGGGAAGTCTCTAGTTTCCTCAATGCTTCGGTGATCGCTGCCGGAAAAATATCTCAGTAACAAACGATTCTTTCAGACCAGTGAAACTGCTCGCCTATATCGGAAGAGGAACTGTGTGTGATAGCCTCGGAGCTGCGTGAAAGCTGAGACGGCGTGACTTTTGCCGTTCACATCCTCATTTTTGTCGGTCGCCGGTCGTGAATAGGGCCGCCGGTGGCGACCGTGAATATCTCGCAATCGGAGAGGATTCCGCCGAAAATTATTGTTGTCCGCTCGTCCCGTATCAACTCGCGGCTCGTGCGATATTCTTCCACCCGAAAGCGATATGTTACACTTTTTATTTTCCTTTGTGCGAAAAAGTGTTTCCCGAATCTCCGTTCTCTTGAAACCCAAACACGGTTCCGCATTTCTGTAGAGTCGAAAAGGAAATAGATTGTAAGCTTTCCATTCCCGACCTATCTTGGACGGAAATATGTTTAGAGACATGACACAACAGATTGATGAATAATAAAATTTGTAGCCTTCGTAATTCCTTCGTTTACCATATTCCCCTGTAGTAACGAAGATGTTCGAAGGATTGAAAGATATGAGATAAGCGCTGAACAGGGGGTGGGAGGATCCGCGAATTTACGCCCCCGTCTGTTGGGCCCCGGTGACGGCTTTATAAAACACCTACGGGTTTGCGGTAAGACAATAGCGGGGCCCCTGTGATGGAGTGCCTTTAACGAACGGTCCCCACTCGGTTAGGATCGCATTACACGCGACGATACTATCTATCGGTGTGGGGGTCCCGCTCCTTGTCCCTCTGACGAATGCAGCCGCCTTCAAAATATAAATGAACCTGGCCGGGAAACAAAGCGACTTCGTATGAAATTCGAGGAACAAGCGATGACAAATCTCGTAACCGTCGGTGTTATGAAACCCGCTTTAACGAGTAACGCGGCTAGTCGCTGCTAAACTACGAAATCTATTTTAAAGGCAATATTAAAAGCCACACTAACTTCTTCCTTTATATAACATAACCTTCCGAGTGCATTATCTACTTAATCGCTAGATAAAATATTCCAAAAATGACTATAAATAAACACTTTAAATGTACAATTTTTTTATCTTGTGTGGGTGGCGTTTGTGTCACCACAGAACTTTAACCTTAAAATTTGAACTAATTTTCTCTCAGGTATAAGTATTGGAGATTATGTTTTATTATGCCCACCGATTATTTTATCGTGTATATTTTGACAAGAATAGAAATACCTGAGTGTTACTTAGGTAAATGAGGTTTTAGTAATTTAAACAGGTACAAAGATGTTTTGGAGAATCAAAAAAATAGTTGATTAATGACGATTGGTAGATATTTAATAATTGCATCGATTTCAGTTTATCGATTAATCTGAACTCGAACCGGTCGGTAGCGATCTGTAAAATCGGGAATAGGACAGGACTTGGCAGATTCAACGGGTGCCGGAACCGATTATCCGTCGGGATTGTCTTTCCGAGCTGAGCTTGAGGATTCCCCGGGGCGGGAGGAGTCCTTGGCGTTAAAAGAGAAAGCAAAGCGTACGGCACCTGCACACGCCTACGCCGGCCCAAAAACGGGAGGATAAGGCGTGATCGCCGCCCCATAAAATTTAGGCTGCGGGGGTGTAGTCGGACAAGTGGGCCACCCTGAGCCGATAAGCTCCCCCCGCCGATTGGCATCTGCGCCAGAATGGAGGCCGCTATTGAAGGACGGAATGTTTCGAAGGTGAAACAAGGACTGGTCCACGAGCCTCCAGGTGGGAAAACCTTTGGACATGAATTCATATCGTGAAAATAATAATTATAAAGGTATATAGTGAGGAGTTATGAATGGCTTCGATCTAATGCTCGTCGTTTTATTCATAATAAAGGCCTGTACATGTATGATGTATTTTCTGTTTTTTAAAATCGTATAATAATAGATTTTCTTTTCGTTTGCAGGTTCTACCCGAGGCAGAATTAGGCAGTCACAGCGCCGCCCTGATACATGTAAGTTGATTTATCTGAAATGCATTAAAAAGTGGTGGATGTTATGATAATTAGGAATGGGTATTTTTTTAAAAGAAACGTAATGTAAAAATTATGTAATATAAAGTCATTCTCTTTATCCGTGATTCACGGTTTTACCTTCCATCGCATAACTATTTTTATTTTGATAAATTAGTTTCCTTTTATGTATCAAAAAGCCAGGGAGCATTCCTTTGCGCACAAAAGATTTCCGACTGAGCTATCTCGAATTCCATTTGAGGATTATTATCTTGGAATTCATCTACGCGGCTTCCATATTCTGGTGTTATTCGGTTTCAGGTTACCGGTCGGGACAGAATTGTTACCCGGTAGAGAACATATCTCATTCCGTAAAATATTCTCAGGTAGTCGGGTTGAGATTCAGAGCCCGCATTCGGCAAGGAGGTAATGGCTTTCTTTTTTTTTGTCCTCCCTTTTGCTTTACGGATTCTCAACTTAATCCGCCGTCCGACCGGACTTTATCGCGGGACTTCCATTTACGGGGGACAACGCGCTTAACGAACCCATTCAAGCGAAGGCCGTTCGGCCGCGGGCAGAAAACTCGAACTGCAACCCGAGCTTCTCGGGCTCTCTGGTCGTCCACTATTGCATACACTATAGCATTGTCTCTTCGTCCTTTTCTGACCTCCAAGGTATACGAATTGCTTCTGAAGGAGAAGAGTTCTGCACTCATACCATCATCGATTGTTTTCGGTTATACAAAATTGCATATTGTATATATCCTGACAATCGTGCTCAACGTACCGTTTTTTTATACAGGGAAAACATTTTAATTCCCAAATTCTACTCCCACCTTTGTAACCATTTCGAAGCGAGGCCTGACGCAGCACATTTTGGGCCCATTCAATTGAACCGCTTTTATTTCTTCTTTTCGAGGAGGAAACCGTTTCCCCTTCACCGGCTCCTCTCGACGGTGCTATTTGGTCGGTCCAGTTTTGGAGGCCGAGTTCCGAAATTAACAATCGCTGAGGCATGCAAATGTGAGGCCCTATACGCTAAATGGCAAATTGCTTGTCCTTTCCCTTGAGACTTTTCGCGGTGTCCAGTCTGTAATTGTTGTTTGGGCGGGCAATTCGGTGCCTGGGTCACGATATTTCGAAAAAAATGGTCTGGGGGTCGCTCGGCATTAAATGTCACTGCAGGCAAATTGGCAGTTGCCTGAATTTCAATTTGGATTGGAATTCAAAAATTAATTTTAACCGCAATTTATTCAAACGGTATTTTGACTGTAGCGAGTGACCGGCTTCTCGGTATTATATGAATACCGCCTATTTAATGAGTTCAAACGTAAGGCTTTCATTCGTTTATGAATATGATGAATATAAAACAGTACGGCGAATATACAAAAAGGTAAACATTTTTATATTTAATTTTGATTTCATATTTGGCATATCACTATAGTAGGACTATGGCAAAGGTGGTAAAATTCCCATGAAATAATCTCGGGCCAGTATTTAGCTTTTTCTCGATCTAGATTCTAGAGATTTAAGGGTTGCTTCAAGATATAGATAATTTTTTTCTTTAATAAAGAATAATTGATTTTGTATTTTGCCTAGCTCAGATTTGCAAATTGAATACTTTACATTTAATCGGAAGCCCAACTACCAAACCGATCTAGCAACTGAACCCCTTCACCATACCGGTTGGCCTCTGAGCCTTTCGCATATTTAATAAAATACTATAATTAAAAAGGAACTAAATACAGGGCCTACGATTGCAACGTTTGACAAACGACGTCCCTCCTGTTCTCGGCAATTATTGGACGGATATGACCTGCTCTACGGTTTAATAAGAAAAAAAGGAAAGGGGGAAAGACAAAAAAAATAATAAACATAAAGGCGGACAAATGGGGCCGCATAAGTCTCAAGATATAT
Organism: Lethocerus indicus; assembly: GCA_019843655.1. Lineage (NCBI taxonomy): Eukaryota > Metazoa > Arthropoda > Insecta > Hemiptera > Belostomatidae > Lethocerus > Lethocerus indicus. The sequence continues at coordinate 4,485,341 of JACDQD010000011.1, forward strand.
TGTCCCGTTTAAAGTTAATTCGCGTTCGGGGTGAAGGGGTCAAGCGTTCGGGAGGCCGTTAGTCAGTTGGGCCGAGCGGAGGCGTACGGGGCCCAGGGACTGCTGAATTTAAATTCATTTCTCCGACCGGAATAAACCGGATATTTCGGACGTCGGGATTTTAATTGCCGTCGTCCTTTCGGCCGTCTCGAAAACCAGGCCCAAGCCGAATAATTATATGCCCTCCATGTTGTAATTTAGCGCACGACGCTGTTCGCGGGCACAAATCACTTTATGAATTAAGTTTATCGCCCGCGTTTTCCCCGCTTAACTTTTAAGCATCCTGGCAGAACTTATCTCCACCGTTCGTTTAATTTAACTTCACTTTTTTCTCGCTATTCAGAAAATGGACAGTTTAGATCATTATGTCTTCAACTTCTATTGATTGTTGGAAGATAAATCGATCCATCGATAAAATCTTTAGGTAGTAATTGTTGATATTAATACGCCTCGATATATTTATGTCCGCTTGAAATGAAACGAGATCGTATGTAGTTAGGAAGGTTGAAAATCTGTTTCAGAGGGAACTCTGTAAATAGAATGATTTCTAACATTACTAATCTACTGCTACAAGAGAACTAATAGTACTATCCGGGGGGGAGCATGATGCTCCTTCGCCAACGATACCCTATTACTGCACTATAACTATATAGTTCCAGCAAGGTGGAAAGCAAGTGTGAACAGTGAATCACACCGGTAATAAACTGCCGGCTGCCTTCGATTCAGGCTCAAACGAGGTGCCGTGTGGCGGTGTAATCTCCGCCACGTTCTGTACCTGTACCTGTACAATAGTATTATAACAAAATGGTGACAGATACTAATTGCATAGAAGACTTAAAGCTTGCGCGATGGGCTGAAATTATGGCAGCGGAAATTATAGCTCCCTTTGACACTGCAGCATGGGGGTTATTCTATACGAGCAGAGCGCTGGGGAGCGGAGGCGTAGCCGGTTTCTCGGGATATGGTGTTTAAATATTTAACGAACCCGATTGAACAGGATATTTCGGACATCGAATTTTTAATCGGCCTCTTCTTTTTTTGTGAAATGCGTCTTTAATTGTGCCATGGAAACGCCCGAGACGCTATTACGGAAGCACGAACTATTCGCAGGGTTTTTTTTTCTCAGCCATCCACTATCTCCGGATAAGTGGTTTAAGATTTCCCCCCAGCGAGGATGGAGCTGAATTAGTTCAGAATTTAAGGGTAAATAATCAGTCACCAGGCAATACTGAGAGCCACACTTTCACAAATACCACTCAAGAATGAAATAAGCCAAAAAACTGCCTTCTTGCAAGATGACACAAATTATTTTATGAATCAGTATGAGTTTCATAGTGTGTTTTTAATATAATGAAACACGCTATATTAACATTTCGAGCGTTTTCCAGCAAATTATTTTTTGTTCATTTCAATTAGCTCGCGGTAACGGAAAAGGTAGTGTAAGAGTATTTAATTCATTACAAAATAGTATCGCTTTTTCTTAGATCTGTAGCCACCTATCCCACGGGTAAAGCCAGGAAACAAGGAAAAAAATTAAATCAAATTACCGACGAATTAAGCTAGGAATCAGTATGCGATTTCCCAATCGTCGGACAGACGAATGGTCCCGGTTTATAACGAATTCCCGGATCCTTAAATTGTCATTTTCCGGGGATCCGCGACGCCTATACCCTGGCATGAGTGATGTAACGCGTCTCAGCGCAGCGCAATAACCTACTTCAATTGCTCCATTCAAATTCAATTTTTTCCTCGGACTTTCTCCGGCCGGATCGGGCCGGCCGCGGGGGGAAAACCTGGACAGAAAAATGAAAAAAAAATTAATACTCCAACATTTGAATTTACGACGGGGAATACAGTTTCCGATTTCCCGATTTATTACTGCTTTCGGGAATCGGTAATTTTTGTGATTTATCGACAACGTAATTTCTCATTTAATCCGACTTTGATAACACGTAATTATGATTTACAACCTTCAATAATACAAATAATATCAGATAACTTGACCCTCCGAGGGTCCGGACATTGTCCTATTTGTCGGAGACAGGAGACGGTCAATCCAATTTCTCTTAGCCGATAGTTATATGCATGTTAAGTGTAAGAATATTAATTATGTTCGTATTGCTCAAATTTGAGATAAGAGAGGTTTCAGTTGGAGAGGCGGTTAGGGTCCGTGAACATGCCCGATTGGTTACGCGCCATTGTTTACCTAACAGACATTTTTTATTAATGTTAGCTTTTATCTAATTATAATAAGGCCACCAGGCATAATCACACAAGCACTTGGTATATAATTTCCTTAAACCAGCCAGAAGAGAAAATGAACTAAAACACCTCAATGAGCGTCGCTCGCTCTCCGCACGAAAGGGGTTAAATGGAGAATAATTGGGGGAATATGCCCGAGTAGTACATTTCTGTACCGGAACCCGTTTGTTTACTTCGCCTAATTGCCGACGCCGTGTTATCGAACATTCCAGCGTGCCTGGTGGCCGAGTCGAAAGCGATTCCGACTATCGCGGCCCGCCGGTGGGAATAATTGGGTCAAACGGGTAGCCCGGGTCGGGGCGGGGACCGATTATAACCGCCGAGATGGTGATATAACAACCGGCGATGGGAGAGCGGCAGGCGTCCTTGCCAAGGCAGCTAACTCCCCTCAACCACTCGGCCACCACTCCCACCAACGGTCATCGCGCATTCAAATTGTTGTTACGAGCGGTTTTAAAATTATGCAAAATAGTCTCTAGTACCTGTTTGGCCAGTGTAGGGCCGACGAAAGAGATACTGAAGATGGTGAACAGCCCTGGCCGAGGTTTCTTTCCCAGCGATTCACTGACTCCCGACAAGTGCATTTAAGTTTCTCACCAGGAAAACTTTCCCTAACGAAGATTCCTCAGGCCCAATACGAAGAATTACTGCAAAATTTAAGTTGAAAGAGCTAGCCAGGCAATATTGATAAGTAAAATCTTAATAATTGAGACCCGACAAATGGAATAAGGTTTTCAGTAGAGAAGCGAACGCCTCCACGTGGTGGGAGTGGGATAGGGCGCTTTGTTCGGAAGCTAGGAAATAGTTTCCCTAACGCAAGGGCAAGAATTCGGTCTATTGTGCCGCTCGACTATTTTTCATTTAGCAAATCGGTTTAGTTTCATCGCTGCGGTTTTCCGTCAGTAATGGAGCCGAGTGCTGGTACATGTACCGATGAAACATTCCAACGCAGTAGCAATGCTGACAAGACGGTTCACCTTACTATATAAACTGACAATCACTAGAGGCCGAAACCAGTTCAGCGTCTGGACCAAACAAGTGACTGGGGAGAGAAAACCTTCCGGGTAACGATTGAGTAATAATTATTATGGTGTGCGGTCGTTTGCGCTTTATTCTGTACCCCATTTTTTGTGAAAAATTAAAATTATTTTTAACATGTAATTCGATGTCGTTCATTATATAATCTATAAGGCGCAATAATAATATCTATAAATTTTGGAAAAAAACCGGTCACTCAATATACTATTCCAGTATATATTATAAAAAATATACTATGTATAATACATTTATGGTATAACATAAGGGGGGTAACTTGTATAAAGTAGGAAGTATTAAATACGGCGCGGTTTAATTTCATATTCAGTTCAGTCTACGGTCTGAAAAGTAGGCCAGCCTTCTGGACGTTAATACCAGTTTTAATCTACCTTTTTTTTTATCTATTCTTAGGGATAATATCCGTTCACGGGGTTTCAATAGCCCTCGTGCCACAGCACCTGGACTGTGTACGGTTGACGTGGGAAAGTGGCGGAAAATCGGCGGTGTCCCTCGGTCAAATCGTGATCGGGGAACGCGCTGGGAAAAACGAGGAAAAAAAGCGGGCCGTCCTTGTCAAGGCAACTCATTGTCCTGTTTTCCTACCGAGCGCGAAACGTTGCACGACCGCGGCACGCGTCGGGCTAATAAACCGTGGAAATTTCTGATAATTTAAAAAAAATATTTTTTCCCCTTCTTCCGCCAATAAAGGCCAGGCGGAAATCGAGTCTGCGAGGCACAATAGCGCCGACAGAATACAAATCAGTGATAAAGAGGGATCGGGGAATCCTCCTTTCGCGGAGCCTGCAAGCCTGTCCCGTTCCGAAACCACCCAATAATTGGTTTAAAGTATTTGTTGGTGAGCCCACGGCGGTTTGGAATGTCACCCACGCGTGCGATTTTCTTCTTATTTGGTCCTAGTTAGACCGGTTTCGGGTGCTCGCCATCGCCAGTCGCATTCCTATTGTAATACAGTCGATGAGAGATTCTGTCAGCTCAGTCACTCCACTGTTTGCTGATGTGGCATGATTTTGTGGTAAAATACGATTTTATCGTGGTTTTTTGTTTTATCTGCGTCTATTGCTTGGTATATTGCAGGCCTCGTATTTATGGTACAGTATATAACGTATCCAGTCATCATAAAATATACAACCGTGAAAATAATGGCGAAGAAATGAAATATACCCGAGCAATCAAGAACAAACTTTCAATATCGCATATTATTGTTCCTCGTGGTCTCATTTAACTATGTCAAGAACACTTTGATGTAATATAATTTTTAAATGTTTATTCTCTGTGTGCGAGCATAATACAAGTTGAATACTGTCTATGAAACTGGTAGAAAAGTAACAAATATTTCTATCGTGAACAAAATAATAGCTCTTTCGGATGGGTTCAAAGTTTCCTTTTTGAGGTATGAATGGTGGTTGTATGTGGATAGCATGATAATATTGTGTGGGCTACAGCCGTTATTTTGAGATTGAATACTTGAATGGGATTATTGTTTGTTTTTTATACGTGTTCAATGGCCAAACATTCTAATACATTTGTTCTTTGCATGTCTTAGATTGCGTAGACAACTCCCCTGCTGGTTGTCAGCATGAGAAAGCACACATTACAGTGTAATTATTGTTTTATTTGTCGATTACGATCTGAGACTATCTCCCTCGATTCTCTGAGTTGCCATGTTCCCTAAAGATTAAACTTACGCTTAAGCTATTGCGTGCTTTCTTTCTTAGCCAGCATTTAAATTTTATAAATTCCCTATATGATATGGTAATTAATTAATTTTTATAGATTTATCCCCGCTTGGAACTGACCAAAATATTTCCAAGTAACTACCTGCATCTGAATGGATTATAATACCTAATATATTCATCGTGGCGAACTAGAAGTAATAAACAAGTTGAAAGCGTATAAGCGTTACATAAAGTAGAGGCGTGCGTAAATTAACGTTATGGGGGTTACTGCATTTTTTCCGGACCATTAAATCGGTTTAAGATTTATGTACAATCCGTACTGTAGATAGTAGAGGGTTAAGTAGCACCTATATACGTTAGATTGCACAATTGATTGTAAAACAAATCCTGAAACTACCCACTATTAAGTTTTCTTGACAATGCTCTGACTGTTCGGAATATTTTAATTATTTATAATATAAATTATTATTATAGAATAAATAATTATATTTATTTAGGTTTTGCCACTCGCTGATTGACGAGCACTCATATCTGACTAGATGGATACGTTTTTATATGATCATCATGTGAGATGTGTCGTATACCCCATTTCGTATTTATAAATAGATCTAATTTGTAGGACCGAGATTTAGTTAGAAACTGAGAAAAAATATTATCGACTCAGTCAGTGGTGACAAATCAGGCTAAGGATAAATGCAAATCAACATTCATTATTTCAATCCGGAATGAGGGTCACACGGAGGATTATACGGTCATTAATGAATATTAAGTATGTTTGCTTTTCAGATTATAATCCAATATTTTTTGATCGATTCTAACCATAATAAGATGTAAATACATTACAGAAAATTCACTTGGCCGCCGCCAGTAATATGTTAAGGACGGGATAGAAAGTTGATTTTCCCCACAGCACTTTCCCGATACGGTGCCCAAACCGGAAATAGGCCCAGGGTTTTCCTGAAGACAGCTCAATTGAACCGTGAAACTAGTTGGCGCCGTTCTTTTCCGTCGCGATTGTACAGCTTTGACGGGACTCAGTCATAATAAAAAGTAATTGTAGCAGTGACTGACAAATATATGAATAAAGAAAAAAAAAATAGAAAGTTTTGTTCGGTTGACACAGTTGTTAGATAATCAATTTCTTCGAAAGCCCCTTTCATATTCCCCTTTGGTTCTTAAAGCTTTATAAATTAGGCGCGTTCCTCATAGTTGGAGCAATATTATATTGAAATTATGCGTAAAATAATGAAAGTATAATCAGACGTTGGTGTAGGAAACGTCGATCGTACTGGCTTTCGCCAAGATAAGGGCAAGAAACCGTTCTAACGAAAGGAAGAGCGGTTCAACCTGTCGCCCTGGTGACGTCCCCTGGCTCTGGTCATAATTTGCGGAGGAGATATATAAGGCTACAAAAAATATTGAAAACAGTGATAATGAGACTAGTGATACCAGTGACAATAGACTTAATAGCAGTATTACTGGTACATTATATTATAAGCGCCACAGTGCCGGAAACTGACACAACCGTTTCGGAGGAGGTTTTTCATTATGGCAGCCGGAAGGAAGAAAGATGAAGACCTCATGATCAAATTTGAAGAGAGATTACCTACCAGTCTAATCACCCAGCTGAAGCAAAAGCTTGATGTACTTGGTTACAGTATGCGGATAACTCAATGATCGTCTGCACAGGATTACGCCTGGGGGGGTATCACGTGCTGCGGGACTGGCCGAGATATGATGGAAGTCAGAAGATTCCGATGTGACCGAATGCTTCTTTTCGAATCCTTTCTGTCAAGAGTTGTGTTATCTAGTTGAGTTAAAATCGTATTCTTCTTTAATAGATTTACCCGTTATAAATTAAATGAAACACGAATAGGTAATCAACCGACCATTAGGGGCGAAGTGTCCTTCAGGAGTAATGTAACAAACGAGTGAATATACAAGTATATATATAATATATATTCATTTAGAACGGATACAGTTTCAAAGTTGCGCCGACTGCAATTGATATTAATGCGAGCACTTAACGCAACTGAATGGAAATCATAGCGAGGCGGATAATTGCATAAGACCGGTAAAGCTCAAATAATGCGATACGAGTCCGCGTAGGTGGGATACCGACAGCGGTTCATTTGATTATTAATGCCTTTATCGATTGTGAAATTACAGTAGTTCTATCGCCCGCGAAGGCAAGAGCAGCAACAACAACAACAACAACAGCAACAACAACGGAAAAGAGAATGAAACATGATAGACGTGTCCCCTGTACTCGGCCGTAACAGGATTACATGACAAACGGAGTGGATTATGAATAAACAGGGTGAGCAAACAGCATTAACTGAGTGGACGCCCGTCACTGCGGATAAGAGAAGCTTTCTTTTGTATAGCAATCAACTGTGCACAGGTTATACTCATGTTTCTGCGGACTCAAATTGCCGCCTTGCTAAGTTTTTTGCTCCAGAAGTTTAATTGTCCAGGATAAAATGGAACCATTTAATGATTGTTGTGTCGAGAATTGTCCTTGTTCAATCAATTTTCAATTATCATCGACAAAATTCTCTGCCCTCTGGATCACTAGCCTGGAACTGTTATGCGTGAAATATTTTTATAATTTCTCGAATTTATTCCTCCTATACTTTGGTCAAGTTAAGGAATATAACATATATTATTTAATAGGCTCATAAATTAATATTGACTAGGAATGATTGATTTTACTCGTTCCAAAAATTATGGTACGTTTTAATTTAAAAGCTGTTTCACGTTCCCCCCCTTAATTGTCGTCCTCATTATCATAATCGGTGGTCACTTGGTGTCGAGAGAATTTCTAATCTTGAGTGTTATAACTATATGCTTTCATCTAATCAGCAACATTCTTAATCATCTAATCATAGGTTAGGCGATGGGCTTCTACATAATTTATTTTTGTGTTAATTTCCTACCCAAAACATTAGAAAATTTATTGAAAATGTTAACCCACTGTCCTGGATTTACCGTTCGATTATAATGTTCGATTCAAATTTGCAGTAATTTTATGTTATATAATTCATTTTAATCTATACATTTGTCTATTATTATGACTGAATGTACCTACAATTGTAAGCAATAAATACCAAGGAAAATGCTAACGGTTTCGCACAACATTCTTGTTGCAGCATTTGTTTATTCAGTTAACTTGATTGTTCCATCTCAGGAAATCAATTATCAATCGATATATATATATATATATATATATATATATATATATATATATATATATATATACAAATAGATAGATAGACGAATAGATATTATGTATTCATACTGAGGCCTCATACAAATAAACCGTATGATTTACATAGGCCAAAACAATGCACAACGTTAGGCATACAGTCACCTACAATTATTGCATTTACATATTCATTTATGCTCCTGAAGCCTAGAAATACTCCGATGCATCATCATAATATTATCGTAAATCGTAGTAACAGTGATAATTAGCCAGGCGCTATACTTTCTGAGCTACACGCGTCGATTTCCACACTCGATCCTATTCTCTGTCGCTTTCTTTCATACTCTCTCTTGAAAACGTTATTATGTTTTTCCCTTGTATTCTGAGGGGAGAATTTCTACCTTTTTCTATATTATTTAATGTAAAAGTGATAATAGAGTACTAACGTCAGGTACTAACAATTGCAAGAATACGATCATTCAAATCTGTGATTGTAGGATTGTAGATTGATTAGGAATCCCGATTCCTAACGCTTCATAACCGTCTCATTTCTCATCCTAATTTGCTCGTTAAACTCCTCTCCTCCCTTACACATCCATCATTTCCGCCTCCACGACGGCTTAAACGCCACTGGCCTGGAGATCTCTCTTCTTGCGTATTACTAATAGTCATATATTAGTAATATTTAGAACGCAGGGCTCTAGTTAGCGGCCAGAAATGAATATTAGAGCTGGAACATGTTTATGTTCCGACCCGACGACTGGTTCCTAACCTGGGACGGGGCCCCGGGATCCGCCGGCTTTCTTCTGCTCCCAGCAACCGGTTCAACGCCTAATGAAATTCGACCCGAACCGAGTTCGCCGCAGGCACCGCGATTTATAATAATAGTGATAAATTGTTCTCGTTTCGAGCCCCCGGGGAGCCCGGTTTCCGGAAGGCCGCGTTTCCATTTGGCCAGAGCGGGAAAATCTCCGAATTATATCGACTCGAAGCGATTATGTATTGACGTTGATAAGAAATATGATAATTTTGCCAGTGATGAAATAGAACGGCAATGATAAATGTGAAGAATACACTAATTTAAACTATTATAGGTTTATATAAGGTTACGATTTATGCTGATATTGGATTGTTGCAAGTTTATTCGCCAAATAAACCGAATGAAAATACTCGACATTTTACGTTGAGTCCTGAATATACCAAACATTTTTACGGGTTTAATTACAGACGATTTCTATTGAAATATATTCTTTCTTTTTATTCCTAAGATGATGAAATCGTTATAATTTCTTTTTAATTCTACGGTCGGCTCAAGTTAAGAAATTTTTCAACTCTCGGCCGACATTTCTAATCTATGTTAAAAGCCGGTTTAAAGAAAAGGGGACTGAGAAAAGCGGGCTTTTCTGGCTAATGCGGCCGGTTTGCGACACGGCATTAATTAATCAAGACTTCATCCTGCTAATGAGCCGGGGTCCCGGCCAGCTGCATTAACGCCCGTCTATATTCAGAGCTGAGCGTGAAATGTCGGGAATTTGCATTCGGGTTGTTCGGCCAATAAACTTGCTGCAGTCCGATATCGGCAGAAATCATCGCTAAATTGTCTGACTGTAATACGTTTTACGTGCGTTTATTCATTGTTGTTAGCAAGAATAATCGGTAAATTAATACCAATTTATAAATTATAATTTATTCCTTTTAATTCTTGGCTTTTCCTCTTTTCCAAGCAATCTGCCAAGTGGAGGTTGTCTTCTGGCGGAGGGAAGCTTGGGAATTGTCTAGCATTAACCATACCATGTGTGTGGAGGCCAAAGATCGCTAGAATTATGGTATTCCAAACCCTCGCAGACCACCTAACAGGTGCAATTAGTTCTGGCAGTATAACCCTCCAGTATAACGCTTATAGGGCGCAGTTTAATTAACAAACACCTGGCAGATTAATGTTAATAGACTTTTTCATACCAAACATGCGTCGGATACAGTAGGCCACACGGGCGATAATATTTTCGTTTCAAGGCCCCACAGTAACGATTTCAAATAACAATTATCTTTTATTGGAATGCCGTGTGTGTAATTAATTGCGAAGCCGGTTTCCAGCCTGGAACCATATATCCCCGGGCTCATAAAAGCACCCCGATGGAAGCACGGCTAAATCTCTACTAAATTTGGACGCGTGAAATACATACGCACTGGCCGGTCATTAAGTCGAATGGGGCAATTCGGTCGTCCTTACGCAGTTCAATTCATTAGGCCGAACCAATTTTAAAATTTGTAATATCCCGAGGACCCAGTTTTCAGTCACGAACCGATATCCATAAAAGAGTGTTGATTCCTTACCAATTTTGTATATCATCAAGTGTGAAATATTTAATAACGGACGGGTTTTCATATTTAATTACAAAACGTCGGTTGGGAAGCGGAATATTGGCACAATTATGTATTATTCCTAAACACATAAAATTCCCATTAAACATTATAAATATAGACACATTACATTAATTAATATATCATCTTCCTCCTTTTGAGAAGTATAAGACAACTTATCTATTAAGGTGGGCAATTCCGGTCTCACATATGTCTTACGCGTATATATATATATATATATATATATATATATATATATATATACATCTATATGTTAAGCGAGATAGAAATCTTTGTGTCCGCGTCGGCAGAGCTAGTTTCTATGATGAATAGTTCCGATTCTAATTAAGATGCGGTACAGTCGCCTTAATCCGCACTCCAGGAATGCTCAGCGGCGTGTTCTGACTGTGACAAATACTGTGAGAATGCTTCGTAAATTTAATTGATTAAAATCTCCCAGTTATATTTTATCTGTTTATTTATACTATTTTTATAAACATACATTTTATTCATATTAGTGTCAATATTAACATTGCTAGAGAAACCACAAAACCTCGATGGTTTAAAGTCATCGTAGCCTCGTCGTCTTTAGTACTCCATCAGTAATACAGTTAGTAACATCCTCGACAATAAAATATGGACTATACCATAAAATACATTCTCACGGTAGTTAGGTGTTTTGTTTAGGGCTAATATTTTTTTAGCGCTTAAGTTGCAGGTACGCTATGGCAAATCTGCGAAATAACGACCTCGGATAGGTTTGGTTAGGAGTGTGGTAAGTTGAGACATGATTAAGAACGGTCAAATAAGAGCGAATACCAAAACTCTGAGATATAGGCCGAGCAAGTTTTCTAATATGGAAAGACAACAACAGGTGAACATTGAAGGTGACTTAAATGACTTGAGACTCACAGCGGACGATATTGTACCGGATCTCACTGTATATATACCCGGCGAAGAATATTTTAAAATATAATTGACTATAACAACAATAAAATTACAACGGAGCAGCGTTGTTGATAAATTATAGAATAAAAGAAAATAATATCCAACGTCATTTGAAATACCATATTTTTTTTTTAATTTTGTGTCTCGCTGCTTTGGTCTTTTGCTAGACCGGTTTCGGTTGATTACCTTCCGAAGATGGCGAGCATCCGAAACCGGAAATTATAGCATCGTTGTCTTAAATCCTCGGAATTATTGTATTTCCGTCATCATATTATCAATGGAATGTATTATCAAGTGGAATAATCATGTCTTATTACATTGATAATTGGCCAATACAGGGACGACAATATGCGTATGATTCACTTGGTACTAATGTGATGATTCACTACGGAATATGATATGAAACCACAAGGAGCTTGAAGCAGGTTGCATTGAGGTGCCTGAGAATAAAATAATTAGAAGGAAGTATTGTAGAAAAGAATTGTACCAACTCTCCAAGGGACGGGTGAAGATCTGATTACTGTGGAATGATATACAGAACGCGCGCGGACAACTATAATATTTCGAAATATTACTGCAAAGTTCAGTGTATGAGCGGGCATATTTCACGCCCGGAATGCGGCCCCATTTTCAAGCCCCGAATAGTCGCATTTTGAACGGTCTAATGAGAAACCGGCGAGACGAACTGAAGGAGATGGTAACGGTTGCGACAGACCCGAGCGACCATAGAATACTGGACTAGAACAAACGGGGTTAGGGTGCCAGCCGTTCACTTTCCGCGACCTTCCCCCGAAATCGCCTATATGGACAGAGGGGGCCTACTTCTAGGGCCCCCGCAGAAAAACCGAAGCGACCGCCGCCCCCAGTATCTACCCCTCTGGCCTCTCCTTTCATACCAGTTACCCAACACCTAGAATCCAGCCACACAAGTCATTACACACCATCATACAAATTCCTGTTATCACCTAAATATATTACAACCCGGAGAAACAGCTGTTACCTCGATTTGTCTCCACTAGCTAGAATTAGGAAACCCTCAGAGCCAAAAGGAAATTCTAGGCCCAATAGTGACAATAGAGAGGGTAGAAATAGAAATATATTAGGCGTTACATCATCGCTATAGGTCCCTCCCATCCATAACATAATTGGACCATAACAGGATTGTTGAGGACCTCAATAAAAAATAGGGATGATGGTTGGAGGGACTCAGTGCACGGGTAGATAACCTGCCAGTTCGTGTCCAGGGCGACATCACCTGGTCATGATCATCACGATGATCACGATGCTTATTTTAACGCACCCAATGTTAAATTTGTCGTGCAAACCCATTTCTGTGTCTGAAATGAATATGCTTTTTGAATCGATAAATTTTTTCAGTTTCCACGTTGACAGTGTCGGCCACCAAAAGGCCTCGTCCGCGGGTTGAGAACGGCTTTTTTCAAGTTGTTTAATTTCCATAACCTAAATACTTTCCGAGAAAATCGAGCCACAGACGGCAATGAGTTATGTTTTTATTATATGACTTCAAAACCCTTCTATTATTTTTTTGCATTGATTGACAGTACATTACATTTCTTTCGCTGAACTACTTATCTATAATGTCACTCTTTAATAATAAAACAGTGTTAATTCGATAAAATTTGATTTTAAGGTGGTTCTGTGATGGGTTTATTCAAAATTAGTTATACAAACGTTAAATTTATCGAAGGTTAAATTTTCAGGTTGGAGGAAGCTATTAGCTATCTTAATAAATCTTAATTATTCTAATGTACTAATGCGATTTACACCATTTTGAATTGTGGGTTTACTCATAGGATATAATTTCTAAAACATTACGACGCGCGTGCCTGAAGTGCATACAAGTAGAGAGTGGACCGCAAACATTCTCCCGGATGCCGTTTCCCACGGTGACCAAACAACGAGATCTTAAAATTCATAAGGCGTATGTTTCGCAAATTATCAAAAAATGTACACATATGCATAGTCTTAGCAGACTTTTTCAAGATTGCATCAACCGTGCGGGTACCTTTTTTGGTAGCAAAATGTTTTGGTAGAGGAGAGGTAGACATGCATCCTACTTTCAAATTTTGAAGTTTTTCGTTACGAGGAACAACGTTCCTGAGAAGAACAGAAAATCTGTGACCATGTATAAAATTGTAGCGTTACTTAAGAACAAAATTATCGTAGTTAACCATATACAGCATCTAAAATGCTTTTTTTTTCTTTTGACTGCTTCAAATTGGACATATATATAAAATTTATAGTACGCTTGTTGGATTCATTAATAGCAATGAAAATATTTCAAAGACATTATTTAGAAACTTATACTGGTAAATGGAGTAACATCGCATTAGAATAAAGACAACAAGGTAGTATAATCGCGTGCAATTTTTATTATAATTCACAGCCATGGCTGCGGGATATATGTTAAACAAGCTCCGAGTGGATTTTGAAACTTGGGTTTATTTATTTAGACGTCCGATAACGATCTGCAGCCGGCTGAATAATTGTTATAACTGAGCCTTTTGAGTCGCGAAGGTGTGAAAGCCGCATTTGCATTAATTGCCCCGTTAATACCAGAAATCCGCCTACTGCTTCTTACCCAGCGTGGAAACTCATTCTCGGCACCCACACGGTGATCTTTCTGAAATATTTTGATTATTAGTTCACGTCCCATAGCTCGTTGGGAGATTAATGAAGGATACGCCAAAGGTGAACTCCCGATATAGGAGCGCGCGCCGCTCTTAAATGTGCTCTTTGCAATTACCGTCCGAAGATTTATCGATACCCGCGGAAAACAAAGAGTAATTTAGATACCGATCGGGGGCCCAACTACTCTGTAATTCATTTGGGACAGTGCAATCAATTTCAAAGATATCGGAACCGTATATTTGCCAAAAGTAAGTGATATATGTATATTAAAAAATTTCCTCTCATTTGGCACGCGGCTTCTGCTCTCCGCCATCGTCAGTAGAAATCTGTTGGTAGTAGAGTAGTTTACAAACCAACCTGTACACTAGACAATGTGATATTACAGCTGTACAATTTTAGTACAATATTTACTTTCAATGGGCTGTTAATGACCTTATGGCGATAATTTTATGAATTCTGATATTTTACATTACATTTTAATGAGTTCTCTCAACGTTAATAAATAATTTTTTGATATAGAATAAGCATTGAAGTATTTTTGAAAAGAGAATTATTAGCAATATTCAGGTGCGGCAAGGACCAAACCTGACCAATTTGAAAATATGATCATATTGCGCATTTAAAAAATCCACATTTAAAATCATTTTTAAATTTTTAATAATCATAAGAATTCGTTACATATTTTAGTAATTTCATTTTGATTATTTTTATCCCGTTGACACCTTGAAATGGAGGTTTCCCAATCATGCTCCCAGCAGGTTGTTTTGGACAGAACCCCTGAAGAAAATCCGGGAATGGGTGGAGCTGCCCGTTTCGAATTTATTGGGACCGATTATAACTTCTCAGACGACTGGCCTATTCCTCGAAACCATTTGATTTTGCGGCGAAATGAAAAGTGCGTATTAGGCGCGAAAACGTTTTGAAATAGGCATCTTGTTTCATGATAAATCTGTGCTCTTTTGTGGTTTATTAGCCCATTTCTGGTCTGCAGTCTTTTAGAGCCATGATCAGGGTAATCTGTGAATCCCTGAGCAGAATTCCATCCAGGAAATTTTAAAAATTATGCCTTTGGTACGAGCGGACAATTGTATAACTTCACTGTAAATGCTAACATTGAGCGTGATTTTATTTCAACTTCATATTATTCCGATACAATTATCAGAGGTTATTTTCCTCCACTTCTGTTAGAGCATAGCGTTTGAATTACACGTTCGCATAACTCTAGTTACGTGATTGTCTATCCGTATTCGTTAAAACCGAAGCAACATTTTCCTTCAGCGTATCAATTTGTTCAATCCGGCCCTGCACTTATCCCTGAAAGAGGTCTTTATCCCCGGCGGGATGTCGCAATCGAATTTCTGTTCGGGAACGTTTTTTTCAACTTTAATATATATTTTTTTGTCCCGCTTCCCGTCGCCATTCTCATAGTCGACCCCTATTTGAAACTGAGGCTGTGTGAATGCGGTTGAGTGTAACCGAATAAGTGGCCTGTAATATCATAGTTGTAATATGATTTTCTTTTTCTACACATCGCGGACTACGAAGGCTGGCGTCCGGTGCCCCGTCGAGTCGTTTTTCCCGGCCGAAATGCGAAATCAATTCCGAAATTATGTTATAATAGATGCATCGGTTTCCCAGATACTTGATAATACAGTCCCACAAAGGATACATTTCTGCCGGCAGGAATAATTTCAGAGTCCGTACAAATTTAGTCGTAAATTTCTGGGGCACTTTGTTTCCACTCCAAACTTCGTTCGGTCGCCCACAGGTGTCCATTCAATGGATTAGACAGACTTTTCTTTTGGAGACAGTTTTCAGATGTTCCAATGTACCGAAATTAATAATAAAGATAAATTAATAAAGCTATCGCGTGAAGATTAGAAAATAATGACCACCTGACTATACCATATATAGAAAATACCGGGTAGTTCCGGAACAAGCGGCGTATCTAGTTGTACGAACTCTGTCATTACCGTTACAGTAAATAACGTTTTCAATTAGTGTGTACTCTTGTCTTAGTATTATATAAGCAGTCAATGGATCTTCATTGCCTTACTCTTAATTAAAATTAAGAATTCTTAATCAGAAGCAAGATCTCAGAATTTTCTCTCTGTATAAAACCTCTGGTAAGCGTTTTTTTTATTGTATAACTGATTTGATATCATTTCCGTGCATCTTGAGTCAGAAGAGCCCACGTAAGTTGTTTGCTGTCCACTCGCACACACACAGCACTGCGATTTTAAAACACCTGTCTGCACTACAAAACTGTCCACTGTCGCTGTATCACTATTGTTTAACGTATCATCGTCATTCATCGTTCGCTGGGCCAACTACACTTTCACTTATCGGGGTTAAACCCAGCCGGCAGTGCGGACACTCGTTCTGGTGGTACGCCCTTAGGTTTTACCGGGGATTCGGGGATGATAGACCACTGAGGGATGCTTTGGATCTTCTCCACTGTATGTTTCTCCATCATTCGTTCTGCGACGTCTGTTAGTCCAGACCTCTCGTCGGGGTATCTCTCGACCCTCGCGTGCCTTAATAGGCCGGCCTCCGATGTCTCAATACCGCGATGGAATTTCGATTAGTATTTTCTACTAATCTCTATTCCACCGGTGTTTGCAACGTGCGCTGGTTCGTGTTGGTTCTCTTTTTTTTACGAATGGGATATCGCATCTATCATTTTCTCCCGTATCTCCGCCGGGATCGGCTTGTGATCCCATTCGGTTGCGATAAATCTCCGAAGGATACCAATTATATTACAAACGATTTCGTTTTTATAAGAGAATTGAACTGAATACCGGTACCGTACTTCCATTTATGAGCTCCGTTACTTAGTCTGGGGTAATTGAAAATATCCTTAACTCAATCTGAGTTAATGATGTAATTCTGTCCTGCTATCTATTCCACTCACCATTTCAACTTATCGGACGGTTTAATATGGTTATGAAAAAACTGCTCATTTAGTAGACAATAATCATAGACATCAAATTCAATTAAGATTTTTTTATTTTAATCTCCTTTACAGTTCCAGAGAATGTAAGCATTATATATATATATATATATATATATATATATATATATATATATATATATATCTGCTTCCTAATCTACAGACGTTTTTGGCAGAAATTCCGCAGGGGGGTTCGAGTGAATTTCTAGCGGGGGTGTGTTCAATTTAAGAACGAGAGCACGCACGGTGGCCCGCGTTGTCGCCGCCCGTCCCAATATGGCAACTTGGAAAGCCCCGTAGGATAAACAAAGGGTACAAATTGCCGCTTACGGAGCTCCCGCCTGTTATAAATTACGGGCCCGAATATATCCCACGCCCCGTTCCGAATCGGATTTACCGTGCTGTGGCCGGCATAAAAACTGCCAATGCGATAAATTCAAACCAGAATTCATACGGTTCTGGTTCTGGCTGGTACCGAGTGACCCCGCAGACCTCGGCCGACCGAATTCTATATTTCTCGCCGGCGAGCCTTTCTATTCTTACAGTGATGTCAGTTCTCGGCAATTCCCTACGAAGGAAAAAGGCGATACCCGCAAGCTATGCGAATAAATAACAAGCGACATATTTTTTGAAGCGTGCCTTTATTTAAAGTGGTTTGGTACGGAGGTGGTAGGACACCTCTGTGATTTTGAGTGCCAGATTTCCGATATATACTCAGCCGAAGGGGAAGATTAGTATTTTTATTATTGAGATAATGATTGTAAATCATTGCTAATCCATCAAATACACACTAGCCTAAATTGTGGTCCAAAAATTGGGAAGTATAGTTGAAACAAATAACATATTATTTTACATTATATGTGTAAGTAGTGTTATTATATGGCGGTTGCGTAATACAGTATTGGTGACTAACCAGGGCTTGTTTAAAGCATGTGCGATAGGTGGGATTTGTCTGGCTACCGTGTTTCGCAAACCTCCGAAACATAGTACGATTTTTAAAAATAATCATGCGGAATATTTTATATATTTTAAGAAGATTTGTATTCACTTAAAGCCCGAAGGTAGTTGAATAACGTTGTTATCGGTCAGGGTTTGGAAATCCAATTATCCGCCTCCCCCCACCGTCTCCTCGGGAGAGGACTGTTTGTTTGGTCCATTGAAATACAGACTGGCGATAAATTCAGGACAATAATTACCGGGGAAGATAAGGAAAAAATATTTTACCATTGCAGAAGTCCCGCTGAATATTGCGGTTGCCTGGTACCCAATAGGAATTGTCCGTTTGACACTGGTTTCGAAATCTTAATTAGAATCTAGAAGATATAGAACGAACGGACAAAATGATAGCGCAAGTCCGTCCGCGGAAACGTGCCAATTATTTTCTCTGCATTCAATCTTCACACCGGGCTGCCAACCCGATTTCTTAATTAACGTTCGGGGTCCAGATCAAATACCAATTAAACGAGCGCACAGCCTGTTGGGTAAATGAAAGGTAAAGATTACAAATTGAATTACTATTTATAATAAGCGCTGCTTTAATTAACGCCGACCTTACCGAGGTCGACCCAAGAAGGTTGCTTTTATTTATAATATTAGAAATATTGCAAGGTTTTCAACCGTTCCATTTCAACAACGTGATTATCGCCTCTCGATGGTCTGGTTTCGTCTGTTATCTATATGACCGGACAGGCAGTGAAACGGCAGACACCAACTATAGACTATAGATAAATAAAATATATATGTTGATATGTAAAGATCAATTGCGAAATTTCAATATTTTGAAAAATTCAGAGCCCCAAAAACCTAGCGAGGTGAGAAGGAGGTAGATGTTATATTATTATTTTTATTTAAAAATTAAATATATTCACACAATATTTCGCACATATCCTGCTCCCCTTGGCCCAGACCGGCCTTTTTTTCCGACAGTAGGTCCCATTAAGGTACCGTTTGGCACGTACGCGGGTAAAGAGGTTCCTAACCAACCCCTTGGGGTCCATAACAGTTTCCTTTTTTTTATTATCTAGATCGGAGATAACCACTAATTTGCACGTTGCTAGGGTTGTCCGGCCAACCGTGGCCCACAGCTCGTTCCGTTGTCGGGAGTAATTGCGACACGCGTCGATAGCAATTGAATCCGTCCGTGAAAAGAAAACACGCCTGGCAAAATACAGTGCAATTTTCGATGCCTTATTATGTCCACAAATGCCAATTCCCAGGTTCATTGATTTTTCCAATTCCTTATATTGGTACTTTCTTTAAGCACAGTATTACCTGTATTTGTTCTTTTAGACACATAACTATGTGGCATATAAATGTATAACGGTATATACATTTTTCTCATTATTCTGTCACTTGTTTTTCCTCAAATAAATGAAATATTAATTAAATGTATATTATTGAGAACCTCACGCTTATGGGCCCCGTAAGAATAGGTCGCGTAACGGCCATTAAAATAGACGTAGATTTATTTTATGGGGTTGGTGAACGTTCTTACGCCTACACCCGCCGCGTAGATCATATTATTCCGTTAGCGTCGGGAAGCACGTGGGTTTGAACCGGTTGGGGTTTTTCGCCGTACTCAGTAGTAGTATTCCGTTAGTGGACTAATGAGGCACTTATCGGACGGAGCGTTACTGAACCCAGAAGTGACCTCTCGTCACAGCAGTGGGCGTCAGGGCGCCCTTAGTCAACAATTACCGTTTGAACAACTGCTGAAAAAGAAAAGACCAGTAAATTAAGAGTATGAAAGTATGCAATTTTCGAAGTTGGCAGTGGCCCATGCTGTTACAATCTAAATATGGCCAAAGCTAAAACCCGAATGGCAGGCTGGAGCGAGTAGTAGCATCGCCGGGTTTAGCCACAGATCGGAGACGAGGATTTATGTATCGAGCCCGGGGCCTGAATTATGCGGCCGGCGACCAAAAAGGCGGCCTACCAGCGATATTAGCGTTCGCCTAATTGTTAAATACGGTGCGTGTCCCCCCCCCTAGGGGGGAAGAATAAATACCACTGGACCGGCCACCTACAATGGCTCCGTTTGGATTTCGGAGAATCCGTTTGGGCGCGATTGGTTCGAACAATGGATCGAAGAACGGAACGTACCCGGGGGAGCAGATGATCGTAAGAAACCAACCGGGGACCCGCCTACGCCTGAGACAACGCTCTCAAGACCTTCTAGTGGCATTTTATCAAAAAATTACTGAGACACGATTACGAGATTAGTTTCGTAGTTTTCTCGGTTTTCAGTCTCCTATCGCTGGTTGGATCTTCGGCCGCTCGCCATCTTCACTAGGGCGCTCTTTTTATCAGTAGGGTCATGACTAACTGTGGTTGTCGGGGAACCTGTCCGACAGTCAGTATGCTCCACAAGCGACCAATGTGCCAGTGTGATTCACCTCCCTACCGGCAAATATACCCGCTGAATATGGCGAGCAGACGGAACCGGTCTAGGAGGAGAGGAAACCTGCGAGAGGAGACAGAAGATACGGTATTCCAAACCATCTCAGTTGTTCGGGAAACATAACAAACGTTAAGGGTTGAACAAAGAATGTGTACGCACTTATCCAAGGATCGTTGTTGTGAAACTTCGCTCCAGATTCCACTTTCAGAATTTGAATAGTTTCTTTTACATAATACTTCAACCGCTCTCACCCCTTCGAAACAGATCCGCCCTTGACTTCGTGCCGCAGAATTTAAGCAGCAGGAGCGTGAAACAGGGACTATTTTCCTTTGCGGGTATATCATTATAAAGTGTGCGGCCGGGTTGAGCAACGCCGTTTCTTTGTTAACACTACCCGCGTTTTTAATTAAACAACTGACCCCGTCGGCTGAAATTTTAAAGGCGGCGAGCCTTATATTCCCGGGCCTAACCTTTTACAAATTACACCCCATTTCAGAGAGCGTTAAAATAAGTGTTCTTTTTTATCTCTCTCCCTCCCTCCCTCCCTCCTCTCTCTCTCTCTCTCTCTTGGCGTTGCGACACCCACCAGGCGACGATGCCTTTGCTCCAGTTTCCTATCCTCGGGTCGGTCACGTCGCGGCTCAGACACGTTGGGCAGAAATTGACATACGCATAATGGAGCGGACGCGAGCGGCTTCGACCGCTTTTTTGTTTGCGTCCTTGCATTTTAAAACGGCCGGCGGCGTGAGAAAGGCTCATAGAAAATGAGCGGCTGGAGGGGCTATTTACACTGCAGGACTAAGATTAGCTATTCTGCCGGCGATAGCCCAACAACTTTTAACACCTGCAAAAAAATAAACGGCTTCGCGAATGAAGAAACTCCATTTTAAAAGGCGCATAAAAGTGTACCCTTGTACAGGGTTATAATTTTCTTTTCCGAGTATAAAATAACGCGGTAGGAAACATAATGCAGTCTACACATTTCTTACACAAACATTTGAACTCGCAATGACCTACAGAATCGATTAAAGGGGGTTGGCCTAGCTTTGTAAAATCGAACGTCTAGTTCGGGCTTCCGACCATTAAATTCCGGCCCCTTTATAAGGCTTTGGTTATCGAGGTTGAAGTTTGGTTGGGGACTCCATTAGTTCTAAATTTAGTCTTCTAATTCTTTAGTTTTAAATAAGTTTAAGGGCATCATCGGCCAATATTGAATCAGAAATCAGAATTTATATCGTTTCAATAATCAAACGAACAATTTACTAAAACCAGGTCACATTAAGAGATAACAGGGGTGTGACATAAAAGAGAGATGAGCTTGCAATCATACTGAAAAGTATATGTCATTGCCACTATATTGACAAATTGGTAGATATATGGCTGTATTTGGTGCATTATATTCATAATACGATTATAGGTATCTAAATATTTATAACAATTTTCTCTCTCTCTCTCTCTCTCTCTCTCTCTCTCTCTCTCTCACCCACACGACACACACTCCGATTCATATTTCACCACGGCCGATAGAGAAAGTGGTACGTTGTGGCTGTTTGTGTTTTTTCTTATAAAGATTTTATTATTTCTCGTTTTGAAGGGAAAATGCCGTCGGAGCAGTCGGCCGTGGGAGACTCCTTTGCATACTCGCAAATGCATGCGGTCGGAATTAAATCATAGAGTCGGTTAGCATTGACACGGAATAAAATGCGCGGAACCTTGATGACCGCAAAAACGTTGTCAATTGGAATTTATTTTGTTTTCCCCTCTATTTAATTGCCGGGTTCATTAGTTGGATTTTCGTATTGAGTCAGCTCGAAACAGAGAATACATATAAAGTATTATTTACAAACGGTTTTATTGGTGGACCGTCGGATGCTTAGGAGAAGTCCTTATCTCCATTTTAACTGGAAAAAATCTTAACGATGTCTATAATTTTTAACAAAGCTTTGGTTATTAAATTATTTTTTTAATTGATCCGAGCGTCAATTCAGAAATTATTTTATACATTACAGTTGGGCTCGAGTGGGATATTACAATGAAACTGCAAGAACAAAGCGAGGATCAGTTTTATAATGAACGGAGCGTGTAAATCAATTTTCCCAGGCATTAAGCCGGTGAAGTTCAGGCGCGGTCAGGTAACTTCCCGTAAGGTGAGATTCCTCGTGCCGTATCAAGATCAGAGGTGCTCGCTCTTCCCTTGTAATTAACCCAATGAGTCGAGGGGCACACTTGCGGGTCGTACTGTACAATTAGCCGGTATCGGAGCTCGGTACCGGTACCCTCGTTAACACCTGCCCCCTGCCTTTGGAATGCAACGGAATTAAACTAACAATAAAATCAATTCGGCCTCTAAAATTTCGAACATCTTAAATGAAAATCATATAATTTCTGTCGCTAGTCCAGTTCTATGTTATAGAGGTTTCGGCATCTTCCCACCGTAGTAGCATTTAATTATTATTTACCTACCTGTAGAAGTAACAAATGCACTGTCATTTTCTTAATGGATATCAATATCGATGCCTAATTTTCAGAAGCGATGTCGCATTTTATGGTCCTACAGAATAAGACGTAATGAGACATTTTTTAAATGTTAAATACAAATACGGCGAGGCTTAATGAGCACAAAGGAACGAAAACAGTTCGCATATAAAGGGAAACGAGTAGGGAAGACTAAGTAGCCGGTCCGGATCGGTCACATAACAATACTTTCTCGACTTATCAAAGTCCAGTTCACCCGGCTTTTAAAACCCGGTAAAGATACAGTTGTTCCCGATCGGCGCAGTGGAATTTTTATAACGCCTCTCTCTTTCTCTCTCTCTTTAGGAGAGTAGATAAAGGGACAATTTTCCTCCCGTTTTTTCTCCGGATTTTCCTTTCATTCCTTCCCACTTCTTCTTTGCCGTTGTTCAGAAGACTTCCTGTTCGCAGCAGAGAGGGCCCGGTAATCCACGGGCACCAGATTTCTAATCCCCCTTCGGTCAAAATAACTGATTATACGGCTTTTACATAAGTTCATTTTTTTAGAAAGTCGGTTAAATAGCGGCCGCCCGTTCCAGGTCGGCAGTGCCGCCTCCGCCCCTGGTGTCCAGCTCCACCCCCGCCCCTTGAGGCTCCAATTTGTCAAATGTTTATCCCCCGGGCCGGAGCAAATATTTTGATCGGATTTCGAGTTTAAATTAAGATTTAATTGACGGCCATTTTCGAGGCTTTCATCCGGGATAATGCGATTAATTTAATTCGGCGCCATGATGTTGGATATACCAGTTCAATAAATTCGATACCGTTTGATACCGTATTACGAGAAGAGGGACGATCGATCGTAGTCATACTTGTCCCTTTTTTTGTTCGTGTACCGCACTATGTCCCACAGCTATATCTATATAGTCGATAGTTCGAAATTGGAACGGCGCTGCTGTCGACGCAGCCTCATACATTTCAAAAGTTCCTTGTCCTAATTCTACCTGTAAGATTTTTAGACTCAAATTACGCCTCTGCGGTTCAGTTTCTTTGCTTATTTGGCCTTGTCCTAGACCCGTTTAGGCCCCTCGCTGTAGCCAGGAACATTCTTTCAGAACTTCTATTACAGAAGCTGAAACTGGTCTATGTAAGACGGAAGCAACGGTGCTATATATTGCGAAAAATATATATAATAAATTACGCAATTTTATATTAGAAACTTATAATAATTAATTTAATTTGATCCTGAAATATTTTAATATATGCTCAGTCGCAGCTCCAGTGCTCCGGTTTCGTTAATTTATTACAACAAATAGTTCTGTTAGAACTAATGGTTTCGAAAAAGGATATGATTTAAAATGTAGCTTTTCTTTTTCTTTTTTCTTTTTCAACGATTATATTTCTAAAGAAGTGGGCAGAATCCTCACCGATTACGGTTCCAAATTACCCTGTCGAAATATATATATTTCCGATAGATCTATGAAACCTGGAAGTAATGCGGGCTCAAAATGTAAGTTCCTCATAAAGGCGTATAGGCTGGGTTTGTTTCATCCGATCGGCGTTCCCATTCCGAGAACGGAACGGGCATTATAGAGAGAACTCGCTTTTCTATCGGGACTCTTAATTATTTTTTGTTGCGCAACCATCCCTAAAATGGTGCAATTATCTTACGTCGGGAGCCGGTCTCCACATAAGACTGCTGAATATTAATTGTGGCCGACACACACAACACAACGCACACACAAATACACGGGCACACGCACCCGGGGGGAGGGCCGAATTATTTTCTTTTCTACTTTTTTCCTTCTTCCAGTCCGACGGTCCCGATCATAAATCGATTCATTAATAAAATTGCGGCATTCCAGCCAAATGAGTCGGACAGGTCGGTTACGCAATTCTAGAATCACGGGTTCGGAATATATGCAAATGCGATTATTTTGCTCTATAAAATGCTGACCGATCCCCCAGTACTGTGGTACCGAATAAATTCTTTTATTTATTTGTCCTATACTTTTAGGGTTACTCCCCTCAGTTATTTTACTCTCAATCAACTCTCTGACTCACTTATTAAATCCTAGATCAATCGGGAAAACCCTTCATAAGTACCCTACTGTATTAAACCCACATAGAACGCCCTTAATGTGGAATGAACGATTTAACTGTATTACAGTCACTTCACATTCCTTGCCTTTTTCCGGCTTCAAGTGTACTAATAATTAAGATGAATCACTTGCGCAAAAGCGAAGTGGTCTCGACAACCGGTACTCAAACCTTAAAAATCAAAACTTAATAGGCGCTTTTTTAAGTATGTCCATTAAAATCTAATCGGTCTCTGAAGATATTACTGCCCGAGATAATATCCTAAATTGGATGTAATTTACGGCCGTATGCCCTACGCGTGTAAGCTACTATAGGGTATCTTTGCGGACTAAAGACTCCATTCAATTGAAATTACGTTTCCGATTATCAATTAATGTCAGTCACGATTTGGGTCAGGCTGACGCGAGGCCGACGGCGACTGATATCGTGCACGGTGTAATGGGGTGATAATATGCCTTGAGAAATGCCTTTCCAGAGTCAAAGATTATCGCATTTCACTGCATTTCGATCTAGGTACAGTTGGGACTGAAACGGGGTTTCTCACCGTAAAAG
Organism: Lethocerus indicus; assembly: GCA_019843655.1. NCBI lineage: Eukaryota > Metazoa > Arthropoda > Insecta > Hemiptera > Belostomatidae > Lethocerus > Lethocerus indicus. The sequence continues at coordinate 4,511,002 of JACDQD010000011.1, forward strand.
CAGAGCAGCGTTTTTTTCAATTTTCTCGAATCATTTCTGAGAGTCAGTGACAATTTGGAACCTTTTCGAATACTATTTTTAACATGGGTCATGAATATTAACGCTTAATAAGATTAATGAGTTTGTTTTTCTGAATATCATGTCAATCGTTGGCGAAATCGTTAAGATAAAAATTTCCCCTTTAATATTTTATTGAGTTTCATTATTATTAAATGCAAACACAATTGCCTTCAACTTCAATATAAGGATAATCTGGAACTTCAATATTTCACTATCCTGAATGATTTAGGCATATTATTCAATTTATTCATAATTGACATTGTATTTTACATCTTGATATTTTTTTTGTTGCAGGTGAGTACTTCCTACCAACACAATAAGTGGGCGTCTTCCTTCTGTGAGTTAAAACTAAGTCTAATTTATGCATGCCCTGTAGGATGGATTATACTATACTTTAGTTTTAATTTTCTTAAGAACCTGAATAACAGATATATTTATCTTTTGCAAAAAGTTATCTGGAATATGAGCCTCACAGGCCTAAGTGACTCACTAACCTACTAACGAAAAGCTACTGAGGATGGCGAGCGGCAGAAACTGGTTTAGCATAATGAATGAATAAAGAACTGTTGTTATTATACAGATAATGGTGTAATTCTACTTTTTTATTAATTGGTATCTCTGATCATTCTGAGACCGGTTTACATGCGGCCTACTCTTGACTGACGGCCATTTAACCGTGTTACAATTATTCCAACGTTTATACAGAAAATGTGTCAAGCGTTTGCAACTTTTATGCACAAAAAACTCAACGGACTCTCTGTTAGGCAAACTGATGACTTTTCGAGTCTTCGATGAATGAACAACCGGCAGAAAGGTGATGGGGTCATTAATTTCGCCTTGGAATTGCAGTTTGGCCGAAGTATAATGGATGATTGAGCGACGTGTGCCTTGGGCTGAATATCCTGGAGAACCAGTGATTGATTGAGAGTATGTCCGAGACTATTTCACTTTTCATGATTTTTTTTTGCAATTTCTGCCATTCGTAATTAATGATTTCAAATTGAAACTCGGGGTCAAATACAGCTCTAATATATTCCGGTAACAATATAATACGTTGATGCACTTTCTTCAACTATTCGTTTAGGTGATGACAATTAAAACTTCCGGTAGGATCGCGCAATACTGTGAGGCGTTGACACCCTGCTATTCTTGAATTTTTCCTCTTTCGAAGTCAACTGGGAGCTCCACTAGAAGGGTTCTTAACCCTTTCCTTCTGTCTGCTTCTAACGTTTCGCAACTCTTACTGGTTCCATCATTAGGGTGCTATAGATGCATGCAGGTATGGTTTCTCCTTGGGGTTATGACTTGTTTGTTCCCATTTTACCGAGAACCATTCCTATATGTTATCCCCAACATCCCTATTAAAGTCGGTTTTGTTTTTCTGGATTGCTAATTGTTAAATAACCGATTAGTTTCTATGGATTTCCGAAAAAGGGACGTTATACAATGCCCTGAGTTTCGGCCGGCGGAATACAAATATCCGTACCGCCACTTTCCTTTACGCAACGCGATACGATCTCTTCTTTCCACCGCTGCCATTAGAAACCGCTGATAAAGGATCCGAAATTAAAAGCGGGTTTTATAAAATATTATTAACTCGTCACTACTGCTACTACGACTACTACTACTACTACTACTACTACTACTAATACTATACTACTACTCCAAACTGCCGCCCCATCCGCCCCATTATACAACCGGCTACCGGACCCGTGTACTTACTTATCGCTAATTCGAATCTGCCCGCGATTGTAGGCCCGCATTCGAATAGTAAAAAAAAATTAAAAAAAAAACAGAAATAAAAATCCGGCGCCCGTATTCTAGAATTATTACCCCCTTATCTTGTGAGATCGGCCTACAATTAATTTGAAGATATATGCGAATATCGGTAGCCGGTGCAGATTTACACGGTCGATAGCACGGATTCTAATTCGAGTTCGGGTTCCTTCTTTTTAGTTCTGTTATTTTTTTTTATTTTTTATCGCTCCGTTCTTAAATTGACCCGGTTTCGAAACACGGGCGTTCGGTGAAAAACAAACGGCCGTTCATCGCAATCAACCTGCCCCATATTATTTGACTAATGCACATACTGACTAATGTACATACTGAATTTGGTTCTTTCACAAACGATGGGTACATGAAAGCAGTGGGTTTTTACGTGTGATTTTCATTTCCCCCTGTCAGCTAGCACTACCACTAATATATTTAGATTCTGTAATATATAGATATAGATAATTTTTTCCTTTTTTCGTACATTTTCCACGCTTAAATTGCACATGTGTGGTGTAAATTAATAACAGATATTGCAATTGAACATCATTATAATCGAGCCTTGTCAATTTGAGAAAATAAAATTAAAATTGATGCATTAATTAAGAAAAAAACCAGTAGGACAAATATCGCATATTTAGTACCCATATGTATAGTTTTTAGTACCTTTATGAGTATGACTTGATTTAATGTCGACTGCATCGATATTTTAAATGCAGAGATTTAAGGTTAAACGCTACGTTTTAACACTTAGATCACCGTTTGGAAAAAGGTCGTTAAGCTAAATTCTGTCCCCGATATACTGGTGGTATGCGTTCGGCAACGTGTTACGCAAGTCGATTTTTACGTAACTCGGGAATGTGTATAACAGTATCGCCTTCGCGTGCCAATATTAAAAAAAAATTGAATATTATCTTTTCGAAATTTGAATTCACACGTTATTTTCTTCTGGGCAAAATAGAAAATTTAAAATAAATATGACACTTTTTTAAACTATTACAAAGAAACCTATTCGATTGCTCTTTATAAATACTCGGAAGTAACTCGTATATATGAATTATTCGATTGTAATGTGATTTTAATGTTAATAAATTAAGTGATTAAGTGAACAATTTTCCTCGTTTCCGAGATACGAAATACGTTTGACTCTTACTCTTATCGGCTCGTTATTTTTCATTAATATTTTTGTTCCAATATTTTAATATGTAACCGTGTTCCATCACTGTGGTCCAAACTGAATAAGGGGCACCATTCGCACGGAGCGGTTCCTAAGGCAAATTACTTCTAATCCGGAACGCTGTGGCATTATACAACGAACCCGTCGTTCCAAATAAGTAATTGCATTGGAAGGCGGTGGGTAGGGGAGGGAACCCGCCCACGCTGAGAGCAGCGCGTCAGCACAGCCGCGTTTTTAGCATTCCAAACCGGGGCCGGCTCAGTCCCAAAACTTGAATTGGCTAATCGAAATATCGACCGGAGATTCCGGTTCTATTATCGCGGAGCTTTCGTTGGGCCGACCTCTCGGTACAATCTTCGTTGGAATGCCACCGAATATTAGTGTTGCAAGAAATTGAGAAATTGAACAAAACCTAAAGTGAAATAATATTATCGCGGAATGTTTTTGGTTCGCCTGGTTTCCATCTTCCAGGAGACAGAGAATTTAATGACTAGCTACTGATTTCAGATGACGCTCGGTTTAAGATGGCTTTTAGGCCAATCAAAGAATTTTTTCATTGTATCTGGGTATTAATTATTGAATTTTATTGCTATTTTTGTGTAATTTGAAAACTGTGCTAAATGTCTGCAGTGTTATCGAGACTGGAAAATAATTGGTTTTAAACATTAATATACACGAAAATACTGGAGGACATCACTGTCAGAGCGTACTTTACCCATTCGAGTCCCTCTAATTTTCTGAGAAACAAGATGAAAAATTATCTAGATAAATGGTCATAATAGAGATCATATTTTGCTTTATAATCTATGATTCCATAGCACAAAATATTAACATGCGCAGTCAACATATTTTTCCAACTAGATTAGTGAATCCGTCGAAATTACCTTACCCATATTTTGCATAATGGGCACCAATCATCCCGAGAATATCCCGCGGAATAGTTATACCGTCTGCATCTGGAATATTACGGTTCATCTGTATGAAACTGAGCGGTCGTATTCGTGCACATACATTTCATCCAGTAGCCTTAATATACTTGAACAGTAGCCAAGAGCATTGCTAACTCCCGTCCACGTTCCACTTGATGATTGTTCGTGGTAAATGAAGCGTTACATGCCAAAACGTTGCAGATTGCATCACACAATATTCCGCTGCAGGACGGCGCTCTGTTATTTGGCTTCGGGCAAAACGACGAAAATATATAACAGTATATAATGATTTATTTCCAAAATTTTATACTGATTACGAATTGGGCAACTATAAGAAACTGTGCAATAAATTTTCATTAGTGATGTAATAAAATTTACCTATAAATTAAAGAAAATATAGATGGCATTCATGGTTGACCTATTAGAACATAATTGACGTGTTACTAGTTTTAGCTTGCGAATCTTTGTCGATGCCACTTTTCCTCGTTTGCTAGCAAATACGATGGCAGAAGAAAGCTTTAATCCACTTCTCCAGAGATAAATGTATATAGTATGATACGCGGAAGTAATAATTGTAATAGCTCGAGGAACAGCTCGGAACATTTTTAGAGACTCAAGTGGAGGCCGACGAAAAGGATGATAGCCATTGACAGACGCGGAGATACCACTTAGCAGTTATTCAAATACTCAAGAATGATTATGCTCCTCGTGTTGAGCGGAGAGAAAGCTGCGACAGGCTGAAAGTACAAGACTCTCAGTGTACCGCCATTATTTACTGGAATCAAAAGTTTCCCCCAATTGGGCACGAGGGGTGGGAAGGGGGTAGGAAAGAGGCCCAGCCGAAGCTCAGTAGCAAGTTGAACTTTACGCAATGGACTTTACGGCCTTATCGGAAGGGAAATTGGGTGTCCGGCCGAACACTTGGCAGCTGTCTTCGTATAGGCCAACTTTAATTTAACGCTTAAACTCAGTTTCAAACGATCGGACCTGTTGCTAGCAACCTCCGTCCAAGTGAGCTAATTAACCTCAATACAAATTGATATGCACACTCGGCAGGCGTATTATGTACAGCTCTGGCTAATATTTGGAAAGTAACTGAGACAGTTTACATTCCCCTACTTTGTACATAAATACTCCTTTGAACCAACGTTTGCATGTTGGAAAAATATACCTATATAGTCTAAAAATGAAGGAAATTACAATATGTACTATAGTGTAAATCTATTCTTCTAATGTAAATGTGTAAATCGTTCTCATAACTTCTCCAAAATGATCTATGATTGAAAAACTCGTAACTTGGGCATACATTCCTATCAGCCGTGAAATAACCTTCGATGACAAGAAGTAATATTACTATTCAAATGCTTCAACAAAGTATGAACATCCGGAACAACTAATACAAACGACGATCCCTGATGTACATTCCACATGATTCCAGCCCACGATCCTCTACGATAGGCGATGCAATTTGATTTCAATAATTCCGTATAATCTGGCCGCATCTATAAAGAAAACATATGTTCCTTAGAGATCCCGACGTTAAGCGTTAGTGTGCAACTATTAGCCGTGCAACGCTTCAATAGCCGCAGAGAATTGTAACGCGTCCTGAACTGTATCGGCGAGATATCGTCCCCCCTTGGCTGCCGTTCAACTGAATTAAGGCTACCGGTCGAAACGCAACTGTACAAATAGGCCGGTATTCGATTTCCACGAAGAGGAGGTGTAATTTATACGAATAATTTCATAATCCATTCCGGTTTGACGAACACATTCCAGCCGAACGGTTCTTCGAGGGGCAACGACTCTTCGGTACATTTTCTGTCCCAGTAATTGAGCAAAACTGTAAACAATTTTTTCATTACTCGACCAACACGTTGACGCATAAAAACCAAGCGTGGCAACCGACCGAGTGAACTCCGAGCTTACGCGATTCGCGATTAAGTTTCCGAACAATTATTTCAAAAACGGCTCAAGGCGGGACCGCAAATGTCTTTTTGGATTTCAGCGGTCTTTTGTCAAGAACGACAGGTTTATTGAAGGACATATTAGGGTAATAGACAGACAATGAAACTAAAAATTTTATGAATCACCCACAGCTAATCATTTTGGTAATTATTTATTTTGTGCAAAGTATTTGGGTGTAGGTCATATCGTATTGTTCTTAACCGCAATCCAATTATTGATCAAAATAATTTAATAGCACACGTGCAAGACGTCTAATTCATCATTTAATTCTTTAGGACGATTATTCATACTGTTATATTATCAATTTAAATGTTTATTTCTACGTGGTACTGCGGGAATACAGTTTCTTTCCGAAGCTATAGTTTGCATTGCGGGTTTAATCATTTCAGATGCCAATAAATAATTTATTTATCACCCTTTTGAGTCAATGTAATTACATTATCTTTAAGCCAAACATGTCGGTAGAACACGAAACACTGGTGGTAATTTTACATAGTCGCTAAGAGACGGGAGATTAAAGCTGCGGCAGCAACTAGGCGTATATGGTAAGCTCAGCGTTCATGCGATCTATCTGTCCCCATTCGAGAATGTAGACCGGTTTAAATTTATCCCCATCGTTGGTAGCGCTCCGTCAGTACCGGTCTATCTATCATAAGAGCTAATAATGGACAGAAGGCAGGACATTATGAAAATCGTGATATTCCAAACCCTCGCTGAACCCGTGACAGGTGTTTTAAATCGAATTTAATCAGGGATCATCCCCACAGAGCTAGCTATGTATCCATCGGAATGGATACAGGCACTTAAAAGCAGTAATAGCTTGTTACAACCATGGGCTGACATGAGGGAAAAGAGTGGTACATAATAGCGCCTAATGCACATCAGGTCTTTAATTAATTATTAATTATTATTATTAATTGCGAGTATCGACATATAATCTAATGGTGGTAAATCAATCAGTGACAGGAGTCCGACTACTTGTAGTCTCTACATTCGATGTTTTCTATAAGGATTCAAAAATTAATAAAAAAAAGAGCGGAAATTATTAGCAGCGTGTAATGACGCTAATTAATTTTGAAATCAGATTGGAGAGAAAATATAAAAAATACATAACAGGTTGAAGGACCGTGTCTATGCGTGCCGCGGTGACTTTTTTCATCGAACTCGGAATATTAATTATAAAAAACTTACAAGTTATTGTGTATAATATTGCGTGACCGTTACGATATATATATATATATATATATATATATATATATATATATATATATCATACTTCTGAAATTATAAGTGGAATGTTCAAGAAGACACAAGTTCAATGTTCCCTATTTTGGCTCTTTCAAATGGTCCTTCTATTCGTGTTTATTAGATGTTTAACGTCAAAATTATAGCTTACAGCAAACATGAATATAGCTGTCGATAAAACCATTGTGTTGGAACAACGAAAACAGGACGAAACTTAAGAAGTCGTAAAACATCTGGACATTAATTTGCTCCAGTAAAGAAAAAAGTGCTTTATTTATTATTGTGTTGAAACTTTCGTTCCTTTCCATCCACTCTACTTTACTGTTGTTTTATATTCACTGTTTGTAAGGCTTTGATGTATCAATATTTTTATTAATGTTAAAAAAAATTGGGTAATGCTACAAACAAAAATGTACGTTTTGACTGGACAATTTTATCTATCGTTTTATAGTCCATTCAGGGTCTGCATGTTGGTGGTTCATTTCCTGGCTGGTAACACTTGGTACGGATCTGAGGTGTTCATCAATATCTCTTTGACAGTACTAAATAAGCTAGCTAAATAAACGGGAGTAGCACTCGAATTATTCTAATTTGTAAAATCATTCATACTTATATATAATTGGACAACTGAATTTACCGAGTCTTGTATATGGTGAGGCGATATGAAAAAAAGGAAATCTCGTCATTAACTTAAGGTCCAGTACACGTGTTATCCAGATTGATTTATGTGAACGCCTGCAGTTCGAACCCCTCGTTATATTGGTTCTATTAGTAGGTACCGCGTCAGCGGTGTGGACGAAGTTCGTTTGATCAAGTTCGTTAGTTGGTGTTACTCTTAATATTTGGTATCCTCATTCTATAATTGCCCTGTTGAAACTTCTATCAGCCGTACGTCCCCACCTCCACCGTCGAACGATTTGTACCAATTCCCTAATTGACTCATTCTCCTGTTGAAAGTGGCCAAGAGTGACTCAGCTACAGACGGGCTCTCACATTCCAACAACACTGAGTCAACCTTTGTGAGGATTCTCCAGCGACCGTCAGTGTTAGGTAACGTGCCGGTCACACGCTTCGGGGCTTAGTTCTCAGTGCGTTGTATGTAATAGGCGGGACTTTTGAAGTTCTTTTTCTTATGTTTTGAACCATTTCAATAAGCTCAATTGTTATTCGTGGATGGTGCAAACGTAGTTATTCCAGTTATAATTTCCTGATAGTCGGACAATACATTAGGTTAATGTGAATATGTTCAGAGCACATTACAACTATCTCTCTGTAGATAATAGTATGCATCTTCTATGGCAAAAACAACAAGTTAACAGATTTACTTGAATCAGCTTTCTTTCAGCAGACCACCTAACTGGTATCATAAATTAATCAGTAAAACCATTGGACATATTTAGAAGAATTAATCTGCCAGGTGTCATAGAAATTTCTATTTTATAATAAAGTATAATTAAAATAGCTCTAAAGGAATAATTATAAAATTTATCTGCTCGGCTTACTCCAGAGATATTTTCCGATGTCATGGGCAACTTACTTATATAACAAATAATACATTACTTATCACTGCATGGATATTGTCGCGTTCGGTCTGTAGAATAGAGTGTTTTAAAGTGATTCAGTAAGGGTCAGTCAGGGTGACCCGGATATAGGCATTAATTATCGCGACCGTTCTAATGGAATCGTATATACTTCGTACTAGGAAAACCGTAATGAATTCCGCGGATTTATATACCCCGAAGCGGCGGGCTTTCTTCGACTCAAGTGCGAGGGTTATAAATAGGCCCGAAGGCGGAGCCCTTTTACGCTCCGTAATATTCATCGTAAAATACCGTGTATATAAATATATATGTGTGTGTGAGCGAGCCGCGCTTGGGCAACTCTCAACGCTGTCGGAAGGGAATGGTTTTGCGCCGAATCGTCGGAAAGGACAATTGAAAGTTGGCGAACGGTCGGGACTTTCTAAGCGCTAAGGAACGGTCACGTTTGGAAGCACTCAATTTGAATGCGCCGGGTCGCCCGCTGCTGCCCGGCAGCCGCCACGCTAAATTAACACCCCGAGAGGGATAAATAATTCATTTGTCCATTCGCAAATGGGTTCGGGTCTTCCAGAGAACATCGATCGGAATTAAGTAGATTGGGATACAGTGCAGAACAAATAGAGGTGAAATTATTTAGTTGATTAATTATATTTGTTATATCTTTTCGTATTTGCGGGATTTCTGAAATATTTAAAAATTTTAATTTCCTGGAGGGAAATAATAATAATAAAACAATTTAATATATTAAAACTGTAGTGGTGCTTGTCGTTTGTGGTCTTGTCTTTCGTTGCATCTTTTCGTAAAGAAGGTCCCAGCCGTTACCTCAAAAGGACTAGGACTATTGGTCCTTAATCGTTATACACGGGCCCAGACAGATACCACCAGAGTTTTAATGTATTTAATAATATATAAAGAAAAACTATTTTTATTGTTGCTATTAGGATACAAAAATTATAAGAAATTCTGGCATACGTATGTCAGGTTACTATATATCGAAGTTTATATTTGATTATATTTTTAAATTCGTCCATACATTTATCATGGGTGTATAGGTCCTGTTTACTTAATTGGGGAAAAGAAAGAAACGGTAACAAAAATAAAATATACATGCCTCGGTCACCCGAGGCATTGTCTCGTTAATTTGAGCCCGCGTAGCGATCAATCTCCGCCCGTCGAATAGTCTTAAATTAGCCTGTTTCGAATTCGGTAACGGTAGCGGGGGCGAGCCGGCCCGGAGCCTTGACCCAGTAATTAAAAGCGGAGGCTAATTGGCCAGTACTTGAACCCGGGTCGGGCCTCCGGGGTACTTGGACCACTTGACACTCCGTCAAATGAAATGGCCGTACCTGCCGGCCGTTCGCTTTCTAAACGGCCGTGGCCAGCCTCCAAGCGCATATTGGGTTGAGCTCTAGCTGGGCCGGGGTGTTGCGGAATCGAGACCGGGATTTATACCCGGCCACCTATGGCCGCACGCCCCAAAGCTAATTCTACGAGACCTTCTACGGGAACGCCTTTTACCGGAGACCTCTATAACTCAAATTAGCTAATTTGGTCACAAAATGCCTTTTATTTGTAGCGCCTTTATTTATTTATTCCGTCATTCCTGTTTGGCTCTTTATTATAAGAAGATCTACGTACTACACTCACCGTCCACAGCTCTGGCCGCGTTTCCCTCACTCGCCATTTTCTGGTTGGCATTTGTTACAGATTTTCTCTCAATAATACCTGGCGACTGGTTCTTTAACCGTTAATTCTGAACTCCTGCTCTCCCTCCTGGTCTCTTCCTTGTCGTTGGCTTCTCTCCGCGAATATTCTCTAGGGAATCTTTTCTGGGACATAGACGAATGGCAAATTAGAAAAGAATACAAAAAAATGTAACAAATCCTTCACTCAGTCAAATAAATCTTTACAGTTTTCTGAGCCAAAACCCGTCAATTTGGTCAGAACTTGGGACTTTCATCTAATATTGACACTATGTCACATTATATTGACACGAAAATTGGAAAAAAAAACATCGCCCACGTATATTGTACTGAGAAATGCGATTTTTTCTCAGTCTTATTTTGTAACAGCCAGACAATGTGTCAGAGAAGAAAAACAGACGGCAAGCTCCTTGATAGGAACACGCTTAAATCAACGTCACAGATTACCCCTTCGAAATATCACAGCGGCAATTGTTTGTGCCCGGGTAACCGTTTATTATGAATTTATTTAATATCGGATTGACAATGATTTAGACGGGTTAACCGAGAATTCGCAACATTGTTTTTTTTCGAACGATCGCGTTCCTCTCACCGTCAAGGGGCAGTGTTGTCCCTTCTGCCCCGGCCTAGTTCCGCCCCTGGGACTCCCCGCCGGTACGGCTCTAAGGGTTTTGCAATTTTCCCCGCGACATTACTACGAATTTATTTTATCAACGCGGCGAATCTAACTAACGAGGTTGAGCTAAAACCGGGTACTCCCTTTCGATCGTCGGAATTGATCTGGCCCCTCTCAATTGTCGACATTAAGAACCCTGATTTTAAAGCCCGCGTTTTCTCATAAGGACACTCGCTACGCGCCTGGTGTCCTCCCACCTGTTTCACCAAACCTGTAGAGTTTTAAAAAATGTGGAATTCTAGGAATATGGAACTTTCTAGGATCTATTAGCTGGTAAAGGGATGACGGCTAGTAACAAGTTCAAGATGAGAGGATAAGAATGGTGTTAAACCATTTACTGTAAGTGTTATTATGAAAACAAATACGGATGAATAATTCCGAGACATTAATGTTTTATTTTATAAATTTCTGACCGTTTGCCTGACCTCCACAGTCGATCCACGTTCGTTTTACAACGGCGTTACAACGTTATGTTATGGCCGCTTTATTCGAAGGAGTAGGCAATGATATGTTGCCAAACAGGTGCAGTAGCAATGAGTATACCTTTCGTTGCCCGCGCGATAAATTATCCTACTTCGGACACAGACTCCAGCAGCAGTTAAGTACCGAGTCCGTCTTAATTACCTCCGGCAATTCAGTGTGGGTTCCCGGCACGTGTGCAACGCGAATATCCCTTCGGTACGATACGATCGGCCTACTATTCAGAATTTCCGTCATAAAACTGCACTTTACGACCAATTCAGCGCGAGAGGAACAATCACTCATGCCCGTTTTACGGTCCCGTTTCCTTTCAGTTTCGGCCTCCACTCCCATTATATTCCCGGTTTTGAATTGATGGCGGTCGTTCTCCAGGGCTGGCTAAGTGGATGGGTTTCCAAAGGATTGTGCCTAAGGATTGGTCAACAGTTTTTATTGTCCCCCTGCCTTTTGTTCTGGCCAGTTTTCTGGAAATTCATGGAGCCCTGCTTTACTACTTCACACTAATAAAACGGTTAATAATCGTGCGTTAATAAAGGCACGTTATGTAAACCCACAATGAAATGACCTAATCGTAAATTATATTTATATAATTACAAAAATAAATTATGTAAGGAAAAAGTAATGGAATCGAATAGATAAACACATATTTTTGATTCTCAGGACATAATGAACGTGATGATGTGTTTAAAGCTCTAGAGCTAAATAAATTGAAATATCATCAGTAATCACGGCAAGGTATATTGTTGATATGTTTACTTCAGTTGCATTAATATGTGAAATGTTCCATCTGTTAAACGAGAGGGCAGTAGTCGGAATCGGTCTGGTATATGGCAATCTGGAGGAGACGGAATAATAATAAATATCTTAAATTAGTTTATTGTCATAAAAATACTTACAAAGTCAGCCAATTTTACGACCCTAAAACGATTTATTGTTTCAATTTACTGTTTTTCAACATAGCACATAATTCCATAAATTTAATGACACGAACATACCTGCAGGGAAGAGTGTTAGTTATTTTTTGCTAATACTGTTTAGAAGAATACAAAATGATACTGATGTTATATCCCCGCCATCATTTTTTAAATCAATTCTGGCCCTATCTGGAACTGACACGGTTACGGCATTAAAGTCAGCGCATTGGAAACATCAATAAAAATAAACGCCCCATAAACATGTATGTAAACACGCATAAACAAGTAAGGTTGAGTGGCATATACTTACTCTGCTTCTTAATAGCCACTGCGATAAATAAGTGCAGGCATCATATTACCGGTGAACCGAATGCATGTTGCTGGCCTATGAAAATAATTAAGTGTAGCGGCGAAGGTTAGTTTTGAAACCGGATACATTTGACCATTTATTTTAAATATATGCGTAGAAAAAATTATGATAGGATTTTTAAAAACACGCGAACCTTGGTTACAAGTGTTAAAAGTTCTTAATGGGGCGTGTAATACAAAAACATGTTAAAAACATTCATAATAATATGATTACATCAATGTAATGAATATACTGTGATTAAATTAATGGGGAACAATGCTACGAGCGTTCTCAGGTTTCGAATTATAATTTTGAACAATTCAAATTATATATAATATAATTCAGCCAAGATTTGAGTAGGTATTGCATCCGGTTTTTTCAGCTCGTTGTATTAAATTGTTGAATATTAAAAAAATTGGGTTGGAAAATATAATTCGATGAAACTGGAATAACTAGTTCTTGGTTAGTTATACACCGAATACATTTACGAATACTAAACTTCAATAAGAATAAGAAAAACTGTGTGATAAATGGCAACACTACGAGGTTGCGCGTATAAAAATAGCCACCGCGTATTGTGTTAATACTGAATTCAGAGTATCCGATTTCAGGAAACGCAGAAGTCGCTTTGTGAAGTGTGAAAAATGAGAAACGTCTCCTCGGGGTCGATTCAGTTTTTCCACTGTTACAAACGTCTACAAAAGGCCGAACAAAAGCCCCATTCGAGAGATTCGAGATAGCGCCCACTTCGGGCTCCACTGAGACCGATTAACGTCCGGACCGATATTAATTTGATCCGTCCGAACAAGTGGAAAACAAGACAAATGCGGTTTGGAAACGGTAGCGGGCGATTTGCATTCGCGTTCGTATCTCGGTTTGTCTTTATTTTATTTTCTCCCTCCTCGGTGTCCATTTATATTCGCGTTATTAACGTTGTACATATCCGAGCAAAAACGCTGCTCTGAACGGGCGACAGGGCGTGAAAATTCTTTGCAGGGCACGTGTTATTTGCTAAACGGTCGAAACTTCGAATAAACGAAACTATAAATCTGCACGACCTATATAATTCGAAGGTACTGAACGTTATGCAATAGATTATTTAAATAATTGCGGTGGCCTTTTAAGATATAGGAAAGTCGGCGAGGACTCGTGTTTCTTTTATTTGCTTGTTAAGACCTTCAGCAATACCAAATCCCCCTATTACCATTATATCCAACATTATCATTTATCGATAATATCAACGGATATTTAGAAATATAATATATAATAGTTCTGTATTTGAAATTAAACGATGCTGTGGGTCATGTCCAGCAGGTAAGCTTTTCGGTAGCATATTTCGGATGCAACATCCTACGTATCGCAACTCTTAACAGTAGTTAAGCACCATTTGGGGGAAAAAATTAGATTGTTTAGATCAGTAAGAAGGTTTAATGATTCTCAACCAGTTCTTATGACGAATTCCAGGTGGACCATTAATCCTACGGGTTCATAAAAGAAAGCTGAAGAGCAAAAAACGGTATTCCTGTAAACTAGTTCTCCAGATTGGAAAAGATATTGCGGCAATAATTTCAAGATAAATTAAATAAGATTCATTCGGAAAGCTATCCTCAATTGCTTGAATTAATAGATCCAATTAGTTTCCGACGTCGTTAATGGGGTCGGCTGCCCGGAGCGCGTATCCCAGTCCATTTGCCCGTTTATTTACTCAGACTCAGAAATAATGTTTTTATCTATATCGTCAAAACAAATCCGGCCATTAATAAAGAAATCGTTTCTTATTCGGCCCGAGCTTAATTGCGTATCGCGCTTACTGCCATAACCAGTTTCGTCCGTGACGATGCAACAAAACGTGAAACTGGATCTCAACGGCGATGAGAATCCAAATTTTTCTGTCAAAATTTCAGACCCCGGTTTTGGAACTTTAGTGGGCATTTAAGCTTTTCTAAGACTCCTTGTGGTGAAAGAAGTGTTGTTTTCTAACAGTGGAGAGTGGGATCCGTGCCAGATAAATGTTTATCAAGCTATCGCGAACTTTGTTGACTCTTGTTTCCTGGTGGAGTACCCGTAGGTTTGACTTAGGATCGAATGTTCCGCTCGAAGATAAATTGTAGGAAGGGTTTCTTCCCAGCGATCCACTATTAGATTAAGGCTTTTCCTCTGCGAGATTTCTTCCACGTCACGATAAACCGGAATAAATTACTTCGGAAGTAACTGTTAAAGAAACAGTCGCCAGGCAGTACTGAGAGCAAACCTTTCACACATGAAAACCAAAAAAAAACTGTCTCGCTCGTGTAATAGCAATGTAATAATAATAAAGACTGTAACTACTTCATACTACCAGATTTTTTAGTACGGTCCGCAATAGCCACTGGCCCACACGGTCAATAGATGACTACCTGCTGCTGAGATGGAAATCAGATTTGTCGACAGCGGGTTGTAAACAGTATTCGTCTCGTTCACTTTTATTGGCCATTTATTACACCGGGAAGATTGCTTGAGATAAGAAGGAACGGCGAGAGAGAGACCAGGGAGGCGAGAGAGCAAGAAAACGATAGATGGTGTAGTAAAAAAACAAAAAAAAATCCAATTTATTTTCTCCTTATTTATATAGCGGAATTGGCAACTTTAACCGTTATGCGCTTAATTCCAATCGTAGCAAAAATAAAATATTCTAATCTTCCTTGTTAGGACTTTGCCAGAAGGCAAATAGGAGTAAGGAACACTAACAAAGAAATTGTTTCTTATTCACGTTTAATTGGTGGTTTTCTTTCCAATATTTCTAAAATATATATAGTTCTTTATATTATATAATATAATAATTATTACCTACATTCGCAAGATTACATATATTATTCCCGTAGATTACGCCTTGCCGCAACTCTCAGCAGGACGGGGTTTCCATATCTCGGGACGCGGAGCCGGTTGCGCTTTCTCTCCTGGGTTGTTTGCGGGGCGATGAAAAACAAACATATCGTCGCCGTTATCAATCGAGTGGTTTAGAGATCGGGATTTTGAGAGGAAAAACTACTGCCCGCGATGGTCTTGAGAGCCGGAAGAAGTTAGGAATGAATTATCACTAACTTCCGGTAGGATCCCTAATACTGCGGGAAGGACCTCGATTATCAGGGGTTGACCCCCCAGCTATTCCGGGATTTGGGGGGGGGTATTTGCCCATTCTTTCTGCAGCTATCTCGGGTGTTGTCCGCTTCCGACGTTTCAGAACTATCGTCAGGGTCAGATCGAAGAGTAGTTCTAAAAATTAAAACTTTCAGACAGTCAAATCTGATCTATTCGCTCGGTAATATTTTAATACATTAAA
Organism: Lethocerus indicus; assembly: GCA_019843655.1. Lineage (NCBI taxonomy): Eukaryota > Metazoa > Arthropoda > Insecta > Hemiptera > Belostomatidae > Lethocerus > Lethocerus indicus. Next base: position 4,527,130 of record JACDQD010000011.1, read on the forward strand.
ACTTCGAGCCAGATATTCGCCATTTTGCTTTCATGTATTCGGTCGTGTATAACTTTTCATCGGATCACGGCGAAGGCCGGGAGCCGGGCTGTGTCGGAGCGGGTAAATTGCAAAATCCATTGAAAGCGTACAATAGCGCGGAGAGCGGTGACCCGGCGGTCGCTGCGATCAGGCTCCATAATGCCGGGGAGGGAGTGCATACTATTTACCCCGCAATAAATTATCGCCGCGGCCGACCTTTCGTTGAACGGCCCGGTTATATTACACCGGGCGAGAGCCACGGGGACCTTATTTATTTTTTAAGCCCCGGCCGCGCGGCTTAAGTGCCCTGTATCAATTGGCGCCGTAATGTGCACCGTTGAACTGGTTTTCCTGAGATCGTAATTCCACCGGCCAAAGAGCCCGCCCCGGCTAAGGACTTGTAGAGATGTCCAATCCTCTCACCTCGTTCGTTCGGCTCGTTGAACCGACGCCTAAGATATTCTCGGGTATTGAATTTATAGCGCGAACCCGATTGTGATCACAATCCATGAGCTTTTTTTCGTAATCATATTTTCTTACCCTGTGTGATTCAATCCAATAGTAAAGGGGTGGGCACGCAGGAGGCAAAAGAGAGCCGTATTCCGGTTTTTCATTTATTATAATAATCCACACCATAGCTACCCAGTATTAAATACACAAGTATTAACTGATTAAAGTTCACATATAGGAGGAAGTATAATTAAGGCAAAGAAAATACTAAATAATTATTACTACTAGAACGCTTCACTTACCTAGTCAATTTAACATGACTCGTAAAGAATAATAGATTTAAATTTTCAGTTAGAACCACGTTTGCCTACAATAGTATTTCGAGGCGGTCTAGAGCTGATTGAATTCCTTTCGTATTAATTTCGAATTTGATTATTATGGTCCTTGGGATGCATCTAAACCGTTAAATTAGCCCGTATGAATAAATAGAATATTTATGCATAATAAGAGAAAACAAAGGTTGACTTCGATAAACTGAAATTTGTGCGCAAATGATACCGAAAAGTAATGATATTTCGAACACTCGCTGGTCCCCCGTAAAAGGCCTCTTGAATATGACTCGATATTGTAGAAAATTACATAAAAACCGTGCGGATCCGAAAAAAATTCCACGCGAATGTGTTACCCGACACCGTTGGAGCGACAGATAAATGCCGACTCCCCCGTGTAACCTTATAAAACTCGCGGCCTCGGGTGATTCATATGTACTAATATGTCGATCGGTGTTCGGCCCAGGGTCAGTGGGTCCAACGGGTCTCCGCTCTAATTGTCTGCGCGCGGCGCTAATGAAAAGTCTCGCACAGAAAAAAAAGAAAAGTGAAAAAAATACAAGAAACACTGGGAGAAATGAAGCGAAAACCGGGCCAGTCCTCGATTGATTTCGATCAACGGCTTAACCTGAATTCAAGACTGAGCTTTGCAAGAACGCGAAAATAAGTGACATTCGAGAAAACATTATTCAACCATCGGTTGGTTTCACGATGGCCAAATATGTCTATTCCTAATCGAGTATTATTTGACTGATCAATCCTGAATAACATACAATATAATCAACTTGACAGTTAATAAAATACAAAACGAAATCCAAAATTCTTAACATAAATTGCGTTTGTGGAATAACAAAATGTATAATATAGTATTTACAAAATCTCGGTCTCAGGTCAAATCAAATAGCTGGTCAATTATCTGGCTTCGGTCCAACTTCCATGACTTGCACTTTTTTTCTAAACCAATTCCAGTAAGATTCTTGTTTCTTTCTGAATGGACCAACCGAGGTTTCGGAATATCACGCCTTCTGTGGTTCCAATAACTCCTTTTATTGGTCATAAATTTGTTTCCCGTCCAATTCTTATAAGAATGCAAACCATTCTTTGTATTCCAACCAACTTAGCTCATCCTTATTTGAGCAGTCAATATTGAGCGTCACATTCGTTTACTTGCAGTGGCTTGTAATATAACTCTTGCGAAATGTTTTCTCTTTTCATCTGTAGCATTATAATTGTTATAAATAGTGAGGTGCATAGCTAGTTATCGTTCTTACGCACACTATAGTACATATGTACCTATCTATGTCATAAAATCAGTGCTATTGATAGCTAGAAGCGGAAACCGTTCTGGCACGGAAACAAGCGAGTGTGGACATTTAATGAATGATGACTTGATGAAATAATTTTCATTTTTAAACCTTATTCTACTGCGGCAAAGCTTTGCATTGTATTCTTTTCAATATACAAAACCATATATCGATATTGAGCCCTATTACCGTTATCGCGATATGCTTTCATATATTTTAATATTGGAATTATATGGCGATGCGATTACGTATTATTATGTATCAGTCGGCCGCATCAGAATTAGGAGTTCACTAGGCCACTTTCGCTTTGGGTTGCGGTGAAGTTGCACAGATAGGTGACGAGATCGCTCTGGAATTTGTTATTGGGCCCGTATGCACTTTGAAGCACATAAATATGAAATGTGAAAGGTGGGGAAATATGCGATCGTGAAAATTATCGTGCTCTGAAAAAGCTCGTGGCTGTTGAGCATGTTTGTAAAGTTAAAGAATGCCAGAATCCCCGTGTAGGACTGTAAACTATGTCAATTACCTTCCATTGAGAGGACCATTTGCGTTTTACGAGCTAAAGAGTAGAATAGTAACTGGCGGGTGGGGCAAACTGTTGCTCCGTAAATATCACGATTTATGATGTAGATTACGGTGGTTTTCTCCTTTTTTAATTTGAGTACTGGAATGGAACGGAAAATTAATTTATTACAATCAAACCAGTGTCTACGAATTTTATTGAAACCTATAGAAGATAATAACAGCTAATCACACTGGAACTCTTCGATATTACACTATACTGCAGTATGTATGTTGAATATTTTTCACGATAAAATGGTAATACTTATCTGGTAATAATCATGATCGTACAATAATGATAATCCACAGAAGGCAACGTCATATTGTTTCAATGGTATGAAATCAGACATTTAGCCGTACTAACCGTTCGGGTCCTACGACCTTCCCGGACCTCGCACAACATTCCCAAGGTAGTGCTTGAAATATAATTTCAGCCGCTACATATTCATGGCACAATACAGCGGATAAGAAATTATTTCAGAACTTTATAGGTCAACAACCAGTTAGTTGACGTCATAGTAAAATTACTAACATTACTATGGTAACCAATATTTCAGCAATTAATACGTTTCGGCTAAATTATGAAAATGGGTTTATTACTAACAGGAATATTAATTCTGTAAGTACTATTCATCTTCCGTACTAGTTAAAACATAATTTAAGGGTATTTTTGTGCGTTTGATTCTATCATTGCTGTCACATTACAATAAATTGTGAAATTATTTTGAAAATTAAATGTTTTCTAATTTAAAGCTATGTCCAAACTGAAAGATTTGAAGTTGTTCTGTTTTCAATAGGGCTATAGTTATTGGCGAGAATGCTTACTGTATCAGTAGTCCTGTTGATCCGGACGTTACCTCCTTCTTAAGAAGATACACTAATTCTCGCGATATGTGTTATGATGAAGGTGAGAGATTGCCGTTTGTCATAAGACGTAATGTACGAAGGTCAGGACCAGAAACCGATTCAAAAGAAAGTACTCTCTTTGATAATTCTGAGGTACACAAAAGAACAGGATCCAACTCTAAAGGCGAGGAGAACAAGAAAGATCCCTACTGCCAAATGGTGAACCGTGCGCATGCTAAGAACAGTAAAACGACCGTCCGCACGGGGACCAGAGAACCCAAGCCTTTGTCAACGACCACGTCACGTTCGAAGATAATTAAAACCGGTCAAAATCGTATGGTCATTGAGAACCTAAAACAAGTCTCGCGGAGGCGCAACATTAATTCCAAAGAAGGCGAGGATAATGTGAAAGAGGGAAATGCCGAACTCAGCGGATCACTGGAGATTGACCCTGTAGGACAATGGTTGAGCGGTCTCACAACGAAAAAGATCGTACCATTCCTCGACCTAGCCGACAGAACTGTTTCCGTACCCGAAGTGGTACCGTCCATGATGAAGTCTACTGCGATGACAAATGCACTGATGCAAATCACGAGACCCATAGTCTATGGCGAAACCGGTTTCTATCCCGGAAAACATCGCATAGTTCCTAAACAGTTTAAACAGTATAGGAGAAAGAGTGCCACTATTGGTATACCGATTAGCAGAGAGACAAAGAATGACATTAATGGAGGCCAATATAACAGAAGACATACTGACCATAATGCCGATGCGGTGCGGAACAAAATAGCGACGGGTCATCACCGTAAGGACCTCAATTGTCGGAACATCAACGTGACACCTGTTAACAAAATTCCTACTTCTCCCGACACGAACCAAGCACCAAAGAGATCCGAAATTAAAAATTTAATGTCTTCACAGGCTGCCAGTGGCCACCGCCAGGGCTGTACGCATCAGAATGCCACGGAAATTATAAAAAATACAGGAAACGCTCATAAAGGTACCCATCGCAAGACTAATCATAAAAGGCAGGACACAACTATGCTCGTGGTTCCAATGTCGCCTCCTTTCGTCTACCGTTCGAACAGTGAAATCGATACAGCCTTAGAGCCGAACTTCAACCTCTGCCCGTGCGCTCGCGAGACAGCGTGCCATTCCCATTCAGCCTCCCGAAATTGACCGGCCGAATATTGAAATTGATGTATCGAAACTCGCGAAGCGCGTGAGGCCCTCCGAAATGAAATGAGTTCGGTACTACCTCATCATGGAACATGGAAATTCTCTGCAAAAATTGACGACAGATGTGCCACCACCAATTTCTCTGTACACCACTGCCTACTGGCCAAATTGATGTATTTTACAGCCTGTTTTAATTTCTCGCCACATAATAATTTAAACTTTTCTTCTTTCACCACTCAACTATGTCCACTTTCTTGCCTTTTGTTACCCAGATGGATTAGTTTCAGCGAGCTGTTTCTGGCATCCGGATGGTTAGCAAAAAAAAAATGAATTTCGTATTATATTTTACTTTATGTGTTGAACCTGTCCACTATATTTCCGGATGATGCGGCATCCCGGTCAGTCGTATCCAGAACTGTCCCGGGTTCGGTGGCGTAAACAAAATGTATTCTATAAGGTACATTGAAGGAGGGGGATATCCCGGGCGGGGAGAAAGCTGGCGGGGGCGGGTTACCCCGGTGGGTCCAATTCCGGGCTGATTTATAAGTAGGGTCGGAGGGGCCGGGGAATGATTTACAAGGCGGGCCGCTCGGTGCCGGCCAAGAGCCGCGCGCTAATTACCGGGCCCGCGCCCGCCGGCCTTTCACCGCACCTCCCGACTCCGCCGATTGGAAAATTGTATAATGATAATAATAACAGGCCTTGCTCGGGTTAATTTATTTCGGCCCTCTTCCCCGAAATCGCCTGTATATGGCGTTTTGTAAACAAACCCTCTATTTATTAACAACAATAACTATCTTCTTCACACGCGGGGTATTGCTCAGGGAGCCTTCAGCTCCGATTGAGTCGGGAATGGAAATTTATGACTTCGTCGACCGTTGGTACGTTGAGGTCGTGGTGAACGGTGTGATTGGAAACGTACCGGAGAGCATTGAGGATGGTTTCCGATTGGAATCTCTTAATGCGAAGTTGGGTGTCTCTGTGGAACCCCATAGTCCAATTTTGTATGTCTACTCTCTTTGTAAATTCTATGTTTCGTAGCTAAAGCATTTTGATGTCCGTTTTAGTAATGGCTGTAGTCCTACCTTCCGGAATGCTACATTTTGTATACATAAACATTTATTCTGTCTGTTATTTATAGAATGGCTTTATTAATAAAAGTCAAATGTATATATGTTTGTCGCTTATAGTATATAAATATTGTTTTTAATGGTAAACAGAAACATTTGACCGGAATTTTACCGGTTATTTTTAAAGCTGCACTTCTAATAATTTAACATATTATCCACATATATTTATCTCGCAAAAATAATTTCTAATTTAATTCAAACGCACGCGAATTAACTTTCTTTTCCAAGAGCCAATCCAATCAGGCCGGAAACCTATAATGAATACGGGCTCCCTTCCCATTCTCTCCGTGTAATTTGCCGCCCGCGGGTTCGGCCCTCAAATAACAGTAATTGGAGTAAACACGAGCCTCGGCTCCTCACAGGCGTACCGTTTCACTCGCATAACTGGCAAGGCCGTGCCGATTCAGTCCAAGGAGGAATTTTTTTTAACACTTTAAATAGGTCTGAAACCGAAGCCGTTGGCGTCGGTTGCGACAATCCCGACGATTGTCCAGATTTGTTTAGTCTGTAATTTTTTAATTATTCTCCCCGATCTGGGATCCTTGAAAAATTTAGTTATGCAAAAATCGACCCGGCCAGTATAAAAAACGCACCGGTTTTTTTTAATGATCGGAAATACGATTATTAGAAAATATCATTTTTTTTAATTATTACGGTGCCGTTTGAAATTTCGTAATTACAGAGAGAGAGAGTGAGGGGAGGGAGGGAGAGAGAGAGAGAAAAAGAGAGAGAAAGAGCGGTGTCGTTAGTTAATTGAGAAGTCTCGCGTCGGATATAGTAATTTTGAAACAAAAAATATACACGCGGGACAAGATTAATATCGCCGTGGGAAATCTAGTTTTAGTTCCACGCGTCAGTTTTAAAATGTCTATATCGGTCTGATTTATTTTTTTTATTCCAGGCTAGTATTAAAATCTAAACCGGATTATTATGGAAACAACATTCTTCATTACAAGTGCTCCGATAGGCAAATATTATAAATTATTATCTCTGTATGAGATATGACTCATTTTACGTGTTAATCTGCAAGGGCGATTGTCTGGATGTGTTATTGGACTGAAGGCCAGTTTTCCGAACAAGAATAGGATACACAACTCAAAAATGGTATACTATAGCATAATATAAAGTATTTGTAATTGTTCTTAAATCCCTAATTGAGCAATATAAAAAAATGCTTAAAAATCCGTGGTTCGAGCTATAAAATTAACACTGCTGGTGGATCGATCGATATCAAAATCATTCGTTCTGAGCCATAAAACAAGACCTCGAGAAACTCGCGTTCTAAAAATAAATAGGCAATAAATAGGGTACTACACATTCGATAGTATCAGGAGGAACCTCTACCCGAAGGAAGTCCGCGATGTATTTTCACGGAGGATCCAGTAAAAAATTTATTAATGTTGAATCCACGAACCCTGTAGCTTGTACTGGCTGTAGCAACTCCTCAGAAGCTAATTATAGGAGCTTCTGGCCGTTGGGTGCTCATTTTTATCTCCCCCAACCCCCGAAAAATTTGTTTCGTAATTTCTTTTTTGCCTCCGCGTAAAATTCGAGCATCGCGATGGAATGCGGTGACATTGCCTCATAATTGGGCGGCGGACCCGGGGCCATTTCCCTCTCCCGCTTATCCAATCGCACGTGAACCCGTCAGTCAGGAATTTGCGGAATTCCAAACCGTACTCCTAATTAAATCGGATTTTCATTAGTTGTCGCCGAGTTGTGTACCTCCGGTTCTCACGATTGAGCTATAGTTGTAAAGATTATTGGCCCGTACTTATGAAATATTGGACCAACAGATAATTTTATATAGAATCTGTAATAGTCGGTTGATTTTTGTTCACGGCACTAGGCCGCGACATTATAACAAATAAATAATTACTAAAAACATATATATATATATACGGAGAAGTAAACAAAACCACATGTCAATTCTAAATAACCACTTCAAACAAAAGCCTTAAAATATTTGGCTTATTGTACATCGTATACTTATATATTCACATTGTGATCAATTCGAATGTTTGAATTATCGCACCTAAGAATTATTAGACTTAATCTTTTGAATGATGGATTATAATGTTTAATTAATTAATTAATCGATTAATTTGTATCCGAGGTGAGAGTGTGATCCTTCTCAATATTCGGGGACCAAGAATATTATAATCGTGGGATGCATTATGAAAAAAAATTTTTTATAGTTCGAAATACACATTACACGGGATACATCGATATACAGACCAATAATATAGACTATGGTATGTCTATCAAAAATGCGGACGGAAATAGATATTGCGAAAGAAACAGATAAAAACCAGACTCGAGCGGAGATGGAATAGTAAATCGACGGCGTTAAGATGTCTTAAAATGACTAAAATTATCGTCTGAGCATTGGAGAGGCTAAATAATTTAGTAACGTTCATTTCTCTATCGCAACGAGTGTCTGGTCTCTTCAATAAAGGTACCGTTAAGGCATCGGCCCCGTTCTGCCGGCGCTCATTCAATCTAGGCATCGTTTAGCCCTATTTGTACAGGAAAAACGAGTCGGGCCCCGAGATCAGCACGTGCACTGTTCCACATCGTGTTGTTTTAAAATAGTTGGGCCCCAGAAGGGACATAAGTTAGGCGATGTGTTGGCCACCGGTTGACGCGAATGTTTCAATTTTTTCATAACAATTTGCTACTGACTATCATTATTAGCTGTGTTATATTGTTACCTAAGAATTTTGATAACGTAATTTGCCGCCACAATAATTAATTTTATTGTAGATTTTTTAAAATAAATTTCCGTTGAGAGAATATCCTGTACAGGTAGTGATAATCATGGATGTTGGATTTTTTTTATTTCAGACTCTAAAAGTCAATTCAGATTTCGATGATTCTCATTTGAATTACTTATCGATAAACCGTATCTCGTGATCTTTTCAGATAGCAACAGCCATGACGCTGCCTACCCGCATGAATGCGTATAAATGATCATTTCTCGTTTCATCATCCCATGCCAGAAATATTGGCTCTCCAGGAATTGCGCATAATAAAATGTTGGTCTAATTGGCGGAAATCATAGAAGAGGCAGGTCATAATTCGTTTCACTATCTTCTCTTTTCTTGTGCAAAATCTCTGGGACTGTTTATTTCATGGTCCAGTTGTTTCTGTATTAATCTTTATTACCCTTTGACCATCCATTACTGAAATGAAATTCTTAGTTTCTGAAATGGCAATGACCGAACGGATTACGGAAAATATTTTATACATAAAATTCTTTTATGCCAGTTTCGGCATCGATCTGTAGGCCACTTGAGTGTGTTTTCGGAAGTACAGAAGGCCAAATTCGGCAGACTCTCACGGACAAACGAAACGATGATATTTTCGCGCAAATGAGGTTATTGCGGACCGCTCTTTTTCGAAGTCGGGCAATGTGTTTTGCCGTTCCAAATTAAAGGACCGACTGGAGGAGCAAGGCGTCGAGGTCCCTGACACCTGAGGTCGTATTTCATGGCCATTGCGGAAATATTCCTCATCGGCCTTGCTCGAATTACAGTGCGTAAACAGTTCGGCCTACACTTGTAGGGGGTTGCTCCTAAATAGGGGCCAAGCAAGTTTCAATCACCGACCGACCAAAACAAACCCCAAGCATCAATCATAATCTAAATAATAATTTTCTTAATAAGTAATCCTTTTAAGTATCCGGGCTGAGGTTTCTTCGTAAAATTTAGTCCTCAAAAATCTGATATCATATGCCGCTCCTCTGCTCTCACACTCTCACTCGGGTACACAACATACAGTAAATCCGGTTAAAGTAGTGTGTAAACATTCTATATAATATTCAGTTTGTAACGTAATTTTATAAAGAAACAATTATGCAACGTATTTATATTCTGTTGATTCCCGGGTCGGGGCATATTTTTTTTTCTCATTCGCCCGAAGTGAAAGTGATTTTCTCGCGTCGATTTTGACGCTTGCAGAATCGTTCACTTACGTCAATGGGGTTGGGGATCGGGCCATCGGCGAGGGCGATAACACAGGGCGGCAACTGGGTCAGACCGCTGAAAAATATTTTGTCAGCCGCCACAACCCGGATTCTGAGAGAATTTGACGCGGTACTGATGACCGTGGATAACCCCCAACCCCAGCAATGTTCGGGCGCCGCCGTTTTGCTATCCGCAAATTAGAAAGCAAGTGGCGGTATGGCATCAACACACATTAGCAACGAAATGATTTCAAAAGTATTTTTATAAAGTTTTTTTCTTCTTTATTAAAATCGCATTTATTAAATGTCTCCTTGTAGTACCCTGTTAGTTAAATGTCTCCGGGAAGGAAACACATGGATGGCCCTTTGGCACCCACATTCGCACAAAGTACTCCTTATTATGATCTTTTGAGGGTGAGAAAATAACGTAAATACGTCTATCGAAAATTGCAGCTAAATAATGTACTATAATCTTTATTGATTCTTGTGTAAAAACCACTCGAACGCCATAATTGGCTTATTCGTCGAGCTTATTCCGTTCATTCGAACGGGTTTTTATATCACAGAATGACTTTCAAATTTGTTGAAAAATAAAGAATTTTTCTTGGTACTGGTTTAAGTAATTACGGGATCGGAATCCGCCCGCGCTAAATTCTTGTAAATAACAGAGAATTTTTATATCCCCCACGATTTTTATACCCACGATTTTGCCTGTATTTTCTATATTTTTTCACTGGTAGCCCTACTCGGTCCTAAGCCAGAACACTTTCGTGCCAGAACTATTTTTTTGAGCTGATTATGTCTCTTGGTGAGCAAGTGTGAACGTTTTGCTCTCAAAACTGCCTGATGACCGGTTCTATAACCTTACATTCTGAACTGCTTTGTTCTTCTTTATCGCGGGCTTACTCCGCCGTTGGTTTCGCCCGGCGAATCTTCGTTAAGGCCATTATTCCTCGTTTCCGAGCAAAGCACCCTATCCCTGTTCCCCTACAGGCAGATTAATGTTATTAGGCCAACTTAAAACGTATAAAGAGACATTCTTCTTGAAGCATATCACCGCTTATTCATCATTAAATACAATTTATAGCCAATTCAAATTAAACAATTTTATTATTATTTTAAATAAAACCCCAATCACTCCGGCGAACGGCCTATTACGTGTCACGGCGAACTTGCGAATTATACAATTAGGGTCAATATTGGACCTCCCCTAGGCCTAATTGATCTCCCAGAATTTCGTAACTAACTGCCGGGCATTAGCCTTGCTGTTTTTCTTGTCTCTTTTTCACTGAAAAAAATCGGAATCCGATTTTAATTTTGTTTAATTTAACGATTTTGGCTTCTTTTTTTTCCCTGTCGAGACTAATAATTGAACGGTCCTTAAGCGATACAACCGGTGTAATGACAGGTCTCGGTCCCCTGTATAATGCCAGGAGGGAAAGTGGTCTTCCATTTTACGCGCGTTTTCTAGGTTATATTTCGTTATGTTTCGATCGATCGCCTCCGCTCGTTTATTCGATCACATACTGGACCAATTTCGGTCCAGGATTCTATAAATATTACACACGTACATGTGATACACACATATTTTTGCTTAAGCTTTTGCCCCTTTTGCTTCTGGATTAATTATTTATAAAAGAAACATCCGAAATATTAAATGTAACTGTGGACGATGGACATGCTCTTGAGGTTTTTGAATAAAATTCGGGGTTATTCCTTCAATACGACTACGCTGTTAACCTCCAGTTGCCGGACTCACTAATATCGACAGAACAGGACGCATAGCACCCGACTGTATTACTAAAAGGAATGCACCTGAAAATGGTGAGAAGGCGAAACCGGTCTAGATTAGGTCAAAACAAGCGAGGGGCGACAGAAAGTCGCAGGAATTCACCGCACATACCTTGAACTAAGTACTGACTAATAGCTTGGACCAATACCTAGGCTTCGCATTAGTAATAATAATTACAGTTTTCTTGATCTTCGTGCAGGTCTTTGTTGCCATAAAATAGGAGTTTGAAGTATATAGCTCGTGCCAAATACGGTTTGGGACGGCCTTCGGAGGTGGCGGTCGATAGCATAAGCGGGCACTCTCCGCTGTCAATTACCGAACAATGACAAAGCCTCACCGATCAAACACCGACTCAAGACTAATGCCTAGTCTGTAAGTGCGCTTCCATCGCACGACTTATAACATTAATCCGACGGCCGGCTTCATTTCGCCCGTCGCGCACTTCATTCGTAAGCTAAGTGCTTGCCGTGCAAACATTATATTCTGTCCATATATATATATACTGTGGATATATAGTGCAGCTGTGGCTTTAGTGGAAAGTGTGAATCGATCGTGTAGTTCCCTAATCGGGGAATGTGATAATTCGCATAATGCCACTGCTAAAAAAAGTAAAAAGTATGATCGTAACTTTTATCGATGTTAACATCATTTCTTATCTCGGGACAGGCAGTAACAACATATCCCCACTGTTGGTAATTTGTTCGGAATGGAATGTCGGCCAAAGGAAAATAATGGACGCTCGCCGATTCCGATTACCGCGAACCGATTTCGGAACCCCGAGCAATAATATTTTGATTGGGTTACCACACTTCCTTGAGTTCATCGGAAAACACTAGGCCCTGCGACTCCGAATACCTTCGCCGTAAAAGTCCTTGTCTTCGGTCTCACCGGTCAAAACATTGACAAAATCACTAACATGTCCTTATCCCAGAATTTATATGGATTAGGTCCTAGAATCAATTCAAGAGTCAATTCTTCGTTCATTAATCATGTATTGCTGAGGAAAAGTTCTGAACGTGCCCAGACATAAAATCATTCAGAACGTTATAATTTTTAATGGGTGCGTACCTCAGTAATTTTCCCTTAAGTTTTAGATGTTTTACGTTTCCCACTTCGTTGCAATTAATTTCCCATGAATTCAGTTGTAAATTTGAAAGCATTGTAAAATCCAGGGTGTATAAGGTATCCAAACGTTAATTCTTTTCCAACTAAGTTGAGCCGTAGGATACAAGGGACCTCATTTTATTTTCTGGACCCCTTTTCTCCCCTTCGCAGAAACAACATTCTTCATTCCTTTCTTCTCAGTTGCGAAACAGCTGAAAACTAGGTATTAATATCATCCGTTTTCGTGCGCTACGTGTCGCTAAAATCAGGTCGCAACTGGCCAAATTACAGGGGGACGGCCCCCCTTAATTGTTTTAGGGAAACAGTCGGCACGTCTATTTCGCAACGATTGTACCCAGCAATTCGCCCCATTAGCGCTTTAACGCTTCGGACGTCGGCGGTAATACGTCACGTCACAATACGAGAGCCGTGGACCAACCCCTGTATTTTCTCTAGGCTGCATAGTAAATGCATGGCTGAATCCAGTGACTAATCAAGCGGAAAGGAGTCTCTGAGAACATATCTTCAGCGTACTTTATTGCAGGGCAAAAAATACAATAAATAAGGAAGTTATTCTTAGGAATGAAAGAGCGCTCTTTGAAAAATATGCAGGACATTTTGTCACCAAAATCCATTTCGATGTAGCGTCTGGATAAAGAGGTTTTCTGTTAAATAACAACAATGTACCGAATTATATTATTAACTAAGCCGAATCCTGTCTTGATGAAGACCGAACTACTGACAGGAAACAGAAATGTTCCAAGCCCCATTTGTGTTTTTAAAATTGAATGTTAATAGACTTTGTTATATATTTGCAGGTTTTATCCAGAGGCAAGATTCGGCTGACAGAAGTTGAGCAGCTTGGACCGTAAGTACATCTATTTTAAATGTATTGAAATTGGTGGAGGTATATATCTGAAAATCAGAAACGGGTATTTTTTTAAAGAAAGTTAGTGTAAAAATTATGTAATATAACAGCCATTAGTGTGTAAACTTGGTTCTCTCCATCGGTTTTTCCTTCCACACAACTATAATTATTTCCAACCGAAAACGACGATGAAATTATTTAGTCTGAATTGTTAATTTTTTTTTAACACGAAGAGAGGATACAATAATTCGGGATCATATTGTCAGTATCGGCCTGGTATAGGAAGGAGCGTGGGCACCGATTGGGCAACGGCCTGCTGGCGACGAGTCCTTATGCGGCGCGGTACAGGTACCGGGAGACCTGTCGGTATAAATCCAGTCTTTCCCGCCGTACGATTTGCATAAATCCCAAAAAGAAAAACATAATAATATTAAAGCGGCCGTGCAGAAAAAAAAATTGGATTGCGCTTGGTGAACGGATGACAGTGTCCAATGACCTAGATAGGGCGGGGGGGGGGAGAACTTAGTTGCGGTCGACTAAGTCTTAAGACACTATTTTTTCGTTGGCACATTGTATCGGCGCACGGTGTAACTGTTACCACTCGTAGGCGGTATCGACTTACCTTAGACGCTGTTGAGGTCCATAGATTTTCAGTTGCTTATCACGAATGTAGGGTACCTTATAATTCTAAAATTGCGAGTAAAATCTATGCACGCTGAGGAGAGGAACCTCCTTTTACAATGAAATCACACACAGCTTTCGTTCGGACAAAGGAGCAGTAGAAGACAGTAATTTATTATTAGTCCCGGTTATAGGTTAGGGGTTGAGGTTGGGACCCCTGGTGTTAAGGTGTAACTGGGTTCGTGGCGGAATCGCGTAGAGTGAAAGTAAAAAACGTGAAGGGGGGGAAAAACGTTAACTTTTCACGATAAGAATTGGTAAGTTGTATAACCCCATAAATGATATTGCGGTCTTTTAAAACACCGGCCTGGCAGAACTGTAGGGGAGGCAAACCTTTCTGGTACACTTAGGGCGTTAATTTTTCATTGTTACAAAACCCCTGGTCGAAACGAATCAATAGCCGACGTTCGCAATTCGTTTTTATCCCGGGCGCTGCATTTGGGGGTTCGGTGGTGGAGTTAATGTCGTAATTATCTTTCGGCGGTATCGATCCGCGGATAATAATTGAGGCCCGGGGGGCCCGTGCTTTATAAACTCGTTTGGCGAAAAATTTTCGATAGCCGCGCTTTTAATAGACATTATAAATCAACGAGCGGCCGACGGCCGACAATTCCATTGAAAGGTCCGCTGAGGGAATTCATTCATTGCTTTTTAAAATGTTTCTCACCCGGGGCCAAAAAAAACCTTGAACCTACATTTTCCCTTTCACCTTATCGGCCGATTCCCGAAGCCCGGGGCGATGCCCGACTTGTATTTTCGTACCGTTTTTTTTTCGTTCTCTTTCTCCGTTCTGGAATTGTTATTGTCGTCATAAATATCGGTTTTATCGATATGGCTCGTAAATTAGACAGGCGAGGCGACCCCGGGAACGTTCTCGATTACCCGTCGAATGTTTGTTTCTAGCTTTGAATTTTTACGAACACTGGCAATCCGTTAATGCGTGTCGTCAGGTTTGCGAATTATTCTACAATAATTTTATCTTCGTGGAAGTAATTGAAGCATGTAATTAAATATGGATATTAGATCATACATTATACATGGATCATTCGCCAGAGATATCCCCGGATAGGGGTTTTTTCTGAAATGATTTGTCATCGTATACAAGTGTGGAATTTTGTGTTTCATCATTTAGACTAAGATTGACTGGTTTGCCGGTGATTTTAAATCGTTATATCCGGGGTAAATTAAACTATATAAGAAAGACACGATAATCATTCTTTAGTCGCTCAGAATAAGCACCAGGGTCGAATCTTGAAGAGCCATGTTTAGGAAAGTGTCCTGTTTCTTATATATCTGCATATTTCAATCCGATAAAACAGAATGGATCTCTGGGAGCCTAATAAATGACTCGTTAGGCCCATTCGTCGCTAATTACATTGTTTCTTTATATTTATTCGAACATATGAAATTCCTAATGCAGGCTGAATTCTTTACTCGGGTTAACATTCCTAGATTCTTTTGGAGGACGAAAGTTCAGATAGGGCATCGGCCACTCGGGTATTTCTCTAATCTAAGTGTTAACCCGCCCAGTTCTGTTGTCTCTAGGCCGTTGTATAAATATTAATTGGAGGGCGGTCCCGGCGCCAGTTCAATGCCGGGCGTACATTCCGCATGATAATTAGCCGTTCATTAATATTTCGATTAGAACGCGGACAGGTAATGTCGCACGTTCCCGGCTACGCAGGCCCTCGCGAAGACTTGACAGAAAAGGCTATTGGCGCGAACATGTGTTCGACATGTTTTCTTCATAAGGCGAACGGTCTTAAATTGCATTCCTGGGTTCCTAGATCGAAAAATCAGATCGTACGTCGGCTAGATCAAATAAATAGGGCACCGGCGACCCAGTTATTTTTTCCAATCGATTGGCAGGCCCAGATGTTTTGTCTCTAGGCCGTACTATAAATATTGGCCGGGGGGCGGTCCGAATATTGTCGCCGGGCCCGGGTCATTGCCGCGACCCAACTCGCTTTAATAAATCTCCTATTTATTTTTTCTCCCTTTCAAACTCTAATTTTAAACTCGCGGACAGTGCCGCCGACGGGACGTTTAAATTAAAATCGAATCCGGAGCGAATAACAACCAAGGATATAGGGTTCGCCTTTCCATTTCGAAACCGAGTTCATTTACACCCGGACCTCTTTCCGGTCGACGGATGGGGGCCGATTTTGTAATACGTGTCATTAAATTCGGATTGTAATTAAATTTTACATTCGGATCATTCAAATCAAACATTTTGTGAATAACACGTAACAATGCCGTTTTAAACTATTCGTTTAGTAAACCGGTTGACGACGCCTTGCCATCGTAACGGAAGATTAAGATTACAAACACCAGATTTCCTTCCTTAAATGTCGATTCACAGCAACCAAATACGCTGATAGACAACCGTCCAATTGAGACATCCGTGCGTTCATAAGGAAACTCGCCCATGATTTATTGCATCATGTGGGTATTAAAAATTGTCTTATTTTAATTACATTTAATTACCCTGCGCTTTAATTTACTTTTGATGGAGATCTACCCATGATGACACTCCTGCTTCAGCCCAGTACTAGGTAGTTAGGAAATCACGCGGTATTTCCGCTAAAGGATTTACTGGAGGATATCTGTTGAATTAAAGGATTGGAATGATGAGATAGCTTGGAATTGAAGAGATTCTATTTTAAATGTAATTTTCCAATTGAGTATTTTATTCATATCGCGTTAGTTATCATAAAAGTATATAACATTGTTCTTGGACCGGGTGGAAGAGGAATCGTTTCCGGCCAGTGAACACTGTTGTACGTACTCACGACTCGGGTATTTCGTATGAACATTTTCTATTTTTTTTCTCCCCCGGTGCCGGCTCCATTTGAAGTGATCTAATAAGCCGGGACTGGAGAAAGAAAGAGAATGATCCGTAGAAAAAAGAAGAAGTGGAAGCTGAGTGAGAGCCGGGTGTTATAATTAATGATAGTTAGATTAGCGGGTCCGAGCGGCCCGTTTGAGAGAGGTGGGATCGGGGGCGGCTATTAACACAGGTTGAACATATGTTAAGAATGCGGAGACCACAGCGGCTGCAGCCCGGCCTACTGCTCGCCACCTACCGCTCTATTTGTACTTCAGACCTAGCACAGGCATTCTTCCATCACGATCCAGGAGATTGTCCCAATATGTCACTGCCTAAACCTACGACGCTTCTATGAAAAAAATAAACTGTTTAACACCCAATATAGATCCTCCCTTTCCCAATACTAATTTGCTATTTATCAATAAACGCACCAGCAGTAAGGCCTCTCTGTTTATGGGAACCCTATTAGTTTATTTCTTCTTTTTTTACCTCAATCATGAGCGGTTAACCACCACTAGGTTACTCCCCATGTTATTCGGACCATTAACATCAAATGTTAGGGTGAATCTTCCTTTCAACATTGTCACTACTCTCCTTTCGCTACAGGAGTTTGTTTCTTACCTGAAACCCAATTACCGGGAAAAAATTGAGACCCGTCAAAAATATTATAAGCCCGGAATTATATAAGTCAGGCTTTTTGGTCAGTGAACTTGTACTTGCCGGTCATATAATAGTGTTGAGGAGAAATCAAGACCGCGAGGGCGGTCCGAATTCGGAAGGGGAATACGGTGCGTGTAAACCCGTAGGAAACCGGAAACCGAACTGTTGTCCTTGTATTACTTCGCCCACGCTTTCTATATTGAGAAAGCGAAGCGGTTATATATCAAAATCTTGACGAAGGCAAGGCGGTTTGATAAATGATTTTCGCTTATTTTCGGACCGTACGCGGTGGGTTCGATGGGAGGCCGTGAAAATTGGTGAAGTGCAATTAAATTACAGCCCCCGGTCCAGCCAGCACGTGTGCGCTCAAATAATAACCCAAGAATTAAGTTCCGGGACTGGTGTTATTTAAAACAATTGCACGAATGCGGTCATTAAATTTTATCCAATGTGATAATTCTACGCTGTTTATTAAAAATGAAACGACTAACGTAGGTTTTGTGAAACATATACATACATGATCCCTCGATGTGATGAAATGTATTTATTATAAATAAAATAACTGGCCGATAGATTTATTTACACAAAAAGAAAAGGAGTAGGCCACAAATATATATATTTAAAAAATATATACAGTGAATGAATTAGATATATATATATATATATATATATATATATATATATGCAATCGTTGGCATAATTATCTGTCCCCCACGCTTGTTCGGGTCAACGTTGGACCGGTTTCGGTTTCTCGCCATCGTCAATAGATTTTTGTGGGTAATAAATTGACAGTTTTGTGTTACGAAATATAAACTATGTTATCAGGCCTACCTAATATAGGGCCTCCCATTAGTTGGATACAAATGAAGTATAAGGCCGTATAAACGGGTGTGTGTGTGTGTGTCTATTATAAATATTAATTATTTCAGAGGATACATAAACATTGTGAGTTGTGACTGGCAGAAGGTTTGTTTTTGAGATTGCCTCGATTTCTGAAACGTTCTCCTCAGGGAGAAATAACATTGTATCAAATAAGGATTGTTACATCCGATGGGGTGTATGTCTTGTACCCACCATCTCCTTAATTAAATAAATATCGATGGCTCCGTAGCGGTAATGAACATATGTTAGGACGTGTGTACATGCTTTTGTTGTTTGATTAATATCAATTAGGAACAATATATTCCCAGTCAAGGCCCTGCCAAATTTTGTCCTCACCCTTCTCTCGAGCCATCTTTCTCGGACGACTGGCCAATTTACAGTTTTCTGGATTGTACGCGTAATATCACAGCCAGGGAATGATTCTTAATTCAGGGCACGGGGAGAAGCTGTAAAAAGCGAGAGAAATATCGGTACGCCGTGTAGCGGGCCGGCCGTAAATTGCCGCGGCCTCCGGAGCATGTTCAGCCCGCCTTCCCCGCACTCTCGCGCGCATACATTAGAAGCAGTTAAACCCCCTCCCCCTCCACCACCCCCCGGTCTATTTTCGAATTGATTTCCATAGCAAATCTTTAGTAGCCTCCGACAACCCTAGGCGGGAAGCGCCTATTAGATACGATCAATTTGTCCGGGACGTCCCGCCCCTAACGCTTGTAAAAGCGTTCTGACGCGGGGAAGTATCCAGATAAGGCTCAGTTTCTATCGACATTAGAAATGGGAGTAGTACACGAGTACTACATAGTTCGTGTCGTATTGTTGACACTAGTGTTAATACAAGCTGAACGTTGGCATAACAGTCGCCTGTGACAGAGAAACAAATTAAAATTAGAACTATAATAATTCTCCCTTTTAGGAGGAAGCGAGTGTACACTCCGCTCTCATGTTTAGTCCTACGCTACACCGGTTTCGGTTTCTAAGTCCCTACGCCCGTCCACAGCCAATGAACTACTCTGTCTGCACTGACAGCGGTCGAACTAAGGGTCAAACAAGTGAAAGTAATATATATATATATATATATATATATATATATATATATATATATTATAAAGAGAGGGAGAGAGTAAGAGAGAGAACTACTTCATTGGTGAATAATTTCTTGAAATATGACCGCATGTTTATAAACTGTAACAGGTACGCTTGAGGGACAATATAAACCGTAGTCATAACGAGCCGTTTTTGTCCATAAAAAGTTGAATCTAATAAATGAAAAGGGATATCATGAGATTACAGATTGGACGCTGGTAACTGGTAGCTGCCAATAGTTAATAAAACGTAGGAAGTTAATAAACGAGTGCCGGTAATTTATGTAACGCGTGTATCACATCCAGGCGTGTGTTTTATACTTGTTCGGTTTGTTGTGCCCGACCGACAGTTTTTGATTTATGCCGTAACCGGGCTGAATTATTATATAAGTGAATGGTGAATTGCACATTCCAACAATTATCGCCCCACACAATTATACTCGTCGAATCTGCACGGGCACGTTTCCTTCTAACGTTTCCGATTAATCGTTTACAGCTTTGTTCGTACAGGTCATATATATATATATATATATATATATATATATATATATATATATATATAAAGCCATGAGTAGTTAAAACAGCAAAGAATCATCTGCTCGATGACCTGTTAGACCGCATTTCAATAATTTTGTACATCTGCTGTTCTGTTTAGTTTTAGAGACTATTATAATATTACAACTATACAAAGTGACTGATCTCAAATACAATTTGATAGGAGTGCGACATTAGGTAAATGATTTTCTACCTCAAGTGCTTAACAGTTTTACACACAGTGGTACATCCCAAACCCTCGCGTTACAAATAAATATTTAAGAAATAGTGTAAGAACGCATTACGTGGCCCGATTATTTTGCAACTGTATTCACTCCTCCCATTTTCATTCTCGGTAGTTTCGGTTTCTCGTCGTCACGAATGATGTACGCTGACTTTATCGTGATAATAACGACAGTAGCATGTCTAGAGTAGATGCTACTCATATAGGCTTGAGTCTTGCTCGGGTGCTCAAAGGAACGTGATCTTAATCGGGAAACAGTTACTTATAATCGTGTATAATCCAACGGAAATGTTGCTCTCGGCCGGGTGATGAAAGGCTACTAATAGGACCGCGTATAAATACGGTGCGCATCATTTCTTGCCCACTTTCGAAACGGGCGGCGATGAAATTAAGCGGGCATTTGTTAGCGGCCGCCGCCGACAATGACCGCCCGCCGCGATGAGCCGCGGGTGAAAATAAAACGTTGTTTATTTTGTCCCGAGTGCAACGGCCCTGGACCCGGGGCCGACACCGGCGATAAATCAGAATTAGGCCCGGATTATAATGCGAGCGCCGATTTTTTTCCTCTTTTTTCCGCCCCATTCACGGCTGTCCGTTGTCGTCGGGGAGGTCATAACTCAACCGGCCGTCGGCGTCGGTAACGTGCGCGGGCCGAAGGCGATCCTGCAGGACCCGGGCTGAGGTCGATAACAATATAAATATCGAATTTATGGGTAGATAAAGTATTTGGGTGTGAACAAATCCGGAGCTAGTTTCCTACGAATCAAGAGTACCGGACAAAACCCCAAGTATTCCTTGCCACGATGAAGACGATGAGGAAAGTATTTTTTAGTTCTCCATTCCAGATAGTTGGCTCTTTAAACGTAACTTCTGAATTAGTTTTATCCTCCTGACCGTGGCCTCATTCTTGCCGTTGGTTTCATCGTTTTTTAGGGAAACGTTTCCCCATTTCTAAGCAAAGTAGCCTATCACTTAACCTGCCAAGACGTGAAGGCGTTTCCGTTGTCTGTTGCGAGAATCCTCGCAGAGGTAAATCCTTAATCCATTTATAGTGGATCACTGGGTAGAAATTATTCTTACGAATTGTCCGAGCCCTGTAAAGTGCTAATCCTGTAACGAAGATTCTTCTGGCCCCATCTTAGGGAAATCCCGCGGCACGGGACTCCATTCTTCCTCTACTCGGCATGAGAAGAACGGTATAGCGCGGACCATGCGTGCAGCCTCCATGTTGTCCGGGGGATGACGCAACCTCCCCAGCCCCCCTCCCAGTCACTATACGGGGAAATGTCTGTTTTCCTAGTCGAACAACAACTATCTATTAGGGGCCCGGGCCCGACGGCTTATTACGCCCCTTATTACTTTCTCTCGGGCCACGTCTAATCACAAAGTCCCGGTTTGTGTTCGGGAAGAAAAATAGCTCGGGGATTTCTTTTTTTCTATCAATTCCCCGAACGCCCCACCCCCTCCCACCACCGCTAACGCGAAATACCCAGTTATGCGGTCGATGTCGAAACCCTCATTGGTGGCGCCCCACCAAATTCCCATAATTCGAGTCTTTATCCAACTATAAATCATAATGTTGGGATTAAAAGCGCATAATTTAGTTTATTTATGACTGTTATCATTACCCTCGTTATTGCCGATTACTTTCGGTCGCTTTGTTGTGAAATTCTGCGGAACTAGTGAGGACTCGGTACTTACTTATACCTGCTTTTGTCAATTTAATTGCATCATCCTTAAGTATAAGTTACGAGTCGTGTGTATGCCAGGGCTGAGAATAGTATAGGTATAAGGTTCTTTTGTTATTGTTATTAACGTAGCCATTATTGACCACAATAATGTGTTTGCGGTAGTAACCTTATTATGTTCTACGTGGCATAATTATTACGTTCTAGGGGGTGTCGGTTCTTGAACCTTTTATCCAGTATGACTCTCAGTCAAGAAAAAACGATTTTTCGATTGGGTGCATTAACTTTAACCATACCCCTCCCCCCTATGAGTCACATTAATTATAATCTAATAATTAAATTATAAGACAGTACCGGTGATATAAGAAAATATTCAAAAATTCGACCTACTAATCGTCTAATCAAAGGACGATATAAACGCTTTCGTGTAATTTGTGTTCTTACAAAGCGCTGATATTGCGAGTAATATAGATAATCACGAATTTGACTTAATAATTCGAATAACAACATTCAAGTAAGAAAAATGATAAATCGGTATGATTTTTATATAAGACTAAGGACATTGCAATTCCGGCAACCAGACCTGTCTTAGGTATACCCTTAAGTACTAGCGACGATTCATGCAACGGCAAAGAAGGTTGAAATAAATGGTTTGATCATTTTTATTAATAATGTAATATCTTATAATTACGGTTCGTAAAAAGAAATTTCAGAATTAAATTCAGCGTATTCTCTTTTAACACGGGCAGTGATGTAAGACAAGAAAAGTGTTTGAAACATAAGTCAGCGAAATAATCTCGCGATTTGTTTTTCCAGATCTGTCCGTATCGAAGTCAAAAGATATTAATTCGGTGTTCAAACATTACACAAACAGACGACAAAAAAAAGATATGTATATACCTTATATAAACGGGCGCTATGCATCATATTTAGTTTTAGTGGGAGAAGTGGATTTGTAAAATCTGACAGCGGGATAAATTGCCTTTCACAAATGTTTATGAATAATGGTCGGCGGCGCATTAATCTCGGCGGGAATTATGCAGTTCGATTTCTCGGCTCAACAAGCCACCAGACATGGCTGCGGAACAATGGAAGGTTTGACAAACAGTTCATCGACAAACTGATTTTAACAATTCCGGAAAGTTACAGCCTCGCGTTTTAACAGCCCTACTGTGCCGATTTGGTGCAGTGTATTGGGTGGACTAATGAATTTAAAGATACAAGATTAAAACCGGATAAGGGATCTCGCGTCGAACACGCGTACTGATCTAGATATAGATCTGCCGCAAAAATACGGTCAGAAAAAGTCGGTTACAACGTCGGAATATATATTAAATTAAGAGATTATTTTTTTATTGTTAGAGATTTGTTTAGCGTGGGCAGGTTGAGCCTTTGTGGGTTATGGCCGACCGTCGTTATATCGAGCGTACGAGGGGCCACAAAGGAGATCGATCGGGCAACGCCTCTTCATCAATATAAAGCCGAGGCTAAGTCGGCCACGGCTGCTCCCCTTTGATCCAGTCTAGAAAGAGACGGCTAGAGTGAACGAGGATTATGCGGGACGGCCCTTAGTCATTGGGGCCATTGTTCGGCTGTCTCCAATTCCGCAATTGACTTTTATCCGGAAATATATTTTTATGCCACTTTATTTAAATGAGAATTGACATTTTTGTTGCGATACATTTTTCATAATCGGGTATACAAATATAGGTCTGCAGGCTGAAATATATTATATATATAACGTAACATGATTTAATTGTATTTTTCGACGACGCCCACTCGACTACTAATACCGAGACTTTCACGAGCGAAGATATTCAATTCCCCCAATTCCAATGAACTGATGAATGATCTGATAGCTTTATATTCATTTTCAGTACGCCCAAAGCTCCTTTTGAACTTTTCTATCGGTGGGTATAGAAAGGTGGTGGGACAGGTGTCGACTCGTGCTACCGGTGGGCCTGAAGGCGGCGGCCGAGGTACGGGGCTTCGGGTTTTGACCCTGTCAATCACTTTAATTCCCCTCTTTGGCTCTGCCTTTCGACTCGCATTAATTATTCCGTCAGAAGACCGTGGCGGCGGGCCCCTTTGGACGACTACAGTCGATGCTACTGTTTTATTCAATGTCGTGTCTAGCCGGTTATTCCAAATCCTGTGGTGTTATTTTCTGCCCGTCTTCGAATCCTCGAACGCTAACGGCAAATGCGACGACGGCAAGGAGATCTCCTTTTTGTAAACTCTGTGTGGGAATGTGGATTTCCTGAACTTTACAGCTAGGATAAAGTAAATTTTATATTTCTAGTTAATTCAATTTTTTAATGAATTTATGAATGAAGGTTCAGAATACTACATAGAAATTTGAATTGTTCTGACTCCTCCCTCTTGTCCCATACCATGTCGTACTTGATTCGGCTCCAACTTTATTTCGGATGAAGCATCCTGTGGCTCCAATGCTATTGCAGTAATGGTGCTATTGTTTGGATTATATATCGCTTCCCCTAGGTTTTCGTTCTGTTGTTGCTGTCGGTGGTTCTTAGAATACCAATTTCGACAACATAACTTGTCTCAGTCACGCACTTAATGAAACACTTAACACTTTGAATCACGACATATCAAGTCGATACTTAGTATTCATGCACCGTATCGCTGGTAGCTGAACGTACAAAATGCATTCAACCAGGTAAAAGTATTGAAGGTAAACGTGAGGTCTGCGAGCAGTCAGAAGGTGGCCCCTTACAAACGAGATGTTAAGGAGAATATTCAATTGAACCTCATCCCGGCCCGAGTGTTGACGGCCCTTCATATTAAACGAGAGTTATACGCTTCCGAGCCGCCAATCATGTTAATAGGCCTGTTTCAGTTGCGCCTTCCTCTTTCACCGGCCTATTAATTATATGCCCTCTGGGGCTCCCTCTTAACACTCAGAGGCCGACCTCTATGATTAGCCTCGGCTAGTTCTAGTCATTTAAAATATTTATAGGAGGCTCCGCGAGGGTTCGGACGTTGGCGCCCCTACGGTTTTACCTCCCCTATCGCGTTTGACCCGATTTCAGTTGTTTTTCGAATAGTACAGGAAGAGCAATCTATGAAGAACAGAGTATGACTCTGATCAATCGTAATGACCATGATACTTGAAGTGACATCGCCGAAAGCGTTTTCCATCACTTAGAAACAAATGCAGAAAAATATCTCAAAGTATTTCAACAGTAATACTGTCCGTAGCCTTCTCTACTATTCAGTAATATAAACGCAGTCATTCATTCCTTACCGGCATTATATGTTGAGAATTTGCCTCCAATTAGCGACTGATTAGCGACCACTCAAGTGGCAAGTAGGCGAGCACAACTATATTTTACTGGCGACCTTAGCGGAATTTTCAAGTTACTGCAAATGCGAAAGGGTCGTTTGCAAACCTTTTTGCAAAGCCCTCTCGAATTTCGGCCCGGCGTGGAACAAGGCTAAATGCCAACAACGCCGGGAACGCGTTGGTCCGAACCAATTAGTCGACGGAATGGATATCGCAAACCTTTTAAAATTCCTCCTTGCCTTCGGTAATTTAGCGAGGTTTAAGTTCAATTTTGCCTCACGTGTGAATACGATAGAATGAATAAGGTAAAAGATGTATGTTAATAAAGAAAGCATATAGTTTAATACATTGTTTAAACTTGCAGTTATCGGCGTGTTGCGCAGATTGTAAAATGTGTCAGCATGTACAATTTCTTGGCCGCTGCGGTGTTCTGAATGTTTTAAGAGGTTGCGAAGGAAATAGATTTATGTTATAAACGGGGTCGTGCTAGAGGTTGGCCATAACGAAATCAACTGATATAAATCTTTTCGAGTAATTTCGGATTGGAATCCGAGTGAATTTTCACATAATGTAGCTAAAGTACGGTTTCGCAAAAAGAATTCGCTTTTAAGAAAAAAAAAGTGTACGTAAAATATAGAATCCTTTCATTTTCGATCGACCTATTTTCTTTTATAAAAAACTCTAATGTACATCTTAGACGGCGGATTTCGACAAAGGAAATCGAAAGTATTTATTACATGTAACATTCTCGATTACACTATATGCCCAGATCAAAGAGGTTTATTCTAATATCTAGTTATAGTTAATATGAACGTTTCAATCTCATTTCATTCCCGTTTCATTGTAAAATTATTATAGAAATTCCGAAGTGATTGCGGTATTTTGGTCGAAACCTCGTTCTAAAATGGGTCACGGACGGTCGATTTTTTGGAGTACAACAAAAAAGAAAATAAATAAACAACACCAACTGCCGACAGTGAACCTTCTCATTATCCCGGGGTTTTAATATTCAAATGCAGGCCGGGCCGGCTGAGAGAGATAGCCCAGAGGGGCTTCCAATGTCGGTTGGGGCGACCAAGGTGTGACCATATAGAGAGGTATAACAGCTGTCCTGCCCGATTATCTCGTCCCAAATAAAGAGTTCAATGCGAAGTAGTCAGATAATAAAAGGCCTTTATAATTGAACACAACAAGCCGGGCCCTGGTCATGCACAGCCAGGGCCGTCTGTTCATTTAAATCAGCGGTTCCCAACCATTTTATCTCCTTCCCCCTTCCAATCAAAGCCATGTCCATCACAATTCATATGCAAGACATTTCATTTTGTATTAAAAAGTATTACATCATCCGATTGGAAAGTATCAAACAATTTTCCAGTTCGATCAAAAATTTTATAAGTATCAGAAATTAGTTTGGAACGCCCTAGTTTTGTCGATCTTCCTCGCAGGTCTGGTCTTTTGCTAGACCGGTTTCGGCCGCTCAGTAGGGTGGTGAGTCAAAGATATGTTCCCAAAATATTTATTCAACAATAGATTCTCAGTGATACCCTACAGGGAAGGGGTTTTTCCCAGCGATCATCCATCTCCGGACAGGTGGATTAAGGGACAGGTATTGGGCGCTTTACTCGGCAGCGAGAAGTTATTATTATAAAGATAACATCGACTCAAAATTCCAATTTATAGAAAATTCATCGTGTCCACCATCGAAACTCGAACCCGTATCGGTTCGTTAACTTATAACAGATAACTACCCACTCGGGAAGTGTTAGGAGCCAAGGTTAGGAGAGTGCTGAGTCAAACAGCATCGTGCCTCGTTCAAAGCCGTAACGTTTGTGAATCATCGCCGTTTACTGGAGGGAATATATTCGGAATTCAAGAGTTAACCTTCGCCTACTAAATCCAGACATGAATAATACGGTCAGAACGAACCTTACTTATATTTGTTTCGGTTTTGAAATATTTCCCGATATTGATTTCAGGCATGTTTTATTCATAAGACCGCA
Organism: Lethocerus indicus; assembly: GCA_019843655.1. Lineage (NCBI taxonomy): Eukaryota > Metazoa > Arthropoda > Insecta > Hemiptera > Belostomatidae > Lethocerus > Lethocerus indicus. The sequence goes on from JACDQD010000011.1 coordinate 4,554,589, forward strand.
TTCTTTGATTTACAAGAAATATTAAACTTTTTTTTTGGAGAAATACGCTGTAAAATTCGCGTGTATGTCTGCAATATAATATTTCGGGTATCGCATTTATATACACTAAAAAGGTCTCAACTGCAGGTGCTTTGTGTGCTAATTATTCATTTACCCGTAAGGACTATAACTATAAATAACAGCTATGCAGAACGCAAAAGTTCTATATCAGTAAGGGAATCATTAATCTGCGACTGTTAGATTTTACGATTTTATGTTAAGGGGATAAGGCATTGGCTGACTGTCATAAAACATTTTGTGTTAGAGTTATCATAGATCTGTTCCAGTATACTATCTGGCTCAATGTCGGCAGTGCCCAATCTGCCGGTCCGGCGTCCTTGCCCGCTTTCGAATTCTCCCGGTCTTTCTAGTTTTTGTCTTAAATAAAAGATTCGTATTCGCTGGCTCGACTCTGCTTCGGGTTTCGCAAACTCCCACGTAAACGTGGGCTTTTCGAAAGCGGGCAGTTTTATCGGGTTGTGTTTCTTTTTTTTCGCCGTTCAATGCAAATCGATTCCGAACCAAATTTTCTTTTCTCGCCGCTTGGTGCGACGCCCGAAAGGACGCAAAACCGTCGTCAACGGGAGCGAAATTCGGGTGACGATTGTGAAAGATCCGACACAGATATTCGGATATGGAAATAAAGTAAACGGGGACAAATTGTGCGCGTTTACTTTAAAAAACAGACTTTCTAAAATTTTAAATTCTATTTAAGTTTATATTCTTATCGCGTTGATATTTTTTGCCTTAGTATACACGAATCAATTTAGCAGGCCACTCAAGGGAGTTGATGCAATGTGATATGCTCTTTGACTCCTGCGGTTTATTAGTTATTCTTACTGGGAGCGAGCAGAGAGAGAAGACCACACGAAAAGGGAGAGAGAATGAGGGGGTGAGAGGATATCCCGTTAATCCGAAAATCTGGATAATTCTAACAAGGTGAAACAATTGCAAACGTCCATCGTTCGGATCCAGGACTGAACTCTATGCATTGTGCTCTGTTATGCCTTGTATTTGCGTTTTTATCCTTGCGTTAAGTCATAATCACAGTGAAGAGCTCAATAATAATAGATTCATAAAAGATTTTTTGGTATTTTTTTTATTTTTGGTATATATTTTAATTGAGAAGGAATGGTATAAAACACGAAAACAAAATTAAAGGAAAACGTCTGAGAACGGCGTCTTTCCGCGTATTCGGAACGGGGTGTACAATTAGAATACGTTGACCCGATATCGTCTGGAAAATGGGAGCGAGCGGCGCGCCCATCGGATCGAAAATAAAATTCACATCGACGATATGCAAATCGGTTTCGGGATGGCGAAGTGGGAGGGGGGTGGGTCGAGGAAGTCATTTTCGTAATGACCAGTTGAGCGTGAGCCGGGTAAAATATGGGCCGGCCCTGTTAGATAATACTTTGCTTTGAGCAGCGGGGAGGGGGAGGCTCATTACCTTCTCTAATTCATATAAATACGTCCGCGTTCGGAAAGCCAGTTTTATGGCGCTTTTGGCCAACGGGAGATCCACTGTATTCAGCACAACCGTTCGGACAGGTCATTGTTTGGGAGGAATCGTTGCTGAGGGAAATGTTATTGTCTCTCCGATTTATTTCAGTTTATTCGGTCGAGAGAAAAGTAGGATATTATACCAAAAAGCGCATACATAACCGTAATCAGGGCCGACGGCTAAATTTGGATCTCGCTTGAACGGTACAATGGCTCTCCCTCATTTGAATATCACGTCTAGAGGAATAAGAGTAGGGAGCACATTTGCTAAAAATTTAAATTTAAAAATTAATATATTACAAATGTGTGGATATCGATACTGCAATTTTTAGATAAAAAACATGATCGACAACAAAACATTAACAAAATAATTTCTTATAAAGATTAGAATTTATTAATCGCGTATTATTTATTGTAGAATTTTTTATGCGGGGTGTTACTGTACCGCTTTAGAACTATCCGGAATTAGGTACAAGAATTTATATTGTCTTTCCTGGATTATGACCGCCTCTTTTGCCACCAATCAATACAGAAGTAGTTGGAAGCGTATATATTCTCGAAGGAATTATCTGAACGATGACATAGGTGATACAACATGGACGAATTTGTCGTCCCATAGATGGTATCAGCCCGGTACAGAGAGACCGGTAGGTCCAAGTAAGGTGCAATCAGTTTGCGGTGAGACAGCCCAACCGCTGATCACAGGCTCAATCAGCGGTCCACCAAATAGGGGATTGAAGTTTTCTCCCGTCCCATCATCTTCGCAATTACAATTACGATACTCTGTCTCTCTGGGCTATCTGCATTACGCCCGTCCTGTTGCTCCCCTATGATTTTGACCGAGCTCGATTTCTGGCCTATAGTCGGTCAACAGGTGATACTGCTTGCAGTGCGAGCACTGCGCCTCGTTTCATAGTAGGAATCCATTCCTCAATAGCCCGGCGTTAAATATTTTCTTTCGATTATCACTAACTTCCGGCAGGATCGCGTTGCCACGTCGGAGTTTGGGGTTGATCCCCTGCTGTTCCGGAATTTTTCCACTGGAGCTCCACTGGAAGGGTTATTGCCCTTTCCTTCCGCGGCCCTCTCGGGTTTTATCTGCTTCCGACGTTTCGGAACTCTCTTATTAGTTCCGTCATCAGGACCCGACAATTGTTTTCTCAAACAAAACTTTCAGAACATCGGAAGCGGACATCAAATCTCCGATATTTGGCGATCATACAGAGAGATGCTTTCATGAAACTGTTAAACGTCGGTATCATTTTGTCGACTCTGCTAGCTAATACCCAGCGGGTGTGCGAATGTGTGTATGTGTAATGAGATAAGTAAATAGCAATAATAATTTCCAATTATAACCCAAAAATAAATTTCAAACATATTATATAATAATTTTAAGTTTTTATTGGTGGAGGGGCTGGGGATCTGACAGGAGCCTCGTCACGTTCTTGGCATCGAGTTTTTTGTCTCCACTCGCCTAATTTGTAATGCCCGCGTTACCGGTTCTTAACGTGCGCAATAAAAAATATATACGACAAAGTTTTATTACATCCGGTAAACGGAAAGAATCTTAATTCTTCAACTCAATGAAATTGAAATGAGCACTTGCTTAAAATTATCAGTGATAAATTATTTTATTGCATTCTTTCGCATCCAGCTCTGCTGACAAGACAGTTCCTTCTGCAAAAAAGAAATGCGTAATTTAATTCTTTTTACACTCAACGAACTTCCATTCATCTATATGTGAATACTGTAAGCTATAAAGACATATAACTGAAGATTCAGCAACAGATTTCTCCTCAGTGTCTAAATTATTTAGGGTAATACATTTTTTGCCCACATTAAAGGTTATTTTATCACAATTTTCGTGTATAATAAATTGAATTTATGTTCTTACGCTCCGTCATGTATTCGTTTAATGGCAGATAAAAATGGATAAGTGTGGGGAGAAGGCGTTTGTGTGTGTTTTTGTGCGTGCCGTGTCGGAGAGAAAGCCAACACCAGTAGCGGTGGCATTCCAGGCGGCGGTGTGGTGGCCGGGGCCCGCTCTCCTCCCGAAGGCTTAATTTTCCCGGCCTGCCAATAAATTTGATCGCGGACATAACTCAGCCGGTACACGGACTTCGGGCCTGTGTTATGTAAAGCAAGTGCGGGCACCCACGCCCACGCAACCGCTCAATTTACGCAACACCGACCCCCGAATTTATTCTAGCGCCCAATTCTATACCAAGTTCGAGGTAGAAAATTACCCCGGGAAAGAAGTTAGGCCAACCGGGGAGCCTTTTACTGCTATTGCTAACCCATTATCGTAAGACAAAAACAAACTGAATAGAGCATACTAATATATTATGTAGCTATAGTTAAGAAGCTACTGCCTGGCGACTGCTTCTTTAACCTTTCCTTCGCCATGAATTCATTCTTCTTCATCGTGGGCTAATTCATTAAGGTCATTTTCGCCGTTTCCAAATGAAGCACCAGATAATGAAGCACCACCTCTCATACCGCCAAACGGTATTCGAAATCATGCAGAATACAACATGGGTCTCATATGTGAATCATCGCAGAAAATACTTACGCAGTTAGTTCGCTCTTGGGGAATATGACTGGCATTCATCAAACAGGCACAACGGTACTTACATATTATCGCCATAGTTATGCCTATTTATACCGAAAAATAATTATAACCCAAAGGTTGTTCTGTACAATGAGAATATATTCTAACCTTAAATTAGCGGAAATGTTGATAAATGCCGAAGTTCGGTTTGAATGGGATTGCGGCCATCCAGTTCTTTCCAGGCACGACCTCTGCCACGTGCGAGTCAAAAATCATCTTAACGACAAACTCGTATAACGACTCGCATAGTGCAGAGTCACGGTTTTTGATCACTCATTAAACGAAACGAGTGTTATTTTGGCAACTGGTTTCATGTAAGGGCACTTCTATTCGCGGCCGGTCATGTCATCATCAAAGAGAGGTTTCCGGGATATGACCGGTGATATGAATAGCCGAGGAGTTCATCTTTTCGTCCTGTTAGGCCAACGTGTCCAGCAGTAGGGGCTATAGTGTACCAGTTGGGAGAGTAGCACATTATCGCTAACTCAATTCTACATTGACGACGGCGGGAATCCGAAACTGGTCTAGGATAGCGGCCGTAACCGAGGTGGCAGGAAATCGCGTTTCGAAACTGCGTTTGGCCCGTTAGACCGAATTGAAAATGACTTTCGCAACATCGGTTTCGCATAATATCTGAATATTTTTAAACTGGGAAAAAGTTGCGCGCGAACTTTTTTTAAAGAAGTAAAAAAAAGAAAAAGGGAATAAATAAATAAGAGAAAAAGTGAGGCCGAAGGACATTTGGCGCTTTTACGAAAACGGGAGCAGGCTTTTCCGCTTACTCTCGCTTTGGGGGCGCCTCAACAACTTCTTTATACCGATAAGCATATCCCCCCGGTCGTGCGGTTGCATAACGAGGCGATCTTACACAAGTGTATTTTTATCTTGGCCCGTTGCTACACTCTCCGGGTCCCGGCTTGATTTATGAATATTGGCGCTGTCGCGAATAATTAATACGGGTTAAAACAATTTCAGCTTCGAATTCCCATTCGAAGACATTGTGAAACGGCCCAGGCTAGTTTTAGTATTGATGCAAATATATTTTTTCCATATCTGGAACGCCCGACCCGATTTTTATTTTTATTTCCCCTGATAATTTTTTTTTCGTACTCCCCCCTAAGATATTTCTATTTTGAAATTACAAAAAATAAAATAAAACGGATTTATTTATTCGAAAGTCCAATTTCCGGAGCGATTAATCGTTTCCAAGTGCTGAGCGTGTAACTGGGCTTTCAGCGAACGAGTTAATAATTTCCCAACTCGCGGCGATACAGATTTAAATCGTCGTGGGTTCGAAGCGCGTTTAAAAAATTCCGATGTAACGGGTTTGAAGATTCCTTTTTCTTTTTACTATATTGAGACACGATTTTGTGAAATTTTAATTTTTTTCAAATCTAATATTCACCCGCCGACGGTTCTCACAGCTCACTACTTGGGCCATTGCGATTTAAGGGAATACTCTTCCCAAGTTCCCAATATTCGAGGCGTGGTAGTATTATTCGTTGTTTAATTATTTTTTGGATCGAAACTGAATCATCGTTTGCTATGTTACACGAAGTATTTCTTAATATATTTCCAACATGTAGAATGCAAAACCGCCCCCTATCTACTAGTCATGGGCAAGTGGTAGATAGAATGCATTGCCAAATGATCAAATCATCACAGTGTCAGGGGATGCTGGTGATTGCTAATATTCTTAAACCACTAGCATGGCACTTAAACCTATAAAGTAATTTTTGGTCCTTGCTTTCATTATCTAACCTCATCAATCACCATTTATGATCTAACAATTGTGACTTCCAATCAAAATTTACTCCAATCACCAACTATGCCGGACGATTGTAACCTTATATTTTCGGCCCTAGATAGCAATAAAATAAAAAGGAGAAGATACAATTTTAAGCGATATTACAGGACCTGTATAAAAAGAGATAAACATACAGCTCAAATACATCAGGGCCGACAGTTTTTCTTTCCTTATTAACGCGGCCTATAGGCGAGGTCTAGAAACTTGTTCGAGAATTCCTTCTCCCTTGGAAGAATCCTGTCGGGTCGAGTTCTCCGCCTTCCCGGGCATCTTACATTACAACTATTAACTACTTAATTGGAGGAAGTACCGTGTTTTCCTGTTTCCGGCGATTAATCATATCTCCTCTTAACAGCGTCTTCTTTCTTGGTTTATATTTTCTTTATTTTTTTACGAGCATCGCTAAACAGCGTTCTTGTCGTCGGTTCTTGGCTATATTTATGAGATGAGCCGCCTGGAAGAAATTTAAAAAAACCATTAAACCTCTTAATTTATTAGTTGCCAACTGGGAACATGGGGGACATGTTCCATGTCGAATATTTTATAGCAGTCGAATGTATATATATATATATATATATATATATATATATATATATATATATATGCAAGCAAGATCCTTCAAATATATTTCTGGATAAGTTACATATTGCTGACAATGCGTCTTGTTAAAAAACATATTGCATATTATTACTGGTTATTGTCAGAAAAAATGAGACTGAAATTATATTATGAAAATTTAAAAAAATTCATGAATTAAAATTGGAATTATTTAATAAAATAATGACAGTTTCTACTCAAAACAAATTTTATTATATCATTAGTGATGATAGAAATAGCCATTAATTGGCTCAATGGACGATGTTTATATTAATGAAACAGAATATAATATTTAGATATTATTGTTTCATAATTCATATTGCAGTGAATTTTCTTAAAAAAAAATGCAGTGTGCTTCTTCATATCAGTAGATTTTATCATCTTTTTGCATTATATCAACTCGAATTTCCTGTTTTTCTCTTAAAGCAATCATAAGGAGTTATTCATGCAGAGTGCATAAAATATTTGCTAGCCCACTTGGTTTAGATCATTGGTATATTTCATTTGTAATTAAAAAACAACCTTTTATATATAGTGAAATTAATATTATTTAACTTTACACTGTTATGATAACATATAATTATTAGATACCTATCTATATCACGTAATAATATAATAACATGTTTAATAATAATGAAATTACGTTTTCAAAAGCTAAAAGGAAAAATATATTTCTGCATTAATATAAATTATATTTTAAATGAACTATTTTAATTAAAAGTTCTAAAAAATATATTTAAATTCAAGGGAATTAATTGATACAATTTAGAATCACAGTAATCATGGAAATGGGCGGACCCTTACTACGGGCTGTCTTACGGCGGTCGGGGTAGGCAACCCGCAATACTGTACTGTTATGCGGTATAATCTACCAGCACAATAAATTTGGTATTTAACGTTCTATTGATATGAATGTAAATTATTTATAATTTATTATCTCGTTAATGTTACTTTCACATAAAATTAAAGTAAAATATAACAATCAAATAAAATAGAAACGAAATGAAAATACTAACCAAACTTTAATACCAAAAATTTATTTACTCAATATAATATTGTGTACAAGGAATGTCTGTACTGAAACTTACTCTGTTTAACAATAATTAATATAATTTAACTTAATACACGGTGTAATTATTTAGGTTTTATATGTATGGATAGTACTGTATTCTTTAAAATCTTTGAGCATAAATAAGGGTTGAGCATCAATAAGTTTAGGTTTTTGATAAATTAAAATATAATAGTGATTTATGAATAAATAATGATAATATGATCTAGTAATAACCTCAATTAATTTTTTAGATACTAAATATTTATATGATTTTATTCCTTCAGTTTAGAAAGTATAATGATGAGGCACTATCCTCCATTTTTTGTACATCAGAGTAAAAAAAAGCACAAGTTTCCTTAACAGATAAATTTATTCAAACCTAGGAAAAAAAATATTTTTATTAAAATATAAAAATAATAATATAGCAGGAGGATATAATTTTTGTTAGAAATAAAATGTTCTTCAATATTTGCAGATCTACTAAGAACCTCACCCGCTCGTATAAGGCATTTCCCTTCAGTCCTCACAAGGATATTTCTGTCAACTGATGTTAATGTCATATTCATGGGTAGCTTCTTCTTTTATGTTTTCTAATTTTCCCTCATATAAAATTTGTTTAAATGTACCTCTTACTTGTTAGTATCTGGCCACTTATGTCTAATTTAAGGGTACCAAAGACTTAGGGGGATGTTATTGTGATTAGAGGGGAATTGGAAGAGGATTGGAATGAAAGTAGAAAATAAAAAATTAGGAGGTTCATATACTGGTGAAATGATTTCCATTCAAACCTCTAATTTACCTAAGTTCAAGTACTCTGGATCACAAACTTGAGATGTTTAAGATGTTTTTATTTCGGCTGAGACACACAGTTTTCAGAAACAAATATATCATTCATATATCATAAAGTTTATACTGAAACCAGTCTAGCTTTAAACCAAACATGCAAGAGGTGTCAGAAATTTCATGAGTGATACACCAAAGTCAACCATTATAAATACCTTAAACAAAGCACTTATTACTATCTATATTAATTCCTAAATTGGAAGGACTGGGTTTTATTACCCTAATTCTATAAATATGTGTGAGGAATGAGTGTATTATTGTTACTGATTATATTCCTGTAAGTTTTCCTTTTTTTTGTAGTTCATTCTCTTTTCTGGGTGGTATTTATGAAAGGTCTTATAACACTTTTCCTCGTTTCAAAACGAAGGAACCTATCCCTCCCTGTTCCTCCCCAGTTCGCGTTTTCTACTGACGGTGAGAAGTCTTGTATTGTCCCTTAATTTTTTTATTTATTTTTGTTTCTTCTTCTTTGAATGCTTTTGCCATAACACTGCAGGCAAATTGAAGACAGGAGAACCTACGATCTTAGAATTTAGTCCAGTAGGCTTGAAATGAAATTTGAACCTATTGGGTTCCCGGGAAACAAGAACACCAAAACCTTTTGTTATGTTCTTACCGAAAAACGAAACGACGTTGTAACTCGCTAATTGAACTTGAAGAAATCACTTACAAACAAAATCTAATTCGTGAGACTTAGGGATTAAAATGACACAGAAAGAATTCATAAGAAACGATATATATTTACGATATGGTTGGTACAAAAATATAATCGGCATACCATAAGCTTACAATGTCTGCTATTTGTACTGACTAAACGTTGCACTGGGTGGGTATATATAAATAAGCGATGGGTGTGTTATATAGAGGGGTCAGTGGTGGTGGTAGAGGATTGGAGCTGGTGCTGCGGGGTGCAGTCCGTGGCCGGACTTGTGGACGACAGCGTTGAATCCGTTGTGGTCGTCCGCGGTGTAAGTCACGGTCCTCACAGAGCCGTCGGGCTCAACGAGGCTGTACTGCCCTTTGACCACGTCCCCGTCCCTGTCCTCCCACTGGTTCTTCACGTCGCCCGTGTACAGGTCCTTGACGCCGTAGTTGTACGCGTACTTGGGGTAGGCCTGAAATTAAAACAATAAATACAATCAAAACGACCGGTCGCGGATAGAAAGCTCGCCCACCGGAGTGCTGCGTGGGTTTGTCGTTCTCGGTAACTCCAGGACCACTCTGCGCTTGCGCACAGGAGGAAGAATGAGATCACGCGCTGCGGGACCGCCCGCTCTACGATGACGCCTCCTAAGATACCTCCTGACAGCTGTGGTCGTTGGAACGCTCTTTGATCGCAAGATACTATTACGGGAGCACTTTACAGAACAACAATGCGCAGGAAGGGTTTTATCAACTGACCCACAGGTGATTAAGGTTTTGCCTACGCGAGGCTTCCCCCACCGTCGGTAGGCAACGCGAACACCAAGTTTTCATAGCTTACTGAGTCTATTCTATGGATCCATTTCCAGTTTGTTAAAGATAGAAATTTATTGTTCCTCGTTTGCCTGTCGGTGATAAAACTCGGTTGATGCTTTAGAAATATGATCCTCAGTCGCTTAGAAATCAGAATTATCGTGTGGCCGTAATGGCGCATAAAACGAGATAGAACAAATGGGTCTTATCTGGTTCGTTCAACAGAAGAGTTAGAATGACGATATTCCATATAATTTCAACACCAGACGAATACTGCTACAAAGAATAAATTTTATTGGAAATATATGATATATATATATATTGGAAAGTATATGAAAGATATTGTGAGAAGAAGAAATCTGGTAGAATGTAGTTTTGGTTTCGGTCGTAAGGATTTTGTGCTTCTGAAAGGCAAGATTTGGTAACTCCGTATCTGGAGCTAATGTGGAATTAAAAAGATTTTAAAGACGGGGTTTAATGGCGGGCGTTCCTAATGGCAATATGATTTCGAAAAACCAAGCGCTCCTTTCGGCCTTCCAACTTCCTGTGTGCCTAAACTATAATAAATAAGAGGGTCTTTTTAAACCTGAAAGTGTCTAATTCTCGTGCGAATGACATCCTGAATGACTTGACGTTTTCAATGTGAATTCACAAACTTTCAAACTCAATAGAGATGAAAGCAAATAGGAGACGGGTTTACCCAGTTTTAACGAAGCCCGTTCTCAATTGACAGGCGGAAATCCTCAATCAATTGCATCATACCGAGCTGTCGCACAATTTTAAATCGAACATCAAGAAACGTCCAAGAAAATCAGATATACCGCTTCCTGCCGTGTTGAAAATATCCGCCAATTATTCCCCGATTGCAGAATTTTCAGATTGCCTCCATTTTACGGTTCGTTAGCAAATTAATTGCTGAAACAAATTCCGCTCCGCAAATCGTCCCTTACAATACCGGAAGACATGCACACACGTCGTGTACAAATGATGTATGCGCAAGGACCCGGCTGTTTATGGATGTTTATTAATAAGTCGGTCCATAAAGGCTTGCTAATGATATCAAAAGATGGGTTATTGACTAATGTATATTATGAAATACGTTGCTCGAATTACGAACGAGTGTTTCAAGCCTGAAATTAAATTCATTCTGATAAAACTATATTACTTCCCTTGATGCTGCTCCGAAAATTATCATCTTTTCCGTTTCGATTTGAGCGATTAAATATTAGGTTGCAAAAATAATGCAGGATATTTAGCGTTAGGTTTGAAATTGTATAAGTTGTGACTTAATTTCAACTTTATCAATCGAAATAAAAACCAGCGGAGTCAATACATTTTTGCCAACGAGAAACTAGTTTATGTATCCCAGTTGCATAAATGTCGTACATACATAATAATCGTTGTTGGGATGGGCAATTGGGGCAGCCGCGTAGACAAGAGGTGCTGCTGAGTAGGTCCCCACGTAGCCGGAATAACCAGCGTTTACAGCGAAAACGCCGCAAGAAATGAGAACAATCTGCAAACAATCGGTCTTGTCATTAAAATAATATATTCTTCCGCTATTCGTTTAATCATTTTAATTTTAATTAGTAATAAACATAGTATAAATCGTAGCGTTTCACAATAAATAAAGTAACAAGCGAGAAATTATTTTCCATGTCTTTATCCATTTTCTAATGGCCTATGTAACCCCCTCCAGGGAAGCTAGAAAATTGAAACATGATCAAAAGCTTGAAATACATTGTGGTAAAGTAAAATACCAAATTTAAGTGCAATTTTCCAAAATCTAAAATTATTTATTCGCTCTCTTCTGTTATGATTATGAATATCGATCTTACGCTCGTTAAATTCAAAATTTAATTTAATATTACACAAATGTGCGTTCACTGGTACCTGCACATCAACTTTCTGGACTTCAAAGTATAAATTAAAATGTTTAAAGAAATACGGATTGACGGACTAATCTAACTGGTTTTAAGCGGGAATGGCACATAAGAAAAAATTGTTTATAGAAACACTTTTGGGAGATCCTGTATTATATCTAAAAATTAGGTTTTTTGCTGGCGGTATATATTAAAAATAAATCAGGTTTGTTTTTTGTTTTTAAATTCAATAAACGTGGTGACTCAGGCATACCCCCGTGTTAAAGTTCTTACCTGGAATACGGTGTTCATCTTGATGATTTGATGATCAGAAGATCGGAAAGGAGATCCAGCTAGCTCTGAACAACTGGGTATGAGCGTCCACCCTGGGGCCCGGTCCGTTTTATACGGCCGGTCTCGTTCTCCCTCTCACGCCGCCTCCAAGGACGGGGGCCCTCTAAGCCCTCTTCTTGTCGGTACCGATCGTGAATCGAGGATTTCAGTTTTTTCCACAACAACAATGTTTTATTTTCACTTTTCATTTTTCACTCTTCCGCCGAAAAATTGGTTTTTTTGTACCATTATTGAAAACGCTCACCGATACTTCTGAACGCGCTGACCGAATTCTGATTCGAGTGTTCGTTTAAGGAAGAAAAACTGTTCCAAGCTTTCAATCTTATCGACCGTGTCGCAATTTTTAGTGCGTGTACATTTACCATCATAATTACTGTGCATTGAAATAATAACCGGGAGATGATTCACTTCCCGGGTGCAAGATGAAATGACAGTATTCCAGGCCTAATAATTTATTCCTTTCCTGTAAGATACGGTAAAATTCGAATCAGTTTTTTATTATTTCATAAAATTATCTCATATATATAGTAATCAACCTACATAAATTGGTGATTATTTATTCGATATTACAGTGGAATTTTATTACACTCTATGTATTGGTAATTTCTGCGATATTTATTGCAATTTATTAGGATTCAGCCAGCCAAAATTCGCACTGTTAGTATTGTTTTATTACCGGGAAACGGAACTTAAACAGTACTTATTTATCGCGAATTCTTAAAATCACTATTTTCATCCCCTAAAATGACTTAAAACATTATAACCTTTATTCGCGGTTAATATGGATGATATTTGGTCGCTTTTTTGCCAAAATGCATGGTTTGCTACGTAGAGAAATCCCGGCTAGAACCGATCGATAATAAAATCACTATTTTCATCCCCTAAAAACATAAAACTTTATAACAGTTTTTCTCTCTTAATATCGAGGATATTCTGTATTCGTTTTGCAGAGAAATCCCGGCTAGGAGCGATAGAGAATAAAATAATTATTTTCTTCCCCTAAACACGCAAAACTTTATAACAGTTTTTCAGGGTTAATATTAATGATATTGGGTGTTTTTTTTCGAGAGTATTCCCCCGTATTGAAGATAGTGCAACTACTGGTCTGACACACTGACCGGAGAATTACTGTGAGGATTACGGTACCGAGAAAGGTACCGGCTTTCTGACAAAATGCGCGTGTCACGAGTGTCGAACAGGTGTCGCGGGGCTGTGACTGGGCGGGCGGGCCCCTAACGAGCTCTCGGAGGGTTCAAGGTCCCAGGCGTGCACGGCTCGGGTCGTCGTTACGAAGCCGAGGGGCATTATTTATCGCTCTGGGGATGAGGACGATGCTGCCCCCCCTCCCTATACATAGCTGGCACTTTCACCCCATGACGAACCATCATTTTTTTTGTTTTAATCATTTACCAATTAGCTACCATTTTAGCGACAAACACGAAAGTTAATATTGGAACCAGCTCATTCTCATTCTGGGCGCGTTAGTATCCTGTATCACAAGAGTACCTTTTTCAATGTTTTTTTCCATTTTATAATGGCTCACGTAATCTCCCAGGCGAATAATGTTTTTATTAAAGGAGATTTTAAATTGTTTTAAAATTTCAAAATGTATTTTGAAACATACATTACATCGTTTGATTGGTTTTACATGTCGGTATAGGATGCTCCATTAGTCTATTGTCCAGTTTATTTATAATTTATGTTATCATATTGATCGTATATTCAAATTCACGTTGTTGTGAACGTGTGTGTGTTGGGCCATGCTCCACGCCGCTTTCCAACCCTGACCCTGTGTGTTCATCGTGAATATAAACCGTCCAATTTATTTACCAAGTGAAGTCATGTAATGGGAGTCGAAGCCCGCCTTTCCCATTACGGCAACAGCCTTTACAATCTAAAGGAGTCACCTTGTTCCTATTTAAACCCTTAAAACAGGAGGAAACAGTACATATAAACTATAATACCTTAGAGTCACATAATAAAACTCAATATCTTTTAAACCTAGTATATTAAATCAATCTGACATCTTGAAATAACGTCTGAAGCTTTCTTGACCTTTGAAAAAGTCGCCAGATTAACAATGTGGATGTCTTGTCTTCTACTATGACCTCGCTCATATTTTTATCGATTACCGACGATGACAAGAAGTCGAAACTAAAAAATTATAGGTTTATCATATACAACTTCCTTATTTTCCATGTAATATGGAAATAAATTTACTTATCCCTTAACCCTCAATCACTCTTAGGACTTTCAAATACATGATTACAATTTAAATGATTGAGTCATATCTATATGACGCACGTTATATACATCGTTTCATATTCTGGCCTGTTCATCCACGCCCTTTTGAATGCCACGGTATACAGGTGAAAGTACGACCCCGGTCAAGGATTTTTCAGCACCTAATGGTCCCCATCGGTTTCTCTAAACAATCCGGTGAATGATACTTGTCTCATTAAAAGGAACGGGAAGCCTGCTGTGGGAACCCGCGCGAAGCTTCCGCGTTAGTGATCAGTGATTAATTGACAAATGCTATACGTCAAATTTATTATTCCCCCTCATCTTTGGGGTACACTTGACAACACTTAATGAATCAAGTGCTGAGGTAAAAATATGTGCTCAGGTGTAACATTGATGATAGCTCAAGAGATGTATCCGTTTGGGACACTACCGACAGAATGTGTCCTAGGCATCACCTTTGTTGTGTCGCTACTTGAATACGAGATGATGTATGTGACGATATTCCGGCCGCCACTTTAGATGAAGTGGCCGCTGAAAGACAGTTCATTTACCAAATGATCCTTTGATAGTTTGTTTTACAGATGGGCTGACTGACAATCAATATTTTTCCACATAAGGGTGTTAAACGTGTCATCACACTTGCGATTTTCTGTTTCTAGTAGCCTATTTGACCATGAGCCAGACCTGTTTCGACATTTTTCAATCGCCTAGATATGAGTACACGCTAGTAATAGCTAATTTTACATTGGCTCATATCGGTAGGACTCAGTATCATTATAAAGATTAACTAGAAAGAGTATATCACTTCTGGCAAATTGATTTTACCTATATTTAGTTATTTTTGTTTTTAGGAAAATGTATGAATTTTTAATGTTATGTCAGTTTAGTTTTACTAATTCCGAAATCAGACACGTTATATTGCGTCGTCATGAGAACGCAATTCTTCACTTGTACTGACGTTGAATTGTCTATTTCTTCTGGGTTATTTCATCTATATTTACTTTATTAATATTAGAACATTTTATTATTTAGAACTATTTTTTCTTTTGTCCTCAGTTCCATCTTCTTTAAAAGGCGTAGTAAGTAAAAGGGTAGTGAGATGGAAATTCTAAAATACCTAAACGTTTATTCATAAGCTATGGCAGTAGCATTCAGTTAACAACGCGGTTATTCATAAACCCATATATTTATTACGTATACTATTTTTATTATAAAATAGACTGCCGTGAGGATAAGGTATGAATCGATGCGTGTTGGTTCAACTACTCGGCCTTCGTTGAATTGTAATAGTTGTTATAAAAAAAGATTATTTCCGTGCCGCTGATTGAAATGCGGTTTCAAGGAAGAGGAAACGGTGGTACAGGCTCTGGCTTCTTCGGCCCGGGGCGTAGGCCCATTCACCTTGGCATACAAATCCGACGGAGACTCGCTTATTTTTGTCGCCAGACGGAACCTCCGGCCTTTTTACCAGGATATTTTATTTTTCTTCTAAATTACACTCATTAGCTACATACATAAAATTGCTCAAAAGCTGAATGTTATCAAAATTAAATAAGAAACGGACGAAACTTAGGTGTGCTCTTGATTCATTTCTAGACAACTACCATCTAGTTTGTATAAGTGGATTCCTCTAGCATACTAGATCACGCTAACAACGATTTATTCTTAGTTTTTATGTGAACTATTTCATACTTTAACAGTTCATTCGAAAAAATGTATTCATTTAATTTATGCGATCTTCTGTCTCCAATAGATTACTATAGGTTTTCTGATAGACAGTACTCCTAACAGATGGAGAATATAAAAACAACACGCTTTTAATTTTTAACCGAAAAACGTTACATTTGTAAAAAGGACAGTGGACAATTCAACCGAGTTAGACGCGACTCGTTAACGCGTGAGGCCGACCGTAAAGTTTAGGTCCGACCGCAGACTTGGAGGCGAGGTTGAAGAATGGGGCAGAAAAGAAAAAACTATAGGAGCCCGAGGAGGGGGACAAACAAGACAGGTTGCTCAATCCCGAATAACAACTGGATGAATAAGGCTGGCGGTGTTGCGCAATCGAGGATGTGTGGAAAACGGTTTTCCTTCTCGACGAGAAGCGTATTTATTTTATTTCACTCTCTCGGGATCGGCCTTGCCCGGACGAAAGGTTCTCACGGGTCCTGCCCCGATGTCCCCCCGGCCTACGTGGAACGAAGGGCGTAGCTTCGCCGCTCGCTCATGACCTTTGCCAATTGTTCTGGAACCGGCTTCATCAACGGGAAACAGGATCGTTTTGCTCGGACTGAGAGGATGGGCGCGCCCATCCCAGCATCGCTCTCCCCGGGGGGTTATAACCATTTCTTAGATTTTGCGTTCATAGGTTTTGCTGAAGCTCGCGATCTTCAGTAGCAGTGAGTCAATATGGCACACGTGATACTAATGGGGCGATAGGAGACAGAAGAACGCAAATCTACGTTATACATTTAACCTTTCTTAAAAATAACGTTTATGTCATACCTAATGTGAGGGTATCCGTACAACTCTCCCCTCTGAGCTAAAACACGACTCCCCTATGTTCAGAAGACGGAATTTGAAACATATATTGTTCTTTGCAATGGGTCCATCGTGAGATTAGAATTTGCGAATTGATCCCAAATATTGATAGGTTCCATAGTTCAATTCAAGTCGTCGTTGAAACTCCTCAACAATAACGCCAAAAATCGATCCAGCGTAGGGCCCCAAATAAGCGAATTATACGTGATAAGCATGATTAATGATACTCCAAACTCCATATTTTATTTATACGTTTGAATAATTTATCAGTTAACTGATTTTTTACAAATAAATAGGAAAATTACTTTTCCTTTTGAGTATTATATAGCACTGGGGTTTTGGAGTTCCAATTGTTTTGCCTTCAAAATTTCTAAACCCAGAGACATTCGGTTGTTTATACAATATAAATATATAGTTAGTAAAATAATTTTAGGGGCTATGCCTTCAAAAACTACTTTCACAACCGGCTGTAAATAGTAAAAGCTTCTGGTACTGGCCAAGCCGAAAATTCGGCCCGACAGTGGCCGGCCGCAAAATACGAGAGGAAACGTCATTAGTAGTTAATGTCGAAACTATTCGAAAGGATCGTCGCGTATCGATTTATAATAACGTCCCGAATGGGAAACCGAGCGTAAACGTGCGCGGGGAAAGAGGTAGTAATTGAAATAGGTGAGAGAGATAGAGAGAGAGACGGACAGATAGATATAGCATAGGGCTGAAAAAAACGGGCTTAATAAAACACGGCCAGGAATGCGAGGAGTGAGCGTTGGACCGACCCGATTTTCAAAAGCCTAATTGCCGACTCCGAGTTTATTTTCTTCTGCCGGATTTAAAACCGCGTTAAAGCCCCGCGTAATAACGTTGGATTGACGCTCCCCCCTTTCCGTTCTGCGCACCGTCTTACGCAACGCAGCACTTACGCAGTGCGCGACCGCAGCTGAAATTTCGGCTCCGAAACAGCTTCCGATCAACGGCATTAGCATTGAATTATGCCTTTGACAAACGACTATCTGAGCCATTAAGGGAGCCTAAAAGGGAGCCACAGTACAAGTGACGGTGACAGTGCAGTGAGGATGCCCGAAAAACATCCAAAGTGCCAATAGTGACTAACACCGCTACTGAAGATGGCGAGCAACCGAAACCGGTCTAACAAAAGACCAAACCAACGGGAGGAGACAGAAACACAACAAATTTACGGTATTCCAACCCCTCGCAGGCCACAAAACAGGATTTACATACGTTTGAAAACGTATTTAAGCAAACCGCCTCCATATCAATTCCAATTCCCGTTTTATAATTTCACTTTCTACATCATGAAGTCATAAGATCGAAAGAGTGACAACGTACCAAATCCCAAACTGAATTGTTGAACAAAATAGGGAGTTGTATTTAGAATTAATTTTCTCCTTTATATAGTGTCGACCATCGAGCAGTCGGTAGCGTTTGATAGTATAGCCGGCCTTTCGTGTTTCGTAAGTATTTACACGTTTCGGGATATCTCAATGCCGTCTCCGCCCGTGCGTTCCCTTTCATTCAGGAATTGCGCCGTTTCCTTCCCGGGCGTTTCGGGCGACCTTTGACTCGATCCGAGAGGCGTTGGCCGCCGCGGCCCTGGCGGATCTAAAAGAGGGAGAAAAAAGAGAATTATTTATCCTGTCGAAAATAACCAGCCCTCTCAAAAAGCGATTTCGGTCTTTCTTTCGTGCGGCAAAAGGTGAACGCGCGAAATGAAAAGTTGACAATGACGCTGCGGCCTTCGTAGCTCGGTCCGTTAACGCCTTTACGGCGCGTAATTATTTTTTATAGCATCCTGTTTAATTACGTGTCCATTCGCGGGATCACGAATGTACATTTGTCGGCAATTAAACGGAAGTTGGTTTCGCGAACTTTCCCCCTTTTGCGCCGCTTACAGATCGAAACACCGAATGCGCTCTAGGATAGTACGAAATATACGATTGTAGGCAGGAATAAGATTGAATAGCGCCAAATAGGAATAAAGTAGATACCGTAGATTTCTTTAAAAAGATAACCTGGTTTGGTCTTTTGCTAAACCAATGAGAGGAGACAGAAACGCACGAAATATACGGTATTCCAACCCCTGGCAGACCAGAAAACAGGTATTCTAAACGAATAAATGAGAAATTTAAAAATCGCATTTAAAAATACCCCGAAAAAAAACATCAACATTAACTGTGTTCTGTAAGTATTCTTCTGACTGTAGGTTCGTGATGTTTCTGTCTCCTCTCGCTGGTTTGGTCTTTTGCTAGACCGGTTTCGGCTGCTCGCCGTCTTCAGTAGCGGATGTACTGTGAAATGTACATGTGAAAGTGACAGTGCAGTGAGGATGCCCAAAAAACATCCAAAGTGCTAACAGTGACTAACGCAGCGCTACTGAAGATGGCGAGCAGCCGAAACCGGTCCAGCAAAAGACCAAACCAGCGAGAGGAGACAGAAACATCACGAACCTACAGTATTCCAACCCCTCGCAGACCACAAAACAGGTATATCAAATTATTCTTCTGACGTTATCTGTCTTCGGCTAAGAAATGGAAAAACCCCGGAGAGGTCAACTTCGAACTTAATGTAATAAGGTCGGGACCGTGAACCTTGGCGGGACGGGCCGATTCCCGTTTGGGGTGTGACTTCTATGGAATGATGATAGCGGTTAAACGGGGCGGGGGTATATTTACTGGCAATACAGCGTAAATTAAATATCCTTTCCGTCGGGTCTGGATTGAAGCGAAAGGCGCCCCCCCTCCCGAGTAAATTGTCTATCCCGCATTTCGGTTTCCAGGTATGAAATTAAAAAAGAAAATCAAGTTACTTGTTTCAAGGTTCACAATGGTTCGGAACAGAGGCAAGTCCATCGATAATAATTATAACAAGAAGAAGAAGAACAATAAAAATCACGTATTATATATCTCATACATTTCTGAACGCATAACACTTTTGGAAAAAGGAGGAAAGCCCCCAATAATGATTTCTCCATTTATTGTCTACTCATTTTTAGTGGTACTCGACCATTAATGTCGCATTTTATTTTATTGCATTTTACAGTTGTTACAATAAAACAATGCCAAATATAAACATAATATTATAATATTAGTTTATAAACAGATCTTAATTTATAATATTCAATAATTTATTTTTATTGATTAGATGTTTGTCCCAGTCTGATGAATAATCAGAGGTCATTTGGAACTTGATTTTATTTTTATCGCGCCATAAGTCCATAGAATCCCTCCGGACTTTCGTCCATCGTCATACGAATGATTATTATTCAAACCTGCTTGAAGTGCTAGGACGGTAGTCGGGGGGACATTTTTACACCGAAAGCCTGAGAACTTGGGTACTCCCCGTTTCGCACGCTCGTTCTAAGGCTAAGTCCGCACGCTTTCACGACCCTTCAGGATACAGTACTGTAAGAAGTTGGTGGAAGTTCTAAAGTAGGTAATGTTTAATAACATTGACTTGTCGGAGGATGGCGCTGTGCAATTACGGAACCGGTTACATGTTGTCTTTTGGAGCGGTGGCATTATCGAAAGAAGTTCAGGGTTAAGACTTCCGGACTGTAAGTTTTCAGTAGAAATCACTTAACGATTAAAGTGCGGCGTGTTCCTTCCCCACAGTTTTCATGTACACAAATACCTTTATGTATATATTCATTTGTACATAAAAACATACAGCTATGTTTGTATGCATAGTTTAATTTTTTTGTTGTGCTCTGAAATACATCAGAGGTTTGATCGGTCAAATATTTTGTTAAAAACCGGATGCCATGTTGTGCCCGAATTGCACCTTCATTTAAACTCAGGTTTGCTCTTTTACAAGTATCGTAGTAGTCCATATTGTATTCTAATATAATAGAAATATGTTCCTCTGTGATCTAAGATGCTTTGGTTTTTTCTTGTAACCCACTTTTATCTTTGGGGGTGAATTACTTGTGGAGACCAACAGATTGGGATAGTTCTTCAGTAGTATTTAAGTAGTTTAATAGTTACCCGTTAGATGGCGGCTGTCACTGCTCGTGTTTGTACTGCCATTTGACGGCCGTTATCTGAACTGCAGACAGAACGAGTGATGAAAGTAGTTCATACAAACACCGGTAGATAGCACACGTAGTCAACCTTGATTAGTGCTGTTACCTGGTGAATAAAACCTGAACTACTGATCATTCCTGTTAGTTATAGTGCTGGGTTTTATTTAAATAGATATCCATTAACAGTAAATTAATACAGAAACAAAACACTACAGGGTAAAGTGATTAAAAACAAAAATTACATAAAAATATATATTTATTTGTAATAAAAATTATTATAATACTATAGGGAGGTAACAGGCATATATAACTGGTAACATGGAGTCACTTTGTCACAGTGTACTTTTATATCCGCTTATAACTGTGAATATTGTTGAATTTCACATTATAGTTATCCTTGTTTCTCATATTAGGTATAAGATACTAACCACATTTAACACACATATCAAGCAAATAACTTTTCAACTTGATATTTGTCAAATAGTAGTTGGTATCAGATTTTTCGATTTCGTGATTTTCTTATGTTAATGCTAAGAAGCATAAATAGAGGTATATATTGTAGTTTGACAAATACACACTTCACATTATTAATGTCACAGAAAACTAAAAATTTACATATTTCCATTGCCCAGTTAAATATTTAAACGAGATCCAGAGATTTCAAATTTTCAAATAAGAAAAATGTGATTCCCGCCTTCAGCACATTTTTCGTTCGAAAATTTGAATTCAATATATATTCATCGGTATTTGTACAGAAGGGGAATTTCGTTAGTTACTTATTTTACTTGAGGGAGATGTATCTCAATAGTGGCCACCGCGATGATAGCTCGGCGGCGTCCTCTTCACGACGGCGTTGAAACCGGAGTGGGGGTCGGCCACGTAGGTCACCGTCCTCAGGGTACCGTCCGGCTCCACAAGGCTGTACTCCCCTCTGACCAGATCGCCCTCCCTGCTCTCCCAGTGGCTCTTCGTGTCCCCCGTATGGGAATCGCTCACCGAGTAGTCGAAAGCGTACCTGGGCCTCGTCTGTCACCAAAAATGTTTCAAATAGCCCCGTATTAAAAACAAAATTTTACAATAGTCTGAAGTATTATGCCATCTAGGCTCTACTGTTATCTATAATAGTTATATGTAACGAACAAAATTGTTAATTCGTACTTACGTACTCATACTGGTATCCGCCGAGGTGGTTATGATTCGCGCTCACCACAGTGATCAGCAGGGTCAGTGAAGTCAATAACTGTAAAATAGACGAATAATCACGAGTTATATTTTTCTGCGAAATGGAACATAACCGAAATCAGTAAAATTTATAACTGAAGGAAAATTTGGTGCCTTTGGACCCGTCTAGCTTTAGGGAATATTAATCATACGGGTGATGATGAATGGCTTACCTCGGAATTCATGATGATGCCGCGAACGTATGAGTAGGTGTACGTCGGTGCTTTTGATTTTTATACGGGGACTGTGACTTCCCCACCAGGTCGGTCTTGTCACCCGCAACAAAGCGGGAAGAGGACTTCGTTTGTTGCGTCACACGCTCTTCTTCCGCTCCACCGATGCGCAGAATATACAATCTGAAGATCTCACGGCCCAAATCCAGACTGAATACAGAGGTATTAAGCACACAGTAATAAAATCCCCAACATATACTAGGGCATTAACAGTAGACACCTCAGCGTTACCGCCTTCTAGAGGGTTCTAGCCCAGGAGGGGTGGCAGCACCAACATCCATTCTTCTTTTGATGAACGGTCTTCGAAACCAATGGCAAGGAAGAGGCAATTATGAAGAGTAGTAAATATGTTCACAATTTAAGGTTAAAAATCCAATCGCCAGGGAGAATTGACAACGAGAAACATTCACAAATGGCACGCAGAAAACAATGAAAACGATATAGAGTTCTAGTTAATTATTTTCCAGTTTTAGGATTGTTAGTCGGGAAATCTTGAAAGAGAATTACAATAGGTAGCATAAATTTAAGACGCTAGTTTGGGGGTCCGCGAGAGTTCGGATATTTGGTTCTACGCTATACCAGTTTTGCCTTTTGGCCATCACCAGTAGCTTTCCGTCGACAATGCAAAGAGGTAGTGCCTCACCAACTCCTGAAGAGGGAGTTGGGGTTAAATTCTGACCAAATAAATTTGAAATTAATTAATTCGGAGGATTATTTTGGTCGTAAAAAGCGGGGACAAAAGGCGGAAAAACCTCTCCCGCCGTTGCACAATGGGGCCCCCGCGGTCTGGTGTCAAGTTATGTGCAAATGAATGTTAGGAAGTGAAATAATACCTGGACAATAATAAAGTTCCCATTCTTTCGCCGGTCACGGTCTTATCCAACCAACCGGAAGTCACGGCGAGCGACCGCTCCGGGTTTTATAATCGAATTGTATTTAGACCGCTACCGGATTGTACCGCTCTAACCCTTCGGAAGTTTAATAATTACCGATATGACATACAGGTCTGTTAATATTCAACCCTTGAGACAAAGGACTCTGTCCTGCCCGCTCGTCTAAATAATAGTCTAAGTCTAAGCCTAATAGTCTAATAGTCTAAATAGACATCCGCTCGAGTGAGTAGAAGGTTAGTTATTGTCCTTAGTATTTTCGAGTGTATACTTTGCAGTTCAAGTCAGTATGTCCAGATTGGTTTCAGCATAATATTTCAACTAACATAAAAATAACCCCGCGAGCTCACGATTCAATGTTTGCCACCCTGTCCTGGATCCTCATCATTCCTGATTGTTTATCTCCACTCGCCGATTCGGGACTTATTCTAGAATTAATTTATTCTTCTTGTATTGAAGATTTTAACACACTTTATTCGATAATACCCCTGTATAGACCTTTAGAAATTATTTGACGCCCAATAGACGTATTAATTCTTTCGCCGAGCTAAGCCACTGCCAAGGGCAGCGGCCCAGTCGTGAATCACTTTCACCGGCGGGATGCCACCATTAAGATGGCAACGGTGAGATACTCCAGTTTAGCGGAATCGCACGTAACAGTTACGTACGTACGGCGTTGCTCGTAATTCACAACCGAGTTAGGATAAGGGGAGCGGTCGAGCCACGAGCATGAACTTATAACGTCGGTCCGCTACCGAAGCCATTGTCCATCGATCCCTCTATCTGTCCGCCTCGGGGCTGGCTGATTCAGTTCTCCGTGAGGTGGTCTTTTTTTTCTCCCCGGGGACGGCTTTCCGTGAATTATCGGAACGGCCATAAATTAGAGAGCCGACGCCTAGGGGCGATTGCCATCGCTCCGGACTTCGTTTTGCATTCTGCAATGCTCTGTTTTATGTCGTCGTGCGTCCCACTTACACTGGGCCGATCGTTCTAGTAAGTTCGTCACAATCTCAATAATAGTTGAGACCTGTGTCCACAAGGACAAGGATATGCAAACTGACGGACATAGTTTATATGAATTCTCTGAAACCGCTTTCTGTCCTACCGAAGAAAAAAATTGACTAGTCTAATAATAGTTCTTTCCAGCGTAAGAGGTACCAGTTAGCTAGCGTTACATCTATAACGAAATTGTCCAAGAATTTAAACTCTTATAATTTAATAACTAATTAGTGTGTATTAAAACTAGGGTACGCATCGTAGGGAACACTCTTGAGATGCAGTACCAAATTCCTGGCCACGTAGTGGTACAGTTAAGATATAAAAATAATAACTTTTTTGGAATGTTGAAGTGTGCCCCAAAATACAGCTCCCCCGTCATCCAACAGGGCGAGTTCTGCTCAAGAAAACAATTGATTTAATGGTGTGCGTTTAAAATATTTCTCCACGGCAGAGTATAATATTTTACGGTCAATTTACCGATGAACATTCATTCCCGTCTATATATTATAGGAGTCCGAGAAAGTTTAAATATATCAGCCTCTCCATATATGATGGCAACTAGTGAATTGTATAGAAGGGATAGGCGCGATATTAATTATCAACACGTTCTGTATATGGCAATCAAAATTCATTGCTCATAGATCTATCCTATTAAAAATATAGAGGCAAATCCTTTACCACATGTATCTTTTTTCTCTTACCATACACTTATAATCACTAAAATTATTTAAAATAAAAACTTTTAATTCATTTAAGATATGTACTTATGATAGTAGATACTAAACTTCCCCATTTATGCAGTGGAGTCTCTCAAAGAACAAACTTCCCTAATTTAGAATTTTCTGTCTAATAAAACAACAGTTTTAAAACTTAAAATAGTATACATATTTAAGCTAAATTCCAGAAAGATACGTTCAGGAATGTTAATTTTCGCCATCCCTTTTTGTCCAAATCACGTACCCCAGACCGTACCACTTTCAAAGAATTTTTATTCTCTAAAATTTCTAAGAGGTATCTTTATCTGGGCGGGACCAATCTCCGTACTCCCGGAACAGACGCAGAGCAAGCACTGTTTGAACGGCTGACGATCTGATAGCGAAACCGGAACCGCCCCAGTTTATTAGTAGACGCTGCGGCGCCTGCGAATATCGAGAAACGTGCTTTACGCACTTTCAACTTGTTTCGGTTTATTCTGCTTTAATGCGAACGGTATATATTGATTATAAAAATTTGAGGTTCATCTCCCGCCAACAACACATTGATTTAAACAATAAAAGAACAGTTTTAAAACTTAAAATGTTATACATATTTAAGCTAAGCTTTATCGTGGCGTTACCACAAATTACAAATGACTTTATTTTTCTAAGAATATAAATAGGACATCGAGAAAAACGGTATACAAATAATGGTTCATAATGCATTCCGGCCTACTTAGTTATTATGATAGATGTTACTTGAATTGTGTTACAATATTGATACGATAATCGGGAACATTAACAATAAAAAGCCGAGTAGTAGCGGCGTACCAATCTCCCGCGCCATAGGACCTAGTTGTGGAATTAACTTAATAACAACGTTATTAAGTAATGAATGGCTCACTGATGAAGCCATTTTACAGTTAAGCATTGAATCTGCCACCGCTTCGAACTGCCCACGAAATCTAATTCCGAATGCCCGGTCTGTTGCCAGCGGCCAATTTACATGCGCCCCCAACAACTGCATTCACAGTCGAAATTGGGCCAATAAACATCGCCGCTCCTGACATTATCAAATTTCAGTTTTCGTTCAACCGCTTAAATAAGAAAGATACGAATCAAGGAAAGGAACGGTAAACAACTCGTTCCTGGAGTTCCAGATCCCTCCTTGTTTCGCAGCTGCATCACGTACCCGTTACTACAGTCGGAATTTACCCAATAGGAAAACACAAGCCATTATTGTTACATAATTAATATGTTAAGAAAGCGTACAATTCTGGCCCACTTAGATTTTTGGCCACCTAATGGGTATAATATCTAAGGCAGATATAATGATTTTAAATTTTCTGAGCTATAATTATAATCATTGGTCACGACGGAAAGACACTTTAAGGTTGTGAGAATATGTATTTTCAAACCTAGCGGGATGATTATAAATTATCAATGAACAACGTTAAAGAATTTACTCTCAGTTTGTTTTTTCGTATCCCACTTATGTATACAGCTCTGCGATTATTTGATCGCGATACGGGAACAGTAAATAGTAGAAATTCGAACAATAATTTTTATCAGTTTCGAAATCCCTACGATATGATTTTCACCGGTTTCATCTGTACAAATAACAGGTTTTCCTGCAGACAGTCGAACGGTCCCGCCTGTCTCAAGGCGTGTTTCAATTGAAATATAAGTGCAGGGATGTTTGAGCTATTGTATTTTTTCCGTTCGGGATTAGAACGGGCGCTCGGGATTATCTGGACCCCACCGTTTGTTTTTACGAGCAGGCCATTTGCCGGCCGAAGTACCGAATCCGTCCGACTTTCCCCCCCGGGGCCAGTGCCTAACAACAAGGCGAAGTTAACTATTTCACTCCTTATACAAAAAGTGAAAAGAAGATTTGGGCTTTTTTTATTTTTTTTCAATCTGAATTTCCTACGAAATTGTGCTCGCCGAAGCGTCCGCAATTTTTGAAATTGCCGGTTCTCGGTCCGTGACCGAAGAAATGTACCGGTCAATAAAATGCTGGAGAACGGAGGGAAAGATTGACTGATACTTTCGGAAATAATGTAGCGATTATTTTCTATTTATTACCTCTTTATCATTCCCGGTAATAAAAGGGGCTGGTGTTATCTATCCTGGCGAATATATAGAAATCCTTTACACAACTTTGGTGAAGTTTAGTTTTATCGTTATCGGATGAGTTGAAAAGTGGTTTATAATGCTTAGTATTCGAACTAATAGGTCGGTTTCGGCTTAGTGAAAGCTTGTGACAGCTAGTGGGCGTCGAACGCTCTTTTCTCGGTTATGTTGAATCTGTTATTTGAATCATGCTCAGAAGAACATTTCTTAAGGGACACGAAAGCGCACTCTAGCGTCCAACTTTCGAATCCACTGTACAATAGAAGTTGAGGACAAATATACAAAAAAGTTTTGTGCCCAGGTCTTTATTTCCTCACAAATAACGTAGCTTATGGAAATATTAATTCAATACATTTATTATAAACAATTATTAATATTCTTCAGCAATTTTCATCAGTGCAAATAGAATTCATGTACACCTATGTACGACATATCCACCAAATGTGCTGAGATAAAACAACATAAATTGATATGAGAACTTTTAATATCATAAATAATAAAAATGAAACTAATGATTACCACAGAATACTAATGAGCAATAAAATATAATCCAATATTTACATAATTATTAAAGTAAAATTTACCTCACAAAAAATAACCGCATTAGTAAACTTTTTAACTAATTGTCATTTTGGAACACCTAATACTTCACACACGAATTTCTTTCATATTTTCTTATCAACATCTCAAGCTAAAAAAGTATGTAACTTGAGTTATAACTCCAGGTTCCTTGATTGTGGGAATCAGTGCCTTCAGCATTAATATGAAATGTGAATTATTTATCATTTAAAAAATTGAATAATTTCCTCCAATAAAAATTAAAGGGAAACTATAACATTTAGAGCACTATATAATTATACAGTACTGTGCTATAAATTATTACAATGACTGGATTTATAACTGGAATTATTATATATATGTTGTACTAAACCCCTATAACTTTTGGCAAGAATATAAGGGAGGATTATTCTTTGGCATGTCCAGCCTACTACTCCTTAATTGGCTTCAATTATTACCTATTGAGAAAAATTATGGGAAGAAAAATTAGCTATAAGCTATGCAGTTTTATTGAGGAAACTGAAATGAAATGTTTTTAAAATTGAGGAGACTTGGAAAAACGTTTCAGACACCCGTCACCGGTAAGTGAGATGAGGAAACTTAAGGAACTAACCGCACCGTTTACTGTTGGAAATAACAATCGCCTATCGTAATCCCATCGTATCTATAAAACAGAACAACGCGAGCGCATTTCTGTATTTCAAAATTGACACACTCCGTTGGAGTCGGACGGTGGAGAAAAAAATTTATAATACAGAGAAGTGAACGGCCGATAGGTGGATTTGTACGTTAGTTAAGCCGGGGCCGGTGTCGAAGCCGGGCGTGCATACCCGGAGCCATTTCACGGTCCAGTGTGCACACACACACGCGGACAACGGCTAAAAATGAATCGGGGTCGCCGGAATTGTGGGCATAAATTATTTAAACAATTATTCCTATCTGGCACCGGTTGGGAGCTTTCACGCCCAAATACGGCCTGGGAGGAAAAAATGCAAATTAATTTGTGAGCCCTTGGCGGACCTTGGGTTACCCAACCGATAGCTGTTCCCTGTTCCGCAACCGACCCCGCGGGGTCAAACATAGTTCTCCCCCCACGGGTTCAGAAATAGTTTTCAAATAGGTTCACAGAGGTAGGTATATAATTGTTACATTTGCTACACTTGTGTTCGAATTACTGAAAAGATGAAATTTCCTGTTGGACAACGAAATCTCAAATAAGTCCGGAAGAAAGTACCACTCGATTGGTGAGTTCGACATCGCTGGCACATGATCCCAGTGAAGATCATGCACATTTCAAGTAATTGCGAAGTTTCAATCGGTTTAATTGCCAAAATCGGTCCAAACTAGAGGCCAAATCACCGAGTTGAGAAGAATCATGGTAAATAGCTGTAAAAAGGCTTTATTGGTACATTATAAATGTGTGGAATCCAATGTATTCCAAACCCTCGCATACCAACAAAACAGGTAGTCCAAATCATTTACTTTTACGTTACCTTAAGGCAGCAGTGCCCGAATAGGGTCCGGTCTTAGGATATTTGGACCGGCGGCCAGCTTTCGCCCGATATTAGAATTCGATTGTAAAAAGGAGATTAGACTATTTAGACTATGCCTGAAATCGGACTGGGCCGATAAACCACCGGGCGTAGGAGTCGAACAGGTTCCCATTCTCGTCGAATACTTCCTCCGCCGAGAGCGGTCCGGAGATAACATCGGCCGTTGACCGATCATTGGTCCGGGCTATATATCTATTGTTTTCATCTGGCTATCTCGACCCCGGATCAACGCTTCGATTGTTCCGATCGATCTCTCCCCCAGCCGTGCTCCCACCCAAGATAAGATAGGGGAGTCTTAAAAGTTCTTTTTTTTTCTTCTTGGCCTACCCGCGTCTCTTACGTTTACAACTTCGGCCCTAACGCGAAATTGTGCAACGTCCCGAAACGCACGGACACGCATTTTTTGCCTTCTTTCTAGCTCCTGTAATGGTAAATTAATTTTTTGCACACGCTGAGTTTTTCGCGAAGAATGAACGCATTCACTTTTTTTTTAGTTTTTATTCAACCAAAAAAAATCAGTATAGATAAGCGTAATATATATGTAATATAATACCCTTTTTGAACTATTTTTTATACATTGAAACGTGTATGAAACAGCTAGGATTCTTTCCTGCATATAATTATATTGAGGCATTAGTTGCGTTGTGTAAACGTCAGCGATCTTTTGCACTGTAACTCAGGTACGATTAGAGCTGGTAATATTATCTTGCATAAATAGAGGACATTTGGTTTTGCACCACAAAATTAAGGGGAAAACAAGAACATTTTTAGGTGGTAGGAGTAATTTCGTTTCTGCTCTTATTTTTGAAAAAATAAATGAAGAAAACAGACCGTAAGTAGACCGTTTTGTCCAAGAATTCCCGATCGGGGACCACTGATGTGGTGGGGAGTCCGATCGCGTGAAGAAAGCCCCGCAATGCTTGCCGAAAGCGTCGCAAAATCTTCACAATGAGGCCCTCAGACGGTGGTTGGCACACCGGGCTCATTCTGGCTTCAATGAAAAAATCGCAGTGTAACCTTCGCTGCCGATACGTATCGGCAACGCCGCCCCAAATATCGGAGAGTTCACGATTTAACCGAGTGCCCGAGTCTAGTTTCAGATTGCAACCAGAAAATTATATAATTTTTATATGACAATTATTTCTCTTTTATCGAATTATTTTCACCATATGTAAAGTAAATTCGTGCTATTTTCCGTCTCCTCGATCATGTTACTTTAATTTCATCCTTAAAAATATATATACACACTTTTTCCATGATCCTGTATTTATTTTCTAACAGTTGGAAATGACAATTTTTATAATTATTAATTATTTATTTCAGGCGTTTGAGGTTTAGAGACTCTGATGCAGTGAAGAACGAAGCATATCATTCTTCATACCAGGTAAGAGCTTTACATTTCTAAACTAAAATCGTTTCTTGTACTGTAAGGTGGAGTGTTTAATCCGGAAAACCCATCATAGCCCTTTATTAACAATTTCTTTCATGTTCTTTTCAAGATTCCACTTCCAAAGACTGTCCAAAACTGGCTGAGACTTAGAGACAGGGTACTCTTTGCTGACGGCATTAAATTACTAGTAAATCAATGGGATAAGTGTATTAATATAGTATAAGTGGAGTCTATTTTCAAAAACAGGCGAACGATTAGATTAACTGTGAGGTTTTTACGGTTTTAAAAGAATTTTAGGGTTAATGTAGTGTAGGAAAAAATGCTTTGGTTTTCACGTTTACATCGGGCCTAATTACCGTAGCGTAAAATTTCATGACGCCAAATCTGAAACGTCAAACCGTAAATTATCCCATAAACTCTAGTAGGGGTCTATCGATGACCGCAACACTACTGACATAACCCCGGTGGCCCGATTCGTGACGCTCACTGACACTTGTACTGTTTTTCAACCCTCCTCAAAATGAGACTTAATTCTCCCTGGGGTGAACTAAAAAAACGGAGAAAATTCGCGTTATTAGCGGCGGCCGGACACGTTTCGGGCCGATTCGTCTCACCTGTTGCGACAGCGCGGGCTGTCGTCGATCGTTTGACGCGAATAGTGTTAGTGTTACTGCATGCAGCATTAGCGAACGGTGACCAGACGCATGCCTCTAGGTCTAGAATCAGGAAGGAGGGTCGTAAATAACAATTCTAGGCCGAATAGAGTGACCGCCATAGAGTGACCATGTTGTTGCATCCTCTTAGTACAGTAGTTAAGAATGCACGTATAACATTAACCGTTTTTCGTAGGTTTGGTATTGGAACTATTTTCGTCATCTCTCAGTTTCCAGTAGTATTCCGTTTGTCTACTCACCGAAAGGCCGGGTGGAAGATTAAGTGAAACTGAATGTCATACGGACGCATCTCGAACATACCGCCCGGATTCCGGATCGTGAAAGCCGTCCCTTTATAAATCATCCCGATTAAAAAGTAAACGGTTCTGGATCCAAACGATGTGACGTATTTCTCCGGCCCGTTCCTCGTTTTTTTTGTCTTCGTTTCATTAATTTACAATTCCTCCCCGGACCATTAATCGGGGCCAAAAAAAACGAGTCCTTTCACCCGGACCTGGCACACGGGGGCCGTTTCCAAATCGCAGTAGCAGGATACTGTTCAGAAAGTAATTAAAACCAGTATTTATTTAATTTCTGGAGGAGTTCTGGTCTCATGATTTATATCATTACATTTGTCTAATAGTTTGATTAGTCAGTTTCGATTGATTCTGTCTATTATGTCTACTACCGAAAGCGTAAACCTACCCGGTTTGTTTCGCAAAATCGCCCCTTATTACACTTAACACTCACTAACATAACAATATCTGACAAACAGATTTCTCAATTTGACCCCTCATAGATCTTCCGAAGTTTTAGTAGTATTAATTATTATTAATTAATAATAATCAACAACAGAACAATCTATGCCGTTAGGTCATTCATTTATCACTTCATCCAGATAAGACCTCTTGATTCATTTATCTGTAAGGATTGAACGGATTTTTTAATATAATATTTGTCCGGATATTACATATATATATATATATATATATATATATATATATATATAAAACCTTTGCCGGTCCTGATGTAACTAGTACTGGTAGGCTACTAATAATACTGGTAGTTTGGGGATTTAATTTAGTGCCAATAATTTCCAACGGAATTTTCAAAATAGTGAAAATAATCCCGGTGCTGACGGGCTATATCGATGTAACTCATAGTATTACTAACTTGCTGAAATATAAATCCTGAGTTGACCCCTTCTTATTTCTGGTCCCAGGAAATGCGTTCATAATCGAAATACCCTTGGGATATATACAAGCGACCCGGGGGTCCATCGGTGCGTGCGTAGACCGTGCGTTTTCCCTGCGGCCCGAAACCGAGAACAGTTCAAGCCGATTACCTCCCAAGTGAGGATATGGGCGCGAATCTCGGGTCAAGATCTGTGGAAAGTTTAAAGCGTTAGTATTTAACCAGTAGGCGTATCGGACCTTTCAAATACTGTCGGTCGGCATAAGGAAGGCGGTCGCCTTACATAAGCGTTACGATGAAAAATAGATAACCGAGAAATCTTGAGGAGCTAGTTTAGATGACATCACGGACGTAATAGTGCGATTGGTTGCGGACACGGCGGATTAACAACACCAACGAGTACGTTTGGCTGCGACGAATGTTCCCAATAGATTAGATATCTTAGTGAGATATGTATTTATCGTAGAGCTTTTTAACCACTCATATATACATTGAAGAAGTCTTTACGATTTAATGGACATTCTTAAACCACATAAAAATGTTAGAACTACTCTTGCATCAAAACAACTTTCGTGACTTTTTTAAGTCTTGATAACACTAGCTTATGGACAATTAATTATTGAGGCTGACTTTTATCCTCTTCTAGAAAGGAGCAGTTGAAATATGAATATATTTTGCGATTGTATTATAGAATAATTCTCTGTAACATTCACTTAGTCGCTATAGGCGCCGAATAGCATTTCATTTTGTCTCTTCGCAAACGAGCCTGGCCACCTGAATAACACAGAATCCGTTCGCGAATCTCCCGAAGTGATTTATGACTTTCATTTTTCTGAAGCCTGTTATTTGCGTTCGGCCCGGACGAAATGGGGACGGGCTGACGGATTGAAAAACAGAATGATTATCCGAAGAGAATATGACTGTGATTTATGCGAAGGATCGTCGGTGAACGGTTGTACATTTGCGCGAACGCGTTCGCCCCCAAAAAATATAGTCACAATGTTTAACTTTATGCGTGCAATTTGGAGTCTATAACGAAATTAAATTATGGAAATGAAAGCGCCGAGAACGGATGCAGTCGAAACATAAAACTACACGCTTTATGCGCTTTGAACGGGCGTTGAAACTGGGAGCCGTCTGTTATAAAAAAATGTATTATAATGCATTCCTCTTGAGCGATTCCATCAACAAACTGACCTACCTTTCGGATGGAAAATCGCACCGGCGTCAATGCCAGTTCACGCGACGATCACGAGAACCCGTTGAATTTTATACATCAAATAAAAAAACCCACCACTTTTCTACCGAATACAATGCTGCCCTAGGTATTTAGGAATGAATTGAAATTTGTTCGATATTTATTACATCGTCGCAGTTATACGAAAAGATCAGTTCGGATAATCGGGATGCTTCATCGGCACGGTTAATACGTGTAATACATCCGAAAGCTAGTGGTGATGGCCAGATGCCGAAACCGGTCCCGGCCTACCAAACGAGAGGAGACTGAAAATCTTAAAACTGATAATATCACTCGCTATGATTTATTTATCATGCGCTATTTTATAAGGGCTCAATAAATCCAGTATTTATGTTCAGTTGCAGACCTGTTAATACACAACATTCATGAGGTATAAACCTAACTGGTCATAATCTGCCAATTGCGCTATATAAGCAAAGTTGAAAAAAAATAATGTTTTAATTAATAGGGAAAGAACGGTTTTTATAAGTGTTAAAAAAAGGTAGATCTATCTCGCTGTTTTTATGTAAAGTAAAACACTTCCCCGTTTAACGCGTAGGCGGCTTTTAATTATGAAAACCTCGAGGCTATAAATTACACACCCGGCAATTTACAGACGGCAACATCCTCGTTCGGAAGAAATTGTCCTTCCTGCGGAGACTGTCCACTCCTCGGTCCTCTCAGCTGATTTCACTTTTCAATTCTTGACTTTCATCTGAATTTTACGGGGCCACCACCCGCCGCCCGTGCTCTCACTTGCCCCGGCCGAAACTGAGGCAGGGCTTTTTAAATCCGACTTAGCCCAGATTCGTATCCGGCGTACCGGAGACGTCACGACGAAACGCGTCGTAAAATCGGCTTTAGTACCGTTCCAAGTCCCGGTTAAATGTCCTCGATCCGTTTTATTCGATTTCGACCACGCAAGTGCGAAAACTGAAAAAAAATATTTGCACGTTTGAATTTTTATCCAATGAAATGTTCACTACCAATGTAATAAAATGGAAAATAACATTTAAATAATTGACTCACAAATAATGAATATAACATGAAAAGGAGAGATTATTTTAAATAGACTAAGGTCTGGACAAACGGCTCTAACACATTCTCACCTGTTACTAGGACTATTACAACAGCCTATACAGTTTATATTAACAATAAAACACGTATTAACAGGATGAAAAATATACAATTTGCAAATAAAACAACTAAACGAGAAAAAAATTGGAAAAAATACAAGGAACAAGTAGCTCGAAAAAAGCTTTATCATACACTGAAATGCATACTTCATAATCCATTCATAGTCATTTCCCGTTCACTGGGTAATATTCTGAATTACATGATGTCATCGGCAACGTGTTTTTCTGTCATGCCGGAAAATATCGGGATTTAGACTTTTTTATAGCAGCGCGCGACACGGTCCCCTTCACCGAGGTCGTTGTACAGTTTTCTTAGCTTGTTGTAGCGATTTCGGTCATACCTTTGTCGTTTCTTTTTTAAGCCCGAAAATGATAGGAGTTATACAATTCTTATTTATGGATATTGACGGACACAACCGCGAAAACCGGATACACACTCTCGCCGATAGCTTTCTCGCGTGTTATAAAAAATTGAATAACAATTCAATATGTGTGCCGATGGAGTATCCGTACTGTTACCATCCCATTGTAGCACAGTACCAAATAGGAGACGAGTAGTGATGATATTCCGAACGGCTCCAACTTAATTTTTTTTTTACATTAAGAATAAAATTGTAATAGATTTGCGTCGCGGTGGAATTCGTCTTTGTACTTCATGCACGGACAAGTCCGTTACCGCGGTAAGTCATTTTCTTATACAATATATCAGTTGGACGGTTGGTCACGGTTGGGCTGACGCGGCCGACAACTAGGTTTTACGGGTATGAGAAGTCGCCCATTGGACAATGGAGATGGTTGAGCAAATCTACACTCGCTGGGGGAAAAAGTTCAGAGCGGTTTTTCGACCTACTGTACCCTTGTTTCCTTAAGGATATTTTTAAGTACACCGTGTTACGTAAGTGATCGAAGTAACCATCTGACTCTATCGGTTGAGGTTAGAAAGATGGAATCAAAGTGTAAAAGAGACTTTGTTTCATGAAAGTATACTTGCTACTTGCGATCATCGACAGGATTATTCGTATTACTGTCGAATAATACAAATGTCATAAAAATCGGTTATAATTGGTTTTACAGAAAACACGTATAAACTCGATAAATACGTACTAAAGGTTGACGGGAATATAAATCATAGAACGGTGTCTATAATAAAATATAGTATCTTTACTTAGGAATCAATAAAATAGTACAAATATTATAAAAATACAATTATAAAGTACAAAAATATTAAAATACTGTAAGGCTACATTACGAGGACTAGCTGCATTCGCAGTATGTACAAATTTAAATTTACATCTATAACAGGAAAAATAATATTGCACCTATGTAACAGCAAAAGTTGGAATTGGATCTGAAAAATAAAGAAAAATAAAAGTATAATTTTTGAATGGTACACTGAGGGGCGTTCGGAATCAGTTTTTTCTGAAAAATGGAGTTTTGTCTTTTCTCTGGCATCATATGACATTCATCTTTGGTACGGTTGTGGCAAATATTATCTATCCATTTACAGTATATACAATAATTTAATCTAAAAACAGTAATGCAAATTGAGAAGCGAAGAGCTAGTTGAGAAGTAGGGTCGTGTCACATAAATAGTTGCAAGCAAATAACTTCAGATTATACCCAGTAAATTTATCTGGAAAATTATGAGAAATAATGTAAAACTTTCTGTTTAATTTTTTTCTATAACTACGGATTGAGAGACTAATATCTTCGAAAAATCATATGTATATAAAATAGT
Source organism: Lethocerus indicus (assembly GCA_019843655.1). Classification (NCBI taxonomy): domain Eukaryota; kingdom Metazoa; phylum Arthropoda; class Insecta; order Hemiptera; family Belostomatidae; genus Lethocerus; species Lethocerus indicus. Next base: position 4,591,165 of record JACDQD010000011.1, read on the forward strand.
TATTTTCACTGTATTTTCACATGAAGAGTTACTGAATTTTGCAAGTTATTATACTAACTCACAGACACTGGGTATTAATCAGGACCAACTGTATAACATAAGGGAAGAAAATAAATGAGAACGAGTACGATAAAAATTGAACAGAACCATTAAACAGATTACGGAATAAATTAGGCGATGTTTGAGGTGTCGAAGCGTAGCGCATTTTTATAATATAAACTTATAATTTCTATTCTTAAAATGTCCGATATTCTATTTTAATCGTTTATATGTTATTTTTAAATTTCCAGAGACCGGCTAAAACGGGGTTTAACTTAGAAAACTTATAATTACAGAGCGAAGAAGGCCCTTTTAAATAGACCGAATTCATTCTAAAATATAGAATTATTTTTAGAATATCATTAAATAATTACTATTATTTTAAGATATAATAAATTACGTTGTAACCTTACTATATAATTCAGCTAGGCTCAAATTTATCGGTTAACGAAGTATCGGAATGTTATAATACAAAAAAGTTATTAGAGAAATTCTGATACAATATGGCGAACCCGTGACGGATAAAGAATATTTCATCTATACCCTCTAACAGTAGGTTGTTACAGTAGGTGTCGAGGAAGAGGGACGCGGTTTCATTTGTAATTGAAACCTCTCAAGGCCGGGGACTTAAAGAGTCGATTGTAGAAGTCGATGGCTCGGTCGGGCGGGCGCGAGGTGGCCGTCGGCTGTATGGGGGTGCCGTCACGCTCGGTGGCCGGGTTGTCCTCCTCGGGGGTCTCGGGGAAGAGGACGGGCCCCGTGTTGGAGATCTTCTGCCGGGTCTCGGAGTCGAGGACGGGGACTAGTTTGTAGGGGGCCAGTGGGACGGGGACGGCGGGCAGGGGCGGCTGCTGGGGGGGCGGCGGCTGCTGCGGGGTCGGCCTGTAGACCAGCGGCTGGCGGGGCCTGGATTTCAGCAGCGGCCTCGGCCGGTGGATCCTCAAGGGCCTGAACTGCTGGAGGGCGGTCGGAACGGCGGGGGCCGAGAATATGCTGGTGGTCGGGGCCGGGTCGTGTACCGCCTGGCCGGTCTTCTTGACGACCGCGTTGAAGCCGCTCTTGGGTCCCGCCGAGTAGTCTACCGTCCTGATCGAGCCGTCGGCCTCTACCAGGCTGTACTGTCCCTTGACCGTGTCCCCGTCCCTCTCCTCCCATTGGTGCTTGATGTCCCCCGTGTGCAGGTCCTTCACCCCGTAGTTGAACACGTATCTCGGTCTCGTCTGTAAACGAAACACGGTTTTAAAATATCGGTGCCGACTAGGCTAAAATTTATATCTTCCCGATTCGCCCCTAGAAATAGTGATCTCTAATCTAGAATTAGAAAGGAGAGCCATCGGAAGGGCTACACAAAACGACTCTGGGTCACTTAATAAATAGACCCATCCGCTTCAGATGTTCGTCAGTTTCTAATTGGAGAAGCCAGTAAAAATATTGATGCGGACCCGATGAAGAATTAGAAATAAAGAAGGAGAGACTGGGCTCACGCGCTGGTAACTACCAGTTTGTGCCCGGAGCGACCTCCCTCGCAGGCGAGACGCTATCGCGAGAGCCGTATAATAGCGCTCGGACAATTCGCAGGAAGCATTATTTCCTAGCTATCCACTATTTCCGAACAAGTGGATTATGGTTTTCCATCTGCGAGATTATCCCACCGTAGACAACATATTAGTCCAGAAGTAGAGATTAAAGAACCAGTCGCCAGGCAATATTGAGAGCGAAACTTTCACGTATGCCGCCCAGAAGGGAGAATGAACTGAAAAAAGAAAAAATTAACTATCCTAAGGTTTCATCGTATTCGCAATGACTGAAACAACCGGGCAGAAAAGGCGAGGAACGCAAGAGAAAACTCCCGAAACGACTCCAAATACGACTTAACAAAAGAAAGCTGTATACCTGCGAACTACCGCGTATTAAGCACAAGAGCCATTAGGCCGAGTGGAAAAAGAAAGCTCTCCCTGAACAAGACTCAGAGAACAAAAGGAGACGAAAATCATATCCACAAAAAAAGTCACCAATGTCCATATATTAAGATAGGCACGCTAATTTACGGTTTAAGTCAATTCTTTTGAGTTGGGTATGGTGATAACTTATGGTAAGGAAATGGAATTCTTGGCAAAGAGGAAAAGTAACATGTTCACTTCGGGTTGAGGGAATAACTCAATTAACTAACTCTTTTCGATTAGTCCTAAATCTAGCGTTGGTTTGAAATTGGACAGTTTATAATTACTATCATTAAAGAAGAATGATCGGACAGAGAAATCAAAATAAATTCCGAGTTTATAGTGGAAGATAAAAAAAATTTTAGGACAACGAACTTGCCTTCGTGAAGATCAGGGTCGGACTGAACGCGGCAGTACCGGTTCTCTAAATGGAGTTCCATAATTGGAATGTGCGGCCTAGCCCACATTTTACCACCGGACCGCGTTCGAAAACCAATTACCGTTCGGCTACCTGCATTCAACCTGCACTTTACCATAGCTGTTAAGTTATTATCTCGTCAATTACTTGATGTCGATCGCCCGTCGGTAAATTTGGCCGCCACAACAGTGTTTTCTGTGTTCTGTGAATCTTCTTCAGAGATATTCTAATCGGAATTGCTTGACTTTTGATTATCTAAAATTCATAATACAGTTACATAATTCAAAATACATTTGAAATCTAGAGAAATGTCTAACGTCTATTTGTACCACTTTGTTACGTTTATAAGTTTACCTTCATTCAAGTGTAACTCTAATTGAATCCGATATATATATATATATATATATATATATATATATATATATATATATATATATATATATATAACAGAAAGTTTTATTCTTACGGACGAGAGGCAGCACACGGAAAATGGTTCTCAAAAACGCGTTAAGTCAGAATCGCACTTTCTGAATAAAAAAAACGACGTTGCACAATACAAAGAAAGCCGACTTTTTGTTAAACAAAAGCCAATTCATTCAACGGGGGCACTCGGTGGCCGATCTGCGGAAATAATGGCCGATTACATTATGCAAGGCCAATTAGTTTTAAAGCATGAACTCCAGTACAATTACACAATTCGCTTCACTTTGAAACAAGGAGAGTTACAGTTGTGTCGTTAATATGGCTAATCGTTGTTTTATTTCTAAAAGTCTACTATGTCCACTGTGGTTTGACTATTATTTCAAAATACTTGATTTTTTTTAAACAAAGCATAATCGACATTCGGGGACGATCGGATATTGAATAATATGTGGTGAAGAACGGTATTATCTCACGCTCTAATCTGCAGGCGACTATCTATCAGAATTTATTTTACATACTATCGGAGAAAATTATACGAGATTGCTGATAATCAAAAAGTCCTTGGACGTTTCAGGATTTATCCTCACTCTAAGTTCAGTCTATTGTGAACAACCGTAATTTTCATGAAAACCTGACATCAGAAGGATGAACTTCACAAAGATGTAGAACATAGTATACCCACTTTTCTGTGGTCGAGTGATATCCCCATTGTAGGGACTTATAAACTAAGCTATTAAAAATTAAGCTATTAAATAACTCAATAATCTTATACCTATCGGCAACAACCCATTAGATATACTGTCAGTTTACATATAGAAACGGGTCTGGAGAACGGAACCGGTCACATTGGGCGCGCAATATCAGCGCGCCATCATCAGTAGCCGGTCTCATCCACTTTCGCTGAAACTTTCTTCTCGTTGTACCGGGCCCGCTACTTGCTGCTGGCTGGGTTCCGCGCTCGTACGGATCATCAACCTCGGCTCGCAATGCCAATTAGAACTGATTGCCATCGACAGTCCGCTTCCTCCGCTAAAGGTCGGCCGATCACGCATCACGATCATAAATAATAGGCGGTGTCCAATGAAAATAATTGCGCGGCTAGGAGTAAGATTTTTGAAATGTTTCTGTCCAGCGAGCCCCAGGCTCTCGCCTATGGCTGCTCATTAATGGTCTCTTCTTGAGAAATTGATTTGTAATATTTTAATATCACCCACAATGGGCAGGGTCCCATACCATAACTATATATATTCCTGTTCCGCTACAGTTCCGCTTTTTTAAATTGACACTTAGGGAAAACTTTAATTAACTTTTCCGGAGATACCGGATCGCTGGACAATAATCCATCCTACGAATTTTCAGAGGGCCGTAAAGTGATTCCGTAATAATATTTCGCGATATTATTCCGAACCTCTTTTTGGGCTCATCTTAGAGCGGGCAATCCCGCAGCACGGGATCTCAACCATACCCCCTACAACTACATATATACCGTTATATTAATACCTTAGAGACTTTAGTGATTCAGGAAGTTCTCTTCCTGGTTACGAACTTCTTTTAACAGTTTCACTTTAAGTGCCGGGGGCACTGTACAGCAAGTTAGGGGCAAGGTAGGGTTGAAGGATGTGGAAGGAACCCATTGTTTTAAATTAGTCTATTCTAACATTCTTATCAGAGAAAAAAAACACTTGATAAACGGCCGATACCACGCTTTACCTCAACCACATTCGTGCACGCACTTTCACTAATTCGCACGTCCACTGACCGGCTCGAGGGTATTTGGAGCTGCACGTTTTTCACGTCGCATGCCAACGCTGCTACATCTGCATGTAGAACGTGAACATACCGGTTGTAAAACCGCGTCCATTGTCCCACGTTGACTAATATACACAACGATGACATCACTCGCGTGAAAATAGTTTTCTCTTTTTTTTTTCTTCCGGTGTGCACCGGACACGATTCTGTCGGAAAGTGTCTGAGGTGTAAAATATTCATATTCCGGTATATTCTGTAATGCTTCGATTTGAACATAAAGTTTAGGGTGTAGTCAGAGCCCTTTTTTGTCGTTTCCGTGCATTAATTTCGAAAGGCCCTGATGCCATGTTATTGCGAAATATTTTTTCCCCTCCGTACAGCTTAGAAGCCTCAGTGAAGATAGGTGAGGGGTATTCAATTTGAAAGCATCCACGAATGAGTAGGTATTGCGACTAGTTCGGGATGAAGATTTCCACGCGTCTTCAATTCGTTGTTCAACAACGTAATTTAGACCTTGTACGGTGTCAACAGACAGACTTGTATGGTAGAACGACCGCAGTTACCCTCTCAATTTCCGGTCAATTCGGGGGCGGACCGAAGTAATGTTCAACGAGATGTAAAATCGATAATGAAAGGGCCGAAACAAAGAGGGATTAGGTCCAGAAACGGAAACGGCTTCCATTGCGGGGGGTGGGTGGGGACTTTCACGGTACTTTCGCCCGCTATCTCCTTCAAAGCAACATCCTCCTCTCCTCCTCCTCTTCTCGGCGCGGAAACAAATGAAAGGCCATCGATCAGAGACGCCCCGGGAGGAAATTCAATTAATGGGAGGTACCGATGTACCGCCGGGAGAAAGGTGGATAGCAGTAGTACCCGCTACGAGGTGTACCACCTCCCGCCCCTCCCGCGACCCCGTGACAAACGGACTTCTATTAGTCATACCCGACTGAGACTAAGTGCCTGAAATTATACGGGAGACGTTGAAGTCACTTCTCGCAATTCATCCGCCCCTATCGGTGTTTCTTTAAATCTGTAGTTTTTTTATTTAGAATAAAACCCTATTTTGTAGGGTTTCTAAAGAGCGTATTATGTTACCAATACTTTTTCTAATATATTAATTACTAATGTACTCAAATTTGTACAGACAATTCGTAAGTCGTAAAAAATGGGAATAAAATTTACCTACCCTATTCAATGTCCAGTTTCATTATGAGTTTGTTTCTATTCATTTTGTTTTGACTCCTATGCACCAATTTTCTGTGTTATATGACTTCGGTGCCGAAATGATTTCGGGGTAGGAGAGTGCTTGATCGTCAGCCTACGTGTTCCTGATCAAGAAAACGGAACTTGTCTAACATGGAGTGTATAAGTTAGTGAAATCGAACGATATTTCAACATTCAACTGTCCTACAGAAAAATCGCACTTTCGAAGGGTTGGCAAATGCCCGCGGCGCTCTTGTTTTGTCTCTCCGCGTCCTAATCGGTTCCTGTTATTTTCAGGCCGATGTATTTTTTCTTCGTATTTGAAAGTCCCAATATCGTCGGCACGAAGAGAAGGGGGCGAGCAGGTGGAATAACTTAGCCGTGTAATCAGTTTCAGCTGTTCGCCTGATAAGGCTCACGCCGTACCTCTCTCTTTAACCCCCGGGAGAAAGTCAAAACCGAGTTTAAGAGCTAAAATCGTTTGTGTCTGGCTTTTTCGTGGATAATTCGGTTCTTTGTGAACAGTTCGTGGTTTCAAACGCCTTAGATTAGATCCCAGTGTACCCTATAGCGCTACGATTTAGACAACTTTGTACATTCCATTGAACGTAAACTGCATTAATTCTAAGCTGTGGTGGACCATTGTTTTCTTATTTAAATTGACGGGTTTATTTCAGTACATTATTGGAAACCAATTCATTAGAGACCGGACAAAAAATGGAAGTATTTTGAGGTGATTCACTCAATTAAACGTAATACATGCGGGAAACTTTAGGATCAAAATGCGAAAATAGGTTCGAATTGACTCCAGATCTTATTACTTGTTACCAATTACCAGAGCACGCTTGGGTGTACACAATTAAGTCATTCAAAAATAGTAATTACCGTAATTTCGCAATTAATGTTTAAGGAATATCGTCCGAAAGTTAATTGAACGTCAAAGCGGTAGATTCCGATTCTATTGGAAGCCAACAATCGTGTGTAGAACAAACGAAAATGACTTTCTCGTTCGTGCCCTAATGGGAATAATGATGAGTACAATTGTGGGAACCTTAATACATCTGTACACAGTAGCGTCTCTCTAAAATGTATATAGCAGATACAAGCATCATTCTGACATACTTTTCATACTGCTACTGTATTTATTAGTCCAATCGTACTCCAGAAAAATGTGATCCTCAACTGTCCCGATTGAGCTGAGAGTTCGGAAAGTAAGGAAAAATAAAAAGAGTCGATTTCGTGATAAATGTTGCACAAAAATAAGTGACGCAATTAATAATTATCGACGCATCGATCAGGCCTACTCGCGCAACAGTCTGAAAGCCGTGTGTGTATCAATTCTGAACGCTTCGCACGTGTACGGCCGATCTGTCCAAATGGGACGCGAGCGCTTTAAACCGCGTCAACTCGAACTGAGTCTGAATTTCGAAATGCACCTTTATTCTATCGGCCGGGCCAAATTTGGGTCGTCTGTAGAGTCAGCATATATTTATAGGCAAAGTCCTGCAGACTAGAGATATTCCAAATGAATAAATAAACGTTGACCCAATAAATAAACTACTAACGTTTATAAGAAGCTGACTGATGAAACGTAATCCAAAAAATCGGCCTTCAACTACCAAGACAATAATATATTTATCAAGCTTACACAGTTATGTTCAATTCTTAAAGAAGATAATTATAAGATAATTTTATATATATTGTCCACAACAGCATTTTTCTCATAACGAATAAAGTAAAAACAAATATCCCTTCTTGGAGGAATGGCAAAATGGTTTAATGGCATAAGTAAAGCGTGCACGCTTCAACTCCATCGCAGCACTGAAAACAGCTGGAATTTAACGTGAAATGGACCGAAATACTTTCCCATCATCCCATAACGGACCAGCAGGAAGTTGGAGGCAAAAAAGTGGTTGAATCGATTTCACGCATTCTCGATAAAAGAGAATCGCAACTCAATCGGTCGGGACGATCGGGCCCGAGCCGAAAGCGAAAGAGTCCGGTGGAAGCGGCGAATTATAAACGAAATTATTGCGAAGAATTGGATCATTTTAAGTCTCAATTTTGTCTATCGCGGGGCCGGCTTTCACTTTTCCAAGGAATGGGGGGAATCGTTTTCAGAGAATCGTCTTTTCACGTCCGAGCGCACAGCGCAATTAAAGAGAAAGATCCGAATTGATTCTGAATGAAATTCCCTTTTTTCCTTTATATAGCGACACCAATTGCGACCTTTTAATTGGGCTAATTAATATTTATTTTCAATGATCTAATAAAGTCCGCCCTATATTAGTGGGCTTATGCGCCAACGCTATTTGTTGTTCGAATTTAAGACTGATTGCTCTATCTCGAGCAGTCATTTCCGTGAAATTGTCCCTACTGGGGGATTTCGCAGGGAATCAAAAGCACAATTACTTGACACGTACGTTTCCAAAACATACACGGGAAAGATGAAAAGCAAAAAAGAGTAAAACCCCCTATCGTAAAAAAGGCCATAAATATATAACCTGTTTTTAGATCCTGTATTATGGAAATGAATCCAATCCAAACTGGACTGAGCCAATCGTTATTTGATTTTAAAATTCATTTAATATCACTCCCATATAAATAGATCGGAACTATCAGGAGTTTCCTCTCTGAAGAGGTCACTTAATCACAATTTCAACCATTCCATTAGCCAGGAACCTCACGTATTTCCACTTTCCAACCAGTAGCAGTCGCCAGAATTAGAAAGCTAAATTAAATACAATATCACACAGGTTTAATAATATTCCGCACGATTGTAAAACAGCGTTAAATTCATATTTACAGTAGTCCTTTTTTTATTTATTCTTAATTATATTTTGAATAATTTAGATTATTTATTTCATTGAAGACCATATTCTTATTAGCGAAATTATGAGTTTTTATTATTTATTTGATTGTGATTTTAAAATGTTTGTTCTTTGAATAGTACAACATAAAATAATAATTTATTTATTTGGTTCGGAATATACTCTTGTGACCAGATTCGGCATTTTGCTATCCCTTATGAAGTTACTGGACAGCTTAGGATTACACTATTGGAATAGTCAGTTTACCAGTGGCGCCTTGAAAAAAAATCACTTCTAATACTAAACCCGCACGACTCTTAATCATTTCTAATGCTTCAGTGAAAGCGTAAAATACTACTGAGCCGGTTACTAATTCCACCTTCGGGGGAGCATCTGAAACTTTTTCTTCGTGCAATTTAGTGCTGCCATTTTAGTTCGGAATCGACGCGATTCTTCCAACTGTAAAGGTGGCGGTAGTTGATCAATATTTTTAATCAACTCACTTGGTTGGAAGATTGGCGTAAGCTAGAGGAGGTAATCATTGAGGAGGAAATCATTTTTGGACTTCACGTAGACCTAGCTCGGTAACATTCATCCTAAAGACTTGTCTATAGCTTAGCAAAAAAAGTGTCAACTATACATCGACCTAGTTGCTATGATGATAGTTGTTAGTGACTTTTGTATTATTTAGAAATGTTATATTCGTGTATACGAACAATTCAGTGTCAGTCATAAACTAATAGTGGTACTAGGATTAGCACAAATCATGGGACAGCTATGTATACATGTAGTCAAATAAACATTTGTCCCGGAACTTTACTGAAACACTAAAGCCGTTAATTTACGAGTCTTATATTAAAATCTTATATTGGTTGTAAAAGATGAAATTTTTTGTACCGAACACGAAGGGTGTCGAGGGAATCTCTTATCCATCGCACCGCAAATTAGAAATTCGACACGGTCGGTACTAATCGGATAACTAACCGGATAACTCGAAAACGTAAAAAGAAAATTTCACCCAAAGCAATTACAAAATCTAATCACGTCGGTGAGCACGCGGTGGATACGTGACGCCGCGTAAACGAGGCAATCGAAAGCGATGAAAACATAATGAAACAAAAAAAAAGCGAAAAAACTGATAAATGGCTACTACGTACGTGATGGGGCTCCGTGAGCTGGTGGCTGTTGTAATAGTCACCGTGGTCGGCTCCCGCCAGAGCGGACGTCAGCAACAGCCCGAGCAAACACTGAAAACAGATAAAAATATAAATAATAAAATAAATATCAACAATAAATAATAATGTTACCTGTCGCTAGATCATACCCATGAATGTTTATGCAATCATAATAAAAGTAATACGTTTTCCATCCTAATTTAAAAACATACAAAATAAATGTAAGTATGACTAAGCACTAACTTCCAACTAGTTTTACACCATAATCATTGATGCTGTAACCATTATACCCAAGGGTCTTTTTAGACCTAGTTTCGAAACTCTGACTCGCGCCCAACCAGGAATTCAGGATAGTATCAATTTTAGAAAGGATTTGCCAGCACTGTACCTTTTAGTGTTCAACAAGTGCTATTAAACAATCAAGAAGCGCGGGTCAATTAATGTTCGACAGGTTTTCGCATGTTTTTAAAGTTTCCAAAATAAATCAAATAAATTGTTTGCCGGATAAATATTCATGAATACGTTTTCTCCCGGCCACAATGGTTCCCAGCGTTATTTGTATTCCGAAAGTTTTGAATTACCAATTTTATGTCCATTATTTACAAATTTATTTAAAATTAATTTACCACATTTCACTTTTTTCGCATTTTATTAAAATAGAGTATTTCTTTTAAATTGAATTAAAACGAATACAAATTTAACTTAGATCCAGTAAATATATCATTTAATAATGATGCCCAACGAATTAATACTGGTCTAAAACTTGTTCAGTATTATCATGTAAGTTGACTGAAAAAAAAGTGTGCGAAATGAAATATGCGCGGTAGGAATCTGCCTATTTAGCGCCGCTAATAAAGAGCCATACTTTATGTTACCAGTTTTGGCATCGCCGAGGATTTGAAACATCATCGTCAGTATCTCACTGTCAAGAGGGCAGAGAGGTAATTACTTGAGACAGGAGATAGCAATGATTCCTTTCGCTGCAATATTACTGCCAATTTTGTTAACCTAATAAGGCAGTAACAGTCACGTCAGACTGATTTTAATGTGTTTGGAATATCATCATTTGGCAATAGATCAGTGAGGAGCGTACGAATTTCGGCTGTTCGAGAACTGTTATTTTTGAGTTCATTCCCTTTTCTGGGAGGCACTTTCTGAAAGTTTGCCTCTCAATACCGTCTGGCCAGTGGATCTTTAACCTTAAATTCTGAACTACAGTTTTTTTCATTCTCTTTTCGGTGTGACATACGTGAACTAATTTGATGTTCATCGTGGAGGGTTTTTGCTCTTCAGCAATTCTTCGTTTCTGGTTTGTAAGGAAAGTACCCTATCCTGCTGGAGCTGTTCGCGTTGTCTACTGACGGTCGGAGAAACCTCGACGATAGAAAACCTTGTTGGTCAAGTATTCATTATTGGCAAACGGGGCCATAGAAGGCAAATAGAGGATTGGGGACTGTCACTATAGTCTAGTACGTGTGCCAATATTCTGTCTTTCTGAAAGATCTATTAACCACCTAAATCCTGTTGATCAAGTACAGCCTCGGTGTAGATGGTATCGATAGAACGGCAAGTGAGGCTGACACACCTGTCTCCATTTCAATACACATTTCAGCCTTTCTGAAATGCCCAATCTCCGGGTTGTAACGCGCCGTTCCCTTACATGGAGGCTGGCGCGTGCTCGTCTGTGCGTAACGTGGGCGGAGACCCGGAAGGCCCCAAGATCCGATCGTTCTGGAAAACGCGCCCGGAGAGCGCTCCAGTTTTGTTTTCGGGCCGCCGAACAACAATGATAACTCGCGGCCCCGCTCGTAACGGTACGCCACGGCTCGTCGGATGGTATCGTACCGGGAAAGTACTTCGGAGAAACCCCTACTTTTTCTGTACCCCGGGCAACTTCCGTACTCGCCGGCCTAAGCTTTTATCGGTTACGCGCCAATTATATTTGTCCCGCACTGTACCGGGAATTTTTTTTAACCTTCTATTTGTTGTAAAATCAACAGGTATGGGGTCTATTTTCTGTCTCAAGATAATAAAAACCACGAAGACAGGTGGTTATGTCAGTTTTCGACTTATGTTTTAGAGCTAACCCCTCTTGTCCCGATTATGGCTCGAGTGGATAAAGAAAACTCTCTTCGAAGAAAACTCAAAGAACAAAAAGAGACGAAAACCATAACCAATCAGAACCGCCACCAATGTTCGCCCAGGATGCTTAAAATATCTAAGCAGTATTTACCTGAACGCATAAAGAATATAGATACAGGATTCAATCAGAAAATTAGGGTGGTGAGTAGGACAGGAATGGAACTTCAGGAACCGGGATTTTATAACTTCGTCATTTCCGGGTGGATTGAGGATGGTTCGAAGGACTTTTGCTTGGAATCTCTGGATGCGAGCTATGTTGGATGTCTTGGTGGAACCATACAAGTGCCTGGAATAATGCGAAAGCTCAACAGGTTCTCTACAGATGTTCCCGACAGATATAACTGCCTGTAGCCAGCCGAGCGGCGATTGCATGAATTTATAATCTCTTAGAGTTGCGATGTTTTAAGTATTTTTTATTTTCCAATCCTTTATTTTCTTTAAACATATACAGGCGGCGCATAACGAGGCACTGACCCTCATTGCGTCATAGAAGGGAGAAAAAAGGTACATAGAATACCGTTTAAAATATACACATTTTTGTTAGCACAAGCATACCGGCTTTTAAACGTCTCTGTATTTATTGGGACTTAATTTGACTTGATACAAGTACAATAATGGTACAATAGTTGGGGAAGTTACAGTAATAAAAACCCGAGAACATGGTTTCCTCCAGTCCCTCGTGCAAGCACAGACACTTTGCACGCCACTCGGATTCATTGCACTATATAATTTACGACCGGTCGCACACCGACGTTAGCACTTTAGCACTATTAATGTAGGCCACATAAACTACAATATCACACTTTATTCACTGAACACTACACTTTGTTTGGTATAAGGACCCTCCTCCTTGCGGTATCTCTTCAGTACGATTTCAGGACACGCGTCGAAATATAATATATCAACTAAACGTTTTCCTATCTTTTTTTAGAAAATATAAGTTTTTTAGAATGAGTTATAAAGTACTTCTGGCATGCTGTCATACTTCTGAATTCGTGAAACAAAAGACAACGCGCTTTGGATGTCATATTTATTAAAGATGTGAGCCCACTCCTGAAATAAACAGGTCCGTGTTAGGTTGATCTATGACTCGTGAATTTGATGGAGTGCTTTAAACTCATACGGCCGAAATTTTGTTTTGCGTGTATTAGTCATCTGCAAATAATTCGTAACGGCCAAAAAAAGGAAAAAAGAAAGTTAAAAATATTGTCCCTTGCGTTGTTTAATTGTTAGACTGTGAGAACATTAAAACTGCACTAACAAGCTCGTTATGAATGTTCAACCACTTCGTCATGGCTATAATTACACGGCTTTTAAGTTTGACTGACTGTCCGCGTTTAATACTTAGTATATGGTTCCATTAAGTCAAGAATTTTTTGTATATATTGCGTTATTAAAAATAATAAATAATTCTGCTTGTACGCGTTGTACAGTGTGTATAGTAAAATGTAAAACATAATATTATTTGTAGAAAAAATGCTTCAGTGAGAGTTTCCATTGATCAATGCACTGGTAAAAAAAACCTTTGCATTCTATTTGTGTGTGGAAATCGTTTTTCATGCGACTTTCATTTCTAAACGCGTTCGATCTTATCGGTTGCCATTTTTATTTTTAAACTAAGTTTAATTAAACTTTTAATTGGGTATTGTGTCCCGAGTCGAACCGAAAAAATGCAATTAATTTACCGACTAATAGGAATGTAATATAAGGGGAAAAAGGACTCCTTTCGGGCCTTTCTCGTTTCCGTTCACTTTCTCAAAAGATATCCGTTGTGAAACAATAGCACTTATCTCATTAAGGGGCGTTTAAATCTCCCTTATCAGTGTCTTTGGGTGTCTTTTACCCAAATTCTCGTTCCCACGGGTTTCCTTGAAATGATTTAAAAGGCCGTACGCGTAATGAATTTGTTGTTCGCTCCCTTTCCCGAGGTGCAGGGGTTTCTATTTTATAATAAGGATTATATATAATAAGGATTTTATTATAAGGATATATAGATTATGATTTGATTCACTGTAGGCCAACATTGCCAGTCAATATTAATAGTAGCAGAACACAGCATGAAACCCAGTACTGCTTACGTAAATAGCAATGTGTTAGGTGGAATAGTTAACATCTCAAACCTTTTACTTGAGAACCGTCTCATAATAAATACTGAGAATAATCATAATTACCTGAGACGCAAAAAAATCGGTCTTTTGTCATCATATTCATTGTAATGGACACGCATAATAAACAACAGAGTAATAAATACTAACTTTTTACTGACAATGGCTTCAAATTCTTTCCCATGGAAAGGGACAAATTTTTGTTTTTAAAAATTAAATAGTTATAGCTCGCATGGAATTTTCAAATATCAATTTTTCGCTGGGACCGATCGGCACTCTATTTTTGGGGCGGAATGTTCAAAATTACTTTCCGCAAGTATGTCGCCAAATTTTTTTTTATTTTAGAATTATAGGAAATACGTGTCGGAGCGTACCGTGACAATACGCCGGGCGGACTGTAAATTGAGCAAGCCGGTATACACGTGAAAGTATGGCGCCGATCGGCTAGAAAGTATCTTGGGGGTATCGGAGGGTGGCATACAATTATTATGTCCAGAGGTTACGTATACTCCTCCCATGTACCGTTCGGTTCGCCACGCTGGCTCGTAAACCGACTACCGGGAGTCCATGGGAGATTTTGTCATGTTTACGAACGGGATATTTTTCACCCTACATAAATGATGCTTTATTCCTCTTCTAACTCTAAATACGCGGGTGATTTTTGTTTTATTGATATATTTTCTGCTTACATTTGTGGGAAATAAGAACGTCCGTTATTGTTATGTTTCAATACATTGGGAAGCAAAGGACAGAAAATGTATTAAAATTTTCACTGACTGGCTTCCGGTAAGGTCGCGTGATGGGAAGAATATCGGATGGCAGGGGTTGACCCCAGATGTTCCGCGATTTTTCCTGCGTTTGGAAACCGCTTGAGTTAGCTCCGTTGCAAGGGTTTTTACCCTTTCTTTCCGGGGGCTCGATAACCTCCATACCTTGTACCAAACATTATTAAAATATACGTCCAATTAAATGATACAATTTTATGATTTCAGGACTCTCTTTGCTCGGATGCAACAACGCTCTGCATTCAAGGTAGGAATTTTTCCACATTAATTTTACATACTACTATTGAGTGCACGATAATAGAAAGTAATATCTGTTATTTGAAATCTCTGGAGGTCTGCATGCCCTCCAGAGTACTCCCAGCAGTATCGATGAATGTATGATCAAAATTAGTGTAAGCACAGAGCGGTCAAATAAAAATTAATGCATGAAAAAATAATTTATTAAGGTTAAACAAAGCTGATCACATTCATTTCTCTTCTTCCGATCCGTATTATTCGATGTTCTAAAGTTCTACAAGATGAATTTAGTGGCCTAGGGCTTAACCTGTCCTCAAGGCTCTTTGTAGATCCATAAATGAGGAAACCCGTTTAGAGGTTCTCAGCACTTAAAACTCTTTATGAAAACGTATTTATAAAATACTACCTCAGTATTCTAAATACATATATGGAATTCCTTATATATTCTAAAAGATGCGCTCCTTTAGTTCCCAGTCCTAAACGTAATAGTCTTTCTAGGTTCTATTACGTTACTATATAATGCCCCAATAACCACATCTAGTGAAATTAATCCAATTTATTCTGATCATTAAAATATCAAGTCCATGTTAGGCGATGAAACATTTCGCGAGGTAAACGTTCCCGATAACAGTTGGTCGGAATGAGAAAAGTAAAGGAGAAATTTTAGTTTCTCCAGAAAGACTAGTTCGCAGATGTTTAGAATAGATTGGCAATATAATAATAATTCGGATTATTTACGTATCTTAGTTTGTGCTGCAGTACAGATTTATAAGGTATCACCAGAAGAAAAAAAGCGTGGTCGGCGTGTTATTAAATTTTATAGGAATTAAAATTCAATTTTTTTTTTTTGTATAAATTCATTGATACATTTAAATAGTCTACTTGATTTGAATTGGAGGAGTACAAGGTACAATTAAAATTTGTGTTCTGTAAATTGAAAAACTAGTTTCGAATTAATTAAAATATGGGATATTCCTTATAATATTATTAATTAAACAGAGTGCTATCAATTAACACTTATAGTGCTATTATTTTAAATGTACAGTATTTAAAAATTGTGATGCCGTTTTCGTGATGTAATTATTTGATGCCAGCCAAGTAATTTTAAGGCAGTTGAAAATATTTGTCGGAGATCCGAACACTGTGTCTTCACCCGATTGTCACATCTTGACCTACGCCAATTACCTTTTATTAATATACAAAATTTGTTGTCCTGCGGAAATTTTTTTCTTTTTACGACAAGAAGTAAATTGGTTTAATACCTATTTGGAGTTAACTATCATCGCGCGGAGAGTAATAGTGCAGACAGGTTGCTTCAGAGGCATAAGGCAATAGTGTCGGCCTAACATAAGACCATAAAGTCATGATGGTAACAAAATTAAATTAATAAATATTTTATTGCGATATTTTTTCTATTAAACAAAATTGATTCGATATACAAAGAGCACTATTTTAAAAATATTCTCTTTCTAAGCCGCTTCTAAGTTATCGGGTGTATACAAAATGGGAATAATTTACTTACAAGGAAGCTATCCATAGTGATAAATTGACTGGCGGTGGTTGGAGAGAGAGAGAGAGAGTGAGAGAGAGATAGAGAGAGAGATGTATCTCGGTGGTTGTAGTGTTGACTGAGGGAGAGCGGCGGTCTCTCTGCCGATATAAACAGACCCCACTTCTTGGCCTTGACTGCCCTTCAACCAGTCTCCCTGCCACCACCACCCGGCTGCCTTTTGGCCCCACCCCTAGGCATCCTCAACGCTCGAAAACACATCAAATTAAAAACCACCAAGTTACCCAACGGTTAGCAATTTAATGCAAGCCTGGAATCCGGTCCCAACTCGAATTGGCCATTACCCGAATCTATTTTTTTTTCTCTGAAATGCATGAAAATGCAATTAATCCCGTATATTCCTCATTCTTCTATCCCCGCTCGCGTCTTTTGTTAGACCGGTTTCAGCCGCTCGCCGTCTTCAGTAGCTCCATCTGTCTGTATGGTGATCAGTCACTCTACTGTGAATGTCGCTTGAATTGTGTTATTGTCATTGGTAATGTCGATGGCTCTATTTACAACAACTTTGTTAGGTTGGCTCTTCTCAATAAAATCCGTCGTTGTTCAGGGAGTGTGGAGATTTGTGGCTCGACCCTAATAAATCATAAAAACGCTTCTTCGGTCGTAATCCGAGGAGACATATTTTTTCTAAAAGTCTTATCTAAAAGAATGTTGTAGCTGTGGCCCGTAGTACCATGTATCCAGAAGATTGAGTAAACTGCGGTACAAGAATAAGTTTTATTTATTCCAGTACTGAGGTCTTGCTGTATGTGTGTGTGTGTATATATATATATATATATATATATATATATATATATATATATATATATATATGACTTGAATAGCCTCTTTGACAATTGATGATCGCATGCCTGAAGTTAATGTTATTTCTTCCGCCGATTTGGAATCTCGGAACGTATAAACAGTAGATAATTTTTTAAAACGTGCTATACGATGTAGAACTGGGCATTATAACGAGGCGTAATTTCGAATTGCGTCCACGGGACACCTCCCGCGTCTCGTAACAGTGGGAAATGGGCACCCGGAGCCGGGTGTTTTCCTTCAGATTCGAGCCCCAAAGCGGCGGACTACTAATGACAGCCCGCCTCTAGCGTTCGGACAGTTATTGGACGACCGGCGGAAATATTAAATGAGGGTTGGAGTCACGAACTAGGAAACGCTAGGGGGGCCCTAGAGAAACGTCCGGACCGTGTAGCACGTAACGGGCGCCACTTAACAATGTTCTCCAGACCTAGAGAAGGCCTACGGAGAAATCGGGCAAGCATTATTTAACCGATGCCTAAACATAATGCCGGTGCAAAAAGTGCCCGAATGTCAAAACCATCAAAGATATAATAGCCAGAAACGATCACAACAGTCACAATTTTTTGTATAAATAACAATGAAACCATTGGGAAATATTCCTGCAACTTAATCCTGAATATATTATTGCATTACTC
Organism: Lethocerus indicus; assembly: GCA_019843655.1. Taxonomy (NCBI): domain Eukaryota; kingdom Metazoa; phylum Arthropoda; class Insecta; order Hemiptera; family Belostomatidae; genus Lethocerus; species Lethocerus indicus. Next base: position 4,609,200 of record JACDQD010000011.1, read on the forward strand.
GACTCACAAATATTTCGCATACCAGGGATAATGCAACATGAGCATGTACATAATTTTCACTTAATAATGACATTTTATGGCTCAGTGTTGTAATTAATGGACGCGTAAAATTAGGAGGACTGATTTATTTTCAGGATGCAAGATTTCTATGTTTGGGGAACACGAATGCATGTGCGGTTCATTGATAATTTATTGGATAGCCTGCGTTGCGCCTCACCCCAAGGAGAAATAAATTATATTCAAAATGAGTTGATACAACATCCGAAAGTTCTCATAAACATTGATATTATACCGTCGGTGTAGGAGCACGACGAGCAGAGGGTGTTTCGCCGAAAGCCAACGTTGCTGGATAATTTCTGATTTCAATGTGAACGACCTCCCGTTTAATGATAACCCTAACATAACATTAACAATCCATCACAATTAATTTGGCTTTGATCTAACCGTTAAGATTTCTGAAACACTTGATGTACTCCTCTCTAATCTGTGCCTCGAACCATAGCAGTCCCTCTCTATAATAAACATTTTCCTGCTTTAGTTATAGTTTAGATACCAAAGAACTGAAAATATTGGGGAGATATTTATAGGTTCTTTGTTGTTTAACAGTTTCATAATTACATTTAAATTCGCTTGTGACTACATAATAACTCAATAGTTTGAGTGAAATTATAATTTTTAATTATCTTCCGTTAAGAAGGTTCAACTATTAATGCCCATTGTGGAATGAGTCTATTACTTAAGGTGTTGCACTAAGATTAATCCATCTTTTAGACGGAGAATCGCGACTAGGAGCCCACGAAATAAATTAGTTTGAGATGTCCATTTTAACGAACCTGAAAGTATTGAGAGCAAGACTTTCACACATGCCACCCTGAAAAGAGAATGAAGTAAAAAAAAAAATCCTCCCTCCCGTTCATTCTGTCTATCACTATCACCCTTTCTCCCTCTCTATTTTGCAACCGTAAGGAGGGTGAGAGGGAGGGAGGGAGGGAGGGAGGGAAATTGTTAATCACGACAATGACCGCGGCGCCGCCCTCTAATACGCTCCAGTGATTTTTTAATCCGGGCCCGCCCCTTCGGCAATTAAAAAATAACAATAATCTATCCGATAACTCCGCCCGTCTGTGCGTAGCCGTCAGGGACTCGATAATGGATTCGTTATTTATTTATTTTTATTTATTCCTTCGTGTTTTCGAAGAATTCTTTATCGGCTAATCTGGCAATTATAAACGTGACACGAGCCTTTTAGCCGCGCCGAAGATTTCAACACTGCAGTAAATCTTAGAAGATAACTCCTACTTCGCACCTAGGCCACCAAGTGAATCGGTGCTTATTTATTTATATATCACGAAGAGTAAAGTCCTAGTACATTTAAACCCATAAATCATTAGCAGCTAGTTCTAACTTATAATTACTACCTACCGATGTATATTATAATTGAAATAATTGAATTGAATTTAGGAACCTTTTATGAACCGTTAATTCAATTATAAACTTCTAAAAGAATTATATCCTTCATATATTAGGGTTGGTGTACACTATTGCAATTTTCTTCTGGTGCGAAATCTAGCGAAGATCTAAATTTTCATACTGTACTTTTATAATAATCAGTTTAGTTCCATACTTACATGAATTCAGTACAATTGTTCAACCATTGCTTCGATATAAAAATTATACTAATTATTTGCGTCGACGAGGCTTTGAAACGAAGTCGAACAAAATAAAAGAAGTTTAAGTAGGGCTTTGAAAGTCGGAAAGGCGAAAATAGAGACATCAATATCGGTCCGGGGTCGGTTGACGGGAGGAGAGATCCGATCTCGGGGCCGTTTAACTTGTTTCGAGATCGAAATTGATCCCCGAAGGAGGTTGAAAAGGCGTCTGGCGATAGGACTTACTGGTCCGAATCGTATTCGAGCGCCGGGATTATGGCTGAAACATTTATATTCCCCTCCTGACAATTCCGTAAGTCACAGTGCTTTCATGAAATTCTCCATCACCCTTACGATCTTCCACTCGCGTATTTGTTCCTAGACCGGTACCGGTACAGGATTTTTTAAGCCCCCCATTAATTACTTTGTTTAAAATATATAATTTTTGCAATTAAGTTTTCGATACTTGTGTAATAATTATTCGACAAATTATATAGAACCTGCGATCCTTTTTTTTTCATTCCCCCTATTGTGCAAATACTGCAATTTTGTAATTACCCTGTGCAACCGTAGGGGGCGCGGTCGCCCCAAGCGCTGTACCGTGCGCTATCTCACGTAGCGTTTTACCTTCTCTTCGCTACTTAGTCACCTTATCCACTTAGAGTTGTTTACGGCTGTTTGCGATAATATATGTATTTCATAAAAACCGTCATATTATTTGAAATTGAACTGAGGAATTTTTAATAATTTTTTTTAGTTCAAAAACAATGCTTCCTCTTAATCACCTATCGCATTCTAAATTACCAGGATATAGATGAAGTTTGAAATTACCTTCAGGTATACTTTCTGTAAAAACTATTGCTACAATATTATCGCGTTCCACTGCTCACTCGTGTGAATTCAGCGGTTTCACCCTTAATACTCGGTTTAGCGGAACAAACTTCCAGTGCGATACTTATTCGTTTTTTTCCTCATCGGATCTCGTTTGCATTTTGGTTAATTTTTCACGCATCGGAGATATTTCCTCTTCATTCAAACCTCTGGCACGTACTACCCACTGACTGAACCATCGTGTTTCTTCGTCTAATTAGGAATGTTTGGCAATTATGGTTACGGGGTCCCGTCAGAGCGAAACTTCGTCTGCCGAAGCATCGTTCTGCACATCCACACGTTGGCGTCCGCGCCGGCGCCTCGTTCGGGCCGGGAAACACGGTCGAGAGAAAAATTCTGCGACCGCTTGACTAAGCCGGAAAATGGTTGGCCCATTACCGCGCTCCTAATGGGAAACCTGTTCACGGCGGTTAATACGCCGGAAAAAAGACGATATTTTTTTCTTCCTCCCTCATTCAATATAGACTGCGGAATCCGTTTCCTTGTTACGGGCCCGCCGAGCCGGGGAAGCGCGACGATCTCGCGATTTCGGACAAAGCAGTAGTAAATCCTCGATTTAACGGCTATCTCGGTCTACATTGTCGACGAAGTCTGTAGTCACTGGGCTGAAAGTGCTCTAAGCGAGAAAGGCGTACTTCGATGCCCACCTCAGCCGAGAACGTCGGAAAAAGCGAGTATTAACCACCTTTTCACACGTGAAGGTTTTGCCCTCTGAACTCGCCTCACATGAACTCAGTGCCGATTACGTTGAAAACATTAAATCTCTGTTTCGTTTTTTATGGAAGCAGAATGATTCGCTTCAACTCATTCACTTCACTCAGATATAAACCTCTTCCCACAACCAACCGTAGTAAAGAGTTGTGAAGTGCAGGATAACGATTCTGAACTTAACAAGAGTACACTCTCGTATCGAAATTTATTTATTTTCGCGTATGATCTTTTCGGCTGTGCCCCAGGTAAAAGCGTTGCACGACGGTGTGCAATAACGGTGGCAACAATGCAGTTAGACGGCAAGAGCCGGTTGCGCCACGGGCTAATGTCGCTTTCGTGTCTGCCCTTCGGGGGCACACTGTCCGGCGCTTGATTTTTCGTCGGGTCCCTTTCAGAGAGAGAGGGAGGGAGAGAGGGAGAGGGTGAGAGAGAGGGGTGGGGGTGCGATATGGAGCAAAAATGGGCGTTAGTCACCTCAGAGGAGAAATTCCGAAATCCAGCTGTCTGCGGCCCGAGGGGACGAAACTATCGTCGGTACAATAGTCACATCTTAGGGAAAATTACCGGGGTGGTATTGCCCTTATAGAAAATCTTCGAGGTCGCCCCTCCTCGACTATTTTAAAAGTGTTCTATAATTAGAAAAAAAAGTAAAAACAGAGGCGCATAACAGCTAATCCCTATTTGCGCTCTAAATAAGTATAAAGAAAAAAGTAAAAACAGAACTTTCTTTTGACAAAAAACGAAACTTTTCAATCAGAATTTTTGATGACACTAAACCTTTCTTAAAGAAGGACAGTGCAAAATACTTCTTAGGAACTCAATAAAAATGTCAGTAATGTCGCCTCAAACTATATGCAACAGACAGAGCTCTATTTTCTTATTCTAAGTTGGAACTTTCACCGACTTGAAGAAGAGGGTGAATCTTTTACGGCGGAGTCATCATCGTTTCGCGTCACGAGAAAATGAACCGTGAACATCCGAGCCGGGTTCGCACGAACAGGTGCGATCGCGCTTTCGATTAACCTCGGCCATGAGAGAACTTTCATTCCAAAAGGACTTATCATTCCGTAATTTCCCCCCCCCCCACTTTTTTTAGCTAATATAAAACCTCGCGTTAAAACTCACAGAATAAGGCGTTCTGCTAAAAAAAAACCGTCCTTCTTAAACTAACTTTTACCGAAGTCAAGGAGCGCGCGCGGTCTGTTCATTTCGCGCAATCGGCACATCAAATAGCGTCAAGCATGGCCATACCAATTCCCGGTAGTTATTTTGACTAACCATGCATGGAATTTATATATATACTTTTTTCATTTTTTTTTGTTTGGACGCATTCGCAACATATTGCGAAAATCGCCTGTTAGGTTTTTAGAAGCGTTCGCAATATGTTGCGAAAAGCGGCTATTAGTTTCGTACAGTTTGCACGTTTGTCGGGGAATAAGAACCTAGAAAATGGGAACTATTTTTTGTTTATTATATATATATATATATATATATATATATATATATATATATATATATGCATCAGTTCACGTTCATATTTCAATGCGTATATTTGTGAACGTGCTATTTATTGTAAAAGTTACGCATTTATTATTTTGTAATCATTTATTTGTTATAATATTCTAAGTTGTTATATTTATTTACATTCTAGAGGATTTTTCTTAGTATTTACTTATTTATAACCTAGTTCTATATTTTTTAAATTTCACAATATACACAATGTGGAGTGTGCAATGCAGACGTCAATGTAAAACACCTCATGGAACAAAAAAATTGAACAAAACACAGGAATATACAAGACAAGAATGGAATATTTAAACGAAACATAAGTTAAAAATCCTCTATATAAATAGAGGAGGCTTACATAAGTAAGCCCTGACTTATAGTAGTTAAATGGGCATAATAAATAATCTGTCTGTACCGTCCAAAAACTGTATTATCGTATCGAAATATTCGGAACGATTTTATTGTGAAATTTCGAAAGTAATTTTAGGCGTTTAAAGAACGGAACTGTATTGCCTTCACAATGGCAGTGGGGTGCCTATCTGGGCACATTAAGTTCCAAACACCGAACGCGTCTCCTCCGGGGGATATTTCCAACTGGCTTTTCGTGCCGATCGAAATGCCCAGATACGGGGTGTTTCGGGGCCCTCTTGGCCGTCATTAGCCCGGACGAAAAAAAAAACGAATCAGATCTCATAGCTCCCGACTATTACATTTTACTAGTTACGAAAAATACAAAAAAAATATATATATCAAGATCCGATACAAATCTAGGAATTCCGCCGAAAAAAAAAGAATTAATTCTCTAAAGGCCGGCCCCAAAATACTTTCCAGATACTGATCTGGGGGAGTTATATGCAGGAAAAAAGGTCAGATCGCGATCAAGATATCCGAGAAATACAAGCAATACTAATTCCGAGGTCCGAGTATTGCTTAATTAATATGAAGGTGGTGAACGTTGTTGGGTGTTTTTCAATGTCGCCGGTCTATTGCCAATTAACAGATAAATCTGAATCGTGAGCTCGGAGAGTGTCGGGTGTCGCAATTTTCACCGTTGAATGAACCGGGTGTATGTTGTTTCTGTCTGTTATGCCGTAGACTGTATCGGTTTAGAATTTTCATCGCGGGGCCGATAAATTTTTCAGTCTCCGCCCGCCCGCCCTTTCGGGCCTTTCGCCAGACCGGTTTCACGGCAACTTCGGTAGTTTTATGTCAGTAAATTAGCGATGTTAATTTGTGCTAATGTTTTTTCAGAAAATTAATTTACAGTTATGACGGAATAACACCTCTACTTCGTCTATACACAACATAAATTAAATAGCGAAAAGCTGTCGAAGATGACGATCGGTTGTTTATTATTGTAGCTTCGACGATTATTATAGAAACATTAAACGTTTATAAAGTATAATTCAATCCCAATATCTATCCAAATAATTGGAGAAAGGTATAATTGCTTTTATTAACCAACATATTAAACGATATTCTATGCGAATTAAAAAGAAAAAGTATTTGTAATTCGTCAGCAATGTTTCTATCACGCGAGTGGATTACGAAACCGAGTCAATAGGTACTGCTGAAACAAAATATGTCGCTTAAATCTGTAAGAGTGAAACGTTGCAATTCCAATTTTTTTTCCGGATAATGCACTGTGTCCACGGTTGTCCGAGCGGTTAAGGGGGACAAAAAAAAAACGCCGCACATATTTTCGAGCGGGGTGTTGCGAAACACCCGAGGCGAGCGATCCGCTTTGGGAGGCGGAGGGCGGGAGATGAAAAAGGACTAGCCGACGGAACATCCGGAGGTCCATTGAGATTTGCCGCGGGGAGCGCCTTTCTCCCCGTCGCTTTTGTCGGCAAAATAGCGTTTACCGGGAAGCGGCCGCTACTGCCGGCATGGCCCGGACCAGATTTCCGTACCTCGAACACCGAAAGGAGGGCGTTATTCATGTCAGCACAATAAAAAAAATCCTTAAATTCCCGGTCGATTGAATCGTATTACGGGAGCGCTTTGCAAGGCAGGAAGGGTCTTTCCCCCTGAGAATTTTCTCCCACCGGCGGTAGACAACACGAACGCCCCCAACGCTAAACGAAGAGAAGAAGTATCCCTAATGAAGATTCGAGGGGAGAAACTAACGTCCAGAATGGGCGCGGGATTTTTTCTAACTTTTTTATTGCACGATCAACAATCTAACATGTTATAGGTACAATTGATCACTCACTAGTGACAATTTCGTGACTTATTATTTATTCTAGACACTACCATTAATTGAGAAGATCTCTGAGTCAGTGGCGTTTAAGCAGACGAGGGGGCGGAGTTATTGGAACTCTATTGTTATAATAATCGGGAAAGTTGCAATCAATTAATTCACTGCGTTAATTCGTGGAACTGCGCCGTTTTCATATATCATTTCTGTTCACGTAACGCACTGGTGGGAAAAATTGAATTCCAGATAATACTAGACGCTGAACAGGTTTCAATATGAGGTCGTTTTCAATCTCTATTCAACGGAACTGGGCCGAAATGTAGCGCTTGTAAGGACATTATACAGGAATTCCCGTCCTTAAACGGGAAGAGCCACCAAAATTTATCGGCCGTAAAAGGGACCTCTGACGAAACGGTTTCATTTAGGTTTCTGGAGGATTCTGAAAAATGCTATCGAACAAGAAGAAAGTTGTTTCTTCCAAGGCGACCGTCATATCTTTATTACTGCGGTGTTAGGCCTAATGAGTATAAAACGTTTGAATTTATCGTGTCCTTTTATGGTTCTACTTTTCCCAACCTTTTTTGTTAATGCGCCATCTTTCCCTAGTGAGATTATTTGGTCGACTGATTACATCATAACTGATGGCTAATTATTCCGCTGAGTACTTCGGAAGTTCAATAAAGAAAATTGATTTGAGATATTAACATTCTTACTTATGAGCTCGGTCATGGAATGAATCAAACTACTACCTTTCATATCTCCACACGCAAAATCTACTAAGAGAGAAGTTATGAAATCCCATATCCATAATTCCCAGTAGACTCGTACAGGCCCTATTTATTCGATGGTAGATACCCTGCCGATAGCGACGGTTCCGAATTACCGGTCTATTGTTTCTTGAAGGAATGTTATCCCTTGTGTTAGCCTCGTCGTTATTTCGGTAGGTACTTCTGCAGACCGACAAACGTCCAGACATGAGAGTACGCCGAAGGACACTGGTTTCGAATTCGGGTTGCCCAACAATGAAACTGGGTAGAGAGAGAGAGAGAGAGAATTCGGTGATCGTGAACATTTTTCGGCCAGAGGTTTCAACAGATTCGCACGATTTCGTAGCCATATTCGTTATCATCGTACACTCCAATCGTTCGAAACAGAAATTATAAAACGGGAGTGATATAGGCTCACCAGGCTATTCCCTGCACGATTATTCCGTGACGTGCGATTACTTGAAAAATCCATATATTAGAGTTATACCAAACATTCTACGCCCTGATTTGACTTATTAATCATTGATTGTTCTTTTGGTTCATTCTCTATTCTTTCATTCATTAATACATTCATATTCATTCGTTAATAAAAATTTAAGCTATAGAGTCGAATGCTAACAAAAATATAAATTATTACAGCACAATAGATCAAAACTATGTTTAATCGGTAACCATTGGTGCCAATTTCGTGGGGAGTTTAACGGGGACATTAACTCAACAAGAAAACGCAGACTCATCTGGAATTATAAACAGGAGACTGAAAACAATTCATCCTGCTGGGAAGCCAATTCCGAAAGCGAAATTCTGGGAAGCTCCGTCAGAATGAGAAGGGGGAGATTAATGGAGTGTCAACCCTGTAATTGAGATCGGCTTTGAAATTGACGTCAGTGAAAGCCTTGAATCGCTGATTTTCGGTCGGCGGTCCTAATTTCATAGCTAAACCGGAATTTTCGAAATTGGCTTGTCTGGTAGAAGAATAAGAAAAAAAACGGAGGATTAAGACGGGGGCGTTAAGAAAATTATGATTTCATTTCCGAAACTCGAGAACGCGCCGGATAAATTGTTATTGTCGCCTGCTGGGCAGGTTTGGACAAGGTATTAAGCGTTTCCGTATTCTCTCCTTAGTCAGTAATGGCAAATGTGTAGTAAATGCTCTAAGCAAAACCCCTTGCTTCCGTTGCCCACTTGATTGGCAACGGTAATCATTAAAGTTCCATTTTTGAGGTCCAGAACTTTGTATATAGCATATACAATATCTGTATTATAACATATGAATATAAATTTTAAAAATAATTGAAAGCCAAAATTCAACAGCCTCATGATACCAACCGATGGTCTAGAGTTATTACTCCACGTCTAAGTACTTAGTTTCAAATATTGCAGTGTAATTTCAAAAATTGATTAATTTAGAGATTGTTAGAGATTGATTTATTTTTACCTTATTTTTTAAATTTTATCCTTATTAATGTTAAGAATACAAACTGGAAGGATCTCAAGTGGGAGAACGTGGCAATTTCCTAATTTTAGGAGATTATAATCTTTTAGCTTCGTGGGGTTGAAACGCGTAATAATGGGAATGTCATAAAGTTATGTACCTATCAACCTTCATTCAAAAGTATCCCGATATATTACAGATAATAATAGTAGTACAAATTTTAATATTCTCTCCTGATAAGTGATCTACCGTTTATCAATTTGTATATTTAATAAATTACTTTCAGTATTCAGGCCCTGGCGGTAACAGGATCGGCGGGAATGGGCCCGATTGGGAATTGTAACTAATAATAAAGAGATTTCAAAACTTCTCGATTTTTTTTCAACCGACAGCCGAATAAATAGCGATGATTTGGCGAGATAGGACGATTGGTGCGACCCGAGCACGTCGCCCGCTGAAAGACCCGCTCCGGCTCAGATCTCTAAGCGATTCGACGGTTTCGAAGGGTGCTGAATGTGGTTTCGGTTTATAAAACAAAAACAGAACGTGCAGTCGGAGTGGAAAAACGGCCGGCGTTAATTTAAATCGTGTACCCCAAAAACCTAATCTTTGAACATGAACCGATCTCTAATGTACTGGGACATTGCGATAGACTTGTTTGCTGTTGTTCGCATCAGATCGATTTTATTCAGAGGGGAAATTTTTACGCTTTTACTCTGTATGTTAAAATAAATTTTAAACTCTCATCTAATCTACAATTACTGTTCTAAAATTACCACATTTACTATACAATCAATAATATAAATTAGAGTATTAGGTAATTGAAGGTATCGCGGAGGTACATTATCATTTACTTTATTATTTAATGAGTTCATTATGTATTAAGCATAATTAATATTGCAACTACACTCTTATTATTTTTGTAGCACTATTAACGAGACGATAAGGTTGTCTAAAAGCATCTACTTCGAAGATTTAAAGATGGTAAACATTTTGACGCATTTTTAGGCACAAATCATCTGAAACTTAAGTATGTTTATATGTCTGTCAAAGAAATATAATTAATATTGCTCTCAAGGCCGATAGGGAAAGTTGAAAATAAACTAGTTCTCCCACAATGTCATCTCCAGAAATTCGTCCGGTTTCAAGTTCGTATTTTTTCTTAATTGGGGAACTAAAACTGAAATATCTGTTTTACGAATTTAATGAAACACTTGGTTAATAGAAATATCCATGGAATCCATTGAATATTTTAACGTATGATATTTTCGTTAAGAAACAAGTATCCATTACATCATGAAAACTTAAATGAGGGGAAAACTATTAATATATTTAATTCCACTTTCAATAATCCCTATTCTTTGCAGTATACTCAAACCGGTCTTTTGGGTTTCTGTACGGTTCGCTAGTTATGGTCCGTTCATTATTTGGTGCCGACGGTTGCTGAAAACATCGCCGAAACGAATCGCGTTTTAACTGGCCCAACCAAAAGAACCGAAAACCAGTCGAATAGGCCATCCTTGAACGGGCGTCACGTTGTGATAAAGACCTGAAGCAAACCGGCATTACTGCACCGATTCCACAGCCAATTTACGAATCCGAACGAATTATCTGCACAGAATCGAATATATAGTTTATACCTGTTGTCGCAGTTCGTTCGCATTTTTATTCGACGGCCGACATTCTTATTCAGTTTGGTATGGTTTCCTCACTACTAGAAAAAAAGAAAATAATTAACGATGATCTATATAAATTATTATAAATGTATATACGTTATTTCATTTTTTTTGGAAGAATAAAGGCCAGATTGAAACACATGTCCGGTCGTTTCCCAATACGATTTTTCGCCTTTCAACCGGGCAATAAAATGTCCTCCGAGCAATGTTGTTTAATGTTGTAAAGCGTCGAAAACAGGCGTTGAGGGGCCATTATCACAGCGGGAGTCACCGGCGAGCCAGTTGAGCCGACGCCTTTCCCATATCGGTTCCGATCGGCGGGCTCAATCGACCGTGAATCGAAACAATATATCGTTGTTGCCCGGCCACGGCTATAAATGGGTCGGCGACGTTTCGCAACTTTTTTTTTTATCAAAAAATTACTATTACCAATAATCCCGTACGCGGAACGGTCGAAACATCGGAGGCATTTTAACGAATTCTGAAGTCTTGAGCGAATTAATTTTAATGGATGACGAATTGGGATCGTGTATCGCTTGACGATAAAGCCAGAAGTGAATTGGTCAGACGAAAATTTCGTTGGAATTAATAAAGGCTCTCTGTTTAAAATAAATGCCAATAAACGGTGTCATTTTGTCTCACTCTGTGTTACATTATAATGTAACTTTAGGAGTATAATATAACGTTCCTACATCACGAATATTTATGTAAAGGAGTCACACACATTGGGATGATTTTCCTACATTTGATCTAGACGGGACCTCTCTCAACTGTTATGAAAATCGGAAACCCTCGCGAATTAATGTTCATTTCACTTCAATTATCATTACGGTCTCACATAATAAAAAGAACACGATGTAAATGCACAGAATAATTACGCCAAGATAGGGATCTAGCTCTCGAACCTGTTTATTTAAATAATAGTACATAATCATAAGTCCCACATTGTCTGCACTGTGGAAATTAGTAACTGCTGCTGGGATGGGAAAATAGGAACAGAGGGACATCTGTTAATTGCAGGTCGAGTTGGCCAACTGCAGTGTTTTCATTCTCCGGCCTGTTAGTTCCCTTAAATCAGAGGCTTGTTTCTCAGCCCAGATTTGACTTTTATTTGTATTCGAAAATCATATTTTGGTAACAGTTGGTGCGATAGTCTCACGCCCCAGTGGTTGGAAAACACTGCCTCTTAAATATTCCCCGGAGGGGGCGTGGCTACTAGCGTCTTGAGTAATTCCCGACCCCGAACGCTCCCGGGTTCATTTCTCTCGAGACGACAAATGAAAAGGCTTTTCTTTCCAATGTATATATCTGTGCCGTAACAGAAAGGCAGCCCCTTTCTGGGGCCGGCCGGCCCGCTGGCCTTGGACTTGACCGCGTTCCGGTCCCCTCAACCTTTCACACGGGCGTTGCACAAAACCGCCAGGTGAAGAGAACGCGGTTCCTTCACAATATTTTTTTTTTCGGGGTCGGCGCTATTTTACTTTCTAGAATTGCTCCAATAACGCCCCGGAGAAGCCTTGAGATAAAGACCTCCGGATACCGCGATTGGGAAAAAAAAAGGTATAGGATTTCCGGTTACGAAACGTTGCACACGCCGGTGCAATTCTCTCTCCCTCTTTGAGGGGAAACGAACAGAAAAAAATAAATATATATACACAATGAGTTATTAATAGATCTCATGATAGGCAGGCCCGGGCGCACCCGAGTACCTTTTTTTCGCAATCCCGAACAAAAAGGCCTTTCAAAACCTGTGTATTTTAATGGAATTGAATATTGATTTTTCGAGAAGATTGAAGTTCGCGGCCTGTATCATTATCATAATAAACCGGACGGCCCAATAAAAGTCCGGTTTCGATTTCTCGGGAAACCGGGCGCGTACACACGGTGGTGCGACCCATGCCCCATTTTGCACGCCAGGTCAAGAAAATGTTCCACATTATAGGACCGTATACTCGAGTTTGAAGCCTAATATCTGGGCGAGAAATGACGAAAGGTATACATTTTAAAAATATCCGCGCTTCGAATGAAAAGAAATCCTCTCGCGCGTTTTGAAAATCTGGAAGCACACTTTTGCTAACTGGCTAATGGGGCGACGGCCCTAATTTGGTCCCGGCTATTATAGCAGTTAGGCAATTTAAAACTTGTTCAGGCCAGAAGAAAAAAGAGGAAGGAAACAAATGGAGGTGCACTGAAAAACGCCGGATTTCTATAGCGGCGATTATACGCGCGGCTCTTCGAGGTAATTCATGATTTACAACTTAAAAAAAATAAATAAATTGCCCGGGCCTTCGAAAAACGGCCGTCGCGAGTCGAGATTAAACCGCAATTTGATTCAATTAGCGCAATCGAGAAAATCGGCACCGAAAGCGAAAGTCGGCGGTACCCGTGAGAACGGATCGGAAAACTGGACCACGCTTTTAGTTCCCCCCTGTGGATACGGTAAATGCGATTTGACCGTAGATATCTTCGGATTTACACCTCTATTAATCATCCCTATTACTTTAATTACACCGTGCAGATAGTTTATTACCCGTGGATTGTACAGCACTTTTCTTCAGAATTTTATTTTGCCAATATAACAGTTATTATATAATAAATTTTAATTAATTTTTTTAAGGAATTTTTTTTTTAAATCCATAATTCACTTGGCCGTAGCATACTTCCCCATTACCGAAATTCGATGTAGTTCACGAGCATATGTCGTATATATTTTTTTGATTTTATATATATATATATATATATATATATATATATATATATATATTAGACACAAACAATACAATGTAAATATAAAAGGTAATGGATACATTTGTTACATATATATATTCATCTCATTTGTAATTTTATTCTCTATGAAGAGATGGTTCTGATAAAAAAAATGATTATCGCCTTCAATGTTTCATCGAGACTCTCGAAATGTATCGCACATGTTATTGTTATGGCACTTAGAGCGCAAACAAGAGCAGAAACGAAATCTAAATTACCAGATGGGGGGATCATTGCAGCACTGAATCGCGCTAGCTGGTTCATTTTTATTTTCACATCTTGTTATAACTTTATTAGGCTTTATTGAAGCCAACCGAAATGCGCTTTTGGAGCGCGGGTGGGACAATAGAATTACAGGTTTAATTGCAGTCCACTTATTTTTTCGGGTCCTCTCGAGCGGGTTCGTTAAAAACACTTAATTGTTGGTTCGCTCAACTTTCTGTCGTGTATCTTTGTCCGACAACCAAAAATAGGAGATGTCTTCTTTGTTTCTGTTTTGGCCACGTACTATGAGCAAGAAAAATAATTAGTAAGGGGAATGGTAACTGCAAGTGATAGTTGTCTCTAGTGTTAACAACTAGCGAGTAAAACATTTTTCTCCACTGTGTTCCTAAAGCGCCAGAAATTAGGACTAGGTGAGGTGTTGCATTGGGTGCTGCTGGGTGGCTTGAAGTTAAAAGTATATCTAGTTAGGACTTAAAGAGTTTAAAAACTTACAGATATTTATTTGATGATTAAATGAGCAATTATATACATATGATATAAACAATATGAAGATTTTCCAGGACAATTATGACATCAAATTTCAATTTATCATGTAAGACATCTTTAATCTAAAGAACCTAACCGTAGCTATGTAGTTATACACAGGAGGATATGTCTTAATAACTAGGAATTAAATAAAACAACACCGAAATTCACATTATTTAATAAAATTAGATAGACATTTAAGCTATACCTCAATGAAGGTATATTCTTAAAAGAACCACGATTTTCTTGGCTGGCTTTTTTTAACAGAGAATACTTTCATATGTGCTTTAGCGTTGACTGTGTAGGCTCGTTAAAACAGAGTGACTTAGCCAGGTCCGCTGCTTTCTTAGGCGGCCCCTTTTTAAGCCACAAGTTGTACAACCTCCACTCTCAGAAAAACCGATGGCAATTTTCCGAAGGAGGGAAATCGCGTTCTGTCCGATTCTCACCGGGGTTTTGTTTTAATAGAATTTAGTTGTTTTTACTGGCCTATTGACTCTGGTTCTTACCCAAGGAGGGAAACTGATCAATTAAGCGCGTATAATCCCGTACAACGGCCGATTTAACGGACCCCATGTTCGCCAATTCGGTGCGGGATCGTTCTTGAAATCATCGGCGATTTTTTAAACGAAACTTCAGTACCAAATTACAGTGCAGACGTACACTTATGATCTTATTTACAATACCATACTGAAACCAATTTAGACACATCGACTTTAACTGTCAGTTTTCTATGTATTTTTCTGTTTTCGAAGTATTTATGGATCTATGTAGTTTTTAGTTAATTTTCATTTCTAGTTGGCATGTGTGAAAGTTTTACCATGAATACTGCCTGCTGATTGGTTCTTTAACCTTAGATTCTGAGCTAATTTATTTACTGACGGTGGGAAAAACCTCGCAGAGGAAAAACACTTTTCCGGGGATAATGGCTCACTGGGAAAAATTCATCTATCTAGGTATAGTGCTTCTACGCCCGAAGTAATAATCCTACTAATGGCTACCTTGTTTTGTGACCCTCCCAACCGACGGAATTGGTAAAAACGTGCGCAATTGTACCCGAAAGACAATCGGCCTATGTAATTGGAAGACCAACGCCCCGGTTGCCCCATCCCAAATGCCACATAAGTTTCAAAACAAACGGTTTGTTTTCGATTACTTGGGCAAACGCGCATTCGATATCAATTCCCGCGACCGTTTCCCAACGGGTTTTATGATTTCAATTTCTATCGGACGGGTAAAACAGATATTTTAGTTCCAATTGGCCTCGGAACAAAATGAATCGTGGCCGTAAGGCATAATCCAATTGCGAGCCGTACTCGGCTCTATCATTTAATATTCTGCCTCTATCCTGCTGGGACGAAAATGAAAGTTTCCATTCGACTAGTCCCTACAGGTTTTATTGCCGGGAGTGCTTGCTTGTGTTAGGTTAGCTTTCTATTGTTAATAGCGGTTTCAGGAAATTTACACTCAGCTTTTATTCTGTTATAATAATCTTGGGTCGGTTCCGGTTATGCCCGATTCCCGCTAGGCATATATACTTATATATATTCAGTAGGGAAAAAATTATACCTTTACTAAGCGTCGTACAATGAATTATTATTCAGGAACGATTTTGGACAATAAATTAGTATTAGAGAAATCAGTTACTCATTATAGTATATTTTTTGACATATATATTCTTGCATTGCTTCATTGAGTTGATGATAGATTCAGGTATTCGATGAATACATTCAGGAGAATGGGAATAATTTTGAAAATTTATGATACGTTTTTACTTGGTACATAGAAATGAGAATAGTTTACAAATATGGAAAGAACTAGCCATTTATTTTATACAGCAAAATCTTGATACTCCTGTAGGCCTACGATGTTATCTCAACCCAGTCAGAAGAGGTGTGGAAAGTTAGCCGAATCGTCCTGTGCTTATAGATGACTGTTAGGTGCGTTTGTCCAACTTAATATGCCGATGTCGTCCCTGACCGTGTCTGTAAAAAGCGTCAGTTAGATTTAATTTACGGTAATAGAGCCGAGTATATACCGACGATATCGGGAAGAATGCAGTCCCATTATGCTCGAAAATGAGTCCGTGGTTTGAGGAGGTGGCGGTGGAGGGGGCGGTGTTAGATATAGTGTCAAGTGCGGGGAGAAAGAAGAGCCGGCCAAGAAAGTGAACGTGTGACCAGTTCCGTTAGGCGAAGGCCAGAGAAAGTTGGTTGGCGTCCCCTCGGACCCGACTTGCCTTATTTAGAGGCGCCATCAATTATACTTACCCCGGCCGGGAGCGAGCACGGAATAAACCCCGGGGTTGGGGACCAGAAGATTGTCTTTGAGCCGGGAAATATTTTACAGCGCTCCGACAATTCGCAGGAAGGGTTTTTTCCTGGTATCGGGGAGAAAAATTTTTAATTTTCCTTTGCGATGTTTGTCCCACCAACACTAACGCAAAGGGTGCTTTCCTCGAAAACGAGGAAAAGTGCCCCTAACGAAGATTCACCGGGGAGAAACCAACGGCAAGAATGGGACTAAGAAGAATAAATTAGTTCTAAATGTAAGATTATATAACAAGTCACCTAGCAATGTTGAGTGTAAGACTTTCACGTATACCACCCGGTACAGAGACTTGACTAACTCCCGGGGTGGGAAGAGATAATGTAGGGCAACCTCCAATGCCGAATTAAAATTCTGACATATTTTAACCATTGGATATTATTAGAATCTAAAATGAAAGTGATGAGGCAGGGGATTAGACGAACACCTGAATAACTCGTTCAAAATTCTTTCGCCTACCCGGCCAAGTAGTTCTATCGCGTTTCTATAGCGGCCGACCAACCACTCGAGTGGATCTTGAGCTTGCTCCCGGTAACAGGACGTGGGTCGGCCAATGCTCATCTGCACAGGCGAGGCCTGTCCAACCACTCCGGAGTGCGCTTCCGGAGAAGAGGAGTAATCACGTTCTGCGGGACTGGCAGCTCTACGAAGTCCATAATTTCCTTTTGCGCTTGACCGGTTTCGGATTTTCGCTATCGACGGAACGTTACTGAAGGGTAGCATTCGGATCAGGTCGCCAGGCAATATTGAGAGCGACAAATTCAGGCATGCCAAACAGAATAGTGAAGGAACTAAGAAAAAATTCGTATTGGGGACTTTGAAGGCTTTTTCGAATTATCGATTATTCGGATTCGGAATCGGATTATCGGCATGAGCTGCGTGAGTGGTGGTCGAATTGCAATCGATTCTTTCGGTTGTGTGGGTAGGGGGGATTGGGTTTGAAATTGATAAACGGAAGGAACATTATGCGGTGAAGCTTCCGAGAAAACTCCCCCGTTCCCTTGGTTCCAATCACCATTTAAGCTTTGAATATGTTCGTGTATGAAGTTTTCGAATCTACCAATCTATCTTCAATGTTTCATAACCTCGGCCATTTCATATTCCGACGGCGTTCGGATTCGTAACGCCTCCTCTGAATCCCGTCGCTTATTCTGTGCCGCTTATTCAGAGTATAATAAACCAATTTGTAAAAAAGTACAACGATGTACTTACATAATTTTCAATATAGGTTTTAGGAAAATATTCTTCTAAATTATTGCCTACTTGAAATTCGATGAAAAAATTCCGCAGTTCAATCGCGGACGCCTAACAGTTTAGGCGAAAACATGCCTAATCGGAGAGGGCCCAGAAAGCCGACGCCCCTCACAATCGTTCCACAGGGATCGTTACTTTCAAACGATATTTATCAAAATTAGTACATCACGCGGAAAAGGTGAGTCGTGATCCGAACGCATCGTGAACTCCGGGGTAGCCAATATAACAAGATAATCGGCGTATTCGAAAGGCTGATCGTTGGTGGCGATGAAAACTGCCGCCGGTGGCAACGCGGTGGGGACTCCCAACTGACGAAAAGGGAAACATTTTTGCGGTTGCGAAATCTGGCCCCCGCCCGCCCAGAAGCTTCCTTGACGCCGAGCCCGTTTAATAATTCCATTTGACCAGCTGAAGAGTTGGCCGACCGGCCCAGATAGCATCGCATCTCCGGCCACCACTTTCTTTACCTATAAACTTAATTTTATTGTTATCGGAAGAGTTGAAACGCAGCTTTCCATAATGCAGCGTCGGGAAAAAAGACTAATAGCCCGGACGCTCGTTCGAATATCCTCGTTATTCGATCTTGATGTTTGCGATTCCATTACTTTATTTAGCAATCAAAGATTCGCGGCGAGAAACCGAAGGCGTGAATCAGCCCGCGATCAGGGGAGCAAATTATCTCAGAATTTAAGGTTAAAGAACAAAACTTTTAGCAGTCACTAGCATTGTCACTGCATAGTAGTGTATTTCGGTTTTTGAGCTCGTATGCCATTTTCTTCTTTTATCGTTTAGTTTTTCCAATGTTCCCTATGGGAGAATTTTTTGTTAATTAGATTGTTTCTTCTGTTCTTGATTATTTCTCAAGCGATAGGGATCGGGACAGATTGAATAACCGTGGCCATTCATTTCCTGGAATGTCTTCACCCCGAACGAATTAGTAGATCTAGCATCTGCGGGGATCTAAAGACGACTCTTGGAACCGTAAATTTAAATGAGGGCCCGCATTATCAATCACGGGTTTAATGGCCGGAGCGTGTCCATTAGCTGGAATCTGCCCTGAAAACTCCGGCCGGGGAGAGAAAGGGGGCTCGGCAGAAATTGGACTCGGGCCAAGGCGACCCCAGAAGATCGTGACACGAGCCCCAACGGCCGTTGTAAATTTTCAATGCCGTGACCCGCGAGATACCTAACGGATAGTGGCACTTGAGCATTGCCCTGGCCGCAAGTGGATTGTGGATCGTTCCCTCCGGCAGGTTTCTCTCGCAGTCGGTAGATTCTACGATTCTACGGGGCAATAATGAGCCCACGATGAACAACGAATTAGTTCGTAATTTAAGGTTAAAGGACCAGTCGCCAGGCAGTATCGAGAAGAAAACATTCACAAATGCCAACCAGAAAAGAAAATTCGGTACGTAGTGCCAACCTATTTCGGCTGCCGATGAAGCATCCGTCAGCACTATCATTGCACTGTAACTACCAGTATTTGTGTGTCACTGTGTTACTTTTGAGATTATACTAACGATGGCGAAACGTTGGAACCGGTCTAGGTCGGGACCGAAAATGTTCGCAAAACTTTCACAAATACCAACCAGAGAAAAGAGAATGATCCAAACAAGTATGCTTTTGTTACTACCTACTGTTACTCTAGTAGTAGCCGACATGCATCGGAGTACCCGTCGTAGGAGAGAAGCGAGTGTTAGTGGAATTATCAGGGATACGATGGTGTATCGGCACTCGCGTCTCAGATAAAATAGAAACAACATTACCGAGGGAAGTTAATATATCTAGTTCAACATTGAATACGAGGGTTGGGTTATTTAACGTACGTTTCTGCCTAGGACCGGTATGCAGAAGCGGCCGTGTAAAAATTTGAATTCGGCCCCGAGTCTCTCGTTCCGAAATTGGACAACAAGACAGGGGGGTTTGAGTTGTTAACAAATGGACCGCGACGGCCATAAAACACCGGCGGGATAAAGTATTCGCGCTCGTTTTTCTAAGTGCGGGGGAATGACTAAGAGGAAGGAAATGCGTGAAATCCGGCTCTGTGGACGGGGGAGACAGGAAGGAACAGCGAAAGCCAGATGATACGGCGAGCTTGGATTTCTCGTGTCGCAATTTATCTTTCTAAATCGACTCCTCGAAGCCGGTTTCATTCTCTCTTCCATTACGGTAGGATGAGATCGCCTCCTGAAAAATCACTATAGAACCAGCGTACATTTTCTTCTGTTTGTATTGCTTACTATAATATGAATATTAAATACCAAGTACACGTAATTGCTCTTCAAAATATTTTATATTAACAATAACGGTTTTGTGTCCTTATAATGACTGTATTGGTGAAGGACTACTACTGACGATGGGAATCTTACAAGATAAGAAACGTGCGGAGAGAAGGTAGAGAATTTATTTCATTAAATGCGATGATGTCTATTATTACACCTAGGATGTGGCTCAGGGGACCCCCAGAGCTATTCCCCCAATATTCACCGGCTACGCTAGACCGGTTCCGGCGTCTCACCATCCTCAGTAGCAAATAGGCCCCAGGAGGCTACTGAGTGCATTGCTGCTGTCGGTGCGACAGTGCCGGAACGATGATATTGTTTGGTCCGTAACAAAACTTTTACATCGTCCCACGGCAGAAAGCCGGCCTGCATTGTTACGCTCAAAGATGCGACCGGATTTCAGACTGGGGCCTCGGATGAAAGTTTTTAATATTTATTGTTTTCGCCGGGAGAGACTGACGACTCTAATAGTTGTTCCCAGCCATCGTGTTTGCATAAAAGATTGATACCGGGGACCGGAAAGATTGCGTTTAAAAAAATAAAACTATACCCCTACCTTTCTTCAGATCCTTATCCTCGGTACACGCGTCCCGTGAAAAAACGAAATTACAGTAATTGTTGCGTACGGAAAATTAAGTAATGCTTTCAACCAGTTTTTCTTGAGGGGACACTGCCCGAAACCAATGGTATACCTTGGACTATGTAGGCAGTGATTTCATTTAATGTCGTGATGTAAAAATAATAGACCCGTATCTCGGCCCATTTCTTGGTCAACTGATCGGAAAAATTCTACGTTTTTCGTGTGATGACGACGAGATTGTAATTCCGGAAAAGGTTTAACGCGTATTAATACACTTTCTAGACAAGAAGCCTTTAAGACCGTATATTTCGCACATGAAAATAAAATTTAAATGGGGGGGAAGAAGATTCTTTGTTCGTATCCTAATGTAGTCTCCTCCTTTCTATTATTCTTATGGCAAAAATGGTATCTAATGTGCGTGCGTGAGAGCGAGATCAGAACTCCAAAACATAGGGACAATATCATGGATGGAATCTGGCGAGTAAACTTGAATTCAGCGATGGGATTGAAAGCTTTACTGAGTGTTGAAAGTGAAATTAGAAATTAAATACTTTTCCCGATCCTGAAGATAATACAAAAATAAATTAATAAATATAGGGAACGGCAGGTTTACCGTTATGTGTGGACGCCAGTATTTTTGCTATAGTCATAATGAATTGCAAATTTCCATTCGATCGGTCGATTAGGCGATCGGTTGGTTTCCGAAGTCCGAAAACAGCCTCGGGCCCCCAACGTCGACATTTCGAAAGTCAGAAAACCAGCAATCCTTTTAACGCATAATTTCATAAATATTTCTCGGTGAAATCAGATATAAATTATATTAGAGGTGAAATTACTATCGGGAAAAGGATACTGGCCTGTGAGGTAATTTTTAGCAACACGCCTTCAGTGGGAATCCGAGAGATGTAAGTTGAAGTTAGATTAACATTGTTTTTATACTTTTTAATAGCTACCGTGTATTTCAAATCATCGGGTCTAAAATGTAGGACACCTCTAAATAGACCTGAAGTAGTACTGTGAATAGTAGGAATGTGAAATATAATTAAATATCTGCACAATTTTGTTTAATTACAATTTTTCGGTTTAGATCGTTGAAAAAAATTTGTAAAGAGCAAATATTGTGTCCGAAAATGTTTGGCTCAAGATATTGGTTGAAAGTTAATATGCGCAATTTCAGTAATGGTTCGCGGTTGGGACGAGTAAGAGGGCGAGCCCGGGGTGAACACTCAGAACAGGAAGAGCTGTCGGTCAGATAGCGATCGGCAAATTGTTGTTGCGGGGGCGAAGTGAGCGGCGCCAACAGCCCGGCAAACTCCTTTTTGGAATAAATAAAATCCCTTTTTCCCGGCCGGCTACCGCTCCCGCCCGTCATAAATTTGCGTAAGGAACAATGCCCGCGCCTTTTTATCTCCCTTCTCTTAATTGCAGGGTAAAGTCTCGGGGCCCTACTGCTCTCCTGATTTACGAGCTCCAAAAGTAAACGCCCCGGCCGGCATTTAATTACGTTATAAGTTCGGCTTTAAGAAGCCCCAACTTCGGTGACCGAGGGAAAACGAAAAGTCCCCCGAAGCATGTTAATCGGGAACCTCGCAGATGTCCCCATAAATTTTTGTGACAAATTATTTTAAATAAGTTTAAATCCGTTTTAAATAAGTCAAAACGGATTTTGTACTACACTTAATGACGGTGCGCTTTTGAATTGAATGAACTGTCGAAAGGAGGAGAAGCCAGGCTTTCGAGTGCTGCAGAACAAAATCAGTTATATGAAATAAAAAAACGACATAGACATATGGAAAACCAATATATGCAACATGTAGTACAGATCTCACGGTCGAACACACATTAATAAATTGTAAAAAATATTACCGAGCTCGACGCATATTGCGAAATAATACACTGTAAAAAATATATGTAATAGATGCGTAAGAAATTTGTCCAGAAAAACTAGACAAGTAGCTCTTCTCCGTGTTTAATAAACTAACATACTAATGAACTAACATACTTATTAGTAACAACAAGAATATCGCTATGTATATAAAAATATATTTATTATATATTTTTTCATATATACAGTTCATATATGCAGTTTATATATATTATAATGTAGGCATTATAGTTTCCGAAATATTTTTCCTTCCATCCGAATCATTCACATAACACTTTAATAAACCAAAATTTGAATCACAAAACTTGAGTATTTCAATTCAAAATCGTGACGTCATATTCCCAGCAACTGCAACCTACTTTTCAAGATTCCTCACTTGTATTTTTATGCCCATAAATAAATTTATCCCCCCTTCAATTATGTCTTTATTTCTCGTTCGAATATAAATCATGCTCAATACTCCTTTGCGGTTAAACATCTACAATTTATACAACCTATCTACTATTCAACAGGTTAGACATACAAAATAGTTTTTTATTCACCTCGATTGTTAGTAATGAATTAAAATATTCTAATTATATTTGAATTCAAACAAATGTATCAACGTTATTTAAATCAACAGTTAAAGGACTCTAAGTGTACTTTAGGAAATATTGGTGACGTAAGGTTAACGTATAACGTTGTTGGTAAAATGTGAGCGCATTTACGAATTTGTGACACTGTTCGTTAACCGCGCATCTGTGAAGAATTTTCTTTTGCCCTCTCCGATTATTTTGACCAAATAACCGCGAGGTATTTTTGATCTTACGTATTTAAGTTATAACTCTATAACAGCGAGTGAGCTCATTTCTTTGTTTTATGATTTCATGTTTTCTTTCAAGTCGTATCATGACCACTTCATTTTCAAACATTCTAACGATAGCAATGCCTAGTTGTTGAATTTTGATTTAAAAAACAAAATTAACATGTACATTACTCGTTGTTTTGACGGTTTTATAGCTGAAAACAGTATTTTGAGGTTATGTTGAAACAGTCCTGTATTCTGTTTTGGATGTGATTACAGTTCTCTGCAGAGATTGTGTTTTGTCTTATGTTTTATATTGGGGGCCTTTCTGATATTTTCAGAGTTCCACGTTCAAATAAAAGTCATAAATATTATTAAATTTTAGTAGTAGTTGCTACAACATTTACTTTTGTTTGTTGTGATTGAATTATCATGAAAATTTACAAATGTTTTTCTGCTTTGTTAGGATGAATGAGCTGTCGCCCAGAAGGGTTCCGAGGAGCCCAATCGCTCCACCAAAAACTCCACCTCATTGGAAAAAACCTGATGAGGTTATGCGAAGGCACAGGTTGAGAATGAGACAGCAGGCTCAGGTTTCAAGGATAATCAAGACAGATGTTGGGAAAACTGATAACAATATTGGCGTAACATTAAATCCAACACAGCCTGCCATCAAAAGGAAGAATCCTTTTAGGTATATTTTGGAATTTATGCAATATATTTCAGTGTATTTAAATTTGAAGCTTTTTTATTATAATGTATTTTATGACAATTCTAGAATAAATGAAACAAATGCTGGACCAAATAAAAGACTGAAAGAGGACAATGATGAAAATGATGGTGCCCTCTTTCGTCTCCTGGGTTTGACAGATCCTCAAATGAACAATAAAACACTTAATATCGATGATATTTTGTTAAAGATCAAAGAGCAAAATGAAATACAGGTAACAAAATATATAAATTACGAGTTAATGTGATTGCTATCACACAATTTACATTTTTTAAATTTGTTGTAGGAATCTCAAGTTGAAAAAGTGATAGGTTTTAAATCTCTAGCCATGGACTGGTCTTTCAGGACAAAACTCAGATTTATTTCAACCAAACCTTTCCCTTGGACTCAAACTCTCAAAACTTGTGAAGAAGCTTCTGGTACAACTGGGTATACAATTATATTACAATATTATTATATAATTCCATTTATTAGCAGTAACTGTCAAATCAACATTACCATGTGGTATTGAACAGATTACCAAATACAAAAATATAATTTTAATATAATGTCAATTAACAAATCTGTGCTTGATTTTGAGACATAATTTTTCACATAATTGATAATGATTTCATAATTCTAATGGTTTATTTTAATTTATTTATCAAATGAATCACAGATCTCAGGATCTCTCCTAGCACTATATAAAAGAAGGAAAACAAACAAAACCAACTTATAATTCAGAACTATTTTGACACTTAATATTCCACTGCATCAAATCAATAAAATATTTTATCATACATAAAATGTTCACTGTGTTTATTATTCATATGCATTTCACATGATATTTACGGTGTAAAATAGTTATAGTATATTTCATAAAGGTTTGATATACCTATTTATTTTTTCTGGTTCCTCTTGTTCGTTGAGTTTTTTAATGGTCTTCCCCAATTGTTCAGCACAGCGTGCTTGCAGAATCAGAATGCAAGACAAGTTCAAGTAAAAGATTAAAGGCAACTGAGAATGTGAAACTGGTCTAGTCTGTGTGGGAGAAGGCAGAAAACAATCACATCTAGATATATATATTAAGAACTTTAAGTTGGAACAGGTTTGTGAGGTGCATGGGAAACGGTAATGGGAGCGAAGTGCTTGACACAAGCCCAAACGCTATATTCCGGCAGTGTTGTCTCTACTGGCAGCATCCTTCATTGCCATGGATGGAACTGTTTCCAAGGTCTTCCAAACATTCAGACACCAATAAATTACCCCCAGTCGGTGCACAGCCCAAAATTAAAGAATCACTCCATAGAGATTGGATGGACAGTTTCAGGTCTTTGTTCCAGGTATGGATTTTTTGTTTGTTAAATGTTTTTTTATTGACTTACAATATTGTTCATTAATTTTCACAGACTGTTCAATGAGTGCCTAACTGTTATAGCTTAATCATATTAGTTAATATAATGTTATTCTTTAATTTAAAATCAATAATAATAATACCATTTTTTTATTTAATATACATTTTTAGAACAAAGTCTACACTGTCTGTAATAATATTATTTAAAATATAATGATATTGTCATGTATTAAATCAGTTTTATATAGTTATATAGTTATCATCATATGATCAGATAATTATTTTTAATCTTTTTGAACAAATAGAATTTTCTCTACTGACAAATTCAGATGCTCATGCCTACTTCAATATATTATTATAAAACAAATATTACAGTCATTTTGTTTCTGTTATCATTTTAAACATGTAGTTTGTTTTAGTTGATAAGAGTGCGACACTGTCCATATTTTTATATGGTTGCCAACACATTTACATGTTTGTTTCGCGCGGCTGGGGTAAACGGTCAGAATCAAACAAATGTTATGATAAGTAACAGTACTGTTGGATTGAGGCAGTTGTTGAAAGACGAAGGTACCTTTCTTTTGTCTCTCCTTTTTGATAACAAATTTGGTGCAATGGTGCGAAGATAAGATTATTTATTTTACTGGCCGATTTAAAGGTGTCTCGTTTACACTGCCTCTGAAGAAGAGAGAATCTATACCGTCCACAGAGATAGATTCTGAAATTCCTGAAGAATTGGATGAAGATGAGGGAACGGGTGAGACCCGCGAATGGTTAGAAAGTTTGGGTGTTGATGCTGATGAAATTAAACAAATCACATCTTCACAGGTAACAATTTATTACTATCTTATAACTGGTATTAGTTATTAGTAAATGTTAATTGCTCTCTGTTATCATCTGACTTAATTTTAAAACTAAAATTACAAAATATTATGATGCTTAGTAGTTGGCAATGGCACACCTAATGGAATTATGGATGTGAATGTTTTTCAGCACAGGGGCTGTGCTGAATAACATGTTACTGAAACATATTGCTGAAATAATTCTCTAATTATTATAGAAAATATTTTTATCTAAACAGAAACCAAAGGAAATTATTTTAATATGAACAATTATATCAACTTATCCCTGAGAGTATATAAAAAATGACAATCATCCTGGTCATTTGGCTATTGGAACCAAATATAATTCAATAAAAAAAATTGACTATTATATCAAATCAATGTATGCCTTAAGTTCTGTGTAAAATTATATTATTTTAATTTTATGAACCATGTGTACTATTTTTAAAACTTTAAATGTAATGTGAGGATTCAATACATTGTAATACGAAATATTTTCAAATATTCAAATAATTTTAATCTTATATTTTTTTAGATCTGCTTGTTTAATGATTTAGCACAATACAATTAGAGAAGGTCCATGCAAACAAATAATAAGCAGATGAGATTCATTCATTTCTGTATTTATAATTACAGGAAACTATGCAGTTGAATGCAAAGAAAAAGATCGATGGAGATTATGATTCTCTTGTTTATATCGAGGGAAGGGAGGCACAGACTCTGTTTAATTTCCTGATCAACTGTAAATCAATAATTCCAACAACAGGACCCCTCTCTGGAGTCCCACCAACTTTACTTGCCCCTGTTGCATTTGTCGGTGCATCCCTTCATGCTCTGAAGGTTACAATCATTTTAAAAACAATTCAGAACTGATAATTTCATACATTATCACTACTATTTCCGATCATACCTCACCATTAATTTTTGGTTTGGTGTCAATTGCAGATAACAAACAGGTCAAGCAATATAAAAAAATAATATATTGAAATCATCCCAAATTAAATTGCTCTAACTGACTGTTATTAGAGGATCTAATAAAGAATTCTACAATATATATTTTTAATGTTATAGGTGAGAGAAAACATAGTTAATATGGACAATGAAATTTACCATTCGATGGAAATTCGTGGACCAATATTTCCCCACATTGTGATAAACTTGTGTCATATTCTTCAGGACTTTATAGACAAATTTACAGCTACATTTGCCACGATTGATTCGACCAAAGCATTTTCTTTAGCAACTAAACAAAGTAATATAATAGTTTTATTCTTTCATAATTGGATGTTTATGAAAATGTCCAGGAAATGAAATATGTATATACCAATTGTTTATTTTTTTTTAGGAACTGATAAATCCTTTATTGAGAAAGAAAATAATGAAACTGAAATTAAAAATAAATCTGGCCAAGCCTTCAGTCAAGAAAGCCTGAGTGATTGTGGCTTACAGTTGAACGTACTACAACGATTCTGCACCAATGATGTCCAGGCCTATGACAGCATAAAATATTGTGACAATATGTACTTATGGACCTGATTATTTAATAGTTGTCTTAAAATAGCATTCTAATTAAGTTACCTATAAAAATCAAAATTCTTATTTTATCTCTTAGCAGAGTACAAAATTTATTTTTTGGTTTAAAATTATTTAAATATTGAAATAATTGTAATTTTAATATACATTGTTGGTAAGTATCATTTGACTGACTTTGTAATTATATTTTTTGGATAAATATTTTGTATAATTCTTTGTATCACCTAATTTCCATGAACTTTGAATTGAAAATTTTTCAGTTTAATATCTGTAATATTTTTTGGGTATGATTGTCAAAGATAATATGAAATAAAATTGTGAAAGATAATTCATTTGATCCACAACTGGAATATCAATTAGAATGACAGCTTTGACTAGTAAAGCACAATAAGTAAGTAAATAATTATTTGAATAATAATTCAATTAAAGGCAAATTACGGCATATAAAACGAATGAAATGTATGAGATTAATAAAATTGGTGAATAATAATATATTTAATTCTTACGTTGGCTACACTGGGAAATGTCTGAGCACAGTGTTGTTTATCTTGGAGGGAGGTTATTCTTGTTTGCGAATGTCCTACTGAAGCTGAGCCCAGTTGATGTTTGAATCGGTCGACGGTTGACTGGAAACTCTCTGTCGGAATGTCGGACCAGAAGACGCCCCCGGTCACGGTCAAATCCGAACCGGGTACCTACAAAAGGCTGCCCTCGTTCAGATCGCCCAGGGATCTGAAACTCACAGAATTCAGGCAGGCCCCGGCCTCCGCCGATTCCAAACCGAAGAAGGTCTACATGCCCAATTTGAACGTCCAGCGAAGAAAACCCACCGAGTATGTTAACACTGTATGGTTTTTTTGTTCAGGTGGTATGAAGCCATCGAAAATTCCACACTTTTCATCAAGTGAAACAATTGCATCTGCCTGTGAAACTTGGCATTATATCAATGGCTCATTCCCAGTTTACACCCAAGCCTAATTAGGTTAAATTAGGCTGTATAAAAGATAACTAGTGTTACAGTTATTTTTTTACATATATTTACAGCTGCCTTCCCACTTCCCTTATGGTTTGTAGGGGTGGTACTCAGGCGGCAGGGATGGGTTAGGAATATGGAATACCAAAACTATATATAGAAGTGGGGGAATCACTCATTCTCATATTCAAATTTAATTCTCACAGCATGGGTCCAATCCATGCTGTTGGTACACTCTCATTCTCACTGATATATATTATACTGAAGTATAAAGCTTTTTTCTCTTGTGATTTTACATAGGAACAAAATTTAGTAAGTGTCAAAAGCTCATTCTCTACTTATTCTAAAATATGGCAGACATTGGGACTGTAATGTTAAATACTGTCCTAAATTTGCATGGATTCATTAAAAGGGGACATTACAATATTAAAAATTGTTCATGTAATGGGTTATAAAAACAACTAATTAGTTAACAAAAATATCTGAGGATAGTAGTTCTCAACCTAGGGGGCCCCTGTAGTAAATATTAACCCCCTTTGAGTATTAATATATTTTAGTTCTGTGGTGCTTACTTTTGTTTTTCAAGATGATTATAATTTCATGTACACATTAACATTGAAAATTTCTTTAGAGAAACTCCATCGACCTCAAGCAGCAGTGAGAGTCAAAAGGTAGAAAGGGGCAAGAGGAATGAAGAAAGGGGGAGAGGACGTGGGAGGAGGATCCAAAATATTATACAAGCTGGTAGCGGTGTATTTGCTCAGGGCTTGGCTCCGAGCACGAAGATAACTGCAAGATGGTCAGGTGGAGGTGGCGGCAGCTCCGCCGAATCAGCTGGACCTGTTTTCCTACAGAAGCCAAAACTCAATTTGGTAAGTTTGGTCAAATACAAAATTTATATCCATGTTCATTTATTTAAACCTATGACTTAGAATTTCTGGTGTCTTAAATTTATTTTGAGTGGATTTTCATTCCATAAATTGGTGGAAAACTATAGCTTTAAGTGTTTCTCAGTTAATATTGATATTTGGTTAATTTTTCCAATTCATTGTTTACTTAGTTGCACATACCTATGTAGAAAAATCTGGCTACATCAGCTAATCAGTGTTGTTAATTGATTAGCTTTCTAACTATTAAGACTGTAAATCACAATAATGTTCTTTTATAAAATTAATGGGTTAAAATTTGTTTCCATTGCAAATCTATATCGTTCAAATAATACCATGACTCTGTTATAATGATGTTTCAGGACAAATTGAAAGTTGACAAAGAAGAAGAAGAATTGGTAATGAAACAACTGACAGAAGACTTTTTAGATGACCCAGAATTAGAACCAGACTTTAACAATTGCCCCATTAAACTTCCCCTTCAAGATTGTAAGTTCCTTCTTAAATTCTCCTTTCTATTTAATATTAATAGTTTAGTCGTGGAGTAATTTTGTTTAATGGTATTAATTTTTATGTAATAGCCACTTTGTTATAAACAATCTTAAGAATTTGGTATACAAATAATGTGTTATGTGGCTAATAAATGTTTATGGACAAGTCACAATAATATTTTTAAATTACCATATTGGAGTTTAATATAAACATAAGTAAATTTTAATATTGGATTTAATGCCACTGGACATTAAAGTAATTTATTAATTGTATAAGATTAAATTATCCAATGAGTTGCCTGGTGTTTACCAGCTTCTCCCCTCAACTAAACTAACCTGGTTATAATTGTTTACTACATATATGTGCATTTTTCAATGTTACGTTTTTTTCAGTTAAGAGCAAAGTTTTTATAAAGGAGGAACTGGTGGACGAGGTCAAATGTAAAACTGAAGTTGAGGACACTGATGGAATAGAAGGTAAAATTTTTACTTTTTAATGTTTATATTTTTTGTGTTTTTGTTGGTTTTGTGTTATGGATAATATACTATTGTTTTATATTGTATTAAATTTTAAATATCTGAATCTGAATTTCTCAATCAAACTTGATTCTTGTAAAGAAAAGATTTATAGGCAATTAATTGCATTTAAAGATAGCACTTGTGCTATATTATTTTGTGTTTTAATTTTGTACCAGTGTAATAACTTTTTGATTGCCACTTGTTGCAATTAATTTTGTGAGATCAGGAGTAAGGTTCATTTCTTCTGAAATCAATACTGATATAAATGGTAATTCCTTTAAGCATATTCATAGAAGATCTTAAGATAATGTGTGTACATTTTTTAAAAATATCTTGACTTCATTTATATCCCTACTTTATAGTTAAGACTGAGCCAGGAATTGAAAAGGAAGAAAAACAAACTTCTGAAGAAAAACCAAGAGATATGAGTCAGATGAAACCTTTAAGCATTGAAGAAATGCTGGTGAAGTCTGCAGAGAGTAGTTTTATTTTCTTACAGGTAAGTAATATTTTCTACCTCAAGGATATTTATTTATTTAAACCACAATAAAGTTCATAACAATAAGTGTTTTGAACTATGTTATAAATAGAAATACAAAATTAAAACAATTTTATTGACCTTTTCTATGTGCCCACTCAATGATCTCAAAAAATCATCTCTATAATTCTTAATATCAATAACATAAATATGTATTGATTCACGATTTGTTTTAAGCTTCCACACTGTATGCCAAAATTGGAGTTTGATGTTCAGAAGGATGTAAATCAGACCAGTGCTGCTAGCACATCAAAATCTCAGGCCCCTGCACCTACGGATGGTGAATCTCAGGTTATATTTATTTTATATTCCATCCTTTGGCCCTGTTTCCAGTCTTGAATTACATTATTTGAAACTGAAAATTTTTCTTGACACCACAGGAAGAAGATAAAACAGTTTTGAGAACTTTGCCTTCAGGACAAATAGGAACGCTCCAGATTCTCAAGTCAGGAAGAGCCAAGTTGGTCTTGGGTGATGTCAAACTGTGGATTGAATCTGGTGCCCAGGCGTGTTTTAAACAGGTTAACATTGTGATATATTCCTTTCTTTAAGTCCATTTATTTTTTAAACATTCAAATATTTTATGTCTTGAGTAAACATTGATTATGTAGTTCTGACAATTTGTAGTAATCATAATCTTATGATGTAATATACAAATAGAATCTTTTAATTTGGAATTAACAAGCAGAGTTATTCAGCATATTTTTTAATCTACATATTAATAAGATTGATATATTTAAATTGAATACAGGGATGGCTAACATGAATATATATGTAATGCACCCATTGAATACCCAGAAACATAAATTCTCCAAAGTTGAGAAAAACTATTTACATTTGAAATACTAAATATAATATCTATTCTTAGTATTATAACAGTTTGATTCTGGATTCTCCCATAACTCCTGGTGTTTAGGCACTGATTTTGGAATAGATCAATGTTTTAAACAGATTTAAGTGTTCCACATATTAGCAATTGATAGACAGGATCAGGTGAAATCTTTGTTATAGAATATTAGTGAGAATTAACAAGAATTAATTTCTTTTTACAGGATCTTATGTCAGTTTCCTTGAACCACAATGCATACAGCGGAAGTATGGTAAACCTAGGCCCTATTACAACAAGGATGATTGTATCACCTGATTGGGAATCACTACTTGTAAAAGGAGTAGTGAAATAATTGTGATAACTAATTTATATTGTTAAATTGATTTGTTAATAAATTAGGTATTTTTATTATGATCATTTGTGATTTATTTTATAACAAGTTTATAAGAGTATATTAATTTCATTTAACACCTGATAGAACCATAAAAAGGAAAAGAAAGAAATTCTAAGTATCCATTTATTGCCATTTAGATCATTTTTATCTAACTAGTATTCTTCATTTGTTTATACAGGTTAAAAATGCAGGTGACTTTTGTTTGAGCAATATCATTTTCTTCACATTAAGCCTCTAAGGAAAGTTATGTTTGTCCTTGAAGTTCCTTCTTCACAAACAGAAGCAAGTATTGATAATTAGTGTATATCTTGTATTGATTAATTGTTAGTAACAGTTATAGTTAATTAATTAAAACTCTGCCATATTATCAATCAGTTTCATATTTAAACTACTATATTTTCAGAAATTATGAAGTTTGTCATGTCCTTAAAATGAAGCAAGGAAGAAAAATAATTTTGTTAATTAACTCTCTGTATTAACTTCAATTAGTCATTATTAATATTGATAATTATGAGCGAACAATCTAATTTATATTATTTTGGTTTGAATAACATGGACAGATTATAACTATCATTTTTTTTAACTTACTAAGATTAAATTGAGGGAATCCGACAAACATATATGTATTATAAAAACATTGCTATCATGCAGGAGCTTACTTTATACTAGAAAAATGGTATTTATTTACACAAAGTTTAGTTGTATTAATTATGGAGTAGGAAAGGTTTCTAATTAACAATTTTTAATTATAATAGGTATATAATATGGATTACTATTGAATAATCAAATGCACAACTGGTGACAGTTGTAACAGGGTTAATAAAGTTGTATATTAACATAAAATTACTGTTATACAAAAATGGAAAAATTGGTATTTGATTGCATTATTAATATTGGCACATTGGTTGGCTGCACTGATCAGTGTGAAAACAAAATGGACTACAGAAGGTTACGTTCAATTTTTACAATGACGATTCAGATTACTATAAAATGTATATCAAATGGCGCATAATGAAATCCCTTGAATATACGGACCGTAAGTGCCATTTCATACAAGTTTGATTTTATAAACCTAACGGCGCGTTTCAGAACTATGGTAAAATCTCAACACGCCTTTTCATATCCAGTTTTCTTCCGTGAAATATTGAACTATATGTTTAGAAATTATTTTATATTTGTAACCTATATTAAAAGCGCTTTATTTATAAATCGACGCCAATGTATTACTCCACATTTTCGTTAAAAAATTCGTTTGTGCCATATAGGTATAGGACAGTAGTGCTCGTAAATTCAACGTTTATACTATAAAATGTTGTTCTGATCCTATTATTATTGGTATTTGGTTCACATTGAAACAATTACTTAAATTTCACTTTATGAAATACTGTTTTCTGCAAGCAAATCGGGAAAAGTACAGATTATAAAAAAGTGTTTTAAGCTTGTCCAATTCTCCAGCAATTACCCTACTTTTAGAAATGACCCAGTATATAAATCTTCAACTACCAGTATATAAATTCAATTCTTGGTTTAGTAATCATTCGTGTTTCCTCCTTTGTAAACTTATTCCATGCGTTAATAATTTTTTAAATCCAAGATGTGTAGTCTTTTACATTTTAGTTTGACGATGTACCATCAGATGACGCTAAATACAATAATTTATTTGACTCTGTAACTTTGTTAATATTATGGCAGGATAACAATCTGTCAGTAAATTATCTACTCTGCACGCATTATTTTCTGTTCATTCATTATATTATTAATAATTAGACGAATATTTAATTTAATCATCCATTCGATGGCGACCACGTTCGGTTGGTAGCACTGATAAGTAGTAGAGGTAAATTTAATAGCGGAGGTTATACTTTGTTTGATAATAAACGTTTTGAAACACCTAACATTTTTTCTCATATCCCTTCAGGTTAACATTTAGTCATGCGATATGGAAATTGAAAATAAAGTGAACGCTCCTCCCGTGAACGATCCGTCGACTTTAGATAAACCGTCGGCACCCGGAACCGGGAGGCATGAAGTAGAAAATTCAAATTACCATTACGAAAATGGCAAATGCGTATTTACAGGTCAGTATTTTAATTAATTGTAATGCTACCCTCCCTTTAACAACATTTATAACACTAATTTATTCCTTTAAAAAGTTGAACATCCTTTGGTGCATACATTTCAATGTTAAGAATGAATGTAATTACGAATAACAATTTAATTCAATATTAATTATCAATTTTGAAGATTCACCTTTAAAACTTAACTTAAATCTGTATGATTTGAAAGAGTTTAGATCATCTTCACTGTCATTTTGCAGAATCTTTTTTAACCAATATTAGCCTTTGTCAGTTAGGGACCAGTTAACTTAAGATTAATCTTTAATGGCTGTTATTGTTTCAGACCCAAATACAAAACATCAGTACGAATGGGTTGATGAGACAAAGGAATGGAAAGCAAGGCAGAATCCTCCTACTGGAGACTACACTATAGTTGGTGATACGTACGGATATACCGACAAAAATACTGGTAAGATGAACAATAATTATGGAAGCTTCATTATTGATTAATACAGTAGTTCCTGAATAGAATTTTCATAAATTAGTCTATCAGTAGGTCCATAAAGCTCTTAATATTCCGTGTAAGCACTGTCCTCAATGCAGCTACCATTAAAATGACAGGGATTAAAGACTTCTATTAGTTACCCAATGGATAGAAGTTTGATGTAAAAGTGGATTTAAATGGCAATCTGTGTATCATTTGATTTTTCATACTATCCAAATCAGTCAATCTAGTTTCAATGTTATTTAATTGCTGAAACCAAAGAATAGAATTAATGGATCTGGTATGAGTGACAATATCATTTAGATTATACATTAAGCTTAATAAGTGAAACCCATCATTACTGAAAACATTAGGTTTTGAAATTTGTTGAGTTGATAAAAATAAAACTGTGATGTACAGTAATATAAATTAGCTAATTAGCTAATTTATAAGATATTTAGCTACTAACTTTATAAGATAAATTCACGTGATATTCATTACTGCCTTTTGCCCTATTTTTTTAATGGTCTTAGTCCTATGTTAAAAGGTAGCTTTGACTGTCTTATACAATTCTTTGTATGCAGTATCTGGGTATTGATCTGTGACTACTTGAAGCCATAAGCATGTCTATTTTTGGATCAAACTTGCAATGACAGACCTCCACATGAGTGATAATGGTTCAAAATATCTGGCTCCCCTTTTTGTAGTATTTTTAACTTAAACTTAAACAAACTGTAACTTAAATAAAGAAACTGTATTATTAGAATACAGGTTAGACACATTGACCAAGGAGTGTATGCAGTAAAAATGACATTGAATATCAAAATGTTTTAGGTGTGATGTACAAATGGAACAAAGAGAAAAATGCTTGGGAAGCTGATACTTCACAGAAAATCAGCAAAGAGGAAGTAAATAAAAAAGGCACAGAACAGGAGGAGGAAGAGGAAGAAGATGAGGATGAAGATGAAGATGGAAATCTAAAACAGAAAGAAATTAAAAGGCAGGATATGACCAATGGCCAGTACAGTTATGAGAATGATACTCATACTTTTACAGATGGAACTGATGGAACAGTTTACCTTTGGGACAAAGAAAAGAATGCTTGGTTTCCAAAGGCAAGGGCAAATATATTAACTTTTGTATTTACTATTTAAACTGTCATAAGCAAAAGTTTAAATATTATTTTGGAGTGAATTTTAATTCCCTCTCTGACAAATCTTACTTCACTGGCTAAGTATTAAAATTGAGCAATCATTACTTATTATTCAATGATATTACTAACATTGATCATTTTATAACTTATTGTACATTTTAAGATCTGGAATTTTTATACTGAAATTTAAATAATTACCTTTTTATATTATTTATACTGATGTCTATGATTAAGTATAAAAATATTGGTATTTTTGTGTTATTAATCATAATAATATTATATGGAACAGGTAGATGAAGATTTCATAGCACAGTATCAAATGAACTATGGTTTTGTAGCTCCTCCTGAAAGTGATGAAAAAATTATTGAAGAAAAGGAAAAATCAAATACAGTACAAACTGTTGATGCAGGTGTTAAAAGAAAACTGCCTGAGGAACCAAGTAAGTAGTTTGTTATGATTAATTACTATATAATTATATTATATGAACAGTATGAGTTGAACTGATCTAGAGGTTAGCATAGATAACCAATGAGTCTTGTGACCAGCAATTCTATAAGCCTCTAAATCTTTCATTTTCAAATAATATAACATTGAAATTGATCATAGGAGGATCCCTGAACCTAGTATGAATGATCAAGTACTCCATAGAGAAATTAGGGATCCTCCTAATAATAAATAGAATAGTTTGAAAAATAAGTTCTACCAGCTATTTGAGGGGTTCCAGATAGGAAAATAATAATATTGAAAATTAATAAATTAATGCAGTACACATGTGAAATTAGAAATAAGTATGTATTTATAATAAAGCCCTCTACAAAATACAGACCATATATTTTAATGCAGTTCTCAAGGACCTATTGAATTCATCAATCCACTCTTCAATTTCAGAATGGTTCGATGTGGAACCAGAAAACAACACAAAAGTTTACGTGAGCAACCTACCTCTGGACATTACTGAACAGGAATTTGTTGATCTGATGCAAAAGTGTGGTTTGGTGATGAAAGATGTCGACACTGGGAAGATGAAAATTAAACTCTACACCGAATCCGGAACAAATGTGCTGAAGGGAGACGGCCTCTGCACCTACATTAAGGTTGGATTTTTATTTTATCATTTTGCATGTCGATCATATAGTCAGCTATGAAATTGGTAATGCCCTCCCTGGTTTTGAAATAAAAGAAATAACTACATTGAAGTAGGTGAAGTTGAAAAATGTATTGAAGTTCTTACTGTATTTATGGGGTTTATTTTAGTTGGTTCTAAACTATTAAAGAAATTTGTGATTTTGTTGAACATCATTGTTTAGCATGATTTTCAGTAAATTTATTTAGTTTTACAATAAACATTTATTCAGAATACAATGATTATTAAATAAGGAAAAGGACATATACTTGATTGAATTATGAAAACATTGAAAATTAAAATGCGGGATTTTAAATTTTTAAAATAATACTGCCAAGAAAAAAGTTTTAACTGGATGTTTATGGATTGTATGTCATTTGAATATTAATTAAAATATAGATTTTTTTAATATGCCTAAAAATATTTCATAATAATATTAAAAAATTATATTTAATTTACTAATAGATTAATAATACAATGAAGCAGTACTGAAAAGAAATCTCTATTTTCATTGACAATATTCCAGTGGAAAATTTCTTGTTTTCTGTAGCACAAATTAATTATAGAAATATTAACAGTGGTATATAAGGAGTCATTGAAAGGGGTAGTCAGATATACTATTTTTTCAATGTTATGGTTTATGAATTTTCACTGAACTATACTAATCACGTGATTGGATATTGGGAATACATTCTTGTGATTGTGGATATAAAGATGTAATTGATAAATTGTGCATAGGAGAAAAATGTAAGAACTGAAACATCTCTTTGCCATTAGCTCCGAAAACGAATTGATTTTTTTAGGGTTCCATTTTGCCCAAATTTTGCTGTACATTCTGCAAAATATTATATTTTTATTTCACCTTTAACCTTTTGTTTTCATCTTGAGAAAAACGTGTTATCCTTTGTACTACCCATAACCAGATACCTTCCACTTTGTTAGTGAAGTTTTAGTTATTCAACTATTTAATATTAATAGGTTTTTATAATAATGATTATAAAACCTTTAGTAATAGGTTCAGTTACACATATCTTCTGTCTTTTATTGTAATGCCGTATTGCTGCAGTGTTTTAGTTAGGTTTATATTTTCTCTGACTCAGATATTGGCTCATTGGAAATTTAAATTTTGGTTTATAGATTTTAAAAATAATTGAAATGTTTTTGTTAAAATATCAGAATTTCTACTGATTTTATTTTAAATATTATTTTATGTCCACATAATGGCTTCAACGATGAATACACTTCATAGTTACTGAACTAAAGTATAGAAAATATTTTTTGATATGTACTAATTGTATTATTAATAAAAGGTAATTTTATTATAATTATGCTTTTCATGGGTTTTTCAACATTTGGACTCTTGAATTCTTAAAGAGTTTAGGAAATTAATAAAATATAAATTAACAATCCAATAAGGTTTACTAAGTATAATTTTATTAAAAAGCTGTGATATTGACAGTATTGTACTTACCTTTTAATTAGGAACAAATACAAAGCTAAGAATAATACAGACTACCAAATAAAATAAAATGATTAAGAAATAAAATTCTAATACAATTGGTGGTCAAATGTCTTACTCTTTAGGCATAACATTCATTATTCAGAATTCTTAACACTAAATAATAGGTTTTTTGGTTTTTATAAATACAAGTTAGTGTAGAAAATAATAAATAAATTATTCAAATAAAATTAATTCATCTCTTAATAATAAGGCTCTATTATATATTGTTAATAACAATCCTTTAAACATTATTTTCTTTAAACATATAATTAATGAAACCAATGTAATAAAAATAGTTTCACAATATACACACAGAATATACATTAATTACTTTTAAAATTTCACAGCATTACTTCATAAAACTTTTTTCATATTGTGCAATTATTTGTTAATTTTTATTAACTGTAATGTTTAATGCTGTTTTAACATATTGGATATGTTATCATTTAGGAAAACATGATGTCTGATTTATCTTTTTATTTCTAAATAACATTATTGGTCTCAATGGGTGGTCTGCGCCTCTGTTTTTTCTTCCCTTTGCCCTTTTGTTTTCTCAGATGTTTCTTTCTCCCCTTTGAAACTCTCAGTGGCGTCTCACATATGTAGTGCTTCCTTTCAATGCATGTTCTGGCTCCCCATCTTAAATAAGCATATAAATTTCATGTTATCCTTTCAAATTCAATATAATAAAAAAATTAATATATTTAGTATACAATAAAATAAAAAATAAACTACCTCATTAACTGAAAGATTGTGTTAAAATTGTGGCTTTAGAATTCTATTTACTACATACATGCATAATTTTCTCAGTTAATATATTAAATAAGCTAAAATATTTTTAATCAGTATAAACTCATTAGTTTGTTTAATCCCTTAAAATGTACACTATTTTAATAATACTTGATTATAAATTATAAATGGGATATGCATTATATTGGTGAAAAAAGATTCACCCAGTCACTAATGACCACCAATATTAAAAGCAATTAATTGTTAAGACCAAAGCTTTCCTTCTTCCATGTTCTTTCTTTTTGTTCTACTGCTGAGTATTTGTTTTTCCTGATTATTGTCGTTCAACAATTAGTTTAACCAGAAAATTAAATTCTTATTTCACCTGTACAGCATTTTTGGATCCATTATGATGCATTTCCATTTGTAATTATCGCCAGGTCTCCTTCTGGAGAAACCCTGATATTGAAGCTTCTGTCCCGTCATGCCCCATACCCAAATGTCCTGGGCCCAGTCGTATATGCCGCCTATCCATCTCTCGAAACGTGCTTAGAAGAGACAAATGATAATTATTATTACAAATTATTGTTGTTATCCCTGATAAGAATTATTTGAAATATGCAGCAATATACTTAATACGGTACTAGAAGATCCAGTGAGTGAACAGTCAGATAATATAGCTCGCGTTTCATCGTCGTAGTATTTTACCGGTGTGGTGCTATTATATTATATTTTTAAACGGTTTTTATAAACAGTTTTTTAACTCGTAAAATTGGGTCCGTTTTGAATATTTAATATGCTTTAAAATTTCTTTCAAGTGTTCACCTTTTTCATTCATGTTTAGCATAACCCTCATGTTGCGGTCTTCCCACTTCTTGTCGAATATCGCTAGTTCGCTTCCGCCTCCCATGTCGTTGCACTTGTAGTGTGCTTCGTGCCATGTCGCTTTCCCGGAGCTTAGAAAATAACAGCTGTTTCCGGACCTGATGAACCTTTTCGGACACCAGTAGCGCCTGTTGTCCATTCCGTTCACGTAGGAGGAACCTGTTCAATTAATCGTAAAGAAATATTAAAAACAAAAAAATATAGGGAAATTTTAAAAGATAAAATTAAAACGTTGTTAGAAGCCCGGAATCGTTTGATGTGGTTTAGGCCCCGTAGTCATAGCCCGCTTCAGAAATTTATTCGGAAGGGGACCATAAAATAAATACAGCTTCTGCAGCATACTAAGAATCCTGAAAGTGTTTTACATCAGTAATAAAAGTGCTTCTAACGCTTGAAACACCCTATTAAAAGACCTAAAACTTTTAGAATAGAAGTTTTAGAATAAAAACCATTTATGTATTCATGGAATATGAACTGTGATTCCCCAAATATGTTGCCACTGATGGACCAATCCTTGAAAATGGTTCTAATCTCCTATATTTCTTCTCTTACCAGTCTACAAGCCAAACTAACGACTATAATGATCCAGTCTAGAATCGATAAATATTATCGTTAACATGTTTCTAGGAATGACATTTTTTCGTGTAAAATATTCGGACAGGAATTTAAAAAAAAACTAGGGCGAAGCGTAAAAAGCCCGCGTTTCTCGCTGGTGAATAACACACATTCATGTTTGAGACATCTGCCTTCTGTTAATTGCAAGGCAGTTTTTCATAGAACGCCCAGTTTGGAATGCTTCGGAATTTTTTTTTAGCGTTCATTCCTGTTCATGTTTACAGCTGTTGGCGCCTCTTGATTGATCCTTAACCCAGAATGTGGGTTTCCGAACGATGTAATACTCAGTTTAATTGGAAACTGTTATTTGTTAGATTGCCTCTTTTATTGTTGTCATCAGTAGTGATATTCGAATCGATACTCTTAGGGCAGTGTCGTCTGCTGGGGAATACGGGTGATAAAAAATAAAAATAAAACTTAGAAAGGGGTGTAAAGGAAATTACTGTAATTGAATACACTAATAATTATGAAAACAAAGTATTATATTTATTTAATATGTGGGGGTATTTGTAAGGGAAAGCTGAGAGATTGACCTATCGAACTTTATTCCACAGTGAATAAAAATAAATAAAATAAAGAACTGAAATATTAGCATAATTACTGTAGAATCGAAAGGTAATAAAGGCAGAGCGTGCCACTTTACTTTCATTGTTTTGGCCCCCTGACCTCTAAAGCCTTATTTAAGTGGCGTGGAATGTAATGGCGGTCCGGTTT
The DNA here is from genome assembly GCA_019843655.1 of Lethocerus indicus. Classification (NCBI taxonomy): domain Eukaryota; kingdom Metazoa; phylum Arthropoda; class Insecta; order Hemiptera; family Belostomatidae; genus Lethocerus; species Lethocerus indicus. The sequence continues at coordinate 4,650,995 of JACDQD010000011.1, forward strand.
CGCAATTCTTTTTTATAAAGAGAGCAGAATTGAAAAGTTTTCTCTTCGCGTAAGACCCAATTCGGGACCGATTTATTTGGTACTCAGAAATTCGGATACTTTGGACGATTGTGTACACTTTTTCGCCCTTCAAAAACAACCTCGTGTTCTGACGCACACTAGTTCGGTCTGAATGCCTCCGCTGTGACTCTTCGTCTGTTTTGAAATTTTATTTCTTAAACAGATACCAAACTGGAAAATGTCTCCTATCTAACGGACCATTCGAGCGTTCCGTCCTCAGAATATTTTCTAGTCGAGTATCAGAATTTTTGCTTCATGGTAGATCGATTTGTTTCAAATTACAATTTTCTGATTAACATTCATTGGTTTTCTGCCTCCACTCTTTTATTATTCTAGACCGGTTTCAGCCATCTTCGGGCAGCATTCCATACATAGTTGTCTATGGAATCCGTAAGTTGATGTGTCAACCTAATTCGGATTTTTTATTGAATTATTGCGTTTCTATAGCAGCCCTAATAAATAATGTCTATCACTACTAGGATAGTATAGTTATGTTAAGGTATTCGATTCAAAATTATATTAAAGACATTAATCATAAATAAACATATTTTTATACCGCTATATTTTTATACCAAAACATTTTGTTTATATTGATTTTGTATTATAAGTTTTTCACCGTATACTTATTAAGATTTGAAATTGGTTTTCGACCGATTGGAATAAAATTTGCATTTCGAAATAAAAAATGAGCACATAATAGGTATTCCAAACTCATTTACATTATTCCATTGTTACATCGCACAATATTTCATTTTATGGAAGGGGATGCTCGAGATTGAAAAGTGAAACAGCGGATCTAGAATATATTACGCCGGGTGATTATTGAATTACTCGAATGAAAACATGCCCTTTTGTGCCTAATCTCAAGAGGGGTCCCGGTTTGCGCTTGATTTATTAACCGCTTTTTCCTGACAGACGGGGTCAGGATTAATCCTGAACTAAGCCGATGATGTTTTAACGACAGGAGTGATGGATGGGTTTTTATCAAAGGCGGTGAGTGCCGTAGGCCGCGGAAATGGGAAATAAAAACTAACCACCCCCTACCGTAGCGACCCGGTTAATAAGCTTATGCAGATGAGCGGAGGGATTCTCAAACCGGGGTGAGGTTAAAATTATCGGTTTACACAAGAGTCGAAAGTCGGTGGCCCAGTCGTCCCACGCGGACCGAAATTGGGGCCGTTTTAATACGCCCCCACTATGTGAGTTTAAGCCGTTTTATGTACACTTAAAGATACCACCCTGGGACGGGTGAACGCCGGTAGCGTATAATAAATGTCGTTCCACATCTGTAGACGTAAGGGCCCAGTAGGGCGCCCTCGGAGTGTGTTTGTAAAAGTAATTGACGATCCGGTCACTGAATAATAATTAACTGAACGGGGCCAAATGGGGGCAGGAACACTTATTATGTTCCACGGAGCATCTTTAATTCCCCCCAAAAACATGTCATACTTATTTAGCTACCAACTATGGTGAAGTTTAAAGAACCTCAATAATTTCATTTGAGATCGCTTGCGTTTGGGACGAATTTAAAAACCGGTGAAATGCGCGGGGCGTGTATATAAGGGAATTCTGAGAGAGATTTGATTGCACAGATATGGAATATTTTAAGAACCTGTTTGACTTCCAGTAAAAATGTTACATTGATTGTATCCTAATAGGGACGTTTTCCAAGGTGAGACATCTGAATGTGTGCCAAGTAAGAGGGCTGATAAATTGTTTTGATATTCATCGCGTTCGGAACGAATAAAATGTGACATTAAGCCGCTATATTAAGTACCGGTTGATGTTCTTGGTCGCAACCTTGATAGTACTGTTGTCATTAGCTAATTTGTTCTGTGACTAGATCAATTTTAATTTCTCGCCAGCATTTCAGTAGTTATGTATTACGGTTTTTATTTTATTTCCTTCTTCATTCTGGTCGTCCGTCCACTATAGAAACTTATTGCAGACAGTAACGAAGAGCCAAATCATAAATTTATACCACCAACAGTAGTTATGTCCCTTGCCATAATTCATTAAATTATTACGTAATTAAATAAGAGTAATTAAATACTATTTGTCGTGTGTCGAGTAGTAATCGAATTACAATATTAAACGAACGTTAGTTATTCTTACAGTATTTATAGCGCCATTGAGCTTCCACCGATGTGCACTTGTATTTACTGTACAAGTAATAAGAGTTACTTGTTTACTTAAGAGAACTTGAAGAAGGAAGGGCCTTAAAATTCATGTGATTATTCGCCGCATAAAACCAGTCGTAGAATCCCGTATTCCCATACAAAATCGTCACTATCTCACGCCTGTCAGGAAGTCTTTTAAAATTCATTGAACACATTTTTTCGGCCGGGAACGTTTTTCGAGATGCTGTCCTGTGTAGTTTGGCATCGTTTCCTGTCTAAGTTTTTAGATCTCCGAAGAAACTCGACGGGGGAGAACGGTAAAACTTGATTTTATGCCTCGAAATTTGTTATTTATGTAACATAAAAAAGTTTTATAATCTTGTAGTTCCTCCCGATAAATGTGTATTGTTGCCAAAACGTTTTTTGTTGCTCGGTCCGCGTCGTGTGAGGCATTCGTTAGCTTCGTCAGTATAAGCGTCGAATAAACTATTAAATAAACGTTTTATTCCTCCCATAGAAATGAAGGAATGTAAAAGTGCCCAACTAGTTTTATTTGTTCTCTTCCTGTCTTATGCTTTCATAGAACTGTTATAGTGTTCAGTATTTTTGTTTCTATAAATATGTGAATTATTTTATATAGAGCGCTAGACTGCTCCGGGTGAAACGTAACTAGATAAGGAAAATTATGGCCTCGTTACTTTTAGCATGTGCGTATGAAATTTCACTTTATATAAGGCTACACTGCTATAAATAGTTTTATTTCCTAGATTTATATACAACATTAATCCATGTTGAAATGCTTTTTATATATTAATTCTGTTGTTTTTTTATTATTGGTACACAATGTGTTTGCACGCATCTCTATTTGAGCTAATTCTCCAATTAGAATATTCTGCATTCATTAAGAATAAAGGTTGCAGTTTTAATTTCCGACTAACTAGTCCAGAATGAAGTATCGAATTCTCTATTTAATTTTCAAATATCTTTCAGCGATGTGAAATAGGCTTTTAATTTCGCTGTAATAATTATACCTTCGAATTAATATCGTTATGCTGAAATCACAGGTCACCAGTCAGATGTTTCCCGTTCGCAAATTTACGCCCATACGGACGGTCGAATACCACAGGCTTCTTTCGCAATGGCAGGAGTTAAATGGGCGCCGATGATTTGAATGGTGATCCCATTTGCCGGGGCTTTTCAAATCCCAGGGTGTTGACGGGGAGGGGGGGGAGTTGCTTTTCATTCGGGAGAATTGATTTCCATTGACAGAACCGGATAGGCCTTTTGTATGCTCTTTTTTGCCGGCATAGCTACCCGGGGCACCGATGGTCTCGCTCGGAGCAAACAAGCCTTCGAACTTCGAAGTATAAATACTCCCCGGGATAGTATTGCAATTTGAAAAAGGAATATCTCGCTGAACTCTTGACGACTCTTAGGCTCTTTTCAGTATTTTTAACTCTAATGAGATTTTTAAATGCTGTAGGTTCGTGATGTTTCTGTCTCCTCTCGCTGGTTTGGTCTTTTACTAGTCCGGTTTCGGCTGCTCGCCATCTTCAGTAGCGGTGTTAGTCACTGTTAGCACTTTGGATGTTTTTTGGGCATCCAAAAACTGTGTACTGTGACAGTACATGTGAAAGTGACAGTGCAGTGAGGATGCCCAAAAAACATCCAAAGTGCTAACAGTGACTAACACCGCTACTGAAGATGGCGAGCAACCGAAACCGGTCTAGCAAAAGACCAAACCAGCGAGAGGAGACAGAAACGTCACGAACCTACAGCATTCCAACCCCTCGCAGACCACAAAACAGGTATATTAAATTAGATTTTTAAATCTACTCATCAGATTTTTAAATCTAACCATCTAGAATTTAATCGTATAGACGCTCTAGATACCGATTGAGAATAAAAAAGGATCAACGCATTTTTTTTAGCGAAAAGTTAGTTTTCCGGCGAGTGATGATAATTCATATCCTTGTTTAAATGTTCGGAAAATTGGTGAGGTTTTCACACACCGCCGGGCACGGGATGTTCCCGCCCGTCCTGAGGTCAGATTTGATCAGAATAACAGTACCGGTCACGATCTCGTTGTTCGCTATCGTCTTCCCAAAGGTCTCATCGGACCTTTAGGTCCTATGCAACTCCAGCTGTGTTATTATTATAACTTAAGTACGTATATGAAATAACCGTGGGTAACAACCGATTAATGTTTGAGATGCTGCAATTCTCTCCCAACACGAGTTGCTAAATTATCTCTGAAAGCCTTGTTGGAGACCTCAAAATTGTGGATTATTTATAAACAAAAATGAAATAAAGTTTTTCCCTATGCCTTACTGGAATTTTACTCCCCCCTGTCGAGACTCCAGCTTGCGGTTTGGCGCCCGCAAATAACTAGAAGCGCCAGGAATAGTCTATCCCAGCAGTTAACCCCTGCCAGGGGTACACAAATATATACGGTATATCAAGTCCGCTATTACTCATCTTGCTAACTATGAAAGTCGTGACTTCGCCCATAAAAATATTTTTTTCTGTTTTCGAACGCCCGACCCATAAGTGGGGTGAATTCCACCGATGACAGTTTTTTTAGTGCATTCAGTCGTCTGGGGTGCATGCATGCGTGAATCGTTTACTCTCAACAATGTCTGTCGAATTGTTTTTTAAAATGAACATCTGAACTGACTTATTTCATGGTCTACTCCCCGCGAATCTTCGTACCCTATTCCTGTACCGTTTATGTTAAGAGATAGATTGATCCCAGAATCTTAAATCCGTAAGTAATAGACTCATAAAACCGATAGGGAAAATTTTAATTCAAAATTAAAATCGTCACACGCACAAGACACCGATTAATGTCTGAAAAAATTATAATTTTACTCCATTGAGTCATTATGAATTCACAAGTGAATACACAACGGACCTGCCGTCCAAACTCACAATTTAATGGACCGTGCTGTTATTTTTTACTTTATTCATTACTCAATTAGTTTCAGTGAATTACAGATTCGACTCGGGTGTAGCGTTTCTCTCCGAGTTTTGTAAAATATTATTATCTTTTAATTAGCATACAAATATGTTGACGTTTATTTTAAACGACGCTATTGCGTTATCCTAAAAGTGATTGATCGACTCGGGCTTAGATTCTCGTATACTTTTTTAAATTTTTGCTTAGCGAAAAAACACATTTCTTCTTAAATAAAATGTTTTATTTTTTCCCAAACATGTAGCTAGTGTCTACCAATACACGTATTACATAAGTGGAGTAGATTTTCACGAACTGAATAGAAATTTTCTAAATGTAAAATATCGGTATTTTTACGATCCCTTCGTGGAATGGCTGAACAGGGCCTTTCAGAATGGTGGAAATCCGATATCCTCCGTACCTTGTCCCTAAACTGCTTATTAACCTTGTTTTCAGGCTTAATTGAGCAGAAGGGGGCTCTTTTTTACGCCGATTCTTGAGCTCCGCGTAAAGAGTTCTGAACGGTAAAATTTTTTTGAGAATATAAACCAAATCTCTGAGTGTTTATTGTTTACATACAAGAAATTTTTCTTCGTTATATTTATTGAAAACTAGTATCACTCTGATTAATTTAGCTATAATTACCAACCGGTATTTTCCAACCTGCTTCCAATTTCAATTAAAATAAAAACTCGAATGACAGATTTAGTTCACCTGATATTGTTATTCGTTCGCAGTGCGATGTTTAGGCACAGATCTATTCAAATTGTATTCAGGTATTGCATTTCGGGCCTTTGTGACGCTAGAAAGTTGTCTAATTAGCTTATTAGTTCCACAGAATCAAGCTCTAGAAAAATGTTTATTACTGTCGTAAAACACATTCGTTTCCTCTAGGAGCTGTATTTATTTTATACTCTCGATTAATTTCTGACCGTCGGCCCTGACAACTGCCCAACCCACATCAAACGTTCCCGAGCGTTTAACGACATATTTGTGTCTCTGTTTATTTCGGTCTTATTTATTTTTTTGCTCCCGCTCAAAAAGTCCCAAAGGCAAACCGGTATCTCATGCTGTTACGAATACCGTCTAAATGAAGCCTGCGCCGACGGCTATGTTCCATCGGCGAACGTCCCCTCAAGCGGGTAAACGACACCATAATGTCCGACCATATTTCACCGGTTTTGTATTTTTCTTAACTTATTTTTTACCGATAGTACGTACCGTAATGAGTCCAAACCGGTTCTAGACTAGGACGATCTATCATCGCCTATTGTAAGTAGACCGGTTTAGATCACAGATCGCCTGTTCTTGTTTTATTCCCGACCCATTATGAGGCATTATGTCGGACCTCGGTGATGTTCTATTCGGGTAAAGCGATATGCCTTGATATTACCGTTTGGGGTCTGTCTCCGTCGATTTTTTCCATTTTTTCGGATACATTTTCCCGTACATTGTGAAAATTCTGATTCTGAAAATTACGTCCGACTTTATTAAACCGAATTATAAATATATTTTTATCAACGTCAGTTAGCATACCGTAACGATGACTGTGTTCAAATACACGGTGTCTGTACACAATAACGTACAACCCCATTCTGTCAGCGCCGGCGACAACCCATTAGTTATGTCCAATCTGAACGTCCATCCGTCCATCGACCATTACGTCGGACAAGTTCAGAAAGCCAGCGACGATTTGTATAATTGGTCGAAGCTCTTAATGGTAATTGTCAGTTCTACAATCGTGGTTATTAGTTTGGTTCCGGTATAAATGGATAATTGGGTCGTCTCGCGTTTCAAGCCCTGCCAGAGCAAGAATGATTCCCGCCTAACTTTGGGACTTTGGGTACGTTTTTGATAAATATTTAAGTGATGTTGTTCTGAAACAGGTCCTGAATTGAAACATGATGACTGGTACTCTGGATACAAGAAGCTACGCGCGGCGTTCATAGAATGTCTTCTCAATTTAACAATTTCAGTCTCGATCGAATCGAGTTTTCAATTAAGCCCCGGCGCGCTTGCCTGTAATTAGAAAATAGCTTTCGAGCCGCAGAGAAGGCCACGGCCACCGCTGTAGATTTGTTCCTGCACGGTTTCCATTTTAGTACGGAGGTAGTAAGAAGTAGACGGAGGAATTGTGCTTCTGCTCTTAATCTAGAGATGAAATTATCATTTAAAGCTTTTGGAACTTTCCCTCTCTTGAAACGTTTTTCAGATCGAGCATATGGTCTTAAACAAACACACAAGTTGAGGTCCGAATCTTATTTATACCCATCACTCCTCTTCGTACGTGTTTTTTTTCTGCCAGTAAAATCCGGCTTGTACCAAATAGAAAAACAAATTACAGTACGGATCTTAAATAAATCTTAAAGGAACAAATAAATAAATTCACAATGTCCAAAATATTCATAAATTACGGGACCAATAGCGCTCTATAAATAACGATAAAAAATATATATGTATCGGATAAACTGATTGGGTTCCGTATCGCCACACAGTTAGTGAGCAAAAAAAATTATCGCAAGATCGCATCGAACCGGAACTGGCCGTCAAATAGGAAACCTATTATTTACAGGAGAAATCGGTCATAGGAAGTGCCGGTTCAGTGAAGGGCATATCCGGCGTTGCACTGTCATTTTTCGGACGGATAACTCAAATACTATTCATAGGGCAGTGGCTAGTTTCGGTGCTGTGGGCCGCTAGCTACAATTCAGTTTTGGTGCAGATGGTAAATAATGTAGTCTTATCGGCCTATTTTTTAATTTAATGTCGCGCATTCTGATTTTTTTACTTGGCGGGGTGAACGACACTCGTTTCGAAAACCGTAGACAGTTTTCTGAAAGTATGAAAACTAAAATTTGTTTCGATATCGAAGCCCGCACTGGTAGGCGGTAGAGTGTACACTTAGGCCCGTCTATTTGCATGTCGTCCAGATATCGCAGCTTTAGAAACAGTTTCGAAAAATAAAATCTTAGGCCCCCATCGGCTACAGTCTGAGAGCTGAAAATATTCGGTAACTGGAGTCGGTTAGGCGCCCATAATTCAGAGCTATGGGCGACATGTCGGAAGCAGACGTTCTATATTGGATGGTTGGCGAATGCTGTCTGGCGGAGGAGGCCAGCCCAGCTTCCCGTTTGAATTTTATTTTAAGCATCGCAATCGCAGTGTGAGGCTTGTCTCGTACCGAGAACTTCAACTGGGGTTAGTGCCTCCTCGGCACTGCTTAGCCTTCCTCCCGTCGAAAATATTCAGATTTATAGCAAATTTTCCTCTTTTTTTTGTACTCAAATACAAGAGTACAAGAGTAATTTTCCTCTTTTTTGTTGTGCTCGTATGCCATGGACTTGAGTCTTCAAGTTTAAGTGTAGTAAAAGTAAAAAGAAAAACGCTATCTGGAAACGATCACTTGAACCCTAACAAAAGAGTATAACAGTTAAATTGCGCTGTATAAATAACGCTTAAAAAATTATTTTTGAGATTTGTTTATACCTATCGATATCCTCTAGGTATAAAGAAATGATATACTCGCTCTTATGATTGAATCCCCGATTTGGTACTTTCCGGCCGTTCGCCACCAGTCAGTAGTAACTCTCTAATTTATGGCCGGAATGTTACCGACTGCGGCGAAAGGCCGAAACCTATCTGACGTAGCATCAAATGGGCGAATCTTCATATTCCGAACCTTCGCGAAATCTCGAACGGCCACCTTAAATTAATTGTTATGATTCACACCGGTTTATATTGGCGGGAGGTGTTGGCGCTTAAGCATTGTCCGCGCTCCGCGCAAAAACAAAGCGGCCGAGTATATCGTTCAAGAGTAAGTTGGCGAAGTCGCCAAACAATATAGCTCATTCTGTCACATGAAAATAAGACAGCTTTATTTAGACAGTTTGTGCTGTCAGTTGGAAACTCTAAGTGACGTTGTCTGTTGTGTATAATTTTGAAACTCGCATAGCTAAATTTATTTAAATAAGTAAATTTACCAATGATTAGAAGTGTATAGAACAGTGAATAATCCGAAACCCGAATGCGCCATGCATTTGTTTGAGTTCGGGGAAGAATCTTTTCTTACACTTTTCTGTCATCATCCGGACCTGTACGTACGGCGTTATCAGTAATTTCAGATAACGTAAATTAGTTCCTCCTCGAAAAAACCGCCGGGACAAATTTACGCATATCTTTATTGAGGAATTAGAAGCCGGAAAGAACTGTCGTCAAATTAATGCCACGGCCGCCATAAAACTAATATCGGGTCCATTCCCCTTAACGACGGAATTCCATTAGGGTTGGTTAGGAAATTATTCCCGATTAAGATTCTTCCGTTCTCTTTTACTTTTTCCTCTCTCTATATACGCCGTTGATTGGCCGCCAATTCCAAGTCTCGGGAGTTCCGGTTCGGGTAGGTCCACGACTGGTAAAATATTCCTGTACACCGCATCCTATAAGCCCTATGTGTGTTCGATGCTTTTCCATGCTTTTGATTTCTGGGTATCGTAAGAAATATTGAGATTCTGAGCCGAAGTATGAGATATAGGTAGCGGGGTACTAATAGGGCCAACGGAAGTGTTGTACGCTTCTGGTCCCATTCTACTTCGCTGAAAAACTGGGACATCGCTGTTGAGTCACACGGTCTCGTCGGTTCACTTCTCGGTCGGCCTGCGGGCATGTGGGCTAAAACCTCCCCTTTCGGGCAAACTACTGCTATTTACTCAACTGTTGCTAAAATGACTAATAAGCCGTATGAATTCGCGGGGACAAGGAATCGAGGAAAAATATCCCTATCAAAGATTCGCGGGGAGAAACGAACAACAAGAATGAGCCTGCGATGAAGAGGACATAAATTAGTTCGGACTTTTGCTGTGTTGCAGGATAAAAACGGATTGTCTTACACGTTTTTGTAGAAACCAATAGTTGTTAAGTACAACAATGAAATTTTTTTGTAACTTTAAATTAGCGGAAATGTTGATATGTCACGTTGATATGTCATTCATTTTTGATCCCCGTCTTCGTGCGTTTCCCCATTTAACAGAACCCCGCATGCGTTATACCTGCCTGGTATTTCCCTTCTCTTTTTTAAGGTTCCTGACCACAAAATTGTTAATTGGCAATGGAGGGGACTAACCCTCATATCTGCCTAATAACTCACTCTCTCTCTCTTATACTTGCTGGGTATTAGCAAGCGCTGCAGGATCGACAGAATGATGCTTATGTTTGTCAGTTGGGACAACTACTCTTTTCCATTCTCTTTCCCATTGTTCTCCATTATTCTTTCGTTAATAATCGGCACGAGTGTTTCGGCAGAACTATTTGGAACGGTTACGACAATCTTCTGTCTCTCGACAGAGGTCTCCAAAAACCCAGTGTCGAGGCTGAAAGTGGTCACGTTACAGTACCATAAGCATTGATTTTCTATCCGCTTTTAAGTTTACAGTTTTGTCGAATAGATAGCGTCATTATATTATGTTTACATATGTCATGCTTTTACATGGTATTAAGTTTTTCGCATAAGTTTCACATGTGATGTGCTAGCAAATTGGGCGGGCGCGCTTGGTACATGAGGGTTAACGACCCGGGCATCGTGACCGCCTCTCGGCCGGGGCCTTCCCCCTTTTTGTCGGTATGTCCAGTCACCCGAGTTACGGTATTGGTTTTTAGGCCGCCCTGTACCGTTTTCCCCGGGGATAAGAACGGGGTACGGGACGTCGCGAATTTTCTACCCCGTCACCGTGTAATTCGCCAAACCATCTTCCGTGCAGGAACGCCAGGGGGGGGAGGGCGTTTGCGTAAAAAAATGTCCGCTATAGAAAGCGGGTTCTCTTCTTCGAGCACTTTGGAAATACTTTATTCGCTCTATTGTCCCCGTAAATTCCAAGTATAATACAATATAATTTACAATATAAACGATAATATATTCGTATATTACAAGTAGCGAGATACCCAAATACAATGTGTGCAGTTTTCCTGTGTAGATTGTAAGCGGATACGTAACCTTTAGTAAATACTCTTTAGTTCTACAATTTGAAAACGAATAATTGAGATATTAATCTTATAAATAAAGAGTTATAAAATGTCTGCAACGTACTGGGGACTTTCAGTAAAATATAGCGAGGGCCTAGCAGACCGTCCGAAAGTTTAATCGAGACATGCTTTTAACGCTAAGAAGTCAAATCCAAAATTTTATTTTTGGCGCAAAATTTTCAGGTCGCTTAATTTAAGATATTTTTCGATAGCCCGGAGATAATTTATTTTAGCATCCTGTCACGTGACTCCTCCCTCGGGTTGAAGAGGGAATGACCTCGTGACCTGATTCTGTGTTGTGGTAGATGCAGGCCCCGAGCGAGTTCTTCTTGGCACAGTAACCATGTCATACATTTTTCTTTTCTACAATTTTACCTATTCAACCGATGGTGCATGAATATTTCAACGAAATTAATTTCAGGAAAAAAATCACCGAATTACCACTTAAACGTCTCATATAAATGCGTAGTCTGGAGGCACTGTTTGTGGAGTCGTCTGTGGGAACCCGGCAATATTATTACCCATGTAATTATCTGTTACTGTACTGTGTTAGTATCCTGTTTCTTGTTTGGTGTAATGCCATATCGGTTTTGGCTTTAGAAGTAGTTTCGCGGCTTTAAAATTCTAAAACAGTAAAAAGTAATGCGCTCCTTAACTTTTAATTGAAAGATTTGAAAGGACACTCATAATTCTTCTGGAAGTAGGTGTTATTAACTTTTCGCTACCACCTATATATATATATATATATATATATATATATATATATATATATATATTCATATAAACACGCATACAATAATTTTTTACCGTCACGTATATTGTCTCATTTACCTATTTGTAAATATACCATAAAAATAAATATTCCTATTATATATTAATTAATATGTCTGCGAATTATTCAGGCTATAGGAATGGGGTCGTAAACATCACGGCACGCTATTTTAGAAAGGGTTTTTGAAACCGTCCGTATTTTTATGGCCTGTGTGTGCGGGGAATAAACCGAAGAAGTGGGCGGAGTGGTAAACGCGCGTTTTATATTTGGTTTATCCTTGGATAGGTATACGGCGTTGTGGCTATTTGACGCGCGAAAATAACTGCGACGGTTGCACCCGAAAACAGTAACCGAAATGTGGGCCAGAGATAGATGTACGGAGTCGCAGACCGGGGCCTAGCGCCGAATATCGTTTAAACGCTTTCAATCGTTTGACTACAACACCCAGAAGGTTCGGAGTTGACACCGATCCTTATTGTACTATTAGATTAGTACCATGTCACGCGTTTGACATACGATGTGATGATCATGATGTATGCCCCGGTTGACAGGCGGCTGTTAGTTATGTCTCAACCGATATAGTCTCGAGAATTGGTTACTTTGTCTCCACAAATTACTCTCCAGTCCTGCCAGCGTGATCCGCTGTACAGTTCTAATAGCAGTTCTAACAGCTGTTGGACGTTAATATTTTTCTTAATCATAATCAATGTTGTTTATTCTGTCGTCCGTACAACGTTCGTTCGATCTCCGGTCGGCCCGGTGATTCAGATTCCCGTCAGCATTATTGGTCTACTAGTCTGCCTTATCGGTAACGTTTTCGAAAGATTTATAATACAGCATACAGTAGCATACAGACCGACATGTCTGATCTACCGTAGAGCCAAGTGAATGAGCGCAGAAAGAATATCGCAAGAACAGCTACATTAATTGTCGTATAAGCATGATTTTTTTTAGTTTGCTCCTTTATTAAATTAAATTTCGGCACATTTATATTAAATAAAAACGTAGACGTATAATTAAATTCCTGAAGGTTGGTGAACCACTCCGGTCTTCCTTCTGAACGTCACGTATATACAATGGGAGGTCAAAAGCGAGCGGTAGGCGCCACCGGGCTACAGTGAAGTCATACGATTTGCATGTCTTTAGGATTGGGAAACGTTTAAACGAAATTTCAGTCCCGCTTCGGATACGGACTGTTGCGCGGCTCATTTGAAAGGGAAATTGACTAAAATATTGAGAGAGGTGTTGTCGGGCACGGACGTCATTTTTTTTTCTGTTTTTTGAGGTTTGAGCCGAGAATGAGCGAGCATCTCGTAGGCGTATTTCCAAGGCCGGTTTTGGCTTTGGCCTACTTCCTGGAAATTATGACCTCCCCCTCCCGTCCTCCTCCTCCTCCTCCTTCTCCAGCTCCTTCTCTTAAGCGTTATCAGCGGCAGGTGCCAGGGCCGATGCCGCCAGCGACGGTGGAAGCGCGGCGTACAAATTAACGCCAACGCCGGCCCCCATTTGTTTCCCCCGGGGAGGGATCTGTTTCTTACACCTGTACAGCAATTTGTAACGGTGCATCGCGTCCGTGTGTTAATGGGGGAAGTTAGTTTCTTAGGCTGTGCGTTCGGGTGGTCCTCGACGATTTCGGTTTTGAGATATTAATCGTTACATCTATCCGTAAATGACGCGTGTAGAACATATGGCGAGAGATTTTTGTAACTGTTATCCAAAAATATATATTGCATTACCTCCTCGAGCGGAAAGCGAGAATACAAAAGAACGTTTAAATTAAGAATAATTTATTGAATAAATTTATCGAGAATGCTTAATAAAATATGTAGTATAAATTATGCGCAACAAAAAACACAAAATAAGTTAAAAATAGCAGACAGTATTAATCAAAATCTTACTTTTCGGATTTGGAGAAATTATTCAGCTTCATTTTTGATACAAAGTGCAATTTTATTTATGCCCTTTGAACATTACCCTAAAGATTCTCATTTTTACCCCATTATATAGTTGCATACGATATAATTATGAGAAATTTCGTTCGGCCGGCGTATTAAACAATGCCGAACAATGGCAAGCAATTCAGGTTTTAATGTTACACGGCTCATTCTATTATAACCCTGAATCGAGGCGAGCCCCCCCCCCCATTAATGAATAAATAATTTACGGGTCAATTAAGTAATTAATCGGCGATTGTAATTAGCGGTCCGATGTTAGTGGCCCGATGTCGCCTTCGGTTCGTAATTTGCTTTTGAAAAACTTCGCCCACGGAGCGAAGACCGGCCGCGGGAGGTGTTGTTGTTGTGTCTGTGTTCTAGAAGCCGCGTAATTGCCAGTTGTCGGGCCCGAGCGGGTAATGGCCGGTTTCACCGTGTCATTTTCCAAGGGTGTCAGATGTAGCGAGTTTAATTAATGCGCGTTGAAATGTCTATAATCCGTTGTACAACTCCGTTTACGGTTCAAGAACCGCCGTTCGAGAGGCGTGTTTTCATCTGATCCCGGTCTTTATGTCGGCGTGTCGGATGTTTATTTTTAATTCGAATTAAAACGGGGCCGCCGCGGTTGGAACGGCGTTATTTTAGAATTACTCCCTTTTATAAACATCGTATACAGTTAACGAATTTCTAAATTCTATCCAGAACCGAGGAAAACGGTTGGTTCTAGCCCTTGAGCGTCGACCACTCACAGATTTTAAGTCTTGTCAGGGCTGAGTGGTCGGAGGCCTAATGCACGTAGTATCTCAGCTCGTTATCATTTAGAGAAAATGAAATTAAAATTCAAACTTTTATCATCTTTTTTTAGTAATAGCTCCGTGTCGCGTACTAAGGAAGCACCATTTTTACATAACTGTGGATATGCTTAGGTCATTTTTCTTTCCATATATTTCGGTCGGTAGTACGTTCCAAAACTAAAATCTAGGAGACGGAATTTTTATTGAGGCATCGGACCGAGTATAAGTTCCAGGGAAATATGCTATCAGGGCTTCAGAAAAATTACGTGACTCCGCCATTATTATTTACGCCCGTTTTCGAGTAAATCACCCTGGAAATAAAATTCAAATAGTTTTGACGCCCTGAGACCCGTCATAAAACTATCCACTACGCTCGACCCCGAGCCAAAGGGAGAACTATAGTACTATGATTTACGGGTCGGTTTAAACTGCGGAGATTTACATTTACATTCGACGCGCTCAAGCGCACGGGGCTCCAAGGACTGCCCTCCGGGATTGTATAATCTTTCGCCCTGCATTTTTCGGTTCAAAAACGCCCGTTTTTACTTTCTTATCTCGCCTGGAAATTCTTCATAAATTGCAGTATATCAGTGAGGCGATACCGCCTGAGAATGAAAGGAAAATAAACGACCGCCCTTATTCGATGAGATTGTTCACGCTTTCTGAACGCCCGGGGTATAATTTAGGGCCGTACGGACGTTTTCGGTCTGTTCCCTTAATCTTCAGCGGGCGAACGTAAAACGGACACCTTTACGATTTCGGTTTTACACAAAGAGTCCGGCTTGATTCAAAGTCAAAACATTTGTAAATTTGAGAATTGTGAGGTTGAAAGAAACACAGGCGCGGCAGTTTTAAGAGATCAAAGGATTAGGGAGATATTAAGGATTACAACAATTTATACACTCTCTCCTTTTGTTAAACCTTATGTTGAAGGAAAGATAGTAAATAAAATCTTTTGGTAAAAATGAAAGTTTTAAGCAGTACATTTATAAACCCGGGATAAGGGATGTTTGTTTTGCCTAAGATATGATCAAAATCTGTGAATTAATATGCAAACTACCCTATAATTCCCACCTTGTTTTTTTATGTTAGTAATTATTTACTCTGACTCTATACTCGTTCTGTTTAATATCCTGGCGGCCTTTAACAGGTCTACCGTACGACAGGTAATTCTCAAAAATTGCGTCAACCTTTTGATGTCCAGATTGACAAGGAACATATAGTATAAAACGATTTTATTAATATTGCTAATATTTATTCAGTTTGTTATTAAAGAATGAATTACCTTTTACAATCGCAATTTACATTTTTTCCTTATAGTTTTTATTCATTTTGGGAAGATGGTCATTTTATCATTTCAACTTCCGAGAAACACGTTTTCTTTATCTGGCAATAAATTCGGTGGTCGGTTTGGTTTTGGTGTACCGCCATTCTTGCGATCTTGTCTCCATCCTAATGTTTCGGCTTCCCGCCACCCTCAGTAGCGTCCATTCTGCTGATTAATGGGGTAGTTAACCTGAGGTGCACACATTTAGAGTGCACGCATGTCCCGCCGGCAACCAACGTGCTTTGAGTGCCTCGTTAATCTAGTGGCGGTTCAAATGTTAACCGACCGTTTAATCTTTCCCAGTTACAATTCGGTCTTAAGTGGCAATATATGTTTTGTGTGATGGATGAGTAGGTGACAGGGTTTGTTGAAATATAATTCAACTATAATAAACCCCATTTCTTTTAGGCGCATTACACGAAAGGGTTTCAGTTTGTAGGACACAGTGTACATTGTACGCCTCTACTGTCTGACCAATGCGTCAGGATTATCGGAATTCATTCCAGAGTTCCCAGAAATAATTACAATCTGGTATTTACCTATCCCCACCCGCCTGAATAAATACTCCCCAGACAGAACATTCATCTCGCTCTCGGGGCTTGTTTAAAAAAAAAGCATGCATTATGCAATCGGTTCAAGCCCTGGCCCCGGAGCGTCTTTCTTCTCCGGCTTATAAACGGCCGTCGGGAAAGAGGCGGCCCTTTTACCTGCCGCTAAAGGATAGTTTACAGATCCCCCCCCGTCCCTCCGCCTCCCGTTCTTATACAGTCGGTCTGTTAGCTCGCTTCGCTGAACCCATTCGTATCGTGTGAAGAGGACTTCATTCGCGTCCATCAGATCCAGGAGTCTCTATTACAATTCCCAGCGATGGATACCGGTCTAGGGTTTCGGGGGAATCCCGCTCTAAATAATTTCACAGTTCGAAAATCCGCCTTTATTTATATGATACAATATACCATGCTCCGCGGAAGACTTTTACTACGAAACCGGTCTAGATTAGAACAAAACAATTCAGAAGATGAGGTTGATACAATTGTGGGCATGCTGTCTCCTTCGTTTATTCTCTCATAAATGCCACTGTTATCCGCCAAGAAACGGACAAAAAAATATTTCCTTAAATAAATTAAAATACAGTAGTTTGCAAAAGTATAACAGAAGATGTATATTATTTATTTTACGTGAAGGGTGTCTAGACTTAGTGATACGGCCTCTGTTTCAGCTTACGATGCTGAAGTCAAGCACTATCTCGACTCCTTGCGGTACAGTCATTTGCTACTTATGCCATTTGAACGACCAGTCGTCGCGATTTGTTTTTATATCCGCGCGTTAACAATTCTGCAGCAGCGCGCAGAATATTACTAACGACGTATTCGGGGAAGTATCGATAGAAACGGACTTCGGTTTTCTAAACGATCAAAATCTCAGTCCGACGGGATTTAGAATCGAACGGCTCTAGAAAAGAAATTAGAAGGGTTTGCCTCCGGCGTGTTTATCCGGAATGTAAAGAACGTTTCCAAAATGTAAAGGAGGACTATTAATCATCACGAGGCTAGCAATTCGACATTTAGTTATTTTAAGGAGAGCTGAAAACGTTTCGTTGGGTTATTGTAAAAAAAGGTAAATTACTAGTTCTAATAATAGCAATGATTTTAAGGCATTATCGTCGGCCTGCTTTATTATCCCCTGTCGAGATGATTGTAAAAGGAAACACTGTATTGAAAACTTTTCCAGACATAAGTAAAAAAGTTTCCTACCCTGCGATTTCGTATTTTCTTTGGTGCGTAAATTATTCGCAATTCGTCGAAGAAAATATTTTTACGTATTTTTTTCACGAAAAAATCCCCGAAGTTATTTCGGGGCCGCTTCTTCCCGTCGTCCAGCCAATGAAGTGCATCGTCTTCACTTGAATATAGCTTTTAATGTCTGATTGCAATTATAGTATCGCCTTTAGATGTTACTAACGCTCAAATACCGAAAGCGGTTTAGCGTAATTAGAGGCGACATAATTCGGATAAAGATAAGAATAGTTACGGTAATTAATTTGACTGCTGTAAATTTCTTAACCAGTTAACGCTTTTTGTTGGTTATCACTTTCTCTTTCTTGTTGTCGATATCTCGGTTAGTTCTCGGCATATATTGATGCATTCCGTGGCGTCCACGACGCTTTTTTAACCACTCGCCAAATATCGTTCCCGTTTTGGTAGGCTGTCCCGGATCCAGGAAGGAGTCCCGATTTGGCGAATTCCCCGCGTTCCTGAGGGATGGCTGGGATACGAAGCGTCTCCTTGGAACACGGCCAGAGCCCTGCGCGTATGGAATATCGGCCGCGAATATAACCCTTATAACCCGACACGCGTTAATAGTTTCTCCACACTAATACCGCCTCGATGAATTATCACCGTATTACGGTATTCTGAAATACTTTCTTTCTTTTAACTATTTTATTGCCACAACTGTAAAAGTACAATAAGCGACATTGATGTTCAAGTAGCACAAGTATCAAATTATCTAATAAATACTTTAATTTTACTTATTTACTTCGTATATTTAAGTCACGTGGCAACTTCATTTTCAGGCGTCTCTAAAGTACATTCGCGTTAAGAAAAATTCGACCATAAATGAGACATCCTTATCCTGCATGTTTTTTTTAAGTAAGTTAGATTGAGGTTAATTTGCAAGCAGTCTAGTAAAAATATAAGAAAAAAATTCCAAATATATATTAATACTTTTATATTGTTCTGGGAGGTGGGAAATTGCGAGCAATAGAATCGGGTGGCAATCTTTTAGCAGTTCCCCCCATGACTGATGGGTCCGTGAACGTAACGTGATAAAACGTGCAGTTGGGCGATAACTGTGTATACCAAAGGTGCGCAAACGTTTATTTCAGGAATCTTTTTAAATTGACTGAATTTTAAATTTAATGATGCGTAGTGAATTTACAATGCTGTAAGAAAGTAAAAATTTACATTTTTGAAGAACACTTTGACGAGATTTCGAATAGACACGTGAGTTGTTTGAGATGTGGCATACATTTGGGAATATTTAAAACATAAACCGATGAAAACCAGGAAGATGCAGTTGCGACAATCAGTGCACCGGGGTTACGCGTTTTTAATCCTGGATTTATCTTATCGTAAATTACTTCTATTTGTTAGCGCGTTTAAAATCGGCCTTTTTACTCGTATTTATCTGTTATATAAATTGTTACGAACCATCAACATATATGCACTTATTGCAGATATCCGTTTAAGGCGGGACCAAGTATGTATGACAGTGCTCTATATCAATCCTTTTATTTGATCGTTTTATCAATTTAGTAATGCTTTCATACAACTACGGCACTGTAAACAACGCGAAACTCAATATTCAACAATAAAATATCATGATACGAATGAAAAATACGGCGGACGGTGCGTTCGCATTTTGTTGGTAGTCTGAAGCTCAAATATGAAACTCGACTAGCTTGCTGACCGAGAGTCGACAGCCTATAAATGTATGTAAATTTATTCAACATATAAATGTATTTATTTAAGCTCGTATGAATTTTTATGGAATCTTCTCGGACTAGTTAGCAAAATCCGCCAGAAAAAAATTCATAACTAAAATTTCCTAAAATTTAGTTTTCATATTCGGTTTTTCTTCTCTTTTTCTGTTCTTTGCGTGATGTGACGATAATTCAGTTGGCACTTATATTGCGATTGTCTATTTCATCTGTTGTAATCTTATATTGTACTTGTATTGTTGCCTCCGGAATTCCTGAAAGCGAGAAATCAATTCTAATTTGATGGACGCATTAGAAATCGTTTTGGCACAATCGTTTCAGCGCCTGTGCTTCTTTCGTTGTACGCGTATTATCATTGTGATCATTTACTGGACGCAGTTTGTTCTTATATATAACATCGCATTAATTATTCAATAAGAATAAAATTGTAGGCAAGAATTTATTTTCAGTTCGGAACAGAATGTCAGTATCAGTTTGTTGACAGACCCGAATGGTTGAGATTATCCTCAGCCTAAATTATCGCTGAATGCCAAAATAATTAGAATAAATTATTAAAAAATTTACCGAAAGCGTTACGTGTTGCGAGTGAAACATGTTCGTGATACGGACGAAACCAACGAACTCGTGACAATTTAATTTTTTCAACGCTTTTTCCGTATTATTTTGTTTTCAGTATTTTTATATGTGGGGACAGTTGGGGTTAGCTGTTATGTGGCCCCGGATTACATTATTTGAAGACGTCTATCGCGAAGGCGCGGTATTGTTTATCCTAGACCTGTTGCGGTAATAATAAGACCGGATAGCGGACGTTAAGTTGATTTTTGAATCCTTTAAAATGCGTATTAATTTCGGTCTTTATTCCGAACTATTTTACTTACTGTTAACCTGATGTGATGGATAGACTTTACCGAAGTTTTGGCCGATAAAGGTTGCGGTTCACTCGCACGATATAATTCGGGCCTCGTTGCTAGTTCGTACTGAAAAATGTTTACTTACGGTTTCCGTCCTTCGGTTGGGGCTAAGCGCGTACACATAGTTTAATTCTCACGGGCGCACGTACACACAGAGAGAATCACTGTATAAATGAGGACGTACCGGCTATCGGGGCCGCACAGAGGGCACTGAACAGGAGGGCTACCACTTGAGGGAGCATTGTCCCTGGGCCGTAGTCGAGCTGGCGAGAGGGAGAGCGAGAGAGTGAGCGAGTCGGGCTGTGTTGCTCTGGGCCCGGCCGGCCTCAACACTGGCGTCGCATGAATGGGAGGCGCGGGCACCCCCTTACTCTACTACAAGCCCTCACCACGCCGACCGTCAAGTCCCCCGCTCCGCCAACCGGCGTTTTCCCGTAACTGGGGTAAGGCCGATTCGCGATATTTACACCGGGAAAATAAGATCGTTCCGCGAATTTGCTAGCGAAAGACCTAACCAGCGAGAGACCCCTATCCCAACCCCTCGCAGACCACAAAATAGGTATTCTAAACTTGAACTATGGTGTTCCACCGGGACATCCGAAAGTTCATCGAACCATACCCTTTTTTTTTTTAACTTTATTTATTTTGTACTATCAACTGTTACAGTTATATGTACAATGGCGGTTGTTTGGGTGATTGGACTTGTTTAACTTGTATAAAGACGCCATCCAGTGATGGTACTTTTGGCTTGTCTCAGTCCTACAGGAAATCTCTGGGCCAGTGGCGTTTAAGCCGTCGTGGTGGGGATAGTGGATGGGTAGAAGCGGAAAGGGACTGAACGAGCGGGTTTGGATGTGGAAGGAGGCGGGAGTGGAATTTGAGGAAGCGTGATTTAGCGACTTCGTCGACTGTTGGTATGTTGAGGTCATTATGGATTGTTTGGTTAGAAACATACCAGGGAGCATTAAGGATGGTACGAAGGACTTTTGATTGGAATCTCTGGATGCGGGCGATGTTGGATTTCTTAGCAGAACCCCATAGCTCTATTCCGTAAGTCCATGTCGGTTTTAAAATGGTTTTGTATATTGTAAGTTTGTTGTCTACTGTCAGTTTTGATGTCTTTTTCAATAGAGGTCTCAACAGTCCAAATTTGCGGTTGAGGTCTGTTCTTTTGAGACGCGTATGGGGGTGAACCATACCCTGCGGTATTGTTCTTATCGCACCGTTCACAGCGGAGTTATAAAATCCCGGTTCCCAAAGTTCCATTCCCACCTCGTCCTATTTCACTATTTGAATCCCTCTGCTCTGTTACCTTTGCATTAACCCTCCTCAGCTCGGTCTGTAGCCTAGACACGCGCCTATTGCCATCACCGGGTGGCCTCGTGAGAAGCGAGAGACACGAAAACATTACGCTATTGCACCATATTTGTACAATAGGTTTTAAAAACGTTGTACTCACATTAAACGCCAACGTATAACACTGAAGCATTCAAAAGGCGCATTAGAGCGACAGGTCTATGGTTGAGACCGGCGGTAAGAACGAACCCTTCCGATGAAGGGGAATAAATAGGCTCAGAATTGCTAGTTAAAGAACCAGTCGCCATAATATGTATGTCGGGCCAAAGATATTAACAAACAACACCAAATGAAAACACGTACCTGTTCTATTTTAGTCATCGGTATTGACGATACGCTCCGTGAGAATTAAATGAAATTTTGGACGAATATTTTCTAAAATTTATTCCTTGTCAACTTAATTTGAAGACACACACGAATTTACTCAAAGAATCGCGTTTTCAAGAAAAAAGAATGGAGGAACAATTATTTTTAGAATACAGACGCCCGCTCGTTTACCGTGTAGGATCGCTGGGTTGGGATAACTTGCTCTTGTTGTAGCCACTATATTCACGAATCCCGAAATTGTGTAAGTCCTTGGCGGGCTAACCTTTGCGTAAGTGGGACAGGGGCGGGACCCTATGAGGTGAGGGCTTAGGAGGAGGAGGAGGAGCGCCTCCGTCGATCGGAAATATACGCCTCTCCCGGTATCGCTTTCATCTGGCCACCGCCGTTTGTCTTCGTTGGCGGCGATTTAAATCGCTTTCTCGGAAACGGTGACTTGTATTTCCTCGAATCGGAGGGTCCATTTTATCGTTTGTAGTTCCGTCGAGGAAAGGGATAGATTTAAAACGAGCGGACCCTAAAAACTGGGTGATAGATTGAATTTCTTACGTGTAAAGTATCGGCGAGTTCGAAGAAGTATTATCGCTGTGAGAAAAACAGAATATACCCAACCCAGAAAATATCTAAAATATGTTAATTTTTTATTCAAATTTGCATAGTCTCTGTCACATTACGTTGAACTATATTAGATTAGGGATGATTTGTAATAGACGAGCTAAGAAGATGAATGAATTAGTAGATATACTTCTATGAGATCAAGATTCGCTAATTTTTTAGTTATAAATGTTTGTGTGTGCGTAGGAGTAACGTAATTGACAAAAATAAACTGATTGTAAACATTAATTATTACAAAGAACGATAGACAGAACATTAAAATATTTACCAACTAAAAACCCAAAAAATATAACCAAATGTATTAGTCTTTAATATAATTGAATCCTACATGGACCAAATCTGCACATAATGGTTATAATCGTATAATTACGTGTAATAAAAAGCTATAAAAAATATTTCAATTAAAAGAAAACATGGTGGGCGAAATCCAGCCATTTATAATTTGGAGTTTAATTTGAATTATTCATGCCTATTTGTATTATCAGCGGAGTTGTGATAATTGACTAATGATATGTATGTGATGGTCCTGGGAGGTTTCGAATATCTCAACTCGAACGATTCAACGGCTCCTCTAGCATGTTTGTTTTTATTTTTCTCATCATAGGTAGCGTGTTAATACTGTGAATTGGTTACGCGCGTCTCCTGTGTTGGGTTACGCTCTAATATTATACCGCCGGTTTAAATTTTGTATACAGAAAAAAACGCTCGGCTCTCTTAAGTCGCCCTCCATCCAATGATTATTAGCAGTGTTTACCGGTTGATTCACCCCTGATTCAATTTGTTTTTAACTTTCTTATTGCACTATCAACAATCTTATGTGTTATATGTGCAATGGATTTAAGTATTGTCCTGACATAGTTCTCATGATGAAAAAATCACCCGCTGGTGACATTTTCCTTATTTGTTATTCTAGACAGAGACGATCTCTGGGCTAGTGCGTTTAAGCCGCTGAGGGGGGATAATGGATGGGTAAAGGAGTAAAGGGATTCGACGAGAGGATTGGGATGAGCAGAAATTTGGCCTAGAAAATCATACGCGTTTAGTTATTTTTCCGAATATACGTTTGAGGCACACATAAATATTTTCGGGTTGGGGAGGTTTGGGGCTGGGTTCACAGGGCCAGACTGTATTCCCATCGAGGTGACCGCTTAATCTTCATCGAAACTTGTTTGTCGAGACGAAAAAACATCGATGTTAAAATACGAATTTAATAAATATTCATCGGATCCCCCTTGTGTACTTTAATAACTGTTCTGATGAGGGCGGCTTTTCGAACTGGATGGCTCCGCCGCCGGTATGTGAAAAGTGGCCACAAGAGATTGCCCAATCTCACTATCTCGAGGCCCGGATCTTGTTCTCGTCAAACCTCTGACAGTTGTCTTAGATTCGTTTTTTTCCCTTTACCCAATTCTCTCTTCAAACTCTTCTGGAATTTGTACGGAGGAAGTTATTAAATTTTTTTTAATCTGCGATAGCTCCTTTGTCGGTCATCGAGTTACGCGCTCCCATCATTCCACCTTCCGCCTAATAATCGCATTATCGCATTATGGATTTTTCTTTTCTGCTTATTGCGCCCGTGATAACCTCGCGTCTTGCCTGGACCGGTTTAGAGAATAGAAAATTTTGATTATCCAAAAAGAAATATACGTATATTGGATCAGTTCAAGATGGACTCTGCAATACAACTGGGCTAATTGTAACATCCACATTGCCAATAGTGTACGGTGAAACACAGACATAACCTTATTTAAAGGTGTTTCATAAATTTCAATGTTTGTATTCCACCGTGCCCTAAATTACTAACGTATGTAATATCTATGTAATTATAAATATTACCTCATTATAAGTTAATTACATTCCATTAAATCACGAATTCCTTGAAAGAAATTAACTTTCAAATTTCAATAATTCCTCCAAATTGTAAAGTAAGGCCTGTTGAGAGGCCATAAATTAAAAAATTTAATTTTGAAAATGAATTGACGGAAAGGATCTTCTAAACTTTAGATCATCGTTCAAAAATCCCACAATTTAAAATTTTTGAAAATCCTCCATTAGGCTCAAATTCTTATTTATGAACTTTTATTTAGGAACATGTGTCAGTGGAGCGTGTGCTATACTGTATCCATAATCATTGAAAGCGACTGTATGTTTATATTTATAGTGTAGATTAAAACATCTCGTACAGCTGTTATTTTCCAGAAAGTTTGCGAACCGAATATTAAAAATTCATTGTGGCTTAAAAATGAGCATTTATAATATTCCAGACTAAATTCCAGCTAACAGGGTATAAAACCGCTGAAGCGTGTTCGCGATTATGTTTTCCAATGAGTGAATTCGTTCCGCCTCGTGTACCGTAGTGGTTTTACGATTTGTTTGTTTTTGTTTTTTGTTTAATTTCTGCAATGCAAAAATGCAGTATATTTTAATTGGTAACGCTGAAACCTATTTTACGACCGGTATTACAGGAGACGAATGGCCTTCCTCTGCGATAACTTTTAATGTACACAGTGATTAAATAATGGATACTCGTTACCTATTATCTTTCAAGGAATTGATTATTCCATGAATTTATTACGCCTACTAAGATATTG
Source organism: Lethocerus indicus (assembly GCA_019843655.1). Taxonomy (NCBI): domain Eukaryota; kingdom Metazoa; phylum Arthropoda; class Insecta; order Hemiptera; family Belostomatidae; genus Lethocerus; species Lethocerus indicus. The sequence continues at coordinate 4,676,272 of JACDQD010000011.1, forward strand.
TCATTTTATAGTCACTTTTCTGCTGTATTAGTACGCTATTAATTATCTTTTTTTTCTAATTGTTCACTTATTTATATTGGTTATTTCTCGATTATGGGTTCTTCATATGTTTTCTGATGCAATAATGGATTCATTTTACCTGCTGTCTAGATGCGAACATCACATTCGATTCGGTGGAAGAAAATTTTTTTGTGATAACGTAAACTTTTTGTGATAACGTAAACTATTTTCTGGTGCTTCCAATGTCTGATTTTAATGGTTACTGTCGAAAATATAAACATTCATAACATTTCGATAAAACTGTACATGATTTAAACGTTTGATAATGATAGTTTTATTGCCTTTTTTAATTGAAGTAATGTAATAAGATATTTGAGTTTCGTTGCCCCCGTCCTAATAAAAGTCTGGATCCTGTCTGGCTCGAACTCTGAACAGTACATTTGATTTTCTCCTTCTTGAACCGTTCCGTTTCTAAGAGACCGTGTTCTGACTCCGCGACCGATCGGATCGTTGTTTCTTGAAACCGTCCCTAGAATTACCGCGAACGAGTCGTACTGCGATAAGAAACAAGTTTCTCGGAGCGAGAGGAAAGGGAGCCGGCCGCCGCGGTCTAACGGTAAATTCAAACGTGAAATCCTTTCGGTGTCAAACCGGAAGATTACAAAGGGATTTCGACAATGCGATGTCCCCGCTATAAATAGACCCCCGGGGTCGGCCGGCGGAATCGAGTTTTTGTTTTAGCGTCCCCTTTTAAAGTTTAAGGTTCCGCTCGAGAATTTTTGATCTCGAGAACTGATCGATTATTATTTTAAGAACCGCTAAAAATATATACGCTCCTAATATACGACCATTAACTTAATTAATGTAAACGACATAATTGATTGTGTGGAGCCGTTTTGTGCGTGTGTGTGTGTGCGCGCGCGTTTAACGTTCGCATCTAATTCCGGCCTGGATCCATAAATTAAAACGTGTCGCGGCATTTAATCTATCCGACAATGCCCGGCTTCTCTGTCCGAAAAACACGGTTTCGAACGATTTAACGGCGTTGTTTTATTTTTTTAAATTTCAGTTTTAATGGCGGAGTTATAGCCGGCGATATAATTTAACAGCGTGTCCAATATAATCGTGCAGTTATTGGAGAAAATTCGGTCACTGTTGGTATCCCCCAAGGAGGGGGCTATAAATCTAAACTTGGGCTATTTATCGAATTTTAATCCATACCAAAGGATACTTTTCCCTAAAAATTGTATAAGGCGAACGGGTTCATAATTAAAGTCATATCCCTATCCAAATGCTAATAACTAGACTAAAATAAAATATTGTTTTTATAAACGTGATGTCCATTTTCCCAACAGATTTGAATTTAATAAATATAGGTACATAGACCGATAGCAATTCTATTGACTGTTACTACCGGCGTGAGAGCCCCCTTATCGTTTAGTATCCCAGTCTGTTACACCTTGATTTATATAGAGAATTTCCTATATGGAATGTTTCTCGTGCAATGTGTGATTTCCCAGTACTGCGAATCGGTGGGATACGGAAATATTTATTAGTACCTTCACAGCGGTTTTATGTATGTTTAGCGGTGACAACGTGTTCTCGCCTGCAGATGGAAGTAAATCTTTCGTATGGAAAATTAGCGCATTTATTTGGGACGGCTTCTGAATTCTGATCGGGTACACCGCGTACCCCGTACCGCGTTGCGGCCGCAAAGCGGACCTACCGGAAAATTAGCGGGTCGGAAATTTTAATGTCCCTTTAAAAATGGGGCTTTAAAGCCGCGGCTTGGCCCTCGCGGTAGATCCAAATAGCGGCGGGTCCGTGCCACAGATTACAACCGGTGCCTTGCGGTCAGTGTCCAATTTATGCCCGTGGATGAGGCAATAAAAAATATTAGCCAGTAAAAATTTTTTGATTTTACCCCACAGCGCTGTAAGAAATTATTAAAAAACATGATTGGACCGATCGGAAATTGTTAATTTCAAAAAAGCCGTTCTGTTTTCGGCAATTAATAATATATTAGGAGTGACAAGATAAATTGTCACTTGAGTTGGCTTCCGGTGAGATCGCGTGATGTGTGGTGTGTTGGCGGGGTTGACCCCCTGGGGGGATAGAAATTATAAACTGCCGATTGATATAAATCATATGGAATTTTAATAATGCCAACAATTTAGATGATGAAAATCTTCTCTCGTAATTCCGTTCCCATTGAATCTATTCATCATAGTCAGAAAACTTTAAAGTGTTTAATTCGTTAATCCATTTTCTTTTGAAGTTTATATTTGGACTAGGCGAACGTACTTTTTCTGTGCAGTTGTGACGCAGTTCCCAATTTTCCTGTTGGTTTTTCTAAGTTTACTGCACTTCCGGTAACCGTTTCTGGAGTTTAGCAAACACACTTATTTATTTTCCCTCGCTGTATCTGGTCGGGCGCTAACCGCTACTCCGTTAGTCTATTTACGGTCTTGTTCGTGAAGAGTGTTTCCCAACTTCTTTTTACCGCCAGGCCCCCTGAAGTTGAATTATATCATATATATTTTTACATTATTGATACAGTCATATGCCTCTAGGTACTTTCCATTATGAGGACATTTCGAACGGGTTTAATCCTATATAACCGTTCGAAAGTACACCTCGCGGCTTATTATGTTCCTTAACCTAGAAATAATTAAACGAAATTCATCGAAAAAGTATCTTCATCGAAAAATGAGTATCAAACTGTGATTGAGTATTTCAAAAAACGGGCTGCGGTACATATTTTGGGACGCCCACTGTTTTAGTACTTGCGTCAGTCGTATGGCGTACACGTGTATATCAACTCACTGGGGGCGAAGACAAAGAAACTAATTAAAAGTAGAATTTTTTTCGACTAATGAATCCTACAAAGGGAGACGTCCGGAACTTTGGAGGATACAAGTGGTGAATACAATATGAACATTTGAGCGGGTTTCGAAGCGACCGGCGCGGAACGACCTCGGCCCTGGGGCCATTAGGATTGAACCGGTAGATCAAAGGCTACATTTGTGATACCCTGGGTTTAAAATAATGTTATGTTTCAATGAATGTTAGGGTTGGCACGTCTGAGACTCGTCATTATTCCGATGAAAGGATTGTTGAGAGCCGGCTCGGCATTTCTGGCTGCCGGTTCGATTCCAGCCCAAATCAAAGTATTTTGCGCCAAAACCTAAAGAAGGTTTGGAATTTCGTTCCAGTTCCAGACCGATTTTGGCTTCTCGCCACCGCCGTCGCATTTACTGACGGAATGCTACTGAGCAGCTGCAATATGTCTCCCGTAGGACTAAGTCAGCAAGAGTATGATTAGGGCGGCACACCCAATATGTATGTAGATTCAAGAGAGCACTACTAGTAGTGCTGCACCCCTGCATCACTGGTTTGCTGTATTGTCTAACAAAAATTCCTCTCAACCAATATCTCAGAACAATTATTTATCTTTATTTATTTTTCGTGAATCTCTTCCAAAATATTGTTTACAGACAGTTAGCTAGGGGGCTAACTGGTATTCTAAAACCGTTACTGAGATTTGAATCGTTAATTAATGTTTGCAGTGAGCTGAAACTTAATTTAATCTGGGTGGTTAGAGGTGCTAAATAGGTTCACGAGTTCGATCACACCGGTTCCTTAGTATCGTGTTTGGTCTCGACACGACTTCTAAATCGATGGAACTACTTTATACTCAGGTTCTTAATTGAATTAAAAAGAAGGGTCTTTTTACACAAAGAAACTGCAGCTCCTGAATATTCAAGCTTTCATTAGTCATACTGTAAATGTTCGGATTTTCTCATGATTGATGTTATTAAATTTCTGAGTTTCTTTGAGGAAGATGGGCTGACTGTTGACGGGGTCACTTTGGCGGTTATTAATTATATCGCGCTTTGATTCTAAAATTAAATACTATGTTCATATCATCAAATAATAAAAAGCACAGGATAAATTTAAGCAATTAAAAAATATCCAGTATAAAGATACATTTCTCAGTTTAGTGCTTAAAATAATCTTCCTTTTCTTATGAACCTTATACCGTCGAGGAGGTATTGAGCGTAATGCCAAGCTCCAGATGTACTTCCCAATCTGAATTTCACGAATTGTTCAATACATTATGAATTGTTCTTTTTACACACCGGCCCTCTAAAAATTGACCCCGACTGAATGCCTTCCGTTCGACCCGACATTCGACGTTTGACCGACCCAAGTCCTTGAATCTTTGACACAGACCGGCGCCCGAACGTTTGTTTTATTTTCAAACCACGGTCCGCTATGCAGATCGCACTCTGACTGGTTAAAGACAGCTTATCTTTCTCGTTTCAACTTCTTCCTCATGGCACGCCCAACTCTTAAACAAGCTACATTTCTCTGGAAATAAACCTAGCTCACGAGGCAAATTGGCAAATTTCTTTCTCGCAATTCGAGCTTCCATTTTTCACATTGCTCCGTGATGAATTCTGTATTTCGAGTTTTCAGTGGATTCTGAAATATTTCTCACGGTCTTGTCCGTGTAGGAACCCTAAAGGAAGTTATTTAGTACGATTTGAATCGATTTTCCTTTAGTTTTCAAACACGTTTTACCTGTATCCAAGACTGAGGTAATAAAATGTAAGAGGAGGAAACTTGAATTATTACTAACTTCCGGGGGAATCGCGTAATAGGGGTTGACCCCTGATGATTGAACCAATAAGTCTACAGAAAGGTCGGAAGCAGCCACAACCCGTCAGAGAGAAAGGCCAAAAACCCTTCCACTGGAGCTCAGGCGGTTGCCAAGCACACGAAAAAACCCGGAATAGTGGGGATCTACCCCTGCCAACCGAAGTTCTTCCCACAGTATTCGCGATCTTACGAGAATATAATTATTGATAAGTTTATATTAACACTAATACTGCACTGGTAGGATTACCTACAAAATTTCGGGGATGACTCGTCCCAACTGCATACTAATTAAAAGTCGATAACCCAACCGAACGTTATGCACAGAGATCCAATCTAGCTAAATTGGTGTATGACTTTCTAAATTAGCCGAGTCAATTAATAAACTTCATTAGACGGCGCCCCTAATCAGTTACGTGGCCCTGGAGTTCCACAGGACTTGTTTGTTTTCGTTTTTTTCCCCAGACTAATTGAACTCGGGTTCCAGTTTAAACTGACGGCACAGCGCCGAAAGTTTGATAATAGGGAGCGTCTCCTGTTATCCGACGTTTTATATTTGGAACAGAAATCATGATGACGAAAGGCACATGAATCGGTCGGTGGTGATCGTCGGGCGAGCGACGCCCATTTCGGTTTGTTAGGAATTGACAGAAAACAGTCTTTTTTTCCCAGCTCGGCTCCTATCTATAGCTTGGCTGCGAATCGAACGAACGGTCCTTATTTAATGCCCGCCCCGGCAATAAATTGGGCTGACGTCGCCTTTCTCTAGGAGCCGATGAAAAATAGTAGCTGTCTTTGAACCTCGCGGACATAAAGAGATGTATTGTAAAGAATTAGATTTTTAAATGCACCTACAGAAATTTTTATAGTGTTTATTCTATTTCTCTATATTGTAGTTCTTTACAATTTTATAACCGGGAAATTAATTAGGCGATAACTCGCCTGTTCTACCTAACTTCTGAGTCGCGACATTTTGATACTATTCGATCAGAGAAGGAATTAAATCTGTCTTATTATTAGTATTTATTATTATATTGAACCATTTAATACTTTGTACTCTACTATTACTATTTTTAAGTTTGATATCCCTAGGGGATTGTTTATGTCAGTATCCTCTGGTCAGGACGTTAATCGTAGATTCTATTGGTATATGATGGAAGGTTACAAGATCGATAATTTTTCAAATTTCAAAAGTTCTGCCATAATGTGGCCAGTGCGCACAGTATTACAGAAATGCAACTTATTTTTTTGCCTTGGAATCGGACCGAGTCCAGTCTGTAAGTTTATTTTTGGGCATTCCGTACCGCCTATATTTACGGAAATGAACCTCGCGACGAGGTCATTTACAAAACGATTAACTTTTTTTTCCCCTCAGCAGCGATACGCATCCGTTCGCGTCATCGCTCCGAATGAAACCGAAACCGGTTTCATTAATCACGTCCATTTGCAGAAACACTTTCAATAATAGATGTTGTACTGACAATGGCGGGGTGGCGCCGAAGGTTAACGCTCCGGGCCCTGGACCCGTTCCAAATATTCGAATTGTTCTTGCTCTTGTTGTCTGGACAACTTCGAAATTATCCTGTTCCATCTTTGTAATGGCCCTTGTTATACGTTGAATAATGGAGCCGGCCGTGAATAATTGTCGGGCCCGAATGGGTTTATGACAATTGGGGTTCGAGGTCGCCGGTTTGTTTCCCTGCGCCCCGTTCGTCGTCGATCCGTTCTCGATTTATCGTCCTCGGTATTAAATCTGTTTTTAGCCAGCCTAGAAATTGCCAACGATTCGGTTTGAATTATTCATACCGGCCGTTTCGAGTAGCCGACGAATGTTTATTGATGTCCCAATAGCGAAATGCCCCGCTCCTTATTTGGGGACGAAAAGGGAGAAGCGCTTTCATAAATTTTCATTAATCCGCTGGTGCGGCAATTGCCGGCATAATTTGTTTATAAATCACCTTTCCGGGATTTATTATTGGCTCTGTATTCATGGAGTATGTTCTTCTGTATCTCCGGACAAGTTGATTAAGATTTTCCCCTTGCAGGTTTCTCCCACCGTCGGTAGACACGTTGATGTCGTATGTAACCCTTATATTTGGATTCATCCAAAACTGAGACCCCCTCTATTCAAAATTAACATTTAAAACGCTTTATACAGATTGTTTTTATTATTGTAAGTTCAACTTTCGGTTTGTCCAGCGCTTTCTTACAGTGCGTAGTTATAATTAGAACAGTTCCTAATAGTAATCCTGGCGGGAAATTTGTCCCGTGAGAACCTTAGAATTGATAAATTGAACTTTAAATTGAGCGGGATAGATGCTCAGTTAGGCTCATTGTCCCCATCGGAATGCCACACGAATATAATTGCATGCATTCCAGAGGCGCTGAGAGAGCATCGGCTTTTTCGGAATATCCGGCCCTGCGATAGCTTTCCGGCTTTGGGGTTACGCTGGCGACAAATTAGATATTGATAGATAAATAGAAAAAAAGGAAATATTCGAAAAGAAATAGGAAGCGGTGCCAACTCCTTGACCTTTCGTGGTCTATATCGCAGATCGCGTACATCTCCCTTATCGCTCCGATGTCCATTTGTGCTCCGCTTTAATTGCAGTCTGACTCGAAGCGGCGGGGGGAAAAAAGGAATTAATTTATTTCCCGTTTTCTTATTTTCATCGAACGACATCTCTCTTAGAGATAACCCTATTTCGCCTGAAATGGAGCGTATTATTCTCTCTGTCCTTTTTTTCGAGAACATTATCCAACTCGAAACAAATAACGCCGAAGGCCGTCGACGACTCTATTTAAATGTCTATTTCTGTCCCCTTACCCATAACTAGATAATATTCCTGACCACCGGATAATGGGAAATAGCGCTCTGAGTAATCCTAAGAAAAATTTTCCTTGTTTAATATTCAAACGCCAGTATAGTTCTGACACAGAAGGCAGTCATCGTCTTTTGCTTAAGTTGTATTTTTGGCACAACGTGCTCCAACGCTCAGTGCTGTCGCGAGGTCTCTTCTGGCTCTTTTAAGGGAAACAGTTATAATTGTGGTATTGGCTGCTGTCCCAAGCCTCCTTACCTTCTGGAAGCATAACAACTAATTGATTGATTACGCTGATTCAGTCCATAAATTTTAACATAATAATAATAAATAAATGTAAGCATTTAAGTGCTCCCTTAATAGCGTTTCGAGCTCAAAGAGCGTTTCAACGCCCACTGGTGTCACGGGGACCGGTAATGTAGAAATAAATTTCGCAATAATGTTGAATGAATCCGATTGCGTGCTGTTCTAACGCGATTTATTTGCATCTTAAACGCTTGCTTGGGGGCACCCCCATCACCTCCAGACTAGCCGTTTTTCTTGGTCGTTAAAATTACAGGGTAATATTTTTCCATATTGCGTATACTAGTTGATGGTACTATTTGTCTGTATTTCAGGTTCTTCGGTTTTGTTCAGTTATTTGAATTTTATATTTATATCAATATCCTCATTAGAAATGAAAATTTTTAAAGTAATATTTGGTTAATGATGAGATAACTCATATACAATCTTATACGTTAGAAGTAATCCTTGAAATACTCATTATTTAGGTATTACCGTCTCGGAGCATACCGGGCTCTATCATTTCCTATTCCGATTGAGCTCCGAAGCCCGCCTACCTAATTCGGCCTTTCTCCCTCCTCCGATGAATGGGAAGTGAAAGTATAATGTCCAACTTAAAACTTGAGGCAACTGGGACGGTCCTATGTCCCAAACGGAAAATTACGACGCGCTTGTAACAAATTCCCGGAGCCTACGCCTCAATTATATCCCTCTCGATTCATTCATTATTGACCATAGTTTATTTACTGAAACCTTCCTACTAAGGAAGGAATGCATTTTCTACACAACGAGTACACACTCGCGCGCTGTTTACAGTCAAGATTTACGAGCAATTAACGCGAGAGGAATAATTTTAAATTGGGTATTCCACGGTTACTCGCTCGGATTATTTTCGTAACGTTAAAAAACCGGGCTGATGATCTTATTATGGCCATAATTATTATCGAAAAAACTTGTACCGCTTCATTTCGACCGCAGCCCCCAGAAAATTACGTCAATCGACCTTCACAATTGATTATCCGGAAGCAGCTAATTGGTTGGGCATTACATACATTTTCGTTACCGAGCACAAATAAATCTTATCCATTATCTGGAGGTATAAAGTATGCAAAATGTTAATAGTCCTAAAGATTTTTGATTTTATGTACGAAGCGATTCATTGACAAAGAAGCGAATTGTTGTAATCGAGAGAGAAAGTATTACTGAATTTAATTATCTGCTGGCCATCGAGGGTTTAGAATACCGTCATTATATTTGAAAAAAACAACAGGCAGCCTCAAACCTCTCTCACTGTTTACTTTTGACCTAATGATTAATAAAATATCATTAATTAAAAAAACTCGGAACGAAAGCGTCCTTGGCCTTTATTTTCATGGGTAATTTTCCTATTATTTTTACTAGTTCTAGTAGTTAATTTCCCAATAGAGCTGATGGACCACACCAATTGACCCCTCGTTTCATCCCTTAGTCGTGTCAAGTGGAACTTGTCGTCAAACGGGGTCGTCCGGAATTGTAAAGCGCCGGCTTAATTCGAATGACCAGTCGTTTCTGTTTATTTATTCTTTTTTTCCAAGACAACAATTATAATGTTACCCTCTGGGTCGCCGTTTCTTGGGCTGAGTTTGCTCTGTGACTCGTTCGCAAATTAAGAGAGACTGTCAGCAAATTGGAATGCCGCGAGGTGAACTCACGCCGCTGACTTAATTGAACGCGCATTTCTGATTTCCGGTTGAATAATATTGCGACCCAGTCTGTCTACGCGAATTAAGTATCGTATTCAACGCAGGGCAACCTCTGTGTTATTTCAGAAAAAAAATAATAAAAGACAGAATAACAGCTTATATTTAATTGAAAAAAGTGCCCAACACCATCTATAAGGGGCTTAGGAGCGTAGTAAATTCGATTAGCTTCAATTGGTCGGCTATAGCTTTTAGTTAGTGAGATAAGTGGGGATAAAATATTTTATTAATTTTTTTAAAACTATTTTATTGCTACAAATATAAAATACAATCAGCGACATTGATAATGAAGGAATGTGCTACACAAAGCGACGTGCAAAATGGAATGACGAGATCATAGGTCAATCACCGACGCCAACTAGTTATGTAATAACACTTGATTAATCCTCAACCTTCCGTCTGTATTTTAAAGTACAAGTTATTTCTTCCTCAGCTATAGTTATGATATGTACAGTCGGAATATCACTTGAGAGTGTCCTTCCGTCTCGCTTATTTGGCCCAGTGCAGACATGATGCTTCCATTGGGGAAATGTGTAGCCCATAGAATCAGATTCAAAGTCCGTTCTTACCTCGACCCCAGGAATGGGGTCAGGATCGGTTGGGAAATCACCGGGCTCCTAAATGCAGGTCTCCTGTTGTAATGAACCCCCCCTTAAGAAATTAGGGATCCCAATTAGGAGATGCCCAAGGTAAGAAATCTCGGCCCTGTTTGTTAGCGTTAGAAAGCGTTCCATATTATTTTCTTCCATTACTCCGTCCCTAGGTACATTAGATGTGTTATTACGACTAACGTGTAGTCTTACTTGTCAGAAACGCCTCCCGGCTTTAGCCCAGTTAATTATAAGTCGATACATCTAACGCTGGCTGTCCGGAGCACGTTTCGTGTTTCAGAGTTCGGACGTGTATTTACATTTATGCCCCTGTCCCGTTTGCTGTAGAATATAAAAATTCGATTTTGAGGGTACATCTGCGAGGATTTCTATCGCTTAATTTACCCTAAGCTGGAACCAGGTGATCAGGCTGCACGTGTAATTGGTAGGCTGGAAAATTTCCTTCGGTCCCAAGCTTCCATTAACTGCTGGGTGATCTCATGCATGCCCAGTACACCGATCGGACTTCAGAATAACGTTTCTGCGCGTTCACACGTTCCTTAGCCGCATTTTTTCGCCTCCCTATTCCCTCCGTTCTTCCGCACGCAATTGTTCCGTTTCGTTTTACGCGCCGTCAAGAAATTTTGATGAATCAGGCGAACGGCGGTAGTCGATAAAGGGCTGTGGGAAAACTGCGTCCCGATCGGACAGTTCGTGCCGCAAAATGCCAACTAAGCACGCCTCCGCGGTCCATCATACACTACTAGTAGGTGTCTACTTATACCCTGTCCTCCTCAGCTAATTGCTCCAGTCCGTGCTACTAAGTCCCGCGTCTCTTTAACAGTCTCTCTCGACCCTCTACTCTTGGTTCCGCTTAACTTCCTTATACGACTAAAAAAATTCCTTAAATAATTATCTGGAATATTATTCTTGTAATAGAAATCACATTTTTCATGATTGAAATCAACTTTCGAGGTTTAGGTACTTCGATGCTGTTCTGAATTGGAAAATCTGAACCGCTAATTTCTTAAATAGCATTGATCAATCAACTCAACTTCACACATGTGCCTAGTTTTAAAACTGAGATTTAGTAATCTTGTCACTGTACTGAATACTTTAAGATTTGCTCAATATTTAAAATTTAATCTCTTCAAATCCCCCTGTTCAATACAACTATTGACATACATACGACTATGACTATTTCAGCGACCCTTAATGACTGTCCGCCAATCATCTAAGTACAAAATGTTGGATGTTGAATACGGTTCTGATTTAGATTTAAAAATCCGATCACGATTCCTTTTAGTCGTCCTTGGACGGAACCCACTTGGTCGGTGTTTAGGAACCCACTTTCATTAAATTCAAAGGCTTCAGTTGTGTAAGTAGGGGTCGGTGATCAGAGATATAAGCGCTCACTCCGTACCGCAAGTGCGTAATAACGTCCGAAAGCTGCCAACTCTGGCTATCATAAGCAAGGGGAAAAAATCAAAGTTCTCCACACGATATATCGATGTACCTCATAAAATATTCTGTATAACGTAAAATGTTTCTGAGGTATCCGGAAGTGTGGAATACTGCCATTGCCCACGAAGACAATGAATGTATGTGATTGTCATTTATTATTACAACCTGACCCTCCTATTTGTTTGGTCTTGATGTTAGACCGGTTTTGGTTCCATGCCATTGCTAACGGTATCCAGTTAGTTCGATTACTTTACTAATCGAAATCATTGTTATATTAGGTATTAAGTATAAATTCGTCGCGTTTTCGTCCGGGTACAGCGCCTCCGAAATCTAAGTTTCGCTGCTATTTCTGACTTGGATCTGAGTTTAAGGTAATCTCAATTTTTTTGAAACTGATATTTTATTTTTTGTCGTAAATTCGGTTAGGCCGTTAAAGAGAACTTATTATCGCGCTTAGAAAGCTGTTCTTAGATTCCGTCCGGGAAGTATGAAGTGGTGGACCGTTTATATTTAGTTGGAGCGATCGTAAACATGTCGTCTGATCCTCGGCCAGCTTTATTGCGTCTGCTGCGAATATGGATTTTATGTCTGAAATCATTCCGCCCGTTTTAGTATCGTGGAAGCCATTCAGTTATTCGAGGGGTGTCGGTCAAGCATGCGGCCGCTTATATTTTTATCGGCACTAGGATGTATGATAAATTAAAGATATAATCTGAAATATTAACAATCTACACATTTTTTCCACTGATAATTCGTACAGTGCAGAAAATTTTAGTACGGTCCTGCAGCCTGTAGTCATTGAGATGAAGTGGAAATCAGTTCAATTAACGGACTGAAAAGTTTTGATTAATGGACAGCTCATATTACTATAGTCATTCATTTATCGATATTATAATGTCCTTTGGTCCTACAATGCAACTTCTCTATTTTATGGTTTATTATTTATATTCCTATTTTATCTATCATATTTATCCTGTAAAAAGATTGTTATTTTTGGTCCATTCGTCGTTCCGAACCGCCTTAAATGCGGAGGACTTAAGGTTCATACCTCTACGTCATCTCGCTTTCAAGACTTTAGCAACATTTCCTTGTGAAGTTTATTAAATTTTTCGACACTCTCTTCCCCCACAAGTACCCCGGGGACGTACTTAAATATTTGTTTGGACATTATTACCGCGCCAAAGATTGTTATCTGGGCATTGAACGTATCGGATGGGGCCGATCGTAGCCTGGTGGTATCACGCCCGGCCATTATGCTAACGGATATATATCTGACATCAGTGGACCGGTTTCGTGTACACCGTGCCGAAAACCAATTACGTCACGACCGTTAATTCCTTTTTCTCTTTTCCTTTCGGCCGAATACTCGGTGGGACATAATCGCGGCTATTATCGCCGTACGTCGAACGAGTATATTTACTGCAGAATGTTCGGACCGACTATATCTTAATACGCAACGGAACCGGTATTTAAAAGGTCTATCCGTTGTAACAAACCTGTCTGCTTAACCCGAATATATTTTCAGTGTGCGTTGTATTATTTTTGTAAAGAATTTAATTTATGCGATTGGAATCGCAGATACGTTAGACATTTTTTTAATTGTAGCCCATTATTTAGAATTCAAATATCAAGGGGCAAGACTCGACCCGAATCTTACAATCCGTACTCACATTATACACAATTATTTATTTACTTCAATATTTTTATTGTAATAGATACACTAGACCTTGTTACATACATAACTCGCGTTCTTTATTTAAATATATATGATTTTTCTATTATTCACTTGTAGCTATATAAACATTAACTATTATACCACTATTATATTCACTATTATACCTTATCCTATTTTCTGTACGAGTCTCCAGCCGTATTGATAGCAAAACTTTCACCGATATTATTTATGACTATTAGTGTCTTGTTAAAACTCAATTGATGGACAAAGTACTGACAGGACTTGCTCGCTGATTGGTTTTCACGCGTTAATACCTCTGCCGATTCTGTAGGACAGTAATTGACTGTTGCAACAGTTGTTTACGAAAGAGTGTTAACATTAAGACATTCGAGATACCCTTTAATCGTTCAGGTCGGTTGTCGTGCCAAGGTTCCGGGTCGCAAATCGCCTATTCATGCCGTTTGATTTAGAACACTTTCACTTGATTTTGTACTTTTTTGTAGTAGTACTTTTATAATTTGTAATATTTGTATGCATTTTATTATACCTGGTTTCGTGGTGTGCGAGGGTTTGGAATAGAATGATTCCGGGTTTTTTTACTAAACCCGATACGCAATGGCCATTCCAGTGATGATCTTGGGGATTTGTTTATAACTGCATATCCGTTCTTATTAGCAATAGTTTTTTTTTATTATTTAGTTCACAATGAACTAATCAGCCTCCCACTGATGGCACTTTTGACTTGTATCCGGGCTGCAATAAATTTCTAGGCCAGTGGCTTTAAGCCGCTGGTAATAGATGGGGTAACAGAGGATAGGGCTATTCGCAATGGTGGGCAAATTCTTTGTAGTATAGTTTTAAATTCGATTAGTGGCCGCTCTAGATGTCTGAATAAGAGTGATTAAGTTACCAGTAGTGTTTTCCCGACCTTTTATCTCCTCTCGCTTGTTTGGTCTGTTGCTAGACCGGTTTCGGTTGCTCGCCTTCCTCGGTAGCTGTGTCTGTCGATATGGTGGTGAGTCACTCTGGCACAAGGGACATGCCAGAGCAAATTACCTCTTCAGCGAATTTCGTCATTATCGATCATGCATATAGTAGTGGTAATTTGTGGTAGTGAAAGAAACTTTTTATCTATCGGAATTAGTTCGTTGAGAAATGTAAAAGTATATTAGAATTTACTAAGAAGCGGGAAGCGCTAGCACGTTGCACCAGCGGTTAATCAATATCATTTTCGAAATTGATAACTAGTGGGTTATTAGGGTTTTTTTTAAAGCGGGGAACGCCTCCGGGGCAAATCCAGATTGCCGGCCTGGACGTGTCGACATCATTTCGGTTCCGCTTCATGAAAAATATTGCGCTCCTCTACATATTTACAGTTGTACGCCTCAATCTATTATTTACCAAGAGTTGGTCTATAACAGGATAAACAACACGAGCGATGATATTAATGAGTTAACTGCTGTTTGTTTATTCACAGACGGATTTATATTAATAGTAATATATTTGGCAGGTCTCTAATTGTCAATCAGAGAGACCGCCGCTAATACGCCCATTTAACCTACACGGAATATGCGCCCGTTATTGTTCTCACCGTTCGTCCCCGCATACAGACTGCCCTGATTTCCATACTAATCGAGTCTCGTACGCGACAATTGTTTTAAAATATTTGTTATACTTTAAATACTTTGTTTGTTTATTCCGTAGCGGTGATTAGCAGTCGGCAGGCGGGTCTGCAGTGTAATGAGACGATGTCGATTCACGTTGCCGTTTTGGCTGTACCGTACATGTAGGAGCGCGTTAGTTGAAACTTACCGAGTCCGCTTAAGGTCTGATAGGTTTTTAAAAAATTATTTCATTAAATAAAATCTGTTAGGCCGGTTTAGATCGGCCGTTCGCTGCTTCGACAATTTACCGAGGCGTTGCTGGGTTTATTTTTATGTATTTTTATTTTTATCGCTTCACGTAATTGCTTTTGGAGGATGACTTTGCCGCGGGGGGCATTGAGGGCTGGCGTATCGTTTAATCTAAGCAGGCAATTTCACAGTTCTTGTGTAACCCGTTTAAAGCTAATTCGAAATGAATATTGCTCTTCGGGTCATCATTTCACACAGTCAATTAACCAGTTTTCGTTTTATTTGATTCTTCTGCAACAATAATTCAGTACTTAATGTGTCTTTTTAACTTTCATGATTTTCAAGAATAGGAAATATAATTTGAATTACCTGTGGCCTGTGAGTGTTTGGAATGGTCGTTATGATCTATCTCCCCCGCTCATTTAGCTTTTTTGTAATCGGCTACTCGCCATCTTCAGTGATGGTTCATCTACAGAAATTGTTTAAAAATGGCTTTGTTCTGATAAAAGTTATTATGTTCTCCGATGCGGTTAGTGTGCTATGTGCGCGATTTATTTGGTGGGAGCATTTTTTTCAGTGCACTTCACTGAACGTTTACTGGATGCCCTACTCTCTCTCTTGATTCTCTCTACGATGAAGATTTTATTTGAGATCTTCTATTTTGTACCTAAAGTTTGTACTTGTTGTATACTGCATACAATTTAAGTTTCCCCAGAGTGATGTAATATACCTTCTTTTCTGTTTGAAAAATGTTTTATTTAAACACTATCGGCGCAGTTCAGAGTTGAAGCAGGAAATTCGGATCGGGACGGCACTCCTTTTAGATTTATTTGTTTTAATTAATATTCGCACAATGGAGTCACCGTTGGAACAATGCGCGCCACAGCCCGTACGGTGAACGTGTACGCTGCGTCGAACAACGGCTCTGGAACGGCCCCGATTTTGTTGGGGCCATTGTAGATTTTATCCGGCTCGAATAATAAGTTGTAGGATTGTTGAACATGATAAGTAGCCTGGTCGGACCCCGCCTGAATATATTAGACCCGATGTTCACTCGCTTGATTGTAATCTTCCGCCTTGCGAAACGCCTCAATCAGCTGTCCTCCATTAATTGCCGTTGTAAACTTTTTATTATCGTTTATGAAAAATTTCTACACCGATTGTATATTATAATACCGCACATTTTAATAGAGTCATTTGCGATCGCACTCTGGAAACGCTGTAACGGCCGTGGTCGCTAATGACTCTATCGAAAATTAACTTTATATTATAACTAGAGTATAGATATTTTCATTAATTCGTTCGCGCTTGTTGAAGAAAACAATGGTATCTTTTAGAGGGTTAATGAAGAAAATTAATGTTTAACACCCTTCAATTTTCGATGCTACCCTTAGTCGAGACTACTACTGCTACTATACCAATCCAATGAATTAAATATTCTATTTAAAAACCTGATTTTTTCTAAAATGTATGTGAGGTGCGTAGCCCACTCCGTGAATAGTTCTTCATGAATTATAATACGTTCGATCGGTGTACTGAGTCACGTCTGAACGGAAATAACAGTTTATTGTAATTAGTCCATTTTTTCTCTATTCTTATCGAGATTGATCACAGAAAGGAAGTCGATCGGTAATCGTCAATAGGTTAACTCTCTGATTGGTTTCTGACTGGGCACCGGCCTGCCCTCTCCTCCCACTAATGACATTGTTATTGCTCAACCATAACTGGGTTGTGCCTAGGAATTGGTCCTGCTTTAAATCGGACCAAGTCCGAATCAAAGCACCGGGACCGAAGTTGGTCGGAATGAATATTCAATTGACGCGATATGGCCCTCTATTAAAAGCGTCGCCTCTCGCCATCTAGGTTTAAGGATTTTGGTGGTTGTGGATTTTCGGTTTGCCTGTGAATCGTTTAATATTTATTGGCGTTCGTATAAAAAAAATTAGCTAACCTCATAGCTTAGCTCGGAGTTCTGGAGGTAAGTGCGGACCACCCATTTTCGGTTCAAGTGTTTGGCTAACCCCGTTCTATTCAGGGGACCTCTTGCATGTTAAATGATCTGTTACTCCTTATCCTTGTCAATAGAATAAGAATTCGGTCACCGACGAATCGGGTCGAATGGTCGCGTAGCCCTGAGCAAGGACGAATTAGAAATACTTTATTTTTATTTAAATAATCAAATTTGAAATAGATTTAAAAATTCGGTCGGCCACCTGAGCGAGAATGAATTGAGTTATCGAAAGATATTTAGATACCTTTTTGTTTCGGCTGTTCCGGCTCTAATTGTCGGCATTGTTTGAATCGGGACTTACTACATAGACATTAGTCTGTTTCATGTTCTTCCGACGAGTCAATTCGACGTGTCAATTCCAATAGACGTCTCAACTCGTTTAACTCGGTTATTCGATCTGTAACCGATTTCGTGCTCGTTTCAACGCGCTCAATGGTTCTGATTCGGCCCAATTGAAATCAACTGGTGCCGTTTGTTATGTTTAATTGGTAGATTTATTGCTTCTGGATTACTTTGTGAGTCTGACTGACGCCGCACGAAACTCTCTCCGCGTACATATTTCATTTACTCGGGCCCTTCTTACCGTGTCGGGCCTTTTGATCTCCGGCGTTTTTAAGCCCGGTGGAAAGGGGGAAAAAAAGGAATTTCAAGAGTAGTATGAGTTAGGGCGGAACGTGAGAGTTTTGTCGAGGAGAGACGTGTCACCTGCACAGGTTTTATAGTCGACTATTTTTGTGCTTCTGGACGACGGTAAATTCCTCTTTAAAAAATGCTGGAACGACGTATTATTTTCCTCCTTTATATTTTTAGTCGTACGTCCCAAATTGAATATGTTTAGGAGACAAGACTTGTACATTAATAAGCTGGCTGGCGTGAAACTGAAAAGCTATATTTGAAACTTTCAAGAATGGTTCAATACGATTCCTTCAGTTATAATTCTAGAGTAACGTTACGCGTCAATACCGACTTGGCGATGACATAAACCCCGAATACGCGTTATACCTGTATTACGTCATTATTAGCGAACGGTAGGTGACTCGGTTAGCTTAGAAAAGGACTCGTCGGGAGTGAGCGGCTCCTTAGTTTATCCGATGGGGCACAGAAGCGTGTCAGGACACAATCTAAACGCGAATAAATTTACATACTTGAAAACTCCACTGACCCAGATACAGTCATCTTCGACCGAAACCTTTCTGATCATAAATGTGTAGTCTCAACTGGAATTCACCGATACCTATAACTCAAAGGATAAATTGGATTCGGCTCAGGATAACGAAATTGAAAATTTAATCTTTAACCAGTGCTGCGCATTCGTTTTCTCACGAATGTTCAAACATTATCATCACCTGCGGCGTAAGTCCTCGTGCCCCTTTCACCGAATTCAAAAGTTTTTCTTAAGACCTGTATTTTACATTCCTTTTCAGTCGGCTTAAATAGAAGTAACAACATTGCAAATCCTCGTATGACGCTCCGTGTTTGATGTCCATGAAATTTCTCTCACGCGTTGTCCTGTCAACGCTCAATGGTACACGAAACGTTGACAATTTATTGAAAGTAAGAGACGGAGTTTCATAATCTCCAAGGCTCGGAGTAAGATGAAAAGTCGTTATCCGGACGACAAGTACTTACAATAAATAATGCAAAGGGCGATATTGCAAAGGCGATAATTCTTTTCTTTACGGTCAGTGCAGCCACTCAATCTGCTTTCAAGGTTCCCGTTGTCCTGTTCTAACACTGTCATCTTGTCGCGCTTTTTAGTTTAGTTACATCTAAGCTTACATAAAATAGATGTCCATGTCCAATTTCCACATGACCATTTCTGTTTTCATTGTTCTCCCTGGAGTATTAGAGTGAGAGAATTTTATTGACTGAGGGAGTGGGCTGTGTGGGCAGAAGAGAATTAATTAGTCCCAATTTAATTGTATTATATTAGCCATTAATACATTCTAATTTTCAATAATTCATTAATTACAGTATATTGGTGTTATTGAAGTAATTTGTTCCTCCAGCTCAAATTATTTCATCTCCTGATTGTTTAAACATTTAACGTTTCTACTAATTTTTTCTGTTGTCTCGTTGGAATGAGTGAAAATTTTACTCTCGTCCTGCCTATGATCTGGGATTTTTATTTGCTATTCATTCTTGCTCCCCTTCCTTATCTTCGTTAGGGACACTTGCCTCTATACCTCCACTGCCGCGTGGAGGCTTCTCTTCATCTACTGACGGTGGGAGCAACCTCGATACCTTAATCCACTTGTCGACAGAATAGGCTAAACACGGAAACCCACTATTATGCCTAATAGAACCTATGAAAGGCGTTGGCACAGTTGTTAATGGACGACTCTGTTAACAGGCGTTGTAGAACTCAACGGGGTCTGAAAGCCTATTCGGTCCTCTCGGCGGAGCCATTTCTATTGTGTACAACATGAAATGCAACTTTTTATTGCGTCGGCCCACTTTGTCGCAGACGGTTTTTCACTATTTCTGATTTACACCACCGAGAGATACTGCGCGTTGGAGCCGCAATTACCGGTGCCACCGTAATTACGCTGCTCCTCTATCAATCGGAACGAGGAGCGGCGAATACTTTTTCATTTTTCTTTTTTTCAGCTTCCATCTTTACTCTCTTGAGATGTTGCCTAAGAGGTCTCGAGTGTCATCATCGCGAGACCCAGTGGCCCCCCCTTGAATCTAGCCTTTTTGAGAGTAGGCCATAGCCGATGCTATCTCTCAACCGGCTTGAGTAGTATATATAATTGAATTAACGAATTCCATTTGCACGGATGAGGGAACATACTCCTCTGTGGGTTATTTAAATAAAACCTTGCTCTTCTAATAAAAGGTGGAAATTTTGTTATGTGAAATTTTATTGGTAGTACCTTCGTAATTATTTATCAGGACTAAAAAAAAACTCTGGCCTGAACTCTGACTGAAAATGGTTGGAAATTTAAATAGCTTACGAAGTTTAAGAAGTATGTTTATTCCTGTTAGTAGGGGATTCCACGGATTTATGAACTAAAAGGTTCCATGTGTCCTTAATTTGGGTCGCGTGGGAGCCCAGGGCCCACCGGACGCGTAACTAATTCATAACTAGACCGGCGGGATAAATAAACGCCCTTTTATTCTGTCTAGAAATCGGTTTCCTGTTTAATAATCCGGTCGCCGGTGAATGGGCGGGCCCCGACCGTGGGTGTCTCTCCTGATATATGTCGCTTACGGGACACCTTTCCAACATTCACGTTACCGCCGAATCGAAAGCCTCTTAAATAACTTAATAACACCTGGGGAACGCGCCAGGTGTTTATGATTTTTTTTAATAGGACACTGGATGCAGGTCATTACCACGCAGCCAATTCTGTCTCTAATGTACAAGGTATTTCAGGAACCCTGTTTACTTCCGTGAGATGTTTTTCATGCTGGACAGTGGAAAGACTCGATTTTTTAATTATTCAACTCTTGTATACAGAAATTTTGTCGCCGATTCAAATGGTCCGTAAGTTTTAGGACACAATTTCTTGCGTATGAAGTAGTTGTGGCAAAATGGCCAACACGGTTGCCCTAGATAGGGCAATATTTACGGGATGTTTTTCTATTTCATTATCCCTTCTGAAATGTATGCTCTCAATACTGCCTGGCGACTAGTTCTTTAACCTTAATATCAGAACTAATATATTCCTCTACATCGTGGGCTCATTGTTGCCGTTGGTTTCTCCCCGCGAATCTTCGTTAGGGACACTTTTCCTCGTTTCCGACCAATTTATGTGGCCGACTGCGGTGGCTCGGAATTGTCACTCCGCTCTGATTGCCTGTCAAATAGTTTTCTGGTCCTATGCCAGACCGGTTTTGGCTCTCCGCCATCGGCAGTAAGTAGCTTTGCAGGCGGTATTGAGAGCAGAACTGTCACCCATGCCACCCAGAAGACAGAATGAAGTGTGGACTAAAAAAGAGTCAAATAGTCCGACAGTATGTTGTACTCTGTTAAGAACGCAGAAATCGTCGGGATCTAGCGCGAAGTATGCTTTAGCTCATAAAGTTTGTTTTCATCATGTGGTTGTATATACCGAGTATATACCATTCATATAAGTCTAGTTACATGAAGTGATGGTTAAAGAACCAAATGTTTTTGCCTACCAGAAGAGAGAATGATCTGAACTGAAAGTATAATTCGAGGGTATGTTCAATCCTTCCAGAACTGAAAATTAAAATTCTGCAGTTAACCTTACCGACTAAATTGAAGGTAACTAATTATTTTTACATTTCTTCCAAGAAAACCGAGAAACGACTGGACCTGCAAAAAATCCAAGGTCCTCCCACATTAAATTCTCTATACAATTATTTTATTCTTAGTTCTTAAACAATTAGCATGGAGGAATACACCCTGTGGAGATTAAATGTTTTATTATTAATTCTGTGCCGAATTAACATTTTTAAACAATGTTTTTTTAAATACTCGAATAGATAAACATAATTACTCAGCAATGAGAGCTGGACAGTCGTGGCGCAAATGCATTCACTGTAAGTCCGTACAGTTAATACTGAAAACAGTAGCTCATGACAGTAATATTGCTTAATGAGCCCTCGTGTAATTCGCGGATTATGCAAAATAATGCAACTCCCTCCCGCATGCTGAATATTCATCGGGTCTATCATACACGATCGTGCGTCCACATGAGGCTTGTTAGGCTCATCTCACAAGCGCCCCCTTCTTATATAATGGCGATAAAACTATTTGCATATTAACATTATTTCAATAACAAGTCTGTTGTTATTCGAGGGCGGTGAAAAATATTCCGAGTTTGTTTTTTGTTGTATAACCGGGAGAAGGAAAAAATAATAACCTCCAATTATTAAGTTATGGAGTATAATTTCGGTATAATTATATATCCTCCTTCCACGTAATTATATATTGTGGGGACTCCGTGTACCGACATTGAAAACGAAACATCTTCTCCGACTGGCCTATGGGGTTATTTGTAATCTTTATTACTTTTTTCTCGTCCCGTAATTTGAAAAGTTGAAAAGAATTTGAGGTGTTGTGTGTGTTACACTCCTGAGGATTTATTGCGGGGAATAATTGCTTTTTATGCCTCGGTATTCCTTTTTTCCTTGGGACTTAACGCGCCTTTATTTAGAAACCGTCGTTAGAAATAATACTGTGATTTAGCGGCGAATAAATTAGAAATTTTATTGTCGCTTCACGCCAAGGAATAGTTTCGTCATAAGCTGAATCTCTGTACTAGGCGTTAATCGTCTCGCCCACGTCCCGCCGGTTTCGGTCACGCCGGTTAACGAGTAGTATGTCCCGCCTGTATATACAACTCCCTCACTATTAATTCCGTTCATTAACATGCATATTTATGATCTCGAATCATATCCTTCGCGATATTCAGGGGTGAAAAAAGTGTTTCCTATATGCGTGGGGGCACAATATTTCTGTAAATTTGTTTTATGCTGCCTGCTTTATAACACATACTTAATTAATTCGTTTAATGGCCCAGAATACACCAATTATTAATATTTTTTATTATATGCTCATGCATGAAGTGTGCAAGAAATTGCCGGGCACTTGTTTTGTTCATGATCAATGTCAAACGTGACACTTTTTTAGGACTATGCCCGCGAGTCAGAAACGCGGTCGTTTTAATTGGTTTACTCCGTTAAAAGGTATCAACCGAATAACGCTTATCCGGTGGAAAAAAGAAGAATCCGCCAGAGTCCGAATTCCATAGTGCGGATAATTATGGAACCGCACGCGTGTTTCCTGACCGTCCCTGGAGTGCTGACGGCGGTAGCCCACCTTTGGAATTCGAGACCGGCCGTGGATAAAGTCCAAATTATTCGCGTTTCATTAAATTCTGTCCCAATTCCGATGTTTATCTCCTCAATACTGGATTCGGTATTTCGGTCGGGTGCGGCCCACTTGGCGTTCCACCGGCTCGTTTTAACCGTCCTTTTCGTTTTCCTGTTTGGCCCCTTCGTTATTGTTCTCCTTCCTAGCAGTAGATTTTACGGCATACTAAATAATGCTTAAGTGGTTTCTTTAATACTTTAATACATTTTTAAAAAAGAGAGAATTTTTTTGTAAACATCGGAAGGAAATGAGCTTACTGCACCGAATATTATTTACATCGGTGAAATTAATTTCGCTGCAAGAACTTTTATTAACTTTTTTCTATTGTCACAACTGTATAAAGCGATAAACAACATTGACACTCAAGTAACACGATCGACGAGTAGAGAATTTCAGAGGAGAAACCCCCACTGACTTTCCTTTATTTTTTAATTTTATTTATTTATTCGATGTATTTAAATCACGCGGCCACTTTCTTTTGAGCCGTCTGTACGGAACGTGTGGGATGTCGGGACTAAGAAAAATTGATGTTAATAAGCAGTTTGTTTCCTTAAATTTCATGCGGCGAGTAAACATAGAGAAGAATTAGTTTCAAATATGGTTTTGAAATCTGAATGCAGTGACGCCAATTTGGGGATATTTAATTGAGAAGGATAAGAGTTATGAGCACACTGTAGCAAGCGCAAAAACAAAATAAGAAATTCGTTTGATGCAACGGGAATGCAAAAGGTTACCAGAGATAGAAACAGAAGTGTAGTAAATCAAAGGAGTCCTAACTTTGAGCTTAATTCCAAATTGCCATTTGTCTTTTATAATCAATACAAAACATCTTAGTAGCAATCTTAGTTCATAGAACTAACCACTGTGAGATAAAATAATTTACTTCAGCGATTACCGTAATACAGTTGCTCTAACAATTTTAGGGGCCTTTGATTCCTCCTGTTTTTGTGAACTCAAGTCAACAGTGCTTAGTAATTTGGATATGTAAATTTGGCCGGTCCAAAAATTGAGCCACTCTGTTAATTTAAATACTTTCGTTTGAAACCATAATTCTTAGTACGTTGGCAATTTTTCACCGACACCGTGGCCCTTGGGGGCTGATTTATAATGTATATCCGGGCCCGTTAGGCGTTGACTGATTTCGGCGGTTGAAAAACTTTGCCCGGATGTCGGGCCGAACCTTACTCTGCCCCCAGTTCAGGTTGTGTACTGCCTACGCTTAGAAAACGTTAGAAACCATCGCCGCGCTTTCACCTTCTGGAGAATGCCCATAGAACTTATGATTTTCAATAAGTGTATTTTTCGCCCTAGTCTCATTTGGTACATTATTCCGAACTATGTTCTTCAGAATTGTAATGAGTAATTCTGCATGCATAGTTTTGATTTATTGGCCAGCAGTCTTAAGTAGCGATTTTTAGAGGCAACAGACTTTTCAGCTGTGAGGGTTCCATGTCATGACGATGTTCTGTGATAATTAATTTAATGTTTACCAATAACAGTATTACCGATAAGAATAGCATTCTACGAATCCGTATAGTTTTTCGACAGGGTTTTATTCGTACAATTTAATATATTATTAGTATTTTGTATTGCATTTGGACGTTTTTTCCTATGCAGCGATTGCCAGACACTTAGGTCATCTTCATGCCCTTTGAGAACAATATACGCTCCATTGGCATTAATTGCCCATTCAATGACGATGGTGTAACGCAAATACATGTAACGGCAGTGCTGGATCAGTTTTATAAAATATCGTCTTAGAATTGAATTCAATTGCTTATATGTCAGGGTTTTCCCAGCCCCCCCTTGGAATCCTCGGTACCGAGCGGTCGTACGAGGTTAATCTCAATTAGACGTAAAAGTACTCTTCGGAATGACGCATCCATTGTTCCTTTCCTCCCTCTCTCTCTCTCTCTCTCTCTGTCACTCGTGTCCATTAATTTCGGATGTAAATGCTGGTGTTGGAACGCGCCTCTGGGAGATCGAGGTTTGACATTTTTTCGCGGCCCAACACGCCCGTTCCATTTTTCTCTGCTGACAAAACGAATTTTGAACGGCGGCCTTAAAAGAATGACAAACGCCTCGTGTTGCCTTAAGCCGAACATGCTCTCCGCTGAGGTCACACTGTCCCCTCGTGTCTGGGCAGGGCGAAGGGGATGAGGGGTGGGGGAGCAGTCCAACTAATACATTCCTTCTTGACCTATTTATGCCTCCTCTCCCAGTATCAGTACAGAGACACATTGAACAATCGTCGTATTTTAGGATTCGTTATGTTGACGTACTCTTAAGACGGGCTTTTACGGCTTTTATGAAAATAGAGGGGGCGCAACAGTTGTGTTCAATGAAAAAAGGGGTAGGAGGTGCAGAAAGGTTGGAAACCATGGGGTTAAGATGATTTTGAACTAAACGAATTTTTACTAAAATTCCCTCCTTAAGGTAGGACAAGTACTAATCAATTGATCTTGCTAATTGCATCCATAAATTTAGACATAATTACAATAAATATTTGTAAAGTCGTGAAAACACAAATCTTAGAGGGGAACTTTGATACGTTTATTTCTGCATTCCAACCTTAACACGGTCTTAATTGGGCGGGAGATGCAAGGTAGGTGCCTCCGGCCGTTTAGGCCCAGTCGGATTAAACCTAAGATTAGATTGATGCCTCCGGCTTTTGCCTTACTCGTTAGTTAAATCCCGTGAAAAAAATTAATTATCCCCAAACCAGGAAATTCTGCTTTCGTTAAGTTCAGAATGTCTGTTTTAATTAATTATCTCGCGCGTTGTCTTCGATTTGGAATTTGATGATTCGGGGAACATTATCAAGTATGCTTATTCGAAACTTAAATTGGCAATGTTTCGAAATACAGGAAGAAACTGCCTGGAGAAATCTCTCATAGCCTCAATCGATTCAATGTTCATCTTTTGTTCATCACTTTTATAGGTTTTTGCGGCTGTGGAAAACTACGGTTTTCAGTCGGGCGGAAAATATGGTTTTCGAACAGTCCTAGTTGGCCCTAGGGAAAGAATTTCGGCTGTTTGAGCCATTTTGGGCTGGACCTGAAATTCTGGAACGTTCCAGTTCCAGTTTCTCCTGGTCTGTACGTAGGCAGAGCGGTTGACAGACATTCCTTAAACCAGTCGTCCGGGACCCCAGAATAGAGTCCGCGCCGATTCCATAAATCCTCTGTCCAAGGGCGTCCACCAGTTGTTAAGGGTTGTACAGGATAAATCTCCCGTATAATAATAAATATTATTATTTTTATTCCGTAACGTAAACGGTTCGAGGCGTTGTTTATGGTTAACATACAGTTGGGCGGTAATTAGCCGAGATACAAGTTACGGCCGTCCTAGAGTCCCACTTAAATTCGGTGAAACTTTATTTTTTTTCAAAAGATAAACTAAAAATTACAGGATGGATATACATTAATTTTTAAAACTAGTAGACTCATAAATCTATGATGATTTTACACCTGCCACAAGCGCAAATTATTTTAATATTAATACTTCAATTAAACGCAATTAACATTGTAAGTTGATCAGTTAATATGCTAGAAACCTGAATATTTTTACTGCACGTGGAGCCCATTATAGACTGAACGAACATACTCAATAACTGGAAGTGATACTTTTATTTCTATGCCTATTATTTGTTTAGTGTTTCTTCGCCGGAAATACCGTGGAGGGTAATTTGCTCTAATTTTGTTTACAAATCTGTATATAATAAAAAGCATTTCTTTCTGTCATTGCTGAAAATGAATAACAATATCTTTAATTTTAGGACTGGTCGCCTTCTGCTTGTTTTATTTGTTTTCTGCGCGGCCTTTCCTTAAGGAAGAGGCACGTGATGTTGAGTTTCTAGAATAGTAATTAACGGTTGAACGCGTGGGCCCGTTTGACCGAGTTAAGAAGCGAGGGCTCGACTGCTACCTTTGCCGCCGTTTAATTCCAAAGGCCTTCCTTATCTTTCTCATTTTTCGTATTTCAGTTTTTCAAGATTCCTCTGGAGAGTGTTTTAATTATATTTAATTCTCTGATATGTCTGTATTATTTTAAGTATTATGATTTTGTGTCGAATAAATATAACGACATGCAGGAGGTTTGGGTATTATTGTCTGGAGTTTAATGCTCCTCTGTAGAGCTCAGAAATCTTGAATTCTGTCAGTTGTGAAAATATATAGTGCGGGTTTCTGGAACTTCTATCTCCTTTCGCTGGTTTGGTCTTTCGTTAGACCGGTTGCAGTTGCTCGCCATCTCCTGTAGCTCTTCTTGTCTGTAGGATGGTGCGTTCTGAGGAATCCTATAGGCACGCTCATTTCACTTTTTCTGTAGAGGTTTTTATTTGTCATGTACATATATAAGTGTTCTGTCTTTGTTTTATGTATTTTTTATGTACCCGTATATATCATAAAACCTTACCAGTCAACAGATTAGATAAAATTCTCAAGTAATGATTTTTTCGTATAATGTTGAACCGATTTCGACCGAGCAATCTGCTTTTTGATTGGCCGAAAAATGCCTATCGCCGATTCTTTTTAGGGGCCCTCTTCGGACGGGATGAATTACGGGGCGTAATTCACTCGGCGGGTCACGCCGGCCGGTACAGACCGCAAGGTAGGGCAAATGGGCTCACCGCCCTTATTAGGCTCAGCAGAGATATTACGGGCTTATATTGGGGCCTTATCCACGATATCGCCCGGTCAAGAAGATTCTATCGCGGAGGCGATCATTCCGAGCCCGGTGGATGCGCAGACGCTCCCTTTTTTAGAGAACGGGTTACATCTGGGATGGCCCGAATTCTTGGAAATACCCTTCAAAAATAATTAATCCTTAATCCACTGTAATAGTGGATTTAGCCATTTAAGCCATCCCGAGTGCGGCGATCCCATCGGAAGTTAATGATAATTTAAATTGTGGTCGCGAAAAAATTCGCTCATAATAAAAGAGCTGTTTATTTTTCGAGAATAAGATCAAACCATACAAGTTGGCAGGAACGCTGCAGATATATTTATCTGCCGGGCTTAATTGTTACTCAAATATGTGTTGATCGCTTTCCGGCCGTGATTATTGGCGACAGGTTCTGTCAGGGAAAGGATTAGTTTAGTGTCTAAATTTGTTATAAAGGACGAGGACAGTCAAGACTATATTTTAGGAAGAATGACAAGGACCTAACAGCCGGCAAATATAAGGTTACAATCCTAGAATTTTAATTTAATTCTCCCATTCATCGTTAGCCGGCCGGCCAGGCGTGAAGCGTCTCTCCGGGACCGATTAACGCCCGCGTCCAGAGGACGGGCTCCAAATTGAAAACCGAGTTAAATTATAGGGCCGCGATTATGTTCGTTTTCGGATTTCGGATTAAAATTTACATAATGGCATCCGCCTCGACCAGAGGGCGTCCCGACGCTGCTCAGTTACAAGTCTGAATTCCAGGGCAGGGAAAAAAATGTTTTAAAAAAGAAGTAACGCCTTCAATTAGGGTCGATGACAGCGTCTGCAGTTTGAGACCATCGTAAATTTGTCGCGAGTAGTTTTTTCCCCCTTTGTTCGGGCCTAAATGGCAATTAACGACGATGATATAAGACGGATTATTGGTTGGATCGAATCAGTGGGGTTGCCGCCACGAGAGCAGTGTTGCCCTCGGACGGAACAAAATTGCCGACCGGGCCCGATTCCCTAGGAATGTAAACAAAGCAAGAAATCCTTGCTGTTCTTCGGACCGAGCGAAATTGGAACCCGCGTATCCATTCCCCACGCGGATGTGATTCAACAAGCCACCGGCGCAAAAACGCCTTTTTGCCCTACCCCGCTCCAGGCTTCTTTTCATATGATAATTTTAAAACGAGAATATACGTTTCGAAAGTATAGTATCAGTTGGATTTTAGGTCTTTTCATTAATATACCTCTAATATGAATACTAACGGGAATTAACTAAAAGTAGGTACTCTTATGTACTGAAAGTATGAAATACTTTTTTTAATGCGACCATCGTTTCATAATTGTTAACAATCATTGTAACAGTTACGACGGGCCGTTTGTTTTATTCTTTAGTGCGGTTACAATTGTCTGTAACTCGGAATTGGAATCGTGAAATGGAACAATTATGGGTTTCATTGTTTAATTATACCTCCTTCGAAAGATGCCTTGTACTTTATGCCCGATTATGGTCTTATAACTCCGCCCCTTCGTAGTTATTGTCGGGGAGGTCGAAATAAGTTAATTCCTTACACCATAAGAAAGGCATTCCAAGATTAAGAACATCGTTAAATGTGTGCTTCTAAACGGTCCAATATTTCATTCTTGAGTATGACAACAAAATTGTTTAAATAAGGTTTCATAATTGAAATTTATGAACACAGAATAGACTTACATTATGGCCTTGTCCCCCTGTAATATTTCTGTAAATTATTAAGATACTATTCTGGAAAAAAACAGTTGTCCTTCCAACTGCTCTCTTGTTTCCAACAGAATGAAATACACATTGGTATTATTACCAGGCGAAAATTAGGGTGAAGGATTGGTTAACAGTTTTGCCGGACAACTGGCCGACTTGTCTTTATTGTGAAATTTACTGCAATTGTCACATTCTATAATTTAGATGGAGCAAATTGCCCGTTATCTCTCATTCGGGACAATTGGTAGTTCTGAGCGAGTTATCAGAATGTGTAGATTTTTTTTACTTGGAGCTAATGTCTAGAAAAAGAATTGTTGAAAGATTTGTTAGATATGACAGTGTGTTTTGGAATGATTAGGAAAGTACGAACGCCGATAACATTCACATGATGAATATGATTGTAAGAAGTGAACTTGATTATGACTAAGACTAAAACGAGTAGATTTTAATTGGAGATGGCTGTCTGTAAGGCTTAATTATTTTCATTTAATCTTTTTTTGTGAAAACTATTTCGCTCCCAGAGGTTTCGCGCCTGTACTTAAAATTTAAAATATTTGTACCATTACCCAGCATAATCCTGTTAGCCTGCACTTTCTAAAGCTTCAAAGAAACTTCAAAAGCTTCTTATAAAGCTGTTTATATGGCGACATAAATATCGAATGTGTGGATTGGACGAAAAAATAAGCTTAATTGAGTGAGCCGATTTTACTAGTCTTATGTAAAATATTCCCTAATTGTATTCGATATTACGAAGTTGAAGTTTATTTCATTCACTCCGACGGTCCTTAAGCGAGCAGGACGAGCATTTAAGATACTGGCTATGGTCTCTTGAGTGGTGTCTCAAGTGGCAGTCAAGTGTTTCAACACATACGTAAAGACTTTCAGTTGCAGATTAAATTCTCATCCCTTGCCTGGTGTAAATATTAAACGTTCAAATGTGATGAGAACAATAGTATAATGCCAATTTTATTTAATTAAATAAATAATAAATAGTTTATTTAAAAGGGGGGCGCGGTAATATTGGCTAGAGGCGCTGGTATTGCTGGGAGTAAAAAACTTTACACTCGGGGCTTTAGACTTATTTGGGTTAAGAGTGAGTTAACCTTAAATTTGGATCATGTTTAATGTTTATTATTATTAAACACATTATTATTATTTGTTAATTACGCTGTTACTGCTGTTGTGTTTTGGTTGTTGCTCTTCTTCAACTGGGTTTATTACCCTTATACATCATGCGATCCTTTCGTTAAGGCATTAGTACTTATGCAGGCTTTGGTGTTCAAGACGTTGTATTCGTCCTTCAATCTTCGAACAGTTCTCTCCCGCGATCATTTCTCCGCCTTTTTCTGTCCGGGCGTATTCTTTTTAGCTGGCCAAAATGTACGGACGAGCTTCGGACTGTTGTTCGAAGAACCGGTACTGGAAATAGACGAACTCAGCCGAGCGAAACGAGAATCCCCAACCATAAATCAGACATTGTGTGTTCCCCTAGCGGCGCGAACGCCGCCTTATTGAAACCCGGAGCTTTATTTGCGCGCCAGTTTATTTATTCACTTTTAATTGGTTAAACATTCCCTGTGTGTTATCACTTTATGTCACCGCACATATCGATACGGAAATTATGATAGGCGGTCTTGTGCGCGTGGTTAACATAGTAAACCTCTTTATAACTTTTTTTTAAATTATGTGTCGTGCCAATATAATCTCAAGGATTGTGCAGTTTTTATGGAAATAACCATTTTTCTCTATTTAATCACTTCGAGGCGCTTTAAATAAGTCGTATTTTCGTTGTAGGTAACTTAATTTTATTTAATTACCGAATAATAACATTGCGCGTGTTTTACTGGCTTCATAGAACATATTGGTCCGCTGTAGATATTCAACGTTCCTAAAGTGCTCTTCTTACTTCCTTAAGACAGGTTCATATCCTAATTCGCGCTCTAAGACGATCCGTGGTTAAAACATATCCCCGTAACTCGGTTTGAGTGGTCGTTAAACGAGCGATTAAACGTTGGGCGGACTAATTAGTACCAACAAAAAAATTGGGATGAGAGGAGGGCGGCGAATTTTGTCCGATTTACATAACAACGCCGCCCGTCCGGTTTTCGAGGTTTCGGCACTTCTCCTTCTCCGATGTTTCCATCCCTATCTCACACTGAATATCTCCCGTACGCAACTCCCAATTCGAGAGAAAACCCCGAACTTTCACTTTGCTTTCGTTTTTGTTTTATGCCCTTTGTTTCTAATGAACACGAACCGGGGACGAATGGGTCTTCCGAGCCCGTCTTATCTCGGCGAAGCTATTCTCGGCGTCGCAATTCAGAGCGGCGTCTCTCCTTCACTCCAGCCCCTTTTAAGATTTCAATTTCTTTTTAGTCCGATAGCCCAGGAACACTTTTTGCACTTTGTGCCCTTATTTTCGCACGGTATTTTTTGTGTAAAGTAGGTTGGTTAGCAACAGCAGTACATTCATCTTGGCGACATTGGAATATTTATTATTTATTTTCACCATATTTTTATGCGTAAAAATATTCAAAGTTCAGTAAAACTAAATTGTCCGATTGACGAGATCAGTCCCATATTTCCCACCTAGTTAATATGCGCCGCCTTGCATTCGGTGAAATGTTAACACGTGTACGTCCGTGAAGAGAGATGTTGGTTCGTTCGGCTCGGAAGAAGCTGGCGCTGTCCCGGTAGCTGACCTATTAGTATGCAATATGCTCTTCCCTTTGAAGATCCCCCGGTCTCTTTCGGTCCAAAACGCCGTACGTTGCCGGAATTAATTCCGTATTTTACTGAATGGGGCGTTCTCGGATTCAGTCCGGATTGTTTCTCGCCGTCTCCATTACTGTCCCCATTCACGGCCGAAAACCCTAGAGGCGTCGAGGATTTAATACTTTGTCCGAGCGTATCTCGACCCGTCCCCTTGATGTATTTATATACCAATTTAAGATGTTGGAAATAAGTGTTTCTTCTTGTCCGAGTTAAAGTGCGCCGCGGCATTTTTCTCCCGTTGAGTTATTTATGCGTCCTTAGACGACTGTAAGATTCCGTGTCCGCGTTAAACGCGTCGAATTTAATAATCAATTAAGGTGTAAAACCTGTTCCCCGATTACCCTCCCTTCGCTGGGACCGAGCTGTCGGTCCCGCTCACGCCGAACACGGTCCACGATAGGCAGAGTCACGACTCTTAAGTCCACGAGTCGGTAAACGACGAAGCGTGGACCGCATTATCAGACCACTTTTATAAACATATATTGTAACAAAGAGTGGAAATTGTAATAGTTTTTGTGATTAATTAGAATATTGACAATACGACTCGTTCAATTGTCACTATTCTGGTTCCAGTCGATTCTCTTATGTCGGCTATGTGGATTCCACGTGAGTCGTATTTTATTAATTGACATTAGACAGACTGGATTTTTTCCGAACTACCCATTTTAGTGCATGAAGAATGAATATATGTACAATATACAATATATGAGAGTGTGGAATGTACTCCTGCAAGGAGTGGTTCTTAAGCACGCAATTGGCAGAATGCGCGTTCTGGTAATGGCATTATTAGTCCGATTCTCGAGTGTCGATTGTTTTGAGTCCGGTATTGGGGGATTCGAGGGTAAGGCAGGAACGAAGCGAGGATTTTCACATCGCGTGGTAATAGTTGGTCGGGCGTCGACGCTAAATACACGTCGTGTCACTCCCAGCGACAACGAAAACCGACGGTTATCGAGGTCATCTCCTCGAGGGGGGGAGGGTTAATCGTCGCTCGAATGTGGGAGGGCGCCATTGTGTAACCGCCCATTACTGGGTGGCGCTCGGACCGCGACACGCTTCAGGCATCGATACCGAAGGTCCCATTGCCCCACCGCCAAGGCTACCCTTGACACTGAGGGCAGAGGAAAGGATAAAAGAAACAGTCGCGGGTTTGCCAGGATGATTTCTGCAGAAATCGGTAGCCGGGCAACATTCGGTACCTTAGGAATACCTGTTTTGCGGTTTGCGTGGACCAAATAGTCCTAATAACCCAAAAATTCATTTTATTTTCACGCATTTTTATGTTGCGTATCGGTAATACTAATGACTAAAAAAAAACACCCCACCCATATGCTCATTAAAAGATGCCAAAAAAATAATCGTTCTCATTAACTTCCACAGTCCGTACTTATTACATATTGTTATTTCTTTACACTAGATGATGCGAAAAAAGGGTTGAATGTATTAAAAGGGGTTGATGTATTAGAACAAAATGATGGTTCTTTAAAATGTTTCCAGATTAAATTGTTCAAGGGTGAATTTGGCTCTTGAGCCTTTGTTTTCCGACCCCTGTGTTGGACAGTACTCACTAGTTGAAATATCGGCCTGGCACTATGATACCTAGCGCCATAAACTGTAGGTTATTCCAGGCGTGTCGTGCACTATTTTTTACGCTGTATTCTTGGAGTGCGGAGCCTAGTTTTAACGGGGCTGTCACGTGCGCCCCAACGGTACACATCCTTGACGGGGATTTTTTTTGTTTTAATTAGGCACCCCGAACACAATGGCCCGGTTACAATGAGTGTCGCAAGTCTATCGGGAGCGTAACCCTGCTATTAAAACTGAGGCCGGGCTCTTCCGAATCCCCCCTCGTCGCGGTAATAAACCCCGATATTCCGCATTGGAGTCACGTTCCCGGGACTAAAGCAAATACAGGAGTACCGACCGGTCGGTCTTCGAAATTCCCCGGGCGTACCGCCTGGGCTTCACGCCTTCCGATGTGGCTCTTGTAATTAGCGCTTTGACGGCCGTCGGCTTAAAAGCTAGAAGAGAAGCTTACACCGGGAAGCTGAAGGTTTCGGGCCGGAAACGTTCAGGGAATTTCACATTTCCCACTTGAGAGAAAAGGGCGTGGTCTAGGTCGGAATTTCTCGGAATATTTTGTCGAATATTCTGGCTAATATAAGAACGGGAATATATTTATTGATTATATTTGGCAGCTCAATAATCTATTATTGGCAAAGTAGTAGTAATTGTGAGACCAAATCGGCAAGTGGAGGCAGAAGATAGGAGGAAAGGAGAAATTGTTAAGATTCGTCGCGTGTCCTGAAGGAATAGAACAAGAATAATAGGCGGAATTCTTTGGGGGGATGACTACGAGGATTTAATACTGTGTCCTTTCGTTTGTTCGGTTATTCACGTAATCGATAGCAATTTCACGTGAAACGTTTTCATGTGATTTGTAAATCTTCAGGCGGTATTTCATCTTCAACTAGCTATCATCGATATAATTTGAATTATAATTTTATTTTTTATGAAATTATTTTGATAATTTCTGGCAAGAGCAGCGAAATATATATATATATATATATATATATATATATATATATATGTTCCGGATATTTGAGATGCTCTCGTAATCTATCCAATTTCCCGAGGAAATGGCCACTTAATGGGTTCTAAATTTGAACGCCAACACCGAGTGTACTTGAAACGCGTACGTTCATGAGCTCTTTCCTTCCTATGACGTCATGCGTTAATAAATGCAGTTGCATCGATTGCGTAGTCGCACAACCGAATCGCACATTTGAATGGTGCTTAACCGTGACTTAATCGGACCGAAACGGGCAGCTGACGATCGCATAAGAAGATAGGCCAGCGCCTTTTGTAAACAAGAAACCTTGGATAAGGATCGGATTGAATCAATTGTAATGTTTAAGCATTTACGATTCCGAGACGGGCTGGCGAAGGTCGGGCGGTAACGAATTTGAATGACATTACGAATTACAGATGTGGAAAATAGGAGCATAATCTGCAAAACTAGTATTAACCAACAGGTAAGAGTTCACCTCTAGGTGAGTTCTGCTAGTTAAAAATGTGTTGGAAATTGTTATTCGAAAACATTAAGATTGTTTTATTACAGAGCGCTAGAGTGATACTCTAAAAGAAATAAAAATAATAGCTAGAATCTGACACCGTTTGTTTTATCCAGACAAAGCAAGGGAGAGGAAATCATATTTTGTATATAAATGAAGTATATTAGACAAGCTCCGAATGAAATTTTGTCTTTTTTGGGTGTGTTGGGCTTTTACTTTAATGCGAAAATAAATCAGATTCTTTATTGATTGTAAAATCTATCAATTCAACGCGCTCGACACCGAGGGCCATTTCACTGCTCGTAAAATCAAACTGGTTTTTCTCTCGCTCGGGTGTTGATAGACAGCGGGAAATTCTTTCCTCAACGAATCACCCATTTCGGATGCCCAATTGGAACCCTTTTTCTTTTAAGTTTGATCTCAGTATGAAGGATCGTCTGGGCGTAGAGTGGAATGCACTAAAAACTCTGAGCCCTTCGAACTGCGGTCGGGACCTAATGGAATCACTTAGGGAGGTTCGAAATTTCATCATTGGTGCGATTTTTTTGTCTTATTTGGTGATATAAGCCGAACCGGTTTCGGCCACCCGCCAACAGATGAAAGTGTCTATATGGGTGAATATGTCGTTACTTTGACTTAATTCCTATTGCGCAAAATCTTCGTGTGAGTCCTTACCCCTTCATAGATGTTCTCCCTCCATTTTTCATAATTTATGAACCCGCCGGTGTTAATCACATTTTTGTTTAACTATGTTTCCCCTTATTATTCCTCATGGACATGGATTAAAGCTCGTGGAAAACAATTAAGCAATAAATAATAAGCAATAATAATATAAATCGACAATATTTTAAGAATCGAACTGCCCTTAAACGATATGCGCGAGAGTGAAATACTGAAACTTGAAGGTGTTTGAAACTAAATACTTGGAGATTATCAGCAAACCCCGTAGGAAGCATGTTTCGAGTTGGCAGGATATAGTACGTTTTATAAAGTACTTTAAATTTAGCTTTTAGTGCAGTTAGCCCGGAGTTACTTTTAGTTACAGACGCCGACCTCATTTCAATGATGCAGTGTTTGTATTACACTGTAGGCAACTTGGCAAAATTAAATTTGTCCCTGCCCACACAAATTTTTAATTCTAAACAATAAAATAGTTGACTTAGAGTTTATAATACGAAACGGATTATCGCCCTTTGTACAGAGATTCGCCTCAATCTACCGAAAAAGTATTTATTTAGAAATATAAAATAAAATTGTTCCTACTTTTATTCTATAACAAATTGCAGATTCTGAAATGAAATCCTCAATTTCGAACTGTAATTGTGACCGGTTAAAAATTTTCAAAATGCCCGATGGCCCGTTCCGTCTTATATTTTCCCTTGTCGGTCGTTCGAAAGCCGTGAAAACGCGGGGATGGGATTCCAACAATATTATGTATTCATAGCGGTTAGATTTATCGCTTCTGATTAATGCGCTGATGTTGTTGCGCCGAAAATAAATTACAATTGTGTCCTTTACCGACGACCTGGGGACCGCTTCGATGCCTGTTAATCGTAGTCATGGGCGTAGTAAGCCGCGCTTTCATTGCATATAACTTGGGGTCATATATATGTATATGTATATATATTAGTTTTTTAAATTTATTTTTACAGTACGGTACGCGAGGCGATATCTCTTTGGCTCGGTAGTCGTGATTCATTACCCGACAATGCCGAGTCACGTTTATGACCGGTAGTCATGCCTCTTGTTCATTCGCTGGCCGATCTCTGAATATTCATCGCAAAACGAGGAAATGCAAGGTTGTTTTCTCCTCCTCCAGTGTTCATCGCGCATTTTCTTTAAATTACTACGGGGATTTTTATTCCATTTTCATTCTGAATGAATTGTTGCCTACAGGGGCCTCTCGAGGTATAGGTCGGAAGAGTAAGGTCTGAATTTTTCTTTTAATTTGTTTGTTTGTTG
Organism: Lethocerus indicus; assembly: GCA_019843655.1. NCBI lineage: Eukaryota > Metazoa > Arthropoda > Insecta > Hemiptera > Belostomatidae > Lethocerus > Lethocerus indicus. The sequence goes on from JACDQD010000011.1 coordinate 4,713,423, forward strand.
ATATTTCAATGTTCAAGGTGTTGCGGGACTGGTTCTCAAGGTATTTTGAATTGGAAAGATAAATGCCTATTTTTTTATTTGAGGGGGAAACTACTTGAGTAAGTGTACAGGGCTAACCTGAGGACAGTTTTGACTGCCTTATTTCATGATTAGAATGAGATTTAGAGGAGTACTTAGGAATAGTGGGCGGAATACGCACGTGTAAACCAAATAAAACACTCAGACGTACAGAAACGATACTGCGTTACAAATTGCTACTTAGACTCTTCGGCTACAGATCACAACTTGTGATCTGTACAAATTAATAGTTTACAACTATATTTTGACACCGGAACGGAGCCCACTCGAGTTGTGGGGATCCACCAAGACTACGGCAAGCCTCTGTTAATTATTTAAATACTTTCGATTCCATTAAATATAAACTTACACTACGCGTGTATATAAAGTTTCGACAACGGCCGTGAAAATATTTGTTTAACGCATCAATAAAAAAGATAATTGGCACAGCCTGTGTAACCTGATTATCGCCAGTGATGTCGAAACTCATGAATACACTGACCTTCGTTGACGTTCGCGTTTTCCTCTGGCAGACTGACTGGCATTAGAGGTTTATTAATCTCTGAGCAATGGAGTATGTTTTATTTTTTAATGTAAATATTTACTATCCAATTACTATCCTGTAATACTGTACAGGATAGTAGAAATCTACAGGATTAGAGAAATATTTTGGTCTACAGTTTGTATTCATCTAAAATTCGGTGGTTAGAAATTGTACTTTTTCATTGCATACTTCTGGTCCACTGTTTTTTACTCAGCGACCACACGGACTTCTTTTTCTTTTTTATTAGTTCATTACCTTTTCTGGTTAGCATGTATGAAAGTTTTGCTCTCAATACTGCCTGGCGACCGGTTCTTTAATCTTTACTTCTGGACTAATTTATCCCTGTTCACCGTCCCCGCTACTGAGCAAACCACCCCGGTCCTGACACGTGGAGGCGTTCGCGTTGTCCACTGAACCCTAAAACCCTAAACTGAACCCCTTCCTTCGAAGTTTCTCGATCTCTCATCCCATGTTTTCTTGAGGTCCTCGTCCATCCTTTTATAGAGAATCTCAAATTAGGAACTCACGAAGATCTCCCGTACGGGTTGAATATATTGCAGTTGCTTTACCGATATATATATTTATATTTCTAATTCCTCTGTTGTCACTATTTAGCCTGTCGTTCATAATTCTAAATCTGACCTCTAGACACCCTGCGTAGATAATAATTACATAGCAATATGTAACACTCCTCAAAATTACACGACCCTGGGGCTACTGAGAAAGGGTAGCCGCTCTGGAAACCTGTCTTCTTTAGATTTGTGAAATAGAGATCTCGATTAGGAGCCAAACAGGATAGAAATTTCCCCGTATTCCAGTCGTACTTCGTTAAATGCGGCTCGTACGAATTTTGATTCTCAAGTATTTAGCGCTGGCCCGCCGCGCTGTTGCTCTTATTTCGTACCGCCAGCACGTTTTCCAAGCATCGGGAATTGATCAAAGAATTTCGAAACGCTTTGCGATTCGTGGACTGACGAGGTTTTGATGCAACCGTTTTGAAACGATGCCACTTGAAGAGCGACGAGGAATTCAGAAACGGCCTTGGGGCGTGGTGCGCGGCTCGGCGCACTTAGTCTGCCGGCTACTGATTTATTTTGTCTTTCAAACTGCGAGTACCTTCCCCTTAATAGCCGAATCTTGGAGCAATTAAATATATTAAAACTAGGGTGACGTATTTCTGACTGGGACGAAACTGATGTAATTGGATCGTTTTAGAAAGGACCCAGGGGAAAGGACTTCTTTATGTCAACGATGTGGAATTGTATCGGGTTTACGAATTGGCAAACCGTTTTTGGATAACTTGCGACAGCGTTGTAGAATTACAAAAACAGTGATTTTTTTAGAACCAAATCCTTGCTTATTTATATTTTTGTGGCTTGACTCCTTTTGAAGCCTTGAGTCCCTGCAATTTGCAAAGGAATGCATAAGCGTTTCTGTTTGAGGGATTTTTTAGGGTTTTTTCGAGGGGTTTAAGGGGATTTTTTGGCGTTAAGAGAAAATAAATGTTTTCCTTCCTTTAACCTCCGACTTTTATACTTCCGTTTTCCACTCTTACCCGCCGCCTTTTAACCCTATTTTTGTATTTTATAATGGCAACTGCCAGGAGAAACGAGCTGAAAGCTGCCTGGCCGCGCCCCGAAATCCTGGTCACAACAGGGAAATACTTGTTATAATAAATCAATTGCCTCAACAGATACTGAGTTGTACGCGATATATTGAACATCTCCCCGGATTCTTCGAAATCATTTCCGTTTAGTGCGGAGCCTGCCGTCGTTTGACCACGTAGTCGATCCGGTGTATTGCGACGGGAAGATTTGAATGCGAATCAGCTCGGAACGAGAGGGAAGGCGGACGAATTCGTGGACGAAAGGGAACATTGGATCACCGCTGATTATACGGTCGGAGACATGCTATGGTCGGTGCTTAACGTAGGATTATGGATCGCGAGGATCGAATCCTGTAGGCGGTGGAATGGCCGGCTCCAAATCTGTCCGTCCGAATTGGTTTCATTAAATCTACAGATGGCCTGTATGTTCGATAGAGATAGTAGATCTGTAGGGTTCTAAGGTTTCAACTTTGTTAATATCCAGGTAAACTGGTGGATACACTTGCACAATATCACTACGATCACATTCTAGTGATGCTAAAATGAGCTGACATTTTTAATACTATTTTTCTCTTCTTCTTCTTTTTTAGTACTAGTTTTCTTTCTTGTTTATTCCTTTTTAATTAAATGAATTTAATTATGCCCTACCATTGTTATTACAGTTGTACAGTCAGACATGTTTTAAGTAATGAAGCGAGAGGGGAAAAAATCAAAAGGCCGTTTGGTCTTAATAGTATTGAAGAAAGGCAGAAAGAAAGAGCCTGTCGTATGACCTACTGAATAATGCATAGAAATCTTGTTCTTCGGTACTTCCCTTTGCCATTGTTGAAATCCATAGTAACTAACTATTCTTTGGCTCCCGAACCCTCTAAGTCAGTCTTAATAAACTTCCTAGCGTTATTAAGTAAATAAAATGATTAAGGTATTAGGCCCGGCTCTCTGCCAAGGTTTGGCATATCATCCCCCTTGTCATTTTCTCTCGTGCCTGCTCGCCTATTTGGTCTTAAGCTAGCCGAGTTTTGGAAATATAATTACTTCACATATCTGCTGCGAAAAAAGTAGAAAACTGTTTTTACGGTTCCTTATATCTGAACTGAGAGGCGGAGACTTCTAATTCTGGTGGTAGTTAAACGAATTTTAAATTGACCTCGAGTGGATCTCAAAGAACTTGTCAGTATTTGGAAATTTACTGAACGTTAGACAGAAACTTCATTTAAAAATCCCTAATCTAACAGTGTTTCATACAAATTATAATTCTGAAGAGCCAGTAAAAACAGTTCTTTATTGAGCAACCAAGGAGTAAACAGCGTCCTACATTTATATTTAAAGTAAAAACTGTTGCGATTATCTTCCTGATAGCTGTAATCGCTAGCATGTAGGCCACTATACTAATGTTTTTAAACTTGGTAAATAAGGCCCCCCTTATTAGACTCTGTCGTTTCCATCTTGCCATTATTTCTTTTCACTGTTTATACGTTTTTCAAATGTTACTGAAAATCTTCGACTGTAAATTTCTTACACGCTTAAACAGAAAATAAGTAATCATGACCATGAACTTGCTTTTTTCTATTGTCTTGTCTGTTCAAAATTTCTTAAAGTTAAATAACAAAGTCCAAGCCGAGAATGACGAAGTCCGAATCAAGTTTTCTATTTCAGTCACTGAAATTAATTTTCAGGTTCCTCTTCGTAGCCAAAAATTTCAATTATAGTATTATTTACCTAAATGAAATTTTAAACAACTGCGGTGGAGGGGTTGTGCTGCGGATAATTGTGCATGAGGAGCGTTAAAATCACTGAGCACAGTCTGCCCAGATTTAAATATCTCATTCATTAATAATTTTATTTGGTATCTTGAAAACGTTACGAGCTTTCAGATGTCCTCGGTAGGTGTTAAACAATGCAAGCCGCGCTTTTAATTGCAGCCAGTGCACTTGAGTTTGATTTGAATTGATTCGTTTATTATGCGGTGTTTGTTTTCGAAGGTCGCTTGTTCTTGCGATCCCAACCGCGTTATGAATATAAATTGGTTTGGTGACTTCTGCCATTAATTATTCTTTGTGCAGTCAAAATCGATATGAATCGATCCTCTCTGATGCAATTAATATAAATGTATCGGCCTAAATGTTACCCGGTTGTAAAATCAGTTTCTGATACAGTATAAGAGACCTATTTCAAGATGTATATGTGTGTGTGTGTGTATGTGTGTATATGTATATATATATATATATATATATATATATATATATATATATGTGTGTGTGTGTGTAGTTGCTTTTCTGTTGGGGTTTTATTTTAGAATACTGAATTTTCTTACTTATTTCCAGATAGAATCTGTAGAATTGGCTTTAAAAATTTTGGATGGCTATGAGTACAAAGGTAAGAATATTTCTGTGGAAAGGGCGAAATTCACGATGAAAGGAGACGCTTACGATCCGAGTCTCAAACCCAAGAAGAAAAGGCGGAAAGATAAGGAAAAAATAAAAAAGATGCAAGAGAAGTGAGTATTCCTATACTTGTACATTTCATAAGTGTTTCTTATCATAGCTATTACCGACTTGTTATCTACCGCTAACGTGCTAGACAATTGTATTCCGTCTGAATGACATCTCCTAATCCAATGGTCCAAACCCTATTATCTCCCCACATCCCAAACGTTCATTACAGACGCCTGAAAAGGAAGTGGATCTAAACATGCCTGAAAAATAAATAAATAAAATTGTTGAAAAAGGGGGAAACCGGAGTGTTTCTCCTCCGTCATTGCCTACTCCTTAATAGTGCTACGCGAACATCAATGTCGCTTGTTGTATTTTACAGTTGTGACAATAAATCAGTTAAAAAGAGGCTCCAACAAGATTTCGCAAATCTCAGAGAGAGACGATTTTCATTTATCATACTTTTTATCTAAGGCTCCTTTTCAAACAAAAACTTCTGCACAGTGATTCAGAAAAACGTTGTAATAGTTTAAGTCGTCATCAAGCTAATTTATGAAAAACAAAAGTAGCAGTGCTACAAACTCTGCTGCCGGCAGTATGTTTTGAGAAGGCTGTGTCATTAAAATGTTTCACTATCAGGCTCAAAATGATCTTGAAATGAAGGCTTGGAATTGCATATCCATAGATGGAAAAGCGGTGTAATATGAATTTTCATGTTTTTTATTAGAAATGGCGCGCGTATTTAATTGGGAACAGGTTGCTACAAACAGCGCTATCTGGGGCTTTCTATCCAAATTTATCCCATCGTTTTTATTTTAAGCTTTTCTGACCGCCTAACGGAATATACGAAATTTTTAGAAATTAACTTAGAGATTACGAACTCAAGATTTCGAAGTATAATATGTGCCTCGATATTATCCCTTCGTGAGGAACCTCTTTTCATTCTCGATACTTTCTATTTAAAATTGAGAAAAAGTCGATGGTTTGGAATAGTAATAAGTTGTTAAATTTACTATTGGGTGTAACCAATGCCTGATTGAACATTTGGTGGTAATTTAAAGAGCCCCACATAATTTCCTGCCTACGCATGTAAGTTAATTTTATTTTAAATGTGGACAGGTTATTGGACTGGAGGCCGGATAAACTCAGAGGTGAAAGGATGAAGCATGAAAAAGTTGTCATTGTAAAAAATTTGTTTGACCCTTCCATTTTTGAGAAGGATGTTACCCTGTTGTTGGAATACCGACAGGATTTGAGAGAAGAATGTTCCAAGTGTGGAGACGTAAAAAAAGTCACAATTTATGATGTAAGTTTATATTCTGGTTTAAAACACCCAATTTTTATCCCTATAAAATGTGTTCTATATGATATATTTTGACATGAGGCAGTACAGTTTTTTTTAATAATAAATGCCATGTTCATATTATTTTATTGCACATTTTAGTGGTGTTTTTTTGAAATTTTATTAAATAATATAAAATTAAAATACCCACATAGACAAATAATAATTTTCAGAGGCATCCTGAAGGAGTGGCACAGATTACATTTAAAGAAGCTGAAGCTGCTGATGCTTGCATTCAACTTCTGAACAATAGATGGTTTGGACAACGCCAAATTACAGCAGCTACGTGGGATGGAAAGACAAAATACAAGTGGGCTATCTTTTATAAGTTATTCTTTTTCATTTAGCTATTTACATTTAGTTATTTTGTGGATATAAGGTGAAATAAAATGTATAAGATTTCACTACAACCTTCTGTAATTTAATATGTTAAATAATATGTTCTAGTTTTGATTATTTATATAAAACAACATTCCAAAGTCTACTGTTTTATGTTCCTGAGCATGTTTCCAATCTAAATTCTTCACAGAATGTCTTCTTTTAAATATTTATAATTTATTTAATAATATAATTTATTTAATATTTATAATTTAAATATTAAATATGATATAATGTATCTTATCCTCATAAGCTGAGGTATCTGTTATTTTGAAATATTTTCTCCTTGCAGTATGTCTTAAATGTTCTGATTATGTTAAAACTTGTAAGTGAGAAAGATAGCCAATTTGTGAATATATTGACAGATGAGGACTGTGAGCAATAGTCCAGAGCACAGGATACCAAAATATTTTTAATCAGAGTTATTGACAGACATAAAATAATAATAATAATAATAAAATAATAATGTGTTTTCTTCTGGGTTAGGGGATGGATAGTAATTTAAATTCATACTCTCATAAATTTAGTTCAAATAAACTGAAACATAAAAGAATTGAACTTTTAACAGATGATCATGTGATGATTTCAGGATTTTGGAAAGTGAAGGTGAAGCACAGAAGAGATTGGCTGCTTGGAGCAAATTTCTCGAAACCAGTGAAAAGGAGGATAAGAAAGTTGAAGAAAATAAAACAGCGAGGGATTCAGATCAGGACACCAGAAGCAGTGCCGGAAGTGATGATGACACTGATGATGAACAAGAGAAGGACTCTAATAAAAAAACAGACATTCCTTGAATGAATATGTAATTTTAATAAAATTAAATACTGTGAAAAATATTTGTTCAAAATAAAAGTTCTACATTGATATCTTAATAGATTGATCTGTAGAAAATTAATTAAAACTGCATTTAAAATTTGTTTAACATACAAACATGTTTTATAGAACATTAAAGCATACACTGGTTATCCTTAACAGGTCTAATGGAATAATTTATATTATTTCATGTGAATTAATCTGAAGCAATAATAATTATTACAGGTTCAAATATTCGTTGCAAAATATATTTTATAGTTATAAAAAAATACGAGATATGTAGTAGTATCTTGGAATTTGTATCATTGGCCAAATACTTAAAAGGAAAAAATGAAGTGCCTGTTGCCAGTGAAAGATAATAGAAAACATTTGATATATAATATCATTGTTTATTTATATATTAGTATTTCTTCATTATTTCATTTTCACCGAGTGTAGGTAAGTAAACTACAATATTATAATGGAACCTTTCAAAATGTATGTCCTTAAAATCCACTCAAACCAAATTCAAAACTTCTTATAAAAGATTATAAATTTGTAACTAGTTGTTACTGTCACACAAGAATTACAGTAGCATAATAGGTATATTTTCAATTGAGAATTTGAAATGAGAATGAGTAGATATTAAATAACACCTAAACCCTTGATAGACTTCTTGACACCTTAATCATACCTGAGTTCTCAGATGTTGTTGTAGTAAAAAATATCCTTCAAAAGAGTATTTAACCTGTACCCTTCAGCCTGTTGAAGTTATTAATTTCCTTACCTCATGGATTTGCCTTGTTTACCAAATTTTATTGTGTATTGTATTCTGCTACAATACATTTATAAACTAATAACATGATTTAAAACTAAAAATAACATGTCCAATTTATAATTTTTGAATACCCCAGAAAACTTCTGAAATAGTTTTGCTTTGTAATTTTTCTAATAACTCACCATCATAAGGCTGTGGAAAATCTTTAGCATATTTATTTCATTAGAGATAAGAAAAAGATAATTAATTTGTTACTATTTTATTGTACCTTAATTTTATAAATTGTATTTTATTTATTTATAAATATATTGGGGTATTTTCTAAAATGTATTATAAGCTAAATGTTCACAGGTAGATCAGAAATCGGTGGCTGTAATTAATTATTTCTTGTAGTACCACTTGAGACAGTTAACTACTGGATTCAACCGATGTTTCAACTGATCTTTGTAAATTGGTATGTCTTGCAAAATTACTTCTTATGGGATGATCAAATTGAGTTTACAATAGCTGAAAAATTTAACTTGAAGAAGACCAGCCTTTATTGAACTAAAACATTGAATTATAAACATTATTTTAAAATTATTGATTGTTTTAATTTTAAATGCATTATTCAGCTTGGTCCGTAGGTTTTGGAAATATCTATTAACAAAACACTCAACATTTTTAAATACAAGTAGGTGAAATTTTAAAGAATTATGAAAAAAATATGTCCATTAGATATATATTTTTGATTATGTGTATAATTTATCAAAAAACATTGCAGTGACAAAAAGGATTTTATGCTATTTATATAACAAATAATCCTAAATACATTAAATATTAAGATAGTGACTATAAGACCCCTGTATGACTATAGTTGGTTAATTTTACTATTTATTAAATTAATATAAATCTAATGAGCAATCTAGAATTAATTAGTAGATATCCGCTCATTTTCATAATTCATATTTGCAATCCCAGAAAGGAGTACCAGTGATGGAATTCATGAATTTTACTTCACTCGGAAGAAAATATAAATCTGAAATATATACATTGAAATACATATTTAAATTTTGTCAAGTTCACATACAATGTTGCAAACACTTAAAAAGAAATACACCTTTTAAGTGGCGTAGAAAAACATTTGGGGAATAAATACCCCTCCTTTAATATGGCCTTTAGTAGTTACTTTTATTTCCATCCATAGAATTAGCATTGTCCATACAAGTAACTAAGTAATAAAAATTATTTAATTATTCGTATGAACTTTAATAACAATAAATTGAATATTCATAAACCATAAAAATATAGTACAATAAAAAAATTAAATTAATCAGAAAAATTAAAACATGTATCATTACTTAAAAACAAAAGAATATGTTCAGGGAATTTTTCGTCAAAATAAAAAATTATTCTCTGCATAAATAAAAGAGTTCAAAACACAGATTTTAATATTACAAATCCTCCTTAATAATAATAATAATGTAATAACATTTTTATGGCTGTGGAAACAAAAGTTAATAAGTGACTTAGGATACACTTCAATTAGTGAGAAACGCAGTAGAACTCATACCTACATCCTATTTAACAGGTTCTGTAGCCAAATAGTACTTGGTTAACCTAATTACGGACATATGCTCGAATCCTACCATCAATGTTTTTCTCTATAATTAAAAATTGTAATTGATAATAGTGTTTGTCCTCACATGATTTGCAGATCTTTTGTCAAGTATAATACTTTTTTAAAGTATATTAATTTAGTCTCAAATAATGTCGATTCTCAATGTACTAAGTACAGTTTATTTTAATGGAATGTCTCTGTTTCAATCTGTAATAATAAAGCAACATTTGGTACAGCATATTATTATACATTATTATGTGTTGAGCTGTGTACATATCAAGACCAATTTTTTAGTCCTCCCCAGCAGGAATTGCATCTTCTAAACGTTTAATAAACTTCACTCTTAATTCTGTAACACTGTCACCTTTCAAATGGTCTTGAACGAACATAGATGTTATATCCAATTGTACCTGCAACATGGATACAGTGTAAGGACAGAACTCGTAATATGCCAATTATTGAGTTTTTAAAATTCATCATGCCAAATTGTATGATGAAAATACTGTTGTCTAATGTTGATTGTCTAGACAGCAGCCTATTGGTTTGCTGTCAATACTTATATCATTCATGGCCACTTAAATCACATAAGACAATAATATGCACAAGCATTAACACTATAACAAATAAACACTATAACATATTTACCATTTCACAGGCACCCCTTAAAACTCCAGTTAGAATGTTGCAATACTTCAATCCCAAACAATGATCAGGAAGTTCAACAAATTCTGTTAAGGGACTCGAATCAAACTGCAATGAAAATTCGTCACCTGCAGGACTCCAATTAGTTATTGCTGGTGTGATTCCCAGGTAAATACGAAAACCAGTCTGAAACATTTAAAAGGGAATTAAATTAAAATTAAATTTACCTTGTTTTCTATTTAATTATGTTTATTGCAGCTGTGGACATTATGTAGATTGAATTTAATTTTATGGAATATTTATAAGCTCCTGTTTCTTCTTAATCTCATTTCTTAACTTAAGGTAAAGACACACAAAGCTTTGATTGCACATTTAATACAGAAAAGAAGTATTATTATTCTATTGTAATATGGCACTATACCTGGACCTATTATTAATTTAATTGTCCTTATTGACCTTAATAACATGTTCATAATAGGGTGGCATGATTATTATTAATTACATAGTGTACAATTTTGACTTTGCTGTAACTTAAATTCATAGCGAATTGTAAAACCATAAAATGGATAGATAAAATAATAATTATTTTGGGACAGTATACAAACAAAAGCCCTTACCTTATAATTGGCATATTATTTATTTTGATCTAGCTAAATATTTTTAGATTTATAGAGAACAAAACTTGTTCCATATTGATGATTTCTGTTTCATAAACTTTGTATAGTAATAAGACTTCACAAGAGAGTTATCAATAAATTCAGAAGCCAACCTGTGTTTATTGTCAAATCATCCAGTACACAGTAATAGAATTTATGATGTGCATAAAATAATGAAATTCTTATGTATTCTGCAAGTTTAATTAAAGTTGGCAAAATTTAAGGGGCACTAATTACAATTCAGTAATGGCTAATGTCTAGTTCTGCCAACTCCAATCTTTCGGATCCAAATTTTTCCTCTTGCCAAATATAATGTCAAAAGATACCTGAATCTTTTCAGCAGTGTCCTTGAAGTCGTAACACCTCCCTGAACCAGTTTTGGCCAGAAAGTCCTCTATCAGCCTGACGCCTATGTTGTACCCCATCCGCTCCAACTGTTTGTTCACATCTTCGACATTGTCGTAGTCCCTCATCAATTGTGAAACCAGAGCGCCGTAAGTCAAGGTGAAGAGCTCGGAATTCTGCAACAAAATCGGCAGTAAGTTGATGCAAATCGACCTGAAGTTCAGTAATGGAATTGAATTACCACTAAGGGCGCGGTAACAGAACAAGATGAACGTACAACTAAAAAGAAATACCAATTTCGGTTTATACTTACGACTCTTTTTGAATCCAGGCGTGTTCCGGGCCTCGCCATTATTACACAGTTATCCTGATAACAAGGTAAGCGGAGACTCAAGCGTAAAATAACCTGATTTAATTGGGATAGGAAACCTACCAGAACGTTAGAGTCAATACTGCCAATCGGATGAACTGTCAATGATTACCCCTATAATCATTAAAATTATTTTACGCAGACAGTATCGATAAATAAGAATATCGAACGTATAATTCGCCATTAAACAAAACTTTTACAATTATAATAATCAAAATGTGAATCTATATTCTATGACAATAGATATTTCGGTACACTTTATCAATTTTATTTATAAAATGTCAGTTAAGTTAATTTTTGTCTTGATAAGTTTCAACTTGTGGTATTTATTGGTGGTATTCAAGCCCAATAAATATTTTACCCGTAGCATTTAGCGACGGATGACTAAAATGTTGTCTCATTTTATTCTCAGTCTCATTGTATCCTGGCGCTTTTCTTGAAGAAGAATTCAGTTATTTAAATATGTATTCTGCAAAATTGTGAGTGTATGAGTGCATAATATCTCCTGATAATATTTTGATAATTGGATAAATTATGATTGAATGATATGTTGATTGTGTATATATATATATATATATATATATATATATATATCTACTAGCGTAATATTAAATATACAATCATATTTATTCTAGTAAACTGTGCAAATCAATGTTAATTTTGTTAAAACCGATTTGTCACTTTATGATGGCGTTTTAATGGAGGGATTTCGGTGCGTTAGCCGGTAAGGGAGGTTACATGTCTTATTCACCAACATAGTCTTATGAACTATTATCGCCGGCTTTTTTAATGATTATTTAATTGCTATGTTTATGCAGACGCTTTAAACCAATTATCCACGTAAGTGCTGCGGCTGAATTTTTTACAGCGTAAAGTAAAAGGCGTAATTTTGTAAATACAAATTTGATTAATCACTTTTTTCAAATTAGTAATAGGTGATACGTACATCTAAGTATTTTAGTTTAGATAGTTCCTTTTTTATGTGTTAGTACATAAAATGTATTCATGAATTGTTCATTTGAAAATATAATTGGTATATATAATATGTGTATTACTTTTTAAAGGTTTAGAAAATGGCATTGCTCGACAAGTTAGTATTGCAAGGTGTAAGGAGTTTTGGTCCGTATGAGAAGGATGCGGCAGTAATTAAATTTTCAACTCCCCTTACACTTATTCTCGGAGATAACGGGTGTGGTAAAACAACTATAATTGAATCTTTAAAATATGCCATTTGTGGTGAACTCCCAGGGAATACCAAGTCTGGTAGCGGATTTGTCCGTGATCCAAAGTTGGACATGATGGTTGAGGTGAATATTAAGATTATCTGTCAAATTTATTTTATTTTTCAATTTGAAATTATACAACCACAGTATCTAGGATTTAAAGATTGAAAATACGGCAATAGTAAATTTACATTTTGTAATTTCATCCACTATTTTATAATCAAATTTTCAATGAAGTTGAACGATATTTGTGTGTTTCTAATGAATTAATCTGAATTGTGTACACTTTTTCAGACTCGTGCAAAACTAATGCTTCAAGTGTTGGATACAAAAGGTAAAAAGCTGATGATTAACAGGACGTTTCAATCAACTCAGAAAGCCAAGAAATTAGAATTTCAAACAATTGACAATACCATTACTACAAGAGATGAGAATGGAAAAGTATGATATTTTTCTTTCTTAGAAATATTATTTTAATTATTAGTTACAATATGTTATTATAACCACATGGATTGAGTTACTAATTAAATATAAATAATTTTCAATACATATCACTAATTTTTATTTTAAAAAAGCCATTATAACAGTAATCTTGCTTTTCTTTTCATTCATTGAAATAGAGGGCAGAGTATTTATTTAATTTTAAGTTATTATGATTTATGAATTGGAAGGAATTGTTTACAATATTTTAACACATACTTTTATATATACAGATTACATCTATTAGTGGAAAATGTGCTGATATCAATAAAGAAATGTGCATCTCTTTGGGAGTATCAAAAGCTATACTTGATCATGTTATATTTTGTCACCAAGAAGATTCAGACTGGTATTATTATTACAATGTTAAATTTACAATTGTATATAATAACTGATAAGAAATTTTGGTCTAGATATATTTTTCAAACATACTGCAATTAGAATGCTACATAACAGAATCCTGCATTGGGCCTGATGACAAATTGTTTTGCACTCTAACAATATATTGCCAAAGACAAAATATTTTTCAGAAAAAATCCATTACTTTTTTTTGTATAACTTCATACAAACTTAGTTCTTGGGAAAAAGATTTGCACAATATGTGAATTGTAGAAGTTTATTTCATAAAGTAATTTGGTTATTTTTTCAGGCCACTTGAAGGAGGGAAAAAGCTGAAAGAACGATTTGATGCTATTTTTGATTCAGTCAAATATAACAAATGTTTAGATCATATTAAAAACCTGCATAAAGTTTACAAAGATAGTAAGTAGGCTCCTCAATTAGCAGAACTGCTAGAATAATTCTAATATTGTATTTTTAATTATATTTGCTTTTACATTCTTATTTAATAATTGAGCAACTTGATAAGCTATAGTCGTTCACCAGAATGTTTACTATTATGTATTATATATATATGTATATTGTATTTTGTTTGAAAAATAACAAAATAATTGAATAACAAGTCATTTTGTGTACTGTTCTTAAAAATGATGTTTATTTATTTAGAAGCAAACTCTTACAAGACGGAGATTAAGTATCTTAAAAATTACAAGGAAGAAGCTAGCCTTAAAAGGAGTAATCTGACAGAACATGAGTCACGAATTGCTGCTAATAAAGATATAATAAGGTCATTTCAAGACAAAATCGCTCCGATTCAAGGTATGAAAATATTCCATCATAATTCAATATCTCTGAAAATATCTGCATTTTCATCTGAGAAGTAGAAGTTAAATGGTTGATAAAGCCATCTCAGATACTGTAGGTTGCTGGTTTGATTCCAACTTGCTGCTTTAATACCCATGTCCTGCTTTAATTTATCAAATAATGGTATTAGTAGTAATATTTCTTCCATCTATCACACCCTCCGAGTTGTTTATATAACTCAACCTATAATTTACTACCGCATAACTTATACCTGAAATGATCAGAAAAATGTATTTCTAAGAAAAACAGAATTATAATCATAATGTAATGTATTATATTTTGAACTGTAGAGAGATTGAATGAGCTGGCTGAGAAAGAGAACCACATTTCTAAACTTCACACCGAGTATGAGACATTACGTTACAAGCTTGAGGAGACTAAAAAGATTATAGATGAATACAAAAAAGGGATACAATTTGAATTTAATGGTACAGACGAGGAACTCCTAAAAGCAATAGATAATTTTCATAATGATTTGAGGTATGTATGTTGTTGTATTTATTGATATTTTATATTAACTCAAGTTTAAATAACATAAAGTTGTTAAATTAATTCATTAACCATTAATTGCTTATAAATATAATTTTAATGTTTATTTTTGTGGTAGGGAGAAAAAAGAAACTATGGAGTCCTTGGAGAAGAAAGAAGAATGTATTTTAATGGAACAAAAACGACTTCAGTTGCTTATCAGTGAAGAGCAAAAGAAGTTGGGTCAGTTGACACGAGATTTTGAACGACACAAGGAAAAAATTGATGAAAGGAACAAATGTATATACAAACTTTGTGAGGAGTTAGACATAAGTATGTATTTTCCAAAATTCTAAATTAAAGTGAAATAACATCGTATATATTTGTGATCTTTCATTCATTTAGTGCAGAACAGTTTTGGATTTTTAACACCCTAGGTGCATTGATTTTTGATAGAGCATCCTATTTGCAGTATGAAAAATAATGTAATTATCTGAATAAGGACACACTTGTCCCATTGCACATGAACTTTAATTATAAATTAAGTATTGTTGATTCATTTTTATTAGTTCACATATTAAATATTAAAACATGCTATGTATTTTTTTTAAATATCATTATAATTTTAGATACATCATTGAACCATTTGTCACAGAGTGATGAAATTCCTAAAGTGCTAACTTTGATAGAAGAATCTGTCAATAGCAGTAATAATGAATTAAGTCTACTGAAGGCTCAACAGGAGAAACAAGTTACAGAGTTGCAAAAAGAAATTGACAAAATACGAGAAGAAGGAGCCAAACTCCAACAGATGATTGAGAATAAGAAAAGTTCTTTGGCCCAAAACAAAGTAGAAATACGGAAAGTAAAAGCCGATATTGAAGAGGTCAGTGTCCATTTTCCGGACAGAAAATTTTGAATTTTTTTTAAAACCATTTTAATGTTAGAAGACTTGCAATGCTCCCAACAGGTTGATCAATCCGCTGAAAGACTTGGTCATCTTCAAACAAAACTTGATAGAGTGAAAAAAGAATTGGAGGACTTGAATCGCACAAGTACCGTAGAAGATCTGGATAAGGAAATAAAGGAGGCTGAAAAGAACCGAGAACAGTAAGGGATTTAGTATTTGTCATATTTAATTGTTTTTTATATTCTGGATCTTAGTTTTTTAATCATTATCCATGAAACATATACAGAGGGGTCCAAAAAAATGTATCCACTGTTTTACAGTCCATAACTTGCAAACTAATTGGTGGAGTTGTCTCATTTTTGGTGAAAGTGTACGAACTAGTGACTGCACATGTTCAGTTGGATATTTGCACATGAATGTACGATTGATTCATCTAATGTGCGTGGCTTTTGTCGATAAACGATGTCCTTTAGTGTTCCCCACAGGTAAAAGTCGAGAGGAGTTAAGTCTGGGGAATGTGGTGGATACTCTACAGCACCTCTACGGCCTATCCATCTTCCTGGTAGATTTTCGTCGAGATAAGCCTCAACAGGCTTGTATGGCAATTGCCGCAACTACAAACTATAACACTACCAAAAATGAGACAACTCCGTCAATTAGTTTGCAAGTTATGGACTTTTAAACAGTGGATACATTTTTTGGACCCCTCTGTATATTGGAATTCATAATATTATTTATGTTATTTTCTGTTCATCTCAACATGAATTATGGATATTTTTACACATTCAGAAAAAAATGAAAAACAAAGTAATGTCCATTTCTTTAAAATTATTACAATGGGATTTTTTTGTTTTCTTCTTGAAAAATATATTAATTTCTGCAGACCTTTACTTTAATTATGATATCTACCTAAATTTATTTTTCTTTTCTTTAACACATTATTATTATTATCTATTTTATTTGAATTAGTGAATACTATGAAAAAATATACAATATTTTTCAGATATGAGGATAATTTAACAGTTTTGGAACGTGAAATTGACCAATTACAATCATATAGTAGTATTCAAGCTGAGTTAGATGTTCTGAAAGAGACCAAATCAACCAAGGAATCAGAAATAAAAAAAATGTATGTAGAAATTGATTAAATTAAATTAAAGTATGGTATGTATACATAACTTTTAAATTTATCTAGTATTTATGAAAATTGCAAATTAATATGAATATGTATTTCTTTGTGAAATGTTGTTTTGTCATTTTATTCAGAAAAACACACCATGAAGAATCACTGAAGCACCTTTTGAAGGAAATACCTGAGCAAGGCATTAAATTTCAGTTGCAAGCTATCATGGATAGGCTTGTACGTATTACTTTTTAAATATAAATAATTTATTTCATCTTTTTTTTCATTCAGGCAATAATGGGTCGATATATATTTGCAGGCTGATGAAATTAAGTCAAAAAAAGAAGAAGCCAAAGTTGCAGAACGAAAAACAGCCGCATTAGAAATTGAGAAAACCCACCTTTTGGGTAAGCTCCGATCTACAAAACAGTTGTATGATTCAGATGAACGTACCATAAATCAAGCTTGCGGTGGTAAAGATTATGATACGTATTTGTCTGAACTTTCAAATAAAGTTCAAGAACTGCAGGTATTACGCTTGGGCATTATTAATGCATCTAACCTCATAAGATGTATGGTTCCATTGATTGAGGTGGTTTAGTTTGAAATTTGTGACTAGAAATAAAGATCAAAAATAATTCTTTGTTGTATTATTTCAAATTCTAGGATCAAAAAGGAACATTATCATCATCTGAATATATGTTTCGTCGATATGTACAAAAATTACAACAGAATGAACCTTGTTGTCCACTTTGCCACAGAAATTTTTCAGCTGAGGATGAAGTTGTTGATCTTATTTCAGAAGTAATATATCATTACTGTTATTAGTTTTATCAGATTAAATAAATGATAAATGAATTATCTAAATATAAAAATGCAACCACATATTGTAGCTGATTACTGTAAATAAATGAGAGATTTGTGTGCATGAAATGCATAGTTGAATCATGCACGGAAACATTTCTTGTTCAGAGGGAATGAAGAGTATGACTGATTGTTTTCTACTATAATATGTTTTATTCTTTTCTATTTGTCCTTTTTTCCATATATTAGTTAACTCTGAAAGTTCGTGAACTGCCTTCAAAACTCAGAGGAAACAAACAGCAGCTTGATTCCATTCAAGAAGAGTACAAAAATTTATTACAATTAAAACCAAAATATGAGAAACTATCTGTTCTTAAGAATACAGAAATTCCAGAATTACAGTAAGTTACATACATTAATATTTTGCATACTACATTATTACTAACTTGTTTGGCCAGTTTTTTAAACGTTTAGTGTTAATGGTTGACTGACACACATCTTCAGTTCGCATTCCTTTCATCACAGTTTTAAATTTAGGAAATAAATCTAGTTAACAGTAACTAGAACTTGTCAATAGAGTAAGTGTTATATCATTATAAATGTGAGAGGCAACCATTAAAGAATGTGCAGGTATATTTCATTGAGAAGAAAATGTGGTGCACTCTAACAATATAGTGTCTTCTAAGTAGCATAATTTAACACCTGGTTGGTTACACTTATGCATAATATAATTAATAAAACAGAGTGTTATATTTTGTGTTTTAATTTTCTTCATAGATCTGCATTAGAAGAAGTAGAAGAGAAGTTGGAAGCAGAAAATGAGCAATTGGCTGTTCTTCTTGCAGAATTGGTTTCTCCACAAAGTGATGAATCTTTGGCTAAAAGTATTCAAGGGGATATAATACTTCTGGAACAGTATATGATAGATTGCAGGCGTACATCTTGGGATATTCAAAAGCTTGAATCAAAATTACCAACAGGAAGTTAGTTTCATACATTAATTATTACTGGTATTCATGTTCAGTGGCCGTCTATATTAAAAATAAATGTTTAAGTACATCATTAATCACCATAAAGAAATAATAAAATACATAAGGTGCCTTGAAAATAATGATCACATGTATAATAATGGAAGCATTTGTTTTGACTTTTGAAAAATAATGCAGGTTAAAGTCTCATATAAAAGATATGTCCAGAAAAAAATTCATTAATTTTGAAATTATTAACAATATCCCAAAGGAAGATTTTATTTATGTTTGGTAATACTTTAGTATTTAGTCAATCATTAAATCATTTACTCTTAAGAAACAGTATCTGAGTTTATTAATAATGTATCTTTTTAGATGCTGTTATACAGAGATCAGAATAAGAATTCAGTGTAACTATTGGATATTCTATTCTGCACAATAACATCATACTTAGATGCATGTAAATTAAAAATTAGGGATAATAGTATATAGCACAACCTACATATGTTTTAATTATGTTATACTCCTGCTGCTTCAGATAGTAACCGTTCATTAAAAGATGCCATGAATGAAAGGAAAGAACTCAGACAGAGTTTGCAGAGTGCCCGTCACCGTGTTGAATCATTGCAGAGAAAGAAGACTGACTTTATTTCTAAGCAGCATAAATTGCAGGAAGAGAAAAATAACATTCAGGATCAACAGATTAAGGTGAGATTTAGTGTATGATTTTTTTCCAGTTCTTATTGTTATGTAATTAAATAATCAATGAAGCAGTGAATAATAATTACTCAATGTACTCAACTATAAAATACTGTATCTATAAACATAATTTCTCATTCATGTAATAGTGATTAACATCATGCACTCTTATCCAGAGAGGCCACATTTTGTTCTAAGCCTAAATATCCCCTTATGAATAAATAAACAACCAAATGACCCATAAAGCAAAATCAGCATTCATTTATATAAATTGACCTGAGGTTAAACCAATTAAAATCTAGTAGTTTTGAATGTGCGTATCAGACATCAAGTAGGGAAGAAACATTTTAGAAATAAGGCTACATAATACAGAAAAACCATAACCTGTTAACAATTAAACAATGAATTGCCACATTTATTGATATTCATTGAATAAATTGATGTTTTCATCTAGATCAGTGGGAATATACAAATGCGTTCTCAGCTCTCAGAGAAGCGCGATGAATTAGAAAGCTTGGAAGTAACTATACAATTGGAATTGGATAAAAGCATTGAGGAGTCGGCTAATGTTTCAAGACAACTTGAACAGCTTGTGCGAAAAATGAGAAGTCTTATTTCAACAAATTCAATTGCAGTGGAGAAATTTACATTGAAGGTTATTTTACAGCATTCACTCATAGTTTTCCTATGTTTCTCATATCCTTTATATACCATACTTTATATAATAATAATATAATAAATTAAGATAGCACCTCATTATCAAATGGAAAATATGATGTATGCATGCAAAAACTGTTTTACATCTTATAATGAAATCATGAGTACTTGTGAATAATATTTCTATTCTCCTGTTCAAAGGTGCGAAAACTTGAACAACGGTTTGACGACATTAAAAAAATGCACAGTTCAGTCAGGGATTATGAGAGGACTGATGGGAGTTCAAGATTGGCCTTGTCTCAACAAAATTTAGCTAGCCTTGAGAAAAAAGGAGATTCCTTGCAAGAAAAGAAAGATGCTGTTTGCGAACAAAAGGACCAGATTAAAAATCACTTTGCTTCACAGAAGGTTAAATGATTTACTTCTACCAGATGGAATACGTGTTTTTATGTTAGGAAATATTTTGTTTATAAAATGTTCAATCCAGATGGAATGGATGGGAGAAGAATTATACACTCTGCACACACTTAATACATACAGAATACATATTTATGCAAATACATAAATTACACTCAAATTTATTTACAAACAGAGTTCTATAAAAGTATTGTTGCTTTTTCATTTAGAAAAATTTATCTAATCTTTATAGGACATTGAAAATATTAAAATGCATATTAATGTTAAATTATATTAACCAACCCATTTTAGTTAAATCATGATGGCTGTAGTCTAAAATTGGTTTCCAGTAATCAAATTTTATAAATTATGGCTCAGTATTTTACACATGTTACTTACCACAAATTGACAGTTCTGAAGCACATTCTGCTTTCAATCAGAATTTAATTCCCCATTTTTCATGCAGCAACTTTTATTTTTTTCATTCCTTCACTTTTATACAAAGACTAGCCTACAAATTTTCTTGTTTGCTGTCATCTTATATATTTTGTTTGATAAAAAATACAAGTTAATGTATACTGTAGTCTGCATAAAGTAGGATAAAGTAATGCAGGATCTTCAGACACATTCTAACTATGGTTAAAAATCCTAAAAATCTTTTCAGATCCGGGAAAGGGAATTGGATGACAATTTAAAGCTTAGACAAAAAACTAAAGAAAGCCAAGATCTTTGTGAGAAAATTTCCTCTATGAAAATAAAATTGGGAAATTTGGATTACGTCAGCCTGAGGAAAGAGAAGGAAAAACTAAGGAAAGAAGAGGAAAGCATTAATTCAGAGGTGAAATAAATTTAGTACCCTCATAAATTTTGAAATAGCAACTTGCACAGGTGTTACAGTAGATATTTAAGTTAACCAATAAAAAGTGGTGCAATTGAAATTAGAAATAATATAGTATGTTAATGATGTCTTTGAATTGTTTAGAAATATCTTGCTGAGGGCCGACAAAGAGAATTGTATAACACTGTAAATAATTTAAAAGCAGAATTAAATAAAGATAAGTATAAGAATGCTGATAAAAACTACAGGGATGCAGTGATTGATATGAAGGTAAAAATTATATTCCAGTATTTAAATACTGCTTCTATTAAAATATTTTTAGTGTACATTGTGTAAATTCTGGCACTGCTATATCAATCATGTAATTGACTAGTAATGGAGTTGCTGAATGAAGGGCAATTTCAAAGGAAGTATTTTCACATGATTACCAATCTTTCTATGATCATTCAATGTTGTGCACAGGCGCTTACAGATTCTATTAAATTATTTAACAATAGTAATTATTTGTTATTAGGGTTTATATTATGAGTCTAACAACTTAATATTGTAAATTATATTTAAAAGTTAACCTATTTAAGATCATAAATATTCATTTCAAATTAAAATTTTTCTTATAATTTTAAATGTCAGTTTATATAATTTCTATATTAAATATTATTTAATAATTGATCTAGGTGGCAGAAGTTACTTCTCAAGACTTGAACCAATATTTCCGTGCTATGGAATGGGCTCTGATGCATTTCCATCAAGAACGAATGCGAACTATTAATGATATTATTGATGATTTGTGGAAACAAATTTATAGGGGGAACGATATTGAAACTATTAAAATTATTGCGGACTCTGTTGAAGGTTATGGTACGCGATTTCAATTTGGAAAATATTTATTTTTATTATTCAAATGATTCCTGTTGGCAAATAATTTTGTAGGTTCTTTTTTATTGTGTCCAACCAGCTATTTGTTTAAAAACTTAAAATTGTAAGGAATTGTTTGCACAACTATCACAGTTTGGTCCCTAGAAAATACTCAATCATATTGAAGAGTTTTTTTTTTCTATCATTGTCAATTCTCAGGACTTGCTGATTCCTGTCAGTTCTTCTGAGATTCTGCATCAGATTTTTAATGTACACATTCTGGATCTGATTCATAAAATCACTTGTTTCATTGTTGGTTATTTTCTTTTGAAACATATTATGTAAATTTCTTTGAATCTGTATGATTGAATTGTGAAATGCATTCTTCAACCAACAGGACCTTCACCTACCCCAATCTTTATCTTCCTTATGAATTTATTAAATTGTACACAATTTAAAAATTTAATTTTTTTCAATGGTATATTTCAAGGTGATAAAAAGAGGACTTATAACTATAGAGTTGTGTTGGTAAAGCAAGGTATCGAACTTGAAATGAAAGGGAGATGTAGTGCTGGACAGAAAGTGTTGGCATGCTTAATTATTCGAATGGCACTAGCAGAAACTTTCAGTTCAAACTGTGGTGTTCTGGCTCTCGATGAACCGACTACCAACTTGGATGAAAAAAATATAGATAGCCTGAGTTATGTCCTTACTGAGTAAGCATAAAGTTTTGAAGTGTGTTTGTCTTAAATATTTACTTTCAAGTATGCATAGCAGGAAAGTATTCTTACTTTTTCATCAACTTAACAATATTGTATGGTTTCAGCATTGTGATGCAGCGTATGAAGCAGAAAAATTTCCAGCTCATACTGATTACTCATGATCATAGTTTTTTGAATAAATTAACATATCTCGACCAAATAACACATTATTTTGAAGTTAAGAGGAATACAGAGTATGTCCATATGAATGACATTACTTATTTAATTATGTGATTTATTATTTTTTAATCTGTTTTATTTATGCTTTTTTCAGGGGGAAGTCTTTTATTGAAAAAGTGGTGATCAAATAAAAGGAATAAATCTCCCTTAGTATAAGTTGAAGATATTTCATGTAATAATTAATACTGCATTCCTATCTATATATTCCTATCTATATATTTTTTTTATTTTGTAATCAATATGACTAAACTTATATCATAAAATTACATAGCTTATAGCTTTATATATATATATATATATATATATATATATATATATATATATATATATATAAATTAATATCGTTATAAATTATATATATGTTTGTGCATAAAAATGTGTTATTTTTCTAATATACTTGTTATTTTTTTAGTTATTCACATTGGGTAATATTTTCTTATTTTACAGTGAAATATCCTCACATTATCTTTGCATGATTCAGTTTCAAATATCAGTACCAATTAAGTTTCAAATACTGTGAATCCTTCTGGACACAGTTGAGTTGCTTATTCAAGGAAACTTAAAATTATCAGATGATTAGAAAATCATCCTGAGAAGGTATTTTAGTCATGTATCATTTATCTGTGCTACTAATTCAAAATTTTTTAATAGAAACAATATTTCGTTTCAAAACTAGGAGTGTTGTGTCTGGAAAGCTGTTTGAATAAGATCGCACCCAATTGTTAAATTTAAATGACTAGAGAAAATGAAGGCAACAAATGCAGTTAAGAAGTGTTCCCGCATAATGAACACAGGTGATTGAATGGCGGAGGGGAGAGGGTTAACGCTTTATTAGAAACAGTGCCTTATTTGCTTTTAATATAGCAAGTTACATTGATCAAATAGTACATGGAAAGACCGTGCCTTTTCGGTCATGCTGATATAAAGCGTGATTATTTCATAGCTAAATGCACGTAATTACACGCTATTGAATTTTCCATTTTTTACACTTTAATTTCAATTTAATTTAAAAATATAGTTACTTTTACTCTGCAATTTGTTTAATAATTTCTCTAAATTCTGTAGTTAATAATTACTAGGAATGTCAATCATATATGTATATATAGAGTATTTGTTCAATATGAGATTCTGAGACATTTCAAATTAACTAATACATACACGAAAAATGCCGAATTAATAAAACGATTAAATAAAAAAGTGTAACGATAATCGCATGTTTAAAAAGAGAAAATTGAAATATAGTATTATAATTATAATTTCCTTTTGTAAGCCATTTATCGTTTTGTTGGCAACACTTTTCCCTTATGATGTTTTTTAGTGTATCCATCTGCCGACCCCGTTGTGTTAGTTGTGTTGTAAATTTATTTTAATTGCGAGGGGTTTTATGCGGTTGTTTTTTACTGCTCAGTAACATCACGTTTTTAACTCGTTAGCGTTTCACCGACTCAAATTTTTTTTAAAGGTCCGTTCGTATTTTGTTAAGCTTGTAGCTAATAGCTCGCTATGCCTGCGCATTATTGTGAATAAATTTCGAGTTTTTTCACCGACCTTTCGTAATTATCGAGTTCTAATTAATAATTGTTTTTTATGCGTCCCTATACAACGCAAGTGAAACAGTTCATTTTTGTTTTGTATAGGAGCAGCTCAAAGGGCCTATTTACGCGATAGTTTTGCTTATTTTTGAATTAGCAGCGTAAGGACGAGAAAAATTATGTTATTTATTATGTTTATACTGTTTACATTTGAACCAATCCTCCTTTTTAACTCTATGAACGAAGTTCAGAAATACTTTTTTTCACCAAAGTAATACTAACTTTTTGTCTCACACATCATTGCTTATTACTTAAAACGATAATTTAATGAGACATTGATATTAATAAATGGAAATTGTGACTAGATTATATACATTACATGCATATATAAATTTGCCTAGTTGGGCTTTTTAATGGTTTATGTAAACCATACATGATGTTGTGTCTCTAGCCTTACTGTAACTATAATTCAAATTTAAGAATTGCACATTAATTTGTAATATAATTATTTTTCAGTTTGATATTACGACTTCGCTAGAACCATGTCAGCGGATCATTTCTGTCTCCGTTGGAACAATTACCAAAGTAATATGGTTTCTGAATTAGACATATTACGGACTGAAGAACATCTAGTCGATGTGACATTGTGCTGTGAAGGGCACAAATTCAGAGCCCATAAAGTTATATTGTCGGCCTGTAGTCCTTATTTCAGGAATGTTTTTAAGGTATATTAGATTAACTCAAAATTTAGTTATTGTATTTATTAAGGTCATAGTAACTGCTAACAGGTTGCAGAGTGATATAATAATCGACTATTCAGTTTGGTTTGATTTTGATCTACAAATAAAACAGTATATTACTGTTTACTACTTTATTTATAGCTGTTTTAAATTTGATTGAATTTAAGTGTTCACAATCGTGGGTTGTTATTAAAGAAATAATTGTGCAAGTTTCTGCTGTTCAAATAAAATGCCAAAATTTAACCTTTTTTTTGTAATTATTTCGTATTAAGGTATGAATGTGTGAACCTATGATATCTCTATTTTGATTTATTGTTTCTAAATGTATATTGCTTTCAGGTGTCATCAGTAGAATTTGAAATTAATCGTAATTATTATCATCCATTCAGCTCTCTTATCCACTTTCTCTTGTTTACTCTTGGGCGAGACTAATTTCAACTTCACGCTATCATCACTAGTATTCTGTCGCTAATACAATGAAGGCTTATTTGCATGCATCAGCCTATAACTATACTTGTCGTGGACCGGACTTTCAGACCGCGATTTAAATTTCCGAACTCATGTATAATTGTTCTCATAGGTAACTGTGCAGCTATAGTACTGACATATGCCTTCGTCTACTGTTGGCGGAGAGAAGCTGAAATCAGTTTAGTCCAAGACAAAAGAAGCTAGAAGAGGTTAATTTAGATTAAGCGATATTGCTTAATAGCTGAAATATTGTCGGCAATGCTGTAACGCCGAACAAAAAATGTTTCATTGTCCGTATAATTCTGATTTAGGAGAACCCCTGTGAACATCCGGTGGTCATACTTAAAGATGTATCGCCAGAGGATGTCGAGGCCCTGTTGAGTTTCGTCTACCAAGGTGTGGTCTACGTCTCGGAAAAGAAACTGTCGTCTTTCCTGCAGACGGCGGAACTGCTTCAGATCAAGGGGTTGGCCGGCGCCGCTTCCAGTTTTACCGACGAACAGGCTAAACAGGCCATCTCTCAGCAGACTCCGATCAAACGCAGGAAGGGCGCACCCGTCAGGATTGTCAAACCGGAGGACGGAAGCGATGACGCAAATGCCAATCAGATGGAGGCCGATGATGAAAGCGTCAAACAGGAATTTGTTGAGGAAATAGCCGATGATTCAAAACAGGTCTGCAGTTTTCATTGTTGCAACAACTAACGTACTGTTTATAATTGATGCCAGACCTCATTTAATATTTAATTATTCTTGAACTTGTTGATACTTTTAGTATTAGTGGTGCCCTCCTCAACTGGACAAGTAGACCAGTGAGTAAACAGACGACAATATTGATCTTATTATAGTTGACATTAAACCCTGTCATAGGGGCCTCAGTGGCTCACAAACACATATCAGTTACTGGAATTCTTGCACTATAAAAATGCAGGAAAACTCTGTCAAAATTGATTTATCTGTAAATATATTTGAATTTTGTGTTTGTTAATAAAACTTTTTAGGATGCTGATATGGTCCGTTAACACGATGTCTCATCTATATTGTCATAATAACATCATGGACAACATAGTGGCCTCAACTCCCATTCCAGATATAAAGGATATATGAAGGAGATATTAAGGAGGAAAAATTTCTTTAGATCATTAATGAATGAGCATTGTTAAAGATTAAAAAACCATTCAAAAAGATCCCAAGATTCTCAGCTGTTTCTAAGTAGCATTTTTTAACTTAATTTCTTGTTGTTTTTATCCTCAATTACAACCATTTCGCTATATATTTAATTAAGTTTTATTTTCATTTAATATAAATTTTCATAGTTAAATGTCAGATTTTGACCCTGGCATTTACTTCTTACCAGACAAAAAATGTTTATTGATCCATTTATCAGATCGGGTTATAACTTGTTTAACATCAACGTTATTATCACCTGGCGTCTGTGTCACTGTGACCTACTTCTACTGTTGCAGCGCAGTACAACCAGATCTTTCGATACTGTACACAGTATGTTTCATTATTTACTGTATTTTATAGGAAGAGGAGGGTTCTATGGGAGAGGAGTCGGGTTCTGAAGCCAGCGGGGATATAAACGCTTCCACTTATGCAGCAGTTGACCTCAGAGACGAAACTGGAAAAGACAGAGAGAGAACAGGCGAAGTAGTTCGGAGTGAACCAATGGCGACGTTACTACAACAAACACTGGCAAGGACAAGGGCACCAGTTCCACCGGCAACACCTACCATGAATCCCTCAATGCAAGGTTAATTGGCCATAAATTCAAGAAAATAATTTATTTTATTAACCTAACACTTTGATTTCCATTAATCTACATAATGTAATATATTGTATGTCATTTAATAGCGAATTGTTTTTCAGATTTGGTTTTATTGGAAGTTATCATACTATTTGTTACACATGTATATCTGTGTCTACTCATATTGCATGCCCCTATGCTAGGTGCTGATTTCAGCTTCTTACCATCATATAGTGTATAACTACAGAATATTGTATGAGTTAAAGTATTTCAAATAAAATCTATCTTATAGTAACTCTGTTATTGCATTTATTTTAAAGGAAATGTGCGATTTTAATCAATTAAATTAACTCTTCTAGTTAATAGAATTCTACTAATAATTGCCAAAAAATGCAGGCCAAAACAGAGACCAGGGATGAATCAGATAATCACATGGGTGATAATATCCAGAACTGGTCACGTTAACCCATGAATATTTTTCACCACAATATTATTCAAACAAGATTGACCTAACTGTCATTTAACATTGTTGAAATAATTTCACATATTTTATTTGCAATGATTTTACATGATATTTTTGTTTGTCACACAGGACAGTATCAAGGCCCAGTACTTCCAGAACTTCTCTCACCGACAGGTAAGCAGTTTTTTATAGTTAGCAATAAAATCGGGTTATTTATTTATATAACCAAGCATGGATATAAAGGTTATGTTTAATAAAATAATAATTTATGCTTTTTATGTTTTTTTTCTTTAAAAATGTTTATTTTCATAATTTTAGCTTCTTTTTCATAAAAGAAAAATGAAATTTTAGTTTTAATTTGTATATATTATTTCTAACCATTTCCCAGTCACACATCTTTTTATTGTTTGTTTCCGTTTTTTCTTTTTAAGGTAAAATGGCATGTTTGTAATTTTGTTAATATTATTTCAGTTGTAATATTTCATTTACTACCTGTTATTACAATTGGGGCTACATATTGTAACTTATTATTAAGCCTCTGGAATATTAATATTGTTACTTAATTTTTGGGGGGTAAAGTTACATTCTTAATTGAATTTTCCAGTATAAGTTAAAATTACAATCTTAATTTATATTTGCCCAAGGCTTCTTGTACAATGTTAAAACACTTTCTGAAATTTACATTAATATGATTGCAGAGAATTGGTCACATGCAGGTTTCTCATTAGCCCTAATTTTAATAAGGGAAATTGTAACAATTTGTTTCTTTAGTTTATTGATTTATTTCAAGCTTCAATTAACTTTTAATTTATTTTTTTAATTTAAAATCTGCCAAATTGAATACCCGGTAAATAATAAAATCATCACAAGTTCTAAAAGTTTCAGTGTGAAATTTATTTACAAATAAACTAAACGAATTTAAAATGAAAGTAGGTCAAGAAAAATGAAACAATCTGAGGGGAGAATGTGATACATCAGTGTTGAACATACCCAGCATAGCTCAGTTCCATAGGGTAGTGTAATGGGTTTGATTCTCACTGCTGGCATATTTTTCCTTTAATTGTCAATTCGCTATCATTGAAATAGTTTGGTTAAAATAATAAGCGTTATTTGTCAGTTTTCAGAATTTAGGCCATTGTATTTGCATTTCCATTATGTAATAATTTTCCCCTAAGCGTTGTTTCTTCCAGAAGTAACAATTTGTTGATTCTACTTCTCAAGAAACTGACATTAAACATTCCACCGAATGTTAACACCGCTTTTATATTTAATTTTTTCTTTTTACTATTAAACTCTTAAGGGCGGGGAAAACGGTTGTGTGGTATAGTTGGGGGGTGTTCGCAGATGTGAGGCGAGGGGAATGGCGTTGCATGCAACCGCAGCGGTGTCAACTGTGCGGGAAGATATTTTCAAATTCGGGGAACCTTAGGCAGCACATCAGTAATGTCCACATGCCCGGTGAGAGGGTCCCTTGCAACGTCTGCTACAGGATGTTCAAGAACAAAGAATACCTGAGGAAACACCACGTTCAGACGCACAACGCTCCCCTCAAAAGGCACAGGCATAACTGACCCTCTTCCGATCGTCGGCCTAATAAATCGGAAATTCAATAGCGGCAGAGAACAAAAACAAAAAAAGTCTTGTCATTTTATAAAATGACCGTTTTGTCGCTTCATTTTTTAATATCGTCCGGTGGAAAAAGATATATCTTGTTCGCTCGATGGGACAAGTAGCTGTTAATAATCTGATTGACAGAGTCAGGTTCAAATACCTCATAATCTCTAATTATTCATTGTTTTGTTAGGTCAATACCTTGAACCTAGTGTAGTGCAGGGGTGTCTAAACATGTCTCTCCTCTTCAGGGGCACAGTAATACATATGTTAATGTATAGACAGGGTAACGGATATGCGTTTTGAAATTCTTGAGTACATATGATTTACATTTACTAATTTCAGTGCTCTGTATTTAAAAATATAATGCGTTCTTGATATTCCTTTTAGTACAAATGCCTTTTTTCTTATCTTTTCCTTATTTCTCTTGGAAGAAACTTTTTATAAATATTCTTTTCTTGACAGCTTAATTCCCCAAGAAATTTTTGAGAGCTCGAAGCAAGTTCATAATTGATAATAAAAGTTAATTGTGTTTAGTACACACTAAAAAATTGTCTCCAATGTTTTGATAGGAGGCTATTAGCTGACTGTTTGACACCCCTGGAGTAGAATCTCCTGTCCTTGAAAAAATTCACCTCAGTGAAAAAGACCTCCACTAGTTGATTTTTGACATTACAACGATCATTCAGCTAATTCTTTTTTTGTACCATCTCATCATAGAATTTATTAGTCATTTAATAGGTTTTTGAAAAGACATACTATGTAGACACCCTGAAATTAATCTCGAATATGTTTTTTTTAGCCAATTCTTTTACTCACTTTCCTATTTGTTCTATGCTTGATTTATAATACACGTTATATAAATTGTAGTCATTTAGAGTCTACTGTAATTGTAATAATTTTTATATATTAACACAAATTCATTGCTGTATGAAATAATGCAGTATCTTGCTAATGAGGGCAACATCGGTGAAAGGATCCAATTTATATAACAGTGTTGTGAAAGCATTTTCTATAGACTACATTCTGTTAAATTGAAAT
The DNA here is from genome assembly GCA_019843655.1 of Lethocerus indicus. Classification (NCBI taxonomy): domain Eukaryota; kingdom Metazoa; phylum Arthropoda; class Insecta; order Hemiptera; family Belostomatidae; genus Lethocerus; species Lethocerus indicus. The sequence goes on from JACDQD010000011.1 coordinate 4,744,134, forward strand.
TGTTATTGTTAGTTATTTGTGTTAATTTTAACAATATTGACTTCAAATTCAAATTTTAATTATTTCAATTATATATGTATATAAGCATTTCATGTATGAACCGACACTTTTTTGACATATTTACATTTTTGGACCTAATGATTTTTCTTGAAATGTCATGTAGTTAAACAATTATTGTTGTTATTGTATGTTTTAAATATTGATGGTATAATTATGAAATTCATCAGTATTTTAAAATTTATATTTGAAGATCATATTCTATTTTATTTTTTTTTAATCTGTTGCAAGCATTAATTAGTGTAGGAATTCATCCTCTACTATACTTGTTGTTTATTAAAGTTATAATATATTTAATATGATTGAGGTTATTGGTTTTAATTTTGTTGTTTAACTACTTTAATTTGTTGTCAGGCAAATTATAATCGCATACTATGAAAAAAAAATCATATGTAGGAATTTTATAATTGTAAAAAAAAACATACGGCCTACATGTATTTTCTCCACACCTTAATGCACCTACTTTCGAATATTTCTCACAGAATATTCTTAAAAGACAAGATATATTTACATTCAACAACACTATTTTCTTCCTCCATGTTAGTTTTATAAATATTTAATGTTTTATAAAAAAAAAGAAGTATATTTTCAATCTTTGAATTTTATTACAAACATGCCATTTTACCTTGTGTAATTAATATTGTGTGTTTCATTATTTCTTTTCAGGGACATATCATTACATAAACGTTTTAATTATAATTATTATTTTATATATTGAACTGTTGACCTAAATTCAAGAAAATAATTTATACAGGTAACAGGTATTGTATTACATTTTTCTTTCTTAAATTGTTTTTTTTTTTTAGGTGTCCTTAATTTTTCAGATAGCGTTTTAAGGAAATTATTATATTAGTGTACAGCGAGTCAAAAATAATTTAATTTATTGCTGTTGTAAATGTATGTAACTTAAATTTGGGAAATTCAAGTTGTGTCATTCGCTCGTCCATAGTTAATAAAGTGGCAAAATTGGTATTCTGAAAATTTAATCTTTTCACTGCTTTTTATCACGTGGGACCATTCCGATTTTACATCTGGAGTTCATACAATGTACTTCATGGTTAAAACTTGCTTCTCATTTCCATTTAACTGTATTTTTAAAACTGTGGCATTTTTAACTAGTATGCATATTTTTTCAGTATATACTTGTGTTTGGAATTAAATTAAATTTTCCAGTATTGTAATCGATTTGAGTTCAAAATAAATTTAATTTTGAAATTTAATGGAAAAAACACTGCAAAATTCATTAACTTTATAAATCTGAAGAATGAAATATAGAATATGTATTAACGCATATGTATAAATGCACACAAAATGAAGGATGAATATACTTGATAATGTTACACTTACAGCAGTGAGAGGGTTAAGAATTGTCTTGTTTTATCCATTGCTTGCATAATAGTGGTATGTGAAATTAATATCCAGCTAGAGACATTTTTGAGCTCATTGAATCGGAATTTGAAGTTTAATTTTGAGTGAAAATGGCTTATTTTAGCCATATATTCTTTTAGGAATTAAATATTGTGTTCTTTGAGCCCTTTACCTGACTTACATGGTCCATTTAGCATTCTCCAAAAAATATATTCCTATCATTATTTCTCAAAATGGAACACCATTCCTCTTGTTGTATTTAATTAATAGTGACAGATTGTTTTAATACTTTTCTATAACTTTTTTAAAATGAATCAGTTTGCTCTATGTTGTCGTGATTGTACTAGTGTGACATTGCTTGCGTGTAAGTATTGGAACTTAAAACAAAACAGGAACTTATTTGATAGGATTGCAGATTTGTTTGTTAAAAGATTTTTATTTGTATTAAGTTTCTGTAGCAGTCTGATTCTAGACAGGTGCAGGAAAATGCAACATATATGAACAAAAAATTATTACACTCTCTTGGGGGAAATAAATCCAACAATTCAGGGGTTACAAAAATAATGAAGATACAGTTTTGCACAATTATACAATTATATTTGCAATTGTTTTCACATTTCAGATTTACACCATTCTTAAATCAAATTATGAAGTTCTTTCTGTCATCAAGAGTTTTTATTTATATAAAATGACATTTACTATTTGATATCTCAAAAAAATGATTGTGTGGACATACTCATATTAATTATCTAATTTGTAAATATTGAAAATTGAGACAATGCCAGAGATAAAACCAATTATTTTTTGTATAGTGCACCAACTTAGCAGCTTGCTTCTTTTTCCATTTGTGCATTAAGTTCTATCCCCACTCGTGTTTCAAGGTTTTTCTACAGTTGGATATTTTTGAATCTTTCACAACCTTCATTTAATTTTTTATAATCAATGTTTATTTACCAAAAAAATAGATATAAAGAAAGAACCATATACTAATATGGAGTAGTCTAGAGTAGACAACTTTCTGATATGTTTATGAGCACCCTTGTACATCATTCTCTTCCACAATTCATGATCTTGAAACATTTAGCTTCTGTGTGTTTATATATTGTACAAAAGACCTGCTTTGGATTGCTGCTGATAGCATTATTAAGCTGCCCATACTCTGATTTTTTTAGTTGTGGTGTGTGAATGTTTCATCTTGATGCTCTATGTTTCATATTTTTATTTTAAATTAATATTTCTCGTTTAAAAATTTAACTTCTTAGCACTGAATGCTCACAATAATTAATTTCACATTTATCCCTTAAAAAACAGAATGAATAGTTAAAATTTCTTACTAGAGTTTAACATACCAAGTATTCTGATAGCTCTTAAAAATTTGAGAACAAAATCATAATAATTGTGTAATTTAAATGTTTAATTCCACATTTTTTTATTGAAAAATTGAAGGAAATAATTTATGAACTAGTAATTGATATTTTAAAGCCAATAATTGTTTATGAATAATAATAATTTTTTCTTTATTCATTTATTCTATGTTTGCATGTTAATTACCTCAAATATGTCAATACCTTTTTGTCCAGACTCATGCTCATTTTTGAGGTCCTAACCATTACATTAGAAATTGCAATGTGCATTTGGAAAGTTGTTTTGGAAATTGGTTAAATCTGTTTGTTGTTTATAAAGTGGAAGAAATTTCTAATGCATCATACCATGTAGTATATTTTAAGAAAACATGATATATTTTTAATTGACATGATAGCACCAATGCTTTATGAGGGAACCGTACAATTTTGAACCATTTATGAACATTGAATGAATCAAGAAATAATAATAATGTAGCATCAGATATTTATATGAGTCACTGGTAAATAATTCAAGCCTTTTAAGAATTAATTTGACTTCTTCTTTAAAATTATTTTTATAATATAGTTAAAAAAAGAGTGTTTTTACAGGATCTCATCTAGCAATGGTAGGGAGCTGCCCCCATTGCGGTGCCAAGTACAACAACCAATCGGCTCTCAAGTACCACGTGCGCCTCATGCACTCTGACTTAACTAACACACAGTGTTGCTATTTGTGTCCCAAATCTTTTACAACTAGAGACTCGTATAAGGCCCACATGTGGTCAAACCATAAAGTGCGATGTTAAGCGGAGACTTAAATTTTTTGAACAGTCCAGAGCTTACTATTGGGGATGAATCGAGTAATTAAAATGTCTTCTTAAAGAATGGGTATCTTTTTTTAAAAAAAAGTAAATATAGTTTATTAGAGAAGGGGCTGTATTGGAATATATTTGTCCACTTTTGAAAATTTATATTTCAATAAGCATTGGTGCTATTTACTTTAATTTTGATGAGTACAGAAATGTTGACCTACTTGTTTGTAAGCTGTAAATAAGACTATTATTAAGGACTTATGATGGTCCCGAGATCATGACAGGCAATTTTGATTTTGAGCCTTTCGATCAAATCAAAAGTGGGCAAGTTCAATTCTCAATACCTTCAGAAAGTTGAAAGAAATTAAAATGAAGGAAATAAAGCGAATCAGTCGAATTGTTTTCCTTCTTTTCTTCTCCAAACAATTGTTGGAGTGTGTGAGGACAAGCACTAGAACGTATATCGGACGGAGTGATATTATCGAGGGTGGAGCAGTAAGTGCAGTGTTATCTCACTTGCTTCAGCTTGCATTGGGGGCAGATCCCTGGGAGCCACTAACACAACACTAACACAGGCGTATAACTTTGCACCCTTTCCTTATTCAAACTCCCAATTTTTTTCACAACATTCACTCTAGCTGTATTTATTTTTTCCCTGGTTTTACAATCATGGCAGAGTTTACACTTAGGCACTGCCTTTACGGCTTCTTTCCATTAAGCAGTCTCAATATTAATTTTACACTATTTATCTACTGGAAAACTTTGGTTCAACCGAATATAAATATATCTAATGCGCATTTAATTTATCGACAGCTAGAGTAAGATGTTTCATAAAATCACTCACTTCCAACTGTTAACATTGGGCTGCTTTAAGGGCCAGGAGCCAGATTTGGAAAATATTTGTAAATACTGCCGTATTCGGTACTTGCGCTACAGCAAATTCGCTTAAAGCATTAAATTATGATAAAAAGCAAAACAAAACAATGTTGATGAGTATCTTACAGTAAAATTATTTTAACATACTTTTACAACAGTTCGAGTAATGATTATCAAATAAAATGGATATTTAACGTTTAGATAACAGATGGGGTAATAATTTAAAAAAGGTATCAATTTAATATCGAATATAGGGATAATCGAAAAATAGACTAGATGCATGACTGAATTTGTAACCGCATACTTTGACTATACAAAATGAATTATATTTAGTTTTTACGATTAGTTAACCCAAAACTTTCCTCGAGCTCCGTGACACCTTATACGGGAACCGATTTTTAATTTCGACCGGGTGATGTTTTAGCCGATCGAAACGGGAGGAGACCGTGCCCGCTCTGCACAAAAGTGATATCGAACAAATCGAACCTGCTGAAACACATGCGCATCAGACACAGCGACGCCTACAACCCCGCCTGCTGCCTCCTCTGCAACAAAGTCTTCAAGAACAAGTACAGCCTGCGCGCCCACCTCAACATCTACCACAAGCAGTATATAACACCACCGGGGCAGGCGGGGCAGCGCCAGTACCAATAACCCAGCCTCAGCCTGTCGAAACACCTCAGCAACAGTATCTCCCCAGTGTCTGATTCAAAGGCTCTCCGCCTTAACTGAGTGGTGCAATTTATTTTCTCTTTTCTAATTTTTATCGACATTAATATCACCGCATCGGTGCATGTTAATTGCAGATTTCTTATCTAATTCAGGCCTGAAACAATTATTACAATTGTACAAAATTCAGAATTGAAATTTTTCTCGTTATTGTTTTCTATTTTTTTCCTTTTTTTAAAACAAATAATTCGGTTTGTTGAATGAGGAATGTGCAAAATTGAATTGTTTTACTTTTAAAGGAAACAAATTTACAATTTATTATTGTATATAAAAAATTATACATTATGATTTGAAAGCACTAGTTTCTATTTGATAATTAGTCCTGGTATAAATGTGTTGCACATTCCATTGTCTTACAAATAAACATGGTCCAAATATACTTGGATCGTAAATTATTTTACGTGGTTTATATATTCAGTAGATTAGTTTAAACTGATCCACTACAGTTTCTTCATGTTTCATTTAAATGAGAATATGTTTCACGGTTGTTAACCTTGCTGTCATTGTCTGATTACTTCATTTTTATCAAATGGGTAGGTTTGGCATAATTAGTTACGTACTTAATCTTTCGTTGAATAAATTATTGGTTGATTAAAATTTATTTATGTTTCACAAGGTATTTTTATCAATTAATTACCATTAATTGGGCATTTTTTCACATAAAAAAATCTACAGATTTGTATCTTACAAACAGTAGTTATAAGTTAAAGCAATTACTTTAATCATTATTAAATGATTTAGTATATATGCGCATATTCTTTAAGATATTTATTGTATACATTTTTTATGATTATTGTAGAATCATTTCTTGTGTGTAAAAAATTATTATTAAACTTTTATATGAATTTATTTGGATAAAGTTTTTAGATTGCTAGTGTGTATTTTTATACTTATGTATTTAAAAATGGTGCGTTGTATTGAATTCACAAGTCTTCTAAAGTACAGATACACATTCTTCTTTATCTTATTTTCATAAAATCACAAAATGAGTTGAAAAAGTATAAAGGTAATTGTGTTGATTCAAAATGTTACATATAGTATAAATTCATATAGTTAAACAGATCATAGTTATAATACACAAGAAATTAATTTGACCATTGTAGTAAAATGATGCCAAAGTAATATATTAGTATATTATATTTATTACTTTAACGGGCTTACCATATTATTTTTATAGTGTGAAGATGTATTAATGCCATAAGTAAAATGCCATTTTTTTACTCTGATTACACTAAAGTGATAGGTAATTTGATAATCATTTTATCAAAGCTATAATTTATAAAGTATTAATATTTGAAACAACTCGAATGAAGACTTTATGTACCTTTTTTGTAGTAATCATTTTCAATACTATGTTAAAATTCCCAAAGATTTTTCAAAGTATTTAAATGTAGATATTGGTGTTTTATGTAGACAATTTTTAGTATTTAGTAGTTTATTTTTAATTTCATATAGTGTGTGTGTGTGTATATGTATATATATATATATATATATATATATATATATATATATATATATATATATATGTACACATATTATATAAACTCTTGTATACTGAACCAATCTGGAGGCTGATGCACAATGATAAAGCATATCTTATATATATAAATAATTTTATATATGGTCCAAAATATATCATTTACAATGTATGTGCCTTTTATAAGCTATTATAGAAAAAAAAGAAATTATCAACGTATTTTCTGAAATTTGAGATATGCTTTATTTTTATAGTTAGAGTATATAAATATTTTTAAAATAGATATACAGGTTTTGAATAATAATAAATCGTTAGGTCTTTGACGGTGTTCAACAGTATTCTATGTAATTATTATTCTGTTTTCCTGCATGTCATAATATTTAGAGTAGTGTAAGAAAGTCAGTTTTTATATAAACCATTTTTGTGGAAATGTATTTTTATACTGCACACCAGTAGATATATAACATTTTTTTATATTTCACTCCCCCCTGTAAAAAATCATAAAATTAGCTTTTTTCGAGTAATATCTTGTGATGCAGTTAACCAAATGAATTATTAATCAAGAAAAATTCCAAATCAGTTCAAATAAAACAGTCAGTAATTGAAATTATTAGAAAAATAAAAATAGAGTATATATTTCAATACAAATTTGTTCTATTATAATTCGCATGATATTTAATTTGTAAATATTTATTGCGTAGACGTACATATCTTTTACACAACATTTACTTGGTTTGTTCAGCTATTTATTATTCATCATCGGTTTATGTCATTTTACAATTGTTTTTAAGAAATCTTATCATTTTATTCTTTTATTTATGTTTTTATGTTTCTAAGCAATATTAGTTATGATATGTAAAATTGTACCAATTAATTATGTAAACAAATATTTTTGTTGTTATTTTTATCTATTCCAAAATATTCCTTTGTTCAACCATTTGTATATAACATTTTTCAGTTATTTGTTTTAATATAATTAAATGTAGCATACATTTAATTATATTATTCATATTTAAACACTTGCAGATGTAATTTTCATAATTAAAATAATATTCCATCGCTTTTAGTATATAAGTATTTCCGTTTAAAACAATACAGGATAACAGTTATGCTAATCATTAGCATTACCTTACTATAATGTTTACCCATGAAGTCACTATTAATGCATGCCTTGAACATTAATTGGACAACTGTACTCTAAAATCAATTTAATTGGTTTGGCCTTGTAGTTTATTGACAGCCAAAATTCAAGAAGCCAATGATTCTTTAATTAGAATGGGCTTTGTTTGTTGCTTTACTACCAATATTATTTTTTGTTTTCAAATATGGAACTTAATATTCAATATCATTTGAGCTGTTCTGTATAATTAAAGGTTAATAACATTGATATGTCTTGTGATATTTCAGCTTGTACATTAGAACACGGGAGTCTTCTGAGAACAGTCTCTCATATAGACACACACACACACACACACATGAAACTCACATGTCCGAGCCTACTTTCACCAGTAATTCATTCACTTTCTATCTTGTTGTGTAGCCAGGAGTGTATGAAATTTCACATTCAACAACAGAAAGGTAAATAAATTACTTCAATATTAATTTATTGCAACACATAATTTATTTTATTTATAAATATTGGTGAATTTGTAGAAATCAGTTGTTCTTGAGGTTAAAAGTGCAAACAAAACTTGACTAATAGTGTATAATTAATTCTTATTTTTTTCATAGATATTATTTTTTTATTTAGTCCTGCAAAAAAGCTTGATTATTTATAAACTTATTTTTTACATAACTATTTTTTTAAATTAAAGATCTTATATTTAATTTCATTATATTAAAACATCATTATATTACATTTTCAGGGGAATGTACAATCTTGTGCATTCCAAATCATAAGTGCAATTAAGACAAATAATCTTAATTATTGACTATATGTTTGCAGTACAATCATAAATTAAAAATGGACTATAAACTCATTATGGAGTAGTAAGATAATCCCTAGTATATTTTGTGACTAAACATCTAAAAATGTACAATGTGCAATTCAGCTGAGTTCTTTAAAGGTGAAATTTTATAATTTTTCTACAGAAAACAAATTAGGAAAATTGAATTCTGGGAATGAAATGAGGTAGGTCCTCTTAATGTTCAAATTCAACCATATTTATTATTTACTATTAGTTGGGGCATTTTTGTTTACTGTTACTAATCTATATCTTGAAAGAGTATTCAAAGTTAAGATTATTTTACCTTTTTGAAAATTTCTGAACTATTTCCCTGAATATCCAACTTGAATATTCATTATTTCAAGCATACATTATTAGTGTTCACTAATACTTATTACTATGCCCAACAAACAGTCTCGTAAATTTAACCAAGAATGAATAATTTTGTTTGTGTTAGAATATATCATTTTTTCTAAATTTAAAATACTCTAGGTTTATAATTAATATTGTAAAATTTATCACAGAAATATATTTTGTCTGGTATTCATTCAGTTATATCAGAATGCTGATTATTGAGTTCTCAAATTCTATGCATTGGTATAAAATGTACAAGACCAGAACTTTAAATTGCTTTAAAGAAATTCTATATGAAATTGGTACCTGTTTTAATAATTTATAACCTGTGTTAAAATTGTTACAGCTTGTGTACACCATTTCCTGTTGTTTTTATTTTTATCTGCAGAGTTTATTATCCAATTTCGGTGCAGCTGCATTGTGTTATGATTTATATACTACAATATCCTATGAATAGAATGGGATTCCAGCAATGACATACCTTTTAAAAAAATGTTCAAGCATTTTGGTAAGACTGTAGACAGTAATTCTTTTTGTTAGTTTATTGTATTACTCGAAACACATCTAGAGTTAAAGTTCAAAAATGTTTAAACATTTAAAAATCACGCTTCCTACTGTGTAATTCCCCTGTGAAATGGTTTCATGATTTTAATCAGTTTGATAATTTTCAGCTTTAATGCTCTCCTGTAACTGGTCCAGCTTTTGTATTGTATAGTACTTGCAACATACCATTTTAAATACGTAGGAAAAAATACAAAGTACAAAAACGCTCTAGCTGTACAGACAATATAATTGCGCGTATAATTACAATGTATAGAGTAACTTTCCTCTGAAAAGAATGTGATTATAGCCCACGCGTGTTTTCTAACATGAAATGAACCGGTAGATAAAGTTTTTTGATAAAAAACCCATAAGCATACATAAACCTCGTATTGTTTCTTTATCTTTATTCCGTGTAAACAGTTCCCTCTCCAATGCCTCTACAATTACATTTTTGGTTTATTCTGTGCGGTGTTTGACTTTTATATTCCTTCTTAATTTAAAGATTGTATTAATGTGTTTGATCCTTTAATGAACTCATCCACTAAGGGTCCTTTGAATAGGTATATATGTATACATGTATATACATATAGTAACAGAAAGTATCTACTGACTGACAGTAACAGCACAGTGACCGTGGTAGCCGGATGCTTTGTCGTCACCCGGAGTGCATAAATATTACGCATTATTATTTACGAAATGCGCAATTATTCACTTATTCAATTTTGTCTGATGACAGTTTGGTGAAACCGATATTGTTAGTATCCTATAGTTATGAGTACTGTTAAGACCATCGTGACATTTTTGTTAACTTAATTCGTCAAATTGTGCAATATAACTCTTAAGGCTCCCGAAAATGAGGGCCGTTTTTTTTAATCGCTTTCATTGCGCCTCTCGCGACATTATTAGACGGCAATTTTACCGGGTTTTATCGCTTTTATTGGATTTGCGCATTCGAATCTTCGCTTAGGACAGGGGTCAGTAACCGCCGCTCTCTTCGGGGGATGTTCGGCAAAATGAGTAGACAGGGAGTACAGTTCAGAAAATATTCAAGTAAAAGTTCATTTTATTTATATACAGCGTGTAATACCAATTATGCAAAAAATATCTATTACTCGAACAATTTTTCTCATTTATTTAAATCCGTTATTATATTACCCTTAAGGGTGATTTTGGCTCTTAATATGGAATAATTGTATTTCTCGGTGTATTTTAATACACCGATTTTCCTAGTAACATTTCTGACTTTTGGTTTTTCTTTCTCCCAGCAACGATTGGCGCCTCGTGCGGTGTCCGAATCTTGAGTTCCATCGACTTGGCGAAAGAAAAGCGGCCCTTCCCCCCACCCGGTGTGGATATCCCGGTGGGGTACTCCTGGACGGGGCGACGACGCGAAGAGGACGCCGGGCTGTGCCCTCCAGTCGGCCGGGTCCGCCGGCGTTAGTCGTTGCCCAGCCAGCGTTGCATCAGCCCGGAGAGGCCGCCGCTCGCCCAACCAAGGTCAGTAGCTACTCTCTACTACACCACCTCCTCCACCTCCTCCTCCACTACGGGGACGGTCGCTAATAACGATCGGAAATGCGGACGGCTAAAAAATCACCGCCACCCCTTCCCGCCCCCCCCCCACCCCTCTTACTTTCTACTGCGGTTAAATTTAGCACGCTCTCGCGGAGTCCAATTTCGTCGAAAATCGATGCCCTTTAAAGCGCCCAAATGATCGGACAGCACTCTCGCCCACCCTCTAAATTATACCACTCCCTCCGGCTACGAGAACGTACGGTGAACTACCGTATGAAAATGTTTGATGAATCCGATACAGAAAAACAACTTTAAAATGCGGCGGGTAGGTTTCAATTCTCAACTGACATAACAACACGAATATTCCCGCGAGGCCGTACCGGTCACCTTCGATTAGTCCGTTAGGAACCCCTTAAAATCCAAACCTATTAAACTATTAGGAATACCCAACAAATTATTGCGATGACCGAATTAAATTTCTACGATATGCTCTCAGTATTGACGCTAAAAGTGTTAATATTAGTCCGAATAATCGGCAGTATTAACAACTGATTCGGTCGCCCCTAGAACCGATAAAGCGAGAGGAGGTTTATGAAATTTGCATTTCATAGACCGATAAATTTACAGAATTCATTTATATAATTACCTATACGGTAAAAACGGGAATTATGCATAGAAAGAGGGGAGAAAATTCTGCACAACTAATGTCTTAATGTGCAGTGAATGTGTTCAAATAAACGTTATAAATGTCACCGTTTGTTCAGACTTATAATCTCCACTCGCTTATTCGGAGCCGGTTCCGACTTCTCGCCATTTTCAGTAGCATAATGTCAATAATACAGTGACTTACTTGTCAACCTGCCGGTGAAATACGGCCAGCGCTGTTACCTACACTGTCACACACGGTAGAGACGGAAGGTCGCGCGGGTAACTTTCAAAAATTTAAATAAATGAACATTCCGGGCCGCTTGAGAAAAAGCTCTCTTGTCAATACGGATTAACAAATTTCTTGTTATTCTACACGCAACAACAAATGGTTCATTTAACATAATACTAATGATTGCCACGCTTATATATTATGCTTATTTTGTTACATGATTCTGTACACGAACACATAATTTGACTGAATATTGGGGAAAATTTACGCGTCCTCGGTAGTTTTTTTTTCGTATTTTATTCGGCCTTTGCCAGTGTCAAGGTCCCTCTGCCAGTTGGGATTGCTACGAGAGGCAATGTCAATTGTACGCTATTATTGTAATTATTAAAGTCTTGACTTGATGTAAAGAAGAAATTATGGAATTTCGTTCCGTTCGTGTGATTGGAGACAATTTCCGATATTAAATTAGTCATTCAAGGTTTTGATTAATTTCGATCAACACTCGTCGACGGCTTAACGATAGTTTCCGTAGCCGTTATTGAAATTATTTTGGGTTTTTTTCAAGTATGTTTGTCGCTGGAACGTTACCGTGTTGGGGTACCGTTATTGCTGATAGCGGCATTGCTGACACAACACGTTTGGACGGCACGCGCGTCAAGTACACCACTGTATTGGCCTGCTACTGAACGTGGCGAGAATGCGAAACCGGTCTATCGAAATTGTCGAGAACCGATGGTTGTGCCCAAAATCAAATCCCACCTTCTCTCTACCACATTCTTAAATTCCTTAGCCTGTTGTTTAGCGTTGTCCGTTTTTCTTGTTTATACCGTTATATTGTTGTTCCTCGCGGGGAATAAAGCATAGATGCGTGGAATCGGGGAAAATCGAGCCAGCAGATGTTATGTGGTCGACTAGAGCCACATCTGATAAGGCCACCTATATGACGCGGAGGGGCTTCAAAAAAAGTACTCCAAAAAATATTGAAACAGAAAAGATTGTACAGGGTTGAATTAACAGGGTCTCGAATAATGATGACGCGGTGAGAAGCTAGATTGCAGTTTTAATTAAGACCGCCGATTTCCGAAACCTGTTCTGCATTGGAGGATATTTGAATTTCATATCTCACCGATCGTGTTCAGGTTAAGCGTATTCGAGCGATATATTGATCATATGCAACTGACTTTGCCTAACTAACTCCTGTGGTATTAATTTTGTTGTCACAAATAATCAGCTGTATTATTTGGCATTGTTTAACAATCTGTTCAGTACTGGACAATTTCCGTCAGTACCTGCAATTTTGAGATCACTTATATTATTCGAAAATATTCGACCAGTTGATATTCTACTGATGATTGCCCATACGACAAATGCCTGTAAATCGATATTCCAAATCGGGTTTAATGCACTCAGTTTGCGTGTTCAGCCCGACAAACTACTAAAAATATGTCTTCTCTTTTTGCCGAAATCGGAAATATTTAGAGTAAAAAAAATATTAAACCTGACCCCTGCTATCTCTTGAAATAGCATCTTGAATTCTATTGTTTGATATTTAATGACCTAAAGGAACACAAGTCCAAAAATCAAAATGCTAAAATATTAGTCAATATTTCGATATCAACTTTACGACGGGATTCATTTTTCTTGATACTTTTTACCTTATAACTGACACAGTTTTTAGAAAAAAAAGGAAATTCATTTATAACGAATTTAGTTAGAATCCGTATGGAAAATTCCCAAACGACTTTCAGTTGACACCTGATGTCGTTTGGGTCTGTCGATAGAGGTAATGTTTGAGCAGAGAGAGAGAGAGAGAGAGAGAGAGAGAGAGAGAGAGAGAGAGAGAGAGAGAGAGAGAGAGAGAAAGAGAGAGAAGGAGGCACATTGCGATAGGAGTCGGACCAAGTTGACCGTGAGTAAGCCACTACATTTCCCTCCTTCTTTGTCTTGCTTTCATATTGTCTGTCCTGTCTAAGTTTTAACAACGCATAATTTGTTGTACCCCATTTGGAAGCTAATTGTAGTGTCCATGTCATTTCAAGCGTCCCGTCTTGAAAGCTTTTACTGTAAGCCAATCCTATATCCTGTACGCATCCGTCCATTTCATTTTATGCTCTCGGCGATTTATAACTTCCTCCAATCCCCGGCTTATTTAATTAACAGCGCGGAGGAATCGCGACAAAGATTTCAACTGTGTACAGTTCACTGTCCCATTAACAAAGAAATTACACTGCAGTTGCAGAAAAAAATGCAGCTACGTGCATTCGGAGATCCGACAGTTAAAATTGGTCGAGTTGAATATTTTCCTGAGCATTACTTTACTTCTTACTAAACTTAGATCTACGGGGTTTTACGTTTTAGGGGGCTTCGATAGTCCGGCTGAGCCCGACCGTTTTCGGCCTAAAGCGTTGTTCGGCCGCTTCGATAGCGCCTCTAATCACAAAATAATGAGCGATTGGAGCTCTGATCAATCAAACGCGGACGAGATAATCGCACGATAATTTCGGGGCAGATAAAAAAAAGGGCCGCCGATAAAATGGAGAAGTTCGCGGCCCGGTGCCGGTTTCGCGCAGTTCCTGAACACCAGCCGGAGAAGTATGTTCGACGAGGGCGAAGCCGATGGAGTATTCGGACGGTACACAAATAATAACGTTTTTCTATTTCATTTTTGCCGAGCTGTTCGTTTAGTAACATTCCCCGCATTCGGTCCGGCTGTTTTACCTTTCAAAACGAGTCCTTCCACATGTCCACTATTACACACAGAGGGCACTGAACAAAATTGCTCAGATTCAGTTTGCGAGGTTGCGACCCCAAAAGTCCGAGGTTGCGACGGTTTAATTAAATCAATTGCATTGAGATACAGAAAATGTGCGCGCAGATTTACATTTAGCTTATACAGCTGTATCCATTACATTCGGGTTCGGTATTTTTTTATTCTCCTGGCAACAAGTTGTAATAGTTAACGCCAATCAATAAATAATACTCGAAGGTTACCCCGGGGGGTCATAAACTTGAATAGTTACAAAATAATCTTTAGCGGAAAATTCCCAAAACTACGTTTTTGGATTTATTATTTACCCAGTCAACCCTATTTTAGGACCTGTTTCTGAACGGACAATTGATCCCGCTCCTCTCGTATTTTATATATTGCGAAGTATTCGAGTACGGATACAAATAAGTGTTTAAAAATGTAAGAACCTGACTCAATGTTAGGTCTCCTTTCGAAGGCGTTCTTTATTTCCTTGGAATCCTTTTAATGCAGTAGACCTTGACATATTTAGGCCGCGTTTAAATGCGAAAAAATGAGGCAAAGTGCTGAGAACATTACCGGCCTAAGTGTATTCCTGTCTTTTCAAAACCGAGGATGTATCGATGTTGAATAAGAACCGCGATCCTATTTCTCAGTGTTTGAAACCAGTCTGCGATTTCTTAATACACCGATAAAATTTAGATCTGCTGAAAGTTATGGAAAAAGAGGAAAGTGTAAAGGCGTCAATTGTCGCATCAATTCGTTTCTTATTCATTGGCAGTTTATGAATAATAAACAGGATTCATGATCTGGGTTTTAGAAAGTTATTGACCGTTGTAATGAAAGCAGTTGGATTCCAACTACGTCTGGCGTCAATTACGTTTTCGGAATTTGGCGAATGCCCGCTATTTTATATTTGGTAGCGTCGCCGTTATTTATATAAAAATCGTCTGATTGTTCTGTTTAAATTAATACTCGCAATAATTCGTATTGTTTTTCGGAGTTGCTTTCAAGTTTCATGGTTTGAGCTTGGAAATTGTAATTGTAATTCGTCGTCCAGTACTTGTCCGATCTTGGCCTACATCGATTTCGGCTTGTCGCCATCGCCATTAGCATTCCGCTAGCGATGGATTTACAGTCCAAATGTACTTGTTTAAATTGAATATTAAGATACAGTAGACGTTATTCGTCCATCTTAAATAGTGAACGTGCTGCTAAATAGTGGCTGCTAAATCTCCAGTATTTTTGGCAATATGTTATTTTTGAATAACATGTTACTTGTTCGGTAATTTTAAAAGCGAATTTACTGTGTACAGCGAACCGGGCTAAGACCGGGGACCGGTCTCTTGTTAGTCCATAAGAATAGTGAAGGGTCGTCTAATTTTTACCTCTCGAAAAATATGATTTGAGAGAATCACTGTTTCGTGACCGTAATGAACCATTTTATCTACCGGCTGAAGAGTGATAATTTAAGTTCTCGAGTTTTTATTACGTAACATCCCCGATTACCATAACAACAAGGCATGCAGCGTGCTTGTGTAGAAACAAATTTGCATGTCGTTCACGATGTACTATGTGCATAAAAAAAACAACAAAGTATTCCTATTTGCTAGAGTGAATTGCAAATGTAGATTAGGCTAAAATTTCGCTTCTGTCTGGATATAAGGCCGTATTTTCTTCGCGTTCCGAGATGGTCGTCCCTGGTATAAGTTTGATTTCGGTCCGCGAAAGACTCTCGACTGAATCTCAATACACGTGGAGTCGGTGACGCTCGTTAAAAAGTTAAATGCAACGAAATCTTGGCACATACCGGGCGAACGGAATTAGCTCGCGGAATATATTGCGAACCGCCGCCTCTGAACAGTTCTCACAGCTCCCGGAAAGGATTACGTGTGTAACGAGCAATTAGCGCCCTGACAGCGACGAGAATAAACAGCGAACCGTATTATCAAGTGGTGTTTAATTATATTTTACACAAAAATATCCAACCCTGAAGAATTGGGGACATTCATAATGTCCACAACCGCTAGTAATTTTATTTCTATCATTTGTTGGGTTTGAAAGTTGTTATTGAAGATCGATGGATTATTATTGCGAACGGGTCTCTAGTAGTTATCGTATCTTGTATCGAAATTAAGTATGAAAAATCAGCGTCAAATAATTTTTTGGTTAAAATATTGGTACATTCGAAAATTGTTGCACAAACACCATATTATTCTTGGTAGAGACTGGAAAACATTTACATTTATTTAATAACTTTAGAGTAAAGTGTTGTTGCTTGTTTGGTCTTGTCTAGACCACATTATCCTAGTGTTCATCGGTATGTTATTTGCTATTACTGAGGTTGCACTTTTATCCCTGCCAAGAGAACTTTGGTAGACGGAAACCGGTCTAGGCCCGGCCTGCCACAGAGAACACTGTGCGGTCGGACTTATGCCTCATACGCATACTGCACTTTTTATTTGATTGGTACAGGTTTTAGAAAACTGCGGAAATTTCGAAATGTCAGAATGCTTCTGTTTTACTGACCGAAACCCGAGATAGCAGAGAAGACAAAATGAAATGGACAATGCAAAGTGAAACAAACGTGAGAACTGGAAACAACACTAATTACTTGAATTACTGTGTGTGTGTGTGTGTGTGTGTGTGTGCGTGCGTTTGTGTGGATTCCCGTGAGTGTGTATTGTCGAGATATTTGGTAATGAAAACCTTGGCGGCGAGCAGCCGTACAATGCAACCTTACAGTACGCATATCATGACGAAAATCTACTGTTTTTTACGACTAAGGATCAAAATAAGTGTTAGTGAAGTCGTACGTTTTTTCCTGAAGGTAAAAGAAGTTCATCTTTCTATTTTCCCATCTAAATCGCCATAAAAAAATTCATTCCAACTATTTTTTCAGCCATTCAAACATTTGGGGGTTATATTAATATGCATTTAATACTGTCAAGAAATGACCCTCACGTTTTTATTTTGGCTATTCAAATGGCCGGGATCATCATGATCTGGCTTATGCCGCCATTTCTGAATGCCAAATTAATTTCGGCATAAAAAGTTTAAATTATATAATACTTCGCTGCAGTCATTATTTCTTTATAATTGTTTTATATATATAGTTGTTCTTATAGTTTGTTAAATAACAAAAATGATAAATCATAGTAAGTATTTAACATATAACTAAACATTCTATTAATCTAACCCACCATAAAATGTTTTATTTATAGTAATACAAACGAATTATTCAATTCTGCTTTCATTATTTTCCACTATTCTACTGAAAGTGGAAGTATTTCTATTTTGAATTTAAACATCAATTTATTTAAATTGTGGGTATCATCTCTTAACTATAATATTCGGGTTCCATAATATTTCTATCATTTTCATTTGAGTATTTCATTATTGTACTTCCAGTTTTAAACCGTATCATTATTAGAATTCCCACTGACTCTCATTATCTGTTTATATGATGTGAGAAATCCCAGTTAAATTCAACGGATGCTTATAAACAGTGTGTTATCTGTGTTGACAATTATTCAGTATTAAATGATGGTTTTTGTTTTATGATGACCCCCATATTAGCTGCTGAAAACTGTGTCAATGATACATAGGTCAGAATGCTTTGAACGTATTGTCTGTAATACAGAGTTCATTGATGATTTATTTAGTTATTATTCTCTATTATTATTTTTTGCTTTCCATTGTATTTGTACTGGCCCTAATTTGCTGTTTAACTTAAAGTCAAATATTTAATTTTGTTGTTTACACAGTTATATCATTACCCTTTTGTTCCTGTAAATATAATCTCTTTCAAAAGGGGATTTTATCTTAGTTTATTTCCTGTTAATCTGTATTTGAATAACTTTTCCCCATACATTGACTTTGACTTACGACTGTTCTTATCTTTTAACATTTACTATAGTAACTGAGTAGATGTAAAGGACTTTTAATGTAAGTTGCAAACAGTAATTTTAAGTTACTTAAGTTTAAAACTAATAGCCGCCATATTTGTACTTCCAATAATTAAATCACATATAAAAAAATGCAATTAAAATTTATTTATATGAAAAGTTAATTGTTTTCGTCTCATTAATTTCCATTAGCTGATCTATTACTGTGATTGAGTATTCATAAATATGATGGAGTCATTCATTACACATTGACACAAACACTAAATATCAATTGCCTTGAGAATTTAACTTTTTTACAGAAATACTTAGATTTAAAATTTATATTATGTTAAATCATATTTGCTACAGTAATTAAATAAAACATTTATTTTCTATTTAAAAATCAAATACATTCAATTAATCAAAACACTTTTTTATCTTGTATAATATTTCATTTATTAGTTTCAACATGTTTTAATATGCAATTAAAACTATTGGGGCAATTAAAAATAACATTAGAGATTGCCACAAGAAACAACTTGTTTATTTTAAACTTTTATAAGTGCCAGTAAAGGAACATTTGGCGGAATTCCAATATGAGTTATTCAGTTGAACATGTAAGTTATTCAATAACCTTCTTAGACCTCTAAGGAAAAAAGTTGTATTTGCATAATAACTGTTGAACGTTTAAATTTTATTGTTTTGTCAGTTGCATGTCAGACTATCTATTTAAAATATAGTGATGATTATTTATAACTTTATGATGTTGTAATCTAAACATAAAATATTTCCTTGGTAGCAATTAATTTGGGCATTTGTACATGACATAATTTGAAATAAGGGAATATTTCTTCTTCTGATTCAACTGATGATGTTCCCAATAAGAGTTATTCTTAAAAATTTATAAATTCTTTTCCCTGGTGTAAGTACAGTACTTCATTCATTCAATGATTTCTTTCTTTCCCACAATGTATTGAAATATTAGCCTAATCAGACGTGAATCTAATCACAGATTTTGTGATGTATAGGGAACATTTAAAAAGTGATAAACAATAATGCAGTTACTTGGCCTTTTCAAAAGGTCAGTCTTATCACCATACTAAATTTACCTCATAGTGACTAATATGTTTTTAGTATTGCTGCACACGTTCATGTGTGAACTTGCTAATGAACTCCCATATTATGTGACTCAGTTTATGTGCCAATTTAAAGGATAATTTATTTTTATTTATTTTGTTTGTGTATTTTATAAGTAAAATATACAAAATTTCTTATTTAAAAAACTTAGTGTTAAAAATATAAGAAATGGCAATTCTAAGGTAACTAATAATAAATATTTAGTCTAAAATAGGAATTGGTATTATTAATTTTTGCTATTTATTGTTAATTTATTCACAATCAGATGCTTTCTATTTGCAGCTATATTACTTGTTTAATGATTTGTTTCAATTTTATGTGTTGAATATTTCATGTTTAACATAAAATAACAAAATACAATATGCACAAAATGTTTATGCATTGTGTTTCATTTGCTTATGAATAACAATAGCTTGTTTTTACTGCATTTTAAGATATTTCAAATTTACAAAATCATATTTAGTATTACTTCTTTTACTTCTTTTTTATGAATATAATAAATTGTTTATCCAGATGAATAAATTTCCTGAAAACCACAAGATTATTTTATTAATTTCTTTTTCATTAAATATTTATTTATAATGTTTATTGCTATTCTATGGATTCTCTGTCTACCTATTTTGTCTGTGTATTTATATCATTTCAATTACATTATGAAATTTATTTAAATTTAAAGCATATCCTTGAGAGAAAATTAGTAAATTTTTATATTAATTATGAAATCAGTTCATTTTTAATAGATGGAAAGAAAATGTTTAAATTGGTGTCATAATTACTACAATATATAAATGCAGATTTATTTTTAAATGTAGGGTCATATTATTTATATTAATTTAATTGAAAATTTATGTTTGCAGGAATATGGATACTCTCGACACTAAAACTCTTGACAATGCATTGGAAAATTTAAGCAAAAATGGATGGTGGGTCTTCTGGCTATTTATTCTAGCCAGTTCTCCAGGAATTTTCAACGCCATGCATATCACCGCATATGTATTTTTGTCAGATTCACCTGCTTATTGGTGTCATATACCAGCTTTACACGAAGCGAATTGGACAAATGACCAAATAAGAAACATCAGCAGCCCTTTGTAAGAAAAATTTTTGTAAGAAAAACATTTTGTGTTGAACACAAAAAGTGGTATTATATTATCGAAACTTGAAGAAAATATAATTTTAATAAACATGAGTGTCAACAAGATTATCCCTTAAATAATAATTTGAGATAAATGTTTAATTTGTTTATATTTACCCATACTTTTAAGTTAAAAGTATAAATTACTTTAACTTTTAATTTCTTTGCCCTTAACATAAAATGAAACAAAATCCAACCTTGTAGACAGTTGTTAACATTTATTAGATAGCTGAAGGCCTAACTTCAGCTTAATTTATTACAAAGTTATATTTTGTTGTTCTAATCATATTTCACTAAAAATGAATGGTTTATAATAGTAAAATTTCAAATATGATCGTCAAGTTTACATTGATATAATTGTCAATTGGTGGTGTCATTGCCTATTATTAGTAAATGACTTGCAGTGGAGACCATCTTTTGTTATAGTAATTCTTCACATTTATCATTTATCAAATTTAGTATAAAAATAAAAAGTAATAATACAATTTAAAGCAGTTTTTAATGTTACCATATAAGTTCAGCAATTACATTAAAAATGAAGACATGTAATAAGGTCATACAAATTTTTTTTTATTATTTCTATCTGTCAGAAATATAATTGCTTAGCAAGAACTTGATTTTTTATTACAGTATTTTACAGTTAGATCTCTCAATATTGTACTAATTGAAATATTTATAGTGTATTAATTATTAACAATATAAGTACTACCATTTTAAAACATTGTATATGGCAATTATTTTTGTAATTTATTTTCAGTGGATTAAGTAAAGATGGTAGCTGCTCCATGTATGATTGGAATTATGAGAATCTGACAGAAATGGGTTATGATTCCGCTTTAGCCTATACAAGAGAAAGCGTGAAACCTCCTTTAGTACCATGTCAAAATTTTGATTATGATCAAAAAACGCCAAAAGAATCAGTAGACAGTGAGGTAATAAATTATATTTTTAACTTCATTTGTACTTGTATTAGAGTAATATAATTTCAGATCAGTATAGAAAAAAATATTTTTTGATAACATAAAATGTAAATTTTCTTTCTTTATGTATAAAAATTAAGTTTTTTACTTTGTGTGCAAGGCCTTGTGAATATAATTTATTTTGCTAAGAAGTGAGAGAACAAAGTTAAAAACTGATCTAATTAAATTTATGTAGAATTTTATGAAATGTCTCTAGATTAGCACTCTGATAACTGAAACAAAAGTCTAGAACATAAGCTTGTTGCAACAAAGTGCCTTTAAAATACAATTTATTTATTGTAATAATACTGTATATTGCCCCAGTGGGACTTGGTTTGTGGTCTGACATCATTAAGGTCAACTGTTCAAGTTTCCATCGCTGTTGGGAAATTCGTAGGAGCTTTTATATTTGGAATAATTGCAGACAAGTAAGGAACAAAAAATTAAGATTCTTAATATAATTTTGTTCAAATATCAAATGTTTAATAGTTTTATATTAATTTTCAGATTTGGAAGGAAAAGGAGCTTTGTTTTGGCTTCATTTTTGTACATTGTTGCTGGACCGGTGGCTGCTTTTGTAAAAAGCTATTATATATTTATCATCATGAGATTTATCATTGGAATAGCTGGTTCTGGTGTTTACGAATCTTCTTATACAATATGTAAGTGTGAATCAATTTTCTACAGAATTTGTTCACATACCTTAAACACAAATACCATGCTCTAACAGTTCTAATCAAAATTCAAACAAAATTGTATTAGTTGAATTCCTTAAACCTTTGGACTTTTTTAAATCCCCCTTTATAATCTTATCAGTAATTGTTTGTGTATCTGATATCTGATAGTTTACAACATTTTTGTTTACTCTGTTGAAAAGTCTACAGGGTTTTTTTTTCTATGAAGTTGTTTTAACTCATTCCTTTACAAATATTTGCTTTGTTTTGGTAGTGAGAAATTATTTATTATTATATAATGTAGCTATGGTAACCAAGTTAGAACTTGGATTTATTCATTTTTGAAATTTGGATGTTCTGCATCTGTAATAGTTGAATCTTTAAGTTAGATGCATTAAAAATCAAATTTGCGTCCTGCACCAGAGTAGTTGGCACTGAATTGTCGGATTGCAATGGAAGAAGCATATTGCAGGTGTGAATCTGTGTTTGTTAGAAGTATCCAAACTAAATGCTATAGAACTAAATAAGAAGAATGACAATATAAATGCAAAAGAATCCCTCCAATGAATTTCAAGTATGAATAATTAGATTCACTATCTTTAGCTTTTGTAAGAAACAACACAATGTTCATCTACTATAGTATTATTAATCAGTTCACTTTTAGAAGAAACAAAATTTTCTTGAAGCAAGTTGTTGCATAGAGTACATTAAAAATAATAGAACCCTCTATTAGAATAAAGAATTCTTCTTCTTCTTCTATTTAAAATGCATTCCTTTCATTTCTTTTGTTCCAGTATCAGAAATCACAGTTAAAAATTACAGGACCCGACTTGGTTGTGTATTTAATGTTTCATATCCTGTCGGTTTAGTAATTCTTCCTGTAATAGCATTGTATTCAAATAACTGGCGGATCCTTCAACTTGCTATCTCGTTACCAGCATTTATTTTGCTGGTGCACTGTTGGTATGATAAAATTAGAATGAGTTTTTTTGATTTTTATAATTCATAATTTAAATTAAAAAAACAATACAGTCATTAATGCTGTAACAGGTTCCTACCAGAATCACCTAGGTGGCTTCTGACACAGGGTAGAAAAGAAGAGGCCTTATATATTGTTAAAGGTAAAGATGAATCAAAAGAGAACAGACAAGTTAATGATTTGAACAATGCAAATCAATTGGAATCCAGTTCAGCAAATGTAGTTCGAGAAACAGTGGTTAGTTAACTCTTTTACTTCTACTAATTGTTACTGGTAGACTAGTAGTTAGTATGTGAACTATATTGGAACAATGTTCCAATTATTTATTTCAATAATTATCAAATACAGATTTTCTCTTAAATTAATTTAGAAATGGTTTATTCAATGCCAAAACTTTTTAAATAATATAAAAAATTGAACTTTTTAAGTTCTAGAATAACAAGTTATTTTATAACATTTGTAACTTTCAATTCCTTCAGTACATTCTCACTACTATTATTAGATTTATAGTAGTTTATTTTTGTCAATAATCATCAATGTTTCCTATTCCCAACATTTTAAATACATTTTTTCTTTATATTTCTTTCAGGGTGATCAAACAAATCATGCTTGGTATAAAAAATTACTGAATGCATTACAACGCCTCTTCAAGTTATTCACTGTGACTGAACTTCGAAATAGAATATTTATAACTTATTTTGCTTGGTTTGTTGCATCATTGTCTTATTATGCTATTGGTAAGAAATATATATATTCTCCTAATTTTTATATACTCATTTATATTTATTCTAAATGGGAATTTGGTCAGTTAGCTAGATAAAAGCATGCAGTTCCCAGTTTATTTATTTATGAAAGTTTATTAACATAAGTTGTTTCATATATTTATGGTACACATGATTTATAATATACAGTACTTTTTTAATATCATATTCTTTGTACCAAAAACACAAATTTTATGAAATCAATTTAGCTTATTGGGAAAAGGGAAAGTAATATAAATTATTAACCCACTTTCCATTATAAATATTACATATTTCATTAATGACAAAATTGAAGTATTTGGTGGTTCATATTTCCTTACATGTATTAGATTAAATGCTAAATATGTGTTCATATAATATTAATTAACAATGTCAGTAGTAATAGAAATATTAATTACTTTGATAAATTATGGGCATTAATTTTTGCAGCTCTTAATGCCAACAACTTCACAGCAAACCGCTACCTTTACGTTGCCTTAAATGGACTTGTTGAAGCACCAGGATATGTACTTCCACTTCCACTTCTGATATACTTTGGGCGTAAAATAACAAGTGCTGTTCTGTTCATGATTGCCGGTCTTGCCCTTCTTTCAATACTTCTTATACCAGCAGGTAGAAAAATATTGCTATATATGATAAATATTGTGATTTTTAAATTACAGAAATTACCATTATTATAAATGGAACCAGTGTGCTGAACTATTCAGAAACCACTGGTTCTTTATATATTTATATAGTATATTTATTTCTTTGTGTAATGCAAAAAAATAATTAAGAGTTGTAAGGATCAAATGAACACAGTTATTGGTGCCATGGTTATCACTGGTGTAGATTAAAATCTTGTCTATTACTATGCGGATACTCTCCCTAGTTGCAAGGGACACTTTTTTTACTTATACATATCTGAAGTTATATATTTTCAAAAGTCACCTGTGCAATATGAGTATGAATGTAAATGTAATTTCAGTATTGAATACAGAACATTACTCAATGGATGTTTTCAGGTTATAGTGGAATCATTTTAGTTGTGGCGCTTATAGGAAGATTTTGCATGTGTGCAGTGTTTGCCATAATTATACTCCATACTTCAGAACTATTCCCAACTGCTGTCAGAAATACTGCCATTGGGACAAGCCTGACAATGGCACAATTGGGATCTATAGCTGCTCCATTCATTGTTGACCTACTGGTAAAAAGTTTATATTTTTATTTTTTAAGATATTCTAAAAAGTTTAAATATTCTGAATATTTGAAGAGCCTAAAATATTAAAAGCGTTATAATCAAGTAAAATAGCTGTCTAAAAAATAAGTATGTAAAACCTAATTTTTTTAATAGTCATATGTTTTAAATAATAAAAATATAAGTGAGTGTAGTCCTATTTTAAATAAATAATTATTCTAAAGAAATTATCCATTAGACAGGAAGGTCATCTGATGCTATGGAGAATAAGGTAGAGTAAAAGTTTCTTTTGGAAATAGGGCCTATTGTTCAATATAGGTCTTTCCCAGAGTTTATAAAATATCACCAGATTTAATGTGCCTTTTATTTGGTCATAATTAATACAAATATTGTTTTATTTCACTTTTAAGGGAATGCAAGCATGGTATATTCCAAGCACCATATGTGGAGTGACTTCAGTTTTAGCGGGTGGTTTGATAATGCTGTTGCCGGAAACAAAGGACAAACCCATGTTGGATTCAATAGAGGAAATTAAGAAAAGTGAACCCCAAATGAGGGTATCGTTTTTAAATTGCTGCAGAATCAGGTGACGCATGTGGCACAAATTAGTCATTTTAAATACTTTTGCATCAGTACTAGACAACTATATTGAGTGTGAGTTGTAATATTGTGTATAGATTTAGGACATATTTAATGATACACAAATAAAGAGTAGGCAGGGCTGTACAAATATTAGGTGCACTGGGAAAACTGGAATGGGTACTACATATTATAAGGAGGAAATAGGAAATATTAGAAAATTTTACAGAAAATGCTGCAATATTATGCTCTGTATTAATAGTATGCATATTGTGAGCCAACAATGAAGTTGAGTCTAACATAAATTTCATATTTAGTTTAATTTGTTTTTGGATTGATTTTTTATGGAGAATACATTTAATAAGTAATTTATTACAATTAAAGTTTATGAATATTTATTGTTTTGACACATTAGGGTTAGGTGTCACACTTAATTAAAACAAATTGTATTAAAAGTAGACACTCATACAGTACTATTCTGTACCTGTATATGAATTTGCATGGCCCTGGAAATTAGCATCCTTGTGCAAAAGTTAATTAAGAAATATCTGATAAAATCTCATTGTTAGAAGTTTGGGAAAAACAAAAATCAATGAGAGTAAATTTGATATATAATTGCAATCGAATCTATCTAATTCAGTTAACAAAACTCCATGTAATTTTTATGGAGTATCCCCTGAATTATTTTAAATTTTTACTCAAAATTAACATTTTATTATTTAATAAAATTAGTCAAGAGAACTAGTTTGATGTTCAGTTTTGTTCATTAATCAATTTGACTTGAATTTTCATGTATCATTGAATAATTTTGACTAAATCAGTTTTAATGAAAGTGGAAACAGAACTGTTTCTTTTAATTGCAAAGAATGTTTTTTACTGTTTGAATTTGTTTTAAATTCTTATATTAATCTTTATTTAAAAATGTTACCAAATAATACTCTCTAACCATGCCTGCTATATTTGAAATATGTGTTTATTTATTGTATAAAGTACAAATTATATCAAGACTAGATGAAAAGAGGAAATAATGAAGGAGATGGGTTCCATAATAATAATGCAGAGTTCCATAGTGAACTCTGCATATATTCATATTATGAAATATGAATATATAAAAGTGCATAAGTTTTCAGTGTGATTAAAAAAATATTTTATAGCTTTGTGATAACAAAAATGGAATGAGTTCTGATGTTGATGCAAAACTGAACAAAAGTGCCTCTGAAATTACTGATCAGGCTCAGAAAACAGGTTTTTGATATTCATTCAGGTTAGTTTATATAAATTATAGCACGCATTCACTGCAATTATAATGTGAGACCTGCCTTAATGATAGAATAGTATATTTATTTTCATAAGCCACAGTATTAGCAAATACCTCCATGTCTTTGAATGAGCCATTGCTATTTTGACAAGTACAATGCGCATGGATTGTGTTCATATTTATATTTTATTGATGTCAAAAAAAGTTCTTGTATAATCTCTGCATTACATCTTATTCAAAAGCACATGGAATGCTACAAAGAGTAAACAACCAAAAGTATTAAAAAAAAGTATAGAGGTAATACTGAATTTTTATTAGTCAAATATCTGCCAAAATATCAGTAAATAGTAGTGACTAAGTTCAATTGTTCCTACATAATTTGCATTTGATGTACTTTTGTATCTTTGTTACTAGTGTCACAAAGAGAAAATGGTATTATGATTGAGCATATGATTGATGATAATGGAGTTACTCAGAAATATTGAATTTAAAATTGGCTGTGAAATATCTTTCATTATTCTCACAAACAGAATGAAATATATATATATATATATATATATATATATATAATTAGTATAAATAAATTAATTTGTATTATTATGTAAAATTATTCCTGCAGCCATATAGACTAAGCTCATTATCATTACTATTATCTTTGTTAAAAGATCGAAGAAAATATAATATATTTTTATCATATGTTAAAATGTGAATCAAAGATAAATGAAGATATTAAATGATGTTATTATGAGAAGAGAGATTAAAAGATATTTATTTGTTTTCTTGCTATGTTATTTCTTTAATTAACCACTACTACGGATTATATATAGAAAAAAATGCTTTACTTATGATATTATATTTAAAAAACCAAATTGGTTAGTTGTATGTTAGCGCGGCGCCATTTTTAGCAGCTCTCGCTCAGTCTCGGACTGCAGGTCA
The DNA here is from genome assembly GCA_019843655.1 of Lethocerus indicus. Classification (NCBI taxonomy): domain Eukaryota; kingdom Metazoa; phylum Arthropoda; class Insecta; order Hemiptera; family Belostomatidae; genus Lethocerus; species Lethocerus indicus. The sequence continues at coordinate 4,772,262 of JACDQD010000011.1, forward strand.
TGATGTTGGAACGCCCAATTGTTCTGCTGAGAAACTTATCCCGATTATTAGCGAAAGAATGAGGGGCTGGATCAAAAAATTGTCTCCGATTTGTTTGGGATCGTACACAGATAATGAAAAGAGTGGTTATCTTCGTGAAACCTTGCTAATAACCCAAGCAATATTATGTCGGGTTCCCCTAAATCGGGAAAGAACCAACGAAGGTGGGTAAGAAGCGAATTTTTTTGGACTCCTAACTGGATAACAGCGATCCCTTTAACCTCAGAACTTCGGTATATAACGACATTTCCACTACATTAAGGTTAGAATAGATTTTTATTGTGTTTACACTAAACAACTATTGGTTTTTAATTCCTGTTTAGTCATTTTACTATATAAAACAATATATCTCCGCGCTAACATACAAGTTATTATTCTTGTTTGTTTTCCAAATGACCACAATATAACAAAATATATTTTAAAATAAGAATCATATAATAAACACTTGAGAGTAAATAATGTAAATGTTAATAGCATAAAAGTCACTACAAAAAGTAGGTAATGAGTTTAAATTGATGTATCAAACATAAATTAAAGTTTTTTGTATTCATTGAAAGAATATTTTAAATTAATTGAATTTATTTCATTGAACTGTGGGCTGTACATATACATAACTACTAATTACTTTAGAAATATCTGTTATACTTTTTGGAAATACAAATGAGTACAAAATATTGATAAATTCTGTTCTTGTAATGAGTAAAAAATATCATTTGTGACAAATTTTCAATGTTTCTTTAGTTGAAATGACAAAACATGAAGAACTTTGCGATTGATTTTGTGTTCTATTTTGTAAACTTTACATTAGGGGGATTTTGTATCTATTTTTATTAGTTTGAGACTGGTGCAATGTAAAAATTCCGTACAAATTCTAATAGTTATGTAGATATTACATTTTTTTTATAATTATTTTATTTATTCTGAAAAACGTCTTGGTTAGACAACATGAAAAGTTATATTTATTATTGAGGATGATTTATTGAAAAGTATATGAACTTGAGTAGGATTTAATCGACTCATATTGTACCATCTTGTGAAATTAACCTTAATTACCGATTTTAAAATGTGTACTAATCTTTATAATATATATTAGACTCTTTACATAATTAATTCGCAGGGATATTAATTATTTGAAGGACAATTTGCGGAACTACAGAAGTTTCTGAAACCGTTGGTGAATTTTTTCGTATTAAAAAGTGTTGTGGCCAATCTGTTTTGGCCACAGCTGTATTCATGTGACGCCGATTCTTGGAGCGCAGTTCGTTTTAAACTTGGGGCCCGCCAGGGAGTTGGTTTCTAGTTTGTTATATTTTCTAATCATATTTTAGATGCGTTTATCTATTGAAAGTGATTTGTTTATTGTACACTGTTTCGAACCTTTATAAATATGACGGCGGATGAAGAACCGGAAATACCAGGTGCATTTTATTTGTAACAATACTTATTTGGATTGGAAGAAATGATTATTTATTGCAATTGATTGTATTGCAGGATATAGTCAGTTTTCCAGATGACGCCATGGTTTGAATTGATTTTATTTAAAATGATAAAATTGACAATCTTTTAGTGTAGCTTTGAGATTATTTTGTTTTATAATAAACGAATAATAATAATTAAATCGTTATTATATATTAATATAACTAATTCGTAATGAATACATCTTGTTTATAAATACAAGTTTTACTGAGATAAATTTGTTTATATCAGAATATTATCTTCACAAATTTTATCCAAACCCATTTATTGCTAGAGTTATTAATTGTTATATATTGTTTATCCATTATATATTAATGTAATGATAGTAATATTGGTATAACTACATTGCATTAAGAAAAATCAAAACTTAAATATTAAATATTTTATTAATTATAAAATATTTTTTTTTAAATATATTATTATTTTATTACAATGTTTATTTCAGTGATGTAATTTAGTAGCATTCATTTGATTAAGGAATGTTTTATCAAAATTCATAATCATTAATTTTTTCTCAGGAAGTGGTGCTGTATACACTTTTGGAAAAAGCAGGATTGCCGACACCATTTTGAACCACTTCTACATCAGGGATGATCCCATTGTCGATATTGGATGCGGGGATGAGCACACAATTGTCATCTGCCGTAAGTATAAATGTTCAAAACGGTTTGACCATCTATCAATCATTCATCAAACTCTACGGCCCAACCTGTTGTACTCCTGTTAGGCTGCTTGTATTGATTCATCTCTCACATTCGATGATTGATTTTTATCCTTGCTGATTATTTATATGTTGCATTTTCCTGGCCAAGGTTGAAGCCCATTGTCCACCCAACTTGCTGTCAACAACCTGTAAGACATTTGTTTATTTTTGACACACAAATATCAATCTCCTATATTACATCTGTCAGTGGGAAAAAAAGAATAAAGAATATCCTTTTATGCTGTTGAGTATATTACTATTATAAACAGGAACTGAATATTTTCTTTGGCAAGACCCAATTTTGTGGATATAAATTAACTCTTCAACTTGTGTTATTTTGGATAGGTTGTTCCTTTTTTTGACCTATTGAGTTCGGGGGGACTTTTAAATGGTTCAATATTTTTGTTTGCTTCTTAGCTGACAAACAAGACAAGCATGCAAGTGAGCTTGTGAACCAATCAATACAAAAGCAGTTATATCCTCCACATGTACAGGAACACCTGGGCACTATGGTGCTCACTGGCCATAACAATATAATTTGTACAGAGGGGTAAAACTAAGTATCAATTATGAGTCTTTATATTAATATATAGTGTTAAAATTTGTTTATTGAATATTTAAGTACTTTTAATAATAAAAGGGAATTCAATAGTAATGATGGCTAATGGCAGTAAATATTGTAATGAATTTTTTACATTTTAAAATTGAATTATACAATTTTATTTTTGATACTTGTAGATTGATATTTTGTAATAAAAATTAATACAACCCTGCCAGTTTGTATTAATGCTTAATATTTCCATTCATAAACCCCCTGTTTTTATCATCCAATAAGTTACTTCAATTATAAACTGTCCAAATCATGTAACTGCTGGTTTTGGACCATTTCAATTGTTTAAATGTTTTCATGAGATCTTTCAAGATTGACTAAGGTTAAACCTCGTGATATTAAAAGTTTTTCAAATGAAACAGATTGAGAATTACAATGCTGCTGTTGTGTATTGTGTTGAGGATGCTTTTATTCTTTTGTTATATACCATATAGAGTAATTAGAAGGAATGATTTACAGCTTAATATGGTTGACTGTATTATGAATACAAAATTTTCGTTTTATGAGCAAGTTTTCAGTATGTATATATATATATATATATATATATATATATATATATATATATATATTGATTAAATGAATTAATATCAACTGTACACCTGGCCACATTGGCGTTTGGACAACTTCACACAGCAAATATATTGGTACCTAATTTAAGGAATGGAAATTCAACTTTCATAATTTTACTTCGGTATGATAATTAACAGAACTTTTATTGAAAATGAATGGTGCAAGGTTGAATGAAATCTCCCCTCAGTCAAATATCGACACTTTCAGTATCTCTCGAGCGAATCTGAAGCGGACACCGCAGTTGAAATCCGATTTTTATACTTCCCGTGAGAAATCAACGCTTTCACGCGATTCATTTTCTAGTGTCATTATTTAAGCGCGTAAACCGAGCGTGAATGAATTGATACGATAATATTTCTTGTTGGAGTCCCACAGAAATTATTAGAGAGTATTGCCAGTTTTCGACCCTCATGACTCATTTTATACTTCGTCGCTACCAATATCGTCAATTAATGTAATAAAATAAATAATAATTACAACATTGTAATGATATTTCAGATTTTACAAAGGGAGAGAAACAGTAAAAATAATTTTTTTCCATCTAGTCTTTAATTTAGGAGTCTATTGAGGGTTCCGGAGATGATTTCAGATACATTGCGCAATTCATTTAAAAATGTGCCTCGCTGATAGGACTCAAATCAGGATAAAGAACTGTTTTTTTTTCAGTGGTGCCTTTCAATCCTCCGAATCTTATTACTCTAGAAAAACTTTAACCGCGAAACTACAGGCGGAATATCATTCTGCCTGCATTATATTTATTGGAGCGCCCTTGTTAAGTCAAACAGCGTGAATATTCCATTCGCGTCGACCACGAGACTGAATTTTTAACAGTGTCTTATAGTGAGAGTCCATTTACCTTCGGTCTTGAATGTGAGTTGATCGTGCACGTAACAAAAGCACGCAACCTTTTTAAACGAGCGCAATCAACTTTCAATATTCCGATCGCCGGTTTGCATGTAAAAGGGCGTAAAGGGTTAGGGAGAGATCTGGTCGGAGACTTCTCACTATATATGGTCATCATACATGTTGTCCTATAATGCTATAGTCCATTGTTTCAGTCACTAATCTTTTCTGGGAAAAGAATATTTTCAATGCGAATTCAATATGATTTTAAATTATTTAACAAAAAAAAATACGGTGATCGGCAACGCTTTGGCTACTATAAACGTTTGTAACGTCTGTCCGCTTCTAAGTAATAGGGCTGTGTTGTTTTCTACAGGTGTAGACTCGCACATTGGCTTCACTCGTAGAGACTTCGCCCTAGGGAACAACAATTTTGTTTCGGTAGCCAGGTTTTTTTTGTTTCAACAACACAGTTTTTTGTTGTGTGGCAGCCACGCTTTAAGAACATACTTTCGACAGTGTCTTAATTCCCAGTCCGAGAGACAATTCAGTTGCTACTTTTCGTTTTTCATTTTTAAGTTTCCATGACAACTCCGCCCCACGAGCTCTAACAATTGTCATGGCACAGCATAGGGATACAAAACGCGCTCTGGATTATTAGACGTGCGTGATCCGATCAGATAGGGGGAACGCTGCAGCGGGCGTTTTTATCGAAAGCCGAACTGACACTCTAACGTTGGCAAACACGGGCTCTGTTTGATTAGATACTACAATTTACCATACAAAATGAAAAGCCGGGGAAAAAACTGTTGTCGGAAAATCAAGTATCAGTGGAATACAAATTATTGAGCGCCGTTTGTTTACTAACATCCTAGAATAGGCTTTGTAATCTCAACGTCTGTAGGGGACTTACAGTTTGCATAATATTAAAGCGGGTGCGACTGTCTTTCTTTAAACATTGTTTTGCCCGTCGCCATGGTGATGCTCCCACCTCGTATTTCGATTGTGGGCCCTTTTCTTCTTTTGTCGGATGCAGAATCCGTGCATTTTAAATTTTGCTGGGCGTACGAGTTTATGGAAGGGGGGTGGGACTTCGTGCGCTAAATACACGTCAGTTCGTGTGCACGCGAATGTGCTGAATGACCGACAATATTTGTTTCCATGACGACTGCATGAATTAGAATGAATTGCGGACAATTTTAATTATATAAAATGAAACACACGAATGAAAATACCCTCACAGGTGTATAAATGTAATTAAATATAATAAATAAATATTGTAGCGAATCAAAATAATTTATTGATAATCATATATATATTTATTTATTCATAATAAATGTACGTTCATAATACGTAAATTGTTTGCCTTCAAATACCGCTGAATGTTGGGAACCTCTGCATTAACCTAATAAAATGTAATCCAATATCCATACAATAACTAAATAATTTTGTAATTATCGTGATAATTTTGTGTTGCAGACAGCGGCAGGAGTTTCTCTTTCGGCAGCAACAACTGGGGGCAGTTGGGCTTGGGTCATCGCTCGACCGTCATGAAACCCAACTGTATAAAGAGTAAGGTCATCTTCTTTGGACGCTGTCTTTTGCAGTATAAGCATTCTAGAGAATAATGCCGTGTTCCTCTATTGTTTTCTAACGCCAATATTCTGTCTGTGAACCCGGCAGGTCTGAAACCGATGAAATCTCTGCACGTGGCATGCGGCCGCGCCCACAGTCTGGTATTGACAGGTGATTATGCAAAGTCTCGAAGTTTATTATATTTTTTATTTGTCCGACCATGGGGATAGAAATTGTCGTAAACCTGAGTCGGATTTCGGCGAATTAAGTGGAAATTGACGGGGCATAATTAAATCGATAAATTCTTTCTCTGTCCCTAGAGTGAAACTCATGAAATAAAACCAGACGAAATTAGCCATTGTGCGAAATTTACTTTTTTCAGAACATCAGTTCTAATATATTTTAGGTTTGAGAGGGTACGCTGTAACGACGTACTTATGGACGTTGGCCAGTAATAGTCCATTACGGCAAATTTCTCCATTTTTCCTAAGTTGCAATTTTTGTTTTCAGACAGTAAACAGGTTTTCGCGTTCGGAAGTAACAGCGATGGCCAGCTGGGTACGGGCAGTAACGAAGATACTGACGTGCCAAAGCCCGTCGAGAATCTGGCCGATGTACAGCAACTGTCCGCCGGTTGCAACCACTCGGTCGCAGTAACTAGTAAGTAACACACCGTAAGTCAATTATACACTCGTACAGGCTTTGTTCCATACGAACATTATATTATACTAGATTCTGTACACTAATAACTCAATAGTAAAACAAGAAAACACAAATAGTACACCTCGGGTTAACATTACCACACCTGAAATGGCTTTTGCACATAGATAATATGCAAAACAAAATACAAGCAGTATCCAGCAAAGGTATATCTCTATTTATTTAAGATCCCATAAATATTTTCCATTTTCAGACGAGGGCAAAGTGTTTGTATGGGGTAGCAACAGTGAAGGTCAACTCGGTCTAGGATCTGAAATAACCGGAACCGAAACGCCTCGACCTCTGAAGCTGGAGAACTGCATACTGCAGGCCGCCTGTGGATATTATCATACAGTACTCCTCACAGGTGAATATTTATGTATATATATATATATATATATATATATATATATATATATACGCCGAATTGAAGCACCCGGACGTTTGGGATGTTGGGGATGACACGATACATCAAAATTACCGGATGGACGATCAGTGCGCAAAAAACACCGGAACACATTTTTTTTAATAATCCACTTAAAAATAAGTCGAAAACAAATGGCTGACCGACCGATTAATGTCTATTGTTTATTCCAGATGAAGGCAACGTATTTGTATTTGGCGAAGGTGAAAGCGGGAAGCTGGGCCTGGGAGATGCGATAGGGAGGTCGCTGCCGACCCATCTTCCCATCAAGTGCAAAGTGACTGAGGTATCGGCGGGAGGACATCACACTGCCGCCGTTACAGGTATGCTTAGGGCACCATCGTATTTTTGTCTTCGGTTTAACTGATAAAATATTTTGGGCGGACTCGGATGAACGGAGGAAATAATAACATTTAAGACCCCGGAGGATAAGTCGCGGAAGACCTGCTCTTCGGGAAGTGAGTTTTTCTCCCGGCTCTTCCAGGCTACTGGTTCATCTTCTATGGATAAGGACTTCTGTTTTCCCAATCTTGCTGTCGGTTCCGTCACGCGGATATTCTTCATACTTCCCGAGCGAATAATAGTTTCTCTTTAATTTGTTTTCAGACCGGATGCAAGTATTGGTTTGGGGTAGCAACGAAAACGGACAGATAGGGCTGGGCGAAGCCGAGGGGTCGCTGAGCCCCACCGTCGTCCCTGTACTGTCGGATACGGCAGTTAAAATGGTCTCCTGCGGCGAAAGCCATACGGCATTTCTTGCGGGTAACATTTTCACAAGTTTTTTTCCCACCGAAGAAGTCTAAGCGGTCAAATTTTTAAATACCCGAATCTTCTTTTTCCCAGACGACGGCCAATTGCTGATTTGCGGGGAGGCTCGCCACGGCAAACTAGGCTTGGAAATGACCAATGGAAAGACTTGCCAAAGGGAACCGGCCAAAATTCAAAAATTTACCAGCTTCTTTGTGTATAAAGTACGTACATTTTTATGTCGTTATGTGTAGAATTCCGTGAGAGTAAATAATTTCCATGATGTCGATACAGGTCCGATGCGGTGGCTGCCATACGGAAGTGTTGGCTCTCCCAGTAAAAAAAGCCGACGCATCGATAGACGGCTCTCTGAAACTCAAACCAATTTCAGTAAGTACATCGCTTCTTACCTTTCAGTAAACTACACGTCGGTTAAAAAAATATTTAGGAATAGCACGAGCGTCTTTAATATACCAGTTGCGCTGATCATTATCAAAATTGCCTCGCGCTTTATTTTGCTATTCATACATTGTTTCCCACGAGAGCTTCGGTGTAGCTGTAAAACTGTATAATCAACCTAAATGGTTTTAGTTACATTTGCGGAGTGTTTTATATCACTCGCTTCTCAGTTAAAGGAGCGAGTACCTAATTAGGAAGATGGGGAGTACCTAATTAGGAAGATGGTAGCAATGACTGACTACTAAATTTCGAATGGCAGTATTAACGTTCGATCGTTATTTCAGGAAAGCACATCGTCTTCTTCCAGCAGGATATCGCTGCCTCCTCTGCAGAAGGTGCCGGGCTCGAACGTTTACCCGTGCCGACACCCGGTGCTGCCCCCCAAGACGGCCCTACCGGTGAAGACCACCTGCGCTCCGGAGACCCCGGAGAGCACCGGCCGGTCCCACTCCTCGACGGAAGTCTCGACCGTCCCGGCGGAGGAGAGGGGATCCGGGCAGAGCAGCGAGACCGCGGAGAACGCTTCGGATCCGCCGCCGGATAGCCTGCCGGAAGAAGTAAGTGTTTCGAAACAGTTTTACCGCAAGATTTGCGGCGCGGAGGGGGCTCGGGCTCGAGTGCCGATGAAGCGGCTGGAGCGGGCTTTCCGCTACTACAGGAGAGGGCTCTGTTCAAGAGCCTGCCCGACGTACAGACGGCGGCCGAGTGCCGGGACACCCTCCCGCTGGAACCCAGCCGCCACCAACACCGCGACGACGACGACGACGTTTCGGTTCGCGATTCGGGTAGGAGCCGGGGCAGGGCCGTCCGAATTAAGAACTGGGGCTCGAAGCGTCCCGGCTCCGGGTACTTCGAGGTGCGCTCGTGCGAACAGGGCCGGTGGGCGAACTCCTCCTCGGACTTCTGCCGGACGGACTCGCTCTCAGAAGACGCCAGCCCCGAATATTACCGCAGGTGCTGCGCCGCCAAGAGGTACGACGCCCCCACCAGAAACGAGGACGGAGCTCGTCGGTGGACCAAGAGGTCTATTCGATTCGAAGAAAACAAAAAGAACCCCCGCCGAGACCGTCATAGATTCTCTACAGCCTCCAGCTCTCCGGCAAGTGTTAGGAACGTCGGCCTAATATTTAGTATTTATACAAATTAACGTTAACTATACTGAGCGAAGGGTCCCAAGGTAGACATCCAAAAAAGAAACAACTTCGTTACGGAGGATGGCTCCCAGTAATAGGGGAAAGAATAAGTTATAGTTCTAAGAGGATTAACCACACCTTCGGGTATAAAGAGGACTCGAGTTGATTTAATCTTCGGTCGGACCTTGATGATGGAACCAATAACAGTTCAACAACACCCGACAGGGCCCCATTGGATGGAGCCCACTCGGTTGGTTTCCAGAAACAGGAAACATCTCGGAACAGCGGGGGTCAACCCCAATCTATATTCTTCCCACATCACACACTCTCACCGGTCACCAGTCAGTGACATATAATTTCTTGTTGGGGGAATTATAACCAGTTTTGTTTTAATTCATTTACTCTGTGTGGCGTGCCTGAAGGTTTTACTCCCATACTGCCTGATGGCTATTATCCCCCTTATATGAACTGGACTCTCTGAGTTAAATTTTTGTTAGTGTTCTCTAAGTTTTAAAATCATCTGTGTGATTTAGTTTTAGTGTTATGTTTAATTCTATTCTAATGTTATCACTCTTAATATTTTTTAAGTTTAATTTAAGACTTTAATTTAGAAGTCTCAAAAAGCTATTTTAATTTACTATGAAAAAACATAATTAGGGATTAAATTTTAGATATTATGCTTATGAGACAGATTGGTCAAAGAACCAACAAAATTGGATAACATTTGGGATTACATTTTCATGTAATCAGAATAAACAATATAAACAAAATAAATTAGTAAATATGTTTTGCAATGTATTTATAGCCAGTTTCAGATACAAGAAAATACATGGAACATGTCATAAAATTAAACACAATATTTTAATGTATAATGTTTTAAGAAAGTACTTCGAATGTTTTTAACTTCCATTAAATATTATCTTTGCTTTAGGAATTATATAAGAAATCTGAAGAGATAGAAGAAGAGGTAATTGAAAACAGAAGAATATCTTCAAAAAGTGCAACAACCATAAACACTAAAGGTAATTTAAAAATAATGTTTGTAAGCATGTAAATAATAGGTACATATACTCTTAGCATACACTCTTCTTTAGCATACTGAATGTAAGAATTTCATAAGCTGTTTTCTTTGTCATTGTTGAGAATGTATTCTAAATTGCAAACATTCACTTAATAAGTATTCTGCATTTTGTGTAGCAACTTTTTAAAGTTGTTTTGTAATATAAGTAAATACATTTTCTTGATTCAGCTCAATCTGAGGGGAAAGTATCTCGGTTCTTCAATAAAATGAAGAAGTCAACTTCGCATACAAACCAAATTGGTGCAAGTATGAATATATATTTTACATAAATACAAATAAGATATTATTCTCTACAATTTCTATATTTTATTATATTCTGAATCATTTTTTAGGTAACCGCAACAGTTCACTGCATATTCAAGACTCTCACAAAAAGGTGAGATCATTTTTATACTGCATTTTTCTCTTGTTTTTAGTTTCCATATCATCAATTATTAACACTTGTCTAATTAAATGTTACAGTCCAAGATGTGTGTGATAATATAAGGATGTAAACAATCTGTATTTTGGGAATAAATATATCATCTGCAGCTTCACGCAGGTATTTACAATACAGGTCACTGAAGTAAACGTTTTTCTACTTATATAATGCACTGATTAACAGCCAAAAAAATGAATCAAATTATTTTCAAAAAGTATTATTAATAAAACATGTTTCAGAACTCATGTCCATTTCTATTTTTATAAATGTTGGTATACAGTATTGCAATGTCCTAACTAAACAAGACCAGATTAATCATATATAAATTTATAATAGATATATATGTACGATATATGATAAATAATTAGAAGGAGTGGTTTTGATATAAGTGAAACATAAGAATCAAACAGAGACAAGTCAAAACAAATAGACACACATACACATCCTGGTAGATGGAACAGGTGTGTTTGGCACAAAAACATTTTGTGTTGCAACAACAGGCGATTACTAGTTACAAGGAGAGTGTACAAATTACAACAGGTGTGCTTTGGCAACAAAAGATCCTGCCAGCCACAACAACTAGACATTTGCCGAATACAACAGGTTTGTTGGCAACCAAAGGTCGCTCTGTTCAGCAAGAACAGGCGACTACTGGTTAAAACTGGTGAGTTATGCTCTTGTTATTTCATTCCCTCTTCTGGTAAGCATCTGTGAAGGTTTGGCTCTCAATACTCTATTTATGAACTAATTTATTTCTCTTCATCATGGCAATTGAAAATAGGTCAGGTCTGGTGAATCAATGTTATATTTGATTTTATATAAATATAAGATATATTTATAAAATATAGCTAATCAGCTGGCTACAACATCAGCTGACAGCAGCATGCATCAGGTGAGTGGAGGACAGATCTGGTGTGCATTGGTTACATCTGGCACCAGATCACACTGTGCCAGATCACAGTTGTGCTGATCACAACTGGTGTCCACTGGTTTATGCACTGGCAAAAGCCAGTTTTTTAGGGAGCTATAATGGGTCACGAATAAATCATTTACACCCTGGAATAAATATAATTTATTATTTAAATTCGTGACTAAAAAACATTAGAAATGTTAACGAAAATGCTTATATAAATAAAATAATTTGAGACAAATTACATCTAGTAGATTAATAATAAAAATTATAAAATAAATAATTAATTATTTAATTAATATTTATTAGAATAAATAATGCAATATTAAAATTGTACACACAATCAGGATAAAACAAAAATCAACCTGCCTTCAGGAAGCCAAGGTATTTTGTTTTATTTACACATAGGTACAAGTCATTTCATACTAAATTTTTTTTCAGTAAAGCTTAAAACACAAATGTACGAAGGTTATTTTATACTCCAACAATGTCCCCATAACCAAAATTAATTGACAATCGTTGCAAACATTTTAGTTTTTATTAAAGGAAATTTAAAAATTAAAATAAAGCTTTCAGTACAATGTTTTCATGAATCTCAGACAATAAACATTTGGAAGATCCCTCTTCTTCCAGTAACCTGCCTTTCACGAAAATTAAATGCGCTAAATATTAATTTTAAATATGAGATTTAAATAAAAAAAAATGCGAGTATATATATAAAAATTAAATATAAAACTATAAATTTAAGGAACTATACAGCAATTTTATAGAAAGCCCTTAATAAATAACCATTTTATAATAAAATAAATACGTATGTATTTGTAAAAAATTTGTTTCAGGTAAGAGTACACTATGAAAGAACAAACCATTACCGATCAATAAAATAGGTCTTTAAAGAACAAACATGATTTACCAACCACAAAAATTAAATGAACAACAACCAAACAACTTTCTTCACTAGACAAACCTGAATATCAGTCAGATCACTCAATTTGAATACTCATGAAAAAATATAATATAAAATTAGATTAAGAAGGCCTGTGTCTATTAAGTCTTGGCAGTACAGCAGTAGTGTCCAATGTGTATGTACCAGGTTCAAAAACTGGTGGGTACTCCAGCCCAGGATAATCAGGTGACGAAACATGCGAATCTTGATCCTAAAATATTAATATAATTTGAAATATTTTATTTTTTCTGCTCTCCAGTAAACATCTTCACATGGTATTACATCAAGTAACCCTTGAGAGACAACTTAAAAACTATGCAGAAATAACGAATTAAATACTTATTCAAGGGTTTGGAATATAATCATATTTTGTCTCTACTGTGATTGATTTGGCAGTAGATTATTTTTGGCTTCTCATCATCGTCAGCAGTATTATACAAAATAATCAGTAGATAACGAGAAGCCATAACAAATATAGAATTAAATCACAAGAGTGATAAATAACATATTATTTGAAGATGATATGTATGTATAATTGGGATGAATTTTTAACAATTAAAACACATCTTCCTTTCATAAATGATTAAATCTGGGCATTTCTTGGATGTTTAGAAATAAAACAGTTAAGGAAAACTCAAACTGAATTTGAGCATGAGACCACATACCTGATGAAATGATGAGAATGCTGCATGAGCCCTCAATGAATTCATTGTTGGATGGACACTACCAGACCCTGCAGATGTCAAAGCGGTTTTAATCAAAACTATAATTCAGTATCGGTAATATTTTGAAGTTATAGAAAAATATATGAACGAGTTATGTAAAAGTACAGAAATGTAAATTGTACATACCAAGTGGCAAATTTTGTGGAAGCGGAGACGGTGAACTGTTCACTGTCTTTTTCGCTTTCTTTTTACTGCTGTCAGGTCTTCTCAGAGAACCAACCCACATCATCTCAGCAGAACCATCCCTATCAGCCAAAATAGGATTATTTATTATAGAGTAAAATGTGAATTGTTAAATGGAAAATGTGTAGCGAATTTACAGTTGTGTACAGTTCTTAAAATTCTGTGTGCAGGTGTGAACAGTCTTCTGCAGTTCTACGTCATCTGTAGGCTTGAACCATCGTCTGCAGTTCTGAAATGATGTCTACACTTCTGAACAGGTGTGTACAGTGTGTGGTTTTAAAATGCCATAGTGCATTTCTGAAATGCATTGTGCAAGTCTGAACAGGTGTGTGATGACATGAACATCCGTGTGGAGGTATGAAAATAAATAAATATGAATTTTTACACAGAAATTGTGTTCGGGTTGTTGCATTGTGATAATAGAATTTGTGGTATAGCATGAAAATAATTATTATTTAAAATACATACATACAAATATATATATATATATATATATATATATATATATATATATATATATTTATATAGATAATACAGATATAAATAGCTAAATGAAGACAGAAAGGTAGTTAAAAATTTTTATTACCTGTAATCTCTCCCAACGGGTTGGACTGGGGGAGGTTGCCTTCTAAACCTGCTGTCTGTACTTCTGTCTTCTATGAAAAACAAAAAGAAATGTGCATGTGTTTTGAAACTATATTTTTAATGGGCATGTTATTCATACAATCTAATAACAATTAGTTTTATAACAGTGAGGTAATCTATTGTTAATAACTAATAATAATTATAATAATAATCTCTCAGTGCATAGCAACCATTGAGACAAACTGTGCTATATGAATAAAGCTATCACCTGTGTACATTGAATGTGTAGGAATTCAGTGAAAATTTTAAATGAAAATATGATAACTAATTTACTATTTTAAGTTGATTTAATTTTAATCACCTGGTAACTGAGGTGGATTCAATATAGGCGGTGAGATATGAGGCCTCACTTGAACCTGATTGTTTGATCTGCTTCCTCCACCCAGAATTCTTCTCCTGTAAATGATTTTAAATTAAATTTCCAATGAACTGTAATTAAATTACACCAGAATGATCTTCAAATTTGATAATAAAAAAAAGTATCCGTATTTTTAAAAAGTGCAATGCATTCCATAGTGATACATTATAAAAAAAAAGTGCATAGTTCTTTTCATCAAGAACTTTAAATTTTGTGGCTATTAATGATAATCACTGGTGATAAATTAACAAAGATTTCATAAAAATTAATGTGGTAATCTTAAGAGAAACTCGTATGCACAATTGGAGATTCATAAAATCTCAAAAGATGGCCATTAAATATGACTTCTTCAAAATATGATATTGTAATAGAAAACGCATTTTGCTCGTGTATCATAGAAAATAATAATAAAACTAATAAAAAAGGAATCAAAATAACCTTGGAACTGGTGGTGTAGTTTTAGCTGTGAGAGATGCAAGCCTATAGTCGGCCATTTCGGGCGGCAAAACTTGGTGATGCTGCTCTCCGCCACTTTGCCCAACAATGCTGCTATACGAATTATAAATTTAGAGTAAATTACTTAAAAATAACAAAAACACCTGACACAAGGGTATCAATACAACCTACTCTAGTGTTTGTCTGTACAATGCCACAGACTCAGAACTACTGTAATAATTAATTCAAGATATTTAGGACTGTAATTTAATAAACATGTGCAAACTCTGTTATGCCAAAGACAGCCATGTCAAAAGCATGATAAAACTAACTTTTAAAATTAATGTCCTTAAAACATACTCCATGTTCTTTAATATTATATTAAAGTGTTACAGAATGTGAACTAAATTTTATGAATTGTTAATAATGTATGTTTAGAACAATTTCATCATGTTTAAATCACAAGTGTATTATTATTTGTCCTTTTTTTTGTGTATAGCACAAATAGAAGTCTGTGTTCTGTTATGCGATTTAAATCAATATTACACATCATTTATGGAATGGATTTTTCATGGCATGAGGGACATCTACATTTCTATATCATCACCATTTTGGAATAAACTTTCCATGAGGTATAGTTTTAATATTAGCTTATTAATCAAGAAGGAAATAAAATCCACAAATTGTTTTTCACCTTATAACAAACCTATACATTTTGTTTTAATTAAACTGTGAAAAAATTGTAGAAACAGAAAAAATGGAAGAGAAAATGTAAGCAGTCAGATGAAGCAAAGAATTAAAGTGCATCCGAGATTTGGTGAGTGCATAGAGGCACAGTTTTGTAAAGCATAAAAGTAACAATGATTCGATATAACTTCTTACAATTAAGCACAGTAAGACAATAAAGTTTGGGATAAAGTTCAGTATATATTTGTATGAGAATATTCTGTTGAATGGTTTTTCCAATTTATCCAAGTTTTCTACAACAGCCACAAAACTTTGTTGTCACACTGTTTTAGATCGAGAATTAAAAATTAACTGATATGTAGTTTAAATTAGTTCAATGCTTCAACCAAAGTTTATTTAAATGAATTAACCCAATAACAGTAATTGTTACCAAGAGCAACAATGTAATTATTCAAACTATTAAATGAACAAGCTAACTTTGTTACCTGCTTACAGTTAGTAGAGAAAATTTTTAATCAATATTTAAACGGAAATTCTGAATGTTATACTAATGAATATCTCAGAGACAGAAACCTGATTTGGACTTTAACATTTCATTTAAGAGATAAATACTTGGTTTACCTAGAAATATTATTAAGAAGCAAGGAATCAGTTTAGAGAAACCAAGGGTAGTAGGTAGGTTCATGCAAGCATGCAAACAAAAAAGCTGGCTGGTCTTCACTGAAGAGGAACACCCAGCGTTTTAAATACGCATTCCTTTTCTGCCCTCCTTTTTGTTACATTCTCTACGAATGCGACTGCTTTATCTGGAACATGCAAAGAGTTCTAATATAAATGAAACATGCGGACGGGGAAAACTGATATCGAAAGATAGTGAAAACCAAACGAAAAATAGTAAAATATTTCATTGTCTGAAAAATTAAGACTTGTCACTTGTGTGATTCTCTGTTACATGTTGCATATACTGCACCTTCTCCAAGTTACCACCGCAATTGCGTTAACAGAGTGAGGTACGTACTGTTGATGAAGCAGCTCAACTCTATATTACCAGTTTTCTCCAGCCAAAACTGTACTGATGGTGGCGGTAAGTCAAAATCAGTAGAGAGTAAGCGAGAGCAGACGGAATAACACTAGTGTCCGTATTAAAATAAAGAGAACATGCAAAAGAAAGGAAGTAGGAAAGAATCCTCTATTAAAAATTAAAAGAGAAAAATCAAGGTCTACAGAAATTTAGGAAACTTCTAAGTATTACAATGTGCCTATGTCGTGTCTCCTGAAGACTGCCTAACAATATTAAATTATAAGAATAAGCCCAAACTGAATTATAAGAATGAACATAGTAGTGCAAGAGTTATACCCGCAATTTTATTTTTAATACTAGCATGACTGAGGTTTACTGACAATGTTCCAGTTAGATTCAAACACATTTAAATATTGGCTTTCTGACCATAAATGAATTTTAATAATAACTGTTGTCATCATCATTCCATTCATATTACCAGTGAATTAAATATTGATTTCTATTATTGGCCAAATAGCCTTTCAAGCAGTGATTTTCCAAATGAGCTTATAATTCTATTTTAAAATATATACACTTGTATTCTTTACGTAAATTGACTTGGGGATGAAATACACAATTGTTTAATTAAACTCTTACAGGCCCTGGTAGCCAAGTGAACTCGGATAATAGGTCCAAACTTTAATCTGCTTAACGACAGGACTTGAATGCCATGAACATAAAAAATATGCGCTTCTAAGTTGTACATGTATGAAACTTGTTCGTGTCGAAATAAAATTAAAAAAAAAAAAAAATAAAAGATAACCTGCTGGCACTATTTTGATTAGCATTAGGTACGATTGCTGATGAGGAACACGACGCTGTATTGTGAACCCTCCTGTAGCTCCTGTACTGAGCAGTGGGCACGGGGACTGGCCCGGTTCCCAACAACCTTAAATATTTCCTATCCAAACTACTTCCGCTACTGTTGTTGTTGTTGTTGCTGTTGCTATTGCCGCCGCCGCCACTGCTGCCGCTGTTAGCGTTGTTCGCGCTCGAAGACCCGCCAATAGTTCGGCATCCGAGTTTCTTCAGAGAACCGAACTTTTTCGGGAGTTCGCTAATTTCGGAAGAGTAACGGAGGGAAAAAAATGAAAATAATCATGAAATAAAAAAAGAAAAGAAAACACTCTAACGAATGCAATTTAATATTTATATAATAACCCAGTAAAGCACAAACATCATAGTACTTTAACAAATTTAAGTACATTCGCCTTTCAGATGTTTCTCCATACGTAGTCAATTAAACAATTATCTTCTGTGCTTAAACAAGGTAAATATTCGTACATTATATTTAAAAAATATTTACATTTGTTTACATCAGGCTGCAGTTAAAATATTAAAATTATTTTTCTTTAAAATATAAACTCTTTAAAGTATAGAATACAATGATTTTGTGGTATCCCACTTTTAAATTTAAAGTTGGTATACAAACATAAAGTTTATAATTAATTGCATCATTTGTGTAATTCCTTGTCTACTTCTTGTTTAATCCTAACCGAGACCGTTTTGGCCTTTCACCAGCACCAGAAGAAAGACATTGAGGCCTCCTGTCAGCACGACAGAGATATCAAAATGATCACGACAGTAACAGTGCAGTGACAGAATTCTACTAACGGTGGTGAGTAACTGAAACATGTCTAGATTACAACTAAACAAGTGAGGAGAAACAAGTAGCACACAACTGACAATAAATTGTGCTTCAAACATGCCCATTAATATAATTTGATAAAAAATTAATATTTTTATATTCTTTAAATCCTGTTTATTATTCAACTTGTGGTCAAAGCGAAATTTCAATTCTCTTTTTATCGAGATCGATTTAATTTCTTTTTTAATTTTCTTTACTGACTAACCATTGAGTCTCAAGTCAGAAACTTACAAGTTTCTTGTCCAAAAATGAGTTTCACGTCCCACAGTATGTTACATCCGAAAAGGTATAAATCGTTCCAGGAATGTGCCCATCACAATTTGACCAAAATCTAACGTGACCCCGACCTAATAAAAATATAAAAATTCATTATGGAGCCGTTAGTTCTTTCGACTGGAACCTACCAGAATTTGGCAAGTTCATATTTCTAAAGAGCCAAATTTTTTTTTCTCCCTAATAAATAGTTAGATTAAGGCAGAAATTAAGAACTCTGTTCCGAAAGAAAAATCTGAAGCATGGGCCAATATAGTGTAATACCTGCATTATGTTATAACAAGTCAATGAAGTTGTATTATTACTCATTCAGAATCCCCAGGCAAGTCATTACTTCACCAAAAATAAACTGAAACTATATTACAAACTCGAAACACTGCCAAAATTCATACTACGTATGGAAAAATGACATATATCTCTTTTTTTTTAGACAATATAAAAACACTCCCATGCAGGTAACAGAAGTCCCTTTTAATTCTAATATTAAGTCAGTGCTTAATACCTTTGTTGAATCTGTATTGACGTTGGCCTTGGAATAGGAGCCGGAGGAGCTGCTGAAGTTTTACCTCTTGCCTGAGTCAATTCTTCTCTCGGTTCTTCATTTTCACTTTCACTGAATGTAACACCTGTCCAGGAAAACAACAAAACAGTAAGAAATTTCAACAATCCATATGTGTCGCTGATGTAAGGGCTATTGCAATACTCATCAATTAACCAACACACCATAAATTAATTTAAAGATAAAACATAAAAATAACAAACTATATTATATTTTGAATATATTTCATGTCTGAAATATATTTAATCATTCTTAAGAACAACCTAACATAATAACAGGGACAATTAAAATAACTTTGGAAATGTACGACTGAGTGGAAATTAATAATTTGTAAATTTAGTTATTTCTATTAACTTTAATTAAATAGAATGGGGACAACAGAAATTACTGGTTTGACATATTAAACAAAGTACTTTTTTGATTAGGTTGTAGATTTGGGTCAAGATCACTTACAAGCAGAATGGCTGTGGAAACAAATTTTACAATAGTGAATTACAGACTTAATTAAATAAATGAACGCGTACAATTAGAAATAAAGTTAAAAAATAAATATTAGTAATTTAATATTAATATTATAAATTAATATCACGACCAAAAAGTAAGTAAAATAAAAAAAGTAAAAATGAAATTAAATAATTTAATTTCAAGATAAAATTTTAACATTAATACCCCCCCCCATATATATATATATATATATATATATATATATACATATATATATATATATATATATATATATATATATATATATATATATATATATGTGTGCAAAGTTGCACCCATATGTTCCTATTTCACACAGCTGTTCATGCTTGCATATATATATATATATATATATATATATATATATATATATACACATATATTATTCTGCAGCATGAACAGCTGTTTGTAGATATGGGTGCAGGTTTGAACAGTCAGTGTACAACCCTGCAAGCATCAACAAGGTAAGGCAGACATTCAGATCATGACACCAAAGCATTCAATTTTTTCCACAACTAATTATTATTCACACTAAATTTAAATTCAAATGACCCTATACGCGCACATAAAAAGATGCAACTTATACTATACAAATACATTAAGCAGATATCAGAATCAATAACATTATCTGCACGATGGCCTAAACTAACATAATAACATGTCAAGACTATCAAATACTATCTATAGATCGGTTTACCAATCAATCTACTACAGATACATTTACAGATCTAAAGTAAGATAGTGTAAATAATTATAATGTCATACGTAATATTTTGATCAACAGTTAGCACATACTTTCTGTACGCAATATATCAGACAATACTTTTTAAAGTATTGTGCATTAAAAATGAAGTTACCTTGTGACTGTGAATTCTGAGCGAGTGTCGCTGTTGTAATAGCATCGAGCCAGACTGACAATTCAAACTGTGTCTCGGCAGCGAAATAGAACGTGGTACCCGTATGGTAAACTTTGAATGCAAAAGGCCTGCTTTTCACTTCATCCGCCGGTGAAACTGTGAACCCAGGTAAATAAACCATTGTCTCCGCTTTGGTTCCCTGAAATAGAAAAAAAAATATATATATACTTCAGAATTTATTCATACCGATGTGTACATAAACAGCAGAGGTTGTTGACAGTACCTGTTTGTTTTGAAATGTGTACAACGTATTGGAATGAACCAGGCACCATCGCTTCTTCCACATGCCTGAACCTTTCCTGCACCTTTGCAACAGCGATCCCTGGCACTCCACTTCCGAAAAATCTTTTACGGCGACATTTCTTCCCTCTGAAAAACGGTTTTAAATAGACTGTTAATGTTACGTCTTTAATCAATTCGCGTTTTCGTTTAATACAGGATCGTTTAATTATTGACAAATTTTTTGACAACAAAGAATTTCAGGACTGGATAAAAATTATTCGCATAAACTCAAAGCTATAGCACAGTTTAAAATATTAAGGACCACCTCTATTCTCGCTCATTTAATGATTCTATTCCAACATACTACGTATACTTTTTACTCCAGCATACTAATAATAACAATACAAACAATTTACTTGTTATAATACATAGAGCAGTGTCTGACTTGGGAAATGTAATGACCAGAGGTCCTCAAGAAGTGTTTCTTTCCAAGGATTTGAGTAGCTACACAGCATATTGTATTCATTAAGCTAAACCTAATTTATAGAATGGAACTCAGCCCCGACGGTTACACTACGTCAAAAGCTGCAATCAGTTATAAGATAACCGAGAGGCGGTAACTTACTTAAGAAGATATTATTCTTCTTGCGCTGTGTCTTGGGTGAGCCCCTGCGTATGGCCCTGGCGGCCATGATGGCCCTGTAGCACGCTCCGGGGGGTTTGGCGAGGCTCGGCCTGGGAGGAGGTACCGGCGGGGTGAGGACGGGCACACTGCCGTCACTGCTGCTCTGCCTCAAGTGCTCACCGCCGGCGGTATATCTCGGCGCCGCTTTCGGCAATGTCTGCCTCTCGTGCGGCATATTCTGGTGGCCCGCATCCGACTCTTCGCTCTTCCTCTTCGACAGCTCAGAAAATTTATCCCTCGGCACGGTCCTCAGACCGGTTATGTGGCCGTCGATCCTCGAACGCGCCGCTTCGGATTCGAGATCGTTGGCTTTGCCGAACTCTTTCCTCTCTGGGGTGCCGCCTATATCCTGGGTCCTGGCCTCCTGGTGATGGAAGGTGCCCACTATTCGACACGGCTGGTTCGGATTAAATTTGCGCTCGAGTGACCTGATCGGTGTCGGCGGTTCCTCCTTCTTGTAGAAGTTGTCCTCCTGGTAGACCCTGGATATCGTCCTGGACAGGCTGGAATCGAACTCCCTGTTCAAAGAATTCTGCGGTTTGCGCACCGGCAGCGAGTGCGTGGAGAGAGCGCCGTGACTCTCGCCAATGACTATGCCTTTTCTGAACCTGGCGCTGTGCGGCAAGGAGTTGCTCAGGCTTTCCAACATCTTTCCCATCCTGGACATATCATTGTCACTGGCGTTATCGTCGTAATTCATCTTGTTGAAGAGAAGATGTTTGTTGATTGTCTCCACGACTCTTCCGTGTTCCTCCGAAATGGCAGGTGGCTGCGGTTCGTACAATTCCACTCTGCTGTTGTCCGGTTTTATTTCTGAGTGTACATTTTTCATTAAAGAATGATCTTTTTCCTCTTTGGCCGGAGCTACGACCGTGGATACATTCTTTTGATTCTCCTGCGCCTGCTTCTTGACATCGGGGAGTTTATGCTGTTTTTCCGGTATGAACGGTCTGACATTACTGTGATCCTTTTTGATCGGATGATCGGCATCGACTATCAGATTTTCATCGAAAATCGGTTCGCTGTTAATCCTTATCTGAGGTTTGACGTGTCCTCTCAACGGCACTTTTGGCTTCTCCTGTTTGTCGCCCTGGGAGAACAACTCTATTCTTTGTTTAATGGACAACATTTCAGTTTTCACCGGCTCCGTTTCGTCTCTCTTGGAAGTGTCGCCAACGCCGGGCGGCTGGGGAATTTTTCCGTTGGCGGATGAAACCCGTTCTTCGAAATCTATTACGCTCGTCGAACTTTGTTTGATGGAGCTATCCTTTTCAAGTTTAAGGTCGTCCCATAACTATTAACAGAATGAACTCGTATAAACTAAATATTTCGAAGGCTCTCTACTATAATTTGGTCCTAATAAAATTATATTTATTTACAATAATATCCGGGATTTAGTCATCCTTCAATTGAGGATTGCAATGAATTTAGATATACGTCTGGAGGTTCAGAAAATGCCAAAAGAGTAATAACCTCGTGAATATCGAGTGGTGGACGCTTGCTGAGCGGGCTAGCACCGGTGATAGTGGCCCTTCTGTGGACCGGCTTGTTTGGCACGACTAGATTGTGCTGAGCTGTCACCTCTTCGTCCGAACTGTTCCCCTCCGAACATCTTGAATCTCTCGGGTTGTCAGTCTTGTTTGTGTCGGCGACACTTACCCTGCGAGAACAAACACAATTTATTGCATATAATTCGTCAGTAAAAAACAAAATACGCATACATAAAAACTGACTTGTAAGTATGTTACTGAAACATTTTTTTTTCAAACTGCACTGGTGACAGATGGAGAATAATGGAGGAGAACCCCCTCCTGGGTATGTTTAAATCATGTGGCCACTTCCTTTTCAGACGTCTGTAAGGAAGGTTTGGACATTAGGATTAGGATGGTGCGTATTTCTACAGGTAAATTTGTTGTATTTTTGTACGACAAGGTTGGAGACATAGTGGGGTGTGCTAATTATTTTTCTTACAATTTTCAACTGTATACTTTGAATTTTATTAATGTCTGAAGGTTCCGAACCCCGCAGTTCACTATATTAATAATTTAAACTTGCTGCAAGAAATTCACCCGTAACAGGTCACAGGTTCGGGCCCAAGAAATTCTTAACGGAAAGGATCACACTTTAATATTCTAACTACAATTTCATTTTTACCTTCGTTAAATTCCTCGCTGAACTCCTGGTCGGCATTTATAAAATGTTAACAGAAACATTTAATATTACTGATTAAATTTAAGCTTTCCCTATGCACAAAATTATGTAATTTAAATGTAAAATGTGTCTTACTTCTGGAACGAGAGACGGAAGGGAAGATGGAATTCTGGCCTCCTGGCAAATGGGTGAGCGTGAGTAGCCCTCTTCTTGCTCGGAAGCCTGTACGGCTTGACGTAAATCTGACCGTAGACTTTGGTGTGACGCGGACGCTTTTTCAGAGTCAAATAGACTTCGGTCGGCGATTCTGCAAACAGTGTCATCACGTGCTTCACGTCCCAACCGACCTGAAACATGACAAAGGTAACAACATTTCAGGGACAGTATAAATCTTCTTTGCTGGCGAAAGAATCATGTTCAACATCCCCCCCTCCACTCATAACAACTGTGGATCAGGCGACTTAGATTAAAGGTTAACATAAAAGAATCCTCGACAGATTTCAGTCTGTAGCCAGTACATAGGCGTATATGCTAGGAGTCTAGCGTAGAACTCAATTTGCAGGCAGAGGCAGAAAGGCAACTCGACAAAGGGATGTAACACATGCTGACAGCTGAAGAACCGAATAGGCACAGGGATTTCCTCGATGAATTTGAGGAATTGATTTATGACTGCAGTAGCCAGAAACAAATATGAAACTAATCTAGGCTTACCACGGTTTGGTAGTTGATTTGGATAATTTCATCGCCGGGTTCAATTTTACCGGACTGGTGAGCAGCGCTGTTCAATTTAAGGTCACTTATCTGGTGAACGCCTCTGAACGAAGGCACAATATAAAAACCCTGGAAGAAAATTACAATTATTTTTTATAACAGAAAATAAATTAGGAAATTAATTGTGCCAAATCAAGACTGGCAGCCTTAATATTGTTAAGTGAAGACTCTATTTTAACCTGAAGGTAATAATATGTAAGATTAATACATAAATCTATAATAAATGATTAATAATACTAATTATAATAAATAATTTGAGGAATGAATACAAACAATACTTGTAGCAATATTATATTGCTCGTTCTTCACATTTAATGATTTTATTTATTTATTATATAAATATTTTAATTTAATAATCACCTAACCTGGTAATAATCTGTAAGATTAATAAATAAACCTAAGGTAAATAATTAACATTACTAATTATAATAAATAATTTAATTACCTGTACAAACAATACAGGTAGCAATATTATATCACTCTCCTTATTTAATGATTAATGACATTTTATTTATTTAAAACAAATATTTTAATTATTGCAGGACTGAATGGAAATTAATAATTTATACATTTAGTTGTTTCTATTAAATGTAATTAAATAGAATGGGGACAGCAGAAATTCCTTGACATATTAAACAAAGTACATTTTTTGATTAGCTTGTCGATTTGGGTCATGATCATTGATAAGCAGAATAGCTAGGGAAAAAAAATTTACGATACAGTGCATTACAGACATAATTAAATAAATGAATTAGAAATCAAGTTAAAAAATAAATATTAGTAATTTAATATTATAAATTAATATCACTACCAAAAAATAAGTACATTTTTTCACAAAACAAAATAAAATAAAATAATTTAATTTCAAGATAAAATGTTAACATTAATAACCCCCCACACACACACACACACACACACACACATATATATATATATATATATATATATATATATATATATATATATATATATATATATATATATATATATATATATGCACTGCCTGTTCAAACCTGCACCCACCTGCTGTATATATATATATATATATATATATATATATATATATATATATATATAAAACAGCTGTTTGGAGATATGGACATGTGGGTGCAGGTTTGAACAGGCAGTGCATATCCCTGCAAGCATGAACAAGGTAAGGCCATTCAGACCATGGCACCTGGCATAATAAATTGCAACCTATACTGTACAAATATGTTATGTGGACATCAGAATGAATAATATTATATGTTTGATGGCCAAATTTAATAACAGAGATAATTTTTTTTTATTTCATCAAAAATTGTTTAACACCACTACACGTAAAGCCTATAATAATTTAAAATCTATGTTGCCCAGTTATAACTCATTAATCCAGGACATAACAAGTTTGTTTTCAGTACAATTGTACCAGTAATTTTTTGATTACTGGATCAGAACCAGAATCAAAGGTAACTGCAGCCAATTCATAATGGGTAACTGAGCTGTTTCTTTTTACTTGAGCAAATTCAAATCCTTATTATTACTATTAGTATATTGTATGTAATCATTCCCTTTCGTGGCTACCATAGAGGGCAATAATACGAGTACTGGAGTAACAAAATTTTGTCACAAAAATCAGTTCATTTTCTCTTAACTTCTATTCGTAATTTGAGAGAATTTTGTACCAGATCGTCGGAGGAACGTTTCTTGATAGTGGCCAAATCCAGGGATGCCGGCTGAAGGATCAGAGGGTCGGTCATCTCCTGGATGACGGAGTCGGCGAGCTTGGCCAACTTGGCCGACGCGTCCTTCATGTCGGAGACGGGGGTGACGGCGAACCTGTCCCGCAGGCCGCACGTCGCCATCCTCAGCGCCACGCTCAGGATCTCGCTCCGGCTCACCTTGTACTCGTCCTCGCCGCTAAACCCCGGCCTCAAACCACAAACAAATTCTACGCTCTACACTAAAGACGGCACTAAACAGGCAACGGCTTTAAAACTCTCACTCTGTCCACAGAAGAAACGAGGAATTGTAATGGACTAACATCTGTGTTATAATTTTGTTTGGGAGAGTGATAAAATCTGTTCTCGCAGTCTGTATAGTCCCCTCCGTGTAGATTTTAAAAAGGATTTGATATTGTAAATTTTACAATGACATGGATGCAATTAGAACATGACACATAGTGCTGTCCGTGTTTGAAAAAAAAATTATTATTTATAAAATTGATTTCTAACGCTCATCTGGCATGTCACTCTCGTGTGTCAATTTCACATTTTACAAATTGTGAAAGGCCGATCAATAACTGTAAAAAAAACAAAATACAGAAGACCAAGGAAATATGCCAAAGGGTCACCGGATAAATTAGTCTCTTTTTGGTAGCCCCTTGTCGTTATTTACAATCAAAAATTTGCCCCCTCAAAGGCCTTCAGTTTTGGAGATAGCGTACAAATAGCGTTTTTAAGTTTTACCTGTCCAACCAGGCAATGAGTGGCTTGACCGCAGTGACTATGTTGGCTATGTCGGCCAGTATCTGAGTTGACAGCCTTTCTGTGTCGGTGTGACTGTGGCTCAGTTCATTGTGGAGGCTGTGCGCCAAACAAGACAGCCTCATCGCCAGAAGCTGTAAATTTTCTCGGTCCAATTCATAATGCTGAAATATTAAATTATACAGCGTCAGTTAAATTCATAATAAATATATAAAATCAAGAATAACACACTAATACTCTAAATTGTTGGTGTAAGTCAACATAATTTGACCAATTGGTGCTCGTAATAAACTACATTTATGTATACACGGAAATTAACATTGTAAAGTATCAATTCACTGCCGAGAGAATGTTATAATAAACAGTTCTATTTTGGGAAACCACTTAAAAGATAAGGGTACGATCAAGATATTAAAGTAAAATTGCACCACACTGATGTAATCGCTCAATTGGAACCCGACCAATTATGAACACAATTATGGACAATAGGCCCGATGATGCATTAATTAGGATATTAATTCTGACTCATCATTCCGATAGATATAAACATGTAGATCGATTGTGACAATATGAAAGCAGAGAGTGGGCTGGGCGAATAATTCGCTTACAATGTTCCGGAGGTGTTCGACTCCTTCCAATATTATCTCCTGATGGCCAATCTTGAATATTCCCAAATGTTCAAGGTCGTCTGGTCTAAAACTGAGGAGCTGCTGACCAGTTACATTGTTGTTGAGAAATGACTGGATGTGGGGGCTAATAGCGCTCTCCAAGCCTGCGAAAACACGGGGCACGATTAAATAGCACAGAGTTCAATTAGAAGCGGATCAATCTGAAACTTGCCAACGACAAGGCAGTTCAACTCTGGGGGAAATCTAATACGGAAAGTGGATCATCTCCGAGCACATAACTGTTCCCGAACTGGGCGGTCGATTGATCTCAGGTTTTGTAAATGGAAAATAGAAGAAAACGCAGCCGGCGCAGTAACGATTAATTACCTTTCAGCCAGTCGGTAACTTGGTCGGGTTTCCATTCTGCCACATTTACGTAAGCCATAGTTAACGCGAAACAGTTCGGCTCATAACCATTCTAGGATCAGAATGAAACGGGTTGAGAGGAGGCCCCAGTATGAATGAAAATAGGTTGGCCAACCGACTCGAAATTTCCCCGCCCGTCGGCACGGAATATCCCGGCCCCGTGGGAAAATAACAAGCGCCTTTATGAATAAAAAATATACTCGAATGTTAACTAAAATCGAAGGCCTCTCGGGTTTATAAAAGTATTTCATAGCTTTATAAACACTTTCAGTCAGTTCATTATGTAATAAGGAGTAAATGTCTTTAGTGTAATAATGTTTTTTGAATTCTACATCTTTATGTGTAATTCTGATAGTTAAATGAGAATATAATTTTTAAATATCCTCAGTTTATATTATGAGAGGATAATAATATAACTAGTAGGGAATCTCTATTTTCCCTCTCAATTTCTATTTTTAGAACAGTTACTGGTTATTTAATGCGTGAAAACAAAAATAGAATTGTATGCTTTAAGTGTGATTTATAATATATTAAAACAAGAAATTAAAAAGTAAATGAATAATAGCGTAATGATTAATCCATAATTGTATATCTAAGAACTTACCGAATTATGCATGTAATTTTGCGTAATGAATAATTTTAATTTATTCATTCATTATTTATCAATATTAAAAAAATAATGTCAGAATAATTTTAGTTTTTGCAACTTGAATATCCAATACAGAAATAAATTATAATTAAATAAAAGGGCTGGGCGTGGCTAATCTGTGTCAACTCAAATAGTATCTCCAGTTAATTGCGAAGGGAAGATAAACAGTTGAAACTGATAGGGTCATTTCCTCATTAATTTCACTAATAAAAACAACAAACCATACATAGAGAGCAAAGTAAATATTGATGGGAAAGACATACCACAAAGTAATTCATCAGGAAAACTAAAAGATTTGTTGATTAATTGGATATTCACATTTACTTATGCTTACATATATTTAGGTATTACAAATTGTATTTCACTTTAATTATTACCATTCGTGATGTATAAGAATGTTAATATATAAATATCTATTATATATTATTATATTATATATTAATATGTATATGTATATTATATATTATTATATATGTATTATATTCTCTTAAGAATTTAAAATAAATTATTTAAGATATTAATCCTGGTAAAAATAAATATTGCATTGTACTTCATGATTTAAGGTTGTATATAAAATATTGTCCATATACAGGACCTGTTTTGGAAGTATTTTATTATTAAATTTTGTTAGTGTTTATTGTTATTAAAACCAAGTGTTGTGTTTTGTTTTTGTCTGATCTCCAACTTAGCAAGGTAAAACATCATTTGTGAGAATAAAACAGTAACAATAATTTTAAAATTAAATATCAGGTAACAATGTTTTCATTAGATCAGCCTAGGATTAATCCCTATAGGGACTATAGGGACTCAGGGGCGGCCTTGTGAAGAAGACAACAAAAAAGAAAAAATTCCCCTCAAATAAAAATACTGAAAAAAATAATATGCTTACAAAACTTATTTTGTTACTGAATGAAACAAAAAATAAATCACATGGAAATGAGGAAATGATAATTTATTTTAAAATATTTCTGCAGTCAGTTTTATTTTTTCAGTTAGCTCTGAAATTAAATAAGAATATTTAATACGAAATTTTATTCATCATTAATATATTCAACTTTAGTTAAGTACATTTCCGCAAACCCTCAAAGTGGCGCTAGCTTCGGTGCGAGTGCACCAAACGAACTTTAGTTAAGTACATTGCCGCACCCCGCTCCTGGGGGCGCTAGCGTCGCGGTGCACGTGAACCGAACGAACTTTAGTTAAGTGCATTGCCGCACCCCCCTCCAGGGGGCGCTAGCGTCGCGGTACAAGTGAACCAAACGAACTTTAGTTAAGTGCATTGCCGCACCCCGCTCCTGGGGGCGCTAGCGTCGCGGTACAAGTGAACCAAACGAACTTTAGTTAAGTGCATTGCCGCACCCCCGTCTTGGGGGCGCTAGCGTCGCGGTACAAGTGAACCAAACGAACTTTAGTTAAGTGCATTGCCGCACCCCGCTCCTGGGGGCGCTAGCGTCGCGGTACAAGTGAACCAAACGAACTTTAGTTAAGTGCATTGCCGCACCCCGCTCCTGGGGGCGCTAGCGTCGCGGTACAAGTGAACCGAACGAACTTTAGTTAAGTGCATTGCCGCACCCCCTCCAGGGGGCGCTAGCGTCGCGGTACAAGTGAACCAAACGAACTTTAGTTAAGTACATTGCCGCACCCCGCTCCTGGGGGCGCTAGCGTCGCGGTGCACGTGAACCGGAACGAACTTTTAGTTAGTGCATTGCCGCACCCCCTCCAGGGGGCGCTAGCGTCGCGGTACAAGTGAACCAAACGAACTTTAGTTAAGTACATTGCCGCACCCCGCTCCTGGGGCGCTAGCGTCGCGGTGCAAGTGAACCGAACGAACTTTAGTTAAGTACATTGCCGCACCCCTCTCCTGGGGGCGCTAGCGTCGCGGTGCAAGTGAACCAAATGAACTTTAGTTAAGTACCAACAATTTTTTTATCAATTGTAAACAGAAAAATAATAAAACCACTACTATTTGTTTTGGATTTTTAACAAAATTGCTTAATAAATGAGGTATTTCAATTCCCTATTCATATTACCATTATAAAAACTGAAATGTAAAAACTTTCCTATTTACTTCCACTCTCTCAGTTTGGCCTCAAGTATCTTTGATTACACATGATTTATGATAGAACAGAAGTAGGACTTGGAACCGGTATTAAAGGAAGGGGCAGGCCTGAGAGCTGAAAAATCTGAAAAAAGTTTCGGAATATATGTCTGTGTTTTAAATATATTTTGGGTAATTTATGTTTGCACATGTGGGCCTTACATATTTTATTTTTTTACATTTATGTTCAAGAAGATATAATTATTGACCACTTGAGTTTTATGTAGCAATGTATGCCTTTAGTGCTCTGATAAATTACCAATATGGTATTGTGGTATACATTTGAAAGAAAAAAATACATTTTTTACTTTTTTTTATTAATCATACTCATTTATATATACAAAGACAAATTCGCAAAACAATTATATAGTAAGTAAAATAGGGTACAATTTCATATTTGATCCTAAGTTGGTATAAAGTGCTTTATACACAATGAAATTTACATTAAGTTTGGCACAAAAATTAATTTATTGGCTTCAATGTGGAAATATACTTTCCAATTAAATGTTATTTACAAAAAAGGAAAATCGTAATTTCATAATTGTTTCTAACTTACCTTCTAAATGATGCTTTGATTAGCATTTGATTATAACATTTAACTAGTTTGATTAGCTGGCATATTAGTAGCATAAAATAAAATAAGTATACCTTACTTTTGTTAATTGCACATGTAATAAGGCTAAATGATTGTTGAAGTATGTTAATTACAGTAATTACATTAACACAAAAATTCAATAACTGTATTATAGAAAATATTTTACTGAATTCACCTAACATTTACATTGATACCATAAATGTTAGGAAATCATCTCGGGTCCAGTAATTCATCGATATATATGTATATATATATATATATATATATATATATATATATATATATATATATATATATATATATATATATATTGAACGGATGGTATAATTATTAGACAACCCCAAGATCTGTGTGCAAGCCAAAATCTCTGTTGGTCTGCTTTTCGGCGGCCATGTTGACTTCGACCAAAGTGTCAATTGAATTGAGGCTGACCCCGTTCAAGATGTTCTGGGCCGCGATGGAGGTGAAATGGACGGAGAGGTCGCTCAGCGAGGGGAACGAGTGCATGTCCTTCTCGGCCTGCTTTTCCGATATGGCGACGTCCTTTTCAATGGTCGGGCTGCCGACGTTCGTGGCCGCCATCTTCGAACAGATGTTCTTCCCCTCCTTCTTCAGGAAGGCCTCCACCTGGGAGTCCTTGAGGACGTTCTTGAAGCAGAGGCTCTCGAGCACCTTGTCGTTGCTCTGGGCCGGCTGTAGGGGGCTCAGCGAGAGGGAGGCTTTCCTCACGTTGTTCTTCTCCGAGTCGTTGGTCAGATAATTGGCGACGTCGACCAGACTGCCGGCCTTGATGGCGTTGTTGGACGAATCGAACAGTTCCTTCTTGTGGCACAGGTTCTTGTTGTTCTTGTCGTTGGACTGTATCAGCTTCTCCTCGAGCTGGATAGTTTCGGTCGAGGGAAATTTCATCTTTATCTGATTTTCGAGTTGGCCCAGTATTTCGTTGTTCTTGTCGGGGCTCACCTCCGGCGGCGTCTTTTCCTTCTGCTGGTAGAGCGAGGACGGCCTCTTGGCCCTCTTGTTCACGTCGTTCACGTTGGCCCTCTCCTTTTCGTCTTTGGCGGTCAGCTTCTCCTTGACCGGCGCCGGCTTCTTGGCATTTTCCACCGTTATGACCGAGCGCATCGGCGAATTGTGCTGCTGGACGTAGATCTTGGTCGAGTTGGGACCGTTGATGGTGGTCGTCATCGTGGCCGAAGGATCGCCGAGGGTGGCGCTCTCGGCGGAGACCCCGCTCTGGTTGGCGGAGACTTCAACTTTGATGGAATTCTTGGTCGAGTGCCTGGGCGAACATTTGGGCGTGTTCTGGGCGCTGAGGGAGGCCTGCTTCGTCTTGGAGCGGACCGACCTCGGCAACGAGTTGTAGCCGGAGGAGGCCGAAGACATGGACTTGGGGGTGGTGTGGCAGACGACCGTCTTGGAGGAGGCGGTGGAGGGCGATGAAGGCCTGGAGGCGGTCTGAGCCCGCGTCTGGCTGTGCCTCCTCGGCAGTCTCGAGGTACTCAACGAACGTCTTCGGCTCTGCGAAGGAGGGCATTGAGTCCAATCGTTATCGGCATTTACCTGTAAACAAATATCTGTCTCAATAACTCGACATTTCAAAAAGTACCATCGCCGGGTGATGTTTATCAGACCATAAAAGTTGATTATACAAAAAAAGGAAAGAAGTAATAAAAATTCACCGTGGCCGTGAAATTAGTCCATGGTGGAGGACTTCCCGTAGAAAATAAATACTGTACAATTCTAAAAAGATCGTTACCTCTTGGTTTGTATTTCAACCTAAAATTAACAGTTTAAATTGGAATATTAACTCGTTTTTAGTTTATTTGCTATTGTCGCTATGGTGGAGCGGCTGAAGAGAGGAACTGAATGGTAGAATATCGGTTACCGGGGCCTGTGTCTGTGTGCCGACCGAGTGGAGGTGCAACACCGTGGAATTGAACCACTCGTGGGGCGGGAACTGGGCCGAGAAGCTGGATATCGGGGCGGGGCTGTTGGCGGACTGCCTTTTAGGCCACCTGAACAGTCTCGAGAGCAGGGAACACTTTTCTGAAACAGCGTACAGTTGGCAATTATAAAGGGGAGATATTGTAACGGCGTGGAATCGGACAAGAAATAAAGCGCGATGGATGAGCCAAGGTTTCCGCTACTGGGACTTGAATTGTCGTCAAATATTTTTTTAATTGTCTACTCGTTCTTGAGATTATTTGCTGAAAGGGTTTTTGGCTGGGGGTTTTGGCCCAGCGGGCAAAAATGAGAGCAGAACAGTGTGCGGCCAATGTAGGCCGGAATGTAGACTGTTCACAGATCTATAGCTGTCTCTAATAGACCTAGGAGGGAGGGTGTTTGTGCAGCGTACTTGGGCTGGATTCAGAGTTGGCGTGCTGCAGGAGCCTGACAGAGCCGGCCCTGTGCAGGGTCGCCAGCCTCCTCGAGCTGCCCAGAAGCCTCATCGAGTGCCTCCTCTCGAGCTTGCGCGGGTGATGCCCCTTCGTGAACACTCTCGGGTAGAGTATCTTGTCGTTCTTGTTTCCTGAAAATAAATTCCCAGAATAGAACAGGCCTCAGATCAACTTGTATTAGCATTATTATTATTATTCTTGTAGCCTTATATTATTCCACGAATGGACCCAACAACGAAAGATTCAGTTCTGAGCGAAAGGTCGATGAACCAGAATCTTTGTTGACCAATTATACAGTCATAAAAACGCTAAACTCGTCTTTATTTATCAATATATCTATAGTATACCTATGTTCCTACTAAAACTTTGTAACCCCCAAAACCAAAAAATAAATAATAAATCGAGGATTTGGATTCAGTCTACCGTATCGCGGAATATTTACTTGCATATATGTAATTATTTACCGAGGATATATTTATTATTGTAATTAATTTCAGGGCCAAATAAGCATTTTCTAGACTCGGATAATAAATAGTAAATAGTAATAAAAATAATTTAAACGTTGTTAAAATCACGCTGATTTAAGAGTGCAG
This sequence comes from Lethocerus indicus, assembly GCA_019843655.1. NCBI lineage: Eukaryota > Metazoa > Arthropoda > Insecta > Hemiptera > Belostomatidae > Lethocerus > Lethocerus indicus. The sequence goes on from JACDQD010000011.1 coordinate 4,806,536, forward strand.
AATGTGTTTATTTTGGGGCTATAAAACCGTATAAAATATTTATAAATAATAAAATAAATATAAAGGGGGGGGGCACGACTCTCTAGAAGTGACCCTGGCGACGGTCGGGGGACGACTGAACACCCCCGGGACCGATTCCGGTTACCCAGCATCCTCTGCAGCAATGATGACGTCACTGATATAGTGACGTCACCGACTGGGACACTGTCGATTTAATACGTCACTGTACTACTAACGGAATGCTACTGATAGCGGGAGAAGGCTAAATCGGTCTAGAGTGAAACGAATTTTTTTTGCTGTAAATCATATATAAAATAAACGAGAAATTGTTAACTTATTAATAAAGTAATTACTTTAAACATTTTTAAATTAATATTAATTTATTTATTAATACATATTAAGTTATATAAAAGTAATAATAACCCACTGGCTTCTCACCATTTTAAATCACGTTCCTTTTGTTCTGTATTGAACATGATTAGTTTAGAATACCTGTTTTGTGGTCTGCGAGGGGGTTGGAATACCGCATTCCTCCTCTCCCTTGAAGTGACTAACAACACCGCTACTGAAGACGGCGAGCGGCCGAAACCGATCTGGCCCAAACCGGCGAGAGGGGACAGAAACACGCGAAAACGACGGAACAGCCTCTGGAGTTATTATTTCAGAGAAGAGAAGATATATAGTGTGTATAATAAATGATGACCGACCTCCGCATATGACGTCGGCGAGGTTGGTCTGTATTCCCTGGTGTGTCCTTGAGCCCTCTCTGAGGGTGGTCATCTCTCCGTGGACGATGCTCACCGCCTCCGCCGTCGACATCAACAGCGACCTGCTCTCCCTCTCCTGTACACAGATCGGCCACTCGCCCAGCCTCAGACTGTCCGGAGTCGTTACGAAGTAACCCTGCGAAGTCTGGTACACCTGCAAGTGGTAACAACTTCATTTTTTCAACCCTCGGCCAATCGTCGGCAGCAAAATTATACTGCAGCCCTTAGTAAATATGTAAATAGTAATATGTATGATACAGAAATATATGTTATTAAATTTGAAAATAGTATTTATATTTTTTAATTCAAACGAACTCTTTCCAGTGTTTGTATTAGTATAACTCGTTGAATAAAAATTGATAGATGCGAATACAACTTTTTAATTATTAATTATAAAAATTAATGAAACGACTGCCTACACTCCATTCTCTGTTCCTACGGGCAGTAAGAATGAATATTTCATATATTCTTGCAAACAGATGATCAAAAACTGAAGTATCAATGTCAAATAATCATTGAGAGATGATTTTCAATATATTCAGTTTCCGTTGATACGAATAAAGAAATATAGAAAATTATTCGGAGATAATTGTAAAGAACATTACGCTATGATCACAATTAAATTTTATATGTGACATTTCATAATATCCGAATTTTTGGCCGAAATCCAAAAAAATTGGGGGAACGAAAAATCAGCAATTATAAACCTATATATGCGAATGAAAAAAAAATTGATATTGATATTGGTTGTCTTGACAACCTTATAGGATTAAGATTTATGCCCCATTTCACTAAAAAAAAAGCTATAATTATTTGGTAAAATATCGATAAATTGCAATGTGACCTGAAAGTTACACGGGCCCATAGAGGGTTATGTAGTCAGTATATATTTTTTTAACTATTTGATTGCAACAGTTGTGCAATACATTCAGGGTATTGATATTACAATTTTTTAAATTTCGTTTTATTTATTTTTCTATTTTTCCCGTATGTTTAGGTCACGTGGCCATTCAGGCCTTTTCAGGGTCCTTTTCAGACTGCTGTAAGGAACTTTTAGTATGTTAAGATTGAGGATATATTATTAAAATTTAACTTCATGTAAGATCGCGTGATTATGCGGGCATCGGCAGGTGTCAGGAGATTCTTCCTGTTTTTGGCTTGATTTTCCAATAGAAAGGTTTATCCCCTTCACCCGCTTACGCGCTACGTTTTCGGAACTCTTACCCAGACTTCACCGAATTCAACAAACTTCCGCGACTCTCCTCTGAAGAGTTCGGGAATAATAGACCAGGATGAAACGTGGAAGCCTGAAAGGGTCGAGCCCTGTTCCCACCACACACAGAGTGCTCCCTTGGGAGAGCTTCGTCCCGAACACCCGAGTTGCCCAACGTCGGAGGACGAAACGGATAATGGCGAAACAAAACGGCTCAGTTCACTTCGGAATCGGAACAATGAGCCTCTCTCAATTGCCTCAGATCGAAAGGCCCGCGCAATTCTCAGTCGGAATTATACGCGCTGCAAAAATAACTTTCTGAATGTTGGCAAATCAGAATAAATTGTTCGGGCAATAACCTAACATAATGTCCACTTAAAACTGATATACCCGGGCGGAAAAGGCAAAGGAATGGACTACAACCGAGAATATGGAGATATTCAAGAAAAAAGGAACCTAAACTATCAAATTATCAACGCTATTAAGGCTCATTGATACATTACGGGGAATTTTTAATTTTTTTCTATGTGCTTATAACGCGTAATCTTATATTAACCAGGTACAGCCATGTATGGTTTTGCTGGAGCGGGAATTCAACTAGTGCCTAAAATGACCTCAGGGGCTATTATCCTCAGTTATCAGATCAATTATCCAAGCCGAGGTGGTAGAAAATCATGAACCATATCAAAACAATTATGGTTAAAGTGCAGAGATTTTCAATTTTTCCTCAGCCGCATTAATTTTTTAGCAGTCGCAATCTCGTTATCATTTCGATGAGTCCGCATTTCCGGCGTCAAAATAAAAGTTAACTCAGATAAACAATGGCCGATAATATGCTTTGCTGTTCGTGCTATATTCGTGCCCATTAGTTTTTTTTCCTAGGAGCTTTGACAACTCGCAATCTTTTAGTAATTAGAGGCAACCATACATGTATGGTATAAATTTGTACGTTAATATGTATACGAGGTCCTTAAAATTGTTTGATTTCGCATGCAAGGGATTTATGGAAGTGAATCTGTAAAGTTTCAGTCAACCACAACCGGATACTCTGAACTAACTGTTCCTCATTTTATTGCAGTACACCTCCACGGTGGAATATAACGTTGATAGAACACGCTATTAAAAATTAGCAATTTCTCTAAGTGTTCTAACCTTGTTGCTGGACATTAAATCGGCGAGAGTGTCGTATAGCAGGTGGGTGGAGGGCTGTTCCATTGAGGGGAAACTTGAGACAAGTGCGTACTTGATGCTCTCGAGGACGGCATTCTGTCCGGAGGCGCCCAGCTGAAGAACCACCCAGCAGACGGCGTCGGGCAACGGGGTGAATCCACCCTGCTGCACTTTAGTCACTATGCACTCTTCGACGTCGCCTGAAAATTTAAATAGAATTTTTCTTATCTCATTATCTCGTTCGAGTGGATTAAGTGGATTAGTCATGGTACTTAGGGAGTTGGTTTAATCAGTTGAGTTGGTGATGGAAGGAAAATTCCTGTCAAAATTTTCCTTCATTTAAAAAATTTCAAACGATCACTTTCGTGCCTCTAAAACCTTTTCTAGGCCGAGAAAAAAGCGGGCACTATGATTAGTCAAATAGAGGGTCGTCGTTGATTATATATCTTCATCGTACTTGTAGCACGAAAATAAAGAGAAAGAATTTAAGAGACGAGGTACGTTGCTGCAGGAGTATTGTCCTGTACAGAGGGCATTTACAAGCCCTTTAATAACAGTAAATAAATAATTATTGGATAACGACTGGAAGTTCCAATAGCCCGGATTACAGAGGGACGAGTACACAGTCCATTATCGTTCTCTTGAATCGTCACACATTAGTACTATCAAATTGTGTCAATATGACTGTTCCGTTCGAGATACCCAACGGTTCAAGAACCCAATACTGTGAAACGAACCAAAATACAACAAAATTTTCGTTCCTTACGGACGGCTGAAAAGGAAGTGGCCACGTGATCTAAGTGTGCCAGAAAAATAGAAAAATAAATAAACAAAAGTTTAGAAAAAGGTGGGAAAGCCAAGTGGGTTTCTCCTCCATTAGGTGGTGGGTTTCCTCGTTATTAGTGCTGCTCACAGTTAAAAAAATGTATATACTTGTATATAAATGCCGTATACGCAATGGTATATGGTATTCGGTATAAGAACGGAGTATAACAGAAGTCGGTCTACAGCGTTGACCGGCCGGCATTAGTCACATTAGGGATCGTTACCGCGCGAAAGCGGACCAGAGATGTAACAGATATCTTAACCAGGAGAGAACTTTTTATAATGAGCCCATTACAAAACAAAAAATGGGTATTCAAAAGTATTCGCTACGTTCACGAAGCGCACTCCGGGTGGGTACCGCGATTTTTAGAAAGTAGAAAACAAACTGCTGAAATTGCGCGTGTTACACACGCACACGCGGAAAGAAAGAGATGGGGCTTCAAGTGACAGCAGCCAATAAGTCCTGTCTCTCCGGCGGCCTTTCTATCCGGGCTCTTCTTACTCACTTCATCGGAGAATCGGGCTTAGAGCGGGGACTTTCTTCTGAAATCGAAGCACCTCGAACCGATAGGGCCGCTTAAACGCTCGATTCGAAATGGCAAGAGTTTTTCAATTTTTCTAATAATTTTTTCTCCCACTAATATCATCATGACTCATGCGCACCAGTCAGTAGTATCCTTACTTGGTTTTGGTGGTACTCTGGCTTTCGCCCGGTTGTCTTTCTGAATTATTTTATTAATTAATTTATCTAAATAAATTAATGTTTTTATTCATTACCAACCTATGTTAGTACCTCACTGTATTACTAGTAAAGAGATGAGAGGAAACCGCTCAATGAACCAAGTACCGAGTTCTCATTCGTTTCCGTCCAATCGGTCGAATAACAATTTTGGAGAAGATTACTCGGTTGAAGCAAACTTGTTTATTAGTTGTTGCAAACGCCGAATAAAGTATATTAAATTTTATAGCCGGGCCCCAAATCATCAACAAGCTTTCTAATGTACCAAAAAGGAAGCCCGAAAACACCTCCAGTTTTATCACCTTCACATTCATTCATCCTACTCCAGGTGAAACTTCATTGACTATGGGGAAGAGTAAAAATTAGAGGGCGGTCCAATTTTAAGAAAAAAAAACAGTTAGAATTTTCGGTTTCCTTCGTTCAGTGCGAAAGGGAAATTTTAATAAAGACTATTAAAGACTGGTTTCTAATGCAGTTTTCGCGTTTGAAAACGTGCCGTCGGGCCTTTTGAAAATCTTAAAACGGTGTGCTTAGCCTACAGGGGATTAAATCCGAAAATGTTTTATGGCCGTACTGAGTAAAATTGTGCCCGAGGTCTTCACTCCTCGTGACCGAAAGCTGTAATTAAATACGGGGCCGTATTCGTTACGGTAGGATCCGTGTCGCCTCTCAAGGACGCCCAACGGCGGCCCGCGGATAGTAATTAAAGTCCAGTCCGAAACTTTAAAATAACCGTTCAGACGAGGAAGAGATTGGAAAAGGTTTAGCTCGTCGTCCGATCGAGCCGGTACGAATTTGTCAAAAAATGAAAAAACAAGCAGTTTTCCTTCTGTACCACAGTCTTCTAAAATTAACTATACCGATAGTATAATGATTTTTTTGTCTTTTTTTATTACCTGCTTTTTAGCGATATTCAACCATATTACTCAAGAATAAGCCGGAATTAGGTAGCCTGATTGTTGAAAACGTCATCGTACGAGAAACACACAAAAGGGAAATTATTGAATGTTCGCTAACTGAAATAATATTGTTTTGTTGACTTAAAATTTCGGTGCAGTTTTCTTTTTTTACATCCTTCGTATATCCGTATGATCTGTATTGGTCGCATGTTAACACTCCTCAAGAGCCGAACGTAGGTAATGATATAACATTAGGTTCCTCTCGTACCAACTGTTATGTTAAGGGAAGACAAATTTATTGTCGGTAAACTGTGTTTAAATATCGAAAAATATGGAGAGAGGTATAACATCGCATCGTTGGGAACATGAAATTTAAATTATAGACCTTTATTTTGCGTCTGCGTGTGGATATATAGTTCGGGTGCATCACCGCCCCCTCAAACTGGTCTTCTCGTTATCGGGGAGAATTTCACATCTTGTAATTGACCCGGTGCCTGTAAACAGCGTGACCGAGACACAGAGAGAGAGAGAGATACAGGTGGGGGATATATGAGAGCTGTTATATAAGGGCGGGCGATATCCCTTTTCATAGCTCAATCCTGTACGCCGGCCACGCAATACCATTTCCAAATGTCTTCGTACAAAAGGGAACTGTATCAACGCTCCGATGCGCTCACACCAGGCTATTCAACCCGTATTCGGCCTAACCAACGGCAAAAGGAGATATTCCCGAACAAAATCCTAATAAAATACCTAAGAATTGTTAGCTGAGGCAATACTCTCCAGAGTATCAACTGTGCTGTATAAACTTAAGACGAAATTTCACTTTTGTTATTGCCACAACTGTATAAAACAATTATATCAATGATCCAGTAACGAGTAAAACATGTAAAGAGTAGGTAATGCCACCGTTGACAGAGTTTTGGACAAATCTGCGAAAATGTTTCAAATTAAAAAAATGTTTGATTATTCGACATTCGTTCCCAGAGAGACACACTTCCCCTATGCATGGTAAATATTACACCACAAATGTTATATTGTTCGATATATTCCCGATTTAAAAATTTTAAAAAAAGGACAGTTTTCATCGGTAAATTATTCAAATTTATTCTATAAACGTGTACTTTCACATAACGCCCGATTTCGTCCCGAACAACATACGATGAATGAGGAAAGTTACGGTCCGATCGTATTAGAGCGTTTTCCGGGCGGTGTAGCTCCGGCCAACGGAGTATGTTCGGCTAAGTCACGACTTTTATGTAATTGTGAAACGAAAAAAGTATATACTAAATATTAGATTATAAAAGGGAAATTCCTGTCGTGAAAGACTCGCACCCGTATTGGCTGTAACTTTTTTCCCCGATGCTGTAACTGTAGCCTCCTTTCACGTCGGGATTGAAATAATGTCAGGTTTAAATGAAAAAAATAATTATAAAGACGTTAGCTTCGTAAATTCATTAATTATTGATTGAGCGATGAACATTGAGTAACTTAATAAGTGCGAAACATCATACAGTTCATGCTATTGATAATTCATCATCTGATAATTATAGATGGTCTATGCATATTTTTAGGCGGAAATATATAAATAGTATGTACAGTTCTTCTAAAACTAATATGTCGGTTTTCCATTAATCATTGGTAATATATTGTCCCTCGAAAATGGTTGTGGTCCCCTAGGTGCACGAAGGAAGAATGAGAGGATATTTTTAATGCGTTAAATATATGAGGGACAGTAGAGACGAATTTGAGACGAATCGTGAAAAAAACCTAGTTGGGTAAGAGAGAGATAGCTGTGTCTAATGGTGCATTTATCCACTAGTTGCCGTCATCCAGTACATCTGGACGGAAATTGGATGTTGTGTTGTTTTTCTTCTCGAGCATAATGCCTAGAAATTTAAAGAGCGCTTTAAAGGGCGCAATCATCAAACGTCGGGGATCATCTCATCGGCTCTCATCAGGGGGCTCCGGCTTCCGCTTCCTCGGACTCTCCACTCCGCCCGGCTATAATTTCTGCTCTGGCTTTATTTTGCCTGCCGTTTTTCTTTTTTCGTTTCATTCCGCCAATTGCAGCCCTAATATGTGCCCACCGGCCGACCCCTTTCTCCGCCGCCCGCTCTCGGTGCCCAGGTTTCACCGCCGCAAAATTTTCTAACTCTGCAGCTCTTTCAATACGGTTGAAATCGCAAAAGGGAAGTCGACAGCAATGAAAAAAACCAATGGAAACGGAAAAGCGATTTAAACATACCGTGAAAATAGCAAAATGTCGATGATTATATTCTGTAGGTGTGGTAATAAAACAGTCAAAAAATGTTTGAACTAATCTATTCCCCATTCACCGTGTACTCATTCTTGAAATTGCGGTAAAGACGGTACAGCATCGAGGTGGAAATAGGTACCTCTACGGCATTTCAAATAGGCATACCTTTAGCATCCACAAGGCGGTTACTGAAAGGAAATGCCAATCATCGTCACAACAAGACAGGTATAAAAATTAGTGCAGTTACGAAGAAATACAGAATTTAAAAGGATCCAAAAAATGTCTCACCTCTCGAAAACTAAAACTCAATGTCGTATAGCTTGGTATCGAGTTTTCCCCAGTAAGGGCGATGACAGGAGCGACCGACCGATGTTAATGGGCGAGCTCAAATGAACCGCACAGTCAAAAAGACGACGGCTCTGGGTATTAGAGTCGTCGAACCTGAAAAGGCGCATGTCCCCGTATTCCTCGCGTCCTTGGCGGCGGCGGCGATGTTATTATCTCGTCGTATAAAACGCGTTTTATACGCCCAGGACGGTTTGTCGAACGGAGCCAAAGTCAACAGTGAAGATGGCACTGGGGGTGCTGACTAAGCGCTATAAAACTTGGACACTTGCGGCGACGAAAGTCGAAAATATCCGTTTTATCTGACAATTTATTCATTAGACCGCCATTAGACACCTTGCCATAAATAAGACACACTCGGATAGCTGGCTCACGAGCTACGTGCAGAAGACTGTTACAAGAACGGTTTCGATACAATTTTTGAGGCCTTGCCGCGTGAAATCGTGTTCCAGTTAAGAGTTGGAAATAAACAGAAACACTTTCGATTTTTCAGAAACAATCGACTTTCGTTTAACCCCCGAGTTAAACAGAGTATGGCGCAAGGAGCACTAAACGGTCGCCACAGGACCTATTCCTCTTTAGGGGGGGGGGGGAGTCCTTGGTTCGAGCTAAGAATCGAACTGTTGCCCATTAGAGGATTCGACATGGCCTGGAAAGAGAAACCGATTACCGGGCGGTTAAAATACCGCCCTGAGATTGGAGGCCAACAGTTGTATAATGAGGCGTCGAGTCTTCATATTCCGTCGAAGAATTACCGTGCCTATTTCGTAATTTTGAATTTTTTGTTCCAAATGTCAACCAACAATACGACACAAATCTTCACCGGCAGATGACCTAACAAACGTTTGAGCTTACGGAATCATTTTTATTTTAAATTTGTAAATGCGTATTGCAAATGTTTCCACAATACGATTTTAATATAAGGTAAATTAATTATTTTTAATACAGAAATGAAACCGGTAATAAAAAGATCAAACCAGCTAAATGAGACAGAAGAACGAAACAAATACTGTATTTCAAACTCTCGCAGACCAAAATACCTCGTACCAAAGTAAATTATTTAATTTTTTTAAATAGAAAGGCAATTACGAACTACTAAATAGGTTCATCTTTAAAAATATAATTTGAAAGTTGAATATGATGTAACGTCGTTTCGTTTCTCTAAGTTTATGTCTTTCCTTATGTGGCTTTCACGTGAGGAGTATTCTGCCCATTAGGTGCCGGAATAAATCCCGCCCTAATCACGAAATAAGGCAGTCCAACTGCCCTCTTGTTTCAGCCCTGTATAATGAAAAATCCTGTCCTCCCTCCTCCCGAGACGAAAAAATACACTTCTGGCTCTCCTATTCATAAATTCCACAAACTATGGGGCCACCGTTATGAAGGATGGGACCAATTCGCGAAAATTGGAAAAGAAATTTCAAAAATTTCCGACTTTTCAATTTTCCTCGGGACAGATCGGCGAACGCTTTTGAACCGATTCAACTACGTTTTTTTCGAAAAGATTATTTTATTTTACAATTCTCAGAGCGGTCGCAAAATATCCAGGACGATTGCGGATTTTATAATCAAAATTTTTGACCTTTTGATGCGATCCGGTCAGTTTACAGACGTAAACACCGCTAGAGTTTTGATTAGTTAAATCATGCCATAATATAAATGTAATATAAATATATAGTTGGACTTACCGACGAGTGTTATAGCGTAGTTGGCCGGCGGTTTGAGCAGGTTCCTGGTGTACGCCGCTCTGAGGACCTCCAGGGCGCAAGGGTTGCCGGAGACCAGCAGGACCCCGGGACATATGTACCCTTTGTACTCGAGCCCGCGAACAGCCGCAACAAGGCTGCCGTCCCAGAAACATTTCAGATTCGCCTCGAGGAAACCCTGAAACAACGGACAACAGTCGGAACGGTCAAAAAACAAAAAAAAAAATTTTTAAAAAGCCGGCCGGAAACCTACGCGAAATGCGGAACGAGGCGTTGGCGCGGGTCGTTCAACCTCGTGACTCATTTTATCGTCGTGCGAATTTTATCCTCAAATTGTTACCGGTAATTCGATAAATTATGATACCGCAATACACTTTTTTGTACCAAACACTGCAGAAATCGAGGGGAGGAAATATATTCAAATAGTGTACGATCCTCTTTTAATTATTGAAACGATAAACCGATTTTTACAAAAATCACAGTTATAAAGTCATACTAGTTTTATCGCCGTGAACACAATGGATTTTGTACCATATTTTCCTTATTAGGTGTGGAATAAATAGGGAAGTTTCTATTGCGCGCGAAGCAACGTTCCGAAAATTAAGCAATTTGAGCGGGAGACGATAAAAAAGCCACCATTATTTTCTTTTTTAATTTCTTGCAACAATCGAGTATTAAAGGGGAAACGGTCGTTGTGGGGGGAAAGCCGCTGGATTACACCGGAAGTTCCCCGGGGGCGGCGTATTTCTTGCAGGGAAACAATAGGCTCCGGCTAGAACGCTGAAGCTAGAACGGCAATTATGAGCTAATAGGCGGTTTCCAGTCGGTTGTGATATTCCCGGACCACTGTTGCATCACAGAGCCAGAACGAAAATTTACGTGAAAACTGTTGTTTCAAAGTATATATATATATATATATATATATAATCCATTTTTGTTTTGTTTGTTCATAACTAAGCCAAAGAAACGGATTTACTTTCGGAAAAATATTCTAACAAAACGTTTCCGGACATCCTCAAATATTTTAAAATGGACATTTCTATTTAATTGTCAGAAAGGTATATATAAATCGATATTACAATCCGAAAGAAATTTTTTCAAATTATTTGAAAGAATATGCTGCCCTCTTGTGTAATGACCGAACGAATTCTCGCGACACTGATATCGATTATTGGAAATGTATTTACAAATTACAAGAATAATAAGGCGCTGACACGAGAGATAGCAGGTGGCGTTTAAAAAACACGAAACAAGTAACTTAAATTTATTTATGCATTCTCGTCTTGTTTAAGATGTTAAGTGCTGGTAAAAGTTCGCTGAGGAATGAGCATATCGGTCGTCCAAACTAGGCGATTCCCGCAGTCCAGACCCCTTCGAGGTGATTCAACTCCGAATATTAGTTTAACGCTCAATTTAGACTTTAATCGCGCGCTTCCTTCAAAACGCGTTAATTAGAAGAGTTGTATTTCTTATTGGTGGGGGGCGGGGGTGGAGGGGAAGGGAAGTTTCTCACGGTCCGACATCCGTTGAGATTAAAACGAGGGGTAACGCAGACGTTGAGACAACACTCAAAGGGAAATAACACAGACGTTAAATCAGACAGTATAATAAACATAGGAAGAGTATAATAAACGCTCCGAAAGAAATAATATACGAACCGCTGGTATGGCAGAAGAATGAAATTGGCTTTAGAAAGTATGTAAATTTAATTTAATACGACGACGAGTAACGCAAGTATTAAGCAAGTAACACGAAAAAAAAGAGAGAAGACAGAAAATCGTAATGGGAAAATATGAGACTATCTTTGCGGTAACCACGATGAAATTCATGTTTGTCACTCACAGTAGAGTATCAATTTCTGCCTATATTGCACTTTTAAAATCCACATCACTAACATCTTAGTAGTGTTAGCTTAGTACTTTTGAAGAATATCAGTGGTGCGTTTATTGATTGCTCATCACATGCTGTAATATTGTTTTATTAGTTAGTTTTCCCTTTCTTGTTTGTATTAATAACCAATGTTCAAGATAAACTGTACCCTTGCATTTAAATATGTACTGATTGTCGCTTTTATATGACCACGGGTGTTTCAGGAATTAAATTCTGGATTGGGATATAGGTAAAATATTTTAAAACTGTCCGTTAAAAAGTGCTACCGTTTCGGTGTTTATAGGGGGCCGAAAGTAGTTTGGTCGAAAAGGTGAAAGCCGTCGGACCATTTCGTCCCGTTTGCCTAACCCAAATTCGTCTCGGCCGGCCGACGCGTATTTAGCGTCATGCGACTGTTTACAGCTCGAATTATCATCGCGCCCTTTATGTTATATCCGGCAGTTAGTTTTTATTTCGGTCTTCCCCCAACAGCGGGTTCAATTTGAGACAGATTATAATTTAATAATCGGGCCCGGGTCAACAGGATCGAAAACCGCTTGTCCCTAATTCGAACTGCATTGTGCAATACATCCAATTATTGTCATAAAGCCGAGCGATCGGGGGAGGAGCAATTTATAGTCAATATTTCATAATAACGAGTCTGTAATTGGATCAGAAGATTTTTGTAACGGGCTACCTCCAGGTATACGATTAGCGTAGATTGGACGTTTCCTGAATGCTCAAAGCAGCGTTTTAGTTATGATATGGTCGCGCCTTTAAAAATACTTTAAGGTACTTATTTTATTTATATATTTATATTTTTTGAACGGTATCATTCACCGGGGTGAGTTCGAACCGCCCAAAGTGGGCAGTATATACCCCCACTTAAAATAGAGTTAATACAATTTAATGGACCCTGTATTTACTCAACAGAATCTGGAATTTGGAGAGAAAGAACAAAAGAAATAGACGAAAGTAAGTTTTTCAAGATATCTTTCTACCCTAGGGCGAACAAAAGCGCATTATTGCCAGGCAGTATTGAGACAAATGGTACCCAGAAATAATAATGTTTTCAGATAGTAGTCTAATAGCCGGATACGGATTGGAGACGGCGTATTTCGCAGTTGACCAGAACAATTCTCTGTTATTGGAACGGACTATTAATAAGCGGTCGCCCCAATTTTTCCGGCAGTAGGTCGGCAATTTCGGTTTCGGTTTTCGGGGCGCACCCCGAAAGTGTGCGCACGGCGGAGGGAGATTCGAAAACGCAAACGCCGCGTGCCCATCGGCCACCGGGTATATTAAATTCCCGTCTGGGAATTCGAAACCTGAATTTTCGTCGTCCGGCCACAGAAGACTTTCTACAGGAGTCGGTTGCGGTCCCGAACTGAGGAGTAACCCCCCCCCCTGGAGCCGCATTTCCAGCTTCGAAACCGCATCTGTCCCGTGCCCGGTTTAAGTTACATGGACCAGTGTATTAAGCATTCAGACCGCGTGGTAGACTTTTGCACGACCCCGTGCTTTAAAACCCGAAAGATATTCCGCGGGCGTTAATTGAAGTATTATTTATTTTAGAATACCTGTTTTGCGGTCTGCGAGAGGCTGGAATACCGTAAATTTCCTGTGTTCCTGTCTCCTCTCGCTGGTTAGCACTGTGGTACTACATGTGACAGTGACAATGTAGTGAGGATCCCAAAAAACATCCGAAATTCAAAAAGTGACTAACACCGCTAATGAAGATGGCGAGCGGCCGAAACCGGTCTAGCAAAGGCCAAACCCGCGAGAGGAGACAGAAACACACGAAATCTACGGTATTTATTTAAAACTACATCGGAGTATAATACTGTACACAAGGGGTGCCCCCCAACTGCCTACCAACTGGACCAGTGATGCTTAATAACACCGAATATCTAGATTTATAACTATATTATCCAATTACGCCGTTTACGATTTTCAGATTTTCATTTAGCATGCAGCGAATACTACACTTTGAAACATCGATAATTCCAAAGAGGTCTTACAAGTAGTCAAACCTTCGCTGGTTGTGGCTTTTAATGTCGGATAAATTCACAGAATTTCGGTCCACGCGTACACTGTCCACGGAACAATAATACGGAGTGTTAATAATTACAATTAGCAATAATAAATTTAAATATTTTACTTACGACTCGGAGAGAGCAGTTGACGGTAGGACGGTCAGCGACAGACTGGCCATTGAATGGTATCGGCTCTTATTGTTGGACTTTGGAACATAATACTAAAGAGGGCCGACCTTTGTACTGCGTACATTTCCACCTCAATTCGCGGGAATTTTCAAAATTTTAAATGCATTTAAAAATGCTTTACAGCTGTTCCTTGGGCATTTTATTATTTTCGGGCACAAATCATGAAAGTAGTCGCAAAATTAATAAAATAAAACTAGGTTTAATTAATTAATAAACCTTAACTTCTAAATTCATTTATTAAACTTTTCTAATTTATTTCCCAAATTCTAAGGCTGGCCAATATAAAATAAATATATAAGTGACTTTAATGTAAGTTAGCGTTGTCTACTAACCGCGGGAGAAACCTCGCACAGGAGAAATATTAATCCATTGCAGAAAAATAGTGGTTCGCTAGGAAAAACCCTTCTTGCGAATTGTCCCCTTCACAAACGGTGTAGGTCATAGCGTTCCAACTATTTCAGCATTTTTTGGAAAAAACCCAAAATTTTAGAAACCTATACTGAGTAATTAGACGCTAAAACAGTTGAGGGCCAATTCAGCGTTTCGGACCAAATGAAAATAGACCAAATTCTAAGGCTGGCGTATATAAAATAAATATATAGTGACTTTCAATTCAATGTTTATGGGTATAAAGATGTATTAACGTTGATATTTTCATAAACAAAATTTTGAGAGGTATAGATCTATAAAAAGAATAAAACTGTTAAACGGAAACAACATTATTAATTTCGTACCAACGTAACTTGAAAAAAGGGGCACGGTGTAGTGAGGGATAGTATAACTCGAAGATTTCAAGGCGTACGGTGTATTGCGGGATAGTATAACTTGGTAAATCACCACGGTTATTTTGTACTGATTTTGTTCATTACAAAACAGGGTTGTTCAGAATCACTTAAATCACTGAATCTTTATAGCTGATATAAAAAATAAAATAAAGGTTACATCTAAAATTTAATATCAATATTTTTAAATGGGTCATCACGAAAACAACCCCCCATACCATACTTCTGTCCCTACAGTTATGAGGCTTTGTTTCATAGCCTGTTGTCATATAATTGAATTGTGATAAGAAGATAAACTCTAATCCTATTTACACAATACTCCACATTGGCTGTTATTAGATTTTCAATATATTTTTCTTGCTTGTCTTTTTTGCAGAAAACACGCAATTCCGGTGTGTCATTAATTTTTGTTTAAAGCGTTGTAAATGTTGTAGGATTTTCAAAGAAATGCATTAACTCATTATCATAGTCCCTCCTCGTTTCCTGCCCGCGTGTGGGATTCTTATTCGTCGAAGGAACTAGATAAAATCGAGGTGACTCATAAAAAATATTATTCCCGTTTTCTTTGTCCGGGAATTGTCCCTCGGTAACGACCATTCTGGCGCACTAAACAGTATTTCATCTGATAACAAATATCTGGGCCATTGTTGTTCATTTGACCGTCGTGAATATTCAACGGTACGGTCGGACGACCATAAGGGCGTCCGCCTTCGCAGAAACTCAATGGGATTGTACGTGATCGGATTTTAATTCGGGCCCCTATGGCTTCGACCGCGGATTGTTATTCGCGCGTTTCCCAACCGGCATTTGCATTTGCGGCTCGCTGTTGTCTGTTTATCGGGCTGATTCTTCTGGACCGGCCGAGAGAAAATTGGGGGACATTTATATTCGATGACAACTCGAACGCGGTCGGAATATCATCTAGGTGGGATTCATTTTGTAGGACCGCGACTATCACATTCGTGAATTCGATTCCCGCCCGGTAATTCAATTCGATTATATCCTAAATTAAATCAATTATCTTATGAGTAAGATCGTGCCTTCGTTTAGAATCGTTTTAGGCCAGCTTGGTAGAAAATCACCTTTATCAACCTTTAAGACAGTTCGTTTTTATTATCCGGTACAATATTTGAGACCGGACATATTTTTGGTACTTTTTTTAAAATGTGATTCTCCATTCTGGTTCATCGACCTTTCGTTCTGAACTGAATCGAACCCACTCATCGTGGACCAGTCAGCTCCGCAATATTTTTGATACTGCCGAAAGATACATACGCGGTTGTAATTCTGCATAGTTGCGCAATTCCGAACATACGCAGATATTACAAGATTGGTTTCGACACCGGCCGGAAAAAAATCCCGGGATTGTGGCCCGTATCGGAAGGCTATTTTCGGTACGCCGATATTAAATTAAGAGAAAGGATCCCCGCGTATTGGCTCTCGGCCTCCATCTACACGGGTACTAGGGTTTTCTTGTTTTTTACGAAACCTAATAGCGTGTTATTAGGCCCAGTTTCTCGGCTGGAGGGTGGACTGTGCGAGATGCCCCCCAGATTGTCCGCAATGCCGGCCGGAGGGTAATTTGCAATCGTAAAACCGCCCGCGGGTTTAACACTTTTAGCGAGCAAATAAGAAGTACGTGCGCCAAAGTGTTAATTTTCAGATTTGGAATTCAAACGTTTCGTAATGCGCATTAATGCGAACGCCTTTCAACCGTCCTCAGAACCTAATGAACCGCAAGACAGCCACATTATACAAAATATCTTTACATTTCTATAGAAGAAAATACACCATTTCCAGCCCTGGAGACCATAAATAAATATTACCAGACTATTTCACTCAATTCATGCTCTCTTTGAGGGTCCACGAGCTTTAGAAACATCTCTTGTAACGTTCGAAGTGCTAACAGGATTCTCCATTCACGGTCATATTATGGATACGACGGTAGAAACCTGTCCGGGTTATTTTTATTATTTATTATTAACAAGACAAAATTCTAATAAAAACTAATTTTTGGAGGGGATACATTTTTACTGAATTCTCGAAACCGTAAGAAAGGCTGAAAACGCTATACCAATATAACCAATAACCAATAAAAGCGCTTTTTACAAAACTAAGTTTTTGTCAGCATATGAACTGTTTAACCATACCTATTAATTCCTAAAACAATTTTTCACCCGTAAAGCCGTTTTTCGGCCTTGGAAATTATTTCAACGTCTCGAGCGGCATGCCTGCATAGAATTATCTCCGGCCGGGTGGATCTGAAGGCGGGGCCCGCGTTCACGATTTATCCGGACGGCCGAGTAATACTTAACTCTAACAGATAAGTCACTGTAAAATATTTATAAACGAATCGGGCGTTGAATAAATATTGAGTCGGCGGCGTCGGCAGGTGGTAGGCCTGTGGGCTGTGCGCCGAGGCGGGCGTAGGCGCGACACAACAAATGCGCCCCGACGACGGAACTAGTTCTTTTTCGGAACAGGATTCATATCCTGCACCTCCTGCCCGATCCTCGGCCAGATACATAAATTATAATACGGGCTACAATACTCCGCACATGTTGGACGAGACCAGGTCCAAAATTCCGGGTACCCCAAATGCCGAACTGATTATAAACTAGGCGTTCCTGGTTTGGATGAATTTTCGATTTTCGCCCCTTTAAAATAAACTGTCAACAGACATCTTTCCATAACTTCTGGAGGTCCTGTTCGCTTCAAAACTTTGTATCGCAAATGGTATACGGCGAATATAAAAAGGTGTTTCGCGTCGAGGTCGAGATTGTGTCGACTTATCTCGAATAGGGTCGCGGAAACAATACGGGTCGCTCGGGTGAAAGTACTTGAATTTTTCCTGAACCTCCAATCTTCCGTGAGAAAATTATTACGAGCCGGACAGACAATGAAGGCGTTGTTGACATTATTCGAGGAAATTGTGCAGGAAAAGTTCCTAATATTCAAATTAGACAGATAGAAATCTCCTGCATAAATGTCCGGTACTGGTAATGGGCGCTGCACCGACCCCACTCACTACTGGGACAGGTATATTCCAAACAAAAGAATTAACCCACGCGGGTTTCTCCATAATGGGCGATTTATTATGGGGGCTCTTAAAGCTTTATTTGGCATTTGAGGCGCCGCATTTATTCCGCTTAATCTTTATTGCCGGGATCAAAAACTTTAATATCCCTTCCTTTGCCAGAATCGGTCTGTCTCGTTTATTGGACAGGATTGTAAACCCGATAGTACGGCCTCGTTACGTGCCAATATTCTTCTGCCGGTCACAACCCGACCGTATTTTTATCCCGCCATAAGATAACCGTTCTCACGGTTTTCAAAATATTTTCAGCCTCGAATTCCATCGCATTATTCCTCTTCTGTTATTCGCCTTTACAGCGCGAGTAAAGATTTTATTAAATGCGCTTTCTTACATTTATAGGCAACAGACTTCAAAGACAGTTACAGTAAACTTCGTCATCGGCCGCAGATAATGGTGAGAAGTCAAAACAATCTAGCTTAAATCCGAATAGAATTTTTTCGCAGTAATTAAAAATTGTGCGTTTCGGAATTTAATAGAAGACAAATAACTAAGATGCTACTATATGAATTAAAAGTTTCGCATTTCAGTTTACAAACTGAAATTGAATAAGATGACCGATTGGTAAAATGTTTGTACCGGTTTTATGGAGTCCATTTTAACTCTTGCTTTTCGACATTTCCGTATTTAAAACCGTTCTGTTATTTTATCGATTGCCCGATACATGTTTTTAGAAATAAAATAACTTCAAATTGTCCCAGATCGTTGGAATAATAATAATGGAATGATTTTAATGATGATTCACTATTTTCCCAATTGGATTGTAGGTATTCTACCGGTCCACGCTTCCTGAGATAGATTCAAAAATAGTTTAAAGATTTCTGGAATAGTGGTAAATATTCATCAGGATGACAGTCCGAGAAATTCTTAGAACACTCTTAGCGGGCGATCGCTGTAGGGGGTCTTCGCCCATCAGCGGTGGGATGGCTTACTTGCGTAAATGCAGGGAAATTAGAATTGGAATAATTTAACTTTCGCTTGCTATTGTCTGTTGGAGGATTAGTAGCATTTTCAAGAGTTCCGCGGCTTTCTTGCGTCATTCTGCGCCTCAATATTCGCCCGACAAAGCCGAATGGTTCGCGCCTGGAATACTGATTCTGATACTAGCCATTTCTTCTACACATGTGCTAAAATCCTGCACCAACAAAATTCTTCTAAAACCAACCTTTCGATCCCAAGATACAATAGCTTTATTGCTTTAGGTCCCACAAGTTCTTCTGGAATAATTAATGAGCCCTACTTATAGCAATATTAAACTGGAGTGTTGCTGCGATACTTTAAATGAACATTCCACTGTAACTTCGCGACAAAGCGTTTGTTTGTTTCCGGGAATATGTTCTCAGAAATCAATTTCCCGGTCCGATTTTTCAGAACGGTAGCCGAGAACGTCCTTCACTACCCGGGGGGGGCGGGATACGTGCGCTTCACGCTTGCCGCCTTATTAGAGCGTATCCCCGAGCCTTATCTAAGGCGGTGGCGTAACGCGCCCGCATAGGAATATGCTCTATCTCAGAACGCCTTGTTCCGATACCGGATAACAAGGCCTAATTACCTGGAAGACGTGCTTGACATCAAAGCAAAGAATAGCGGGGAATACTTTATTCCGTTTCAAAATACCCGTCCTGTGATTTCTATATACCGTATAGATATTTTTCTTATATATCGGAAGTGCCTCAATATAATATTTGTACGAGAGTGTTTTATT
The DNA here is from genome assembly GCA_019843655.1 of Lethocerus indicus. NCBI lineage: Eukaryota > Metazoa > Arthropoda > Insecta > Hemiptera > Belostomatidae > Lethocerus > Lethocerus indicus. The sequence goes on from JACDQD010000011.1 coordinate 4,826,135, forward strand.
GATTAAAGAGCAGATATTTTCCTTCGAATGCAAATTTAAAGAATCAATTTTAATTGCAACGACTACAGGAATTTATGCCGGCGAGACACGATCCCTTACAAGAGTCTAATATTAGCAGACAATTAACAAGGCGGGCGGTAATTAAACTAATTGAGAAATTAGCGTTTACACGCTGTTGGGCCCTCAGGTTCAATGCATTGTGAGTGAGCCGGCCGGTGTTTAGAGACAAGCCCGACAACCGAGCCATTGTTCGAACAGATTATAATTAGCGATCGCTACGACGACCCTCGACGGTGAAACAAAATAATCCTATCGCGGCCAGACAATGGGGAATGAACTTGTCCAGTCTTTAACCTTAACCCGAATCGGTCGATAAAGAGGATGAAGCGTGAAAATTGGATCCGATTCTCGGAAAACTGTGATAAACTATCGCTCCGCCGTTCGAGATCGTATCTCGAAGCGTTTATACGCCATACCTAATAGGCCCAGCCTAATAAGTGCAGAAAATGATACGAATAAAGTTCCGGGAAGCTTCACAATTGTGCTACGATAGGAACAATAACGCCATCTACAAGCGCAGCGCGGGACTAGCAACTGCTCAGGTTATTCTACACATTCAGTGCTCACATCGCTAATTAACCTTTCATTATCTCTGATGAATCTCTCACGTGCCATCGTTCGGGATCATATTCACCCCAATATATATTTCTATTTTTTAAAAGGTAAATTTATATAGCCGAAATTGAGCCAAATAAGCGAGAAAAGACAGAAGGGAGGTTGTGAGCGTATTAAAATAAATTCAATTAGGCTGCAGTTACACGAAGAGTTTAGAGGTATGGATGAAGTAGAATTTGAATTTCCGATTTGCTCTTATCGCTTCCTGTTGTTCACACGACGTCGTAAACGCGGCTGGTAGTAACAGTGGGGCCGGTGCCAGCTTGAATTTACACGGGCCTCGGCCGTTTACACGGGCCAAAATAAACCGCTTTTGAATTTGGACTCGTCTCGAAAACATTTTCCAGTACCGTTGTAACGGTAGAATTTCCGCCGGCGACGGAGGCGGGTCGTCCCGCGGCCGGTAGCGGAATTATGGGACTCGCAGTAAAGTTTCGATAAGTATCCAAAATACGGTATATTGAATTGACAAAAGTAACACAGTCTGGAGCGTGTCCGAAACACGTCGGCGGCAAGTGAGCCGCCCAAATATCGGGAAATTGATGCAATAACCAGAGTTATGGCGCACTGAGAAGGCAAGTTTGGTTGTGTTCTATATAACTCGTACCCGTTTGAGAAGAGTAGATTTAAACAGCGCAGTCCGAAAAGGACTTAAAAACTAATTTATAGCCAACAAATTGACAATATACAAAGCGATATTGAAACCGACACATCCGCCCAGACATCCGACGCTCCCCGATACGTTTCCAATCGCACTAATCACCACTACATTAACATACCTACCAAATTGTTTCTTTCTAATCGTCCCAATCCTCGCGTCGAGCAGGACTTATTAAAAAACTTTATTTATCTCAATTTTCTCTTGTAAAAAACTAAAATTTGTAAGACCCTACTTAGGTCTGATATTCTAAGCGTGCCTTACAGACGCCTCAAAAGGCACTGGCGAAACTTAAAAGACAGAATAAATAAATAGAATTTAAAAGAAGGGGGAAAGCCACTGAGTTTCTCCTCTGTTGTTCTCTATTTATTACTTAGTGCTACAATTTCGCTTATTGTATTTACCTCGAGCTACATATATTATTTTAGAAATTCTTTGTTGAAATGAAGATTTTTGTGTTCATAATGGGCTGGGCTCGAACCCCGGCTGCGTACCGGATCCCGCCGGACAGCCACAATCGTACAGTTAAAAGGAACAACGGTTTCTTTAACGTCGGCAAAGGAAACGGCCCTCGTCTATGGGCCCAACTTTAATTATCCTTCCGGCATTGGGCCCCCACGGGGCATCTGTCTTCAGGTCACGAACCTGCAGGCTCGGCAGTCGTTCACCCGCGATAAGGACGCGCTGCCAATATCAATTCACCCGATGATCTGCCCAGTGTACCTTTGCCCGGTACACTGTTCCATCGGAATCGATATCCGCAGTTAGTGGGCGGGGGCGGGGGCGGGGCGGTAGTCACGCCATAAATCGAGCGTATAAATCGTCGAACAAGCCTGAATGAAAACATTACGGCTTCGATTAATTTAAGACCCTGGAAATCGAGTGTGTTGCACATTTCGGGAACGAAAGACCCAGACTTTTTTAGATCGAAAGAATCCGCGAACAGCTTTTCGAAATCTTGCGACCACAAAATATTCATTTTGCAAACCGAAGAATCCGGCATTGTTCCTGAAAGGAACATTGTTGAATCGCCCACAACTGTCACTGTATTTTTAGTTGTTTTTTTCAGAGTATTATAATATTTCCTAAAATTCGCAGCCCTGACCTCCTGGCCACTTAATGGCCAGAGAAAATTTTGCAAAAATTCAACTCACTGTCGGAGTCCAGCGACAGAAGTCCTCTTAAAACGAGGGTCCACACTGTATTTCCCACCTCCCGAAAGCGTGTAAATACTAAAAGAAAAAGAAGAAAATCTGCCAATTATTCGCGTCCTATTCGGATGAAACCGGATGAAACCGCGGTGTAAGCAATACCGTACGACCACAATACCGAAGGGCGAAAAGAGATACTGCATTGGGAGTTGCGTAATTTGCAAAGTATACGCGACCCCGAGACGCGCGGAGAACACGTTAAGTGCCATGTGGAGCACGAGGCACCGCCGATGTGAGGCTTACGCAAGCGCTGAGGTATTTTCAATTTTAGACATTTTTATTTTCCGACCGATTTGATTTATTTACCACTTACGCAATATTACGTTTATCGCTGGTACTAATTCCTTTTATTTAAATATGGCCTGTACACAAAAAAATTATCCTATAATTGCTACCTATTTACCTAATGAAAATTACTATTATCGAATCAGTTGCAGCTATGATATCAGTTTATATTCCACCGTTACGAACCAGTATTGCCATAATATTTTTCGCCGTACCGCTATATTGTTACCGTTATCGTAATCTTGTTACTTGACTGTAAACATTAAAAATGAGTAAGAGCAAAGGAAATATTTTCTTTTACAAAGTACAAATTTGCGCTCGCTAACATTCAACGCCGTGGTATACCGCTCGTGCGAAATTATTGTCTGTTTTGCATCTGATATTCAACGTTTTGATGTCGCACAGAACATAATTTTCTTCTCCGGTATTTTACAAGCGCGATCGACTTTCACTTGTCCTCGTCTGGCTTAGCCGAGATAAAATTGCATTGTTTCGAGTCACAACAAAGTATTTCAGATTCAATTTACGGGGTGCATGTAACAAGGCGCCTCGGTAGGGACGTCGGTGTGTTGCTGGTTAGTATCTGCCGAAAATCCTTCTCTTCTGGTGTTGGTGAGAATTTTTTTTGTAATTTTTTTATTGCCAGAACTATAAAATACAAATAGCGACATTGATGTTTGAGTAGCACTAGTAGCACAAGAGCACTAGAGCGCCCTTTTTAAACATTTAATTTATTTTCCTGTCATGCTTAAATCACGTGGCCACTTCCTTTTCAGGCGTCTGTAAGACATAGGATTCGGATGGTTTGTAATTTGGGAGTAGCTTGATTTTTGTAATGTAACATGTTAACATCATGTTATTTTCCTTAATATTTTCAACTATATCGTTGGAATTTTATTAATGTTTCATGGTCTGGGCGAACTCCACAGTCACGTCCAGATTTGTTTCAGTAGAGTATTGTGTAGTAATAATTTATTCTAAGTAGCAATTTTTAGTGACTGTGTAGTGAGGATTCCATGTCCACCTTTTGGCTATATGGAGGCCCGGGCATTTTAACATAACCGCAGTGGTATTATGATTTCTGGTGGATTTTTGAAAGCGCAGGCCGATTCGCTTTTGAGCATCGTTCGAGCCGGAGCTCTGAGCGCGGTGAATTGAAACACTAATAGCCGTGAGGATGCGAGACGGAAAGGAGCCTGGAAGTAGTTATGCAATTATCCAATTTTGTTATTTGTAAAACGCCCGCGAGATCCCATCGCCGATGTATTCCGGGCGGATTGTTCTGAAGTAGGATTCTACCTCGATTTTTTCTTTTACTTTCTATCCATCTCCTTCGAGATCCACAAACTCGAGGCATCGTCCGAGATTGCAATAATGGCACGGCCTTACGCGTGAACTTTGAAATTCAATCGAGGAAAAGGCTTCCAGCGCTCCCCCGCTTATCTTGGAAACGCTTTTTGAAAAACTGACAGAACCTTTTATTAACTATGAATTCTCAATGCAATGGAAAGTTCATTGATGTTCGAACAAGGCATTCGTATGCCCACACTCGCATTTCGCACTTTACAGACAGCAGTCATACGTCTATCGAAATATAAGGCAACACTAATATAACTGTAGAAGAATGTTATTAACCCGAGGCGCTTTTACAGCGCTCTGAAAATTCACAGGTTTATTCCCATCGATCCACTATCTCCGAACAAGTCGATTTACAACCATATTCGATCGACAACGCGAACGCCTCCAGGTGATGGATGGGACGAGAGACCGACGAACCAAGAATGAGTCCACGATGAAGAAGACCGAGTTAGTTCAGAATTTAAGGTTAGCGAACCAGTCTCCGGGCGGCATTGAGAGCAAAACTTTCATAAATGGCAGCCGGAAAAGAGAATAAATTGAAAACAAACTCTCAAAGTCCCAGGTGATTTTCAGTGGAATAAAGCTTTCAGTCGTCCCTCTGTGTTGAAGAAATAATAAGATTGAACAAGAGGAATCGCAGTCATACTGTATCGAATAAACTCTCTTTTCAATACGTCAAAATATTTTATATCCAAAACTCAGATGCTAAATATATATTAAATTAGATAATTAACACAATCCTACGGCCGCAAAACTGTCACGTACCGTCCTATATTGCCGGTTGCCGAGACGCTTGCCAACTTTCCGGCAGTGTCACCAACTCCTGCACCGTGAACTGTGGGTTTTTTCAATGAAATGTCTCCGGGAGAATTCCAATTCGGCCTGTACTGCTGACCCGCGCAGGTGTGTGACTAAGACAGGAATAATCGGCACCAATTGCCGATGTGGCAATATCCTGCCCGTCGCCGCCGACACCCCGATTATAAGAACTCGAGCTTTCGAAGAAACTAACTGCACGCGAAGTTCGCTGGGATTTACGACAAAATTTGACGAGGTTTAACTCATGCACAATATGATTTACGGACGAACATTCAAATTGGATCCAAGTCTGGTCTAGGATGAAATTGTAAAATCAATTACTTATTTTAAATAGCCCATCTCGATATTATCAATCCCGTTAAGTTATACGTAACCGAGATACGACGGTTTTTGTTGGAAGCTCGTAAAATTTGGCCCTTCGATGATATTATTTATGTTCCGTGGGTATTAAATTAGCACGTTTTTAGGAATTATTTCTGAGGTGCAATTTAAAAATTGAAAAAAAATCATCCGCTAAATGATTTTTCGTGGGCACAGCAGTAACTTCATTGAGGCATTTTAACATAATTTCAGAATACGCAATGATTTGGAGAGAACTCCCAGTTTCCTAGTGTTATAAGCTCCCCCACATCATCCGAACAAACCAACAAAAGCTTCCGTAATTCCCCATCCCCAGAAGAAGAAATTTATGACGACTCCCTCCCGAATAAATTGTTCTATTACAATAAGTATTTTAACCTAAGTTAGATCCAATTCCGGTATTTTCAATTTGAGGACCGTTTGAAGATCGTTTTCCATGCCTATATTGGGTTCTCAATTTCGGTCCCATGATCCGAGATCCCGTCGGACGGCGGGCGGGCCGAAAATAAATTATGCAAATCGATTTTAAACAACACAATTCAGGCTTGAAAATGAGCGGTCGGCTTAAAAATTTGAGCCAGGTGAGAGGCGCCAAGGACATGCCCCGCCGGTTATGAGTCACGACGGCGCGCAGTGAAAAAGTAACGACAAAAATAGGAAGGGGGCAAAAAAAAAGAAGTAATAAAGAACTAAGCACGGTTTCGCAATTAGGCTTAAGAAGGAGGTTGGAGGGAGCGTTTCTATAAATAGGTTGGATAGGATCTGAATTTAAGTGGAGGTCTGTCTAACGGGACGCCGACAGGAAAGAGGATGCTGCGGGAGTGATGAACATCTCACACAGTGGACCGGGATGGGAGTGAGGGGAGATACTTCCGGGATCGGGCCTTTTTTTCTGTAGGCATCCAGGAAACGGAACGGGTTCCTGTCAGTCGGAATCGGCCGACAGAAAGAAGAAATCCGGAACGGAGAAATGTTTCAGAATTCCGCACTACGAAACCAGTTTCCCGGCCCATTAGTTGCGATGATCCTCTTCACAAGTTATAACATTTGAGAATTCCATAATAAAATTTAGAAATAGGAATTTGTACTAAGATTTCTGATATACGTCCGTCTCGCTGTGTGAGACTAAGCATTCATCATAGCCATGACTTTATCATCAAGAATATGATGTAATTTCGTGAAGTCACGTTTATTTATACGACGGTATTATCTTCTTTCATTAATCATGTAGGCTCCATTAGTCGATCCCCTAATGTCGAATATTATATTGATTCTGTCGTCACAGTGTAAACATTTTATTTTATTAGCATTTTTTTGGGAAATCATGGAAGATAATTACAGCCCAAACCGAGCAACCAAATCGTGAACATCGGGGTGAATTAACAAATTTTGTGGTATATTTCAGTAAATTTCAGCAGTTAGACACGGCATAGTCGATGTCGAAACATTTGGTTATTGTTTTATCATCGTTACTAATATTTATTTGTTTGACTGACTTTCATTGTTATACATATAAACTTCGAGACTCGCCATCGATAATAAATTATCGAAAAATACGGTGTCAAAAAAAGGTCGAAAAACAGATCATTAGCTGAATAGTAAAAGCCCATTTTTTCCTGACGCAATTAAAAATCGGCATTTCAGGTTTCAGCCGTCAATTCGTCACATCCCACTTCTAATTGGTCTATTCGTAGAATTTCTCTTCCGTGAAGGTCGTCCCACTATCTCGGATAAATGATCTAGATATAAAGGGTGGGGGGGGGTGAAAATTGCTATCCCCTTAAAAGTTAATCGCGTTTAAAAGGGAAATCGTGTTCAATCAACAGTATGCAATTCGTGAATATTTCCTAGAACGTGACCGAAACCGATCACTCACTGTTTCGGTTTCGACGATCTGCTCGCGCTCCTAGTCCCATCGATTATTAGTGTAAACTCCTGCATTAACACTGTACCAGAGTGTTTACTTATTGACGTCTCGACTCCCGTCAACATGCGATTGATTCTATTTCTAAACTAACATGGAAAGGGTCGCCTTACAGTTTACATTTAATTTAGAACTTGTCCCATGAGATAGGTTTTATCATTTTTTTATTAAGGAATTATTTAAAATATAATGACTTATTTTATTTTATCGAACTTCCAGCTTTTTTCTTTGAACTGTCAAGGCAATCGACGTTTACTGAATCATGTACTGCAACTCATTCCCCAATCTCCCATCTGAAGCACTTGAAAACGAGTAATTCGGATGATCTGACGAAATTATTGCACTTGAAATCACAATCACACTTGGTTCTTGTGATACATTCTTCGAATCGTTGACACCGGCGTGCAGCGGGAATAAATCATAACACTAATTATTGGTTCTGTCGCGACTCAAGTGCGGGAATTAATAGTGCGGTCAACCCCGCAATAGAAACACAAATAAACGCGAGGGTTAAGTGCTTGGAAACGTTCCAAAACTAGTATACTTGATATCCTTTATAACTCCACAGTTTTTTGCACCTCTCCGCTGTTTAACCTTCGCGTTACCGCGACAAGGACGTTTCGATTCGCGAGGCTGGGGACGCGATGAGAAGTCTGTTTTTAATCGTGCTTTCCGCGTCGGGAAATTTGATCTCTTCCTCGCTTAATTTTTCTTACGTACCAATTTTTTACCTCACTTTTTCTGCCGTTATTAATTTTTTATATCTTTCATTTGATGATCTCGAACTGTAACCGCGACTCCCGGTTTATAGGAGCGGCAACATTTGCCAATAATTGAGTTATTATACGAGATTTTTTATTCTATCGCGCCACTCGGTATTTGAAAGCGGAATTTACATTCCGATTAAACTATAGGAGCACACATAAACTCCAGTATACTCTAGTTCAGGGGTGCACGGCTCTTCGTTTAGTGTTAAGCGTCCAAGTAGTTCCCAGCCGCTTCGATTGAAATAATTAATTTGTATTTTCTAATATGTGTACTTATGCACCGAAGATTTGTGTGGAATATGTAGTCGTATTAATTAAATTCACTGTGCCTCAGTTTTCTCGGTCTCCTGTCTACTGTCGCCGGTCTTCTGCTAGACCGGTTTGGTGGCTTTTTACCGTCAGTATTGTGGTGAGTCACTCCGGTACACGGGAGCTCGGGGGCCATCCTGTCTGCACGGTTCACATCTCTTGTACTGTGGAGGTTGTACTGTCCTTGTTTTGGTGTTTTTTTTAGGTCGGTCGGGACTTCGTTAAGCGGCTTATGTCGTTTCTGGATTATCGGGTGGTTGTAGGTAGCCGTATTGACGGGGGGAATATCACGTTGTTTTATTTTCCCGATTATTATGTCTCTTTGTTCGTTCTTGAATACCTGGGCGTTCTCGATTGTGTCCATTTCTTCGCCTAGAGGAGACAGATGATCGAGGCATTTCAAACCGGAATGCGGACCCATAGTCCTTGGAAACGCGCAGCCCTCTCGTTTCGGTCCGAATGGATAAGTTTGGTTTTAAAACTTTTCCGGAATAAAATAGTTAGGGGAGGAAACGAGGATCCGGGTTAGGCGTTGTTTGGGCGGGCTCCAGGCGAGCGCCGGGTACCCGGGGCCAGCTGGCAGGTGAGGAGGGGGCGCAACTGTGCTCACACCACGCTTTCCGGTTTTTGCATTCAGAGGAGACACGGCCGCATTCCTCGCCGATTTGACCGACTGTCGGGGGAGGTGGAAAAAAGACGCCGGGCAGCGGAACGCAATTTCATTGCGGTATCTGGCACTGGCTCCGTTTGGGAACCGAGCCCCGGGGGAAGAAGGACATTGGTCCCCGAACGCATGTCTAAAGCCGCGGCCAGCAATCGTTTTGAATTATTCAACCCTATCAGGCCTCTCCCAGACAGAGCCACGTTGCCGCACTTTAATCGTTATTTCTATGCACCGCGAGACCGCGTCTAAATCTGAAAGGATTATGGCCGCCACCTACTGCAGACGGCGGAGCCAAATTTACCGAGGCAGGATGTGCCAAAAAGGTACAAACGACGTATTGAGGATGGCGGACGGCCGAAACCGATCCGGCGAAAGACCAAACCGACAAGTGGGGACAGAGACCAGTGGTATTCTGAACCACGGCAGTGAGTGTTCAGGGAAGAGGAAGAATGGCATCCTGGACTTTACCGAAATATGATAACCTCGGGTTGACCTAAGGGTGCATATTAAATAAATATATATTAATGAAATAATAATAATATTAGTAATGATAATGTATTATTAATGTCAGAAATAAATATTAATTCCGGTTATTATAACCGATACCATTAGTCTCTGGGTAACGTAGTAACTGATTGTTCTCAATAATCTTAATGATTGCTCACGCAGCTATACTAAGCTTTGAACAATTTCAGGGTCAGCTAAACCAAAAGAAAGTGTTAAAGGAAACGGATTTTTTAAATACAGATAATCAATTATCCGCGAGCGACAAAAACGCGTATATCTGCGCAATTAGAAAGTTTCGTAAGGGGTATCGCCCGTCTATTAAAAATAGATACATTTCGCGGGCCTTACTTTCATATAGCGGCTGTCTGAACTAATTCGCGGTGAATGGACGTTATTGAGCTTTCATCCCGACTCGGATTGCCCCCGAGGGTCGCTTATATATATATATAGTGGAAAAGCTCAAAGTTAGGGGTAGGGACAAGTTAGAAAGTGCGAATTCCTGACCTTTCCCCCCTGCCGCTCCTTCCACCCCCCGAGGCTGGCCCTGACCCCGCCAAGGACTCGAGAAGCCGGGCAGGTTTTTCCATTTTCGCATTCCAATCGGCGATCGGGACCGGGACACCATTAATTGTACGCCCCCTCGAGTTGTGTCTATTGTCTAATTAATTGCAAATCCAAAGACGCGTGTGGGTCTCTCGATGGCTGGCTAACAATCGAGAAAAATATCGGTACCGTTATTTTTAATTGCTCCCGCCGCTCGCCTTTCCCTTCCTTTTGATTGGTTGAGCAAAACAAGGGAATTCGCTTGGAGCAATAATTGCAGTAATAGTTGTATCAAAAAGAAATGAGGCTAATCCATAAAGGTCAAATTTTCGTCGGCGTTTCAGAAAAAAGCTTATCTTTTGGGACCAGAGGTATACAAATTTAAACTTTCTGTTATGAGTTAATTTACGATTACGTTTACGAAATCGAGAAAAATACAAGTAAACGGCCAATTTTAGAACTTATTAGACGTAGAATAATAAGGCAATAATTTTCAAGGATAACTGTTGGTACAAGCCTATGATGATCAAAATCCTACAAACTGCCACTTACTGTCACACACACTGAGATCACTTTCATTTCCGGTTTTCCGGCATGAATCGATTTGCGCATAGAACGAATTACCTGACCCAGTTCAATTTACCGGAAGCGTCAGAAGGGGTTAGGCCGTTCCGGAAAAAAAAACTGTATATTTTTCTTCTTGAAAATCGTTAAAATACTTCTACGAACACTGATAAAATCGCGAAAAAATGCGACCGAAACAATGCAGGCCCAGGCTATTAATTTTCTCCTCCCTAACAGAACCTCGATGTTATCTGCGATTCTGTGATTTATATCGGACAAATGTTGGAATACTTCGTAAATTGCGTACTATTTTCGATAATTAGCACTCGTATCAGGTAGAAAAGAAGTTGGAAATTATTTTTTAAATTTCTCTCTATAGGTAACATAAAAAGAATTGGTGATGTTTTATGCGATTTCAAGTTTATCTTGCACATTCATCGGGACGAGACGAATTGCACGAAGCTGGTACCCGCGCGTTAACCAGTATGTACCAGCAATTTCTTTATATGAATTGTTAAAATGTTTATAAAGACGGAGTTATTATAGGTTTTTTCTATGACTCGCTCAAGACATTGATTGCTTCATCGCTAGCCGTCGTCATCATCGAGCATACCGAGAGCTCTTCTCCTCTATAAATATCGTGATTTTTTCGTGAGACTTTAATTTTCAGCCAGCTCCCACATTCGCGTATATTAAAATTGTTTTCAACCGACTTAAAATCTCCTTGCGTCTGTTATAGATATATCTATGTTTGAATATTTGACTTGACCTTTGAAACGGAATGCTTGAACAGTTAATCGGCGCGGCCTTGCGGAATTATTCTAGAAATTGCGCGATGCAAATCGATCGTTTCTCGTTCGTTTTGCCTGCGCAGGGGCGTCGAGAGAAAAAAAAATGGCCGGCACTTGCGAGGAATGCGGCTGCTGGCTGGACACGACGATGACGGGCGTTAAACATGCAAATTCCAACGCCGTATGTGCCGTTGTTTGAACATTGTTTGTCGTACACTTTGTTGTTCGCAGTCCCCATTTGGGCTATCATTAGCGAGGCGATTAAACGATGTGGTGTGGAATACTGGACCGAAAATTTTCAGGACTTAAAAGGTGGACAGTTGTGTTTTAAACACCTTCTAATTTAAGAGCCCAGAAAATTATATATATATATATATATATATATATATATATATATATATATATATATAGTCTTGTCAATATAGATTTACTATTTAGTCAAACATACGTCCCATAAATTTGAATGTAAAATTTAGAAATTCCACTTATATAGTGGTTTTCTAAAACATTAAAATAATGCCAAGTACATTCGAGTTATCAAATCTATCCCTGAATATAATTAAAAAAGTTGTAGTCGTACTTAAAAGAAAAAGAAAAAATATTCCAGTAGTTTCTGATGTCGGATCGCGTTTCCTACGTATTGAAAGTAAATTGTCCTAATAAGTAAGTAAATTATGGTCGGTCTTCCTAAAAATAATTACATCCAGGTAATTTTCACTGATTCTAGATAGACGACGGGCCCCACTTATCGCCAGGATATTCCTTCCAGCCGTTTACGTAACGGCTGGCTGTGAATTATGTTATACGTGTAGGGGTGATAAATGCAGGAAAGAGCTCGCTCAATTAACAATATTCGACGGATAGAGGCGCGCCGTTCGTGAAACCCCGCCCCGGGATTTGTCCCTTGGCACAAATATAATTCAAATTCCGATAAGACGATTTCACGGATGAATCAGTGGGCTGTGAGTCATACACCTGGGGGTATGGGGCGGGAGGACACGGAGGCGATGACGCAGCCTCTGATGGAATTCAAAAATGCATCCCGCTGCTCACTTATTCATCGCCGGCCCGTTATACACTCTCGAAGATGGATGTATAAGCCGCTGCATAAAATAGGGGGTGGAATAATTGCTCGGACGACTCGGCGGGCGGGGCTCGGACAATGGCCGGTTATTCGAAAATCAAAAAAAAAAGAGTGATTAATTGGGCGATGAAGGCGATAGAAAAGCAGGAAGGAAGTCCCATTACGGGATTTTTTTCTCCTGTAATAAGGCTTCCGCCAGGAGGTATCCCGGTGTCAATAACTACTCTCTGAAGGAGAATTAAAAATAGAACCGCCATTAGAGACGACATAAAGCTCGGTTTATTAACGAAAAATTTCCGTACGGCAGGGAATTATTCACGAAAATAATAGATTAACGCTAATGAGCCACTTCGTGACGTCAACATAATTTACGATAAACCGACCTTGCCTTGCGGGATAGTCGATGAAAATATCTCAAAGCAGAAAGATCACTCTGCCCTTCTACTATAAATATAATATTATTATTCAAACGCTATTTAGGTTTATTTATTCTCTGCGAATCGGTAGGCTTACTTCCGGTCCTTTAATTCAGAAAAAAATTGACAGCAGGTTGACGTGAATAAAGAACAGTTAAATGTTGCTTAACCAGTATTTTGTTTACACACACATTAAGTATAGTACTCCTTCGGTACACTAATGAATAATTTTTTTTAACAACGCCTATGCCATTTGCAACAAGGTTCAACACTGCCGAGATTACAATTTATCTGTCGATGCTGTACATACTGTGAGGTGTGCATCTCTTCCTCTTGGCATAGAGGAGACGCAAGGATATCCTACAGTGGAGATAATAATGGTCATTAAGCGAAACAATGGCCACTGCTTTTATCCCGCTATACGTATCTGGTATCGCTTTTCCCGACCGGACCTAACCACCATTTACAACAATATTCCCGGTTTAGCCTCTAGTCCTTAATTTCCGCTTTACAGTGGGATTTAAGAATTCTGCTGGTGGAGCAATAGGAGATCGGTATTGTTGCCGGGACCCATCGGAAGACGGCACAACGAGGTAATTTACCAACGAGGAAATGCCAAAATTGAAGCTAAAAGAGAACATTACGCACTATCTGGGTGTTTTCCTTGACTACTCACTAGCGACATGCAAGATTCGAGGTGAAGGAATATTAATAAAGCTTACCTGAAAGACGAGGTAGCCGCTGTCGTACATCCAGTAGTGTTGGGATCCATTAGTGAGAGGCTGTGGCTGTGCCAGGGGCGGAACGCCGGGGCCGATCTTCTGCAGTTGTACGGCCACGCAGTCCCTCAACAGGCTCACCGCTCGGCCGCCCCCGCCGCCCCCAGATCCTGAGCTCTTTGAACAGCTCATCTCGATCTCCTCGCCTTCATAGTGCGGATCCTGCAAAGAGATAACTGGAGAATTAGGCGAAGAAAGGAAGGAGATTCGTTCCGCCATTCCAAAGTTCGATTTCCAGCCGATTATCAACTAGATTCAACACTCTAACGGGTCTATCAAGGTAATCTGTATATTGCCTATTTAATCTGAAGATTATCGAGTTTTCGCACATGTTACACTTAACTCAGTAACAGTTTACAGATACAGTAATCTACAACGCTCATAAAAGAATAAACGTTTTTCGTCTCAATTGGCCGGATCTACGAATTGTCGAGCGTAGGTCGGGACCGCCGACGCTCAATTACAGGCTATACCAATAACATCGGTTGAAAATTACCTTCGTACGATCAGCGAATGGAAACGGTCCGATTTTCAATTCGGCCCCCGATCAATCCGCATTTGGATTCCCGGTCACGTCCGAATCGAACAGCAACACTCGAGAAATGAAAGCTGAAATAAAACTTACGACTTGACGTCGTGGAGCGTGGGCGTCTCTCATTTAAGCCGAAGGGTGGGACCTTGATCCCCGGCCAGGGACGCGCCCAGACTTTTCACCGGGCTTATTCAGGTGTAACAATTTATCGCTTATCGCCGAGTTCTGTTTTTCTTTTCTGTATTTATTTTTTCATTTGGCGGCCGAAAAATGCGAACGGAACGGCCGAAACTTGAAAATAGAATAATAAATAGCTTCGGCATATTGAGGAAGGGGACACTGCAGGAAATTCGGTCTCATAAATTCAACGTTTCGTTCAACGTATCGAGCCAATTAAATCTCGTTACGTGTCCTACTTGGTGGAAATATAAATTTTGAGAAAGCGTGAAATGGAAATGCAAAATCGAGAAATAAGGGCAAATAAATTATGACTCACCCAACACTAAAGGACTAAATGCTTAACTCTAAGTTATAAAGGACTAAATCTTACACAGCCTAACTTTGTAAGGGATTTATTTACTAATGTTCGAAAACACCACATACTACAACTTCACAGTTCATAGCGCTAATTGATTGTTTGCATAGTTTTAATTTCTAATTAATCCCCCAGCAGTAGTAAAAACAATTTCTACCAGTAGAAGGCCTAGTGTCATACACCAGGATACAATAGTCAATATCTCCTGTTCTACTAATAATGGAGTAATGTCTACTACAATGCTGGTGTTCAAACACGTCATAAAATTTCCATTGAAGTAATTTTTTAGACGTAATTTCAATGTCAAGGGTAACGCAATACACTTAACTTGTTAGCGGAGGACTGACGGTTCAAGAACTGACAGGTGCGTGTCGGATTAACGGTGGGTAGCTTAGGAAAAAAACACCCATGGGCATCCGATAGGAAAAAACCCATAGTTAGAAAGTAATATCCGGTCAGATTAGGGAACACCCCTGTATATTTTAAACGGGGAGAATCGTAACGGCGGAGGAAGCGTAAATCTAACCCCAAGAATAGTATCAAGAGACCTAACTGGTCGTGGGCCCTCTTTTATGCGAGGATGCACTCAATATAAATCTCTGCGTAAGAGCCCGATTTATAGTTCGTGTCGCCGTATTTCAAGGGGCCCAGTGTGGAGGGGTAATGAAAAAAAAAATAGGAAATAAAAGAAAAAAAATCCGGGTCCGGTCCATAAACTTGTCGAAGACCGACCTATGCTAATTTGTCCCGCAGCGGTCGTCCGTCCGGTATTTATAACCTCTCCGGTTCTAATCGGTAGTTACCATTCCTAAAAAAATTCTTCATTCGAATTTTCAATAATACTTCGCGAAAAAGGACAGTCTAGGCCCGGGATCACAAACAGGCGACGCTATATTTTCTTAAATAAAGCGTGCAAATATGTTATTCTGTAAAAACAGTTGTTCCTTTAAACAAAATAAAATAGAAGTATTATTGCTCCTAAGAATAATTGAAGAGCGACATGAAACATAAAATCTGAATAGATTTTAACCGACTAAACTACCGAGAAGGCAGCTACTGTATTCCAAACCCTCGCCAACCACATAACAGGTATTTCGAAATATTATCTTATGCAATAATGAATGAGGTTAGCGAACCTAGAAACAATTAATGGGACGGACCAAATTGAAGATTTAGTAAAACCAGGATGGAATTCGGAAGTGAAAACGATTGGAACGAAAAAATCATCTTGCGCAACTTGCCGCCGAGAGAACTGTCCTTCCACCGGGGCTGTCCGAAAGTGGGATATTTCTGGTGAAAATTTAGAATTCCTGTGCGGGCGAGAGCAATTTGCATATTCGTAAAATTATCGGATAATAACCTTAAGCGCGTCGTAAAAAGTATTGACAGGCGGCCGAACTGAGAAACAGGAAACGCGATAAAATGGAATCGGATCGAAGCGCGAAGTCGGGATTAGTAACACTTTCTTCCCTACGACGATCATCCAACGGTTTACTGTAATTGGGCCCCAGCTCTGAAACCAAATCGGTCTGTAGTACTAGAAATATTCGCTAATTTTCAGGATTCAAGACAGTTACATAATTATTAGTATTAATAAAATATATGCATAATAAATACCTATATTAATTTTGGATCCCATTATCGGGGTCATCATAAAAAGAAATCTAAAAATTTTATATAGTACAAGATATGTTTCAAAAGAAGATATTATTTCATCATTTTCCCCAGTTCAATTTACTCAATTCCTATCAATTTTATGCGGTCAGCTCTTAAATTGTATGAAAAAAAACAACCGACTTGTTCAAGTCAATAATGAATATGACTGCCATATTGCTATAAATTTATAGCAAATATTACCGAAATTTGGTAGTTATATCATCGAGTTTATATTATTAGTCACGCTATGCCATTTATATTTGTGTTTCGCCATATTTTTTATGAAGTGTTAAAATTGCAGTATCGTATATCAAGAAACCCCCGTTAATAGAATGATCGATACCGCGGTTGCTCAAGTAGTAGGTACTCTGTTTCGTAACCAGTTTTCGGACTGTCGGCATAACACAACAATCCGACGCAAATCGGCCGTACTTCAGAAGACCGTACCAGTATAATGAACAGTTGCGCGCGTATCTGAAACTCCCTCGAAAGCCGGCAAGTACCGGTCCCAAGCCGGCGGCAGATAATGGTGGAAAAAGAAAGCCCGCAGTCGAGAGTTTAAATGTTGAAAGACAATAGGCAAGCAGGTTCTCAACCGGCGTGTTTCAGCGGGTTGGAGTTCCATGAACCCGAAATTATATAACGATTCTAATTGTGTCTGTACACACAGATATTCAGTGTTTAGAAGTGCGGGTAATTCCAGTAGGGTGCTGGCGAGAAGCCGAAACATTTCTAGTTTCCGACCCTACGATACAGACGGCGATTATTGTGACCCTATCAACCAACTATTATCGCACAATAATTAAAGTTACGCTAAGTTGTAATTAATCTCATCATAAAGGAAAACTTTCCTTTCAAATCCATTATTATTGCGATCTATTTAGGGGTATATTATAATTCGAACGCTTATAATAACTAGTAAATAAAATCTTACTCGGCAGCTCGGTAGCATTGTTGAAAAAACATTGTTGAATCGATCCCCGTTCGTTTTTTTTCAGGATATCGTAATATTTCGAAATATTTGCAGCCCCAAAATCCAGACAAGACGGAGCTAGTTGATAAACTCTCAGAAACCAAATGTGGAATTAAATCCGATAGAATTTAAAGATTTTACGAGGGAAGAACTGAAGAGTTTGTCCTAGGACAAATTTATTATCCTGACTAACGCTTAGCATTGCTGTCTTCGGTTTCCAATTGGACCTAGGCCAGGTCTAGAGCCAACATCTTCCCTGCTATTCGGGCAAATTAGTGATAATTCCTTAGCGTTTGGTGTAGAGTGTAGCAGCCGGAGCTGGTTTCACACGTTGATCTCCCAACCGAGGGAACACCATCACAATCCTCCCACCTTATCCTCGACAATCGGATTTAATGCGGCCTCAGTGGGAATAACCTCGTGACCTTAAATCGAAACGCATAACCCCCTCCCTCCATCGCGTGATGATCCTCCCGGCCTACTATGGAATAAGACAATATGCGTTCCCGTCAATGGGGAGTACGCCAAAAGCTCTGGGGCTCTTCTCGTGCTTATTAATTCGGAACGCGTGACGGGCCCAATAGTGAAAGGGGCCGAAACGTATAAAAGTAGACTTCGAATTACATAAAGGCCAATTAATATTTCACTGCCACCGGGGGGGAGGCGAGGGGGCGAATAAAACGCGGATATAAAACCTACCTTATACGGGGCGGGGAATGAATTTGTTCTGGTAAATTCGCGAGTCGAGCGTACAACTATCCGCTGCCGGCCCGAAATAAAAGTACGAATCCTTGTACGGCAATAGGAATCGTAACTTTACAGCCTTTACAGCTTGCATAATGCCGACAGTAATTCTCTGTCCGCCTTCCAATTGTTTATTAATTTCTTCTGGCTCCAACCGTAGGGAAACTCATTATAGAATTCTGTATGAAATAAGAGGTAATGTCAATAAAACGAAATTGTATTTTGAAGTCCGGATTGAAAAAGTGAACGCTGGATCTGCAAGAACAGCTAAGAAAATCATTAGAAACTGAATATTGTATTTCGTGCTATATTACAATGTGGTTCCTTTCGAATGTTGATTTCGGTAGTATGAAAGTCTATTTTGAATTGCAAAGGCTTAGTGGGATTGCCAATGTTTTTAAATTTCAGTAATGTGTTGACTTAAATAACAGTAATTAACGTGTATTCCATAAGGAAAAAAATTATTTCAATTAGGGATCCCCTAAACAGTGCTGTCAAATATGTTCACTGTATTAGATTTATATAGAGCATAATCTACGCAAGCTCGGGTGATTAATGGAGACCACTTTTGTGTCTGACCACTTATACATATATCTGACGCATTTAAAATAATAGGAAATGTCACCGGATTGACGGCTTGAGCGGAGAAAGCTTGGACAACAGAAAAAAAGCGACATTAGTATTCTAAAATTTCAGCGTCGGTATCAATCGAATGTCAAAACAGGATGGGGCAAAAAAGAAATGAGCGGGCGGACTACTTTCGCCTTGGGGCCATCGCAAATTTCGGCGTCCCCCAAAAATGAAACAGCCACCTTCCGCGGTATCAGTTCAAGTTAGAATAATTAGTACATCTGTTTTTTTTAATTTTAATTCTTTAATGATTGATGACAACGAGGAAACACAAAAGTCTTGGAGAACTCTACACGATGTAATGCGATATCCTTAAATCGGTAGTCGAAGGGAAAAAAAATAATTGAGGTGTTATTTCCAACGCTCGTTTCAAATGTCTACAATTATTTGATATATAATATCGAATATATTAATTTTAAATATAACTATCATTTTGGTTTGGCTTATCAATTTTTCAGTAAATCGATTAAATTCCTAAGATAAAAATTTGTATCACGACTCCATTATTAAAATATGCAATGGTAATCGCTGCTGTAATTCCAGAAATCGAATCAGAGGTTGCTCACTTTAATAGGAGAACCACATATAATATTATTTCCCTATATTATCGGATATAGATCAGTATATTATTAAGTAATATTACTGATCTGTAATCATAATTATACGTCCCATTTTCGTAAAAAAATATAGTTTGCGTAGAATTTTATAATAATCACTAGTCGCAGGGGGAAAACACTTTAGCTCAATTGCTATTAATCGTAGCGACTTGTGTGAGGTATCAAAATGTTACAGTCGACCCGAGGAAGCACAAACCGATCTAAGTTTTGGATCGAATAGGAGGCAGGAAAACTAATTAACGGTAATCCGAACACGCACCCCGTAAATAGTAACAAAATAATTTAATATGCTTTTTTCGTTCTATTTAGTCTTTCGGTTATGCTTAGCGGTTGCCAAGGTTCACCTTAAAACATTTATAAGACTGTAAGACTACTGAGTGAGTATGTAGGAGGACCTAATAATCAAATCTTGACGCGATAAAACAATAAGCAAATTTGTTGGTTTTTAGTAAAGAATATACTGGAGTTCACAGTTCTTCTAATTCACATTTTATGTTCCCATATGAATATCTATCTGGGAATATAATCTAGGAAAATTGAAAAACTTTTTCATCGCCAACGTTTTAAGCGGAAGGACCATGTCCTTCTTCGGTCGCGATCTGAAAACTCAAGTGGGTTTCGTTCTACTGGGATCGAAGAAAACTATATAATTCGTTTGATCCTTAAACGGAGCCGATAATTTAAACGATGGCGTAACCGCGATTTGCACCTCGGCGATCCTTTTCGGGCGGGTCGGATTTGAATTTATCAAACTCGTGGATGATGATGAGAACAAAACGAACACGAGGAGGGCAATCTGTCGTGTAACGCCTTTTCTGAAAATATTATTTCCTCCGTCGATTATAAAGATGGCGGTGGGCCGTCCTCAATTCCTCTATCCTTGGGCTTAATGTCAAAGTTCGCATTATTAGACTTGGCGGATATCTCATTTTAGCTTAAAAACAGTGTTGCATTTCAGTATCCATCCATGAATTTTTTCAACTAATATTTAGTTCGTAATTTAACTCATAAAGAATTAAAAATTGATGTACCGCTTACGGTTTCTTACGTACACGTCCAAACATTCTATCAATTTGTTCAAATAATCACAACTATCCGCGCACACAACACACACCATTTTTAAATGAGTATTTCTCAATATTATTCCTAAATCATAAATTTCAAGAGACGGGGATTGCGCAAAATATGTAATACAAAAATGAAAATGGTATATACTGAAATGCATACATCCGCCCAAGCAAATAATAAACGGACGACAAGAAATCGACGTTAAAAATCTGAATAAAGAATTAAAAATAGATAAATGTTGTAATAATCCAATTTGTGGATATTTATATTCTGAAAAGTGAAATGCCACTTAGAGTTCTATTTGCGGGCAGAAACCGGTATCACCAATCACTCAAACAACCTGAATTATCTGACGGAAGCTGTCAATGTCCTATCTCTTCCGCTGTATCTCTGTAATCATTCCTAATTTATTTATTCATTCATGATTTTCCTTTTTACGTTCAGCGTGTATTAAATTACTGAATTTAATTCCATTCATAGCTATCTGTTGAGAGCTGAGGGTGCATTTAAAATTATTTTTCAATAATTACCTAAAACATTTTTCAGGGTAGAACCATCCCTAATTTATATCAAGCGCGTTCAAGGCTTATCGCCCAATATCTCCAGCAGCATGATTAAGAACAAATAAACGAAAAGGGAGAATAACACGGTCCATATTCCAAACCGTCCATAAAAGTAGCTTCTAGGCGAGACCCAAAAGTAAGGTCTCCTGTTTATTTTTTAGAAATACAAACAAGCGTTTATTTTCTATAATATCTACATCATATTAAAAATTTAATTCTATGTACGCAGCATTTTTAAAACAAGGGAACACATTGTACTTATATGAATTTACTAATGTAGACGCATATTGTAATTAGGTAGAATAAATAAATAAACAGTACGTTAATTCCATTCACAATTTATACGGGAAAATAGATGGAAGGGCATTCCGGTTTATTTGACTTGCTTCCATTTTCATTGGACGCCGCCAAGGACGGTCGTTACTGCTGATCCGTGAAATTATAACGTTTTTAACGCGGTAAAAGCGCCCGGTTTAAAAATAGCCTTCGCTTTTATTCGAGCGCGCCTTACCTTCTTCTGCAGGTCGGGCGGCAACAACTCTTTGCGGAAAAAAAAAACTATAACAGGAAGAAACCTAATCACCATCGTGGGACAATCTTGTCCCGGTAGAACAGCATTGTGGAGAAGAAAACAGAGCGACAGTTACGCGAAATAAAAGGGCGGGAATAAACAAACGAGAGGAGATGATTTCACGCGCGATGAAAAATAAATGGACGAGACGATTTTACGCCATTTTACTTCTTTAAAACCGAGTACGCGGCGGTTGTAATTCACCAATCGGACCGACCGTAAACATTTTCTGATGACTATACCGCATTTTCCGATTGTAATTGAAGTGAAATCAGGCCACGGATGGAAACGCTAACTCCAATCACCGGTGACTTCGAAATTCCCCTTCAATTACTCATTTCCAGTAATTAAATTGGCACGGTTCGAGTCGCGGTCAATTAAAAATTTCAACCGTATACATTTTCTTTGAAACTGCTTCATCGGAACATTGTTATGAACATAATATTGCGTTTCAGTCTTGAGAGCCCTGAACAAAGGGAAAACAATTAAAATAATATACTTTACTTGCCGGTAGAAGGTATAATAAGAACTGCAATGACTAATAGAATTTTCATGAGCAGGAGGATGTAGGATTTGACCTCCAATAGCTTAAAATTGGTTTAGGATTTCATTTTTTTGGTCTTTTGCTAGACCGGTATCGGTCGCTCGCCATCTTCATTAGCCGAAACCACAGAGAGACAGGGGGAGCAGGCAGAAGAACGCGAAATCTGTTAAATAATTTAATTCGGTAATTTTTCCACAGAAACGACCAACACTCATGAAAGCGAACTTTCATTTATGCCACTTAGTTGTGCTGCGGTAGCGTAAGCTGTTTTTAACCACTACCCCGACCGTTTCCGCCCTGATGTCCGGAATATGTACACACGGCAGCTGGACTTTCAGTGCGGAGCGCACTTTTGATACAGGTTATAAACTGGATTATGATTACGGTAACCGGCCGGTCATATATCGATCCGTCGCATCTGGGACCGTGCGGCTGTAACGAACTCGTGAGGGCGACACTAGCTCGGCGATTTCATTAAGGGTGCTGTTGTGTTGTTGTTGTTGTTGTTAGGCCCCGAACATTGCGCAACGGCCGGTCGCGGCACCCCCGCAACTGTTGCGCAAGTGTCGTGCTCCGGCTTTCCGCCGGTGAAAATCGCTAGTGCTTACCCGCGCCCTATCGACGCCGACCGGTCTATCGATAGTGGCCGGCGATAAAATGTTGCGCAATACAATAAATGTTTAATTAAAGCCGCTCGGCGACATAATACTGACTGGCGATACGCAAGAAGTCATGTAAGAAGAAGTGAGTGCAAACTGCAATGCGAACATTTCCTTTGTTACTCTAGAAATAAAACTCGAGACTTGGAACAATTTGTGAAATTGTGACCTCAAGCACAATAATTGCATAGTTAACCCCAATTTCTAGCTTTTAAGTTCTTCAGGTGGGGGATTGGGAGAACGGGTTGGAGTACGTGATTCGGCACACGTCAATCCCCTTGACAGATTGGAAGTAAATGATTCCCGAACCCTGACTTATAAATTTTATTCATACATGTGCAACAAACTATTTAAAATGGTCTATCGTTTTCACCATGAGGCTTATAAAGACATTCACGCTGTTTTAACTTTTCTACATTGAAAATAATGGATGATAAGCTATTAAGTAGTTTGGAAATATGAATTAATATTACAACATTAAATAAAGCTTTATATTGATATAGTTGCGCAATCTTCCCGGTTCCAGTGTCGTTCTTGTCACTGCCTTATTGGTCTATATAATAATAAGTTGCCATATGTAATCAAAGTCGAATAAGGGGTATAACACGCATATGTATATGTCCATATAAAGAAATGGGTCGAAACATGAATGCCTTAATACGAGCACGTACATATTTGAGGACGTTTTGTAAATTTTAACAAAAAAACCGCGCTGATCCGAGTTCTAAACGCCAGCAAATTTTGAATTCTGCCAGTCGATTTTATGCAACTGCGGGGTACTCATTAGAAAATTATGTCGTTAAGAAAACAGATTGGCGGCCTTTGGTACGTGGACTGGTTATTAATGTTTGAGGCGTCATATTAGCCTGTGGCCATGAATGAGGCCTACGACGGCTCGTTGAATGTTTTATTTTGAATTTATATATATAATTGGCGTACAAGCCTGCATGTTATAATTGCGGTCTAAATTTTTTTAAATGACTAGCGCGTGTTGAGCTTTTTTTCTCTTCTTAACTTCATTAGGAAAATGTACACGCGGGGACAGCGGTTTCCGTAATTGAATAAATACTCCCATTTTTTTTTTTTTAGTTCATTCCCTCATATGTGAACATTTTGCTCTCAATGCCTTGAGACATGCTGTTTAACCTTAAATTCTGAATAATCAATACATCCAGTTTCTCCAAGCGAATTTCTGTAAGCGAAACTTTTGTAGGTTTCCGAGCTCAGTGCCCTATCACCGTCCCTTAAGGTGGAGGCGTTCGAGTTTTCCCATTAACGGTGGGAAAAACCTCGGCGGAGGGAAATATCTCAGTCCAATTTTCCGGAGATGTATCGCTGGGTAGAAAACCATTCTGAAGCACTCCCGTAATAGTTATTAGGAGGTCTCTTGTGGTCTCATCGTAGTGTGGTGCCCATATGATCCCATTCTTCCACTTTCAGGCATGCGCACTGCCAATGTTTTTCTAGACAATTCGGTGCAAGACTTAGGGCGAATCTAAGTGGGCTGGACAAAGAATAGACTCTATTTATCTGTATGTGCGCAATTGAATGGCTGCATTTGGTGTAGCGCGTTGGCCGGCGACATAACCTTGCCGTTGGTGGGCGTCGGGGCGTCCCGCCCCGTCCTCAGCGCCCACCTGTCCGTACCCGCCCTGGCTCCGACTCTATTGTTTGTTTTGTAAACAGATTTTTATTTATAGGAGCTGAACTAAAGCTCCTGAAGAGTGTGGGCTACTGAACCGGGCTACGGTCCCCGGCCAAACCCTTCGCGGTCCCAAGGTGACCGGCCGCGGTGGACAATAGAAATGCAAATGGAGACTTCCAGGTCCTTCGATGCAAACGTCTCAGCCGTCATTATTCTCCAAAATCAGAAGCTAACACGGCCGTGTATTGGCATTCTTTAAAATACTTGGCTATAACAGATCTTTGCTGAGAAAAAGTCGGTAAATCGAGACACTAGAAAGTTGTTAATGACGCATTTCCCAATAATTAAAGTGTCACTACTCGTTTTAATTTTGATTCTAGTTTCCAATCTTAAAAAAAAAAACGTCTCCTCTCCCCATATCGCGGCCTACTTTATGCCTTATGATCTCACTTTATTCATTTACTGTATTTTTTTTTGTATTCCTATCTATCCGCGCTTGATATGTGCACCGCCCTGTTTACAATCCGTCGGACCGGTTTATCAATGCGCTGTACGCATTTGAAATTACAATTGTCTGCGGGGCCGCGCCTACTGGACGGCGCGCCACATTCGGACAGAACAATAGGCCCAATTTAAATAATTCGAGACCAATTAAATAATTTCTCGCGGTGTCGATCGTGCGGAAAGACCAATGGTGAAAAAAAATATGGAGGGCCGTGGCTGTCTGGGTCGCGCCGGCGATAAAGCACTGACGTTAAACTGAAAATAAATACTGTCTTAAATTAAGAAACTGTTGGTGGTCCACCCTAAGCAACTGAATGACTGAATCACATAATAAATAATAAGCTGGGTCGAATCACAGAACAGTTGGGTTACAAGATACCGCACTTTTGACGAGAGATTCCCCAAAACCAAGAGACTTATAAATCAATTTTTAATAATATATAAAGAAAAGGGAAAAATATAAAACATTGAACGTTGCATAATTTAATAACTCTTTCGTCTCTCTTGTCTTAATAAGTGCGATACAACAACAAAAAACTGAAATGTTTTCCCCCCTCAATGGGGGTGAGCAATGAAAGTTTTAGAGGAAGTGGTTCATGTTATTGTGTTAATAGTCAATTTTAAACGACTGAGTTTTGATTAAGTAAATCTCATTTTACCTACAAGAGGATAATTGATCGAGGTTACTTATTGATTTTCTTTATTCTTAAAATTTAAGGGCGGAAAGCTGCGGTTAACAATTTCTCCAAGTGTCGGTGCTGAAAGCTCATCGTGGGGGTGTCGGATAATACGACCGAGAACTGTCAATTATCGAAGAGATTACCTCGAGGCTCTGAGGTGTTTACACTCGATCCGCGGTAAATTTTACGAGGCGTAATATCGACTCCGCCGCTAAAAGGGGCCCCTCCGGAGTTAAGGGCGGTTCGGATCACAGTGTTTAGCTGGGGGTGTTGACGCCCATTCCCCGAGTTGGCCAGGAATTGCCCACTGGGAATGGGAGTCGCACAGGCCCCAAAAGACGTGACAGTTGTTTTCCTAATTTTATTTCTCTCCGTTTCCAATTTCGTGATTCCTCGCGCTGGGATTGTCGTGGCCGGGTTCCAAGTGAAAGTCGATACGCCGTCGGAAACTGCGGGATGAAATACCTGCGGCTATTTCCTCATACTTAAGAAAATGAGAAATTAAACAAAGAGTTTTCAGAGATTTATACACCTTTCGAGTATTTCTATAGAAAGATAATTTATGTTTTATTTATTACGACAGGAACTAATTACATAAAAGGGGTTTTTCCTCAGGTCCTATTAGAGAACAATTAAAACACCTTATGCTATGAGAGTGTGGGAAATTATTGCAATGTACTACGAATAGAATATAACAGTGATCAAGGTGTGATAGAAGATAAATTGTAATTATAGCTTATACATTTTTGTCAGATAATAATATGAAAATTCAATTTTCCGTTTTAATATTTCACTATATAACACTGGTTCAGGCGATTCTCAGAACACAGATCTATACCAATGTGACTATTATTTCATATATAAGAAAAATAAATTGCACAAAATTTGAGAAAAATGCTTCTATCTTCTGAACTACACACTCGATTAAAACAACAAATTATTCTTATCTTTTCTATTGAAAGTACAGATTGGAAATATGAGCTTAAAAGGCTAATTTAATTATCGAAAAAATATTCCGAGCGCGTACTTATTTAGGTCGGCACGTCAATTGAATAATTTTTAATATAAATAGCTATCTGCTTTGCATATAATCTATAATAACACATTCCAGGCTTCTACGTTTACAGATATACGAATCAATTACATATCGCGCATCATCGCTATTGTCGTCTAAGGAAGATCCCTCGAAGGCATGATATAGCCTAGAGATGAGAGCGAGAGAAAATGGTTCTATCGGAACGTGTCCGGGGCATCGATTCGCGGTCGATGCTATTTAAATACAATTAGTTGCCGTTTAAAAGTCGGACGGGACGCGATCCAAATCCGTCTCTGGAGGCGGGCGACCGGCGGGCGCCGCGAAACGTCGCCGGCGTTACGCCGAATAAATTATTCAGTGTACGTTAAAAGTGGAAGTGTGAATGAAAAATGTTAATCAATACAATTAAAAACACCGAGAGAGCTCACAGGGCAACTTCTGAATGCACGCACGAGGATCCATTACGGAGGATCTATTATCTGCTGTCGTATTTCACAACCGCGTTTGTTTTATTTAACCAACATCCCGTCAAGCTATACTGTAATTAGAATACAAAGTACTACGGCATTAGTACATTAAAAAATAATAGACAAATATAACATAATTTTGAATACTATAATCCCGAATTAATTGTTGAATTCACTCTTATATTCTGTATGCAGTAAAGAGGATTTGGCCTCTAATTTCTGTTTGATAATTAATTATTTTCTAGTTGTATCACCTTAAAAATGTTACTGTTTTCATACTCAAGCCCCGAATAAGATTGTTCCGAGTTTTCTAGACCCGTATATCGAGGCTACGCTTGATTTTTTTTCGTACCTCTAGACAGCCGTCCAATTAAAAGCGGAGCATCTGCCCCGGTCTACCCGACGGTGTAAAAAAAAGTTTCACGCGGGCACAAGCCCAGGTGCTGGGCCCCTTTGTGCGGAGATAGGATCTTCAGAAATCGTCAACGCTGCTCTATCTCTACATACGAAGCTGTTTAATAATAGAACAGATGCGGGCACGTCGAATCTAGGAAAGGAATGGAGTTTTCCGTAGGAACTTCCGGCCGCAGTCGTCGGCAGTTTTCAGCTTTTCAGATTTCGTCAATAGCATTCGGGTATGGAAGTTGAAGGCGTGAAGTAATGATGTTCAAGGCTTCGGCGTACAATAAGATTTGCCTAAGTGGAGAAATGTGTACGGAAGAAGAATTAACTGTTGTGCCTCGAGTGTAATTAGCGGGGAACTGACGCAGAAAAGTAAACTGTCTGCACCTGCTTGGTAATTTACGCAGGAATTAATTGTAGTATCCAGGAGTAATCGTGTAACTGAAATTTGAAGTATTCATTTTGCCTATTTGAGGTAACAGGTGTCTGTTTTTGCCTAGCTTTTCTGGGTGACATTTGTGAAAGTTTTCCTCTCAATACTGCCCTTATTTAAGGTAACTAAAAATCCGGTTAATTTTAAATGCGTAATATTAAACTTCGATTGGGCTTCGTGACGTTGGCTACCAATGTATCAATGGAACTTGATCGGAGTTTACTAACTTTTATGATGAATTTCATTATTAACTGTAGTTCATTTTCGTGAACATAACATTAAAATGCAGACCGAATTAAGCTCCTATTATAATAGGATAAGCGTAATAGAAAATAAAATTTATATTTGCATTCGTAATACAAACGTTTCGATTGGTATATTGAAGTGAAATGTCTGCCAGCTCGACGAGAAGCGCTGACGGGCAATTGGATAGAAATAATTGAAATTTCAAACCGGCAGCCGCCTTCTCAGTCGTGACTTCTCCAATGGCCGGGACTTAATGAAACCGAGCCTACCGCCTCGGGTCGTAAAGTTTAAAAATAGTATATTACTTATCTGGCGGCGGGCAGAAGATAAAAGGGCTGACATTCAACGCACGGACTTCAACTTACAAGCGAGGCGATAGTCGGTTCAAGTGCGCACTTGAAGCAAAAGAAAGACGGCCCAACATAATTCAATTATTATGACCGATTTTAATCTCTAATTCATGTAATGATTCTCGACGAAAACTCCTGGCGCATGTTCCAAAATGTATATTGAAGAAATTTATTGCATGATAACAAGCACAACATCTTGGGTCAGTCATACTTAATGTTTGAATTTACCTTTCATAAATATGATGTGATATCACTGCTGCATCATGAGCTCGAAAACAAATTATGTTGTACGAAATGTATAGCAGAATATTTTTTTACTTCAGTTCAATGGAAATAATAGATAACAAAATAATAACGGACAGTTCTGCAAAAAATAATTTCGATCTTAAACAAGCCAATTTTCCCGTATACAATTCTGGGAGTGGTCGAATTCTTTTACTTTCTTCTCATAAATCAAGTTCATAATAATTTGTCCGGAATAATTTGCAGCGATTGTATATACACGAGACGATTCTGTTGATGATTTGTATTATACATTATTTAATTAATAAGACAACGTGCGCATATTTAATGGGGCGTGAGGCCGAAGGCGGCAACCGTGAATCGGTTACACTGGCCGGTTCGACAGGGAAATTACCGAGACCAAAATTTCTCTTTCGCCTTATCGCTCGGAGAATATTAAAATGTGAATTATAAAAAAGAGTGTAATAAATAGCTCGTATAGTCATCGATAAAAGTCGGAATTAATGGCGTAATTAATTTAAATCGAGATCGGTTTTGGGGATAGCTGAACTCCCCCCCGGAGGGGCTGGGTGATGTAAATTTCGGACTTTCCAAATTTCCCAGAGGGACATAGATTCCATTATTATAAGCCAGATGGCACATTTAGATAAACTGGTGTTCCTTTATCTTGGGACACGGCGCGGTGAATTGGAATTGCAACGGTTGGGCAATTCTCATGTGGGTCTGCGCAACTTATAGCACTGACGAAACAGATACGCGGCCGGCCGTCTCGAGTGCTATCCGATCCGGGGACCGCCGGGAGGATAAAGCACATTTACCGTAGAGAATAATAATAATAAATAGCAGTTATCGGAATTTTGGACCGAATTGAAAAACGGTATCATTCAAAGCGAGCTGTCGCAACATTACGTACACGGACCTCACGCGGACGTGGACATTCTCAGATCTGAAATATTTTAAAACACGAATCCTTTCCTCGAGACTGAAAATACAACGTTCCGAAATAGGACCGTTCAAAACATGGAATCATTCGATTACCAATTCCAATTACAATTGCAGTTTGGAATTGATGGTCGTTGAAACTGTTGATGCCTCGCTGAGACGTATACGGGCAGATGACGAGCTCGCTCGAATGTTCAGAGTCATCCAAGTGTGTTGACGTAATAAGGAGCTGACGTTTTCCTGTCTGTAAAATGCGGGGCCGGATTTTACTAGTACAAGACATAATTTTAAATTGTCCGATTTTTGTTTTAACCCCATTCATTTTCCGCGCAATTTTGCGTATTGCCTTTTATAAAAAATTCAAAGGTGGTACTTAATTTATAATTTTGAGGTATATACGCCGGTGTTAACTTCCTTCTTCTTGAGGAGACCATTGTCACTGCCGAACAGATGCAAAGTGGATTTTACCGAGATTTCCTGCGGCACTCGTATTCGTATAAAAGAGAAAATCTCCAATCGGAGATTTTACCGTCTGATGATTTTAAAATTTGTCAGTATTATCCACGGACGGCACTTCGAAATATATTTAACTCGGAACCAATGGGAAAACCGCCGGGAAAAATTTCGTTTTCTAAAATCCATTCCTCCCGCCTAATTCTGGGATAAGAAAAAGAGGAGAAGGCCGGGGGTGCAGAATTACGGTAATTTTTCAATTCTCGGACAACTCAGGCCTCGAAATGACGGGTCAAAAAACAGCAGGTCGGTGGAGCGAAACGCGAGAATTATCGTTATTGCCGGTTTCACCGCTTGAGTCCCTACCCCCTACACCTCCTGCCCGGAGAACAGGAACCCGATAAGGGAATGCGGGATGAGGCGGGATTTCCTTTAAGGCTAATGGTCAAACTGCCGGCCGGGGAACTCCAGGCAAATTAACTGCCGGGGCTTAATAAGGCGAACGCGGTTATCCCGAAAGGATATTAAGGATATCCCATGTGTGGCACTGACTGCATTTGTCAATCCTTACTTGTGATGATTCTTTCCATGTGAAGAACGCTAAGTGAACATTAAATTAATCTATCAGTCATCCCAGTATATATATATATATATATATATATATATATATGCACGCACACACGCAGGCATATAAGACATGGGGCGTTCAAGGTGTGTCCATGACCTAGGTTACTGATGCTTTTATTACTCGGCTTAAAGATTGAAAACAGTTGGCTAACATCAGATACTAAAGTCTCAGAAACCAGTTTAAAAAAAGAAAAAATCAGTCCTGATAGTGACTAATCATTTTTTAAGGGGTCACAGACACCCTTACCTTGACGACAATTGATGACCTCGGACTCTAAGGCCGGCTAATCTGGTACCATCTGAGCACTCGCCAAGAGTAACTATTAATAACAAATATCTTAATACGATTTGTTTGTGTCAATGAAGGTTGAAGACCAATAACCGACCGCAATTGGCGGACGACATACAAAAACAATAACAAAGAACCAAAATTACTTCGCCAATTCGTTCGTCGTTCATGCGAAATTGCCTAACAAAAGAAGGCTCGGCCGGTCGTTGAATGGGGCGGTAATTAGCGTGCCGGATGCCGACGCATTTTTTCCTCTTCTGCATATTTTAGCATATTTGTCATACGTAGGGCGGGGGGGGGACTTTTCACTCGAAGAAACGATAAAGGTGGGGCCTCCGGGTAAGTCTACTTTACAGGAAGAGTATTACGTGAGTCATCCTCCCGGGGCTGGAAACGGGGGGAAAATTCCTTCGGGCAAAGGGGGCGACAATTTTCTGCCGCCTCTCAATTCGGTTTCCTTCTTCGGCGAACGAAAGCCCGGTGTGCTTTTTACGCGATAGAAATTCTGAAAGTTTCACTCTACAGGACGAAAGTATTGTAATAACGGGCTTTGGCCGAACGCCGCATTAACGGTTGACCATAAGATGCGGTATCTTCAATAATACTTCAGTATGGCGCGGTGAATTTTGTCGGCACTACTTTCTCACCGACCTGAAATTGGCGTCGCCATATTTTTATGTAAGTATACCGGCTACTGAAGATGGAAAGAAGCCGAAGTCATCCTTACATGCCGATGACACAGCCTCGTTTCCGTCATGTATAGCGAGATGTAGCTTTGCTCGGAAGCGACGAAAAGTTTCCCTAGCGAAGATTCACGGGGGGAAACCGACGGCGAGAATTAGCACGGGACGAAGAAGAGTAAATTTGTTCGGAATTTAAGGTTAAAACACAACCTGTTGGCAGGCAGTACTGAGAACAAAACTTTCACAAATGAACTAAAAAAAGGTGTAAAGGTATCTTATCCTTTATTTGAGGCAAGGACTAGTTAGAGGGTAAGAAAACCCCTCAATATTTTTGTGCCTACTTAATATTAATCCTTAATATTTTCCAGCCTTTTATATTCACTACACTTTAACTTAAGTAAGAAACTCCGCTGCTAGCGACATGACGCAAATAAGTTGTATAATCTAAACCCCAAATGGGGTGTTGCTTTTCATCAGTACGCGGGCACGAAGTAGCCACCACACCGCCGCCGCCGCCGCCGGGACCCGGAATACAATTTGAGACATTCACGACAAACTGCCCGGCCCAGGCTTTTGTTAAGTTGGTTTGCAATTTAAATCGAAAAGAAAGCCAGTCCGTAGAGGGCCGTTGCGTGATGGCCCCGGACGCTCTTCGTGAAGGTCACAGAGGCGACCACCGGTGAAAGCGATCGGACAAACAGACACCTAACAACAGAATATATACAAGCCGACAGACATAGACAGTCGTACACACCTGTACTGGCAGTATACAATTCTGTAAATATAATTACAAGAGCCCTTTAAAAAGATAAATAATACCCGATAGGAACTATCCTAAATTAATTATCACTAACTTTCGGTGGGATTCTTCCTGAGCGCGCTCCAGTGGAAGGGTTTTATCCTTCTCCCTGGGCCC
Source organism: Lethocerus indicus (assembly GCA_019843655.1). NCBI lineage: Eukaryota > Metazoa > Arthropoda > Insecta > Hemiptera > Belostomatidae > Lethocerus > Lethocerus indicus. Next base: position 4,858,858 of record JACDQD010000011.1, read on the forward strand.
TCCAGGGTGTTGTCTGCGTCCGACGTTTCGTAACTGTTACCGACCCCATCATCAGGGTCCGACCGATGACAACTCTTGTAGACATGGTGTATAGCTGTACAGCTCTGAATTTTACAGTGTTATTTAAAGCGTGTTCGACTTTTATTAGCTTTCAGCTGGATTTGGTTGGCCGGTTCAGTCTTATTCTTTTATGCCTCGTCAATCCGGTTGACAATTCATCTGCATGTACCACTGCGTGTACAATTCGTCAACCGGGGTACTTTGATACAGACCGAACACTGCTGGGTTTGATATCTGTCTGGCAACGAGCAAGAGCCATAAATTCGGATGATAAACAGTAACAAGGGTTGCTGACAGTATCGTTGAACGTCCAATTAGAACGAGAAACATTATCTTACGTATCTGCAGTTGATAAAAATTGTAATGTTACTATTCGGTTGTCTGCAGATTGTAATGCTTGTATGTGCGTACAAGAGGTTGACCTAAGACTTGTCGCGGCGTGACGAATGTTGGCAGGACATCCGACGGTGGTTTACAGTTTAGAGGAATGCGGCGGTGATGCCGATTGGGCACGGCCCGGCCTCCCCACATTCTGTTTTGAAACTGCCGCGTCCGGAGGAAAAATGTTGCCGCCTTTGCGGTGAGGGGCTCCGGGACCGAGGAACAATGCGCGTTTTAGGACGTCCTCAACCTGATCCTTCGAGCGGGGCCCAGTGGAGAGTGACGCGTGTCCGTAACTTTGAACGGATTGTCGCCGCTTCTTCGATTTAGTCCGAAATAGCCCGTAACAAAATCGGCAGATGGGGTAATGGCGACAGTGACACCGCCCTATGGAATAAAGTGGATTCAATAAAAAAAATGACGCCGTAAAGAAATATTGAATATAAGTGCTCGTCAAATAAAATAATAGTGTCCATATGCGAAGGGAAGATTCACGGAGACATTCACACATGTCGACCTGAAGAGAGAATAGGAAACAAATTAAAATATATCATATACTTCCGGTAAAAGGTATAATAAGAACTGCAATGACTAATTAAATGTTGAAGAATAGTGAACATTCCTTTATCCCAGACGAAACAAGGTAGAAAGAGGATGAAAGTAATGAGAAAACATTTTTTGTTGTTGATGTTGAAGTGAGGCGTTAGTAAATGAAAAATAAGGTTTCAACAATTGACAGGAAATATTTCTACCTTGTACACGATTGCTGTTTTCCTCTGAATATATTAATATCTATAAATAGAGGAATTATCGATTCATTCATTCTGTGGGAACAAAACTCAGTGCTGGATATCTAGGAAAAGGTTTTTTTCTTTTTTCGTAAGGCGAGATAGAATTTCAACTGATGACGTCAGCTAAGAAGCTTCTACCAATTTCCGAAGCCGCCCCGGCAAGGTCCCGGGCGGTACCGTTGGAATCGGTACACGAATAAAAACTAGGAAATACGGATGGAAAATAAAATGGCTGTCGATTGTAAACAGCCTATGGAGGGAGGGAGGTAGGCGGAGATCGGGCACGCTCCACTGACCGGTATGCATCCAAAATGCCATAAGCGCTTCTCGATAACGGTAAAAACCTTCGATATCCTCTTCGACGGGATCCCCGCGGCGAAGACGGACGTCCACGAAAAATTCCGTTAAGGCGGTTCCGCGTCGGGCGGCCGTTATTGGAGAGTCGTGACAACAAGGGCCGCATTTATCTTTAGCGAGTTTCCGCCACAGACGTATAATATAATTTTAAATTCATCAATAGGTTAATGCAAACATGAAATGTGCATTATGAATGCTATTAAGTTGTGTACGGCTTGAAACAAAGTTTACAGCGGGGATCGGTAGCTCGAGGAGATAGATTTGTCACGTTAGCTGAAAACTGAACCCTAACACTAAGTCAGTATATTAAACGTAAAGATGTAGAGGTAATAAATCGTTTCAGGCTTTAATTCTTAATAGGCGGTCGCCAGGCAGTATGAAAGCAAGACTTTCACTGGTGCCGACCGGATGAGAGAACGATCTAAAAAAATAACAAAAAACCTGTCCCTATCCTGTCCAAGCCTCAGAGGAGAACCGGCCCCACAGCCGGCGCCATTTAAAAATTTTTTATTTTTTTCATTTTTCCATCTCGCCCCGAGGCCGAAAACGGCAATTTCAATTAATGGGAGCCGAGCGCATTATTCCGATTGCTATTTGTCCGTGTGTACCATTTATATACCGGTGACCCAATTAGAAAGGAGCGGTTGGGAAATTCTCGTCGCCCAGCTTTTAATTTCAAATAATCATTATCCTAGCGTATTATCAATGGAATTGCGGCAATAAGCGATTCACTCCAGGCGGTATTGTAATACTCCGAGCTGTAGGAACGAGAGGTAGGCACGAGTACAGCCTGAATTATACTCTGTGCAGAATCACTTTGATTCCATACTCTACTTTTTCATTTTCAATTTTAATTCCAGGAATCCTTGGAGTAACACACACTTATAGGAAGGACAAGAGAAAAGAAAAGCGACCGTCGTTTTGGATTTGAAACTAAAAAACCGACAGATCAGACAATAATACAACAGCGTTAGTAATAGTCTGTGATAACAATATCCGTTTGTCAGATGAAATATGACAGATAGCGAATCAATCAGCTGGTAGCAATATAGAATATATATATATATATATATATATATATATATATATATATATCCTATTGTCCAAGGGCTTTTGATTCTGACCAAATTTATTCAATCGTCAACCGGCCAATAAATCGTGGCCCCCGTTTTTCCAAACATTTCCAAACCTGTTGAATTATACATGGACGGCCGCGGGTTCTTTCGACCGAATTAACGACGCCAAATTTATTATACCGTTTATTGCATTTTTAATCGCGAATAATTTCCTTCTTCGGTGCAGAGGCAAGGAAGGGTGTAGCATTCTTCTCACGGCCCGTTTGGTCGCCGTGGCCATTAAATAAATATTAATTCAAGGATAGTGGAAAATTCCTTTTTCAAAATATAAAAGGAGTACAAAGTTGTAACTGCGATACGACGGTTGACAACGGCAGCGTTGGAAACAGCTCAACAATTCACTCTAAGTCAACTTCTAAAAACGAATTTGTCAGTAAGCGGTAGTACGCGGGGTTTTGAATATTTGAAATAATACCGTTTAGCTGAGTCCAATCGAGAAGAAATATTAAAGAATAAGTATTTAGGTTAAAATGTATCTACAGGCGAACCAAGACGTCATTTATCACCAACGAATATTTATCACCATCACTGTTCTATGAAAAATAAGTGAATTTATTTGACTAAATACAATTTAAAACAAGTCTGAAATAAAAAACTGAAATGCTTTCTTCTGTGTCACAACTTGGAGTCAAAAAAAATTATCGCATTAGATATTCAGTACTGGGGCAATTTTGACCGGCGATCGCGTTATAATTCAACCAGTTCAGGTTAATGGGTCGCTGAGCCACGGCGGGGAGTTAAAAACCCCGATATCCGTGAACCAAATAAGCGTTGATTGAAGGCGTAAAATTTATCATCAATTTTCATAGCTCTTCTGGACTCTTCGCCGATAAGGTGCCTTTATAAACAGGTCAAATTTTTTCTGACCTGAGATGGCTAGCAGTCTGAAACTACCTTATTCCATTCGCAGACTACATAAAAATATTAGGGTGTCCCATAAGTTTTTTCCCTTTTCTGGAGCGAAACGAATACACAATACGATCGATTCACATATCCCACCTTGATTAAATGTTTATGTACCGTTGTCTTGGGAATATGCCGCAAATGCTCCTTTCGGCTCTCCATATTGAACGGTGCAGGAAATCTTTAGAAAGACACTTTATCACCAACGAAACGCACTTTGAAAGGGCTCTGGGACAACTGAAACCTATGTCATAAACGGATAAGATATCAGATTGAATATAAATATAAACAAAGCCAGTTAGAGTCATTCAAGCTAGGGGGAGAAGAAACTTATGGGACACCCTAATACTATACGATTAAAAAAAATAATATCGCTAAATCGCTAAAATAAAGAACATGTGAAAAATCACGGTGCGACAGGGGGGGGGTCTTCATGGTTTCAAGGCTGGCTCGAATATCGGAGGGTGGGGGATGGTAATTTATTTATCGTCTCGGATTCCTGAACGGCACAATCAGGAACAGGAATGAAATGAATAATTCATTCGGTGGGAAAAGAAAGGCGATACAGTTTCCAATGTCGGAACTTCGCACGTGCCCCGGCCGGTTCATTATTTAAATAGACGCCGGCACACTCGGACAAATGTGACGCGCTCAGGCCGGCTAAACGGTGAAAGGCAAAAGCCGGCTGTTTGCGGTACGCCGGGATGTGGATGTCCCCTCGGAGCTGCTACCGTCCTCTCGGTTGATTTCACTTTTGCCCGTAGACGGAAACTAGCGGCGTTGAAACGGGCGACTCGGGCGGACGTAACAGAGTCGGGGTACAAAAGTTGCACCGAATCGGCTCAAGCCTTTGATTGTATTATGATTTTCTAGATTTGGAGCCAATCTCCCAAGACCAGTCCGACCCTGACGATGGAACGGGTTAGACTTCCGAAACGTCGGAAGCGGACGACACTCGAGAGAGCGCCTCTCAATGGAACTCGACCGGGTGATTTCCAAATACAGGAAAAATCCAAGAACCAACCACGATTTTTCCCAAATCACGCCATCTTACCGAAAACAAGTCAGTGCCAAATAAAGTTCATTTTGCTCTCAATACTGCCTGCTTGCTTAATCTCAAATTTTGAACTGACTTATTTCCTCTACATCTTGCCTTTGTGCAGAGCACCCTACCCCCGTTAGCAAGGTGGAGGTGTTCGCGATGTCTACTCATAGTGTCTACTGAGAAACAGAGGGAAAACCTTAATCCACTTGTCCGCCGGTAAGAACTCTGCCTACGAATTGTCTGCGAAGTCTGTAACCATGTAAAGTGTTCCCGTAATAACGCTAACAGCTAGAGTAAATTGAAAAGTGGGTAGATATTTGTTTGGTATCCCTAAGCAGCGTATAAGTTACATAACATAATCCTCGTACCGAAGTGCTTCTCTAATGCCAAAGAAGCCGAAAACCAGTGATAATTGTAAAAATAATGATTTCTATTTCACTCGCTATGAAAGTCCCTTTTTCATATTTACTGTTACTGATACTAATTTACCGATAGCATCATTATTCATACGAATCACTGAATTTCCAACCTGATTTGGAGTCCATGAATACTCCCTTTGTTCTGTACTTTGAAACTCAACTATCATTAGTTACTCGAGATTAATCAAAACTGACCGATGTCATACCGCTATTCCGCGCAATATTATTACCACGGCGGATTGATTGGGCGTAATTCGGGTCACGGGAACTGTCTATTAAAGCTTATGACGAACGCCAGACGCAATGAGAGCCGACCGAACAACAGCGTATACAAATGCGCTAATTTCTCTAGCTGCGCCTAATTGCACTTTCTGCTTCTACGGGTGAAAAATGAGTACTCGGTTGTGCGACTTACTTACTTGATTAAGAAGGAAGGCGCCGGCTGATTGATTGCGTTAACTCAGCGTGACATACCTAAAACAAAAAATTAAAATTTTACTCCACTGATTGTACGAACTCTTAGAGCAAAAATATATTATCTAGTATTCTAATAGAGATGTAACTATATACGATGGAATATGTTACAATATTATTACATACATGTTCTATCGTGCGTAATAAATACACGAAGGTAATACAGTGGTATTTTAGAAACGGGTGCCTCTATGCATTCTATTAATGTATTTTTTTATTCAACATAACTTAGGTACTATAAAAAAATTTTGAAGATACACAATTTAATTTCATATGAATAAAAGCACATATTTTTGTTTTGTGTTTCGCATCTCTGAAGGATTATAATTCGTAAGAAATTCCAACAACCCATGGGCTGCGGAAGGAGCTCCCATTTGTTTACGGCTTCCTCCCAATTTTTTCGCGCGATATAAAAAGAAACGCCAGTATTATAAATTACAAAGGAAAGAGAGAATAGGGAAAGGAAAGTATTTTGATCGTCCTGTAACTCCGTGGGTCGGTCAGTGAACTTCTCTCCCCGATTAGAGTCCCCTCGTGATTTTCGACACATGTGCCGCCGCAGACGCCTTGTCACAGGAGTTTATCTGTTTTTGTGTTCTGACGAAGGTGAAATAACAGAAAAAAGAGAAGAAACAAGGGGGACGTAAGAGAGCCCCAAACGACGACCGAAACAAGATACCCGTCTGGGAAGGAAGGAAAACACGCTGGCTGTGGGGACCCACGTGCGACCAAAATTAGGTTCCGTGGAAGAAAAAATAGTTTGCGTGCGAGGACATAAAAGCGCACCGTTCCCTATTTTAGATCAAATAATTCGAAATAACACTCCCATATATTTCAATCCATTCATAATAGCATGGATTGAACTGCAATTTGAACGCGATGAATATTAATCATTGTTAACTTAAAATTGTATACTTGAAGTATGTGATGATTGGACTTTTAATAGTACATTCAAGGTACCTTCAGGACTTCTGTGCCTACGATCCACCTAATACTGAAACGAGCCGTTACTGCAAAATTTACAGTTCTAAACTAGGTCGGATAATGCTCGGCTATCCTTGGATGAACATCGCAGAAGTCATCGTTTGATTTACCTTATTTTCTACAAGGCCGAACCAAAGGTTAAGGAGTTATAAGGCACGAGGCGGTTGAATAACGCGGCAAAAGCAACGGTACATCATCCGAACTAAGTTGCTTCCAAGTGATTCAACTTTTCAGCGTTATTATCGATAATTCAAGAAAAAGCGACTCACAACGGAAAATCTCGCTTGTTGTTTGAAACTAAAGGCTTCAACTCAATCTGTAAGTAAATGTAAGCTGGTCGCTTCTTCTTGCCCAAATCATGGATTTTTGCAATAGTGACAGTTCGATAAGTGGCCGCGACGCATTATTCACATCATTCTGTGCCGCCTACAATCCGTTATCGATTAAACGGGCATTAGGCGCACCTGAAATTAAATCTGGGACGCCGTCTTTGTATCCTGTTTTGGGTCGGAGTGCGAGCGTTGATCCCGTTAGGAACACGGTCATTTTGAAACACGGCCGACCCGTTTTTCCGATTCGGAGTTAATTTTTCCTTTTTTTTCGGTTGTTCGGATATTTAATTTCTGATTTAATTACGCTCAATTTGGCGCCGGCCTCAGGCCCTAATATGGGAATTGAGCGCTCCCCCCGGCAGCGAATAATTTAATAGTTTACTCTGCGTTCGGGCATAATACCTCTTATTATTATGACCCTCATTACTGACACTTCCTAATGAGGAATGCTAGTAGTCAAGGAGGTTTGAGAGCGTTTAAACTCCGGCTTAGAGAACTTATTTAAGCGTGTATAGCACCGAGCTAGCGACCTCGACGATATTGCGATATCCCCCACCAACACCGGCCCAAGGATCGTGCTCTAGATCGTGCCGGTCTATTTTTACACCTATAACGCGGCTAAAAGTCGATTGGAGATTTGAATTTCAGTTCAGACTGCATTCATTTCGTCCGATAACGATCGACAATATGTGTTATTTACAGCGATCTGCAAGCCAGAACGACTCAAAACCCCTGTGTCGCTTTCGACCTCTAACACTATTAGGTGTGAACAGAAATTATTGAAAACAGGTGGTTAAACCAGTAATAGTAGTATTTGCACTATTAGTAATACTAATATTAGTATTAGCCTGTTGAAAATATACAGCCTACAAAATCATAATATATATTATATCAGGGTGTCGCTTTCAGCCTTTGTCGAGAGACAAAAGAGTCGTTCTGCTGGGAATTACAATTGAGTGTAATTAAATTCAACGATAGAATTATAATTGTGTTGTTAACGTCCATTAAAATGTATTAAGAATTTAATGGGAAGTTTTATTTCTCCTATAGTGCCAAGGCCGGTACTTGTACGTTAGGGCGGTGCCATTTTCAAACTGCAATTCGACGAGAGAAAAAACGTGTTTCGTCGTAAATGTTCCAAATCGTTCGTGCAGTTTATTAAAGAAAGAATTGAGGCTAGATAAAAAATTATCTCCGATTATTGGCGACAGTATAGACATATCAAAAAGAGTCTAATTTTCTCTAATACAATGCGTACAACGGATTTGGGATTCTGCTAAATGGGTAAACAAACGTATTGTAATAGAGTTTACTGTAATTTGATGGCTCAATAGTTGGAAAGTCTTCACGGTCCTAAATAACCGTGTAAAATCGGGTCAATATAGGTTACCTCAAATTAACAATGCCTATATAACAGAGAAGTATAGAGTTTTACCGCGAGCTTGAATCAGCCACTTTACATTTCCAGAGACGGTTGTAAGATCGCCTATTTTGGCCCGCTGCTTTCTAAGCCAATGTACAAGGGCATCGGGGACGTAACGAGTACTTAAACTGAGCGTTTACGGGGGACACAAGATGGGAGTCAATGCCTTTATAGAGTATACAGCGGAATGTAAAATTTATGTACCGTAAGTATAGGGAATAGTTCAGCCATTATGTAGGGGCGACATTGAACCGGTGTTCGTTTAATTTACAGTAATGTACATTCCAGAACCTGTCATTTCACGTAATGCGACCTTTCCCTATGTGGCGACGCATAAAATAAAACGTACACATTAAACCGGGCGTTTTATTAAAGAATCTCTGGTTCTTAACTAAAAAGTAATTAATAATAAATACAGCAACACAGGGGTAAGTTGGAAGAAGTTCCAATGGAATATGTTTTCTTCTTGATTTCTACCGCCAAGAGGGCGCTTGAAAGGTGCCTCTGTTACAATTTCGATGGCATTTTGAAAATGATTAAGTATTATTTTACGATATTTATTACGCGCAATTATAAAATTATCATATTTGATTGTTCTTGTAAACAGTCTCTGAACAACTGGTTTTTTAATTTCAAAACGAAAAATCGATAATGGAAACAAGTTGCGCAAACTCCGTCAGAAAAACTTACGGATTACGGTCAGAATGCATAATTCATTTATATTTCACTAACACAGATATTCCCCTCTGTAATAGCACAGCAATGCTTATGTTCTAAGTCGTAATCCCTAAGTCATTCCGAAAACCGCGCACTCTAATGACACGGTAACAGTCGCCCAATTTTTACATTTTCATTTTCTATAGACGTACAGTAAAAGTACGACCATCGCAGGTTTCATCTGCTGCTTTCACTCACAGAACCTATTTAGGGTGGTGATCGGCCGTTACTACGATTTGCAATATAGATAACTGTTTTGTATCGCAACAAACTATTTCGCAAATGTGGTACTGCAAAAATTCATGTTGCATTTAGAATAGTCACATTTACAGGGGGGGAACTACTTCGCCGGTTATTTAACTCTCTGTGGGCCGAATTTTTATTTTAAATCCAAAAAATTGGGGAAACGAAAATTCAGCAATTATAAACCTATATATAAAAATGAAAAAAAATTGATATTGATATTAGTTGTCTTGACAATGTTATAGGATTAAGATTTATTCGATCTCACGAATAAAGCTATATTTATTTGGTAAAATCTCGATAAATTGAAATGTGACCTGAAAGTTACACGGGCCCATAGAGGGTTAAAAATGTCGCCGAATAATTTCAGTTGAATCTAAAATAGGAGGAATTGAGTCTGGAACATCGGGTAAACGATAATTTTAATGTAAGCCTTTTATTAACAGCTGTCTGAACAACTTGATAAACTGCATTAAACATAACTTCAGTCGGCTGCGTTTTTCACTCAGCGCTGTTCATAAATATTTAAAACGATAGGATGGTTCGAGTTTATACAGCGTGACTGAACTGACGCTTACTTGTCCCGTCCGCTTCAGGATAAAATCTTTCATTACCCGCACGCGCTCGGGATTAATCGAGGGGCTTAGTACGAACCGGGCGAAGTATTTCAGAAAAAAAAGAAGTTCATCATGTCCCGCTAATGGACCGCCGACCGTGAAATGTTTCGCGGACGTTACAAGGACGCCAGTCAGTTGTAAATTTCTTCATTTCAGAACTATCTCAAACATTGTACAGTACATTTCGTTATAATAAGTGAAAAGTTTTAACCTTAAAATGAATAACATTGTAACAGTTGTGAGCTAATCCGTGTAACATGATTATTTATAACTCATTAATTCATATTATTACCGAACTCATTATCACATTAAAACTCTTATTTGCTACTAATTATCTCGTTATTAATTTTAAGGTTCTTTCTCGACTTTTCATTCATCTATTTGCTTTCTTACTGCGGCCTTCTGCCTGTTGGCCTTATTATAATTGAAAGGGGATTAAGCGCGCTTCCCTCGCTTCTTCTGAAGCCTGGGCGGTTAACGATTGTTGGCTGCGAAATAGCGTCGATATGAGATATAGGCGAGCCGCAGCGGAGATTTCTCAATCCTGGACGCGTTAACACGAGTGGAGTGGGCTTGGGCGTTCAACAAATTACAAATTGCACTAGGTAATGATCGCGCCTACGGCCCACTATCACTTTTAATAATCTCGCCGCTCGCTTTGTTTTCCGGACTTGTGTTTCTTTCGTTATTATTTCCATCCCACGCATGATAGTCTATCCGATGCCGTCCCAGCTCAAGACCCGCGATTCAGTCTTAAGACACGGAGAAGACTCATATCGTAGGACAGTGGCGACTTAACCATTATATGAAAATATTATTTTTCGATAGCCCGACCTGCTATTCAAAAAAATGAATACCCAAATCGTTCACGCGCCAGCTAAATTGTTGATCACGCGTGCCTAAGATTTGCCTTAACTTATGATATAAAACGTTATTAACTCCCTGCCTATTTCTATAAATACTGAGCTCTAAACAATATCACGTCTCTTGTGAATTGCTATTCGGTCTCAATCCGTACTCGTTTCGGACTTGAGATGAAGTATCGCGTCAGCACTGCCCGGCTGGCATTCTGAAAGAATAATGTTTTTCTCCAGAATTGCATGTAGTATAACCTTATTGCATTCATCGACAACATACAATGCAATGCTCGACAATAAACCTAAGCTGTAGCTCTGATTCCAACATTGAAAATATTTCTAGTCCCGGGGTTCGTGAAGAGCGGTTTCTAAACGGAGATGGGCGCTCGGTTTCGCGAAAACTGGTTCTCGAACAGTTGAGATCAGACCGCTATTAATAGCTGCCCGCCTTCTGGAACCGGAGCCTGCTCTTCCTCCGCTCGCAATTTAAAAGGACTCTCCCGTCCTATAGCCCAAGAAAAAGCGTCGTTCCATTTCTAGACAGGTTTGTTCAGACACTGCTGAAATTACTGTTTTGGATAAAAATAAACCCTCGGACTCCCAAATAAATTCAATAAAATAATTAGAAGTGGCATCAAGATATTTCGTATACATTTATATTTAGAATTTATAAAAATTAAAAACGCTATATAATAATGCTTTTAACTTGCAATGAAAATCATCTAACTTAACACTATCAACACAAAATAATGTTCTGACCTTGACAAAATACACGTAATTTCATTAATTTTTTTCTTTGAAAACGATCTCGGATGAACAGATTTGGATGTCGAAAAGACTTATCAGATATCAGAAATATCAGAATTCGGAAATTAATTCGGTTCCCACGGTTTAAATTATATCCACTGTAGTAATTTATTGAGATTAACTCTGATTATCAAACCATTAACTTACTGGACCCATGTGAGTAGTGGTAACTGACTATTTCATTTGTCGTAGTAACATTTTTTAGATTTCCAATAGAATCAGACACGGAACTGCTAAACACGTTAAACCATTAGCCAACGGGAGCTAATTGAAATAGGAATTAAATAAACCCATAAAAGGGGATAGGTGAGCGAAACTTCAATGAGCAGCTGAACTGGGACTAATGATCGGTTACAGACTTCCTGGATTTCAAATTGCATCCACAGCCCACAGTGTTGATGACCGGACATTTATTGGATACCCACCCCAAAAACGGTAAGACAGTAGATACCGATTATTACCGCGGGCCGTTACTGCGGCCTGTGCGAAACGCCATTTCGGGGGATCCACAGGCTGGAGAAAAGTGAACGCAACCGAAAAGGCCGCCTTTTAAAAGGCAGCGCTGGTCGCAAATCGGTGCTGCCGAGAGAACCCTGCTAATTGGGCACGGGCGATGACACGGCGGACAAATTATTACGTATTCACGAAAGGACGGGGTCGGGAAAAAAGCACGTGTGTCAACACGTGTGCAAACATTGAGGGCGCGGGGGGGGGAGGGCGATAAGACCTCAGATAACGGGCAGAATTATGGGACGGAGGTGACTGAGAGCCCGTTTCGGTGTTAGACCAATTCGAGGGCGATTGTTAACAGGAATTTTCAAGTCAATAATTAGCGCTTGTTGACTGCAAAATGTTTCGCCACAGGTTAGATAATACGACGGGTGAAAAATTGTAAAATACAGACGCTCCCCGACAAATTTTCCCGCAAGTACAAACTGTTAGTCTCGCGATATTAAATAAATATAAATCAAATTTACATCATATCAAACTTCCTTACACCTTCTTATCCTGCCTTGCCCGACTCTTCCTCGACAGACGAGGAACACTAAGTTATTGAGGTTGTCAATAGGTGAGGAATACTTCATCATCGGAAGAACTTGATGACCCTCCCACCATTGTACCCTCCATGTCACCTCCCCTCATCCATCACTACAAGCCTATTTTGCCAGTTCTGGGATAAGGAAACGTTTATTAACTTCAAAGAAAAAAATATTCATACAATCTACTTGCCTTAGCATTTACAGTATCATTAAAATGAAGGCCCTGCGGAACCTAATTCGTTCCGATATTGAGGAGAGGAGGAAACATCTCCTGGGGTGGTAATGGTGCTATACATATCGGAATGTTCCTATAGAAAGGTTGAGAACTCCTTATTTAAGTACATTATTGTTATTGGACGTCTGTCTATGACAACTTTTACTTTCTCGAAATTAAGGTCCGAAACAAAATTCGTTAAAAACCCCCGGCAGTTCTGCACTTTCGCGAACGCCGACGTTTCCTATTACGGGACAGAAAAAAAATTGGTATTTTCTTTTCGTTTAATTGACATCCGAAAGCCGTGTACCTGTTTCCTAGGTTGGCAACAGGATTGCCATTTCGGGGACAGCGCCGCGTCAACCCTCGTAATTAGCGTCTATACCCTATACCTTTCTCGGTCGTTACGCGAAACCCGGCGAATCGGCCCACAAGCGGCTGGGACGATAATTAAAGCGGATTGTTCCGCTAAAAGGGGCGGAGGCTTTAATTTTTTTATCAATTTTCTCCGTTTCCTTCTTTTCCCCGTACAGGCTGAAATATCATGTCTTTTTTAGAAAGTCCCGCCTGGGGTTCCCCGCCGGTCACGAATGTGCACCCCGCCCCTCGGGAATGCTCCCTGTTCGCGAAAATCCCCGATCTTCCAGATCTTCGTGACCTTTTGAAAAGAATTACGAGCCCCTGCCCCGAGTCCATTCACCGGAACCTCGAGGGGGTGGATTCACGGATAAAGGAATGTAAAACGGATTTTTCTTTCGTGCAATATCCCATCCTTATGGAGGGCTTCCTTAGAATGACCCCTGTTAGAATCACACTAACGCCTTATAACTTAGACATTCCCAACATAGCTTGTCTAGTTTGACATTTATGAGTAAATGGGCTCTGCCAACATACTGATAAAAAGTTTAATGAAGATGACCGGTCTACGGTTTCGAAAATTGGCCGAGAAACCACAAATTTTAAAATCGGACACCAGTATGCTGTTATATGTGTTACGCCGAAAACGGGAAATAAAAGGCTAATATATTATATATAATAAGACTTTGGATTATGTATTTGTTGGTCCTTCGGGTGGACAATAACCCTCGACGTTATCGGCATTGGTCCAAACGAGTTCGGTATGCAGAACCGATTCATTGAGAATTCATGCCAAGACGAGACATTGACAAACAACGAAAAGACGGTCGGGAGGAACAATAAAAATAAAACGAGAAAGTCATGACTGAATCGGTTCGTCCTCCAACCGCTGAGCGTGTCGCAACCAACGCCGAGGATCCGGGGGCAATTTATCCGAAAACAGGTTGATGCGGAGGGACGGTGCTTTTGTTGTTACCCCGCGGGACGAACGACTCCGCCGCCAGGGTCACGAAGAGCCGACCGTGTTGGGCAAAACGCGCTCTGACGCCATACAGACCCCCTCCGCGGATGGCCTCTCCTATGAATTCTCCCGGTTGCGGAATAGCTCCCACCCCCGCCGCCTCTTCACAACCCGAGGAGAACATTCACCCGGGGCCCGCCGGCTTCGTGACATCGAAACGCCCACCAATAGCGAAACCGACAGTAGATTACAGTTTTAAAACTTAAATACCCTCTGTTGCAGTTCTGTGTTTACACAGAATACCCTGTGGCAACGACCCCTTGTTGTCTTCCTTTCACTATATATTTTTCCTTCCTTTTATTCGTTATATTTTTTTACATGGTATTTTAATAAAACCGAAATGCGTCTGTCTTTGACCTCATTGCTGCCCACGCTGGGTATGTTCAGCGGAGAAGGTTTAACGTGAAATATGGGTCAAATATAGTTGCACAAAATGATATGTCATTTCATAAGTTTATTTTATTTTAAAATGGCCAAAAATTGGCTCAACAAGGTTTCCAGTACGCACTACGATTATCAGATTCGGATGTCTCAATCTTCCAAAGTAGATCCCACCAGTCTCGATTGATGGAATGGACAATGAAATAAACCTCCCAATAATCTTTACTATTCAAGGGAGGAAACCTAACCTTTGTACATATTTTATGTAAGCTGGTAAACCCCTGCTTTGTTTCATAGAACATAATCTGGCAGAGGAAGACAATATTTCGGTATGTTAATTCACTAAAAATGACAGGAGCCTGAAACATCGAACAAGGCGTCAAGCACCCATCATGCAATTCGAAAACTCTCTTCCAATTAACCGAATGCACTTATACCTTTGTAGGATTGTCAATCGGTTATTCATAAAATTGATTAACGCGACATCAAAAGAAACATGTCGGCACGGGAGAAAGTACAGACAGGCCAAGAAGTGACTAGGACTAACATGGAAGTGTGACTTGTGCCATATATGCTGCGGCATATATGTTAATGCGGCATTTGTAATCCGCGGGGGGCGGGAGGTCTCTCAATAGCCGAGCAATTACTGTTTGCCGCCGTACGGACGACACAAGCGGCGGTAACAACGCGGTTACAAAACCCCGCGGAAACATTTTCACTAAATTCGAACGCGGATTTAAAAACACTCGAACACTCGATGGGAAAGACCGATTCTCGACCAGAATGCCGACATTTCCACGTCAACAAATGGCCCAAGTTATTTCGGATATTCGCGAAGCCGAATGGCTTAACTAGTTGTAGACCGCATACTCGGCAATTTGAATGGGAAAGTCAAATCATACCGTCTTTTAATTGGCCATCTTTCCTAAGCTTCTGCCGTTTTTCAATTCCCAAATACGGAGGGGAAAAAATTCGATTAGATGTTGACGCTTTCACCAGTTTTTACGAGACGGCCATTAAGCGCCTTAAAAGGTAAAATCAATGTCCAGAAATTTATAGGAAAATTATTATTCCGCGACAAAAACATGGTGTTCTTCAAAGGAATTCTACAATAAATATACTATAAATATACAATAAATATAGGTACTGAACTATAATGTCCGCATTACACATCCCGTTATTGGCTCCCTTCACTCATTTAATAGAAACTCTCTTGATTTTCCTAAAGGCCTGTTGCTATTTTTTACCAGTTTTACAGATAGAATTAAACAGGTTCAATGGTAAAAATTGACGAATTTCTATATAGCGTATTTTCATTCGTTATCCAACCGTTTCCAACAAGTAAATATTCAAGTAATGGTTGACCCTCGATCTAAACCTGTTTCATCGGTAACATTCTCTCTGACAAATGTCCCATCGAAACTGCTCAATATTTCATTGCCGCCGCCGTGAAAGTGACACCGGCCCCAGGAAATGCCTATCGAAAGCAGCCTTGAACGCCGAGGCGGGATCGTGAATCCGACTCGAAAGCAGTCCGGTCGGCTGAATGGAAGGAAGCGAGGAATACCACCCGTGATGGAAGACGGGGGGATACAGAGAAAAAAAAAGGTATAACACAGCCCGCAGCCGGGTCGTGGCCAATTAACGCGACACGAGAAACCGATTGGTGGGGCCCCTCCCACCCCCTCAGGACCTTTAATGACTCCAATTAGGCCTCGGGCCTAGATAGCCGCAACGGGAGGATCACATCCCGAAGGACACCTGTTATCTTCGGGGGGTCGGTTAAATGCCTTGTGTTCCACCGTCGCACGATTTCACATAAAATAACAACCGGCAACAAGTATCCAATATATAGCTTCTAGGGGCACACGATAATAACCTCAGGCAGAATGACCATCCTATAACAAATTCAAGATAGTTCTATTGTACGTGAATTACACTTATTACATCTAGAATCCACCAGTTCATCAATTCAGCAGAGAAAGCTAGACTTTTCACGTGTAAAGTCACATTCAGATTTGATTCTAATCACAGTTCCACGACTAAGGACAGGTACCACACGGTGCTGTGTGTTGAACTCTAAATAATATAAAGATGCAGTATTCAATAGGCAGTATTGATTAAACCGCAGTCGAGAATATTGGAAAAGTAGGAAAGCTACGTATTGATCCCCAATTTTCTGTGGATGTTCAGTGTCCAACTGATGGTGGAGGGGCAGGGGCCCCGGCGGGCAAACCGGTTTCCCCCAGCCCCGGACACTCTGAACACCCTCGGGGCGACCGATTAAAACGACTGCTGGACTCTTCTCAAACAATGCTCACGAAAAGTACACTGTAAACCGATCCCGGACAGAGGACGCGGTCGGGGGTGGGCGGGGAACACGGATCATTGAGCGTTGAACCGCCGGGGAATGCGAATAAAAATAAAAGGAAAACGAACAGCTCGGTGCATAGCATAAAACGTGTTCCTCGGGGGAAAGGTATGTCTGTTCTCTGACCTTGGAGATGTATTAATAAGTATGGGGGCAGCGCCGGCGTTAGTGCACCTCAAGGGGTTGCCTGAAGCTATCCTGTAGAGGAACATATTCGAAGGAAAACTATTCCATGGTATTTAAGTTAAATATTTAAATTTTAAAGTGTTACAATCTGTATCTCCTGTAATATAAGTAGTAGATTGAGTTTATAAGTATTATGTATAGTTTTTAGGAGCCGTATTACGAAGCTTCTATGTATTTAGATACTGACGATCTTTGATATTTAAAGTCTACTGAAATATTTAATAAGTCAATTATGTTAAATACCGGCACTTTTTTGACATGAAGCTTACAGCCGATGGCAACATATTGTAGAATGCTAAGTAATAAAACAATAATTATTAATACTTGGTATATTCTTTAAATACACCATGGCGAGACTGACAAGGCAGCAGTGATTGTTAATACCCCATCCTTAATTAGTTATGTACAGTTTTTAATGTACTAACATTTTTAATACCACGCGTTCCTAGTTTGTTTTATGGCTCCATTTAGTATAACAGACGAGGGTACGAATGCCAAAGCGGAGTACCACTTGTGTGAAAGGTCAACCCTAAAATACCTAATAAAGCTAATGAATTATTGGATAGGGCGGGAAATTAGGCTGTTAGGATTTTTAGAAAGTAACATTAAAGTAAATATCCTCGCGTTGTTATAACCGTTCGGCCCGGGCTTTTCGACGATTTTTATGGCGATTATTTTAAACTGTTCTCGATATTACGATTTCGGACGGTTTGAACCGATCGCCAAAAATGACGGACGTTTCAAAGGCGAGCCGAATTCAGCCGCTAAACGATTTTTTTATATCCATTTCTCCAAAACGGTTATTTTACTTTCACATTTTAAAAAATGGAATTTATCAGGGTTACGGTCCTCGTCCAAGTTCTCTCTGAAACCTTCGACGTTTCCTGCTTTCTCATTAAAGCAAACATCGATATCCTTCTGAGGAACAATGAATATTCCATCAATCCCTGTTAGTCATTCATTACCGTATCGCGGAACCGTTTCCGCAGGTAAAAGCCCGCTCTTACGTTTAAGCATTCGACTTCTGAAAAGACTAGAAAACTGCAGGGGCTTTTGGCTGGAGTTCTGTTTAGGAATTTTATTATCGTTGATCACCAAAACCCAATAATTTCTATTACTCCGTGCAGGTATATCATCTTATATACAGGAACCGGTCACATCGGCTACAACACTGGGGCATTAACAATATAATATGTCACGATTTGATTTCTAATGGCCGAAATTACAAGTCCGTGCCCGCGTGTTCAATTTGTACCAATTTAAAGGCACCCGTCTGAAGAACGCATGTTAGATTGTATTTATGCGATTATATAAATATGTTAACTTTCACTCATTTCACTTTCACTGCTTTAGTGAAATATATTTATTGAAATAAAGTTTATTGTTAATGTGCGGGCCGGTCAATAATTATGGTTATCCACCGTATTCTTCTGGCGCATACCTGCAGGGCCAAACAGTGCATCTGCCTCGTGGAAAGTGATAAGCACTCGACAACCGAGAGAATGAGAGAGACAGAGACAGAGAGAGAGACTCCCACGCAACAAAGCGGAGCGATATGCTTTTCGAAATCCGATCTGTCATACTTTCACCGGGCCCCCAATAGGATTTTCGCAAGCGGCGGAATTAAGCAAAGAACGAAGACGAGAACAAATTCGGTCGAAGAATCAGCCGGTATGACCGTATGGAATTGGGTTATGACTTCCTGTTTGGGGGGCGTTCGCAATGGTGGAAACACACCTTTCTACTGATCGGAAATCGTTCGAGAAAAATCATTCCTTCCCGTACCTTAAGACATGTTAACAACTATAATGAATTCACAAAGTTATTCCGAAGTAGAGGTATGCTGACATTTTGCCAGTAATGAGAGCTAAATTCGCTGTGGGGGTAATAATTCGAGCTAGTCAGAAAATTTAAATAATTCTAATAAATAATTAATTCTTTATTTGTTATACAATCGATGAGCACGTGGCCTACTGCCGTGAAGCAAAATCCTAGGTAGCAACACAGATGAGGGTTGAGACGGGAATATAAAATGTAACAATTCTGTCATATGTGTAATAATTTGCCTCCGGGATAAGGAGCAGGTGACTCAAATATAATTTCCTCGGAAATTCGAATCGATATTCAAACAACTTCCGGTCCTCGTTTCCGATCACACGTCCGAAACTTTCGAAAAGTGCCGCGTCGTCGCCCCGTGAAATTAATTTGCGAAATCATCAACCGTTTCAATTGGGCGGCAGGCCAAAGCGAATATTTAAAAAACCGATCGCCTTTCCCCGAGATAAGTAGAAGCCGTCTGAAATTACTGTCGAGCTCCGCCCCCTCTGACCTTTAACGGCGCGTATTTAAATTTTAACGCTCCGAAGGGTCGGGAAACGCTTCCTCGCTTTCGAGAGGCGCGCCTTTACTCTCTAAACGTCCAATTTCCTGAGTCCGGCACGCGATTTTAGGTCTAATTGAAATTAGACCGTTAGCGGCGTTAGAGAAACTGTATTTCGCCCGAGCGTGCACCGCGGAAGTAAACTTCGCTGGACCGGAATAGTCGGTTGGGGCCGACGTGTAAATATAAAAAATAACCCAGCTCATGTCATTAATTAGAAAGTTCTTAGTTTCGTAAAATACGACGCATAAGTACAGCGTAGAAATACTCGTAATGAATTTCCGTTATAAGAAGGGTAGCAAATAAATTGTGCATATTTTTTTTATACATTTGTGGCAATAAAACAAAGAGATCAGTGATTAACCATAACCATGAAATGAAGCATTTTTATATATGTTTATGTACGCGGCACACTGAATCATATTGTTCCAAATTTAAGAACAAAATATTTCCCCGTAAATATTCGCCCACCTCCCCCATTCGCACCTGAAGTCAGTTCTTAATTAGGATCAGTACTTAATTCGATTAAAAACCATCATAATTAGTCGTAGGAAACAAAACAGGATACAGGGAAGTTATTTATAAAACTTAAGAGAGACGACGTAGTCGGAATCGACAGGTATGTTCAAAATAATGACGGCAGAAAACTCCAGACGGGTTTGTAAAACCTCGAGACGTTATGTTAATTACAAAACCTTGACATTTTATTTTATCTTTACAGAAGTCTGAATCGCGGAAGTCTTGAGTATCAGAAAAGGCTGGCAGTTCTATTCATAACCCCCAGGGACCGAAACGGTAGATCAAATATCGGGCCGAAGTGAAAGGCCATTCAAAGATATTGTAGCCGTGCTCGAGATAATTAGCGTTTTAAGTTTAGATACCGAAGAAACGGTGGCCACCACTTGAAGTAAAGGGGAGGAACAACTATCTGGTGCTTATCTATTTTTACTTCGAGCGGGGTGCATGTCAATTATGAACCTCGGTCTACACACATTCTCGGTCGGAGGTGTAGTTTTTACGTTACATTCCTTATACGTGGAATACGGCAAATGGAGATTGGGGGCTCTATAAGGGGAGAACAACTGAAGCGAAAGGAAGAACGTTCAGACGATACGAGGCCACATCTCGTATGATTTTCCATATACTTTCAAATAAATCTATAGAGACCCATATTAATTTTTCGAAGGATGAATTCATCACTGAATTATTATTTACAAATTGAAAACTTTTATTATAGTCCAGAATACCATTAACGTTGATAAGTCTGTCAAAAGAATAATAAAACATTTGTAAAAGCCAGACAGCGCGAGTTTTACAGACATTTCGACTAAATACAACGTGCCTCACGATTTAGCAATATTATAAGACCTTTTGATTGAAGGGGTAGAATAGCACAATAAATTGCGTACAACATGTACAGATCGCGGTCACAGGCCAAGGACCAATTGTTAATTTAATTTGATTTCGTCAGCTGTGAGGATCGAGCCGCAGTCATGCTGCAGTGATTAATTACATTCTAGACGCCTAGCGGCCTTAAATAGATAAATCTTTTATCTGTCAATAAAAATCTATCGACACATCTTACATAAACGTACACAAGGTTGATGGACCATATGCGTATATGAACCGACAAACAATAAGGAATACTTATCCCAAAATTCGAGGTTTCCTAACAAAAACCAAATTCATGAGAACAAACGCAGATATAACAATTCTTAAATATAATTTTTCGAGTTTTTTAAATAAAATGAAAGACCATAGGGATTCCTCTGACAAGGTTGAGAGGATAAAGAAGAAGAAGAACTAAAGTGGAATATTTAATCAAAAAACAAACTAAAAGTAACAGATAACCGTTACCGTGTCAGGTAGTTAACCGAATGATAAGTTCAAATAATGACTAATAAAATGAAAGTTATACCGAGTTCAGTACGGCCTTAAATCGGCGCTTTCCAACGTTACTGTACCTCCGCCCCACTTTTGCATTAAAAAAAATAAAATGGTTGCGCCCCTATTTCGTAACAATCCGATTTCTCATAAACACTGCCCCGATATTATAATTTATTTAATGAGCTACAAACATTATACCGTATTCCGTATAAATATAGTCCTTAGACGTCAAAAAATATTTCTTTAAAATAAGTAAAAATAATTTTTATTAGAAAACATTATTATTTTAATGTCATGGTCGGTTTTCAGTAAAAATTTGACACAGATTTTTACTTTATTTTTGGTATTAATGAATTATATTTTGTTAACTGCTGCCTGGTAAGTCCCAATCATATTGGAAAGGAATCGTTTTTCAACAAAAATTCCCAACCGTGCCAAATAGGGGCTAAATCAATTTTCGGACGGTAGTGTAGGGGGTTAGGCATTTGGAAACTCTCCCTTCTGAAACGAGCCGCGTCGGCCTGTCTTTTAACGAGCAGTTCGGTCGGTGTTTAAGTTGAGAGACAGTAAAGCGGTGTTTAAGTTGAGAAGGCAGGAAGGGGGTGTAATTAAAGTTGCCGCCGGCGGTGGATTGTGAGGTTATGCCGCTCACGACACGGAGCTTTTCCAGTTGCTTCATTTGCAAAAGGCTTTATATATACAAGTCCGCTCACTCGGCCCCAGAGACCAATCAGAAACAACTGTTAAATAAGATACGCTCTCAACTATATTGCCCATCTCATATATTTTATGATACCTAACTCGCGCACTCTCTCCTTTATGATTTTATTTACGATCCCTGTCTCGTTAAAATCATATTTATTACAATTAATAAATCAATAATTAACTTAACGGATAACTACTCAACTAAAATAATCTTTACCCCTATAATTCATTAGTTCAGAATTAATCAGCGAACGGGCGATCACAAGAAACATAATAATTTAATACTTAAAATTAGAATTGAACGCATTCTTGAACGATCCCATGACAGTATACCGCCTATTAAAGGTCAGGTAAATGTACCGCATAAACCGAACAAGTTATTACCTTATTAGCTAATAAGCCGTACGGTATTTTGAAAGTATCATAAAATATAAATACGACGATGAATATACCCGTCTGACCTCTGGGCCTCATTAATGAAATGATTCATATCATATTTTGATATACAGCTTGGGCAATGAAGCGTCAGATGTTTATTACCGTTCGCCATGACTCCCTAATTCGACAAACGATGAACGTGCCGAGATTAGAACTATTGAAGCACTGAATTACGTTTACATTTTCATTGAATCGACTAGGTTATTGCTTAAATATAAAAATTTGGCACGCCGAGAGCTATGATTCCATTCTAACGTGAGACATTAAAACTGCTGATTTTATTGAGACGTGCCTTTTATATTTGAAACGCTGCGATTTACAGTAATCTTAGATATATGTCTTAATTTTAAGCAATTGCATAAGAATGTTATGTATTGAATTTTAAAACTATTGTCGAAATGTTTTATTTCTATAACTCGGCCGCAAATTCACGATTAAAAAATTAAATTTCTCTTCCTAGCGTGAAATTATGTGAAGGGTACGATTACACAACTCAATCTGAAAAAGGAAGACGATTTAAAGTTCATATTTTTAAATGCAACATCTTCTTCAATTACCAATCAGCTCTCCCTCACTTTCATTTTTTACGTTTCCTGGCGTTACTTAAAACAGTTTTTCTTCAAATTTGGTTGTACAATATCAATGAAAGAACGCAGTGATAATTATCATCAATGTTCTCTTTTTTTATGTTCCGTTCTAGACCGGTTTCTGATCCCGACAGCCGTCAGTAGCAGTCTGTTGTAACAACCATGTTATATTCTGAAACTGTCGAATAAATTGACACTGCTCAGTTTTAATTGTCGTTCAAAAACCGGGTTCAGCTGCGCGACTATCGCATATTATTTTTTTTATTATCTTCAGCTCGGGGAACTATGTCGTGCTACCACAACTGGCGAAGGCGAGACGCATGAAATCTACGAAATACGATACATAATTTTAATTATTCCGCGATAACGTTATCGGAGTATCGCGGATACACGAGTTACTGTTGCGCTTCCGCTTCCCCTTCTGGACGATATACCGACTGAACGTCTCGAGTAGTCCATTCATTCTGTCGTCTTCCGTCCAATGGCACGTCAAAAAATTGCGCAATCGCAAAGGGGCCGATTCCGAAACAAAAGGGGAAGAGATTCAATTTGAGATGGGACCGCGTGGAAATATACGAAGAGTTACCGGGATACGTACTGTTAATTACGTCCGCCACTTCCCACGGTCTATCTCACGTAATAAATCTAAACCGTTATGCGACCGGGACCCCCCACCATCATGACAACCGCCGCGGCGACTTTCCTCGAATCTTCTGCAGTTTAAATAAGCCCGCGCTTATTCGGGCGAAAATTGATTGAGGAGCCGAGATCCGGCTCGGTGGCGGGGCTTACCGTCTCCTTTCACTGTATTTAGGACGTTTCGCCATCGGCCTAAACCGCTGTCCTATTTATGAATGTTCCGACTGTAGGGTTCGTTGGTCTCATGTAGACGAAAGTCTTTTAAAAATATTCGTACTTTACCTGAAAGTTGAGTTGGTAATTTATATTTCAGATTATTATGTTAATTTATTAGAAAAACGATTTTACAATGGGAGGACTCCCCAACTTTCCAGTAATGAATACACAAGTATCACCGATCTACCTCCCAACGCATTTCATCCTATTAGAAAGAGTAAATAAAAAAGATGCGGCCTAATTATGATTGAAACCGATCTGCAGATGAAAGTGCAAGCCCCGACACCAAGGTCGCCCCGAAACCCATTTCGAGGAGAGGAAAGTATAACACGCCATTATATCAATAATCGCCCTCGTGTTAAGACGACAGGAAAAAAACACTTTATCTGGCACACAGCGCGCCTCCCGCGCTCGCTACTTTCTCCGTAGCACTTTGAGCCTGCCCGACGTATCTGAACGACCATAAATTTGCCCGCCCATTAGCCGCTCCAAGTGTAACGCACTTTGTATTGCTCCCGGGTGATTTTAACAACCGCAAGAAACAACGCCCCCAAGCTTCAGCTTTGGGCAAGGTAATGCTTTATCGGTAGGACAATAAATTCCGTTCAATTAACATCATTAGACTCAGTTTTAGCATGGGTATGTTCCAATCGTACAATTCATCACAATATATCAACAATTGATGAATAAAATCCCCCACAACTATCCGCAATTGTAACTATAACGATACAGATTGATTGTAAAATAAATTCAAAGAAAAAAAATTCCGAAAAATCCGAATAGCTTACTGTAACTTTTAAGTGGACAGTTATCACGAAGTAGAGGCGGTGGAGAGTACTGTAAAGTGTGAAAAAAACGTCCGGCGCGTTTTGAAAAAAAGAAAATAGGCCGCACGATGAATGAACCTAATCAGTGGCACCGGTACGGGCCGCGGACAGGTCCACTTCAGAGTCTAGTGGACAACAATGCGGCAACTAATGTACGTGAACGCAGTGTCAGTGGAAGAATTTTATTCCTCGGATAATAAAAAGTGCGGGCGATTTAATTAATAAATTATCCCGTCGAAGGACAACGAGGAATCGCGATTCCTTCCGGGGGGGTGGAGTGTGAATGAATTCCGGCATCCGTCCTTTTCCTGTGAGTGTCGCTTTTTCGGGAACCCCACTCCAGATTAAACCCGGATTCCCCGCGAGTCTGGCGTTCTTTGAAATATTTTAAAACCGGGTTATTTCTGAAATCGTCCCCGTCGGGGAAATGCGATTCCTCGGACGCGTTTCTTCACACTCTGCGGCAAAACGGGCGGTAAATTAGGATTGACATAACTCTCTTGTGGTCTGCGAGGGGTTGGAATACCGTAGATTTCGTGTGTTTCCGTCTCCTCTCGCTGGTTTGGTCTTTTTGTAGACCGGTTTCGGCCGCTCGCCATCTTCAGTTGCGGTGTTTGTCACTTTTGGCACTTTGGATGTTATTTGGCCATCCTCACTGCACTGTCACTGTCACTTGTACTGTGGTGGTTGTTTGTCGTGTGTATATATACGTGTCTTGTTATTGTGTTTTGGGGATGTTGTTTGTCTTCTTTGTGTTCTTGAAAACCTCCATATTCTCTATTTCACCCATCTCTTTGCCTTTCTTGCCTGGGTGTATTTTTGTTAATACATTCGTTGAAGCTCATTGTCTCGTGTCCGGAGTGGTTGGCAAAGTTGTATTCGGTTTTATATTTTATCGCTTTTACGCGTTCTTTGTATCTATCCTCTATCTTCCGCACATTTGGCCGATGTATACTTCGTTTTATTGTTTGAAAAAGAGGCCTGTTTACCGAGCTGCTGCTGTGACACTGTCCACATTTGTTTTCTTTCTTCATTATTTCTCTGTTTTCATCCCTCTTGTTCGACCTTTCTTGTCGTCACTATATCATCTTTTCTTTCATTTTCGTCGTTCCTCGTTTCTTCACGCCTTTCATTCGGTATTTTTTGTCCTTTCGTCCCATTACTATTTTCTTATTACACGTTTTCTTTTTTTCGTTGCA
This sequence comes from Lethocerus indicus, assembly GCA_019843655.1. Classification (NCBI taxonomy): domain Eukaryota; kingdom Metazoa; phylum Arthropoda; class Insecta; order Hemiptera; family Belostomatidae; genus Lethocerus; species Lethocerus indicus. The sequence continues at coordinate 4,884,852 of JACDQD010000011.1, forward strand.
TGGTCCCTACACGTGGAGGGACAGGGATAGGGAGGGTGCTTTCCCGGAAAACGAGATAGATTTTCCATTACCGAAATTCTCCGGGAGAAAGAATGAACCGACGATGAACAGGGGGAAACTAGTTCGGAATTTTAAGTTAATTAACCATTCATGAGGGTAGTATTGAGAAAGACAATGAACTATGGAAAATACTCGCCCCACAAGTACCCAATTATAAATACTTTATGGCTACAGTCCCTGAAGTTTCTTGAGTTGTAACGATCGCTCATAGGTTTAAATTTCCCTCGTATGCATCCTATGCAATGTTAATAAATTAAATCTGCAGTTCGAATAACGCCTGCCAATCCCCGACGCCCTCAGCGATTTAAAAATAGATTCCAGCTCAGAGGGAAAGCCATTACAGACCGAAATCGATACCAATTAAGATCTGGGCAATTAAACCTGCATTGGGCCCACGCCCCGGGGCGGCAATCTGACGAAACACTCAGGCGAAACTGCCGAGGCAACCGTTCGCACGTTCGCAGCACTGCCTCCGCAATTTAAATATGAAACAATGGCCCCAGGAGAAAGAGAGAGAGAGAGAGAGAGAGAGAGAGAGAGAGAGAGAGGGAGAGAAAAGATAAATTGGATGACGCCAACTCGTGTTCAGTTCGGTTGCACAAGCCCCGGCGAGTTACATACTAAGCGCCAGATATTGGACGGTAAGAGCCCAATCAAGTCGAAAGCGGACATTATAAGATATTTAACTGGCAACCGTACTAGCTGGGGAATAATTTATCTCGACGTGCACATCAAATATGAAATACATTTATACTGTCCTATCCTACTGTGTTGGTTGTGACATTAAATATCGGGATGCCGCACAGAGTTAATAAAGGCATTTTCCAATATGCGTTATCAGATGGAGTTTTATTCTAATATACATAAAGTATACAGGGATAGGGCGTTTTTCTGGAAAAGGAGGAAAGAAAAACCAACGGCAAGAATAAGCCACCCGCCAGGTAGTATTGACAGCAAAACTTTCACTAATGCCACCCAGAAAAGATAATGAACTAAAAAAACTGTACAATCATAAGCTATTATTATTTATGGGAAGAATTTAAGCCGATATTTAAACGTTAAAACATTGTTTTGGGACATGTTAAAAGACTTTTATCGCCCCACCATCGTTCAATTACACGAAATTTCACACATCTCTTTGGGCACGTAATATTGATCTTTTTTCAGGAATTGATCTGGTTCGGCTGTCGGTAACCAACCCCGCAGTATTAACTAGACCGAATTGGTTTTGGTGTCTTGTAGATTACGCTCTGTAAGAGACGTAACGAGGGGGAAACATGACCTGTTCGAGGACTACAGGACGGCGTCCATCAAAAAGCATCGCTCGAGCACGGAAACTCCCCGGGGGAGAATGGGGCAGTTAGGGGGCTTAAAATATCGGCGGAACTGTCCACCTGCGCCGATAATAAATTAAACAAATTGTACAATTGTGGCTTTACTTTCTCCGCTCAGATTCCGAGATATGCACAAATAACCTTCTCCCTTTCGGCCTCGCCGGGGGCGGCGATTGGATAATCCGGCCAACAGTCACTTCTCTACCGAAATAGAAAGTGCGCGCTATAGTTTTTTTTTTATTTGGTCTCAGACAGATCCAATAAATCCGATATTCCGGTAAAATTCAGATGCCCGAAACAGATTCGAAGGGGCTCGATCGGTTCAGACGATAGAGGGGAGAAAGGGCCGCTGCGGATATTTGGAAAAAAAAATATTTCGCGCCTTATCTATCTTTGGATAAGCCGTTCGGACGATCTTAACTGTATCGAACGGACATTAGAATGGGGGAGACTGGAGGATCGTTTCTGGCATTCCGTTTCGTACATGATAACGTTTTCCCCGTACAATACTCTCTAATGTGCCTTGAGGGATGCAGAAAACTGTAATAATGATGGACTTGATAATTTCTCGGCTGCGGGCCTTTCACTAAATTGATAAAATGGCCTCTCCCCTCCCACCTCAGTGCATAAATTGGCGTTATGTTCGAACGAGATCCAGATACCGGTCTCAAGGAAGCGTCGTCGGCCGTCTGTTGCGCACAACGTATTACCGGAGTGGACGTTTTGTACGAAAAATTCGAAACCGGTACCGTGTAATTCTCTTCCGGGCGGAACACAATGCGGCGCGTACAATGACACTTTCATGTGACACGATCAGTCACATTTGCTCTACGGAAAATCGATTGCACTATTGATAGGGACCAATATTATACTGGAATATTATATACATATTTCATCAAAAGCAGTACCGTTGTCTACTAAGTTTATTCTCTTCTTCGGGTGGTAATTGTGAAATTTTTACTTTCATTACTGTCCGGCGACCGGTTCTTTAACCTTAAATTCTGGACTGAGCAATTTGGGCCCGGATATCATAACATTTGGTTCCCAATTAAAATCTAGCGGGGGAAAAAAATCCCCCCGAATTACACTCTCCCCGAACCTTTATGTTGCAAGCGGGTTTCGGAATAAATCACGCCCTAACTGTGCCAGGGTCTCCATGAGTTGGACTGATAAAGTTCATAAGGAGGATCACGTATCTTAAATGTAAGATCGGGGGTCGACGCCCCCCCCGGGCCCACTCACCGTTGCCCAACCGAGAGGGTTTCTCGGACTGGGATCCTCCGCCCTCCCTTCGGCCGATGCGTGTCGTCCTTGCACTTTGGTGGGGCGGTCCGGGCGACTCGTGCGGGCCCCATTGACGGACGCGGGAGCTTTCGACGCCCCGTTTCGTGACGGTTGTCGGGAGCCATTGATTTAGTGCCCCCCAAGACCGAGAGCTATTATTAGCAGCGCCCTTTCAATTCCAGATCAGAATTTCGCTTAGGGATCCCGAAAACGAGCTTAACATCGCATAATGCTTCGTCGTATTCATATACTACTCTTAGCAGGTTTCTGCCCACTCGCCATTCACTCCACGTGAATATTTGGCAGTCATACTCCCATATAAAAAACAGCCATTTTAAATAAATAATTTTGGAATATAGGATTTTTGAGGCTGTGTTTCTTTTTCCTTCCCCATTAAATAATAAGAGGGTGTAAACTTCTGAATTAAAAAAATCCTGGCCACGTTGTGGGAACTTGTTATTTCATTATATTTTTAAGGCTGCATATAGCGAGCGTGCATTTCATAAGTTGCAAGACCAATTAGGATTGGATTAATTCAAACAATTAAGACTGCATTTTGTATAGGCTGCCTGCGAGTTAATAAAGTTAAATTTTTTTGCTTAACCACTTACACTAATGACAATGGCGATAGGCCTAACACGGGTAATTTCACACGAGAAAGGACAGAGGACGTGTCACATAGAGAGAGCGTCGTTTCAAACCTCCACACTAATAAAACTGCAGACTTGTATTATGCGTGCGCGCTGTTAAATTGAATTAGAAAGCAAAAAGTAATCGGAGGCCTGGCACAAAAATTATACAAAATATAGTTGGAAAATTTCATTTGAATAGCCGCTGTACTAAAATGCCGGGATAATGTCGGCTAAGTGAAACTACATTGGTTCTGCGCTTATTGCCCTAAAGGAGACAAAACGTTATGCAGTTTGAAAGCAGAACTACCAAATAGGATATAATAGCAGAAGGACTGAATATTAAAAGGCACCGGAGAAAGTTAACCTAATGGTTCGGTTTCGAACTTCCGATTTCTTCCTGGTGTATAGGAAAAAAATTGCGCAGTAATTTTACAGTAAATAATATCTTAATTTTAAATAGCTGCACGACAGCTGACATTTTATACGCGGGGAGTTTACTTTGACGGCAATTAAAGCCCGACAATTTTTCAAGTCGAGCGGGATTTCGGAAAAGTGAAACCGGTCCCGGAACAGGGTTGAAAGCGCGTGCTCTCGATTATTGCTAATTTCAGGAGTGTTCCTCGTTTTTTAATGGCTTTATATATATTCAAAGAAGCGGCTAAATACACACACGCATTGGTTGTGTAAATAAAAATCAAAAGTCCTTCGAACCATTCTCAATGCCCCGATTTGGGGTATGTTTCAAATCACACCATTCACCATGAACGTACAGACAGTCGATGAACTAATAGAATCCCGGTTCCTAAATTTTCATCCCCGCCTCACTGCTCATCCTAATTAACTCCCATCTGTTACCCATCCATTATACGGGCTTAAGAGCCACTGGCTTAGAGGTTTTCTGTAGCCTATTATTATGTAGTACAATTATTATGGTGGCTTCTTTATCGAGACAAACAAGTTATATGAAGCAAACCTTCCGCAATTGTACTTGTTGATTGAGCAATAAATAAAAAGGGAACAAAAAAGTCCTACACCCTTCGATAATTCAAGAATTATGCAGTGTAGTAGATTTTGAATATGGTTTTGTATTCAAACGTTTTTCAGGATTCATCCAAACAATTTCCATCGCGTATTAAACTGTCTTGTATTATGCGATATATCTCAAGGATGCAATAACAGGGCAAACCAAGGGATTCCTGTCTGAGTTGGCTAAATGAGCCGTTTAAGGAGGCCAATAACTCTGCCTATGCGGCAATGACAATTGAACATTTGGGGCAGGGTTAATACCGTCCGGGTATAGAGACAATGATGGGGTTCTCAGCTATGGGCCTCGGTCGGCCGTTAGAAGGCTACCGACAAGGCGAGAGAGAAAACAGAGATAGGCGGCCCGACAATTAGCCTCCTCCTGCAGACGCAATCACTTCTCGCCAATATTGCACTCTTGAGTCATCCTGCAAATTGCAGCCCCTCTCTAGACTCGGCGGTATAGGCTACGACGCAGAGCGCACAAAACTGAAGACGCTCACTTTCCAATCTCCAAGGAATGTCTTCGGTTCAGAATGAAACGAAGAGTAACATAGTCGGTAAGTAACATTAAAAAGTCGGTAGCGCTTTTTGATACGGAATGAGATGCCACTTTTAAAATTTAACCTCCTGAATTTGTTCTTCAAACTGGGGGAGGGGGGTCAACCAAACCGAAAAAATATCGACGAAATCCAAACTTTACAGTCGAAAATATTAAGGAAACCTAGTGCATCCACCCTACTATGTCTCCAACCTCAGCCTGCGTACAGATCTTAAAGCTCCATTTGTCCGAGACCTCGCCCTAAAAAAACAGCCCACCATCATGATCCAACGGTATAAACCCTACTATCTTCTGATAACGCAAGAGTTCCTTACAGGCGCCTGTAGGAAGTATCCGCGTTATCTAAATATGCAAGAAAAATAGAAAAATGGGGAAATCAAGTGGGTTTCTCTTCCATTATTGTCTACTCGTTATTAGTTCTACTTCAACTTTTCTTCCTGTACCTTATCGAAATGCGATATTCGATTAAGGAGGCCTCAGTATGCGGAAGCTCCAAGGCCGGAGAGTTCTACGTTAAGAATTAAACGCGACGAGATCCACCGCGAGTTGAAAACGGTGGGAGGAAGAAAAAGTTCTGACATTTAAAAGATATTTTTGAATGATTGGATCGGGCGCGCCGTCGCCGAGCTTTAAGTTTAAGGTTGGCCGATCGGATCCTTCGCATTCTTCTTTCCCCCTTTTTCTTTTATCCCGCGGCGGCCAAAGGTCAATCGAATATCCCGCGGGAGCGCCTCGCAATTAGCGGGGGATAGAAGACGTGTCCTTGGACGGCGGAGTTTACCGAATACACGTAGCCGTGGGATCGCCCCGGCGAATGAAAGGGAGTGGCCAGCCAAAGTTTACCTTTCCCAAGCATCCGACTTAGCCGTACTAATCTATCGTACAGAACCGTTCGTCCAATGTTATGTTGTGCGATTTTGCAATAGGAAATCCTTGACATTATTAAAATGCGCTCGATATTTGTATGAGAAAATAATAACGGAGTTCGGATAATTTTAAATTATCGTACACGCCGCTGCACCACCTAGACGCGAATTCGAAATTTGTATTTCACCGTTATGATGTCATCGCTGCATTCAACAACATATATACGAAACATTATTAAATATAGTTCAAAATAAAATTATATTTCTTATTAATTATAATACGCTACCGCCGATTAGGACATTGAGAGTGATTATTGTTTTCATTTCGATAGATAAGAAATCACACTCTGATTTGGACGGAAATTTTGACGCAAAAGTGTTCGACCTCGTTTGCGAAATTCTGATGGCTTTTCCGTTGTAACTGGGCTGGGTTTCGAAATTTTCCTACCGTGGTCGAATTCAAATCGACCGTAACGAATCTCCCGCATCCAATCCTCCTCTTTTCCCTTTCTTCCAGCCGGTGCCAAACGTGCAACTAAAAGTACCAAAATCCCTCGGGGCCGTCTGAGGCTTTAAGATTTCTTCACCTACGGGGAAGGGGAATGAATTGAATCCTGAGGCCGATTCCTCGTTCCGGCAGTCGTGAAAGCGTCATGAGACCGAAAAATCGCTAAACGCGAGCATTTATTTTTTTCGAAGTGAAATGGGAGGGAGTTTCTTCGATACTTTTGATTTCCACGGAACCCGCCCGAGGTTTCTTACGGACATTCCCCCAGCACTGGAATTTATTGACATCGTTAAGCGAGCTGATATCGATTATAACATAATTAGGTGGGTTTAAAATGTTCTATACATCTACTTAACATTAAATTTGTTTATGCATATTACTATCAAATTAAAAGTGTACTACTTATAACTAAATAGTCTGCTGAATTGTCAAAAATCAACCAGATCTTAGGAAACCATTATATTTTTTTAGCTAGCGAATGTTTTGCTCTCAATACTGCCTGGCGACTGGGAACACATTATGAAACAAAACGTAATTTTTATTATATTTATGGCGGGGAAAACTATCTATTACGAGTTCCTTCTATAACGAACTTGAGATCTTGACTGCATCCTCTCAGCTGATTTTAGAATTATTTACTATTACTTTTATTTACCTAGGGCTATCAATGGTATTAATTCCTCTCGATGAAATTTGTAAGAGAGGTTCATCATAAACACGAGAAAATCAACCGGCCGTCAACATGAATTAAACGGGGTTTGCGCCAAACTCCAGAACATTATACTGTAGGGAACAGAACAAGTTCGTCCGTTTAGAACGAGCAAATGTTCCATTTGTAACGTGATCCAGCGTGAGCACTTTGCGAATTAGCGGACTGCGAAATTGAGGCGAAATTTGCTGCCCGAATCGGAATTATACTCGAGCGCCGGTCTATTGCCGGCCATTTGTCACGATCGTGGAATTTACAAGCGGTGTGTACACTCGAGGGGCCCGAATTACAGCGATAGTAACTGACTACAATTTGAACTACAAAATCTCCCGTCTACGGCACCGTTTAACAGGAGAGCCCCCCCCCCCCTGAGGGATCAATCTCACGACTGTTGAACCCTTATGAAACACGAGGTAATTTTCTCCCATAACTCCAGCCGGGTCTCAATTTTGAAGTCTCAATCGACCGAACCAAGCCGAGATTGCCGGTCGTTTAGAGCTTCAATCGACGGTCGGACTCTAATTCGATTCAATTTGTAGATTCGGGTTCGGGAAATTAGTTCGAAATTGACGAATGTTTAACAAACTGTGGCTCTCCCTTGGGAGAGTGTCCGTTGTTTAACAAGACGTGTCCGATCACCAGGATTTGTAGATTTTAGAAACAAAAATGAACTGCATTATAAACTAATAAGTACTGCACAAAATCTTGGCTCAGCATGCGGCAAACGAAGGAGAAAAATAATAAACTGGGAAAACCAGACTTGAACTAATAGGCCTAATTCAGGCCTTTTTCGGCCGCGTTCCGAAGTGTGAAAAAAATTCTGGCGATTCCACGCACAGCCACGAATCATTAGAATATTCACATTTGAAAGCCGGACTAAGAGAAAGGCCTTTAAAAAATAACAATATCCTAACAGCGTATTTTATTCTTGGCCGAAGTACCGTTGTATTTTCGATTAGTCCCGCTCGTCGGTATTGTTCGCCGACAAAGGAATTTGAATGGTAATTTCAGATTCAATCTCTGGCCTGATAACAATAATCCGATAAATAATAAGAATAAGTCGTCCCGCCATCACTGGTTATCGTGGGCGACGCCCAAGCGCCATATAGCTTTTTACCCCACCGTACGAAGATGTACTGCAGATGCGCAACGCGCCGTAAATAAAGGAACCGAACCTTTTATAGGCGACTAATGAACCGGAAACGCGGCTTGTTCGGAAGGGATCGGCCTATCTCATTTTCGCTACATAAATTAAATACAGGAAGGGCGGAAGGATAGGGGAAGAAAAACTGACAAAAAGCTGTTTCTGGGACATTGGGACCGGGTTGTTGCCTATGTATCAAAAAAGACAGGGCAGGAGCATTCTGTCAGCACTATACTCGGCAGTGACAGCCTGGTGCCGTGTTACTGACGGAATTGTCACTGACGTTGGCCAAGAAGTGAGACAGTGAGTGAACAGTGAATGGGCGAAGGGGCTTGAACAGCGTATGGGAGACTCGATAGGCCGTGACTAGAGAGGGACGGCCTCGGTCAAATCTTCGGAGTCACGCCCAGCACTCTCGAGCTTAACGACCCCCTCCTCTTCTGCCAGGTGTCTCCATATCACCGGGTCATCGGTTAGGTGTAAAACGGATCCTAAGCAGGGTCTCCGAGTAGACTGGATTTTAATTAGTTCAAGGCGAATTCTCGGTTAACATGAACCGCTTGCACCAAAATCGGTTTACTAGACTGAACAGATGCAGTTTTTTTCCTCTTCAGCCTCTGGTTCTTAACTAATTTTCTCTTCTACATCGTGGGCCAATTCTTGTTGGTTTCTCACAGCGAATCTTCGTTAGGAAAAACTCTTCTGGTTTCCGAGCAAAGCACTATATCCCAGTCCCAACAGGTCCGCCTTGCTTATACTGTCGGTTGGAGGAACCTCTCGGGGGGAAAACACTTTAATCTATAGTTAAAGTGCATCACTAGGAATTGTCTGAACGCTTTATAAAGGGCTGCCGTAGTATTGACTTGGGGCGTTCTGCAGCCTTCTGCTATGACGATATCTCTTCTGGACATTTCGAGGACACACCGAGAGTTCATATAGCCACGTAGTAGATATCCGTGCCATTATTCTTTCAACTTATTAAGCAGAAATATATTCGCTAAAATCGATTCCATTTAAATAGCGTTTGGGCAAATAAATAAATGATTGGGAAACATAGAGTTGCGATATACGGAGCGGTGCAAATCAATTTCGGTATGCGGAATGGCCACGGGCCCGGAGGGCAGGGCTGAATGCGATTGAATTCATGAAAAAGGGTTATGGCCTAAGTGAAAGCGCTCAATTAAAATCAGATCCAGAGGAATGAGCATTGTACAGTAACTCGTTTGGAATAATCAGATGGTACGGCCGCAAGCTTTTGCTACTACGGCCGTGGTGTCGGAGGCCCAAGTACGGGGGGTCCTGCCACCGGTCGCTATCTGATCCAAAGATATGTGAATTACTCTGCACAACCGTTCGCAAATATAAAGTGCTATCTACTGGCACGATGGTGTCCCGTTTTACATAATGCGTTTTAAACAACAATGATTGTACTGTACATTCTTAAACAATCTATCAGTCTTAACTCTCATTCAAATATCTCCCGCGGCATAATTCCGTTCCCATCATTTATATTCGTAAAATATTAAATAATCTTATATAAGATATTGGCACAACCTCCGGCAGTCGTGGGAAAGAGATATTGTTTACATTCCTGACTTATATACGTTATCACTAAATGTATGATAATATCCGAACTTATGTGAGGAAAGAAGTTGTTTCAATGCAAATATAAGCATTTATTTAAGCGCTTGAGAGTGTCTAGGAACATGCCACATTTCTCTGTACTCATTCAGAGTATGGAGCCTGTCCCTGAAATGAGCCTATAGACGGAGCTGTGTGTTTTTGACATTTCAGAACGTATGTTAGTGGGGACGCGAGAAATCGTAATATCATCAGTATATCTCCGATGCTGTGGTTTCATTCTATGCTAGACCGGTTATGGCTTCTCACCAACTCTTCAGTATTCAGTCAACTGAGAGCGCCGGATGTTCTGAACAAAATTCGGAAGGGAGGGATACCCTAGGGGAGGTGTGACCCGGGACGCTGATGACCGAACGGATAAGGACAACTGAAAGGACAACAATGGAGGTTTATCTAACTGGGAGTTGGAGGCGGAAAGAGGGCCGGCTCCCGGATAGACCGCGCGGGGCGCCATTAGCGCATCGGCTGTATCGATGCTTTCCACAGGATAAAGCCCGAAGCCCCCGCCGAGGGGGTGGCGAGGACTTTTACTTCCGCGTGACGTCACCGGCGACCGCTCTGACGTCACGAGCGACATTTGCGACGACACCGCCGGCCGCGTCGTGATCGCCGGCCCCGCCTGACCTTTGACAAGAAAGATTTCCTCCTTGTGCCAACAAAATGTCACGAAAAATGTGTAGTCGAAATCGTCCCGGGCGGGACGGCACGATTCCAGTAGATAAGTTCCTGCTTAAATTTAAATGAGTCTTTCACAACTGAAGTAACCGGCCGGATTCGGTAACACGCTTTTTGAAATACAATAACGTAGTTATATATTGAAATGTTAGAGAGCGAACGGCGAAGACTTTCATCATTGCGATTGACTTTCTCGACAGTTCTTTTTTCGAAGTCCCGAATCGGGATCTCTGTTCCTCGTGCGCCCACGAAGGTGGTACCATCTCTGAAATGAAAGTTAATGCCAGATTTGATACGAAGATGTTTGTTTAAAATAAAAGGATCGACCAGTCGGAAATAGTCCGTACCCGGGAGGGCCCCAGAGGGAAAGGGCTAAAACCATTCCACTGGACCTCGCTAGGGTGGTTTCCAAACTCAGGAAAAATCCCGGATTAGGACAACATAAACAAGGTTATCCCCACAGTATTACGCGATCCCACCAGAAGTCAGTGATATATTATTGTCGTTGAAAAGAAAACAGTTATAACATTAAAACAACTCTAAATAATAAGAGTGGTTATGGCACCTTTTTACCTTGTTGCCCAACTAATTGCAGCGGTTTTTCAAATTACGGTCCTCAAACAAGACCCGCTTACGAGACCAGACTTTTCAAAACAAACAGCCTCCTAATATACCAGATTATCCTAATATATTATATCTCTCGATCTCCGATTATAATGAGCGTAAATGACAGACCGGAGAGTGGAACAATGGGCTGGCTCGGTGTGGGGTGTGGGGGACTGGCAACATAAAAGAAATACACGTTTCATTTAAAACGGCCCATTTATCCGGCACGATCTCGGTGGCTGCACTTTGCTCCGGGATTCGAAAGTAAATTCCTCGCCGTCTAGATAGAGTGAGAGAGGGATGGAGGGATGGAGGGAGGGGCTGAATAGGCCAATCTTTAGAACAGCGCGGGGGCGAAAGATCGCGTCTCCTTGATCTTAGGCTCACGGTAAGGCCGCGTTGGGGCCCGGGCGGCGCCATCTACGAGATACAGTTATACAAGGAGACCACCCCATTATTTAGCACCGTTCGGCTAGAGGTCCGGCGCGGGTTCAATGCTTCGGGTACGAACGTCCTTACGATCGGTGACGCGAGGTTTTTCTCGTTTTCAAAACGCCTTTTTCGGAAAACCGAGCGCCGTTCCGCGGAAAGGATAAAGTGGGACAAGGGAATAGTAAGTACCAAGGACGGAATCGCGTTTTTAATTCCTTTCCGTAATTCTACTGCATTTGAGAACACGTAGTACTATCGTAGATTCTACCTCCTCTCGCTGGTGAGATCATTTCCTAGACCAGTTTCAGAGCATCCTGTTTGCACTTGTACTGTGAATTCCAACCCCTCGCTGACCACAAAGCAGGTATTCCAACTTAGTTTCTTTTCCACAATCCGTTTAAATCTGTATTAGACGATTGCACGATGAACGTATTTCTAAATTTAAAGGTGCCCCACAGAAATCCGACCCCCGGACTACGATTTCCTGGTTCCAACTTTCTCGAGGCACATCCGCGATCGCTTCTCGGTACGAAGAAAGTCACGCCGTGGAATATACCGCGAAGGAATTCCCCGTCTTTTTTTCTTCATATCCATATTGTTTTTCCCCCTTCCTCTCTTTTTTCTTCTTTTCCCAGCAGAGACACTGTCGACACCGTTTGAGGCTAAAATAAGAAGGCGGCGTTTGATTTTTTGCTGCCGTACCCGGTTTCAGCCAAGAAAGCCCTAGGGGGGGAGGAATTAATGCGGCGATGGAAAAAAAAGAGAAAAAGGAAATGGAAATATTTAATCGGGAATAAATAGGAGGGCGTGCCCGTGGCCTAATGGTCCCGCTTCGTTGGCTTCCCTTTCAATAGAACCGGCAATATCTCAATAGGCTACCGGTATAAATACGCCCTCAGGATTTACGTCCGACGTATGCACGAAATCAAAATTTTCCCTCAATCACCGCTGTACATCCAGACTGTTTAATATGGTCTGTAGAAAAGTTCCCGGATTTATGCAACGGAAATATATGTAAACACATCCGAGTTTTCGCTACCTAACAGCGTGGCATTAGACACCAGCTGAAGTAAATACATGCAAATTATGCCAAATACCAGTTTCTAAATTCACATAAGTTAAAAATGGGCACTAAGAGGAACAAGACCAATTAAATCAAAGACCTAACTGTTGTTTGTCTATTACCGGGGAATTGTTATAGAATAATTTAATTATGATTCACGCGATATTAAATGAGTTAACCGCAAATTAGTGTTACGATAGATGCGGCACACGCAGATGATATTACCTATTTACATAATGTTTGTATACATGCATTTTTATACGAATAATTATCTTCACTTATAATGTAATTATTACGCTGACTAATTACTTAATGGATAAAATGAAAACTACTCAAGTAATCTGAAGAAGATGTCGCTTCTAATGGCGTCCAGGAACACATGCGGAGAACGTACCTGAAAGAAGAAAAAATGGAATTAATTAAGTGAACATTGCTATTACAATTGATTATTAATAGACATTACTATTTGTATTATTGGATCAATTGACAAGCCCCTTGCTTTATAACATAGTTTTTTCAAAAACACAAAACATTGTGTGTTTTGCTTTCAATGCTGGTTCTTTAGCCTCAAATTCCGAACTAATTTGATCTTATTCATTATGGGCTGAATCCTAGGTTTCTTAGGGAAACGATAGCGTTGTCTACTGACCTCGCAGAAGGGAAAACCCTAATCCACATGAACGGATATAGTGTATAAATTGAAGATGGATAGCCCTACAAAATCGTTCTCATTATTAGTACGCTAATAAATGCCATTCACCGATTCGAAAATCGGTCCGAGGTCTCGGAATCCGGCGGTTCTGAATTCATATTAAGAAGGCTAAAAAAAGAAACCGTTCCCAACCGGTTTCGGCCCCTAGCGGATACACTTTGGGACCAATTAAAGCCGGAACGGTGCCTGTTGAGACTGCTCGGTGCCGAAGGGGCAATTGCCGTTGAACTCCCCGGGTAAGCCGAAGGAGCATCATGCTCGTTGGTAGGATGTCATCGCCCTCGGTCTCAACATGACATGAAATTGTCTCATAACTGTCACCGGGCTCGTATTTCATCCGGTTTCACACGGCTTTCGTCGAATCACAAAAATACTGTCGTAGATTTCTTTTTCAGCACACGACAATTAGATTTCGCGCTAATTTTCTTCCTACCACCACCTTAATTGCACTGAAAGGCGCGGACAAACAGGAAAGGTTCCGTAAGGAGGCCCAGACAAGGAGACTGTTCATAATTTATAAACCGCTTCTTTTCAATTAACCGATTTCTTTTAGGAAACGTCGAAACGTTTGGACTGTAAAAATCGGAACATGGAAGGACGTTACGCGTCAATATTTCGAGAATTTACATGGTTTTTACAGCGTTCCTGATTTCAATTGAATTGCTAAGAAAAAGAAACCGTGAACTGTTTGCCTAACATTGTCACTCAATGTTTATTATCTACATTAATATGTAGAATGACGTATTTTTAAATTCGTATACACTGTATAGAGGCGAATTATAACGTATCTTTTCTAAAACAATTCTGGTGTTTACCTTTGTCATGTATGTATGTAAAGAATGGAATCGCTTTAAAATTATGTATAATTAATAATCTTAAAATTGGAATCATTACAATATAAATATGAAATAGGCAAAAAGAAGTTAAGAATTCTACAGCATATGTATGTGGAGAAGCTAAGAAACATCCTGAAAACCGTTCAGTTTCGTTGGGGTCAAAGAAACTGGTTTACTCTGGGCCCCGTCGTGTTATTACATTCCTATATTAAAATTCCTATTTATAAGAACACAAGAGCTGAATAAGAATTAAACGCCGTGCAGCATTCTTGATCATTTTCAAGACTCAACTATTTCATGAATTTTCCAATCAATATCGGTTAATTCGGAATTCCCTCTGGAAATATCAATCGCTCAAATTAATTGAATATCTGAGCCAAAGAAACGCAAGTGATAATGCCTTATAATATTTCAGATTAAGCGAGGATTAACTCAACTTTTTCAACAGAAAAAATCATGAAACCTTTAAAACTCTTTTATCAAGTACAGGTCTTTTAACAGGTCATCGGTGAACCCAGTCGGTAAAAAAATCCAGTATGGATTTTGGGTCAAATAAGAGGAACTGAAAATCGGAAATATAGTAATAATTTCCTCGCCCATTGCACCTTACAGAAATGAGGTAGTGGCGTCAAAGTAATAGTGGAAAATAGACAGGAACACTTGACTCGGAACGACAGGAGCGTCCCGCCCTAACAGCTGTTGGGAGCAAACGAAGCCCTTTCTCTCTCTCTCTCTCTCTCTTAACTTATCTAATCTCCAGTATAAAAAACGGCTCAGAGAGGCGGACAAAAAGTTTCTAAAAATGCATCACATGTGACGACGCTTCCCCGGAGGTCGGCCTACGGGCGCACATGTTTCACTTCAACTTTACCCAGAAACGACAGTAGAAATAACCCGGGCTCTATTTTCGGCAGGTGAACTCTTGATGCCGTATATAGAAAACTTTGGGCTAACCAAAGTTATAATTCGAAGATGATAAATTTAAACTTCAATATTCACTCAGGACATCATGAATATTAATTCGATGGTACAACAAGTACATGCAACATTGAAGCCAAATTGAGACCAAATACAATTAAAGATTATGAACATATCTCTACATATAGCTAATTATGGACGCAAGAAAGTATCGTCGATGCCTTAGTACGTTTACATAGCATTTAAAAAAGTAGTCAGAACATCGGTTTGATGATTGACGAGTAATACGAAATAAACTATCAAGAGAATATATCAGAAAGTAAATCATTCAATATGTTGAATGGCGTAGTTGAGTTAAATATAAAATATTAACATTATTTTTATTATTATTTATTTTAATTTTGATAACGATTTGAAAACTAAAAATTTTAACGACCTATCGATTCCTATATTTCAAAAAGTAATAGGGTATAGTTTATTAAAAATAGGAAATAGTACGCGGAGACCGCCCGGGCTAGAAAGCTAGAAACGGATGCGGACCGTTATTCTACAGGAGAAGGACCGAGTTAGCTGTTTATCCGGCGAATGGTGCGGGTCGTGTTTGGAAAATAAATAAGCCGGCTGTTTCGCAAATGAAGTGACCTCTTATTATAACTTACGGGGGAGGAGGCGGAAAGCATACTTTTCAAAGTTTAATGAAACCAAAGTCGATGGTGGGCGCCTTATGGACGGTCGAACGCGGCCGATTTAATTGCGATTTGTTATTACCCCGTCCGGTTTTACAACAACACTAAATCATTATATTCTCTCGACGAATAAGCAGTTTATTTTATATGGCAAACGATTTACCGTCAAAGAATACGTTATATCATACTTCGTATATTCTGCTCACACTATTCCTCCACTGATTGTTTAGTTTTAGAAATATTCCCAATTTGGACGGAATCCAACGCGTCCAATGCGCGCGTAACGGTTACAGAATATCTAGTACCAAAATTTCACTTTATAAAGTTTCATTTATACTAAAATATTATGTATGCTGCGCGTATAAATCATCCATTACAGGATGAAAAGTGGTATGTTTAATTAAGGAACGATTCACATAGAAGTTAAAATCTGATTATAAAATTATATAACATGTTATAGCGTAGGATGGGAAAACGTCCCGATGAAGTCATCTGAACTCTAGAGTAAGTAATGAACACAATCAACCTCATTTCTTAAATTATTGTTATAATTCTTTATTCTCTAGGTTTTAACGATCTAAGATTCTTTGCGAAATTCATTAAGCTCGGTCCGACCTAAATTGACGTAACTTGGCCGAATCTCTCAGGTATAAGACATTATGAAATTAAGAGTACCTTAATGATTTATTAACAAACATGCGAACAAATGCGCTTATGGACGCTCCTCTGTAACATAGTTGCACAAGTTGGGAAAAGTCTGAACTTTTAAATGAATTCGGGCAATCGACACGACACCAAACGGACCTTGTAACACTTTCATAGCCGATCGCTCGAATTATAGAAAGATCGACTGTTGATATTTATAGATCTCCAGTGCACGCATTTTGCAATTGGTTTTTTCGTAAGCGACAGAACCAGGATGGATTCCTAGACCTGACAAATGATAAACTCTGAAAGTAACGGGGAACAGTATCCTGAAGGTATATTTTTGGCTATCGCTTACGCTCAATGGCTCGTGAGTTCTATTCTCATACAAAGCGACAGCAGTGTATATGAGAGGAAAAACCACGAAGCGTTTTCACATTTTAAAGTTGAGAATTGCTCAACGCCTCCGCGGCTTCATTTGTATGTGGGGCCGGCGGCGCAAGTGGACCCGCGTGGGCCGATAGGTCGCCCCCTAGCAGCACTTGCCCAACCTCGAGCAATTTCAATTTTTCAACGTCGGCTGGGAAAAAAGCCGGGAATTCAGGACGCGGCAAGTGTGCCCACTTCTGACTGCAGCCGCTCCGCGATTTGTGTACGTTGGAAAACAAAAATAAAAGAAATAAATAAACGCGACCGCATCTAAAGAGGCCGCCGCCCTCAATACGCTATCTAATACCGGTAGGTTCATAGTGATAGCGACGTTGCACGACCAGTTGCAGACTTCAAGTGTGGTCTGTAATTCAGGCGCAAAGAATCAGAAATCCAAGTGCGTGAGTGGAATCCTCGAATCTCTCGACAGTACAAGAACGGCCGTTTGGGAAGAGCTGTATCGGCTGGCCACTGACTATTGAGTCACGGGCTCCTTCCCATTGGGAAATCGCGCCGATTTGTCAGGCTTCCGTGGGAACAAACGGCAGTAAAAAAAATATTTTTATACGACCGACCTCCAGTTTATTTTTGCTCCGGTTTGGTTTCAGCCGGATTGGAATTAATGGGCGGCAATTATTGCGTTCTTCTAGTCAAAATCACGCTGCATTGTTCAACCCAATTCGTGGGTTGGATTAAAATTCTCATCGTTGGAGGGTAATGACGTGTATACGAGAAGAGTCAAAAATGTTTGAACAGGTAATCCTGACCGAATTCCATCTAATCTTAACCCACTCTTATAATACGAAGGACCTTATAAATGTTTTCTTCTGCGAACTTCCTACAAGACTCTTTATTGTTTCTTGTGTTTTGTTGAAATTAGCGAGGCGCCTAACGCATTTCGCATATATATGGGAACAACCTCTGTTCCTGTTCAGTAAAATACAAATAAAATTGACAAATTAATTGCGACCATTGACTTCACTTAAGTAATCGTCAGGTTGCGTAAATTTATTCGGAAACTTTATCAGGAACTGAATTTGAGCGGAAGTTTCGAAAAAAAATGTTTTACGGAAGAGTGACTGCCAACGATCATTTTTGTGTTCGCGTTACGCTATAGGAAGTAACACATGAGTTGAACACGGCGTAATATGAAGAAATTGCTGATCGTGTTATTTTTTAAATTGAATTACCCACTGCGCTCTTGTGAAAGAAATCGCTTAGAAAATTAAGGCGTAAGATATTTAAATACTCTGAAAAAAAACTGTTCGGGAGTTGAGGAATTCCCATTTTCCAAACCAGAAAAACGTTTTTATCATTGAATTCCTACCATTACTTTCTTCTAACAGCAGTATGTTTTCGCAAGAATTATAAATATGATGATGATGATGGAGAATATAAAAAATTATTCGATTGTCTAGATGTCGACAAAGAATAGCGGAATGTTCAATTTCAAAATGATGAATGGTCTGAGGCGGATAGAACCAGATAAACGATTAGAGAAACAGTTTGAATAACTATCCTTTTGGCCTTTAAAATATGACAATTGTTATAAAATATAACGAGAACTCTAAATTTCTATATAGAATTCTAAATCTAAATTCATATAGACAAGATATTATTGAGAAATTGGGCAGAAGTTATGAGAATGTAAAAACCTTGCCGCTGTAAAAATAGCTGCCGTGTTGGAAAGACAAAACCGCGCACGGAAAAATTGTGGCAGAATAGAAATAATTCAACGACTACAATGGCGGTTTTACATTATTCAAAGGTGAACACAGCTCAAGAAGCCAGAATAGGAATGTCTGAACGCATGAGTTCACAGTAAAGTAATTTTATACGCTTGCATGCCACTTCTGATTAATCGTAACCAATCATACTGCACTGCACATAACCGCTGATACCAATTAACCCTGAAAGAATATGGTGGGAGACCGTGAATCAACTTCTAACCATCGTACAACGACGGAATGGTGACGAAATGAAGACCGTCCTGGAAATATAAATACCTGAGAATGATTAAATCACTTGATTACTTTCGAGGACTAGCGTAGGATCGCAGAGCCGCCTACTCGGTTAGTATAAATATATCTGCACTTATTATTAAATGGTGTATTTGAGAATGGTGAGGTTGGAATACATTCAAGGGATAATGTAAAGTATAAAGACATATCTGTCTGTAACAATTATTTTTGAAGTACAGCCGGGCTATGGCTATAAGCCCGGAAGAACAGAAATCTATGGAATCTAATGAATTAGGTAACATCGAATGGTCCTCTTAATAATATGAGATATATGAGATTTTCGGCTAATATGGCAGTAGTTTGAGAACAGTAGGGACAGTACTAATAATCTTTCATCAATAGTGAGACCACTGATGAAGTAATGCAAAAACCGGTCTATTTTCGGACCACCGAAGACGAGAACTGCGGGCCAGTCGTGCGCCTCGATCGCAGCTACAATTGAAAATAAGTCAAACGAGAGATTACCCTTTCGTAAGGTCGGTTTAAACGACCCCCGGCCCATTAATCGTCGGTGCTAGGCCGGTGTTTAGGGTTCAACCGGAGGAAGTTGCACAATCGGCACTCCTAGTGGGGGATTATTATTTATCAGCGGTGCTGAGACTCGTTGAAATTTATTGCTTGGGTCGAATCGGCCCTTTAGAATGGATCGGTACAGGAATCGCGTTTCGTAGCAGATTGCATTTCGATTTCAAATGTATTGCCGGCCGCGCCCGCCTCTCGCCCCCCGCTGTCGGAGCCAGTTTAATTACCCTTATAAATAAATGAGCGTTATAGCTAGGCCCAGTTCGTAATTATAAAACTGTTTCGAAGAGTTGCCTTCTCCGTTTTATCTATTCCAAACTACCACTTAGATACGCCCCGAAAAGGGAGTGGCTACGCGATTTAAATGTGAGAGAAAAA
The DNA here is from genome assembly GCA_019843655.1 of Lethocerus indicus. Lineage (NCBI taxonomy): Eukaryota > Metazoa > Arthropoda > Insecta > Hemiptera > Belostomatidae > Lethocerus > Lethocerus indicus. Next base: position 4,904,538 of record JACDQD010000011.1, read on the forward strand.
TAAATAACATTTTAGAAAAAAGTGGAAAGCCAGTAGGGCTTCCCCTCCGTTATTGTCTACTCGTTATTAGTCAATGCCGCTTATTTTATTTTACAGTTGTGACAATAAACCTGTGAAAAAAAAACCTTTATTAAGCTAAGTTCAACGTTGAATCCAATTGTTACTCATTTTTCGTAGTCACTGCTGTAAGAGAACAGTTGGAGCAGTGTGACGAATGTGATTATATTCGGAGGCACAAGTCGGATAAACTGTATTTAATCGATTGTCTTCGGTAATGAAATATAGAACGGTTTCTGAAATTGCTCGACTCAAACAATACTGACCCTCAAAGGGGAGGATACGAAATTATAAAATATATATTTTTATAATAAAATAATTTTGTTTTACATGTTGGTGCCCGTGCCTGCAGTGATCGACTAGTCCGGCAAGGCATAACGAGAAGTTTATATTATATGATCCGCTCAGCGGTTTTATTGCTAATAACTATTTCACATTTTAATAACCCCCTGTCCCACCCCGGCGCCGCTTTCACTTCACGTATTACGTACATAACGTCAGGTCGGGTATTATTGGGGCGAAGGCCCGACGACCTCAGCGGGGGGTTTCGGCCATTAGGCGGCTACAGTGCGTGCTGAGATCACCCCTATGAATCATTTGACTGTGCATTTTGTCGAAAGGTGACGGCACCGTTTGGGCACTTGAGGTACCCGGCCGTTGGGCAACCCGAGCCCGTTAAGTATCGTTTAGCTTCGGCGGTGGCTTACAATTAGAAACCGCCGGCAATATTATATACATATATAATATATGACATTGCGCAGGAGGATTGTTCCAAAATCTGTTTGAATGTATGTATTTCGAACTGCATACGCAATTTATATGGATTCGTAACTCTGGTACAAAATTCTATTCATAAAAAAAATTAATAGGCAATTCTAAGAAGGTCAGGAACACGGTCTATCAAAAGCTGTAGATCGGTAACGCTATTGCATGTTCAAGAACACGCCAGTTTGTACAGTCCTCATCACTTAATAATCTTTTTTTTTCATTTATTGGTATTCGCAACTACAATTTTTAGATTGTATCTAGTGACAGTGCTCTGACTTAACACTCACTCACTGAACTCTCGAAGGAGAAGCCACCCAATGATGGTACTCCCGCTCCTGCCCTTACTCAGGTCGTAAGGAAATCCCGTGGCCATCTCCGCTTTAGGCGACGCACGGGATTTTCGGGAAGGTGAAGCGAGGAAAGTTGTCGAATTAAGGGATTGGAATGAAGGGATAATTTGGAATGGAAGGATTTATACCGGGAAGATGCTAATTCTCGAAAGAATGGGACTTAGAATGGGGCGTTAGTAATTTTTCGAAGGATTACGAATTGCAAGGATTGGAGTCAATAAGAGTTAGACGGCTCGGTGGATCCCCACAGTTCGATTCCGTAGGCCCAGATAGGTTTCAGTACGCAGTTATAAATTAATAATTTGTTTGAGAGTGATAGTTTAGATCTGTAGTCGAGGAGTCTTAGTAGTAATTTGTAGCGTCGTTTCGTTCTGTACGTTTCAGTCTTGTATGGGGGTTCCATGTCAATCTTCTGTCTAAGAGTAGTCCCAAGTACCGCACTTGATTTTCAATAGGAAGTTGGGACCGGTTCAGGAAAACGGGAGGACAAGTTGCTCTTCTCAAAGTAAAAGTAACATGAAAACTTAATAATCTTGGGTTCATTTATCGGTTGGAAGGAATCACATGACAGATTATTATAGCCGGGGCCATGTTTATGCACCGTAGAACTAGCGGCCTATTACCGAACCCGGGGGGAGGGATGAGGGATACAGAAGACAGTTAGCAGTGCGAATGATGGCAGAAATTTTTCATTCGGCTGCCAATATATATATGGGGGCCGTGGCGGAACCAATGCGATCGATAACACGGGTCCTTCCATCACCTCTCTTTCAATATCCGACGTCGAGGGTACATGCCCAAAAGGGATTAGTGCCGCATAAACACACCCCTCTCTGCGCCCCCCCCGGCACTCAGCTCTCACCCTCCGAAACGACCCCAAACCCAGCTGTCCCGCGCTTAATTGTCTGCGTCCTCGACGACCCCACATCACCATCGACCGAGATGTCGTCGCCACAAAGAACGCCCTCCCAACGGAGACTTGTACTGAATAACCGATCGATAACAGCTACGAGTAATGAACTATTCGAAGTGTTTTCCCAATAACGCCGGCGTGGAACATCGATTGTCACAACTCCGTCAAAAGCATTTAATCCCGATCAAGTATCGTGACAGTAACAGTACAACATTCTGAGTATTTCACATTACTGACGATGGCGAAAAGCCGAATGATCGTAATTGTGTTACGTTGAGGCTGGCAGGAAGACGATTCAGCAGCCGATGTGCCTAATTACTACAATACAAATTGAATAAAGTAGAAAATTGCTATTCAATTACTGTTATAACTGTTCTATTGCGTGAATCATTAATTTCCAAACCTTCGAACACTACCTCAATGTTTCGTAATTACCAATTTTTATGTTAGTACTTATTGATTTCCCATGCCTGTATAGTCATAAATGTAATATAAACGAAATTGTGTCTATGTATATGCTGTCCCCCGCAGCAGGTGAAATTCGCAACGCTCGCTTATGATCAGAGTTGTGCCCCGAGTGGGGCCGATGAAGAGCCGGACATCCTCCTTCGGACAGATCGTCCCGCTTTCGCCGATTAGATAAAAGACGAACCCGAGGATTGTTTCTATCGGAAACGTAAGAAGAAGACTCCCGATGAAAAGAAGATTCCTGCTTCAGGCCCGTATCTCGGCGGCGGCCCGTAGTCATTTGAACGGCCGAGTACTTTACTGAAGAGGGGGACCGTTTTCAGTTAAGTCATTTCGAGGCTCAGACAATATAACGAGCGCCAGAGCGGCAAAGAAACTCAACGACCCGTGATCGCACTTTTTGAAGCGGTTCACCCAGCACGGTTTCACTTGACCCTGTGCTCCTATGCGTTAAATAAATATAACCCCAGCAATTACTTTTTTCGTGCCATAACACCTATATATTATATTTCCCAATACGACATAGAAGAAGTTATAACTATAAATAAAGGACTAAAGATGTTTATCCATTTATTTCAGGCTGATTAGGTACTTATACTTATTCCTATTTATTTATTACGGCCCAATTTTAGCCTTATTTAAAATATTACTCGATTAAAAATAATTAATTAAAAAATAATGTGGGGATAACATCGGTTAGCAGGGGTTGACCCCATGCACGTAAGGGATTTTTATTGTGTTTGGAGGCTAAGACTCGGAATGAGTTTCGAAGTAGACAACACCCGGGAGAAAAGAGGAAAAACCCTTCAAGTGGAGCTCGCTCAGGTGGTTTCCAAACAGAGGAAGAATCCCGGGCAAACAGGGGGTCAACATGAAGTTCTCCCAACAGTAATACGCGATCTCATCGTATTTTGTTTAGTTTTCAATCAATATGAAAACATCTTTTAAATAAAATGAGTTGATGATGACAATTTCGGTGATAATTATTCGCAGAAGTTTCTGCGACAGGAATCGAAACCGGGTTAAAACTAACGCGGGACCATCGGAATAAATAGGTTAGGGGATTCGAACAGTCGTTCGGATTTCATTCAGTCGTGAAAGGAGTCGGCCGGTTACGGCGAATCGAACGAAATCGGGTGCGTCACTATTTTAAAGATTTCTGGGGCACGGTATTAAAACTGTTGTATGGGAGATTTGGCTAAGTCCGATCGAATTATAATGGCGCTGTGAATGGGGAAGAGGACCCCGGGGCTGTGGGCCGACCCACATCCGACACTGGGTCACACACACCTTATTTTTTTTCTTATGAATGACTCGCCCACTTATTAGCACAAAGGGGACGTCGGATAATTAACCTATTATAGCTTCAGAATTTGACATCATTCCGTAATAAGAAATAAGCCAAAGCGTTTCAACAAAGCGGCAGTAGATGGATAATTTACGAACTGGCGCTTGCGATTACCCGTTAACCGAGAAAAACGATCCCGTAGATGAACGACACGCGTGGAACACTCGTGCGTGGGCCGAATTTCGTTTTTCCGGGATATAACATAATTCCTCGGGGAAGAAAAGCCGAGTTGGGTGGATCGTGCGAAACCGATCGCACGGAGTACTCGACGTCGTTCCGCATGTAGCCATTACGAAAATGACAATTACAGACGTTCAACGTGATAGATTTTAAAAATATTTTTATTACTCCAAACAGATGGTCATGCGAGAAAGGGAGTTTCACCGGCGGGGGCGATAGGCGAAAGCTCATGAGCGAGGGAGAGAGAGAGAGAGATACGCAAACGTCTTATCGAAAAATACAGAAGGAACGTACAATTTGTTTGCGGGTTCAACATTTACAGTTATTTCCGTCAAACGGGATTCATGGAATGTAAACTATTAACCATCCATATAAATAGATTAAATGTTATGGTTAATTCTGTATTAGTTGCCCTTATGATGTAGGTCACCCGCACTTTATTCTTACACTTACCGTACACTTAACTTAAGTGCGAACTGTGGTTCAGCACTTTTTCAACACCGTTTAATGCGACTTCACAACTCTTGGCACCAACATTTTTTGATGTTATTTGGATATTAGGTCGTTACAACCGACAAGAGAATGTTTAATGGGTTTTTGAGTCTTGTACCATTGCAAATCCAGTACGCGCGCAATATTTTAAACCTTGTAAAATCGCTGGTCCGTGGCATCTGGCCGGAAACCGTGTCTTATTCAGCAGAAAATTCCTAAACATTGCCGAATCCTGCGGGCGAAACGTTAGCGACTCGCCCCAGAGTTTACTGCTCCAAGTAATACACTTAGGACATGAAACTCCAGTTTGGGAAAGTCTCTATAGTACCGAATTTCACCTAGTTCATCAGCGAATAGTTGAAACCATGTGTTCAACACTTCGCGCTAGTTGAATAGAAAGTCGGCGTCTGGTTCTTCGATCGAGGCATCGGGAAATGGATGAAACAAATGCTGGACAATTGCACCGTTTCGTGAAACACGCAGGCGACAAAAACTACGCAGTGTCGCGGCGGCGGTAGAAAATTGGCAGAGAGCAGGCGCCGATGTGGGACAAAGGAATAACGGGGAATGCAGAACCAGGTGGTGGCCGTGGGTTTTCGAACGATAATGCCGGTATATCATTTGCGAGAGAAAACATATAACCGTTATATATATGGGCATAGGTGTTCGGTACCCATATGAATGCAGAGTTGTCTATAGAATAACTGGGTTATGCTCACTATTATGTTTATTTTAATGAAGATATAAAAAAAGGGAGGTCCTAAATAAATACTTAAAAGGTGTCTCAATCAAAAACGCTCGCGACGAACTTAATTTCCACTATTTCGAATTGTCCGAATGCTTCTGTACACTATATCTAATATACGTAACTATGTAATAGATGTAAATTTGTAGTCAATATGTAACTATCGAATTTGAAAGAGCGCAGGATAAACGCAGTCCCAGATTCGCCCGTGGGGACGCCCGAAAAGGTGAATTTCACCCCGAAAAAAATCAGTCCGCCTATTTCATATTTTTTTTCGTCGCACTGAAATAAGGGTTTTTTGTTTGTTTCCCGGACGGGCTTAAGAGGGAATTGTCTTTTGCAGGGCGGCAATTTTTCACGGTCGACGGAGCCGGATCAATAGGCCTTGCCTGTTGAATGGGTCGGCGGCTTCACAACACACCCTCCTTCCCTCTCATCCTCCCTCCCTCCATCCCTCCCTCCTTGATACGCGCCAAAACTGGGCTATTGGGTCTCTCGACCAATCTTCACCGGGCGACGAGGGTCCTACCCATTGTTTATTGTTTCGTTTTCAATCCGTCCGCTGATTGGTAAATTGGCAACTTTTGTAATGCGTTCGGGCGAAAAGGGTACGAAATTATATTAACAACAACGCTTCGTCCCATTGCGTTTCTGGATTGTCTCAAATGGGGCAAATGGATATCGCACAAATAATACGGATGAAGCTTATTTTATTTCTGTTATTTTTCTTGATAATTGTGAATAAAATAAATCTTTTTCGAGGAATTACTAAAGACTATAATATCGATATTATGTACAGTATCAGATAATTTAGCCCCCGATATACACCGGTTGTCAGAATGCACTAGCGGTTGCTACATGAAACATGAAAATCTTATTTTATTTGTAACTGACCCCTGTATCGATTCCCCATTTTCCATTATGGGGAAGATTTTAAAGCGTTATTTTGACTTGCAAAACAAATATGTAAGTCGGTATGAAATAACGAGGAAATGTACAGGATGAAGTACCGAACGAAACTGGGCCATCGATTCTGACCGAGAGCTCACTGATATATATATTTTTTTGCGTTTGTTTTCAGTCCTATCAGCATAATGGCAGCAGTTACTGGATCGAACCGTGGAGTTGACGCCGCGTTTTTCATGGGCCGATCGGCGGGAAAAATCCTGTCTAGCGGTAAACGACATTTTCGTCGGCCGTTCCGCGTATCGCTCTGTATTTCACTCCCGAAGCGAAACCGCCCAATATCGTTTAATATTCGCGGCGTCATCCGAAGGCCGCGAAGAAATTGATTCCGCGGTAAGGAGCGCAACAATTCAAAAATAACATAAACATCCAGGGCCTGCGGTTTGGCCCGAACACTGTCGGCCATTCCGTCTTCGGAATTCAATTTGGTACTGCTCATTGAGGAATGTCGATTGCCGAAGCGATCGGTTCGTGTAGACAGCTGCAGGGAAATATAAGACAGTTATTGTCGGACATTTATAAAGTTTTTCAACCCTAAATTCTGAACTACTCCTCTTCATCGTGGGCTCATTCTTGCCCCGTTGGCTTCTCCCTGCTAACCTTCGTCCGAAAGACTTTTCCTCTTTTCCTAACAAAGAATCCTAACCCTGACCGGCCACATAGAGGCATTCGCGCTGTCTACTGACGGCGGGAGAAACCTTGAGGAGGGAAAATGGAAAAAATGATACAGATGATTTCACTCGAGGATGGATAGCCGAAATCGTTTTTTTTTTATTATTATTAGTACTCGGAAATATAGGAGATATCGGATTAAAAGGATTAAATTTGTTCTTGTCAAAAAATAAAGGGACACCGAACCGGGTTGAAATAATATCTGACGCAAAAAATTGGCTCCGCCCCAGGACCAGTTTTTCAGGTAAACAGAATTTGACTGACAAAGATCAACTGGAATCTCAAATATATCTGTTTACATGTTTCCTTGCATGTTTTTAAAGGCCTGTATAAAAACAAAATCGGTTGTTACTTTTTATCCAACTCGTCAGAATTCAGTCATTATCGTTCTTCCCGCAGATATATACGTCAAAGGTCGTTTATTGAAATTAGTAAGCAAATAATAATTGTACGTTATGATAATAGTATATTCTGGTTCTGGGGTTTCGGTTTGTCCTGAACATGTTCATTACAATAATCACGAGCTCTCTCAGTGTTAAGTTCGGTACTCTGTTCGTACTTCACAAAATGAACAGACGAGCAGCTCGCTGGCGAAATGACCCGAGTGAAATTCCTGACTTGATGGTGTTGATGACCCTGTACGATGAGTTGGATTCCCCGGCAAAAACAACGAATTTTATTTCAAAAAATTACTGCAGGCAGTACTGAGGTAGTAAAACTGATTTGTCAGACAAACGAAAAACAACCTAAGAACAAGCTACATCTTAGTTCAGACATTGTTTTTCACCTAGTATAAGTGGATGTAACTAACTGAACGTCATTTACAGAAATGTTTTTAAACGTCGCCACAAGACGCAGTGGTCTACATTTATGTAAAAACTTGGCAAGCGCTACAACTCCGAGAGTGCCAAAACGGGGCCAAAAGCGCTCGGGCAGTCGGCAAAAAGCTCCCCAGTTGTGCATTTCGGGTCGTTAATCATTGTGGACGAGTTGAACCCGTGAGAATGGGGAACAGACATCCGGCGGGGGCAACGGGGTTTTTTTCCTTTATTCCATGTTCTCCCATGTCCCGCCACTACAAGAAGGATGAAGGGGGATTAACAGGAACTATTCATAAAGCTACCCCCGGATTCCTCGCCGACGCCGTTTTAATTGCGATCCGGGACCGTTTTTTCCCCCAGAACGAAACGCAAACTTTGGTCTAATATTCTCAGGGAAATCTCAGATTCGTCTGTACCGATAATTAAATAAAAATGTTCGCCTCCAGATTGTAGTAACTGTAAATTAAACGAGAATTACCCAGTTTTTGCTGAATTCGCGAGGGACGATCGTAATTGGGACGGCTTGTATCAACGTACAATCGTACAGTTATTCGGGAGCGAAAAACGGTAAAGTGGAGACTAACAATGCGACCTTAATATATATCGCAAAATGGAAAATATTAGAAATACACAGTCAACAGTATATCTTCTTAATTAGACTGGTATTAATCTGAAAACCTCGTAGTTTTGATTCACAGAACTTTCGAACAGCTCAAACCCTTTTTTGGGGGATGATCGACCAACACTGATGTACGATCTCATTTTGATACTAACTGAACATCACCGAGACATTTTAGTTCTCCCGGAAGATCATGGACGAACTGTCAGGAAAATTTGCCAGGAGTATCAAACTCGCTGTATACAAAAAATAAATATGTGCCACTATGTTTGTAAATATGATTTTTATGGTTAAATAAAGGGCTACTGTTAAATTAATTGTTTGGGTTGTCAATCGGGTAAACCGATTTATGGTCTGTTTGAGAATATCGCCCCATGTAGATATGCTTCTAGTGGCCAGACGGGAAGTTGGCCAACGTTCAGGAAAATGATCTAAATTCTATTAAAAGGCGGAGCACTTCAGGTTTCGGGCAGAGGACCCGTTTGGAGGGCAGCGGGGTCAATGGCACCGAAGAGGAGACCACGGCTTGTTGAACACTACTGCCGAGTGTTGTAGTCCCCATGGGCGACGGGCGGACAGTTGCCCAGATGGGCTTCGTCGCGCTTTGATATTCGGCCCCGAAACTTAATTTAGACGTCCCTTCGCAATGCCCATAAGTGCGGGGGGGGGACACCTCCGCTGGGACCATCGAGCCCTCTCGAGTGTCTCCTATCAGGCCATCTGTGTATTTGCGGAGCTGTTGTCACTGTTTTGTTTAGGGGTTGATAGTGATCACCAAATTGAAGGGTAAATTCCGAAAAATGTAACAAACTATAGGAATCTAACGAGATGATTTTCTTTAAAAAAATTTCAATTTGTTATTTATAAGGACAAGTATTACAATCATAGTTAAAATAAGAAATAAATATACATAAACAAGTGGAAAATTTAATTTAATTATTTTTTGCATAAACGATGAAATTAAATGTCAGAGAAAAATACAATAGAAAACCTCGCCACAGATGGAAGAAAAATACTGTTCTTCTAGACAGAAGGAGGTTTCAACATTTCGAATTTTTAATTAAATAACTTGGACACGAATGTAGATTAGCAGCGCTACAGAATTATAAAAAATAGTCAGATCTCCAAACTTAAACAAACTTTCACAGCGCCCAAATCTGAATCGTGAACTATATATTGGGATTAATCTGTTAGCTCATAGTGGAACTTCCAGAATACGTTTTGCCCGACGCGAATGCCGGCTAATTAATGAAGCCGTTAACAATATTTTGTCGGGCCCGACACCACGTAACTCTCATAACGGTTGCGCAACCGCATCCAGGAGTTTCCTCCTTGTTTCGCCCGACTTATGTAATTCAATTTTCTTTTTTCCTAATTACAATTCGCCATTAACGAGAAGTTAATCGTCCGCGCAACGAAACCAGAACGGCCTCTTCCACAGGGGACCGAACAAAAACAAGGCTGTTTTTGCCGACGAGCTTTTGCAGTATTTATGAGTTTAAAAAATGAAAGGGAGTCCTGTTGTAACGTTCAGTAATTTACTGCCTGCCAAGACAATGTCGTTGTAACGAGAAACAAACTGTAAATCGTACGATAAAAGCATAGACATATTATGTCTGCTTTAAATTGAACAAGAGTGAATAACTGATAAAAGGCTCAAAGTACTCAGATCTTCTTACCATTTGCCTTACGACCATACAACTTAAATCAATAATTTTCTATGTATTGGACTATCAAATTTTCCTGACCTCTCTCGCCACTTTCGCCAGCGACAAGACAGTTTTCCTATTTGACTGATATGAAATGATTTCCACAATAGATAAGGATCACCATGAAATCATAAGTTTTCATGGAACTATTACTATTTTTAATTTATATTAGTGTTTTGCGCTCATAGATTGGGGTATTAAATACCGATCTAGAATTCAAGATCTATATCTCGATGGTATCATGAATTGATTTGCCGTCTCGTTGTAAAATATCGTTCACAAAACTATTGAAAATCAGTCTCTACTGTCTGTTGAGATAAGCTGTACAACCGATGCAATGAAACTGGCATTCACAAATAGCACACGAGCGTACATGTATCATTTTGAGAAGAAAAGGAGTTGAGGGACAGGAGTACCATGGGAAATCTGTACAGGAGAGTTAACTTACAATTACACCGGGGGAGTGATGAGAAGGCAATAACCGCTGACAAGTATTAATAGAGCCATTAGCGGAATAGCGGGCTCTCCTGGTACACTGCGTCTCTCCCGTAGCGGGATATCGCCCTAGCGTGGACGTGATTTTCGAGGAGAAATTAAAACGTCGTTTAAACGGTCGGATGTTTAAGTGCTATGGGGCGGGGAATGAGTACCGCTTTCACGTGTGTTATTGAGAAAAGCCACGGCCGCTTTGATGTATTCGACGTGATGTCAAGAACCACGCGCGTTTTTTACTCCCAGGACGATTTTACCAATGCGCAGAACATGATTATCTCATGATGAATACTTACAACACGAGTGCTTTTTAATTCAGTACAGAACAAGCAGAATGTTCCTACCGTTTATAGCGTTTCTAAAATTGATGAAGATACGACGTCCCTGAAGTACAGATAATTGGAATATGAATGGTGCTATATCAATTTTTGAAAAAAGGCGTATGAATCAGATAACATAGTTTGCTGGAATGTCGGATTTCATTTTCTTGCGAAAAATCAATAAAACATTGTCAAAATATTTGTTATCAATCGAATCGTATTAATTCCTTAAAAATAAGGAACCTACACTTGACCCAGCTTTACTGGTTCCGAAATTACAATTTGAATCAACAAAAATTCAGAATATTACTATTACTATATTGAAGGAAAATATTCAATTATCCGCGGCTGTTCTTCGTGTGCAATGAGTGCAATACAGAATGTGAATTTTCAACTGCTTATAAGACAGGATATGATGAGAGAGGTAAATCGCAACATGCGAGGAATAACGCGAGTAACGAGATTTAATGAATGGAAATCGTTTCGGCGCCGCGAAGAACTCTCGCTCGTCCTTAAGGAGCACAATTAAACGTCGGAGGGGAAAAAATGGGGGATTGTTTATCCTCTTCAATGGCCGAATTAATTGCGAATCGGCATCGGGTCGTGAGAATCCGCCCGAATGTGTGTCAAGAGCGGACCCGCGACGGGCATTACGTAACGCGCCAACCTAAGCCGGGTTTCTGGTTTTCTTCTTCGCCCGAATAGGAGAACCGCCCGGAGAACCTGAAACCCGGTTAGAAAACATCGGCCCCTAGAAAGGAGAGACGGGTTCGGCATCGGTCTATCTGGGACTACGATGCGCGAACCTCAATCAATCGTTGTAATACAATTTTTAAAACGTAACGGGACAGTCAGGTGATGCTTACATAAACCTTATGTTTTATTTACATAATCGTTCGCGCAATATTCCGTCTCTATAAATTGCAATCCACCCATCGTTAATAGCAGTCAATAAACTACCTTGAATTATAATTTTATTCTGTTAAGGAAGGAAAAATCGTTGACGATCCCTCAGGAATCTAACTCGTTCGAAAGTTGGGGACTGTCTATAAAATACAACAGGAGATAATTTTCAGTGCGACTAATAACCTGTTAATAAAGAATGTCCTCCAATGTCTGATACTCTATAAACGACGACTGCATTTTAGATGATATAGAATTGCACAGATTTTTCTGCAACAGAACATTCTCTCCAATAATAAATAATTGTAGATATATATTGTTTCAAGGTGCTACGCTTTAAAAAGTCTCAATTTTTAAACTGCAAGGACGCGTAATAATTCATGAAAGGTCAATATGTCAGGTGGCGTAAGGTCCGTGTACAGACCACGAACCGAGAGCCAAATGACAGGTTCGCAGCGGCCGACCGTTTTCAAAGCCCCCGTGCGTTTTACACTACACTTAACAGACAGTCAGTTCAGACCTAATCCTCTTACAGTGTCGGTGCGGGTGGAAATTTATAAGCACTGCCATATCTCGATAAGAGTTTTTCCGAACAAGACTCATTGTATTATATTGCGCACAATGTACGGGATCGTAAAGCAGATACGACACGAAGGTGAACTACCACAACGGATTTGCCTTGGGCAGTAACAACGGAGTCGCCAGTGATGGACACTATTCAAATGGCCGGAAAACAAAAGGATCCCAAGGAATTCCCTTAAACGTCCTCCGCTTCATAAATTCCTTTCGTGATCGCAACAGACGAAGGCCATTCCAGCAACAGGGAATAGCATAAATTTTATGTCTTCATTCGGATGGTCAAGTTGGCTGATTTGCATTCAACATTTACTCAGAATTCCAATCCGATAGCCCCCGAATAATTCCAAATACTTTAAATAATAATTATACATTAAAATAATAAGACAACGGGAACATAAACCGATTAGGAGTTAGGACCAGGAAACAATAAAAATATGAATATTGGAAAGTAGGCACGGACCAATGGACACGACCCCAATAACAGTGTAGGGGAGTGTAGGGAGAGTGGGAATAACAATATAATAAAGTATAATATCGCAATGTTGGAATACCGGATATAACAGTATCTTAAAACCAAGATTCGAATTAACAGAAATAGTATCTGCAAGGGACACTACTGTCTCCCAATAAGTACTTAGCCTTTATGTTTTACTGACGATAGCCATGGGGTAACACCAGGATGGCTATTATCGGTCCTAACAAGCGAAAGGAGGCGGAAAACGGGCTGCGGGAAATAGATTTATAATTAATTTAATGCACGACAGAAGTAACCTTAATGTCTCGAAGTAAGAAGGCCTCTCGCAAGGCCTTCCTTCCGTTCGACTGCGAACGAAGGCGGTTTCCTCCTTTTTTCCAGACGAAGAATCATGTTCAAAGCGAGGAAATACCAGTTTCATTACAGTTCGGCTTAGCCAATTCGGTTCGCCCATAAAACGAAAGCTTTCGAAACAGATAATTGTTTTCCGCCGTTTCGAGGTTAGACCCAAAACATGTCTGACCCGATAAGATCGGATATTCGGAATTCGATGGTATTTAACAACGTTATTTTCATGTAAGTAGTAATAGTATTAATTGATCAATTGACTGAAACGATTTTTTCGACTTTTAATTCAGATAAATACCCGAGCTGTATATTAGACAATTGACGATGGCGAGAAGCCGAAAGTGGACCACACTGAAAGAGCGAGGACAGAGACAGGACCGCCTATTTCAAGCTCATCAACATGCCGTCAACAACGGCTCAAAATTGCACACGGCCCGGTTACGTTGAATGCGAAAACAGTGCAAAAGGGAGCCGTTCTACGAAATGACTATTGAAATTCTGCGGTAGCGACCGGTTTTCGGGAGGCGATGAGTTGAAATTCAAAAGGGGAAAATTTCGGATTGGGCGTGTTACTGCGGGTGTGACACCGTTTAAAGATAGCGTAACCCGACCTCGCTTTGTCCTCCCCGGACGTCTGTTGTTTCCAGACATCTCTGCCGGTCTATTGTCCGGATAAATATAAATTTCGTTTTCACCGGACTTGAAAATGGGCCCTGGGGCTTTCGAGGCGTGAAAACAGGACGCCGCCAAGGTTGGCCGGGCTTAAACCCGCGGTGGAGGGGGAGGGACAGTATGCAAATTCCGACTGATGATTCACTCATTTTGAATTTCTGGGAACCTGTACATTTCGAATTGTATAGGATCGAAAACAGGCGACTGAACGAACCCGTAATGAATGCGCATCGATGCTTGGGTTTGGTGGTCTGCGAGGGTTTGGAATAGTGTGTTTTTTATGCTCTCCGCTTTGGTCTTTTGCTACATCGTTTTAGGCTGCACGCCATATTAAGCAAATTTTTAATTAGCAGGCTGCTGAATAACTTAGGAATATCGGTCTTCCGGAGTTTTAAAATCAAAATTTTAATCTTGAGTCCTCAAATCCTTGAGGAAATTTCTTTCCTTTTTTTATATCGGTAAAATATACCCGCATTTAAAAATCTTCCAGGCCGGTAGGGTAATAAACAAACAGTTCTAATGATATAATAATTTTATTGTCGGTAATCCGGGTGAGAACGGTGCCGCAGCATTGTCTATTGTTCGTCCGAGCTTCGTCATGGAGTGGCCGGGTTTATATTGGCCGTCTCCTCTCCCTTCAAAGTCAATTACCTCTGGTCAGTTCACTGCCGTGCTCGTTACCGGTAGCCCCGAGCAATACCCGCTAACCCAATTCTTCACAATTCAATATCGGGGCGTAGGCGCCCACACCGAAGAATGTGATGGCGTCGGTTTCATCGTCCTACTGGCCTTAACCGGCCGCCTTAGAAAAAAATCCTTCCCCGGCCCCTTTCTTCTCGGACATACCACGGCAGTGCTACCTTAATATTAATCAGTATAATCGCCAAAAAAAGGGGGCTTAACGCGTGGCATACTAATTTCAGAAAGCTTAGTGTCACCAGGATAATATCGGGCTCAAGAGACATTCTAGCACAGCTGAATACCATCAGTTGTCATGATGGATTCCTTAATTAATTTTGTGTCAAAAATCATTAGTGACATTGATTTTATTGAATCTGAGCAACGGAATAAAAAAAAGAGAACGCAATAGATTCTCCTTTGGTCCTTTGGTCGACATCCAGGAGGGGGGAAAAAAGGCTGTGTGAATAAATTACTCATTTGCAAAATAGGAAAAATTACCAATATGAATAAACTTTATGTCTTCCCCCATGTCAAATGCACTATGTATTGACTGTAGGAGAAAGAAATGTTGCGTTAATTGCGAGACCCGCACCTGGACTTCCTGCGCTCAGTCCCGCATTTAGGTCACCGACTGTTGCTTGGGTGGTGGACTGAGGTCGAAAGAAAATATTGTGTATTTCAAAGCTTTCAGAAATTTCACTTTCCACATGTTTCAACCTATCAATCCGATTACTTCATTATTTTGTAAGGAAAGTGTAGCGAAGAACATTGCAGCGAGTTCAGAGACTTAACTACAAATGGGTTATTAAAAACACACTAAGCAGTTCAGATATACTAACAGCTTATCAACATATTATTTGAGTTCAGATTAAAGTGATAGTCTATAAGGTCCCTGAAGGACAAAATTCATACAGAAAATTTTATTTTCGTAACAAGAATTTTAAATATTTTCTTAATTTTCTAAGTAGTATTCATTTAGTGTGTAGTCCATTTTATGTTTTCAGTATATACTAAAACTAGATATTCTCAAGGTGGATTTTACAAGCGTTGGAGAATTGAAATCTAATGAAATCGTCCTATATATAATTTAATTATTTGTAAATATATTGATTGTACGGCCTCTGAACATTTCTTTTATTATAAGAATTATGTTTCCCGAGTAGATTATATATATAAAAGGAAAGTATTACGTGTTGGCTGAATAAACAGGGATTTGATTCCCAAGGTATGAAAGGTTGGGAACAGCGCCGTGGGAAAACTTCCGATCTGTACCCGCGTTAAAATCTCCACCGCGCGATCTCTGTATCTCGCCGGCCTCTTCAGAAATTATATGCCGCTCTGGCATTTCTCTCGAGGGCGTGATAGGACAGATTCTTGGACCGCTTTTCAGGCCCGCTCCGGGGCTCGACCACCGTTCGCCGAGTATCGAGAACACGGAGCAATTTATAACAACGCTTTTTGAAATTTTCTTTCTTACCGGGACAATAAACAGAACCAAGTCTCTCCTGTCCGGCCGTATTGCAGGATGCTGGAATTCGGGACTTGATAAAGTCAAGTTAGGAATTAAAAATACGCCTAAAGCTTCCCCGAAGTTTAAGTCCTGATCACTACGTGGCCAGGATTTTGGGGATTATTCGAAATATTACAATATTTTATGTTAAAATGTTCCTTTCCACAATGCCCAAACCGAGCCAGCGATGCGAGACAGACATTTTCTTCAATATTTAACCGAAAAAACATTAACGCTTTTCTCAGCACGGTCGCAATATATCCAAAGACATAATTCTGCATCTTTTGATATAAAGAAGTCTGGGTCTTTCTTTCTGAAGGTGCTTCATATACGAGTTCGTCGCGGACAGACAAACGCCAATAGAGTTTTAATTAATTAAAATGTTCAATAATAATTTGATTATCCATATATATTTTTGTCTTTATTTTGGTCTCTGAATATTCTCGATGGGCCCCTTCGGCTTTTTCGATCCCCAAGTGTGGCTCCCCGTTCCCGAAGTGCCATCTAGTGCTTTCACAGGTTTGGCCAGTGTAAACAGAGCGCTCCTTCCGGCGACCCGTTGTGCAAATGTGTTTTCGTGACCGCTGTCTTACTGTTAAACGACGGTGAAAGCAGCCGGGGAGTGGGCGGCCCTCCATGACTTGCAGCCGATTCCCGCCCCCGCAACTCCGCCGTGGGAACAGATGACCGGGGACGTAGCCGATTGAATAAATACAGCCGGTCGGATAAGTGCCATTTGAGGAGTTCAAATATTATTGCCGGCCCGGACTAGTGGCAGCCCCAATGTGTTGGGCATACACAATCATTCTTATCATTGAATATAAACGATATTTATTATTTCGCCAGATGAACAAAATCATCATTACTAAGACCCATAAGGTGGAAGAGGTTTATGGCGACCGTGGATCGGTCAAAATTCCTTGAACGAAGCCGTGGAGGTCACTTATGTTTGAGTTGTTATACTTCCTTATCATAATTAAATTTGGAACTGGCAGTTGTACGGAAATGGCCTTTCGATGAGTGAATTTGTGAAGAATCTGTTCCTTCCTAACCACTGTAAACTGCAGTATGTACTTTCATATTTAAAGAACTGTAAAGTGTATGTACTTGAAGTGCAATAGAACTAGAGTGGCGATGAGTTATATTAAAGGTATCAACAATTCCACTCAATACCGAAAGTTTTAGATATTTGATAATTTCGAAATTATTGTATAACGAATGTGATTATTTCCCAATAACCGCCCGGCAATTGAACTTTATGGGAACAATTAGCGGGACACGGTTCCAGGAATAATTGACTGATTCGGGCAGGTCTAATGAACGGCTCGGCTTACTTCCTACGCGGCAGCCGTGAGAGAATCTCCAGAAGGAACGATATTTGTGCCGGGCTCAAATCGCTTTATTATTAGAGTAAGTCATTCACACTGCTTTCCCTTCGGCCGATTGTTCCCGCTTCTGTTATCCAATTTGGAGTGCGAATTTAAGGTCCATTGCACAATACTGTCGGAAATTTAACGGAGCGAAAGCCAAAATAATTCTATTACTTAATAACTCGAGGAAATAGACGAGCCAAATATCTCCAATGATGAGGTATCTCCAAAGCTACCCGCAGACTCCAAGGATTTTCAAGATGGTGGAATTTCCCAGGGCACGAATAATGGTGTTTTGAATTCTAAATTGTAATGGAACAAATATTGGAACTAATACCCAGGATTTAGATGGCGGATAATCTGCCGAGTCCTTGGCTTAGCGGGTCACAGCTGTCGAGGCCGACCGCACTCCCGTAAGGCGCCCCCATGTGCAATGTCCCCCTCTGGCCCAAACCTGTATTTAACTCAGTTTTATTCTGCGTCGGGGGTCTTTCTCTCTATCCCCTCTATGTAATTCCGTGTATCTATTACAGTGCACAAAAGATAATCATATGCGAGACCGAGGATAAAAGTTGGATTAATGGATCGGCGGCGCCACCTTATTGGAAAAAGAGAAATTAAAGATATACAGGTCGTACGGCCATTAGAACCGAAGGTCGGAGTTGACGCGTTGGGTTTATTAAAGTCGGGCCTCATAAAAACAGAACGGATCGTGATAAAACAGAACAAAACTCTATGAAGTTATTTCCAAATAGTTGAGGAAATTCTTACTTGGGCCCGCAGAATGACCAGAGACTGCTGAAAAGTTAAATAAGCTCCTTTTAAAAGTTTTATCGGTACGTCAGTATCATCGATAATACGGGAATACTCTATGTACGGTATGTACTTCGTCGGGATACCATGGTTTCTGTGATGCGTGGCCGAATGCCCCCACAGGCACCCAACATGCCGATTACATGCCACTTGTGGCATTCAAGTGGTTCGATATGGCCAGCAATCGTGATACGAAATTTGAAATATTACACCGCTTAACAAAGTTTTAGCAGTCAGTAATGATATCATCCAGTAATGATGAGTATCATTCACTAATGATATTAATAGGACTCAGAAGGCTGCGATGATCTTGATCACGTACGATAGCAATTGGGAAACCACATCACAAACCGATACTGTATGGACGATACCTTGCAGAGTGTGAATTAATTTACGGCGTGGCAGCCTCTACGTCATTCTCCAATTACAGAGTTGACCGCACCGGAATACAGGAGAGGGAAGGCGAAAAATGACGACCGTTTAAGTCGAAGAATTACGTAACACTTGAGGACGTTCTTTAGATCGAGGTCTTCATTTAAAGACAATCAAATTGGATGAAACTGTTCCAATAAACAAGTCTCTTGTGAAATCGCGAGTTTCGAAATAAAAGTCGAATTATTTATAACTTATAGAATTATTTATATTACATAACCAAGGAACGATGAAAGCTGAATCGAACCATCGATATAATGTCGGGGACGGCCGCGCTAACCTATTGCAAATGCATTATGATATAATGTACTGATACGCCTAACATCAAATGAGAATTATTCATCCCCCGTTTATTTAAACTGAATTACGTACATGAAAACTGCATCAAACCGTCGATTGTTATCACCCGACGGCGTTTTTGGCGATTATGGACCCTTTGACGTTTCCAATATCTGGCCATCTGCTCCATCTCTTCTGTCCCCTGGGGCTAGGCCGGCCACGTTCCGGAGGGGACGAACATCTACATTAGAGACAGCCAGTTCTCAACCCCCGACAATATTTTATCCCCAATATAAGATTCAACTCGATATGTCGGGAATCTGCGTTATTTACATAATAGGGTTTGGACACGGAGATAACTTAAATTTATCCGATTTCTTCAGGATTTTTACCAAACTTATGAAAACAATGAAGTTGAACGCGTTGTAGACAATTTATAACTTTTCGGACAAGTTACATGTATAAGTAAGTAAATACGTAAAGGTTCTACTTTTCTGGCACATTTAGATAACGTGGCCACATTCTTTTCAGCGTTGGTTATATCCCTTAATATCTGATATTTTTAATCTGATTTTTCATTTTAACTTGAAGAAATGATAACTGGATTATGTCACTTATTTAAGCTCGCGAATGGAAGACACCTGTTATGTAATTCGGTTCAAAAACGGACCCTTCCAATAACGGACCGCATTCCGCGGGTTCGGACCCGGCAACGGCTCCTTAAGGCCGGCCGTACGGATTTCACCGCAAATATGCCGCCGTTGTACGAAAAAAAAAGCTCGTCCGCAAAAAGGAAAAAAAAGAGAAGGAAAAGTGCAGAAGATAAATTTGAAAATAGGAAACATTCCAAACGCATAATCCACCAGGCAGGGGATGCTCGTTTTCACCGCCGGCTCGTGCCAAGATGCAATTATTACCCCGAGGCCGCGTACCGAATTTTGGCACATGGCACCAATTTACATAAGCGAATCTGGGAAAGACTCCCTCGGAAAAAGTCGGGCGGTAAAAGTTAATCAATTCTTTTGTGACGGCACTTCCGCCACTCGCTCAAATATACTTTCGAGGAATAAATTATCCCCGCCATTCGAGAAATTTCCATAATTAAACGCCATTAAACACGACGGTTAACGCGCGTGTGTTTCTCAAAACGACGAGTGGAGAACACGTTACTGCGCGTTAACAGGCCCCGGTACGGTCGTTACTTATTATAACGCCCGGGGCTAACAAGTACTGTAGTGAGACGGTCGGTATTGTTCTGTACAAGAACAATAGTGAAGTTCGAAGATTGGGTCTTCTGCATGCAGGTTACTTCCTGGTTCCCACCGCACCGAAAATTGGAACTAATCATTTTCGGGTAACGAGCGGCCCAGCGACGTTCGCTTTTCTGTGTTTTCTCTAATGAAAACAAACACTTTAAATGTCGCTACAGTAATTAAAGATTCGTAGGCGTCGATAAGAAACAAGAATTGTTGTTAACAGCGCTGAAGAAGGCCCTCATTTCCTCGGTAGTGCAATAACGATAGTTAATTTGAAGCAAAACAAGTGTTCTCTCAGACATCGCCATTCTGTGCGGAACCTGTGTATTGAAGCGACACTATGTCATGTGTCCCGCTTACTTTTTTCGCTGCAATTAAATTATGAAAGTCTAATTTAACTGCAGCAGAATTTAACTAACAATTCTAAAAAGTGCGTTGTGGCTTGTTGCTTGAGGCAATGCCATACTTATAATAAGTTCATTTCGTATCAATGCAATTTTATTAACAGTTCCACTCCAAGTTTTACCACTGAAGATTTTCCGCCTGAAAAGTATGAAGTTCCGTTTTTATACTACTCTCACTCAAGGCTTTGTTTTTATGACCCCAAATATTAATTGAACTGCATATATGGGGTCCTTGCGTCCGTGGAAAGTACAGTATCCTTATAACAAACAGCTGGCATATTATCAGAGACCGGCCATATATTTAACGCAATAACAGTGTCGTTTGACGGGCCGAAGACAATTTATAAAGGGCAGCTGGATTTATACAGACTGTATACAGGCCTCGCAATTTGTATGCCGCGTCACGGGTATGCCGACACCCCCTCACAGAAATAGATGCGTGTATTTCGGGTCAGATGTTTACCCTTTTCTTTTGTACGCCCAGTTTTAACAACCCCCCGGGTCCTCGACAGCCGGGGGATGACCGGCTCCCCCAAGGCCCTCTATTATCCCAAACCGTGGTCTTATTGATTATTCTTTTTCCCCGCAGTAAATCCCCACCCTCCCCCCACACCCCCGCCCGGCGGTACCCCGGGTTAATGAAACAACTGGCGTCGGCCTTCCATCAATAGCCCGAGATCCGGGAGAGTCGGGTTTAATTTAAAATGTTATCCGCCGCGCCTGTACGAGGTCTCATTTTTTCCCGGCCCCAACCGCCCCGGATAATTGAATAGAGCGGTGATGCAATACGGCTTCAGCGGTGGGATTAACCCGAGGGATGAAACTATTCAATCTATTAAAACGACCTACAGTTATTAAAAATTTAATAATTATTGGCCGGCTATGGGATGAATTTCCCATTAAAACAAGAAACTTCACTCGCGGGCTCACTATTGGCAGGGAACCCAGAGAACAAGAACTACTACCCAGAACCGTTTTTATTAAGGAGCCTTCGCCAGAAAAAACTGTTTAACTGTTATTTAAATTTGGCACTGATTTAAGTATAGTTGATTTATGTATAATCTGATTTTCATTGCGAACGGATTTCGCCTCTAGACCAGTCAAGAACAGAAACGACAGAGGTAGTTTCGCGATTAAGTGAAAATGTGACTATCAAACGCTCCAACTCGAGGAGGAATAAAAGTATTTTTTTCCGTTTGAATTCGTTCAAATTGCGACGAAAGCCGGCTTATTGGGAGCGCCCAGGAACAATACGCTCCTCTGGTTATTCCTTTCTCCAGAGGCATCGGAAACATTGCCACCATTTCCGGCCCGTCCAGACGAGCTATTCCTCGGCTCGATCGCAATTAGAATCCGCACTTTCTGATTTTCCGCGAAGATAAGAGAGCATTTTTCTTCCCCCCTTTTTATTTTTTTTTCGCGGCGAACTTTTCAATTTTCACTTTCGCGCTCGGTCCGTTTCCTCAGGAAATTTTTAATTACCGGGAGTGGATCGAACAAAAAACGCGAATAACCTGGACTCGGTCCGCCCTGAGGACACAGGAGGCTGCATCTGGAGTACTGGAGTTTCGGTTCGTGGGAACCGATCAATTACTTTGCTATTACACAGCCTGGAGACCTGTAATTATCGGCAAACCGGGACGCATTCATCTTCCAGAAAATCATCAACTGCATTCCACCCCCTTAGTATACAACGCGACCCGAAACAAGTTCTATATTCTCTCGGGAAAGGCTTAATTATTCCTGTCAATTTTAGGACATATCTATTACCTTTCATATTTATTATTTCCTCAAAATCCCCCAATAACAAAATCAATAGAAATGAACTAAAAATAGAATAGAAATTTAGCACATGTGATTCGTATCGTGAAGTAGTTCAATTACTACTAAAAAGAACACAAACTTCGTTTACTTCATTGTGTGCGATTAAGCTGTTCCACCCATTGTGCTAAATATGCGTAGTCGAAGATTAATTTGTTGGATTATATTTCATTGGATCTGTATTTAGTATAAAAGTCAGTACTTTCTTTATCGAGTCGGGATTGTTTCTAAGTATTTGCCCTAAAATGATTTCCTTCGAGAACACCTCGAGCCCTCCTATTCAATAGGCGTTGATCAATGCCAACGATTTGAAATAGAACTTAATAATTTTTGATAGTGATAATGAAAGTACTGATAAATTATCGGAATCGTTGTTTCCATTGCTTACAACATTGCGCAAATGCATTACGTTATGTATATACCGCGCTCTCACGAGTACTGTAGATGCGCACTCCCAATCACTTTTCTTTCTGCTCGTCAGTGGAACTGTTTCATGTCTCTGCCTCATTGCCAGCAATAAAGGAAGCATTTGTTCAATTACAGTATGATAATGATTATGATGATGATAAATTATGACTATGAGGGGGGCTGCCTAGTGAAAGTCCCCTCGGCCATGTGTTCCTACAGTTTACCGGCTCGGTTGTTAGCGTAGACATTTTTTTCTTTCACCCGCCTTCCATTTGGCCGGCTAATGTCCATGGAACTATTGAATATACAGCAAATTAGAGTGGTAGATCGCCCCTGCGATTGTTCAGCCCCCGCCGGTCTCAGGTGAAAATCTGGACCCGCAAGGCATCGTGTGTGGCCCCGAGAGGGCTCTCCTCTCTCTCTCTCTCTCTCTCCCTTTCTGTCTCTCTCACTCGTCGGCCTCGACCTCTAAATATTTTAACCGCAGCAGCGCTCTTATTCCACCTTCGTTTCTGACAATGGGGCGTAGGCCATTCAGAGCGCCCCCACCCCCTCACCACGGTTATCTAAGAGCCAGGTCTCATGCGAGGCTTATTCAAAATTAAACCGGCCGTAACAACGTTTCGGTGATTCATCGAGACGGACGTGACAATGCCTCATAAATTCGGTGATACCGAGGGGTGATTTGCCTTGCACCGAATATTCTAAGGGCCCATTGACAGGAAGGGTTTTTTTTTTAGATCCAGTATGTCCGGGGCGTTAATAACGAATTCCTGCGCTAATATTGGGTCTATATCCAACAGATATTGGGCAGTATTTATTAGCTTGGCCCTTAACAAGGCACTCGATATTAATATGCAGATATTCAACCTAACCAATACTGCAGGTACCTTGTACGGCACCATCGTAATTATTATAATTATAAACAGGGGACGATTTTTCAGGACATCGAAGGCATGATGCTGGTATGCATTTAAGAAAGGTTAAATATACGAGCACTGCTCGAGTTTTAATTGAAAACTGGGACATAATAACCGTGTCAGACAGGTACGAATACCGTTGTTGATTTATAATTGCGTGCGACTAATCCGCCCGGGGGTTGGAATGTTACAAGGAAATTTTCATATGTTCAACAACCATCGACGTGTTCCCCCCCCCTCCGTCGCCCCCACCAAGAGTGAAACGGCTAACAAAACACTCTTACATAACGAATTTCACACGGAATAAATAATGTTATCGTGAACGAGCATAGGTTAAGGAACATTCGTGCCGTCCCGAGACGACAGGGCGGACGGACGCTGGCAATAAACTGGCACCGAATCATTGCTTTTATGACGCCGCGTTGCCCAACACGCTGAATCTATAATCCGGGCCCGTCCAATATGCTAAGGAGGCCCTTCTTTGTTTTTTGTCTTGCCGCGCCAGTGCCTCCCCGTGAATGAAACGGGGATGTGGCTCCGCGGTTTAGGTATCGATGTCCTACATCCTGCGGTGATACTTTCTGCATATATATATATATATATATATATATATATATATATATATATATATATAAGTTATGTATAAACCTATTCCACTAGAGAGTATTAGGCGCAGTAAACATGAACACAGACATTAGGGTACGACCAATCCCTTTCGGTTCCCGATATATTATACGCTCCAGGCCTACGATGAGTGTTATTTAGTTGTGCGAACCACTTGCTTTATAAAACCGTTGCGATAGTAGTTATTGTAGGTTATTAAAGGCATTTTCATTTGAATTATACTTAAATTGTGCAATAAAGATTAATATTTTTTTCAATTTATTTGAGAACCGGGCATAAATAACTTGATAATAATGAGACATTAAGGCTAACCCAGAGGGATCGATTTTGTTTGATAAGCAATTTTTTTTGTTTAGACAGAGAGTAAAATATATCACTAAAGTTTTGATATCGCCATGCATATTACATAATAAGCGTAATAAATATTAACTTTACCTAATCGTAATGCCAACATGAAATTTGTCCTGTAGCTCTTACCTGAAACAAGAAAAAATGCCTTAAATTAGTAAAGCGGGTTTAAATTATCTAATACATTAAATAATGTGTTATGTCTCCGAGTCGCATAATAAAATTGCATCAAAACGTTACTTAATGGGTAGAAGGAAATCGTTTTAAAATCGTGAACCGAAAGTTCGGGCGAATAAATAATCTCAGAAAGGTTCAGAAGCAATATCGCCTAATGTAATGCCTCAAAGCAATACTCCCTTATATGGGAGCGAGCTATCGTTCACTCAAAAGGGGTTTTATAAAAGTTCAAAATATTCTCACAGCCTCACATCGGGGCGAATTTATCATTTGCCCACGAAAATGATGATAATAAGTTCATTTTATTATGGATAGTATGGAGCATAATAAAAACGTCGACATTAAACAATATATCTATATTACAACGAAATAATTTGAGGACAAAAAATTAGCCATGGAGACATCGCGAATGCAGATATAGTAGACAAATGTTAGCTAATACCCATGAACATTTTCACATTTACATTGAGACTTATACCTGTAATGCGTGCAATACTGATATAATAATCGGGAAAGTTGTAATTGTCTGAAAAGCTAAAGGCCCTAACGGAAAGCCAGTTTCTTGAATGGAACTTCTCCCAAGAGAAGAGCGGAGCGACTAAAAATTGAAACGTAAGAAAGGCGAGAAATTACCCGAGACAGTTATTGCAACTATTTGACAATTATCTGAACCTATCTGCGCCATATTTGGGTCAAATGGAAATCGTCCGGGACAGTCTTTATAGGTGAAATGCCTGGTGGATGACTCGCTTAAGAGATCGGACGGCCGTTACGCTCGACCGGACCTATAAATATCGGCGGTTTCGCAGCAGCAGTCTGCGGCCTGCGCAATCCAATTAACAGCCGATTCGAGGGGCTTCGCGAATGGAATTTTGGGGAGCGGGCCCATTGTCCAGGGCGGACAAAAATCCTCGGCCCAAGAGGGCCCTCGCACGGGTTTTTGTTTTTCGAGCGAATGATTGTTGTTCGTAAATAGCCGCCTCTGACGGCTTTCCCACGGCGTACAATAACCCTTTTTGTGCATTGCCTCAATCGGAGTGCCCTCCCTCCCCCCCCCCGCGGTATTCCGAAATAAAAACTTCATTCATCACTCCTGCAATTTGGTCGGCAGTCGCCATTAGCATTCCTCGAGTAATAAACTGTGTTAATTAGGCGATAAATCACCGCAACTCTCCGCGATTTATTTTGCTCGGTTATCGCGACACAGAATACGGCGTAACAGTTCAGTGACAGGTAGAAGTGTTTTAATTCGTGCTTCGTTCGTATTATTCCTCAGCTTTTATGAGTAATTTATTTACACCATAGTTTATACGACAGTATATATATTTATTTGTAATTTTTCTACATAAGCAATATTAAATAACGTCACATTTCCCATGAATCAACACGTATTTTTTTCTTCATTAAAAGACTGTTATTGTAATTGAGCAATTATTCCAGGTCTAATTCAAGCGTTTCTGAATTCAATGATGCAGAATAAGTGTATTTCGACCGCAATTTAAATGACGCCAAGGGACCGCAAAAGCTGATAGCTAGAAATTAGCGCTCTCTCTCTCTCTCTTTCTCCGGCGGGGCCCAATATTTCCCGTGTGGAGAAAGCAAAGTTACCGCCTCCGATTATGTCGCCAACCTGCACGTTCTTATGTCCCGTCCGGAACCGGTCTATATCCTGTACCGGTACCGGTTGATCGTTACAATTGTTTAAATCGAATTCAATATTTATTGTGACGCGCACAAAACACATGTTTGCGACAGAAACGGCTACTGAAGACGGCAAGCAGTCAAAAACGGTCTGGGGAAAAGAGCGACACAAGATCGATAAAGCTACAGTACTTATTTAATCTTCGCGACTGTGTGTTGCAATATGAGTTTTTAAGGATTACCAATATTTTTTCTTACACTCATATCGTTAAAAAGTATGAGGAATTTAATGAAAGGTTTTATTTATAGCAATACAAAGACCGTTCTACGGAATTCTTTTTTAATTCGTAGCGCGCAATGCGATTGTACAAATATTAATAGATAATGTCTTTCGTGCGGTACTTTATTTCACTGGGGCTGGACTGAAAGCGTGCAGAAAGCGAGGAATGCAGAATGCAAGTGCAGATAGCTGGAAGGGGCTAGGCCAGGTGTGAGGTGGGCGTGGGCGGTCACACTGGCTCTCACCTCACCTGTGCACTCCACTAGCCTCCGCTAAATTAATTCTCCCAACAATCTTCAGTATATTTTATTCGAAACCTACGGATTTACAGAAGATAATGGATCCGCTGTCCAATTTAGAATGGAACGGATGCGCGGACGAGGAACAACCGGAGAATTATCGGCCGCTGGAATTATCTACATGCTAATGTAAATTTCATTTTAAAAATAATAATTGAAATTAAAATAAAAAAAGCCGAAAGAAATATAGAATATTTTTTCAAGTCTCGAGAAATGCGCAGTGGACTACTACACCCACCCGGCGTTGAAATCACCGTGAGGCGTAGGTCGGATTTCGGCCGCAAAATTATTGCAA
The DNA here is from genome assembly GCA_019843655.1 of Lethocerus indicus. NCBI lineage: Eukaryota > Metazoa > Arthropoda > Insecta > Hemiptera > Belostomatidae > Lethocerus > Lethocerus indicus. Next base: position 4,931,993 of record JACDQD010000011.1, read on the forward strand.
ACGCGACCTAAAAATACTATCGCCGATTTTTCGATCGCCTTAAACGCGGTCCGGACACTGGATACCTTAATTTAGCCTCCCGTCTATCAGTGAAAGAAAAAAACGTGAAAGCGTTGTGTAGGAGTCAATATTGGAATAGTACGGCGTGGGCTTGCTCGTACAATTCAAGTAATTACTTAAAGTTTATTTCGGGTCCTTCCCCTTTCCAGTGGCACTCTTTTAGTATTTGAGGAGTACTGAACATATCTCAGGTACACGTGTATGTAATCATGAGCAGTACAGGATACGTTAAATGTATAAATTTAGTTGTCCCTTGTTTTCATTTTATTAAGAAGCGTATATCAGTCCTACGTAACTGATATGCCCCTTTAATTTTATTACGAGAAGTGCACGTCTCTGAGAGTGATAGCAGCTTCTATCGCTTGGCGGAGGGTTTCAGTTTTTATTGACATGCGCCCGTTCTGAGGCTCAAACTTTGTGAGAGCGAAATAATTGATTTTACGATTTGTTATGACGACATCTATAACAGCGAACTGCTGCGCAGTACTTTTTATGATCCATTGTATATATATAAAAAAAACCATGAAATTAATGGATGGGAAAGTTACAAACAAACGATTACAAGCACTATCGTACTCGACCGGAGATGTTGACGAAAGTAGCCCGACCTTTGAGGAAACTCCCCCCCAAAAAAAATATACTTCTAAACTGCCGACGTATCGACGGATGTTTAAATGAAAAATTATCGAAGGCGATGGATAGGAAAAAATCCAACTCGGGATGGGAGCGACCCCGTTCCTTTCCTCTCTGGGCGAGATTCGGAACGAATTAAAGATGGAGATAAAACAGGGGCGGAGGTGAACTCACCGTGTAATTTCGGTTAACCCCCGGAACTTTCTTCGTTTCCAGCGTGCTTTCTGAAAAGTCCGATCTTATCGCTTTGAACTTCGTCTATCGGGACCCAAGAAGAAAGACAAGAGTATACTACCTATGTTGAGTACGAGAAATTGGGTTTGTATATAGGGATTTTTTTATTCATACCTTCTAATGAGGGAATTGCAGTAAGGTTGGGCAAAACCCTTCTCAACTGAGTGCACTGTTCGTAGGGGTGTTGAGAGTGACTTTCGCTGAAACCACAAGGCCTCATAAGCCCGTTTTAAAAGCTGCGTCTTAATCATTATCAAGTACCTACTTGTACGGAACAAATAACTAGTGATGTTATGAAATTCCCCACAGCGAACAAAAGTGAAACCGTTGGCGCCTGTTCGAGCGCAGGCATCGAAACCGCTTATCTATCTATATTCGGCTCATGGGACAAGACCACGGCTATTTTCCGCTTGTTCGCAGCGCATTTCCTGACTCTAAATAACTGTAATTCTCTGCGTTAAGCCGCGAACATGAAAAAAAACTGATTAAAACATCGCTCGAAGTCCGAACCCCGTTTTTTATCTAACTCCTGTATTGGCCGCACCGGAATCACAATCCGAACGGGTTACCTTGGCGGGCACAAGGCATCGGGAAAACAAGAAAAAAAATCAAATATAGCGGTATTCGCTCTTTATTCCCCTGCAAGATAAAAGGGAAAGTAAACTTTATTTTCCTAATAATTAGTGCCCAGAAATAACCTTTGGCTAAAATTAACTTACTATAACTGTTGTTTTTTTTTCATGTTCTTTCAGCAGGTCGGGAGTGGCCTTAAAAATTAGCCAGGCTTAGGATGACTTTCACTGGCTTTGTAAAAGAAAATTTAATTTTAAATGTCTCGAGTTCCTTAATGTCTTCCGATCTCCGGGCTACAACTGGTTCCTAAGGATGTTTCAAGTACTTTGGACCAACCAGAAGATTAAAATTATAACCAAGTCGTCCGAAAACGAATATAACATTGATAATGTCAATATTAGGTTACATAAAAGAAATAATTACTCGTTAAATTAAGTTATAATAATTAATTTAAGATTGTTAAAGGAGTTTAAGACGGTTAGTAATAATATCCCGGGTATGAATATGTCGGAATTATTTTGCCACTGAGCACTATGAGTGGGAAAACATGCTTCGCCGCGTTTTAGAGCAAGCGTTAATACTCTAGTGCTAAATGTTCTGTCAAAGTAACGCAAGAAGCGTTAATAAGACTAACTTACTTAGGGCTATTATAAACACCCGAAATAAACTCCATATCAATGTGCGGGCATTAATTAAGCGCAGGAGACTAAATTCTACTCGTCAATTCTATTCGAAGAGCGTATTTAAGATGTATGATATTTCTTTAACAGTTTACAAATGGACGAAATTACGGCGCGTTAATTACGTGTCGGAAGCATCACCTAAGAGTAAAACCTAATTGAGCTGGGGAATTGCTTAATGGTTTACCATTGATCGAATTTCTCTATTATTCCGTAATTGCCACTCACAAGAGAGGGTAATTGCACCAATTACCGAAAACTACCGAATTTTTCCTTCGGTGAAGGTCAAAAATCATGCCGCCGGTGTCCCTTCTAAGAGTAGTAATCGTTAGAGTCTTTCGTCGGGTTCTGTTACATATCTCGGAGCTAGAAATGGGGTCGGAGGATCAGATAAGGCGCGATTGGGCACGGAGAACGAAAAAAGTGGAGTACGTCGAATCCGTACTGCATGAGAGTGCGATACCCGACCAATTCCGTCGTTCGGATATACATTTCGATTAACGGTACATGTTGTATCACGTAACGCTTAAGGTAACGACAGCACAATGTGGGGCCTCTATGTAGTATCATCATTGATATAATATCAAGCATTATCTCACCCGTAGAATTGGCTTCACAGTACTACTACCCACTACCATCTTCTTCCTAGTAACGTCACCACACTGTTACTACAGTGGCGCATTTTAATGAAAGAAAAGGTACCCACATGATCACAGATAAGTGTGTTTGTGTCCTTTACAGTAATGTTTATTGTGTGTATCACGTTTTTTATATTCGCCATAAATAAAATCCTTCGCGTCCCGTAGGACAGCCTCTGCTGCCTCAATATAATCCCCGATTTTATTCTCCTTCAAGAGCGAGAACGCCCTTTCCTGTTTATTCAGAAGATTTCCATACGCCGTAAAATAGGAGCTTATTAGGGGGGGGGGCCTGATTAGTATGCGCTCCAACAACACTTTATTTGCCCTTTCTGTTCGCGGCACTACGCTAAGTGCCTCTCTGACGTCAACCGCCCCCAGCCACCGAGAGCCCACTTACAAATTCCCAGCTTTTCACGAAGTTGATAACAAACAATTCCTTTGACATTCGCGCGTCGTTCGTCGCCCTGCTGCGCCCAGAAAACAAATCGTTTAACGCCTGAACAGTTATAGAAACGGAGGACAAATATTGCGACTACGTTGCAAAGAAAAGAAACCCCTCTGGGTGACCAGAGGGTTGTCATTTTTACGCAGAAGATTCATTAACGGGTTAACTAATTTTTTATTTCGATCGTCTGTATGCGCTTGCTGTTTTGGCCTTAGGACGGTTTGGACTGCTCGCCATCTTCAGTAGCTTTTCTGTCATTTTTATACTGTCAGTCTAAGTCTTCACGTGCTTCCAAGTCGCCCATCTGAACTCCAGTACTGTTCTTATCGCCCCAGTAAATATTTTACATTCCCACCAGCCAGTCCGGTGGGAATATTTCACCATTATCGTGTTTGAATAAAAACCGTCCCCTATCGGACTACAGATTGTAGTTTCTATGGACCAGCCAAGTCCAAACACTTAAAGGAGTTTTATAACTCTGTAGAAAAATCTCCCCACTCGGGTTTTGTTTAAGAGACAGGAAAGTTCAGTAAAAACAACTGTGCTCAATAAGCTTCTCCGTCGGTAACCAAGTATTTATTCGATTGTCGAGTTTGATTCCAGGACGCCTTATAAAATATTTTAAACTGAGTTCGCAGTTGTTTCCGAATCCTCGGTCCGGTTTAAGCCGGAAATTACTTCCTAGCAAGCACGTTCCAGTCCGTATATGGAGTTCGCCCTTGCCCAACCGGATCCGTTCCTCCGGGGGGGCTTTTGGAGCGTTGTCATAACACGTACTCGATATCCTTGGCCTCCCCAGGGCGAGATAACCCCCGGCCCATAACTCACGCCGCTTAATTGTTGCGTTCCGAACCCTCCGGCGGAGCGGTGGGGGGAGTCCTCGCCCGCTTGTCCACTCTTCCTTCTGGCCTTCCGAAACGGTTCTTCCAGCTCTTGACATTTGGACGAAACAAAAATGAAAGGGGAACATATCATTGAACGGAGTTCACTCCGCCATCCGGGATCGAAGAAAAATCCTGCTGATGGAATTCGTCAGAAAATTCTTATAGAGCGAAATCTACTGCATTCCAACCGCCACCAAACAGGGATTCCAAACTTATGTTTTTCTTTTTGTAGCGTTTTGGGGTGTTTTGTGCGGCGATCGAGACATCGTTTGCTAATCTTCGACTCAGAGAAGACAGACCAGAGGTTCAAGAATAAAAAAACAAATGGGCTACTTTTGGTATAAAGAAGTCTGGTTCCTTCTTTCCGAAACATATGTCAACGACAGACATGCACTATTTTGCCACCCTTAAAATAAAAAAAATCCCGTTTATTCCCTTTCCCTTAAATAATTTTTTCTGCAGACCTATCGTATTATCGGGAAACAGTTTATAGTGTTCTGGTATTTTCTGCCGGGTGACGGAGACAATATTTCCCGATCTTGTAAGAAACAATGCAGGTGGTACGAATACTTGAAATATAACATGCCCTATTTTAAAGGATTTAGTTCTGGATACGTTTAAAAAATAAGGAGATGGTATCTGAATTGTTAAAAACCACTATCCAGTGAATCTTGACTCTGGGTTTTAAACTGTGAGTACTTCATTTAGCCGGGTGTAATTGGTCGGGGAGAGGCCGGAGCCTGGGCCTCGGGGGCCCGGGCTACAAAAATTCTGCCGGCCGGCAAACCGGTTTGACGACAGCGCCATGAGATCATAGGCCCGGTGAAAGGTAACCACCAACCCCAGACACAACACCTAACGCCGACTCTCCTCGACGTTGACCATCCCCGCTCCAATATTAACCCTCACCCGTGCCGGATTCTAGCCACTAATAGACAGGTTTCGGTTTTTCGCCACTTTACTGCTGAAATCCACTGCCCTGTATACCTCCGAGTCAACTACTTTAATAATACTACGTGGCTTTCAGCTCCCGTCCCCTGGGAGCCTGCCCACTGCAATATTGAACTGTTGAAACTACAAAATTGTTTAAAAGTATTACAAAAAAACGAAATAAAATACGTAGCAGATGAGTAGACAAAGACCACTGCAAGTCATCAGTACTGCACATCTAGTTCATCACGACCATCATCTGCATCGTTCAAGTTATAGTATATTCAATGGTGAGTTCCCATACAGAATTATATATATGTTGAGTGTAGAAAGAAGAATATGGGAAGTTTATGAAATGATCATCAAAAATATATAAATAATAATATAAACATAAGGGTGCCACACGGATTTTAGTTTATCGCCCGGGGTTTTGAACACAACCCAAAAATAAGGGGTTGTTCCCCTGAGAGCTCAGGAATGTTGGTATGCTAAGAAATCTTAAGAAGTAAATAACAAGCACAGCAAAAGTAGTGAGGCGAGAATGCCGCCATGTGCGTCGTGACAACAAAGTCACTCAGAGAACAAAGAGCAATCTCTGGCTCTGATTGGACAGGAAGAATGCGATCGTTAAATAACTACTTAGGTTACTACTTAGGAGTGTATTGAATTCGGTAGAACCGAAATATCATGCATTGGCCGCTAAATAACTACTTCTGCAGAGCTCCCATTCGCCCATTACTGAAAATAAGGTCCCTTTTCCTTTCGATTGCATTCTTGCGATGGAAATCGGAGCCAGTTACGCCGGCCCTCAGCCTCGGTTATGAAGTGAGTAATTCAACCTTACAAGAATCGGGACTTTAAAACCACTTTTTCTCGAACCGAAACCCCACGAATTTAGGCTGCTGTTATTGGCGTTCATTGAATTGAACATCGATAAAATTACAAATTACGAATGGCATTTGCGTTGTCGGAGATTTTTTATTCATCTCTCAATTAACAATTATAATCGGCATATAGGACCATAATAATAGTGATAGATCAGATAAAATAAAAATAAATACTTCTCTTTGACCTCGAGCGTACCCACCCCTGTATTCGCGACATAAAATAATAATTATATAATGTATAGTATTTAAGATTGCGATACTATAGCATATACTTTATATGAAGCTTTTTAAATGCCGGGGTAAATTCTAATGCGGGCCCACTACGGGGGTAACTAATAAGGGAAAATTATCCCCGAAACGATTTCTCCGGTTTCTTCCCGTCCCCGTTTTCCCCTTTGCGACTCACAGTCCCTCTGGGTATATTCGCTAAAATTAGACCGGCAAAAGTCACCGTCCAAGTTGGGAAACCTTCAACGCGGAGTGGGGGTCGAGATGGATCGGGGGAGATATTGAAGTTTCAAAACAAGCATAGAAACCTACTTAGCGGGAGGAGCCGGCGCGAGCGTTTCTCCTTTGCCCGGTTCTTGAATCTTATCCTCTGGCTGCATCTATTTGAATAACCGTTAGGCGGCCGGCAGCGAGGTAGTCCTCTCGCTCGTGTCCTCTAATTGAGAGGGGGGTGGGACTTGTTTAGAAACGACCGGAAAGTAATTTTGTGAAAATGGGGCTTTTTAAATACGATCTCGACTCCGAGAGGCGCTCGGCTTGAAAAGTCCGGCCTGCAGCTCCCGATCGTGGTTAAGTGGGCTCCACAAGCTCTTAACAGAGCCTAACAAGCTTTTAGTGACATTATATTATTAACTCCTAATCGCTTCAAATTCTCAATCGCTCCTCAACCTGAAACCTGTCCAAAGGAGAGTCTCGCTGGTATCGATTCCGGTGGCCTAAATTCTGTGAGGTACCTGAGCAAGCTAAGTATATTCGCTTACTAAATTTCATCCTGAGCTCGTTTCTGAGCACAATGTGGTCCTCTCCCACCGTCAGTAGACAACGCGAGGACAGGGTGCTTTACTCGGAAACGAAGAAATGGTTCCATAACGAAGAAAACAATTTTTCAGAATTTAAGCTTAAAGACCATTGAGAGCGAAACTTTCACAAATGCGAAACAATCACAATTAGTACCCTTAAAATTATTGCCGCGCCCACGGTTCTGTTTTATCTGGGGCCAGAACGAAGCCGAACTTTGCCACGTCAAGTGTACACGAGTACGTGATCGTTTTTCAGCGAAGCGGGGGGAAATAACAGTGTAATAAGAAGTGAATTGATAGGGCCCTGTTTCCCCGCGTCCCAGATCTTGAGCCAAGGTTGTTGCGAGAGACCTCTTAAGACTATATTATATACGGCAGTCCCGCAATAGAAATCCAGCTTTACTGAATCTCACGAAGCGAATAGGGGACCCTGGACCTTGATGGAGCCGAGAAAGGGAATTATAATAAAAGGATAGCGTGTACCCGATATTGCAGTACGATCGAGAAACGATTACGGACGACTGCAGGAGTGGTCCGGGGGACACGGCTCGGTTGTGCAAGATGGGTTGGACCGTCCCCGAAGCCGCAAAACCAATTTCCCCAAAAGGTCATATTGGAACTGCGAAGGTTTCATCGCGGAAAGCCTGGATGTTCAGAGACGCGTGTTTACTACTTCTCGTGCATATTTTAATGTTCAAGAACCGCAGAAAATATCGTCTGAAAATTTTTAGAAAAATAAAGTTTAAATAGAGAGAAAGAGGTGCGTACGCAACTGCTTCCTGGATGTAAGCACGGACATTTCTAGTTTAGAATGGACCGATTTAATATCTATCAAATGTGAATTTCCGGCGTCTGTCTGAGCTTTAAGCGAGACTGTTGGCCGTGTAACAGAAAACCTGCTTTCATTATTGAACTACTTTAGTTCGGTGAGGTCTAAAAAGAGGGGTCCACGGTCTGCCAATTTTTCTAGAACGGTATTTGGAGCGTTCATGATAAGTCCTTGGCCCTATCCGCGACCCGACAGGTGGACGAAATTGCAAATATTGTTAACACGAACGGTCAATCGGTTTTTTTTTTCATAAGCTTCGGTAGGTAATAGGGGACTGGAAAGTTAAATCGCCTGGAGGCGAATGCATTGCGTTTTCTGTTTGGCATTCGACTGGCAAATAAGAAGTGTTTTTTCCCCCGAACTTTCAACATCCGAGAACTTGGTGGTCCGAAATATACTTTCGCGGATCTTTAGCCGAATTTGCAATGTTTACGACAATAAAAAATTCTATATCCTTTATAGCTTTAAAGGACCACCGATAGCTGGCTTCAGTTTCACTCGGAATTCCCGCACTGATTTTTAAGGCCGCATTCCACGGCTCTCAATGTCAACGGGAACGTGTAGGGAAATAAAAGATCCAAACTGTTAGACTGTTATTGTACATAAATGGCCCGAGCGCCATTGCGATTAAACGGGTTAGAAAGGGAAGTTTCGAAGGGTAATTAGTTTCCCGATTAGGAATATAAGACGGCGGAGAAGATTTTTTTCTCATTTTGGAGCAATGCCATGGCAACAGAATCGATAAAAGAAATGCGTGAAGTCGCTGCTAAGATAAAGACAAACAAGCGTTTTATGGATAAATCCCAGAATGTGTATTACTCGTTTATACAAATTCAGGAGCGATGCCAAATGTAAAAGTAAAAGGTGCGAATAAGAATGCGCAATTCTTACTTAATACGACGTATTACTAATACTTGGGACGACATACTGTAAAAATTATTACTACATTTAACCAATACCTAGACATTCGACTGTCACCATACTCAGGCGAAGTTCATTTGAAATAACTAAAACCGATAGCTTGAAATCGATAACATATGTGCACTTTAATATCGCGACATGATTTATGTTCACAATTATTGAAAATGACATAACACATTAAAGCAACAAATTAAACTGCAGGTTATGAATTTTCATTAGCCGATGAGTTAATTGCTTTCACGATTAAGTACCGACTCTGAATACAATGAATGGGGAAAACAACAAGGATTAATAAAAGTGGTCTTGAAATTCATTATGCTGCAAACTGCTCTTATACCGAGCCATAGCGTAATGTAGGTTTAAACTCATTGCTAAAACAATCCCGTCAAATGCGTGCTTCTAATGCCCCCGGTCATTGTGTACAGGCAGGTAATGACTACGTGTTTTCAAACCCGTTTTGAAATATACCCAGCGGGTCTGTTCCCTAAGAAGTACGCGCGCGTCTAGAACAAGCAGCCGTAAATAATTACCGCCATATAAATAAATCGTGCAAGGAGTTTCGATAGTTTTTTTTCAGTCTGGATTAGACTAGTGTCTTATAGATATTTCTTTTTTATTTTATATCTATCAATCTCCATGTTCGCAGGTCCATTGTGGACTTGAGCGCGATAGTAAGATTACTGATTTTGGCACTGCAGCCAAGCACATCCAAATGGGTTTTATGCGATTTAAAAGAACATGCTTAAGAATTAGTTTCAATATGAAATGGAATAAAAAACTTGTAGGTCTATAAATGTGATATCTCTTATCTTATGTGTATTATTATTTCTTATCTATATATAAGAAATAGAATTTGAACTGAGATTACTGAGCATCTATAGTAAGTTAGAAACAAAACGATCGTATTTCGAAGATTATTAATTTTAGAAATGACAAATCCAATTCAGCCAAATAATATTCTTTGCGGTATATTGAACGAACAGTGCCATCTATCGCGCGAAATGTCTCAAGGGCGCCCAAAATCGTGCCAACGAATAAGGTTTGTAATTATCGTCTAGTTATCGGCGAACCTACCTATCGTTTCCAAAAGAAGTACGGATCGGCTTTCTCCTTTGCTTTCACACAAAATTCAGCCGGAACTTCAATTTTTTTTCACCGGGGAAGTGCAGGGTGACAGTCCTTTCTCTGAGACGAGCCAATTCATTGTCTTAGCGTAATTTCTTCTCAAGAAGTATTGTCGATTCAATACATACAACTTAAGTAAAAGGGAAGGAAAAAAATTGGCTGACAATGCTTTCACAAGTACCACACTAGAGTGTAGTGTCCTATGTCCTAGACAATGGTACAAAGTATTCCATCCCTCCGCTACAACTAAATCCTTAAAATGTGTTGAGGCCATTCAGAATTTAAAAAAAAATACAATCTGTTTAACAGTATGTGATGAACTGAAAAATTTCTATTTAAAAAATGATGGAAAACTGAAATGTTTGTGTAATGATTCCTGTAACTGTCATCAGGTTATCACAGCGGTTATATCACTCATTAATGAAAATTAAAAATGAGAATAATTTGCGGTCAATATGGACATGCGAGCGCGGAGGAGAACTTTGCAGAAAAACAAAAGTGGAGCCGAAATTCGCCGCAAATTCGTGTCGGAATCGCCGCCCCGAGATTAAGACGCTTTCTCCGTCGTACGGGAGAGAAAGCTAATTTGAAGTTCGGGAGTCCGAAGGTCCTCTCCGCCGCCGACCCCCGGCAGCCGGGTAATCGATGGGCGTGTTCCAGCCCGCTCAGGGACAAAACGTTAACAATCTCCGGGCGTAGACGCTAAAAAGTTTTCCCATACGCTATAAGGATCGCCACTTTCGATCTTCGGTCATGAAGAAAAGTAATTACCCGCCGGTGATGTTCTTATTGGACCTGGGAATAGATTGCAGGTGAAGTCGGGGCGGACTTCAGGGCAGAGCCCGCAGAAATAAACAACTTCGAACCTTATGGACGAAGGTAGAAGGCCCGGGATTCACTTGCAGAAACCTAACCGGATCGACGACTATTAGTGGAATATAACAAGAAGAATCGACAAATTGGAGGAGAGTATTCAACAACAAAAGTCTCACGAAATGCATTTAGAAATGCCGATTCATATTTTTGTCCCATTAAAATAAGAAAATCAAATCACTATTTTAAAACAAATTTTATTTATTGTTAAATTTGTTAGTGTTATGGGGGTCGCTGCTACAACTACAGAGAGAGAGAGAGAGAGAGAGAGAGAGAGAGAGAGAGAGAGTAGTTTCGGCGATTCGCAATAGACCAATCAAATACTATGCTCGCCCGGTCACTAATTAGTACTGGGGGACATCGATCTAAGTTAATGGCAGATAAGAGAACTTTGGCAATTTCGGGAACCCTCGATTAGACCGAAAACAGGACCGGCACTTTCAGTCCGTAACACGAGTTTTCGATTTGGATACCTAAACTCAATTATACCTGTTTTAATTGAACCCCAATTAGGCGTTGAGAAGGATTGAGAAGGCCTCTAATTGAAGCCCCCTGCATATCCAGTGCTGTTCGATGGAGGGTGGACATTCAGGAGGGGACAAGAGTCCGTATCCTGTACGACTGCTTTCATCTGTACAAACCGGACGAGACTAAAAAAGTGAAATATGATCCGCGAAATTGAACTTTCTTGGGTCTCATTGTGCCCCGGCATTTAGGCAACAGGTGCTATTGTGATTCCTAATCAATACAAGAAAGGGGGCCTACGGTTCCATTTGCTTTGAATGGAAGAGACTGGGCTGAGGGCGCGTCCGCACTTCGAAGGTGTTAAAATACGTTGGAAAGTTCGTCATATATGCAGGACACTTAGACTCCCACATGACTTTAAAAAATAACCCTCAGAAATACTAAGGCATCGACCTCAGGGCTAACTTTCTAGAGAAGGTGAGGCCAAATTGAACGGAATGGATTGTAAGAAATCTATTTCATATAATGAAGTGAACATAAATTGGCAAGGGTAACATTCACACAGATGACAAGTGAACGCTTCAATAAAAGCCGTCTATAAAGAAAAAAATGTAGCCCTGATTGCTGAAAAAGTTGCGGCCAAGTGTTAACAAATGTAACACTTATTAGTGAAATAAATATTCGTATTATGAACGATAGAGCGTTATCGCAGGATGGATGGTTGGCTAATTAGCCGATACAGTCTGACCATATGTTTCTCAGATTGTTTTTATGCAGCCAATTTGTATTTGACTGTTGCCAATTAGGCAGAAGAAAAACTGCCGCCGATCGTGCATCTGTTTTTTCCTCAGGTATAAACAGACAGAGAGTGGAGAAATAATCGCGTGGTTTCACTGTCCCTCTGCTCGATTAATAATAATCTAAAATGGCGTTTGGAATTTCTATTCGGCGTAAAGGATATTGAAGTATCTCGGCAATGTGATAAGCTTAATTCTGGCGAAATGTAAGCCGCAATCTCCGGTAACATCGAAATCCCCCGGGCAATCACTCTCCAAATCATCTTTAACCAAAAAAACCGTAAATATACGCACTATAATTCCCCATTTCGTTATAATCCGTTCTAGGCTTCTAACTAAATGATTCTCACGAGCGACAGTGGTAAAATCGCGGCGGAGGCAATTATCTCGGTTGACCCAGATTTTACCCTCGGTGAGAGAGAAAGAGGCAGATAGACACCTGTGTCAACTACACCTCAGCAAATAAGGAGTTTTACTAGCCGCTCTGTGGGTGAAACAGTTTCGGATTTCAACCTAGACCTAATTGCTAAACCGTGTGTTTTCATCCCGTATTTGTACGGCCGGATCTTCCTTTCTACTATAGACAGCTAACCGATATTACCGAGGTCCGCACATGTCCAAAAATCTTTTGATGCTCCGAACTCTATTTTAGTATTTAAGATAAGATGGGAAAACAATTATTAGCCCCAGTACAATGCGTATTAACTATGATAAACCATCTAAAATTCGTAATATTTCGACAATTGAAAGTTCGATCAAATGAGGCTAGAAAATCATTAATTAGGAGTATGGTTGGAAAAGCAGCTGACGGAAATGAGAATACTTTAATTTAACGACAGGAAATAGGATGCCCCTACAGAGATGTTTGGAGGCTAAAAATATCTGTTATGAAGCACCATCTAAGGCTCTAGGGCCATGGAAGAAGAATTACTTCCGAAATCATAAATGCATTAATTAATTACATGGGACGTAAATAGCCGATGGGTTTCTCCTATATTATTCTCTTATTCGTTACGTAATGTCGCTTATTGTTTTGTACAGTTTCGGCAAAATGAAGTTAAAAAAAGACTTCAGTTTGGTATCATGATCTGTTACTGTAAGAAGGTGGTCCGACGGTGGCCGCAGGTTGAGGTTGGTTCGGTCCCGTGAGAACTGCCGGTAGGTAACTACGAGGGACAATGGGTCCCTACCGGCAGATCGTGATCGTAGGGGCCCCCAATCGTTCCGTACCGGGTTCACCTGGGGAAAGTGTGTTTTCCGCCCGCCGGGCGTTACCCGGGGCCCCGTTGACAGATCACGACCGTCCCCTTTTAAATCATCTGCGGTGTGACATTTTGGAGGGCGCGTGACCCGACGCCGGCCGCTTCCTCCGGCCCGGATTTGGCCCCCGGTCTTATTGGAAATGCACGGCCGGCTATAAAACGTGCGGTAGGCCAATATAATAGCCGACATAATCATTTCAGAAAGCCCTTAACTGCGGGGGCATGCGCCGATTTACCGAAGAAATGCAACTGAAGAAGTTGATGACCACCTTATCGTGTCATCCAATCAAAAACAATCACCATAAGGACTAAACAGAATAATCATTTCAGTCAAAAATATTAAGAATCCCATTTTCAGTAGCCAAGGTGGCGAGCAGCCGAGCTGGTTTTGGAAATGGCAAAACCAGCAGGGATTCAAAATTTGGACCGGTGATTGCGGCGAGAATTCGAAAGCGGTCTCGCTCGAGCCCAAACAGACGAAAGAAGTCAAAACGCAAAATTATTCATACACAACGTATATTAATAATGTTGTAATACCTGGTGGCTGGTACCGCGTTTCTGAAAGCGGTGTGTGTAATATATTAAGTGAAAGTATCCACACTGGCTGGGGGTATGTACATGATCCATGTGTTTGACTGTTTCCGTCTATGCCTGTAGCAAGACTCTCGGGAATATCAAAAAATATCCTACTACACGACTCAAAAGTTACTCTGTAGAACAATTGTAACAGGAAAAAAAAGGTAAAAAAATTAAAGGGCACGTCTAGTCGAGTTGATTTTAATATAGAGCACTGTGTTATTTCCGTCGGTTCGCCAGTGCTACAGTAGCCAACGTTAATATGCTATAGAAGAATGCTATTGATAGGATGAACAAATCCTGAGAAACTGTTTCTCGAGGAAAAAGAAAAGAAATCCCGGGCAAGTAATTAAATGATAATGTTTCGGATGCACGTCAATGGGCCTGTTTCAGATTTTCAGCGAATAAGGGACGCGTAGCACTGATGATACCCAGAAGAGGAACTGAAAGAAGACGAAGAAGAAGAAGAATATTAAAAGAAAACTATTCCCTCCAAATTATGAGAGGCAAGTATCGCGATATGAGGGGGGAATACTACAGAGCTGGGACTCAACGAATAGTTACGTTATTACGGATTACACGGAGGATAATACATTGCCGGGATTTTAGTCGGCGTTGAGGGGCATCCTAATACCTGTCTCGACGGCGGGCACTATTATTGAATTGTGCACGGTCGGCGAATTGGTGAAAAACTTAATTCCAATTTACAAACTCCAGACCAGCAATTTCGACTGTAAGGCTTTGTTTCCTATGTAAATAAACACCAGACCCCCGGTAAATGGGACTATTCGGGACTGAGAGGAAAATCGGACCCTGGCTGGGTATCGAGCTCAGGGCTAGATTATAATTTCGAATTCGAAATGGGCTGAACACGATTAAATACATTAACCTCAAAAAAATGTTAGTTACCGAAATTTTTTAGGATTGAAGTTTTCAGATTCCATTGCCACGGCTATTTATATAAACATACGGTGGTGCAGTAATGATGGTTCGAAGACATTTCTGGATGGGAACGATCTCGGTGGAATCCCATAGTGCGGTGAGCTTATAAGCTAAGGTCAATTTTGACGTCCACCCAAGTCGTTTCTATTAACTGATATCCAGGAAGGCTGAATTTTTTCCGAATAACGCCCTTTAGTCCATAATACAATTCACCGACTTCACTGGTTTCAGAAAAAATGAATATATTTATCCGGTGAGTGTGGAGTGTTATACTCCTACAAGGCAGGTTTCTTGAGCACACAAACGGCAAAGGCGCGCATACCTTCGCCCATTAACTGGTACCGGAGTCAAGAACCGCTAAGTGCAGTCGGCTTGTTCACGGTTGGCTACGTGCTGCCCGTCCTAGGGGCATACGTGTTGGTACACAGACCGGTCAAATGCCGGGTATTCCTGGTCGCGGTCTCGCGTGCAGGCGCTAATGGACGCCCGGGACATGGGAGCCGATAGATAGCCTCCGCCGCGGCCTATTGAATAATAATTTCAATAACCGATCGCGTCATTAATTCCGGGGGAAAATGAAAGTACCGAAACCCGCGGCCCGAGTGAACGAACGATAGACGCGTCGAGCGTGATCGATTGTTGTTATTTTCGCGACCGGCTGTGACTCGACAGATACGAACGACTTGGCCTCCATGTCACGATAATAAAACTTGACAATTTACATCCACGACAAAACTAAATATTCATCATCACAGACAGGAGAAACCTTCTGTACCGTACAGGCCTTTCTTATCCAATTGACAGCCAAATTAAGTTCCGAATTTCCTAATAAAATGTGCACGAGTTGTTGGACCTAAATATACTTGTTTTATGCACAATGTTGGTATAATAATCGGGAAAGCAATAATAAAAAACAATAGAAAATAGTTTACACTCGCACAATAACACACGGTACTTCGCCACTTCGCATCGCGATATTGTGTTTCGGTGCACTGTACAGACACCTGAGACTCTTGGGACGGAGTTTAAGATAACATGTTGACCGTAAGTGACCACAAGTAATTTGCCGACAGAACAAAATCAGTGAGGAGAAATATATTTTGAGCTGGATCAAAAACGATTTGAAATCAATAATATGATGGACTGCATGAATAATAGTGAAGTTTGATAGCACCTGAGGACAATCCATAAAGGTAAAGAACTGAGGATTTTACGCATTGCCGTCTGACCAATGTGGTACATATGTTGAGGATGGCCTCTCTCGGCCTCCCTGTGTACGTTTAAACCGGGAGTTATTAAACGTTTTCTACGGCGGCCGGAGGCAACAGAAAGGCAGTGGGACGGAACCGCCTTTCCGGTGGTCTCCCTATTTGGAGGGGTTCGATCCCCTACCACCGGGACACTCGCTGCGGCAACTTTCGTACCGATCCCCGTATTAAGGTCACTCGACGCGAGAGAGTACCTTGCCCTCCCCGCAACCGTCTCTTCGTTTTTTTTAATTAAAAAAAATAGAAACAGAAAAAAGATTTAAGTAAGAAAACCACAACCGATATTTATAGCCCGATAAGACTCGTGTCCCTCGCGAGAACTCGAGGTGGGATATTTACTATTCGCGACTTTATGCCTCTTACCAAGATCACCAATTAGGAGTGTTTAAAATCAGAAATTATTCTTTATTATCATTTGTTCTCAATTTTTTTGTTTGGGCGACTGGACCTGTTGCACTGCTGTGTACGGGCACTTGAAGTCGCGTGAAACCCATAATTTGAAAATGTCATAAAAATATCGTATTGGGAATTGGCAGGCGTAAAAATTACAGAAAAAAGCGGGTTTAAAAATTAAATCAAACATCACCGGCTTCTCTGAAACGATCGCTAGACTATAGGCAGCGTTAAAGAGAACATAGTCGGCAAGTTAGTACTATGCAAAACATACTGACTATGATTTTGATGGATCAGAGCCTTGTTACCTGTATTCTCCGTTATCAATTATTTTCGTCCAACAAATGAAAGCTCAACAATCATTATACCGAATATGAAATCCGTATTTATTCGAAAATAGTAATATTTTTGCCAAACGTAATTCTTTTGTGATTTTATGTTTTATGAAGGCGTTTATGACTTTGTACACTTCAACAATCGGATATTTACAGATATAACTTCGAGTATTAATCGTTCGGATCTGCACTAAGCGAAGGGAAGCCCGAAAATAGATTTAATTGACTGTCACTTAGTAAATTACGACGACGACGAATTAACGGGGCGCTATCATTACGCAGGTGCTGGCGTGAGGCTAATAACAGAACCTAAGGGGGAGGGGGGGGGAGTAGAGTTCAGAGTTACGATTTAAAACTAACCTGCGGTTAACTATTCCCCGTTTTTTTTTGTCGGTCTCTCCCAGCCCCAGACAAGTAAAGGCAATTGCTTCTCACCTGGAACAAAAAAAAGAAAGGGAAAAAGATAAGAACCTTGGCCATTTGAGGTAAAAGTAATTAAGCTTACAAGGAGTTTAAGGAGCTGGTGCAGGGGGGAGGGGCACTGTTAACTTCTCGAAGACCCGAGATAGTCTGAATAACTTAAAAATTTTACAGCTGCCGTGTAATTGGAGTCTCGCAATTAACACGGGGATTGTACATCGCTGAAAAATATTTTTTCGAAATTCATTGCAAGACAGATACAACATACGAGATTTATACAACATGATCTTTTTGAATTGTTTACCAATATAAGTACTTCTAATTTTTATTATCTCTACCATAAAAATATACGTTCATAAAAACTGGCTACTTATATAGGGGCCTCCCTATATATAGACAAATACATAACCCGTTAAATTGGAATATGACCCGACAGAACAGGCGTCGTGAACTTTAGACCCGCAATTAGGTTACAATGCGCAATAGTTGTTAACCGCTCCCCGCTGATATTTATTGCATTCCGAGCAAATAATAGAACGATAACTCAAACGTTGTTTGAACAGCCAGCCAGTTGCTCAACGAATGTAAATCAAAGGGATCCGGGGATTGCGTTGAATTTATTCCGGAACAATTAATTACCAATCGTTCAAATTACATTTCTCCGATTACCAGCCGTACATGGGAACGTTCACCCGAGAACAATAACGCAATATTTCAGCCTAATCACTATTTTGCAGGCTCTCGTTGGGATGGTCGGCACAATGGGGCCGTTGAAAGCGAGCTCGGAGGCCGCCGCAGCCTTCGAGCCGCCCTTTCGGAACAATTAACAATTGTAATTAACGCTTTTAATAATTTCGTCCATCTAATTTACACTCGGACAGGACTGTACAGGAAACAGGTCGGGTTTATAATAAACTCGGTTTCGGCTCGTTAACATTGCACGGCTAGCGAAAGTATGAAAACTGCTCGGGCAGTGAAAACGCATTTTGTCCGACAATTAAATGTTGAACATTAATATATAACCCGATCACTATCACCTCTGCTCCGTTGCTGTATTTCAAATTTAATTTGTTGAACTTCAAGGATCGAATGTCCCTATAGGATTTGTATTGACAGGACACCACCTAAATGTCTATATTTAGGAGTTAATGGTAATTTAATTACTTCCCTTCAGAACAGTTCTGCCTAGACATAGTGGACCATTTCACTGGACACTACTTGAAAATTAGTCCACAGTTAAAATAAGATTTATTCTTAAAATTACTCTACAAAGAAATGAGTAAAAATATATAATACCGCTGATCCGACCGCTGAAGCCCCAGCATTTAAAATAGGTTAGGCTTACCCCTCGAAATAGCCTTGCAACATTTATGCAATGTAAGACTGTTCTAGCAATTAAGCTGGGGAAGGAATTAACGAATTTTAATGCCGTTTAAAGACCGCCGGTGTGCATGTTAACGGGCGGCCCCCATATGGGGCGGCTAGGGCCCATTGTTGCTGTTCTGAGCCTTCGCGTTCCAGGAAATGGGATTCCGATACCGTTCTGTATACGCGCCCGATTTGAATACAATGGGGACAGGGCAGAAGAAATACAGCGGATCGCTCAGTGGCCGCTGGGGAGAAAAAGGCGCCGGTCGTCCTTTTCGGGAATTCCAGAAATGATTAACGATCCTTGAAGTGCAATAAAAAAAAAAAATAGCTGCCGGCTCGATCGTTTCGCAAACCCATTCACCGCCTGGTTCACTCTGCCGTTGATAATTGGAAACAATAAACTTTCGACGGCGGAAAGTAAACGTTGAATGTTAATTTCGTCCGTTTGTTTGTTTTTTTAATCTATATTCTGCGCTTTATAGAGGGGGGCTTTATACGAGTTCTGATTTATATCACTCTCGGTACCCTGATGCTATCTTCGACACTTTAAAAATTCGTCAATGTTCAACTGAATTTTTCCTATCAATCTATTATTGTCGGACAACGATAATGATCAGCTTGACACACCTTTTTTTACCATTAATATCATCCATCGCTTTGCAAACAAAAGATAAGTTCTTTTGCCCAGGATAAGGAACAAATGCCCAGACCCGCACGAGCTAGACCGAGAAATCGACCCGCATAAATGCATATTGATATATTCACTGTCCCACCAGACTTCTGAACTGTGATTCAGACGTTTATTAATTCACCTTGCACAAATACCTTGCGGACAATCGATCGAGGGCTGACAACCCGACTATTATAAAACCGATGATTCCAAGGTCGAACAGATTTCCGATATCGCGAGACCTTTCGTCCCCCTTAAATGGATGTGGGGCGGGGTGGGTAGGTAGGTACGAGAGCGGGAAGAAAAATGGAGAACGAACGGGAAAAAAAATATGAAAAAAGAAATCCTTCGCGGCGAACATTAAGTTTTATGTTTCGATCCGTGTGCGAGCACACGGATTTTTTGTTGGGTCACGAGGATTTTACATATATGGAAGTTTAGAATGTGGCCTCGATATTTTTATTCCGGGCTGGGGGGGGGAGCGAGGATGACCGCTCGGGGCGCCGGGACCGGAATTTCGGACGCGTGACGAAATTCATAAAACTCCTCTGTAGACGGCGTGAATTTCACAGACGAAGGAATAAAATTGGGTCGGGATTTCTGCCCAGTTTCGGTGCTGTTCGTTACCGTAGCATTCATTTCTTAATTCATTCTTATCACGCCTATTGGATAATTACTAAAGAACTCGCGTTCAAGCAATTGACATTCCGAAGAAGTCAGAGCCTATCAGAAATGTATAAACTACATCTAACTCATTGCGATTGTGTTTATTGTAGAGCCTAAGATCTTAATATAGGATAACTGAAAAATGTGCGATAACGCGCTGTAATCGAATGATTAAAAGCCCGCCCTATTTTTAAATGACGGGGATCGATTGCTGCGCTAGTATCGAGTCGAACATGTTTTATACCGATAGAGTAAATCAAATTGAACGAGTGCGATCAACAACTTTCGTTTTCACATTATGTTCACTGAGGTGTACAGTCAATACTGGAATTTGAATTGTGAGACCTGGTCATGAACTAAAATAATATTAATATGGTCATAAAAATGAAATTTCCACTGTCTGAACTAAGAAATATTCCCGATTAAGTAATGCGTTCGAAAATTGAAAAGAAATTATGATTTCTGTATTCGGGACAAGAGACAACAAACACCTGAAAAGGAAGTGATCATGTGGTTTAAATATGGCAAATAATTAAATAAAATTTAAAAAATGGGGGAAAGCCAGTATATTTACACTCCGTTATTGATTACCAATTTACTTGAACATAAATTTCGCTTTACGCCTTTTATGCGATTGCCGTTTTGGACATATGGTTACAGGATGACCTAAGTTGGCTTTTTAAATGCCGGTAGATGCCTAGGGTCTAAAAATAGCATCGGTACTTGTGCAGAATAGCCAATGGAATAGGAAGGAGTCGGAGGTTCGAAACGGCCACGATGTGAGTTATGAACCCCGTGGTAATGGGTAGGGGTGGCGGGGGGGAGGGTGAACGCCTTCGGCCAAGGCCAACATCTTCGACGCCGCCGTGGACCCTCCACAGGAGACAATGGGGAATCTTCACCCGGCGGGAGCCTGAAGAAGAAGAAGAAGAAGAAGGGGACTACGGATAAGGAAACTTGAAGCGTGGGGCCGACGGATGCCTGTTGGGAGGCGTCGGAAAGAAAAAACCACCAATTTAAACGGCGGGTTTAAAAAACAGTTTTAAAACTACGCAGGGCACTGTGCGAAAATGGCGACCACACTTTTTCCAATGCCCTGTGAATTGGGCACATTGGTCTCATAATATAAATATATAAGTTAGAAGGGCTATAGGATTACTTCCCCCTACCATAGTCTTATCGTCAGATAAAGCTTGTTTATTTAACAATATATAGGGTGGACGAATAAAGTATTATTGCACTTGAATTACTTAATTCTTGTTGAATAGTCTCTCTATTCCTTTCATACTTATCACTTAATTAGTTTTTTCCTAGATAAAGTATGGATTCGAAAATGAATGAATGTATACATTCTCGGAATAGGAGCAAGAGACATCACACAGGTTTTATGCAGACGCATGGAAAGGGATTGGCCACGTGGTATTGAAATGGCAGTCAGGTATGCAGTCAGATTATATACCAAGGGACGCACGCTTATTTGGCGGATTATATTGCGAAATTAGACCGGTTCTCTTCTCGTCCTCACCGTCCGGGTAGTGAAACCGTCGGCTATTTCCTGCAGATCCCCAGGTTTCGTTTTGAATAACCAGATACGGATCTCTGGACCGAAAACGATGTTCTCGATCATGCGAGGACCCGGGGAAGGCAAAAAACCATAACTTCCGGAGAAGGGAAATAGAAAAAATAGAATGCTCATGACGTTCAAATTGCACCGCTTCATTAATTAGCGGACTGAAAGTTGTGCGGGTCCTTTCATTCCGTCTGCATTTCTAAATTACATCTCAAAAATGATTCGAGAAAAATCGATCGGAAATATTCCACTAATTACCAAAAAGAAATACGGTTAATTTTCAATGTAATAGGTAAGTGTGTATGTAAATAATAGGTTATAAATATAGGACAGTCGCAGGAATGTAAATTTACTTCACGTTGATCTCGAACGCAACCATATACCTAAGGAGTCGTTTCCACATTGAAAAGCGCGTAATACAAATCACTGTCTTAAAATATGGTTCTGAAAGACTTGAAAAATCGAAAATAATTAACTAATGAATTTATCAAAATATTTAACTTTCAGGTGGACTTCTAAGTTTATTGTTTTCAATTACATTGAACTTCTGGAAACCAATTTTAATTTTTGTTCTCTCTCGCTCCCTGTACACAGATGGATTTATATATATATATATATATATGTATATATATATATGTTGTGATTTGGCGAAAGGAGCCGTTATCCAGTATAGCCATGGCTATCGGGTTATTTCGCACGAAACACTAGGAGCTGTATATGGGTTTCTTAACGCCCGGCCGGATTCGAAAGTCAATCCGGGTCAAATTAACCACTCAATTCGACCGACAGTTTACGAATTCGTGAGCGCCGAGAGAAAAGCGAATCAATTACCCCGCAGTCGCACAACTCAATTACAGGGGGTGACATGAAAGTCTCAAATCTATTTTCATTTATTTCATCCGTATTGACAATATTCAGGGGAAAATATTTCCATTCACTACTGTGGAACGAGACATGTATTTGAATAAATCGTCCGTTGAATATAATGATAAACAGTAACAATTGAATCATGATACTTTCAAAATTTAAAAAATCGGACTGCAAATTTTCCTTTCGTACGAAAGCGACAACAGTATTTTATTGCAGTTTATAATCAATTTCGTCAAATACGAGAAGCGAAAAATTGCCGTATTTCAATTCCGTTAACGCGTACGGTTTCTGTTGAAGTGAGTGAGAGAGAGAGAGAAAAAGTACATTCTGTCGTGGCAGGTTTCTTTTTTGAAAAACACCGTTCACACATCGAGTTGTACATGACGAAACATACAACGATTTATAGGATATAAAAATACGTATAAAAATTAACGTATCACAAATAAATATGTGAAAATTTATAGTAATGTTTTTTACTAGCATACTGCGTGCATTAATTTCCTCTACCAATATATATTAAAAAAATTTAAATGTTGGAATGATAAATTTCAATAACCTCATTTATGCGCCTAATGGAAATAATTTAAGATCTATGTTAACGTATATTAAGACTTCACTCGAAACAAAATTGTCTGCAACACAAATTGTCCTACTTCTGTTGACCGTGCACAATCAGTGGCTCAATCGTTCATAATTCAATGGACTTAATAAGCGAATTACTGGGCAGCGGCGAGCCCCCGAACGGCCCGAGGGCCTCTTCGAAACGGAGGAGATTGCCATCTGTTTGCACAGTATTTGAGATAAGGCCCGGCTATCTTGCCCACTGAATCTCCATAATAAGATACCTATTATCGGTTGCGCAATGTGTAACGCGAAAATAGGATTCGGTGGCCCCAAGCCGTCTCCACTGCGGTCCGGTGCAGGCCTTAGTTAGCGAGGTTTCTCCCACCGTCGGTAGACAAAGCGATCGGCTCCGAGTTTACCGCAAACCGAGGACAATAATGAGCCCACGACGAAGAAGGGAAAAATTAGTGCAGAATTTAAGGTGGAAGAACAATTCGCCAGGCAGTATTGAGAGCAAAACTTGCAAAAATGAAACAATAACGAGCGAAAGTTCTCAAATATTCAACTATCACTACAATAATGTGACAATTTAATTCCGGAACAAAACACCAAACACTCAGGGTAGTGTAACTACCCCCCCTAATTGTTTCACTAGCGCAACGCAGAAAGCTGTCAATATAAAAATGATTCGGTTAGAGCCATGAATTTCGATTAACAATCAATGGCTCTCATGCTATTGCACGAGGCATACGGTCGTGAGTCTCATTTTACCGGTGGCATATTTCCCCTCGATTGGAAATCGGAGGAATTTAATTTTTTTTTTTAACTGAATTTATTTACCGCGAAATTGCGACTGATGTGGCCCCCTCGTAATGAATATAACACTAATAGCACGCTGAATAACGGTAAAATTGGAAACAAGGCTAACAAAACATTTCTCTTATTAATAAAATAAATTAATCTAAGTATTTTTATTACGAGAGAAGACATGCAATCTCGCATTGTATTCCTTTTAATCTAACGGATATCTGCATGCTACCGTGAAGAGCACTTTAAATCTGCAACGGCTTTCCGGCGTTTCGCCGCTTCCATTCAATGGGATACAAAAGGATATTTACAATGGACAATGGGCGTCGCGAGTTCCTTGAGAATCCAATAGGGAAACGTATAAATAAAATACAGCCTACTTCAAGGAACAGGGACTCCTTTAAGCGGAACGTCATCGACTTTAGGGGAATTAGTCAGGACAATTAGAAAGATTAATGAAGTAATTTTTTTTGAGTGAGATATGTTTAATGGGCTCAAACCGAATTGATCGAATCCTACCATGTTTTACGTAATTAATTTTAATAATCTCTTAATAGGACGGCGTGCGTACATTACTATATTTAAAGTACATTTATTCTGTTACCATTGAGCTATCTCAATGTCTACAAGTTCGAATAAAATTGACTCATAGAATAGTAAACTGTATAATATAAGCATACATTCAATGCGAATGACAGCCACAGCCATTCAACAGCCTATTATCTTTACTATAATGTAAATAACAGCATGGTTCGATAAACGATTTAAACGGAATGCAAACAAATTACAAATTAGTTGTCTACACCTGCGGTATCCATTTTATTTTTAAAGCGAACCTGAATATATAAGCAGCCTTAAATAAATAAAGCCGTTGGAATCAATATATCGCTTTTTTATGAAAAATACATTTTAATATTTGTTCACTCGTCTGGGATTCAAGACGTACAAAGATTTACTGTTATAACAGGCTTTAATGGTGTTCAATAGGTCGTATGCCGAACGTATGCATTTTATAGTTTTGCCAGCCCAGCCGATGGCTCCGGGGAAAGGCAATAGGTGCGGGCGGCACTTGAAAAGGAAGCCCACAGAGTAAATAAATAAGCCCCGGGCACGAACGAGAGGGGAATCGCGTTTCGTGTCCCGAGAGACGTCGATTACGGCGGTCAATAATGATTTTCGTATTGGGAAGCGATCAAGGACGCCACCGTCGCGAAGCCCCAGACATAATTCCGGCTTCGTTTTCCTTTTTTCCACCCCGCTAAACTTCTAATGATCGCTCACCAGGCCCCCGCCTCGTGTCCTTGCTGAGGACGGCCCGTCCTGATGCAAACGTTTTAACGACACACTGGAAATGGAAATTCCCCCCAACCCTACAAAGTGGTTTGAAATTCAATTTAGAGCCCGAAACCGATCTTATTCCGTCGCGTCAATTATTTTCTTATTGGCAATAAACTTTCGGATTAAAATTGTTACCTAATTAAACCGTCCGGGTCCCAACCGAAAAAAATAACGAGGTACGATAGCAGGCTAGAACAGTTCAATAATGAAATAGTTCCGCAACACAAAAACTCAGCAGTTTCAGTCAATTCTCTTGTCCGAAGAAATCCAGTTTAAGGCCAATCGAGATTCGTAAACTCTACAAATGTTATGACGTCTGGTCACGAGGCGTCATAATATTAGGCCTGACCCGGATCGAACAAGCGAGAAAATATCACCCAAAGATACCACGGATTCCAAGGGCTCGCAGCTGGCCATAGCTCGGCAATTTAATTATTTGAAATTTGATATTTCAGCATACCATAACTGTTGCACCACTGCCTGATTTCTGTCCTTTCATCACATTCCGTCAATTATTGTTTTTATAATACATTCTGTTCTCTGGGTGGCATTTGTGAATGTTTTGCTCTCAATATTCCCTCGTTTTTTCGATGCATCCTGCCTGCACTTTTGCTGTTTGTCCCATCCGTTGAAAATGTTATTTATTCTCGTTTTCGGGGTGAAGCCCCGGAAACAAGGTATTGACAGACAGGCGGGACTAAATCGACTGGTGAAGAAGCCTCAAAAGATTTATCCTGAATTGAATCATTCCGTTTTCCAGTAGGGCTGGGATAATTCGACGAAACGTATTTACTTTAGGTTTCAGGTTGAGTTCCTTCTTTGTTCGGGCTCATAAGAAAGTATAGGTTGTATATTTCCACGGGGCTGGGGGTTCGAAAAGGCTGGGAAACACAATTCATCCGGTTGTAAATCAGCTGGAACGGAGGGCGATTGGATCGCGGCTATAACGCCCCATTACCGTTGCCCCGGGTCGGATGGAACCCGTGTACATTGGTGGTTTTCTGCAGCGAAGAGTGCCGGGGCGGAGCCGGGGATGACCCGGGTCACCTCGGGGTGGTGGAGGGGAAAGTACCCGAGGGTCGTACCCGTTTCTATTCCACGGGGGGATCAGTGTCACACTTAGGTTCGGCACGCCGGTACTTTCTGTATTAGTTTAGCCTTCGGCCCTGCGAGTAGCGTTGAAAGGAAGTGAAACACAATTCAAGTCAATTTTTTACCTCGCAAGACGTATGAAATTGAATGGATCTGACCGACGACCAACTACTGGCAATGACGAAAAACCAAAACAGGTCTTGTATTGAGACCAAAGAATCAATCGCAAACGGAAAATTGAACTATTTCAACAAGATGTGTGCTAGTCGTAATAGTAAAATTATACTATTTGGAGAGAATCGTACTAGAATGGATATTCCAGGTATTCCTCGAGGATGCCCCCAATACGAGGGATCGGCGTGAACGTGATATTCCCGGTTGCCGTGGGAACGGGCACTAGGCAATTAATAATTCAAGTGTAAACGGAAAAAAAACGTGAACCGAAGGATTCGGTTGTTATTGAGAGCGGTGACACACTTAAAACTGCACGACGAGCGTTCTCAAACCGGCCTCCCGTAGAGGCGATTCAGTTCCATTTCTTTAACTCCTGACCCCGGCCCGAAGAAAGTCCTGTTGTGGCGAAATTCCCACATTCATCTTCCGATACCGCGTCATCGCCGACGGCGGTAATATATCCGAGAGTTCGCCGGCCTTAGGGGCGGGTCCTGACGGTAGAAGGCTTCAGGAAAAGGCGATTTCGTACCCCTCTTGTTATAGTCGGAACATCGTTCAGTTTCTATGCAGAAAATGATGTACCGATATTTTAAAAACAATCTGGAAATTCTTCTAACGGCGACACACTTAGAAAAGGCACGTCGCGGGTTCCCAAGCTGTTGGGAGTTCACCAATTTAGTACCAATCGCCAATACCCCGAATCCCCGGTTTCTCCAGTCCGACGAAAGTACGAGTTACGATGGGGCGTAAAAGAAACTTTCTTAAATCAAACTATAATACTTAATTCTGTAGTCGGGTTTTTATAACCCAGTTTACTGAGCCACAGGGCTCAGTGGGGTCATGGTGATTCTGTTCAGCACCAATTCAGTAGTAGTATAAATTCACACAATGTGTCCAGTGAATAACGATCGGTGTATTTAATTAGGTCAAAGAATGTACCTAAAAGTTCTCATATTTTGTTGTTAGGATCCAATTTCCGCGAGGAAATGGAAAGAATGGTTTGAAGTTTTGTGAAAGATTCGTGGGAACGAGGATGCACGGACGGATCATCGACTGCGAAATCGTTCCGATAGAAGCATTCATCGATCGCAGGAGTTTCTTTCTGTCTGGTCCTGCAGTGGCACGTTCCCCACCCAGCTTTCGGACTTGTTTCCACTCGGCAACTTCAAGTGGTTCAAACCGCGGACTAGATCTTTGTGGAACGCGCGGGGAAGTATTCTATTTTTTTTTCAATCTAAATGAAAGTCTACCGACAGCCGGCATACTTCCTACTTCCATGCACGCAACATGTGTTCGACATGATACGATTTCCTCACCGGCCGCGCGTAGGTCCTGGAATGTCTGTACGCAACATGTGCGGAAGAACCACAACAACCGGTTGTAAATTTTTATTGGAATCGGTTAATTTTGTCGAAAAATTGTTTTTAAATAAGTATTAGAAAATAAAAAATCTTACGACATCGAGTTATCACTGGAAACCTATAGTTTTGCGTTATCATAATAAATATGTCATCTCAAACTTTCGAGATAATCACGCGTATGACGTTAGCCAGAACTGCGGGGGATTCCCAAGACATATGCCAAGTTAACGAGTTCGGTTCAGATAAAATAGAGCTCGATTCCATCGACATGCGTCGATGCTGGAAAGTGGCCTCTTAATAGGCATCTACATGTCAGGGATACGCTAGATAAATAGGAGACGTTCTCTGCATGAGAATCGCCGCCGTATTTTATACTGTTATAGTGTCTCTCACACCCAGTTAATTGGCAAAGAAAAGTACAAAAGTACAGCGCTTTTACATAATCGACACCTTTTTCTCCAGGTAGAAGCGACCGAAAGGATGATGGACCCCTTTCGCTTTTTGGAAATCCAGTCGCCGCTCACACGATTGTGCCTTCCGAATGCATTAGATGCCTGCCCTGAGATAGTCCGCAAGTGGTCTAGGATTACATCTCCTGGAGAAGCTCCGATTCCCAAGACTTTTCGGAATGGAGACGGCCGATTCGGCTTGTAAATACGCTGTACGCGGGTACAGCCCGCAAACGGTTGGCGGACGCCGATTGTTTTCCCACTTTCCCTTTTTCCACGGTTGACGAGGCCTCGTTAACGGCCCTCAGTTTTTCATTGGCTCATGCAAGTTGTATGGGGGGGTTGGAGGCGATTAACATACTGGGAAATGAATTAATGGCTAGGAAACTAGGCAGGATAACGATCTTCTAATACGAGTGTGAAAAAACCTGTCGCAAGCGGGCCCTAGGAGCCAACATTAGGTCGCAATTGGTGTGAAACAACGCTAAGTATCGAATTAAGATTGCTATAAAAAAATCAGATTAAATAAAAGGTATATTACACGCGAAAAGCTATTATTTCGTTGATTTCGTGTGTCTCTGTCTCCTCTCGCTGGTTTGGTCTTTTGCTAGACCGGTTTCGGCTGCTCGCCATCTTCAGTAGCGGTATTAGTCACTTATTTTCGTTATAATTGGATACATCAGTATTTATACTCATAAGACAATTTAGTATGTTACGTGATCTTTTGTGTGTTCTTTTTTAGAACCAGCCTATAATCTACCATCATTAAATAAATCGTCCTTAATATATTGAGGCACTTAACGTGCTTCAAAGTAAGACAAGTTATGTAATATTCCATCTCCCAGTCCGGGATCGGTTTCTGCCATTCGATATACTCGTCGTATTGTAGTGATCAAGTATTTAGTGCTCACAAACGTTATCCACTTGCTTACTTTACACCGCTAAGACAATTCGGAAGATCTGTAGGTACAGTAGGCGGTACTGGGATAGAGTGCTTTTGCTCGCAATTAGCCCACGATGAAGAAAGGTAAATATGAGGGTAAAAGAACCAGTCACCAAAAAATATAGACCAATATAGATCTGGAGGAGGAATCAAACTGTTTTACAAACTCGGTATGCACGGAAGTTACGGAAATCGAACGAGGGCCGGACAATGATTTAAAATCGAAAGGTCTATCGGTTACTTTAATGCACGATGTTCAAATTACAAATTGCTTTCGTCGACCCGACTTCCCGGATCGGCAAAGAACAATCCCGTTAGCCTTACAATTGTTACAATAAAACGGATATTAAAATGCAAGACGGCGCTTCGGCTAAGGTTAAAAGGAGTGAAAGGTCCGCGAGAGGGGTCGGGGTATCAATGTCGTAAGGGGGGTTGGGGCAGGTCGGGAACGAGGCGAAATTCTCAAGCGTGGGAGCACCGGGAGTCTGGAGACTGGCGGAGGGACTGGTCGGCTACGGAAAAAGGTCTTTGGGGGAGTGAAGGGACGGACATATCCGAAGGGAAAGGTACCGGATAGGCCAAGGCCTATCGGACAGTTTATCGGCCGACATCTCAGTACAGCGTCCTGTAATGACACTTTTTCGCGGATTATTAATAAAAGCCGTTTCCTCGTCTCTCAAGGGAGTTCCGCGCGCGCGCCCTGAGAGGCGGGCGAGAGCCAATTCATTTGCAAGAATATCCCCTTGAATGGGAAAGTGAGTGTGTCCTTACCTCGGCAGAGATCCGGTTTCAGATTTCTAATCGGCCCGATTGTTCGATCGATCCGCGGAACCGGAGAATGGGATTAGGGAAACGTTTCTCACGAGGGTAATTGCCGTTGTACCGCCGGGTAATTTTTAAGTTCGAGCGACAGTAATATACGACCGGCGTAGAGGCATCTAGGCGCGTAAGAACTGCTATATTAGGTAACTGCGATGAAAGCGAAACACGCTATACAAGTTATGAGCGAATATAACGGAGTCCCCTTTTCCATGTGTACTAAAACATTCCTGACAATAGGGACTTAACCTGTTGAATCCGGCGCAACCGCCAAACATTCACAAAATTCAAACTATACAGTCAAAAATACTAAGAAAAATAACCCCCTCCCCCTTACATGCGACATTCTTATGGTCCAAACGCACAGCTTCCTTACAGGTGCCTAAAGGAAGGAGGAGGTCAAGCGATTTAAATATATGAAATAAATAACAGTCAACGTGAAATGTGCACTAAAAGCGACCAATATGCCAGAACGACACCAGCATACTGCAAAACCGGTCTAGTAAAAGACCAAACCGGCGAGAGGAGACAGAAGATCGTATTCCAAACTACATTCTATTGGTCCTTTCAGAGTCAACACTTCCTAGCGGCCAGGAAAGGAATACACAATTAAGGAGGCGGCTATTACTCGGGCCGACACTGAACGCCGATCGTAACGGAGCCCACCGGGGCTTATATTAGAAGGGAGGAGACCGGGGGGGCATTAAAATGCATAGTGAGTGGGCCTGTCTGTGTCTGCGAGTGTGGGTAAGCAATCAAAACGGTATTAGAGGAGCCGCTCTGTAAAACGTAAGGGGCGGGCGGGAGAACCCGGCTATCCGGCCTGTTATTAGGAGGCCCGGAGCTCCGCCGTCATCAATCAGTTCCGATTCACAAATGAAGACTGCGACGACGGAGGGCCTCACCCCCAACACACCCCGGAGGTCGGGCGAGCGGGGAGGCCTCGTCGTGGCGGACACCCACGGTCTTTGACCCGACCAGGTACAAGTCCGGTTTCCGATACTCCCCACCACCACGGGGCACCGCCGCCACGCCGAACGTAGACGACGGAAAGGAAAAAACCATCTGCGAAAAGTGCCCAAGTAGTTTACGGTCCGGATAAACGCGAGATAAGCAGAGTTTATAACAAGTGAAAAAGTTAATCTCACTCCAGTAAGCGATCAGAGGAGGTTTGCACTATAATAAGGACTCTTATTCCTTCACGTTCAGACCACTGTAAAAACTGTCCGAAGACTTGGAGGATCCCCCCTTCTGGTAGTCATGTGTGGAAGCTTTGCTGTCGTGAATGCCTGGCGACAGGTTCTTTAACCTTTAACTAATTCCGCGCTAATGTATTCCTCTTCATCGTGGTACCAACTGGAGAAGCGGAGGCGTCGAAGGAAATTTGTGGGTTTTTGGGCGTTACGACGAAATCGGATTAAAAACACAAATAAAAACCAGACGAAATGAGTGAGCGCAGACAGCCTGCCTGATTTCTTTGTCGGAGGTAAACGGTCTCCTATTTAATTCGAATTTCGCGGTCCCAACAAAGCGGAAGCCTAAACTGTACTGCCCTGTCTGTTGTAGAGACAGGGCCCGCCCTGCCTACTGACCCGTTTTAATTGCGAGCACCGGCAGCAATTTCGAACCGCAGCTTCAAACGGTTTCGAAATTATCCTCCCGGAACGATCCGAAAGGAAACTTAATTTCGTATTTTTTTTTATCTCGCGTAAAAAAAATGTTGACAGCGACCGTTGTTATGGACTTTTAAATCCGTCGGGACAATTCGGGCGGACCGGAAACGAGTTCCTCAGAAGACACAGCAGTTCTGGGGCTGGCAGAATAAGTTTGCCACGTGAAATTACTGCATCTGATGTAATGAAACGTGTGTAATTGGCTAGTAACCATATATCATCAGCATCAACTAAGATGCTCTAATCATTAGATTCCAAGGCAAATTCCACCCTTACACAAATGTGTATGCCGTAACATGATCCTCAAGAACAATGTGCAGGCGAACATTCGGTGAATGCAATGAAATTATAACAGGAAATTTCTTAAATGGAAATCTCAGTTTCTTTTTCTTATCTACTGTTACTAATTCAGAAATCTGTGATAACAACTGTGAGTCAGTACTGGGAGTAAAATTTTCAGATATTCCAACCAGACGAGGGAATGAACTTGTTAAAATTAAAACTGCAATCGTAATTTTTTTTTATGTACCCAACACCGGTTTAGAGAAGTGCCGCCGATGTGTTCCGAGCACGGGACAAATCGATCGATCATTCGTTCGATAATATTTTCGTGTCCGACATCTGCTAGCTCGGGCCGTGCGTTCGTGACAAACGAACCCGTCCCCGGCTCTGAGAGGAAAGAAGTTTAGCGGCAACTTCTTTCCAATGACTTTCTCCGCCTTCAAGTCCCCGCCTCAAGTCCCGGCTTGTTTGTTGTTTTCCGCCTGTGCTTCTTCCAAGCGCCCCCCTTCCCCTCGGCGGGGTCGAAGTGTGTTTGGGTCAGACGGTGGAAGTGGAACGGCCGCCTCAAGTCTCCGGTTTTAAATATACGTATTTACACGACGTGATTATAAAAGTAACCATACGGTTATATTAGAAACATTTTAATCAATAAAAAGTTTGCCCGTATAACTATTGTGAATTAGGGCAGAATATTGGCCCTAATCATGCTGGAAAATGTGGTGTTCGTGATACAAATTCAATGATTATACCTCATCATACACTGTTGCGTCCAGAGATACCCCCTTCATGCACATGCCTACACACACACGCGATTACAGAAGACGGACTAAGTGCCTGCTTGTATAGAACATTTAATGATTTGCAAAAGACAGCCTTTAATATTTCAATATCCGCGGCGATTATAATTTTTTAACCTATTCGAATATATGCGCGTCAAAACTGCATCTTATTTAATTTAATTTGAAAGATACGCAACTTCCTACGCTCAACCGTGACCGGTTTTCTTCAACACTGCGGCCACATATCATACAGTTTATTGGTCACTCTTCATTAGCGACGTCTAAAGAAGGAAACCGCTGAACGGGTGAAACTAACGAACCGCCTCATATTTGGAAAGTAAATATTTTATAGCGAGCCAGCGTCTCTAAGACTAGCGTTTCTTCGAAAACAAACGGCTGGACAGGAATTGTTTTTATCTCGAAGCGTCCTGCCTTTTTTATTTTTTTTTTACTGCGGTTTTAAACCGCGGCAATTAGACCGTCCGCGGGGGGTGGTCCCCGGCTGTCATTTCGGAATCTGGCCGTAAACGATAATGGACGTTTAATTTTGCCTTTCGGCCGGTGGGAGGAACGCGCTTGAAATTCCGAAGGGCAGACTTCAGAGAAGGGGGGGATAAAAGTCGGAGAATTGGGCTAAGTGAAAGTCACGGCCGATCGAAACAGATGTTCGGTTTGAAGAGTTGAATGCCGCTTCGAACGTCTTCAGGTTAACAGGGGCGCTCTCAGCCATATTTCGACTCTCCGTCGTCCTCGATAGTCCTATTAAATATTATATATACAACAAAGGAATATATCACGGGCGTACGAGATAGGGCAGCCTTGAAGAAGGGGATACCAACTAATAATCATGGGGTCTCGTAATGAGTTTATATATTTATATACACATCAAGCTTAGACTGACATGGATTCAATTCAAGGTGGTGAGACCGAATTCTTTTCAATTTCAAACTCAAACGGTTAGAATCCTTAGTGTTCACACTCCGAAGGACCATTGACACTGCACCGATTCGTGAAAATTCTGCGGTTCCCAAACCAAGAAACAGCATTTCTGTTCTCTTTTCATGAACTGAAAGAAAGAGTTGATCTCAATGGATCTCCCCTGTCCACCCGCTGATCCGCTCCAGCATCTCAGTTTGGTCGTTTTCAAATAAGCGAGTGGACACCTCAACAAATATTTGAAATAATTTTCAATTTCTGAACCGGACTTCCTGTTTTAATCCTCGACTGACCTCAAGCGACCGCAGTTTTTGGACTATTTCTAAGTTAATTCTAACGGTGCCCGATTTAATCGCGAATATGACGCCGTCTTAGCGAGCGGCTAAATGTCGCTCCAAACCGCCGGTTGCAATTAGCCAGTGGAAAGTGCGAAGGACGCCCGCGCGCGGTGTATAAGAAGATATGGAGAAAGGGGCCAATTGGAAAGCTGTTGCCGCTGTCACTTCACTTCCTCCAAGACGCGGTACTCGACGAAACGGGCTACCGAAACTGGTGGTCTGGACCGACATGAAGGCAGTTCAGGAACGTACGGGACGCGTTTGGCCTCTACACTATTCTATACTTATTTGAAAGGGGAAAAAATATTCAAAATATACAGTTAGAACGGACCCAGGCTTGGTCATTAATTCATAGCGAACAGCTGGACCTACGGAACACCTGGCATTTTGTGTCGTCTCGGCCCAAGTTAAGGCACAGAAAATAATACTGAGAAAAGAAACGGAGTCCGTAAGGGGGTTGATTGCTGATAATTTATTGCGACAGGAATTAAAGCACATTTGCAGCATTGTAATTGGACGGTATAACTTTAAAGGGGGTTGTGTATATAATACATGATATCTTAATAGACAGAAGAAATTGGGCATTCAATCCAAAATATGTTCCGAGAGTCAAAAGGCTATTTGGACCTGTATTTGCCATTTTGTATAGTTTCAACGTCATTTTCCGCATTAGAAATACGGACGGTCAATGTTTCTGATTGTGGCGGTGTTCGGTTACCTGTAAGCGTAGACAGTGCTGTTGGGATGCTTCACGCCGAGGCTAATAACCGAGTACTACTCAAGTTGGTGGGACCGAACCGGCGAGAGGTGAGAGAAAGTAGAAAGATGGTGAGGATAAGAACTTTAAATTTTAATCTGCGTCGCGGT
Source organism: Lethocerus indicus (assembly GCA_019843655.1). Classification (NCBI taxonomy): domain Eukaryota; kingdom Metazoa; phylum Arthropoda; class Insecta; order Hemiptera; family Belostomatidae; genus Lethocerus; species Lethocerus indicus. Next base: position 4,966,763 of record JACDQD010000011.1, read on the forward strand.
AATAAACATTAGGAAAGACCTTTGGGCGAAGGCTACGCTTAGTTACAGGCCTTGAATGTATGAATTCTATTAGTAATAATTTAGACGGACAATGCGTCTTTTGAATTCCAGGTCAGGACCGACATTAACCAACAAATAAAACAAAGCGTTTGAATTTATTTGAATTTAAGAACTTGAACTGTGGGGTCGGCTCGACACATAACCTTGTTATGGGTTTTTGGAAACTACGCAATATATCAGGGATCTAGGACTTCAGAAAGACTTGAATACACTTTTCGTATCAAGCAATACTACTCAAGAGTCACATCAGATAGATAAATTATAGTTTGCGGGTGTGTTATGAATGGATTCGATTAGAGTCAAATGAATGTCATAATATTCAATTCTCAAGGCCCAGAGTATTTTCGAATTTCAATTTCCAAAAATGGGAAAATCAGAGGGCGGCGAAATTGCGGAAGCAATTAAGTGAGACGTCGCATCTAATTCTCTCTTATGACCGGGACGTCCCCGTAGCGATAGAATAGAGCCGATAGCGTTTGACTAAGAATGATGACGCGGCGTTGTGACCTCTCGACAGACGCATGTTCAATCTATCACCTTGTTAATGGTGAAAACATGTTCCGACAACATGGGCAGATTGTTACTGGCGATGGGCCGACAATTGTCATTAAAAAAGAAATGTTTTCTTGCACGTTGTAAGTCACAAATGTGCTTTACTCAACGTCTCTGGCATAGAACCAGAAGATAGTCAAACATGAATATAAGCTGTCATTACAAAAATGTAAGAATGTAAGGTTGTAAAATCGCAGCTGAAGGATTTGAAACTGCCTAACATTAGGAGAAAAGATTGATACTGATGGTAATTAAATCATTAACTGAAAACCGGGTGAATTGTGGGAACATCTAATATAGTGGAAATAATAATACGGTGATTACTGTAATAAAAAGCTCCAATTTCAATTACAATACTCGTCACTTGTTATCCCGTCTTATTATCACAATCAATGTAATGTCTTCAGTATAATTTAATTCCAATATCGAAGACGACTGAATGGCCGCGTACCGGCATGAAATACCGGTTTTTCACACCTCGCCAAAAAAACGTGGCCCATGATGAAGCGGTGCACTGTTTTTGCCAAATGAATTATACAAAAGCGGGGCGTATATTTTGTGTAGAAACAGTTGGAGACCTGCAAGTAATACGGAACACGGTAAACACTTCAGGGCGTTATTCGTATTTTTGATTCCACGCTTCTCTCTTGGACCACCGTCGAAGTCTCCCGGGGAATGATCGGGAAACGCGAGGCCATTCACGATTCCGATCCCGAACGATCCCATTGAATCCAACCAAAGCCGATATATTTCCTAGTGAACTGAAACCGGTAGGTTCCAGTCGGGAGGTCTCCGATGTAGACCGGTTCCGTCCGTTACAGTCTCCCGTTTGACACGCCGGTTTCATTTACAATTTAATAGGGGACCGGGAGAAACTTTTTACGGCCGCCCCGTGTATACGGACGGACTTTATTCATTTATTTATATTTCGCTACGATCGAGGTTAGAAAATTTAGATAAAACCGGCAATCGGACTCTCGCTAGGTGAAACTACAGACATAGCTATATCTTATTTGTTTATTAAGTTACAGATTTTTTATTTTAGATTAATCGCATTCCGTTCGTACCTAGCCACTTTCGCCTTTGGTATTTCTTCAAGTAGAGCCCGTTTAGTGCCACATATAGGCATGTAGGGTAAATTTAATGTTGGGTCGCTGGGCCCATACGCTAGGCAAGTTAAGAAAGCTCCTACCATTATGAAGTTATGACATTGTTGACTTGGATTTATTTTTCTTCTTTAATCCCGCAAAGATTACATCGTTTATCTATTTTCTATTCGTCAGAATAATTCCTCCAATAGCATACAGCTCTTGGAGCTATGCTGCTTCGAAACCACTACAATAAGGATTCATTAAGATTCATTAATTTAATGAATTTCGCCTTCGACTCTGGCGATGAAAGTACAATTGAATCACACCATTCATTCGGTTTCTGGGAAGGACCCGAGCGGAAAAGCCCTCGTACTCCGGACCTAACGGAGTCTCAAGGCAGTCAACTGGATTTATGCCGCCCGGCTATATAAATCGTTCCTATATCGTAAACCCATTTGAAATTGGGTTTCGTACCGGATAATACCCCGTTGTGTAGGCCGATAATCCGTGAGCTAATTCTAGACGATAAAAATTGGACGGGGCCAGCACCTATGATTACGTGCCCGCCGAATGATCGAGGACCGTTCGTTAGAGCGCCGCTGCAATATTCGCGGGTTAAACTACTGGATTGAACTGTGAAAGGGATCGAATTCTTCGGACAAACTGGAGCTCGACACAATAACACAGTTCCGGCACCCCCGAATGTAATTAAAATCATGAAGACGTCGGGAGTTTCGATTGCGCGCCCAATGTAGCGCATCGAATACGGTTTCCTTCGAACATTTAATCGTACCAGTCAGATTTCAACGTCGAAGGAATAGTTGCTCTGTATTTGCCTAATTTTCTTTATCTCGGTTTCTTAATCTCGAAAACTCGAGCTCACAGAACAATGGTTCTCGATGCACATCAGGAATTTTCAGTTACACTGGTTATACAGAGGCCGACGTGGGAACTGAGCTTATTAAGGTTTCTAAGGTATGATCCAGTTGTGTAGTCAAATAAAGACCATATCGTCGCTTACATTTTCTTTATATCTCTGTGAAATTTCAATGATTAATAGTTGAATATACACGCAGAGGCCCGTACATGTATAGAGTGTAAACATCTTATTATCTGAACTTTTACTTCTTATTACGCCGAAAGACATAATTGTTATAGATGTCATTTATTTTTGGAGTATTACACGTTATATAAATCCAGTTTTCTTTTATATACAGAGATGAAGCCGGAATGCCTAAATGCGCCAAACCAAACTAAGTATTTATGTTCCTGTTCTATCGAAATGTGCTTTCTCGATGTCGCTGACACGGTCGAGCAACTTGACCGGTGCAGCTTTGGTAAATTAAAAGTCTCCCCCACCCCCCCCGGCTTGAAGAAAGCGTACTTCACAAGGTTGCAATTGAAACAAATTAAACGAGAGGTGAAACTCCAAGTCGGCGACCACTTCCTATACCGGCGGCTCAACCTCAGAATTCTATCTGGCAAGAGGCGACCTTAAGACGGTCGTTTTTTTAAATGGGCTACCTTCGTCGCGGACCGCACCGACTAATAATAACTGCGTACGTTGAAAAATAAATAATTGCGGGGAAATTGAACCTCAATAATCTAGTCCGAAGGTTTTCCCGAGAAACTATCTCATATAGATAAATATATATAAATAGGTATACGTGAATTGCCCTAATTTAGTCGAGCAGTAGGGGACGAAGAACTGACCTTATTGTCCTCGGATTAAACTTAAAGAATTTTCAGTAATAAAACGACAAAAATCTAACGTGTTGGCTGGTTTTCGCCCGTCCTGTCTCCAGTCGACGGTACTGAAGACGGCGAAAAGCCTAAACCGGAATTGCGTTAGACCCAACCGAAACGAATTCACGGATCCTTCTTTAGTTCGATACGTCATTATATTTACTTTAAAAAAAAACAAAATTGAAAGAATATTATGTCCTTAAGATTCAAACCCAAGATCTAATCCGAAGATCATTTCACGGTCCATACTGTGGCCGAACGAATTTTAGAATTAGAAATTGTAACTGATTAATCAAGATGAAATTCTATTTCTTTACTAATTGTTCATTATTTATAATTCATTATTTAAATAACAAGCGTGTTTCGTTCGTTCTTTGAATATCTACCGAATATAATTCAGCGGTTAGAGTAGCCGTTGATATTTCGCAATCCTCGGTCGGAGCGCCACCTCATTTCCCGGTCGCATCAGCGATTCAGGTGGCGTACATTTTCTTCTGTTTTTTTTTGTTTTCGAGCCGGTTTCGGACGGCCGAGTTCGCACCGCAAACAGTTCTCAGTCGGTCCCATTTCGAACGATCGGCCCCTCTGCTAAAACTAAAACCCTGTCGCCCATACAGACGTCGACGTGTCAGAATATCTGTCCAATACTGGAACGGGTAATGCGCAATTATGACAACGCGAAAAATTATGATTTTAAGGTAATTTTTTAGGTAATTGTTATGCACCGATAAGGGAACGTCCACCGAGGAAACAGTGTCGTCACACTGTTACAGTGTATCGGCAATGCACGTACCACACAATATGTTACTGACGAAATTAACAGGAAAAGGGTATACACCTAGTAGTGATCTCCAGTCCATAACATGGTGTAGGGGGTCAAGCACTATCGTGACGACCATAATTCAACTGAAGAGACCCTACTGCCGTTGGCGAGAAACCAAAACCCCGTCTGCCATTAGCCAAGTTACAACTATCCATCTTCGCTAGACGCCACCTCCGTTCAAAATTCAACCGGGCGGATATCACATCCATTTAGCCGACTGATAAAGAGAGACGGGAAAACAATGTTTGAATACTAAACTGGTATGAAAGTTCTTTTTTTGTTGTTGTAGATACCGAATTTGCAGGCACTGTTCCAGAGTTACTTTCCATTTGTGGCCCCAATTAAGCAACGATCTTGATTAGAAATATTTTCAATTTAGGATCTAGACTTTCGAGATCCCAAGAGCTCATTGCCAACAGTTAAAAAACGGATCCAATGTTCGAACTTTCCTACTGTTCGAATATGTTCGCATGCTCGATGATATCGAGAATTTGAACTTCAGAAAACCTAATAGGAAGTGGCCTCGAGACATTCAAGAACAATAATTACAGGCTGTGAACAGCGTGCTTTCTTCCCTCTTTCTCCTTTCAATAATCAATGTCAATTATTCTCTTTAATTGTATAGTAAAATATTTCTACACTTATTACTATTTTATACGTTCGATTCCGTAAAATGATTTTCAGCTTCCACCCTTTCACTTGATTATTGTCATGAGATTCGTACGGACTTTATCTCTTTATACGGTTTCCATTTTTAGATTTTTTAACAATTTTCCTCGACAATTAAACAGTCATTAGAAGAGTTTCTTTACCCAAAACATGGATTCCATTTATGGTGCAGTTAGTTTAAATGATGTATCCAAGAATACTATAACCATTCTTACGAATAATGCTCTTAATATTAAACCGTCAATGGTTTATCATTCTTACGAGTTTCTGTCTCCAATTGATTATTTTGGGACTACCGGTTTGACCGATTAAATTGAGGCACTACAGGTGAGCTTTAGAAATACTATTTCCTTCTCAATATAGTTTTTATACTGCAGTATAAAATTTCATAGTAACTTAAAAATGATATCTGTAATAGTGGAGACGGGCGTTGTAGGCGCCTGTATAATTTACTGACCGGCCCTCCTGAAGACGTCCTGAAGAACCGGCCGAGTGGAAACAGTAGATGGTGTCTTCAGATTACGCGAGACGGCGTATCAAATAAATAATAAAGTAAAACGTCGATTCACTTTTAAATAACAACAGTAAAAACATTAAATTATTCGTTATCGGCCAATAATAACTCGTTTCTTAACTGCAAGTGAATCACGTCGTTGTGGCCGAACCCGGCTCACTCACTCCCCCCCCCACGGTCTGTAATGGCCGCCGCTTAAAATAATTGGAACGGTCAAACCGGTTCAGATTTTTATGTCAATAAGGATCTAATCGACGGTCCTAGTCGAGGGATTATCATTCTGGGAAACGCCTCGGTGAGAGGACCGTTCATCGAGAGCGTGCTGGGCACAGGCACCGGTATTACAAACAGCCTAAATTCATGAACAATGCTGATCAAACTGCGATTTAATACCGAAAGAAAATACAGAAGACAGCTTGTATGTTCTCGGATTTTCAATACCCTAATTTCGCCAATTATACCATCATTGTACATGTATCAAGTAAAAGTCGGGCCCAATACCTGCGCATCCGGTATCCAAAATTTGTATATTATAAAAATATACTATGCATTGTTTTTAACTTGCCCGGGGAGGCGGGTTGATAATGGACGGGTAACGGAGGAAGAAGAGAGGTTTGGGACGAGCAGAAAGGCGAGAATGAAATTCGGGATTTTATGACTGTAGGTATGTTGAGGTCGTGGCGATTGGAAACATACCGGGAGGGGGGAGCATTGGGGATGATTCGAAGGACTTTCGATTGAATCTCTGGATGCCTCGGTGTATCCCCATAGTTCGGTACCGTATGTCCATGTCATTTTCAATATAGCTTTTTATACTGTCAATTTGGTGGCTAAAGTAAGTCTCGAAGTCCTTTTCAGTAGAGGCCTCAACAGTCTAAATTTTCAATTTAAATCTACTCTTTTCAGACGGACATCAGAATTCCACGCGAGCCGTTTGTCTATATAGAGCCCAAGGTGCACAAAAAAGGCAAATATCAACATAAATTTAAATTTAGTTCCTGAACAAGAAATATTTTGCAGAGTCCATGAACGTAATTTAATATTCGTGACGTTTAGTTTCATTGGTTATATATACATGCGTAGACATTCCAACCTTAATGACGACGTTGCAAATTAACAGGAAGGCATAATTTCATACAAATTCGGTTTATCTCTCGACAAGTTATGCCACTCACACAAGTAAATAACCCTTTATATGCTTTCAGTAGACAGTAAAATGTTAACAAACGAACCAAATGAAGTTGAAAATGTTTTCTACAACTTGGACTGGCTAATTACCAATGTGATGAACCACACATGCCGGGGTACTTATATCTTATATATTAAATCGGCAAAATATTAGTAGAAATGGTCGTAACAATGTTAAAAGTCGTGACAGCGAAGGCAATAACATAGTCAATATTCTCAGAAATTTAATTTGTACCGTAGATCTAAAGAGGAAGACTGCTAACATTCCTTCACCTGCGGTTAGGTTTTCCCCGCATATTTTCATATAATACCGAATCGCCTCGAGGTTAAATAGATTCGTTTGATATCCATCAGAGATAAAATAAAAAAAGTGTAGCTATTATTCAAAATTTAACACGGAGTCGATCATCCTTGGCTCGTCTAAGAAAGAAAGAACCTGTTCCGATAATGTCCGAATTTAGTCGGGAAAACCGGTTGACCCGATTCGGGGTAACCGAGAAAGGGACGGAGTGTTTTAGATTTTTAATCCGTCGCCGATTGGAAACATCCAGGCTTCGGGCCGGAGTCGCTACTAAATGGGTTCCTTGGGGGGGGCGGTCCCTTTTGAACCCGGTTCCCGAGGAGGCGTCCTCGGCCGGTCCAGGTCACAGGTAAAAACCTACCCCGCAGGTAGAGGCATTCTTCCAGCTACAGTGATACCTTTTAACCGGCCGCAGGAGATGAAAAGATTCCCCGCCAGAATTTTTCTACCGCTCTAATTCTTTTTATAAACAAAATTTGGGACTCACCTTAAATTAGAAGACGTCCGCTCTCTCGTCGTCCGCAACGCTGTTCGGCGTTGAACAGGAACCACACTACAATATAGCACTTCTGGGCGATCTACAAATTCAAATCAAGCATTAGGTCAAGCAATGGAAATTTCACTTTTGCAAAAAAAAAATTATCGGTACCGAAAGAATGGCCACTGATGAACTGAAACCGCGAATTGGTTTTATTTTTTTGGCTTTTGAAAAATAAATTACCCTAATTTTGAGTAGGAGTGACAAGAAAATAAAAACGTCGCCTACACTATTGATACTAACAACTGGTCGGGCTGCTAGAGCGCTACTGAAGATGCGGAGAGCTCGTGCTGGCCCCCCTACCCAGTGCCGCCGCTGAGGCGCAGCCAACGGCAACCCAGGCGCCATCTACCGGCGGCAACACCAACTCGCCTCCAACTGAGGCGGTTTGTTGACCATTCAACAAAATAGGACTTCGTCTGTATCAAGTCCCCGGGTAATTGGCGGGTGAATAACAGAAAAGCAACCTTCCGACCTTATAAAGGCGACAAAGTAAATTCCCGGTCGAACACGCAAAATGAAAGCTTTTATTTTACTGACAAATATACTGTTACTTGTAACAGTATAACTGTTAATATGCTGATATAGACTTCTCGTGTTTCCAATTCCTCGTCGTCCGTCAACATTCCGTTAGCCGAATCAACGAATAACTGTTTTTTGGTTATTAATACTTCAAAAACAACCATTCAAAATTAAGCGAGTTCGCTTCAACAAATTTTGTATTTATCGAAAAATTGACTCCGGGAATAATTTACGACTGCATTTCGGAACCGAACTGGGCCTACGAGAAATCGGGTTGTGGCGAACCGCCGAGCCTTAGGACCCGAACAAAATAGAATCATTGCGATCTGTAATACTTCGAAAAATCGTTAACGCCCCACCTTATGTGTATCTAACCGCACAATCCGTTGCGATTTGAAAGTCCCGTTGGCTCGTCGAACCGGCGGCTTCCTAGATACAAATCCGTCTGTGCCAATCCTCTGATTCAACGGCCGGCCTCGCGTTACCTTCCCAGCGCCTCGTTAGGGGGGCATATTTCCTATGTGATTTACTCAATAACTGATAACAGCAGGAGTACCGTCAATAGGGTGGATTCACCATCAAAAGTACAACCGATGGATATCAAATACCGCTAAATATTATTAAAAAATTGTAGTCCTAAACAAAATAAGAACCGCTGTAGACGAACATGACAACAGGCCGTTCCAAGGACAATAGAGTTCCAGGATGAATAACTATTATAACAGGATTATCCGGAAGGCAATGCCGACACAAACAAACAACTTCAACAGAGACATATGATAAAATAAGAGCAGAGTTTGGTTCCCGGTAGCTAATAAAGAAACAAGCAAGTGGATACCTCATCACGTATATACGGAACCTGATGAGGGAACCGGAAAGAGTTCCGAAACGTCGGCAGCGGAAAATACCCGAGAGGGCCTCCGGAAGAAAAAGGCAAAAACCCTTCCCAATGGAGCCCGCCGGGAACTGCAGTGGGCCAACCTCTTCTTCCCGGAACATCGCGTGATCTTAGCGGACAATTTGACATAATTATTAAACGGAATATTTATATTTCAGAGACGAATGGCCAGGAATCGAACCCCGTATCAATTAGTTTAATACAATTATTTTTAAGGTACTGAACAGCTTCCTGTTTCGCAACAAGGAGTCACTCCCTCCCGTCAACTCTATCACTATCACTACCCTATTAGGCTAATTAAGTCTGGCAGTGGGGGAAGAGGGGCTGGGGGAGGGTACGTTATGCAAAGGAAGTTGTTGTGACCTATCGGTTTGTGGGTTCGAGATATCTCATCAGTTTATGTATACATTAAACATACTTTCACTGTTCATAGTTTGCATTCTCTCGCTCTCTCGTTCGATTGCGCAACGGCCGGCGTGATTTCGACCGGCTGGTCTACGACGAAGTCACGGCAGATCTTAAAAATTCGTAAATTTCTACATCTACATTTATACGAGATATTTGCTGTAAAGACAAGCCGGATAAGAAACGTATACAGGCTCGCAGGACATCGACGCAAGTATTGCTCGTACTACTCTTCACAATAATTGGAAAATTTACTACGATAAAAGAAAATGGTCTGGGCGTTTGAAATTAGTCCAAGTGAAACTCAAATACCTCCACACGAACTCTATAGAATAGATAATATGCTATTCTATCTATAGATTCCCCGTATATTTTGTTGACCAGTAGCCTACTTGGTCTATATTTAATACGTACTGACTAAATACATGACCTCACTTCGATCCATTCCATTGTTCAACTCCTTAACTTGGCTAATTATCTTAAAAATAATCTTCGTATATGGGTACGATGATGGACCCTGATGTCGGAACAAGTAAAAATTCCGAAACGTCCCAAGAAGATCCCAGGGGAACTCGAGTGGTAATATTTTCTTGAATTTTCTCCAAAAAGACGTTAATAATTTCGGACAGATACGGGGTGGACACCTGAAGTCTGAGGTATGACATGATCTTACCGGAATAATTCGAATTCATGTTAGTAGTTCATTAGTAGTAATACGTTAGTAATAGATAGAGAAGATTGGATAATTATGTTTTCAATATTTATAATAAATCCATTTGGCCCGGATGCAAGACTAAAGTTGCACCATGTCGATGACCATGGCGCTCACAAGGTCGATCCCAGTGAAACAAGCAATGATACTAAAAGTAACATAATCATTCATTTTAACAACTAAAACAACACTATAAGCTGAAAAATTCGATTTGAAAAATGAAATTTTTTCAAGGGGTACTAACGTTTCCTTGTCGAATCCACTATTCGTCTGCAATTGAACAACCCGTTTTTAATCGTCCCTAAGGTTAACACACACTTCTTAAAACAGATTTTTAATATTAAAACTCAAGTATTTTCAATTCGAACACAATTATTTAGTGGTTAAAAATCGCAATGAATAAAGAAGAGACCGAAACGCGCGGAGGTAACGGCCGCCATTTTGAAATTGGAGCTATCGAGAGAAAATCTCGTAATAGGAATTTGTTATAGAAAAACACATTTTACTCAATTTTAACGTTTTCATCAGCATTTCCTAATCCAAAATTGATGTATAGAACGTACCTTCCTTTCGAGCCTTTCGAACGATTGAACAATGTATGTTAAATCTCAAATTTACACAAAGTGTGGTCGCCATTAATGAAGGTCGATCCTAGTAAAATAAGCTACTATACTGAAAGAAATTTTAACCATTAATTTTAACAATAACCAACTACCGACACACAAAAACAATACTGTAAGCTGAAAAATGAAACTTCTGACAATTAGAATGATTTCAAAAACTGTACTAAGACGCAGAACATTGATTTGAGAAAACGAAATTTCTACCGGGTACTAACCTTTCCTCGTCGAATCCACTATTCGTCTGCAATTGAACAACCCGTTTTTAATCGACCCGAAGGTTAACACACACTTCTTAGGACATATTTTTAAAAGTAAAACTCAAGTATTTTCATATCAAACACAATTATTTAGTGGTTAAAAATCGCAATGAACAAAGAAGAGACCGAAACGCGCGGAGGTAACGGCCGCCATTTTGAAACTGGAGCTATCGAGTTATGGCTGAAACGATATAGGGAATCAACCGAGAGAAAATCTCGTAATACACATTTATATTAGAAATACACATTTTACTCAATTTTAACATTTTCATCAGCATTTCCTAATCCAAAATTGATGTATAGAACGTATCTTTCGAACTTTTCGGACGATTAAATCTTAAATTTACCCTAAGGGTGGTCGCCATTATTGAAGGTCGATCCTAGTAAAACAAGCTACTATACTGAAAGTAATTTTAAGAATAACTAAAGACCAACACACAAAAACATTACTGTAAGCTGAAAAATGACACTTCTGACAAATAGAATGATTTCAAAAACTGTACTAACACGCAGAACATTGATTTGAGAAATCGAAATTTCTGCCGGGTACTAACCTTTCCTCGTCGAATCCATTATTCGCCTGCAACTGAAAAACCCGTTTTCAATTGTCCCGAAGATTAACACACACTTTTTAACACAGATTTTTATAATTAAAACTCAAGTATTTTCAATTCGAACACAATTATTTAATGGTTAAAAATCGCAATGAAAAAAGGAGAGACCGAAACGCGCAGAAGTAACGCCCGCCATTTTGAAACTGGAGATATCGAGTTATGGCTGAAACGATATAGGGAATTTGTTGGTTCTGATCATATCGATAACTCGATTCTAAAATGAACTGCTTTCCCATATATAAAAAAATATATATATAAGGGAAAATATAAAAGAATCTACCAATTTTCATATACACAAGGAACACCTTACTAATTCAAAGATTATATATAAGATAATTCAGAAATCCTACTGTTAAGATTGACCCTCTTTATATCACTTCGTAATGCATAAGTAAACCAATATCATCTTAAATTTAGCTTTAATAAGAAGATTATTTTTCAATTTAAATGCGAACCAAGGCTGTGTCAACATTGCCTGTGCAGAAACAGAAAAATTGATTGTTTTAAACCCCTGTAAACCATAATTTCTTGCAGAACTAATAATGCCATAGGGTTTTTATTTATGGATTCCCTATGAGTCCTGTTCATACATCCAGACAAATCTTAATATGCTTATATTGCCAATCAGTAAACATAATTAAATTTACTTAGTATACTGGAGGCAACTAAAATATCAAATTTCATTTAACATGTTATGTACTTTTTTATTTGTAAAGGTTTGATTATGTATTTTATTTTTAGTGTTTAGAAATAATTTATATCTCATAAAATATATTCTGTTAATCTATATAGTATTTTCAAATGGCGTTTGCCTAAGTGTGTTTGCTACGCATTTCCTAAAAGGTCATAATGAATAAAAATATTTGCCCTTTTGGGTATTTATTCCCAAAATCAACGCCAGATAACTGCACTGTAAGGAAAATGTTTGTTTGGGCTCTGCTGGTTCAAAATAAAATAAAGGTATAAATTATTATTTTTGAGAAATAGATTAATGTTAAAGGAAAATAATTTAAAATAAATATATCTTTATCAATTCAAATTGGTGGAACACCTTATTAATTCAAGGATTAATAAGATAATCCAGAAATCCTGCTATTGAAATTGACTTCTATATCACTTCATAATGTATTTAAACAAATATTATCTTAAATTTAGCTTTAATAAGATTATTTTTCCATTTAAATGATCAAGACTGTTTCAACATTGCCTGTGCAGAAACAGAAAAATTGATTGTTTTAAACCCCTGTAAACCATAATTTCTTACAGAGCTAATAATGCCATAGGGTTTTTATTTATGGATTCCATATGAGTCCTATTCATACAGTGGGACAAATCTTAATGTGCTACTTATGTACATTTTCAAATAGCATTTAATTAATATTGCCAATCAGTTTTTGGACTAAGTAAGACATATTTCTAATCTGGTTAATTCAATCACTATAGGATTGCTTTTGTTATATTAGCATCTGAAATTTATTTGTTATATACATTATTTTCTATATTTTTATATTTCTGGAAAATACATCATTATTTAATTTACTTATTATACTGGAGGCAACTAAAACATCAAATTTCATCTAACATGTTAGGTACTCTTTTATTTGTAATGGCTACCAGTTTGATTATGTATTTTATTTTTAGTGTTTAGAAATAATTTATATCTCGTATATTTTGTTAATTAAAAATAAAATAAAGGTATAAATTATTATTTTTGAGAAATAGATTAATGTTAAAGGAAAATAATTTAAAATAAATATATCTTGATCAATTCAAATTGGTATTATATTCACATTTAAAAACAAATGACAATATGGGACTAACTCTTCTAGTTTTTTTTTCTTCCTTATGTCACATGTTTCACGACTAAAACTATACTAATTAAAATCTACAAAATAATGACAAAAATTAAACAACCTGAAATAATCATTTTTAAAGGAATAGGCATTCCAAAAGTAAAAAATAGTTAACTGATGAATTTTTTCAATCAAATAAGTTTGAAGGAAGACATATGAAAATAAATAAATAAAAATTGATCTTGTACTTCCTTGACTTAATTGATTATTAATTGGCATTTTCATATGTTTTGTTATAAAAATCACAATATAATTTTACAATCTGAGCCTTATCCCTGATTTCTTTTAAAACAACAAACTGTTTAAAAGTGTTTCTCTCAGTGTTCAGCCAACAAAATTGTGTGCAATTCTACAAAACTTCTAATTTGTTTTTAGAAATTCACAGTTTAAACATAACTTCAAATCAGAATCATTGGATAATTTTTAAATACTTAGTGATTTAAAATGTTTTTCAAAAAAGTGTAAAAAATATATGGCCTTTATTTTTTTTATATTTAACTCTGTATTATTAGAAATATATTGGCATATCCAAAGTCATTCTGCTTCACATGTCTTTTCAGAATGGACCTATTTTTTATCTTTTTTTTGTCCCTAGAATTGAATCATATTTGTACTTGTTTGGAGAAGCTCGCCCAGTATATAAGCATATATATGTATATATATGTATATAACATCATAGTAAAAATTACAAACTCCACAATAATCACATGACAGACATCTCACATTAACATTCACAATTACATTTATTATTATATTGCTTTCTCTTTCATCTGCTTTTTTTACACTTTCAAAAATATCTATTTTAAAAACTATCTTTCTTTCAGCAAGGCAAGCGACATTTTTTAAAATAATTTTTATTTTTATTACAAAAGATATCGTTTGTGATGTATCCTCACTATCTAGGTAACAATATTAATTAATACAATCTATTGGCATGAAAAATACTCTCGTCTTACACTATCTAGAATATTTTGGGTTTTTCAAATGTATATTGTACAATGGAACATGAATAGTCATTACGTGATGCGAAAATATAAACGTTGAAATCTCCCTTAAATAACTAACGTTTAGGAATAGGATCTTTATTGTCCCTACTTTCTATATTAATATTATTATTATTAACATTATTATTATTATTTTAAAAAAGTAAATAAAAATTTTGTATACATAAGATGGCAGTGTTTAGTCGGGAATTCAACGTTCATATAACCGCAGCAGTTGTGGTCAACTGCTCCCACATCTGCCAAAAAGATTGTTACCTTTCATTTTATATAAACTTATTTGATTGACATTTGTTAAGTTGTACATGTATTTTTTTCATTCTTGAATGAGCAAAATTATATATATATATATATATAAACAAATATAGTCCCCCGAATTGTTTTTTTAAAATGTTAAATTTACAAAAGAAATATCAATCCTTAAAATGTGTAATGATAATAAACATTAAACCTATCCTAGTCAGTACAAGGGGGTCTGTTTATATAAACGATAAAGAGCTACACAATAAGTTAATTAATAGTCTACCACATCACTAGGGTACACAAAAATATAACTTATAAAAAATAGGCAATACAATACTCCATACATGTATGGATACAATGATTATACATATGTATGCATGTATTTATGTCGCGTATGTATGTATATATGTACGTATGTATTTACAACTGGGACAGCGTTTGTTTTGTATCTTTGAGAGTTTGTTGTATTATGGGAGATGTCATGACTAGGTGCACATCAAGTAAGACATGCATACTAATACTTTGACTCTCAAAGTTTGTTTCATATGTTGTGTTGTTTCTAAACTACTTTGCACACATTATAAAAATACCAGTATTTACAAGAGAATTTACAGTAATTAAAAGAAGTATAAAACTAACAAAGATTGTTCATAGCTCGATATTTATATATTTATATATATATTTATATTTATATTCATTTCTTGGAATGTGTGTGTCACATATCCAAATTATTTCTGAACAAATTTGGCCTTTTAAAATGTTAACCTATTTAAAATACTAAACCTTTAACTAGTACACATTCGAACATCTCATTCGCACTGGAATAAATAAAACCACTCATACCTCAGGCAACCATTCTTAAATATTAGACTATAAATTACAATCTGATATTAATAAAAGTGGGTCTTACATTATATCAACAAAATACAAAAAAAAAGTCAGATATAATTTGAACACAAAAGGTATGACAAAAGGTATTGAAAGTTATGACTTTAGACTGTCTCGAGATCATATTTATTATCTGTAGTCACGTGAGGTCTTAAAAATTTAACTTCACTAAAGGCAGGTCAAAAAATGTAAATTGTACTTAAAATAGTGATAATAATTAGACTAGCAGATATTTTAATGTGTGCGGTATTGTAATACTGCAATTTAATAATTTAAAAAGGCAGTGTAAAGGCATCTAACGGGAAGAATTAATTTTTTTGATATTCAATGATGAGTACAAATAAAAATTATTATTAAAAATAACACTAGAGGATTATTGCAAACAGAAAACCGTATTCATAATTTAAAAAACGATAAACACTATTAAAAATTTTACCTAACATATCACAATACAAGGCTGAATTAACCCGAAACATTCGATAATTATGTTCATCACGAACTAATAATTTAAATTAATATATAAATTATAAATATGTTAGGTAAAAACTTCTTTGGATTTTCAATAAATAACTTAAATTGTAAGAAATATGAAAATTACAATGAAACATCCACAGCTGCTAGTACTTAAATTAATGTGGACACAGAAAGAAAAAATTAATCGATATTAAAATACCCTTAATTTACATTTTATTTGGTTGTTTCATATATAACGGGATAATACAAATCTACAGTTTCCGGATGATATGATATAATTACTTTCGTAGACTGAGTCAAAATGACCGAATGGCTCGCGAATTTAGGTAACTAGAGCGATCCTTAAATGAAATTGTACCACGGTCATCCAATGTCGTTGCTCTTCTGGTAGGGGCCGGTCAGGACGCAAGGGTGCATCGGGAAGAGCGTTGTCCATGTCGTCGTCGTGTGAGTCGGTGATTTAAGAATCGGCGGCTGTTCACCCGCCGGTTGGCTCTTGGCGGCTGCTGCTCCTCCTCCTCCTCCTCCTCCTGCTACTCCTCCTCCTCCTCCTCCCAAGCTCCCAGCACCGCTTCCCATCTTCCTGATGCGCATTTTCTCCTCCCACTCGGAGCAGCCGTGGTTCGGCCTGTTCAGGTTCCTGTGCTGGTAGAAGACCAGGCTTATCCTGGTCGGGTGTTTCCTGTTTGGATTTCTTAGTGCCGTGGTCGCGTGCAATTCGTGTTTGGCGCATTCGAAGAGTACGGAACCGTGACCGAGCGCTATCGCAACACCTCCCATCTGTGAATCCTGCAAACGATAAATCGAGTTTTATACCTATAAAATAACATATATTTTACACGAAAATGTAGTCAAAACATTGCCAAATGGATGATCTTAACTACCAGTATTGTGTGAGGTATTCATCTTTTATAATAATATATATTTATTATGTTGTATGTGCCTTGTGTCCCATTTTTTTAACAGGACTATAAAAGGGCCCCAATTTTTAGGTTTATTATTCGTCAATTTGAGCCTCTAATTCACACCAAAAGGGAGCTGAAAGATCCCTGGCTATCCTGCCCAATGGAATGAGCAAGCTAGTTAAAATTGATTCTCCAGGCAATATATTATTGACAAAAATGGATTTAAATGATCATCAACCGATGTATTTATATGTTCTGCACTGTAGGTCCAATTTAAAACCAAATAGGACAAGAGTGATGGCATCTACCTATTTATATTTTTATTAAATGGAAGTAAGATTCAGGCCATTATCTGTTATCTCAATGTACAAAATCTTCGAGGTATTAATAATTACAAAATCCTCTAAATTCCATGTATTAGCATTTTAAAACCAATAAAATTTAAAAAGTTTTGTTAAATAAATGTTTAAAAATGCAAATAAAGACCCTGATGGCTGAAAGAAATATATGGTAGTTTAGCCTTAAATTACAAAGAATATATCAAGTCAATACCATATAATCTATATCTTGTTAATCTATTATTGTCAGTATATTTTCTCCACATAATGTTATATATCCGTTTCAAGGGAAATATATATAGTTTTAAATAATTATTTACCTTAAAACACTCCTCATTTTGGATGAAATCAGCAACATGGCCCAGAGGTTCTGGCTTTGGAGGCTCAGATACTGAAGGTAGGTACGGATTCGGCCCGTAGTTGTTCCATCCTGGGAACTGGTACCCACCTACCTCCTGAAAATACGACAGTATGAATGCATAAACTGTATTGAAATTATACGTAGAAAGTCAAATTAGATTTCAGTATAAAAACCATTACAAAAGCTAAGAATAATTAAGTACGATACTGTAATGTGCATTATTTTGCCAGTATGGATGGCTGAAAATATATAGAATAATTTACCTGATATCCATATGGCACAGATCCGGAAAATAACTTCCGTCCCTCCTCCTGATGTTGAAAAGCATTACTCAATTCCAGAGAGCCACCACCAACGTTCTGTTGCCTAGTGTAAGTGTGATCATAAGGGTGAAACCCGTTAGGATACACCGCGTCGGAATAATCCATTGTTTTATTAATGTTAGACGGCGCCCACTGGTTGCTTCCCTCTTGTTTTATCTGTGTGCTGTTCAAATTTAAATTTCTTGGATCCGAGTTGACAGCGCTCACATTATAATAAGTGTTCTGATTTCTATCGTATCTGAGATGGAGTTTCGGTATTCTTTCCTGAACATGATGTGCGTCATTTCTTTGAACTAAATTTGGACTTTGGGCATAATTGGGCAACGGCTGGCTACTGCCCGTTTTCTGACTTGTGTACTGACTTTCACCAAAGCCATTGGGGCTCTCCGACACTCCGGTAGGCCGGAGTCCGTTTTTCACCAGACCATTGTAATATTTGCTTTGGTAGTCGTCATTGGAATACTGTATTCTTTGCTCATACTGATTCATAGCACCGCTACAGGGTAACCGTTCATTGTTGCAGGTCTCTTGTTTAATTTTGTTAAATGCATAATTGCCGTAATCGTTGCTATTGTACATTTCTTGTTCATTTTTAACAACAGCCTGCTGATTCTGTAAGCACCTATTAACTTGAAAGGAGTTATGGACACTTTCTTTATTTTCATTTATATAACCCGA
This sequence comes from Lethocerus indicus, assembly GCA_019843655.1. Classification (NCBI taxonomy): domain Eukaryota; kingdom Metazoa; phylum Arthropoda; class Insecta; order Hemiptera; family Belostomatidae; genus Lethocerus; species Lethocerus indicus. The sequence continues at coordinate 4,985,340 of JACDQD010000011.1, forward strand.
ATTGTTAACATTCGGCTGGGTGGACATTGGTGTAATGTGCTGTTGATTTCCATAACCCGATAGAGAAGAACCTTCTGGAGATTCCATTGAATATTTAGGTGTATGAGCCACATAAGGAGACCCCTGTAAATAATTGGAAGAACGGTTATTAGCTTCCATCGAAAACTGATTATATTGTACATTACAATTCTTATTATATAATTGTGATGGTACATCGGAAAAACTGTCTTGATACCTTAAAGTGTTAATTTGCTCATACGATTTGAAATTTCCAGAAGACTGTGATTGTAATGTTTGCTCCTTTTCTATTTCGTTAATAGGATTGGACGATTGATAGTGTAACCTGTTAACAGGCTGGTGATAGGTATTTTGATTCGAGTGAAATTTATTTCTATAGGCGTCTCCAGTGTTTCTTCTTTCGTGAGGACTGTTATGCGGGTAACTTGGAGATTTAGCGGGTGACTGAAAATTGCGTCCGTGCGCCGCAATCTCAGAATCTGTTTGTTTAATAGGTGCAATAAAATTGTTGTTCCCTTCCAATGATCTGTATTTGTACTCGTGAGGTTTCAATTTCAAATATGTCGATGAGCAGGAATCAGAAGGGGACTGTGGCGTTGCCGGGTTAGAAGTTCTGGATGGTGGTCTCCCTTTCGGTACTCTAAAGAAGCCGTTTCTAACCGGTGAAGTGGCATTGGTGTAGTCTTGCAACTGTTCCTTGGAAGTATCCAAATATGAAGACTGAACACTGTTCGAGCTACACCTCTTTGGCGACAAGAAGGCACCGTTTGACGTTTGACTATAATTCATTGACATAAGTGAACCTTCTGGCGTTTGACTCGGTGACTGGTAGCTGTTTCTCGGGTGGGGATACACAACATTTGTAGTGCTATCGGGATCAACTTTGATTTCCTTTTCGTTGCCTAATGAAGAAGTGTGGTCATATCTTATCACTCCATTACCTAGAATTAATTGTTACTCATTATAGGCTCTATATTTTTTGAGATTTTCAAATTCAAATACAACTACTTTTTCATAAAATATTTTAGAGGAATAAATTTATAAAATATGTTGAATGTAATTACCAGTAGAATCAGTGTACTGTTGATGCCATATATAATCCTTCTGCCAGGTTGTCGGCATACTTGGCAATCTGTGAGCTAATTGCCTGTACATCTCATTACCCAGCGGGGAATTCATATTTTTATAAAATGGGCTATCATGCACTGTCGAGGACACCTGAAAATTGTTATAAATTAAATAAATTTCCATTTTTTCATTATCTAGTTGAAAATGGAGATTTTAAAATACAAAAAGATGCAAATATGTAATTGTCAAATGTGGCAACAATATTGCAATGAATTATGTCTTAAGAGTCATAGATATTTACCTGAGAGCTCTGAAGTTGTTCAGGAGTTGGACAGTTATGATTCCTGAATTCAGTTTTGATAGGTTTTTCATTCTGGATAGGTTGTGAATAGCGTTGTTCTTCTTCATCTTTCCTCTTTTTGCCATGACGTCTACAGGGAGTAAGCGGAATAGACCTCACTCTGACTTCACATGGGAAACTTGAAGTAAAAAACATTTATAAGTTTAAAAATATACTCTGTGCGTTTAATATTTTATAAGTACTATTAATTAATATTTTTAAGATTGAAAAACCTTTATTTCATTACCTAGTGAGGCTTTCGATTGCCCCGGCTCTTATTTTTTCTTGTTGTGCATCCTTATCACCAAATTCATCCGAGTCATCCATCACATAGAGAGGTAGCACGTGAAGTTGTTCATCATCAGGTTTGGATAAGCTTCTGTGTTTTGTCAGTGTAACAACCTGATAATAAAACGGTATATCAGTATAGATTATGGATAGAGGATGCAGAAAAAACAATGAGAATGTATTTTCAAATGTTGCTGACCACTGTGCATCCATTGTTCATGTTGTGAAGATCTCTGTGCGCGTGAGCACAAAAATCAAAACAGGCAGTTACTCCAGAAAATGGCCTGCCAATGTTCTGACCTAGCCTACATTCTGAAGCCTCCTTTTCAAACAGGATTTGATTTTTGTAGGATTCAGGAGCCATTTTCTCGTAGAGGGGAGCCAAATGGGTGGCCAGACTTTGCATTCTATCCTCAACCTCTTGTTCCTATAAAATAAATCCGTATAGAATATGAAATAAAATTTACAAGAACGGACAAACCATTTAGAGTAATTTAGTATCAAATGAAAATATACATTTATCCTCTCCGTTACCTCTGTTCGAACAGAGAGTCTGAACTTTCGAACAGTTTTGCTTCGGGCATATTTACAGCCGTTATAATACATGGACCAAGAACACCCGAATGAAAATGAAGCTCCACATGTTTCTGGATCAAGACCCTGGCAGGCACACGTTCGTGGTTCATTTGTGGCACACCTCCTAGTAGTTGGCACACCAAATCTAAACACAAGGAAATATTTTATTGATAAAAAGTTGATTTTTAAATTGAATATATATTTATATATATAAATGATATGTATAATTATAAAAATAAAATATTGCACAAATATGGTTAATGCAGAGCAGAGGCTAGGTAACCACCACTAATAATGAATTTTCTCTTAAAAAATAAGCTTATCATTTATGTTGCTGTATAACAAATATATTTAGATTATTATTATTTGTTCATTTCCTGAAATATTTTCTCTCAGTTTTGTACTACAATACATTTTTTTACAGCAACTTAAACCTTTTAAAAAAATTCAAATGTTTCACTACTTTCCACATGAGAGGGTTTGGTTCTGTTGGAAAATATTTCATACCGAATATTTTTCTTAGTCAGTCTACGTGCATTAAGCTCAAGAAAATATTATTAAATCATTATCATAATGGAATAATAAAAATATTATTACTAATTAACTTCTTACTTGTTCAATTTGTGGGATAACATTGTATAAATGGTGTCGGCATCATTTGTAGGTATCCCTTCCCAAGCTACAACTACTACAACAATCCAAGCTGTTGAACAGGTATGGCCTTGTCTGTTTTTCACGACAAGAAGCAGTTTCTCATCCAAGCTCGATCTCCGTATCACCCACTTGGCTAATGGACACCCTGATGTAGTCTTGCCTTCCTTGCCAGTATAAATGATCTGCAATATTTTAAATTTACATTATTATAAACACGATAGAGAAATTAAAATAATGCATGTATAAATATTTCTGAATATTTATTCAAATATTAATTATTCAAGCAAATGATTATTACCTTTTCCATTCTAATAGCCTTTCCCGTATAACCTGTTTTTGATTCCATGTTAGCTCTTAATTCTGGGAGAGTGGCAGCTGAACCCAGATGGGTATAATAAGATCCAGGTTCAGGAGGATACTGATCCGGTGGGAAACATACACAGCTTGGTACTTCAGCCTTCAAGTTGTTCTTCAACCTGAAACATAATTGGAATGTGGAATTATTAATTTGTAAACAAACTTGATACTAATAGTTATTTTTTTTATGGTGAAATTTGCCAAGTACCTTTCCAAATGTTCGATGAATTCTTTATTCGACATGTTAGGTGGTTTTGTGCTGTAATCAGGTGAGAGAGGTTCCTTTTTGCATTCCTTTTCTGAATCGAGTACTTCATCCAGGGTTTGTAAACCTGAACAGTACCCTTCCTTCAGATGATCTGCTGTAGGTGCTTCTGTTCCTCCTGGAACATGAAAAGTACAACACATTAATTCCTGAACCGCACACATCATGAAATTAATTATTCAAAATTTAAAAAAATGTCTGTATTATTAATATTAATGTAGATTTGTTTACCTTTTCTGCAACACCATGGCCCCGATGTGTTTGAGAGATGATATGGGCCACCATCACCATGAAAAACGTACTTTGGTTGCAATGTTTTAACACTTCCATCGTTTTCATCAACTATCTGCAAAGGTTCATTCAACCTTGGGTCTGTTCCAAAAGGAATTCTAGGATATTTTTCATCACAATCGGGATATTCATTAAGCCAATAGGGTTCTGACTTAATTCCATTCACAGTTGTTTTAACTTTATAGTTTGGACACCAATTTGGGAAGATCGACTCCACTTTTTGCTCCCTCCACGGATCCTCATGTTCCTGTTTCAAGTATCCATCCGTGGGATAGTAGGAGGGTTTTTGATATTTTGAAAACACTTCAGGATTTTTTTCCCAATTCGGTTTGCGATAAGGTACATTCATATTTGTTAGATAGTTATAAAAATAGTCTGTAGTATTATTTGTCTCGGAGCATTTATTATAATTTTTTTGAGGACCCCAGTCCCAGCCGCCACCACCCTCAGAAACTATGTTCTGAGGATGGTGGCTTTGGACTAAAAAATTACCGCTAGAAATATTTTCAAGGGGTTTCTGTTCCGGGTACCTCGGTTGTCCCGTGTCTTCATTTCTTCTGCTTTCCTGTCAAGAAATATTTCTTCATTGTTAAATTGAAAAATAAATAATAGCGATATTTTCCTTTATAAAATTGAATGTTGGATATAAATCTGTGAAAGAATAAAAATTTAATTCAGACATCAGCTTACCTGGTATTGTTTGTTTAATATCATTGTTTTAAGTCTATTGTTCAACTCTGCCCTTTCGGTATACTGGTCCTTTTTGTCATTCGGCCATAAATTCTGACCATTCGGCCACATCTCCTGTTGTTTCTGTTGGGGCTGTTGCTGGAAACCGTTGCTCTTCGGGATACTCCCATTGGTCCTGCCATTTGACCAGATGTCATTTTGTTGTTTGTTCTGATGCTGTTGTTGCTGCATCCCATTGTCTTTCTGAATGTGGGGCTCACCGCTCCACATTTCTTGTTGTTCCTGTGGTTTATTACCGCCCTGCTGGTGATGGTGCTGTTGCTGGGCCTCTTCATTAGCCGGCCACAACTCTTGTTGTTGGGGATGGTTCTGGCCGTTGTTCGTTTGCTGAGATTCGTTGCCAATGTTGGGCCACATCTCTTGCTGCTGTTGTTTATTGTGATTCTGCTGAGGAACTTCACCCATGTGCTGTTCATTCCTGTTTGACCACAAGTCTTGTTGTTGCGGCTGCTGTTGTTGCTGTTGCATTTCGTGTTTCTGTTGCCCTTCAGTATTGCTGTTTGACCACATGTCCTGTTTATGACCGTTGGTAATATTCTCTGTATGATTGTCATTACTTCCAGTCCACATGTTCTCCTGCTTGGGCTGATGTTGACCGTTATTATGATTCTGCCCATTGGTGTTCTGCCAACATTCTTGTGTCGACTGATGTACACTATGCTGTTGCTGCTGCTGCTGAAGTTGCTGTTGTTGTTGCTGCTGAAGTTGCTGTTGTTGTTGCTGCTGAAGTTGCTGTTGTTGTTGCTGCTGAAGTTGCTGTTGTTGTTGCTGCTGAAGTTGCTGTTGTTGTTGTTGCTGCTGCTGCTGATGTTGATGTTGCTGCTGCTGCTGCTGAAGTTGCTGTTGTTGATGTTGTTGCTGCTGCTGTTGTTGCTGCTGCTGAAGTTGCTGCTGCTGCTGTAGTTGCTGCTGCTGCTGAAGTTGCTGCTGTTGATGTTGCTGCTGCTGTTGATGGTGCTGCTGTTGATGAGTATCACTGCTAGTGCTACTTGGCCACAAGTCATTGGGCTGATTGTTGGTGGGCTGTTGAGTATTATTTTGTCTCGGAGGGGGCTCATTGTTCCACACCTCGGGTTGTTGTTTCTGCAATGGTTGGTTTAACTCCCCACTTCCACTCGGAGTGGTGGTTTCTTGGCCTGGATACCTGAAACAAGATTTCATCATTTCAAACAATCGTTTAAATGTTATAATCTACAGGTTCCAGGGGGAACTTACTCTGTGAGATAATTCTTGTTAGCTGATAAGCAGAAATAGAATAGAGAATATATATGAATCCACTCACCCACTAGAGTTGTGTAAACTCTGTGCTGATTGGGGAGGCTGTTGAAGTGGGTATCCAGGCTTCGCGTTTCCCTGGTTGCCAGGGGTTGTAGGCGTGGGTGGATTCGTGTATTTGCCATCGGTCGTACTTTCTAATTGTGCTGAGCCACATCTACTCGTTGGTGTAGTCGATGTAGGAGGTGCCATTACATCCTGCTACATGAACAATAAACAATTGAAAAATTGACATTATATTTCACCTTTGCATATGCCCATGAACTGATTTAATCATGATTTTCTTAGAGTCATACCAGTTACTTTAAATAATCTCATGTGCTTAACACATGTTTGAGGGATGGATGCTTACAAGAAATGTATAATTTATTAAAAATATTAATGAGGCTTTTGTGTTTCAATATTTTACTTTTAAAGGGCTGGACATTCAAGGGAGCAGATATATTTAATGTTGACATAATTTTATATTGTATTTATATTTCTCAATTTACCTGTACAGGATGCGTGTAAGTGCTGGTAATGAATTCTGCCGGTCTGGGAGACTGGTCAATGTAGTCGAGACCGTTGCCATTTATGGTTGGTGTACTGCGGGGTGTGCCATTATGAAGGCTGTGGGGAGATGGCTGTGGCTGCTGAGGAGGTCCACTGTACACTGAACCATTTGTCTGCATAAAAGCACCCTGCTGGTATCCGGGAACTGTAAAATAAATAGAAATTAATTTAAAATAAATCAATATTTTGTAGACCTGAAAAATAAACATTACTATAAAAACCTAAAGTATCATTAATAATATAGTAATGTAAGAGCTCGTTTCAAATTAAAATTTTATTTTTTTTTAATTTCCCACTAAATTCTTATACTACAAAATGGCACAAGACAAAATTCTCATTTACCAGGTGTCGGTTGATGATATGATGACACGCTGTACTGAGGATATCTCAGTTCTTCCAGCTGATGTGTCGGGATTTGTTGAATGAACTGTCCCTGTGGGGTCCATGTTCCTGAAAAAGAAATTAATACGTTATACAACTCTGTAAGATTCAATTAAAATCAATGAGTCCATCCAACCGAGAAATAAAACTCTGCTTTAAGTGGTCCAGAAATTTAAATAGATATTTTAAGCTTACCTAAAGCGTTCGGATCGGGTCCTGCTGTTTGATGCCAAACCGAATTTGGAAACCTGTGCTCTCTGATTGGTGCAGGAAAATTTCCATCGACCATTCCACCAGTCTGAACTCCGCCACCGTACAAAGGCATGACTGATCCACCCTGAAACATTATTATTATTATTATTATTATTACAAAAAGTAAGATAAGTTTCATTCAAAAAAAAAATTCAAGTTGATCTCATTCTGATTGAATTCATATAAACAAAAATCTTAAGATATGAAAATTTGGATAATCCATTCATCCTGAATTGTCAGGTCTCCAGTTATCAGACAGAGTAACTATCACAACACTAATTAGTACCCTTATTAATAAAATTAAAGTTTTAACTAAATCTAAAACATCGTTTAATGGAACACTATATTGAATTATAAAAATTCTGGGTATTTTACTATTTTTTTTAATTTTTAATACTATCTTCAAAATTCTCCCCAGTGAAATCAGTGAACTATACTTTTTTTGTTCTAAAAAATTATTTTTTCATAGGAAAAAAATTAAAAATCTGGGTCTACAAGCGGGAGCGTTCAACAGCTTGGGTTGAGATGTGACATGGTTGTTGTACAGGGGGAGAGATCAATGTTTCTTCCATCCCCTCCACCCCCTTGAGGTGTAATATCCCCCAGCCACCACTCGCTATCAACCCAACCCCAGGGGATCAATTTCATAATAATGACAGTGAAAGACTCTAAAAACGTTTCAGAAAAAAAGCCGTTTTTATAAAAAATAATTGTGACTTTCGTATTACACTTTATTAAATTATCCTTTAAATCGTTTGCCCTAATTTATATTCATCTCAAATAAAATTTAAATAAAGATCTATGGAGACGGTGCAGATTTAATAAATTTAATTTATCAGGAAAAGAGCACGTATAAATGAAGTGTAATGTCTTATATCTGAATTTCTCACAGTACTTAATATCTTATATTCTTAGATATTTCTAATATCCTGTGACAAGTATCCCGTGTTTGGCACTTTTAAAGCGTTTTTAGGCGGGAAGAACGTCCACACGAATGAGGAGGTAATTTAAGTCAGCAGCGAGAGGACTTTTCCCCTGCTGGGAGTTCATTGAACTGTTTGAGAACTCCATTGGGAAATGGCGCATCGAGCTAAATAAACAATGCGTATCTAAAGCGGTGATTACAATGTTACCGTATTATAACGTGAGCGTTTTCGGGAGCCAACGATGTATGTCCTAATTTTAGTGCAATAGATTATCATCAATCTTCTCTTGGCTTCAAAACTATCGAAGATTGTCTCAGACTTCAATTCAATAACGCTATTTTGATTTTGAATCAATAAAGCTATCAGCAACGCTGATTTTGAAATTTTGAATAGCACAAGAAAGGAACAGAAAGCAGTTTGAGTCCCAAAAAAAGTTTCTAAGCCGCGAACAGGGGCTAAACACAGAAATTCATTTTTAGGAGAAATTATAATATTTTCCGAAAACTGAAAGGTTTTACTAATCCCTTGATTACAGTAACTAATTTAAAAGTTAGTTTCAATTGATTTTAAATCTCGTTAATTCTAGAAGTGTTAATTATGGGTTCCCCTTTTAAAACCCAGAAAGAAGAAAGAAACCTGCTAACTCCATTTCAACAGACTAAGAAGGCCAATAACAGCATTTACAATACAAAAATATTCAAAATAAAAAATTTTGTGAATTTTAAAACTTACAATCGGCGGAAGTGTCGGCTGCTGTACCTGGGGCGGTGGTTCCAGTTTCGTTTCTCCTCTGACTGCAACCTAAGACAGGAACAATCAGGTTATTTAAATGTCCCTAAACATCGTTAATTTTAACGCTACTAATAAATAAAAATTAATCTCTAGAACGCTCTTTGTAGAACTTCCTGAATGCCCAAGTGAAACTAGATACGGTGTCAGCGGATTTCAATCCGCGCTTCAGCATTTTTCCTATCGTCCGGCATATTCGCATAATTGTTTCACTGGCGTCAATTTCAATTCCCAGAACAAGTTATAGAAATTCTATCGATTAATACTTGCGAGTTACGTTAGTTATATTTGCAGATGGACAGACAATTTGGACAGGGGTTATTTTCGGACTGAACAATTTGATTACCGAAATACGCGGGTTTAAAGAAATTTTAAGAAACTTCCCAATTCGAAATAACTTGGGTTGTTATCCGGGGAACCTGTAATTGGGGGAATTGAGTCTTGTTTATTAGAGGAACAGTTAAGTACACTTTAAGCAGATAGAATTAGGAGTTTGTTCAGAGTAAAATAAAACTTTCTAACATATAACACTGTAATTAGGCATAAACTTTTTATACAAAATATAGAAGGCTGTCGATATTGACGCAGTTTCAGATAGGATTGAAATATTATATATTATAATAAATATTGATGCAAATAAAATTGTTGTAGCACTCACAGCGTTGTCTGGGATTGTGGTCATCATGTTGTTCTCTACGCCACTACCATTGATATGTAAAGCGGGCTGTTGGGAGGCGGGACTCCTTGGCACTTTTCTGTAGCTCTGCAACAGGAAATTGAAATTAAATTCTGGCATTGTTACGACTATTATATAAGGCAATTAAACGAATCGAGCTGGACAGACAATGGCGGTGGATTATTCCATCGTGTGGCGTTCGCGAAAGCGGTACCAACATTTTTCCCCCACCGTTTCTGAATTTATTTCAATGAACTGAAAATTGAGTGACAAGAAATGCTAAGCGTTTAACCAAAAGTAGCTGAGGAATAATACTTTAATAGGATAAGAAGTACTTTCACTAATTCGGTCTCCAACCTACATTACCTGTGGACTTACGCAAGACCACAAGATAGTTCACTCTGGGACTTTAACTCGAATTACTGTAAATTATATCCAAGTGGAATTCAGTCCGAGAATTGGTACTAGGAAATAATTTGCTCCAAGCATAATTCGATTTTACGACAATATAAGAGTACTCCCCTTCATTACAAGGCTGTCTAAATATGCTAAAATCAAATTCTAAAATCTAAATGTAGGAATTTTATGGATCTTAAATATTAGGTCTGGGGTAGAATTTTTGACGGTAAGATGGTATTTCAGGAATAATTTTCATACTTCTAATCAAGTCCAAGAAAATATTCCATCACAAAGTACAAGTGTTGTTTTCAGACGGTAAACAACGGACGCGATATTGCGCCGTTAATTTGCAAGCCACTTAAAAAACAGGAAAATTCAAGTGGCCTGAAAAAATGAACGATCTATAAAACAATCTGAAGAAAACAAGGATATAATAGTTATTACAGTAAAAAAAAAATAATTATAATAATCGAGGCGTCCGGACTGGAAGGGAGGTTATCGTTTTGACTGTTTTGTTAAAAAAAGTGGAGATTCTCGGTCGCCATCGACACAATTCAATCTTATCTTGTCAGAAAAAGCGGCAATTAAAAATGCTGAAAAGATGTATGTTATCCGGTAATAAATAAATTTCAAGTGGGAATATCGGTTTGAATAAATGGGCAGCTTCTGTTATACGCGTAATCTAATACGGAAACAACGGTTTATTTGAATTTATTTGCATTGCGCCCACGATAGGAACTATTAATTCGATGCTCGATATTAATAAAGACAAAGATAATAAATGGAAATATAATAGACTAATAAGGGGATTGATTTATAGAGGCGAAAGACCACCACAAGAGATCAGAGGGAGGGTAATACACTACTCTGACATAAGAACGCACAATATATATATATATATATATATATATATATATATATATATATATATAAATATATAGAAGGCTCGGCCGTGAAATATAAATGCCGTTTATATTTAGCTTTTGGTCGGCATCCAGAACTCGAGAATGAACCCCGACCGAGGGTTGTTCCTTCAACGTTTCGAATCTAGGAACGATTCAGTGTTCGATGATTGGTGGGAGTTCGGGACAGTCCCGTTTGGAATAGGTCCCGGTATCGGCGAGGAAGAGTGTACCTGAAGAAGATTAGCGGGAAAAAACAGACGTCAAGAAAGGGTCCATGATGATGATGAAGAGCAAATTAGTTCAGAATTGAAGATCAAGCAGGGGTGTTCAAAGAGCAAGCACTCGCAAATTCCGGCCAAAAAGGGAGTGAACAAAATAATTTAGTCGATACAGTCATAATGATTTAACTGCCTCCCATCGTCTACCGACGAAACGCTACTGAAGACGGCGAGGCTGATGATACGATTCGTAATTCAATATCAGAGGCGTGACACAATTTCAACGAATGGGCTTTTAGGAAAAACACGTTCAGAATAAAGTAACCATAAATCACAAAATTGATAAAAATTCAAATTTTCGATATTTTTTAATGTGAGAACAAATTCCGAAATAAAGAATGGGAGGAAAATCCATGAATCGGATAAATTTTTAGTTGAAGAAAATTCGTTGGAAAAACCAACTCTGGGTCTGATTGCGTTTACACGCTGCATTACTCTACCGACTTGGCTCTTATTTCTATCACAGGTGACCAGAATTTTCCCTCAAGTACTGCTTAACCTACTCTTCATGCTATAAACTGGCAGCTCGCCACTAGTATTGAGAACGGCCTTGTAATTAGATAGTTCAGAAACAAACTGTCCCCCGGGCGAGTGGACTGAGCGATACTGAGGACATAATTCCTCCCCCCCGTTAACAGATGTTCACTGAAGTCGGAAGTTTCCGAACGTTCTCTGTGATTTAATTATACGAAATACGGCGAGAAAGAAAATTCTCCACAGTGTTTATTCCCGTTTCTTCGATTCTTATGCGCCGATTCTCACGCGCGCCGGCGTCGGAACGCCAGTGCGTTCACCTTAACGCTTCGCAGGTTCCCTCGAAGTCCCCGTCCTTGTACTGCGATAACACAGGGGGCAATTATCACTTTCCCGGTTCAGAAAATGGAAACCGTCAACTGAGCAAATTCGGTCGTCCGCCGGCGAAAGGCCAAATTGTTCTGAAATGACGGCTGAATGAGCACAATTCAATAGTACTCGCCTACTACCGAGTAGAGGGATAAAGTATGTAACATGAACAAGTAGATGTTGTTGAGCGACTGCTATCCGAAATATAAGTGAAAGTCATCCGAGGACTGCAGGCCATTACACGCCTAGGTTACAACTGAAGAAGGCACTCCGGTTCACAGTTGAAATTAGTTTTATTAGACTTATAAAGCGTGGATAGATCTGTTATAGACCGGTTGGATTTCTTTTTAAGATAATTTCCGAGCATATCACCCTATCCCAGTACCCGCGTCTACTGCCGACCGTCGGGAGGGAAAACCCCACAATCCACCTGTCCGCAGATAGTGGATCGCTGGGAATAAACACTGGGCACTGATAACGCCAAGTATATCGATAGAGCTAATAACCTATCTTAGAAACTCCGCGTTCAGTATTTATAGCTAATATTATCGGACTATTCTGGGACAAATACGTTATCTTAAGCGCAAATTCTGGAACGAGAAATTGAGAACAGGCCGGTGGTTATCAGTAAAGCCAGTTCTCACACAATTTATTTGCTGTACTGCAGGCCTCTACTGAACCTAATGTCGGGTTTTATTCTTTCAAGAAAAATGTTAAAAAAATATCAAAGAAATTCAAGCATTAAATATATCAATCAATTTTAAACTTAAGGAAAAGTCGGTCCGCAACTGGTATTCGAACCCGGGTCATGTTTATTTCGACAAGTTTAATAGTACGTTTTATATATAAGACAGTATATAATAATCGTATATATACGGCTATGGGATCCAATGGGATTCGAACTCGGATTTAACCTCCGTAAATATAAGTGTATATTATTTTCCTCGTCAAATTTATAGTTTAATTTATAGTTTTAATAAATTTAAGTTAGCCTGAGGGATGTAATCCTGTGGAGGGTCGTTCTAATGACCGAACAGTTTTTCGAATGTAGAAAAGACGATTGTCGGAAGAAGGAGATTCGAGGCAGAAAAAAGAGGTCTTTGTTTTGGAACCGGCGGGCAAAACCGGTACCGGACGCCCTCTGCCCTCCGTCTTGAGGTCATCCCTCGACCCTTGAGGAGGTTCCAACTGGGCTCGCCCCAACCGCAAAGTGGCCTAATCGTTGGAGAATGATCGCCGAGAACGTCGACTTAGCCCGTGCTAACTTAAAAAAACAGTTCTGTAGGAAGGTCATACACAAAATTTCATTATTCCAGTGGTTTACGCATTCTGGTGCGAAGCAGAATATTCCCGAGATACTGTACTGAAATAATATTATTTATTTCGCCCGAAGGAAATTATCTAAATACTATAGCAGGAAATTCTGTATATAATAAATTGAAAAGATTATCTGATTTACAAGAAAATTTGATTGTAAAAATGCAGAATTTTCTATCAGTAATTTACTGATACTGTGCAGGACTAAGCCACGCGTTGTGCTCGCCCCTAAGAGCAAACGATACCACTTAGCAGGTATCTTGTAGAAATTTTTATCGGGTGCAAAAAGTTATTTAGCCAAGAAAAGTTAAAATACACTCTTATTCATATTACATATGCCTCATATTTTGGAGCGTATAAACCGATTAACATCACAGTCGCATCGTATTAAAAATTCGACGGAAAATAAACCGTAGTAGTTTTTACCGATTTTCATCAGGTCAAAATCATAGAGAAGTCCTAAATACCGGAGCCTATATCCAATACTGGAGGCCTTAAACAAGGAAACGTGACTGTATTCAGAGATTGCCTCAATAACGCGTTTCATTCCTTCGGCGAGCCCAAGGTCGCCGGCGCAACGAGGAAACTTAATTCAAATCCCCGGCTGAAGAACGCCCTGTTGTCTTTTCAAAAGCTCCGTTGAAAAGTACGAAGTCGTATAGCACCTTTTTAATAATTGCTGCAATTTTATTTGGACATAATTGCTCCTGCCTTTACGACCTTCCCTGTGGAACGGGCACAGGGGATAATTCTTGATGATGGTTTATGGCTTCGATTGAGGAAGAATATCGGGTAATTTTACAACGGGTTTTGTCTACTCGCAAATGCGTGACAAGAAGGAAGTAAGAAACGTGAGGCTGTTGAAAAATAATCTATCGTCATCCTATAGAGGAAGCGAAGACAATATTAGAATAGAAACACTTCAGGCAAAGCAGTTAAGCGGGAAATTTATAAAACAATCGGCAGATTTAAAAAGTATGAAAACGTGACTTTACATGGAAAACATGGTATCGAATAATTTGTCCTTTTTTTAATTATTTTACAATAGACAACATTTATTTTCCAAGATGCTACACTATAACGTTTGTCAGGTAATTGAAAATAGACTTACCGATCTAGGTAAGTGAATAAGCGAGGGTTGTTCCGAAAAATTTATTTTTAAATATAGGTTTCAGCATTCATTTCGAAACGAGGGTAGTAATGCCAAACATCGTCTCTAATACACAATTACAGGTGATGATAATATGAAAAATAATGTTTTAATTAATTACGACAAAACTCAGGCAGTACAATAACATTTTCAGTGTTAAGAATTCGTGTTTTAAAATCGGTTAAACATTCCAAATTCTTTCAGGAATTAGAAACTCGTGTTTTGGACTTGTTTGAAGGTTATATTAATTCAAATGTTTTAGGAATTCTTCCGCGTTTCTGTCCAATTTTTTCGCCTGGAAAATCCGGCCAAAGTCGGATTGGGCTCGTTCGTGTCTCGAGAGCGATCGGAACGAACCGTTCGGGAATTAATATTTACCGATTTTATATATCGATCGATCGAGAAGAGAAATACGGCGGCCCCTCTCGACGACCCGACGTACCCGAGACGAAGGTCGTTTTCAAGGATTTCAGTTGTGTATTTCCTTCCCGAACACAATTGGTGACGCGGCCGAGTTCAATAAATGTACAGCCGAAATAAAAACAAAGAAATGAAATACGGAACGGACAAAAAACAGACCGAAAAAAAAAATCGGCCGATAATTCACCTCGACAATTCCTTATCTCACGCACCATTCTATTTTCGGTTCCGCCGTCGATTCAAACGCGTCAGATAATGCTAATGCCGACCTAAATTATTTCGTCCGAATTCCATTCCAACAACATTCGAAATTAAAAGAAAAACTTTTTATCTACATTTAATTTAAAAAGTTCAACTGAAGTTATAAAATGAAAATATGTCATAAACCTCGAACACTGAGCCCATTCAGCGAGTATTTAATACTTTTACTACACTGTAGGATTAAAATATTTGTGCCCATCAATCAAAGTGGGCATTCATAAACTCCAGAAATACTCAAAATATAATTGAATTGTTATTCTCAGTTAAAATAACGCCACGTAAGTAGGTGTAAAGGTTTCAGTGTTACCATTTTATCGGAGTAAATTGTCGACAGTTTAACAAGTAAGACATTTCGCCACGAATTATTACCACTTATATTCAATTATTTCTTGTTAAAGCCTGTTAGAAACCGGTTTGACGGCCGTATTGATTTTTGTATCCTACAGAGTCCTTAATTTTTTATTAAATTCCCCCGGCACATTATCGACGCTTTAATAAAAGGAATTAATGAAAAATTATGGAACTTAAAGTTCGTTGTTTCGTCAATTTACAATTTTCGAACAGTTTAGATAAACAAAACGGACTGGGTCCGTGAAACCTAAATTCGATCGACGATTCTTAAATTACGCAGGTTTTCTCAAATACACGCAGAATTGCTATCGCCGGGCACTGCTAACAATGTAGGGTAACTAACTGTACTGTCGGTAGGAGAAACAATGTTTTAAAACGCTAGGACAGTGTAACCCTCCTCCCACCCTCAACAACGATTCGTGACTATCGATCCAACAGGCATTAAAAAAATAGGGATCGGAAACAGTCCGTTATCTCTCGGCCGCCTTATCGACTATTCGGATCTATCGACCTGACTACGTCTACACGTTTTTTGGACGGGGCCAGAAGCGCCCAACGTAAAATTACGCAATTCAGAAATAAGCTTCTTCAGCGTACACTGATTGAAGTAGATGTGAAGTAGACCGGATGAATGAAATCGCCATAACACTTATAATTGTTTGAATAATATTTGTACAGCAGATTTAAACCATTAGATAGACAGTTCTAAATTTTAAATTAGATGAATGAACTTGACCTGGATTGATCGTCGGGATGCGGAAATATGTATTTATCGTATATCTAAAAAAAAAATGGAGTGGGCTCAAAATCGCGTACAGTTCATTGGTACAGTACATTCAAATGGTGATACAAAATCCTAACTATAAGGACCGGCTTTTGGGCGATAATCGATTCGTAAGTTTCAACAACAGACTCTTTAATAGAAACGGTATCAATTAACCATTATTTAATTTGAACTTATTATTTTACAGTCTCCAGGAATTGAATATAGTCACTTAAGTCCGCACACTGTGGGATGATTTATTCAAAAGGTACTGTCTCAAAGTGGCAATCTCGGGGAGAAACCGGTGCTTCTTTTATGTGCCAACGAAAAACAGGCATATCCGTCTGTTTCGATTTTTTATCACATGAACTACCCGAGAATGAAGTACACGAGCGGACAAATCAGAGCGTATTATATTTATAATGTATAGGGAAAAACTGAATAATCATTAGAAATGACCGCTTATCTATCGTAAAATGAGAATTAACCGTTAAATAGAGGAACGGACGCGGGTAAAACTCACCTGCAATTCTATTGTCTTGTCACCGGTCCGGGTGCCATTCTTCGGTTCAAAACGAATTAACGAAACTCCATGGAATTTAGAAAGAGGGCGAGAGAGGACCAGCGGTCGAAATCGCTGTTGGAAGGGCCGAACGCGTGTATCTACTGCACAAGACACAAGAGGCAAGAAGGGAGTGGGGCCTTCGCAATCAGTAGATAAGCCGCGATAACCACACTGTAAATTTGACCTAGAGAGATCACCAATCTTTATAGAAATTATAGTACAATTCCTATCGATCGCCACATTGCAGTTCACAAGTTTAGAAAAGGTAGAGTTCAGCTAATATTTCATAACTCAGGCAGTATACACTGGAGTATTTTAATTACATTAATTTTTATTTACGAGAATACCTAAAATTGTCACTAGATGTTCTGAATTTCGGTCATTAAATATTTCAAATTGCAAAGATATGTTCTATACCACATATCTTTATGATTTATTCAATAATGAATCAATTTTGATGTATATTTGTACTTTTTTACTGCATTTATTGGTATTTGCCAGTCTACCGGCAAAGTAAGGTTTTGTCACTTTCAACATACCCAGAGAGGGTTATTACACTTTAAAGAGAAATTAGTGGCTTCAAGGTAATCGTTGAAAGCCTTAAGAAAAACAGTAATTAAATTTTCCTTTTCGACCAGTCTGTTTTTTTCTACGCTACATTAAGAAATTCAAAAAAGGGCTCTTCATATTCAATATTCATTTCAGTTTCAGAATTTATGACATTACATGGATGTTAAATTTTCCGGATGCGGCCATACCGCCAAACGTCAATTGAATTTTAAACTATACAGTCGGAAATACTGAGAAAAATAAACTTAACGCGCCCTACTCTCTCTCCAACCTCACCCCGAATACAGATCTTCCCATACGAAAATAAAACAAATTCCACTACAGAATTACGCACGTACTCCCGACTGTAGATGAAAAATGTAAAATGAAAAGGGGGGAACGCCAGAGGGTTTCTTCTCCATTATTACTAGTTCTACTTGAACGTCAATGTCACTTGTTGTATTTTACAGTTGGGGAAATAAAACAGTTTAAAAAGAATAGTTTTACGAAACGAGGGAGAGGTGGGAGAGATAATGTTGAGGGCACTATTATACCGGCGGAGGTCTGAGCGCTATTGGAATAAATAATCCTTTCTCTGGCGTGTCGGGGAATTTGATCGAAAAGAAATCAAACAACCCCGGGTTTGGATATCGGGTCTTTTGGTTTGCCCACAACAACGGGCTGCTGTTCGGCACGGGTTTGTGGTGAAGGCGGGCGGCGGCAATTAATAATGGGCTCGTCCCTGACCCCCTTCAGAAAGATTCATTCGGTTCACCGAGCGGTCTCGATATTACCGCCGCGTCCAGTCATTAAACAACTCTAGATCACCTTTCTGCCCGAAGCCTTATATTAGAAACGCTATATTTTTCATGAAACTTCAAGCTCCAAAGCTACTTCCTCCCTAAATATATATCCTGAATAAAAATTAATGATAGTAAATAATGTCAATATAATACTGTAGGTTCGTGATATTTCTGTCTCCTCTCGCTGGTTTGGTCTTTTGCTAGACCGGTTTCGGCCGCTCGCCATCTTCAGTAGCGGCGTTAGTCACTGTTAGCACTTTGGATGTGAAAGTGACAGTGCAGTGAGGATGCCCAAAAACATCCAAAGTGCTAACAGTGACTAACACCGCTACTGAAGATGGCGAGCAGCCGAAACCGGTCTAGCAAAAGACCAAACCAGCGAGAGGAGACAGAAACATCACGAACCTACAGTATTCCAACCCTCGCAGACCACAAAACAGGTATATTAAATCAATATAATACGATTCGACATTACACTTCTTATATACGGTATACAAATGGTAATACTAGGGGTTATTATTTGTGCGGTAGCTATAATGAATGAAACCAAAAAAATTATGTTGTCCCTCTATGGGCCCGTGTAACTTTCAGTTCACATTTCAATTTATCGAGATTTTACCAAATAATTATAGCTTTTTTCGTGAGATGGCAGATAAATCTTAATCCAATAAGAATCCTTGGTTGTTGAAGACAACCAATATCAATATCAATTTTTATAATTGCTGATTATTCATTCGCCCAATTTTTTTGGATTTAAAATAAAAATTCGGCCCATAGAGGGTTAAATAATTAGCTGTATGATATTCATTTTTATTAGATAGGAGACCTCTCTCTCGCAGTTTATTTACTGATCATTATTCTTCCGATCTTTTTTCAAACCTAGAGAATAATAACTCCATATAATTTCAGTTTTCCTTTTTTCAGTTCAAGTATTTACATTAAAAATTCTAACAGAAGGGAAATTCCTCCCTCCCCCAAATCCAGGTTTTTATTTTCAAGGCAAACTGCTTTAAACTTTAAGCTATAAGCCGGACCCCAATTAATCCTGACTTCTGAAACATTATTAAAATTACTAGGGGAGTTGAAAGAAAGAACACTTTTATTGTTATTACACTAAGCCCGAAGTCATACTAAGCCCTGTTGAAAAAATGGTAAAGACAGAAAAGCAAAATTTAATTCAAAACGCCTGTCTAAATCAAAGGACTATGACCGAATTGGAACAATTTTACGGTCGTTAACAAACGCTGTAAGGAGTCAGGTTGGCACAAGCTCTCTCGGTGCCGGTGAGGGGGGAAATTCATTTTGAAGTCAAGGGCGAACTACACCTGGCCCTGGCTACGCCAAATATACATACATAAGTCCTCTTCGGACCTCGCTAGCAAAATATAAACACTGAGGATTAAACTAATTCCGTATTGAAAACGAAGGGGAATAGATTTGAAAAAGAAAATTGTTTTATATTTTCAAAAAGATAATAATAGGTTTTATAGCTATCAAATTGAAATTAAGTTGAATAATATTAAAATTCATTCCTGGTTTTCTGATGATGCCATTTCTGACCTAAGTGTTTTTTCGCAAGGTCGGGTCATAACCTAAATACTTTTAAAGAGACGGAAAGCAAAACGACGAGCCGGAGAAGGACGTCGTCGTGCTTTCACTTTTGTTCCCTTCCTTACCACCGCCCGAGCTTGTCAATATCGGCCTGACATTTTTACTTTACATCTACATAATCTACACAATATTTTACATAATATGGTATAATACCGATAATATTATTTATTGCCTACTTTTCTACCTTACACCGACTTCTGTCCGGCGTTTTGTACAATGAACCATTCATACTTATGGAGCTTGCCCGCACACGTCACGCAATCATACCGTTAAGTGCGGGACGATCTTACTTTACCGGGATACCATACTCTGAAATATGATCTCGGCCCTTTCAGAATGTGGGACGTGAAAAGGGATGGAAAAAATGAAAAATGACAGCAGCCCTCATCCCCCCTTCGGCCCTTCTTTTGTACCTGGCATAAGATTAGAATGCCCTATGGAATATGCGAACTCACGTTTGGCCTAAGAGAGGGCCTCATGAAGGGGCAAATGGTTTTTCTTTCGGGGCCTTTCACCGGGACGAATTTGCAGACATTCTGCTTTGGAAATGGATAGCGGTTAGCGGAAAATGGACAAATGGCCGGATTCGAAGCCGGAAAGCGGCATCGAAACACAGTTCGGCGGAAGATCCAACGGATAGATTTTACATTAATAAATTAATGTTGAGAGCACGCCCAAAGGGAGACTAGTTTATGAGATAAAGGCTCAACACAAATTTTATCTCGAGGTTAGCCCAATGTTCAAAGAGGAGGAAAAGAACACGAGATCTGACTGTCTTGGTTATAAACGTATCCTGTCATTTTTTCACCTGTTATTCTTGGGATTTGGGATCGTCGGTTTTCTTATATTAGGTTGGTAGTATATATATATATATATATATATATATATATATATATATATATATATATATATATATATACACAACATGACATCCATAGTAAAAGTTCAGTGCCAACGCAGGGACAACAAATATCCCTAGATGACTCAACAGATCTAGAAGCTACTGAAGATTGGGGACAGTCGAAACTGGTCTAGTAAGGACTCAGCATAAGAAACCTAAGAATATTTAAAAAGATAAAATACCGGATATTCCAGTACATAGTTAATTCTGGAAGCAGTATCAGAAAGGCAGATTTTATAGGAGCGGGATCGGCGCTAAGATAATCGCTTTACGATCGAACTTTCACTATTGGAAACGTTATGCTCCAAGCCGAATGATTAGAGTCAAGCAGATTAAACGGGCCCCACGAATTTCGATTCTCCCGGCTGCGGAATCCGTTTTCCTTCAATTCCAAATCAATATTATAATATTTATTTAGCGATTTTTATGCCTATAATTGAATCAAGGCATTATTTAACACAAGTACAGACTTTAATGCGGACCATAATACGACCTGTGACTTTCTATGGTTTCCATCAGAAACCTACAGTAAGCCTTTGTAACCCGATATACACTTCCCATCGCGTTCAACTTTCATTTCCAATGGGGACCACGACAGAAGCTAAGTAGTATATTTCTTATTTATATATTGGAAAATTTTATGAGTTAAAATATTTATTAATTCCAAACTTAAGATCAGTTAAAATCATTACGATAGAAAGACTTACACACCACAAACCTTTCAAATACTACTTCCTACTTTAAATTTAATTTCCGTCTATCTTGTAAATATTCGTGATCGTTTCACGCACATTTTCCTGCGTGATTCTACGATTCCCTGCGTTAGCCATCTATAATATTTCCTTTACACTGGGAAGCGTGTGTGTCTGTAAAATCAATTTCGATAAAAATCAACGGCCACGAACTGACTATTCAAACTGTGTATGACGTAATCGGCGTTATCAGCTCGGAGCGTTCTCGGATTAGTTACGGAGTGATAGGGAGTAGCGAGAAAAATACATTCGTCACACTTATTATACAGACAACGTCTTATTATTATGAGTTGAAAGGAAGACAAAAGTGGACCACAAATCGTTAATGACCCTCGTACGGGAATAGAGATTGAATTGTTTCCGCGTCAGATTCACGACGACATAATCGCGAAGAAATGGACTACTGTGGTATTCAAAAGCCAGCGGGAAAAATATTCTGCATCATGAATCGGGTCCCTTATTAGGTATTAAGGTCTTCAATAAGGATATTAATATTCCCTATAGTTATAGTTAAACTCTGATACTGACTCTAAGAGCTTTGGTAGTTGGGCCTTTATTACCGGGGCTTTGGATCCCGAAATTAGTCTACCGGTTTATCCTATTAAACTTGGCAGTTCGATAAGGATAATTTCGTTATCAAAACCCAGCGTGTTAAATATTAATTGGAGGAACAAACCGTAGGGGAAAGAATTTTTCTGAATCCCATATTCTTGTTAATAAGATATGGAAGCCGTTCCGGAATTCGCCGACTCTGCCGGGTCGGCCCGTCTGTAATGGGTTCCGAAATAATACAGCTCTAGAATTACAAACAATCATTACAGTCACGGTTATCTGAAATGGTGGGGGAGGAAAGGGGGCCCTTTGACGATTATTCACAGCTCGGTTTCGGCGGTCAGCCTTGTTGTATATACAAAACGCGCTGACTGTTTACAAAACCGGTATCGCTTGTTTATCACCATCGTGCCCCTCCACAGAGAAAAAAATCGACATAAACGATCGGGTATGTAAAAAAATAGGGGGGTAAAAAAATTACGGTTCGAAAACATCTCCGCTGACACGGACTCCAGTGTCCTACCACTTGCTATCAGGCCACCTACAAGTGAAAACATCGCGGATATTCGTCTACCGGAATTTAACTGGGAATTCACCCAAACTGGTGAACTATTCGGAATAATCTGTAAATAGATTTCAAACCAATAGATCTAGACGTTAAAGACCAGTCTTTAAACTCAATTCACCAAGTGAGTGCAGAGGTTCTGTAGCGTATAAGACCAAACCGTGTTCTTTATTAGTTTAAACGGCAATGTAACATTTATAACTTTTAAATTATAGAAGCGTGAGCATTTGCCAATGCATCATCGATGGTTTGGAATTACTTCAGCGAACCACCGGGGAAACCGCAAAATACGATTTGCTATATTTTCCCCCAGCGGATACTCGCTCAAAAACCTTGTATTTATTTAGTTCAGTTCGAGTTTCATAACGCGTGAAATCTGTCTACCTGAATCTTACCCCCTCGGGCATCCCCCGGGGCCACCGAAAACGCGCACAAAAGGGGGAAAACGGCGCGTATAAAAAAAAGACATACGCGGGCCAACAGATGCTTCGCCCCGAACCCGATAGGGGGTCGGAAAAATCTGGGGGCGGAAAAAACACGCGTAATAAGCACAATGAGCGAACACACCTGGGGGAATAACCCGGGAGCTCCATTAGCCCAACGCAACGGATGCCGTGGAGGAAACGTCCCGAAATGATCCTGAAAGGTTTCTGACACTCGGGGAGTTTTATTGGGCTAACCAAGCGAGAAGAGATAGCTCGTTGGGGCGGATAATATCCCTCTTTAACAATTTCAATACAGCCAGAACTTCTGTATTTTTAATATTTTTCCACAAATTAAAATTATTTCATGCGTAAAAACTTTGTCCGAAGTACGCAATACTAGCGATTCTTTTTTCTCCTAGTTTTAACAAGCTATACATACAGATTTGATACCTGTACGGAAATATTCGAATAGCACTGCCTACAATCTCATTTTTTTTTAAATTATGTCTATACCCTTTATATTTTTAATTAAAATAATGATTATGCGACTCATTGTGGTAAGTTTTCAACAACGAATTTAAGTATTTATCTAATAAGTCTTTAAAGAGTCATGTATCGGTTACAACGCTTATAGTTCGTGTATATGCAGTGATTCTAAAAGTGAATTAATAGAGGCTCCGCACTGAAGACTATTGGCCGTTTTATAAGCCGGGACGATTGAAAATTGTTTAGACTGTCGGTTTTTTTTGTTTGTTCGATAATAAAAACTGGTGCACTAGTTTGGTCTGCCCAGTCAGCAGCGGGGACTCTCGGTTTCTGGAAGTTTTGAGAATTCAATCCCCGCCCTTTGCCCAGGGGTAAAACCGAACTCTTGAAGGCTGCCGACTCTGAAGCACGTCATTAATGCACGCGCGGGGACTTTCAAACGAGAGGGTTCGCAAAAGTCAATAGACGTGTCCCGGCCGGATTTCCCGGGGACCAGATTTTGCGCCTAGCCCACCCCACTCACTCAATTCAGACCCGACAAGACAAGTTTATGCTTTCCACAGTCTCCAGTAGTTCCAATGTACGAAAAGTCCATTTTGCCTCTCTTTTCAAATGAACAATACCGACGGTTATAGATAATAAATTGTTTAAATTTAGAGGAAAATCAGAAAAAAAGAACCATGAAGGCGGGATAGAAAAACTGACTTAAAGTAAGTACAAAAGGAGGATTTATTTTTTTGGTACTGTTGAGACATCCTACCCCGTTATTATGGTGCTCATCGGTAGTGCTTAAATATTTCGTTATATTGATTACAGAATGGTACTGACGCCGGTGCAAAGCCGAAACCGATCTATCTTAGAACGCGGGTGGTGGGTACAGAAGTTTTTTGTTTTGGACCGAAAATTATTAGTGTCTACTATAGCAGAGACTAATTACCAGTTTAAACAGCCGTCCCATTTCGAAAGCGGCACAGAGGCGACGACTAGACAAAAGGCCGGTCGTAAAGCCGAAGCCGGTCCCGGTTGTGTTTTAAGAACGGCCGGGGACAAATTGGAACGGTTCGTTGTTTGTCTTTTTTCCCCTCCGCGCTGCACAGCTTGGGGCCTCACGTGCGCTCGTAAAAATCCGGCCTCCGGACATAATTGGTCCGCTCGGTCTGCAGTTTATGCGAATTTGCGCTGCTTGTTTTACTTCTGTGAAAGGGAACACTGACGGGGGGGGGGATACTGACGATGGTGCAAAACCGAAACCGATCTAGCTCAGGACGAGAGTACAGAGGTTTTTTTGCCAGGACATGAACATTCTTTCTTTATATTTTCTTGTCGTTACTTCAGTGAGGGCTCCAGCTATCAGACAGGGATCAGCCTGGAATTGCGAATTTCAATAATTTAGTAGTTTATTATTTGTTTTTTAGTTCATTCTCTCTTCTGATCGGTATGTATGAAAGTATTGGTCTCAGTACAAACCATCGTTGGTTCATATTTGCCGTCCGTGTCTTTCCCGCGAATTTTCGATTACAGTCCCTAATACATCTCGTTTGAGGTCTCAATAAAAAGACCAAATTTTGCTGACTTAGATTTCATATAAACCGAGAATGACATTCAAAAAGATTTCCGATTTAAGCCTTCTACAAGGCAGATGGAACGGCCGGCCTTCCCGACGGGCGTGACCTCCGCAGAGGATGATTCCTTAAATGAGATTAATCAAGATTAAGTGCCTCAACAGTGGGTCGGTACCATTTTCAGTCTCAAACAGCCGTGAAACGCTCTTGTCGAAAGCGGAGCAGAGGCGACGACTAGACGAAAGGCCGCTCGTGAAGTCGAACCCGTTGTTCTCAGTTATTATGTTTTGAAAACGGTCGGGACAAATTTGATTTAATTTTTTTCTCTCTCTTCGCTGCGGTCCCTGCGGCGCAGCTTGAGACCTCACGTGCGCTCGTAAAAATCCGGACATAATTGGTCCCTCCGTCCGCAGTTTACGCGGCCGCTAATATAGACCGCGTGTTTTACTGCCCGCTTCTGTGAAAGGGAGCTTGTCCGCGGCTTCACCGTGAGCCCGGTCCGTCGGACGGTCGTAAAACGCCGCCGGCTGAGGGAGCGTTCGTGCCCTTCGCAAACTCGCAGGGGGGCCCTTTTTATTAACCGAGGTCTGTCTCAGAAACGCACGGGGTTTTCCAGTTTCTCACACTTGTTTACTCCTCCAAATCTCCATGGTTGGACATCTCGCGTTACTCTCATTAAGATGCTGAAATATGGCGAAGAGAGGGAGGACACAAAACGTCTCCAACAGGCAACTGTCGGGGGTGTGAATGTTTTCCTCTCAATCTTGCCTGACGACTGGTTTTTTAAACTTTACTACTAAACCAACTTATTCTTCTCCATCTAGGGTTCATTGTTGTTTCCCCCCCCCCATCCAAATTTTCGTTAACGACAGTTTTCCTCATTTCCGGGCAAAGTGCCCTATCCTTGTCCCTGGAATGAGTACTCGGTCTATCAATCTTTCAATTTAAGTGGCAAGAACTACTATCATCATTTATACAAGAACTATTCGACCTAAGGTTCCACGACTGTATATAATTTTATCGCGATTTCTAAAAATGTTCCCCTCCTGTAAGTTAGCATATCTAAGCTGAGGAATCCAAGTTTCAGTCCCGCGTCATTATGCTTTGTTGTTATAGGGATTTTCCTAGAGGAAACTGTGGGACAGGGACACCCACAGAACAACTACACACCAACATATAACATCAAATAAAAGAGTACAGGGTTCAATAGGTGCCCAACCAGCCGGTCTATATTTTGTGCGCTGAAAGAAATTGGTGAGTGAAAAAATTTGGCTCGCACCGGGGGGGTTTTAAGTACCCATTAATTGCCATTCATCCGGAACCCCGCGTTGGTCGGCAGGGTGCTAAACTGCCGACCAGGAATAGACCGCGTGATTACTGAAATCTAAAATATATTCGATCCGGGAGATGTCCCCGTCTCCACGTCCGCGTGGGCCAAACGTCGAGCCCAGCGTTGGTCACCGAACAGATGGCGCCCGGACCGGTCTGGGAATAGACAGGTAGTTGAGGCATGGTAGCGTCCGATATGACAAGTACAAACAAACAGGGTCATTGATCCTTGGCCCGTGTGCTCGTGGCCGATCGTACCAGTGTTTCTAGAGGAGCCCCCTACCGCGCATAGGCTCGTTCCCACCTCCATTCCCATTCTCTACAGACTTCCCTCCTACTCTTACTCTTCCTTACAATTATCGTTCGTGCGGGAGCCCGACGGAGAGGGAAGACGGGCACTGGGGACGTGGGAGAGAGGGAGAGAGTGAGAGTGGGCCCACTATTAATAGAAGACGGCACGAAAATAGCGTACAAACGTCGGACCCTCGAGGCGTCCCTCCGCCGACCAACGGATTCAAACAGTATTCATATTGTCGACTAATACGCCCCCCACTAGCCGACCCGGACCGGTCTCTCATCGATGAACACTTTCTCGAGCTGTCCCAGAGGGCGAACCTATATTTCTAAATAATAATAAAACATTATCGTTCAAAGTATTCACTCGTCCAGGCTTAATTACGTTATCATTCCGCCCGACCACCTCCATTTTTGGTCGTTCGGGATGAAATCAGTTTCATTTACAGGACGCCAGATTCCATACAGTAGGCGGGGGGGGGAGGGTAATGGCGCCAATGAAAATTCTATTAAAGCTATTGTCCCCCATTCGTTCGCTCCTACACGCTGGAGCGAAAATTCGGTTTCCCGCCATTATCAGTTTCATTCAGATAGCAACGCGCTGACGTATCTCAAAGAAAGAAAGCGGAAGGGAGCCGAAAATGACACTGAAATAGATGGTTTTATTCATTTACAAAAAACGTCTCGAATTAATTAATTTATTGAAATATTTTAAATTCGGCGAT